>CM020028.1:10441088-11641088 GCA_009769605.1 Bucorvus abyssinicus | reverse complement strand
ACTACTCTTCTGTAACAACGAACACAGAAGCAAAGAACCCTTTTTTAAAATAAACCCATGATGCCCACTTAGTTATCAGAATGGAACATTACTCATGATTCCAAACTATTTATTGCTCTGTGGTAGCCTGTCTAACCTTAGGCCTCGCTAAAGATGAAAACTGTTTCAGTCCCAGTTCCAGAGGAGCTGCTATACGCACAGGAAGTCAGAAACCAGGAAAACAAAGAAAAAGAAACCCACTTTCCTGTGTTAGCACCAAGCCATCACCTTTCAGCTCCGAACAGCTTGTTCCTCTATGCAAAGTTATCTGAAACCACGAGCCTTTCCGGGGTTAGTTGGATTGATATGATTCCGGAAAACTTTGAAATAATAAAAAAATTATCATATTGCTCTTCCATTGTAGCAGAATGATTACAACCCTTCTGGCTCTGAAAATGACACGAAAAATTGTCTGAGTTGGAGCAGAGAACTGGTACCAGTGAGATAAGCAAGTACTTAATTGCACGAGTCTTTTGGGCCTTGAGAAGCACCCAGAGATCTGTGACTGCAGGAGGACAGTGACTTTTACCAGGCCTCTTCCAAACACTCCAAGCAGTGTGACACAACACCAGCTGCAATGCTAGGGCCTTCCTCCCACTCCTTGGCAAGCTGTCAGATGCATCCTGTTGGTGGATCAGAGCAATCCAATAGCCAGAGGCATCTGGCACGTGAAGATACAGAAGAGGAACAAGGGTGACAAGCCACGCATAGACAAGAGATTCACTGAAGGAGGATGGAGAGCAGAAATCAACTGTATTTTCTTTCTAAATGCATGAGACATTTCTTGTGGCCAAGACCAGTCCATCCCCCCATCACCCAGATAAGTATTATGGGTTCCTCCTGAGAACGCCACTATTTGATTTGAGAGGGCTGGGAAAGGCTCTCCTCAAACACAGACACCGTGGGAGATGATGACAAGGGCCAGCCAGCACATGAGCAACTCTGAAGAGCTAAGCAAGCCTTGGCCCAGTCTTCCCCTATTCCTATCCCTCCCAGTTCCCAAATCACCCTCTGAAATAGCAGCATAGACCAGACCCATCAGCAACCCACCTTTGCTATAAAAGCAATGACGAGCATCCCAGGAGACAGAGCAAACCATGAGATGATCTTCTTTTCGTGGCCATAAGAGATCAGTAGCCTTTGACCGACCTTCCCACAGCACCACACTGACCGAGTTCAACCTCTCCCTTTAGCTGGCAAACGGGAACAGCAAGGACCTGTCCCACTGGGCTGGAAGCCATCTGCAACCGTGAGGCACATCGCCCACAAAATGTGTCCAACTGCTCGGTGACACAGTGCCGGAGAAACAAAAGCCCCTTGTCCCACAGCGTTGCGGTGAGTCGCACCACTGTATCCTGCTCCCGCAGCACACGCCCTATCAGCACTGGGAGGGATTTTGTAAACGTTTGCCTCGATGCAAGTAGGGAAAGAGTAACATTCCTGTTTTACGGAGGCAGAGATGGTGGGTTTTTGCTGAATTCACAGCCTTCCCGAACTGTCTGACACCTTAAACACAAAAAGGATGCATTCTTTCCTAACCCTACAAAATACCCAAGCAATAAACTTTGGATAGAGACACTTTCACGCACCGAACAACACATCGTTTCCAAAGCTGTAACCTCCCAATCTTTATCATGGCACAGAGCCAAATCTTTTGCAATAGGACCACAGTCTCTCATGAGATCATTCCAACAGCAGTTTAGTAGCATCTGCTTGTAGCCAAAAGCCTCCTGAGCAAAAAGTCCATCTTACCATGGGTTGAGCTGTCAGCCATGTGAATGGGAAGAGGAGCTGGTGATGAAAGCTGCCTGCTCTAACTTCTTGGATGCCTTATTTACTCACTTTAAGGGGAAAAAAAATTCAAGGAAGTAATGTTCCTCTCCCAAAGTGCACTGCAAAACATTCTTGGTAGACATGGAAACCCTTGGCAGGCTGCCATCACTTGGCCAGTCTCCACGTTAAATTTCAGTGAGCAACTCAACACTTGAATGGCTTTTAGAGAATTTAAAGGGAAACGGCAGCCGCAGCCGGGTGAGGCAGCTGCCACTCCCTGTAGGCAAGAGTTAAGGGTGTTCCTGAGTTTGCCTTCAGCTCTGCAGGAAAGCTCGTTGTGCTTCTATGGTGCACAGGGCAGTCAAGTTATGACGGAGCCAGCTGAAAACACAAATGCAGCTTCCACATGTTCTCCTACAAAGGAATTTTCCTCGCCACAGTCTACAGAGACAGTGGGCAACCTTTACATATCTAAAGAGGAGCTACAAAGATGAAGGGAAAAACATATCACCATGCTCTGGGGATTACACCGCGGCCAAAGGTATTTAAGAAGATCCATTCCACCCTTCTCCTGGATTCTAGTTCTCCTCTGCCCTGGGGCTGCCCTCTCTTTGCTCATGGTTGGGCTGAAGAGCAATGAGGAACTGGGAGCCTGGCCTCCCTGAAAACTTCCAAACACCCATGAAAGCAGGCAAGCATATGGCTTGAGACCTCACTGCTCTTCTCCCAGAGCAGAGAAAGCCTGGCAGTGATTGCAGGAGGGCATGGGGGTTCTGGGGATGGTTGGACAGAAATGATCCCATGCTTGGGCACTAAGGAGACTGTCCATCTGTCCCCAAACCTTATTCCCACCTGTTCAGGAACATGCATTTTACACGGCAAAGGGTAAAGCCTCTCTAAATGCTGTAACCCTGTGCAGTGCCCTTCACCACAGCTTCAGGGTGCTCTGAAACACGTGGAGAAAGGTAAGCAGTGTGGACCTGGCAGAACGAGCCGCGTAACAGAGCTGTGACGTGCACAGAAGTTACCCACCAGTCCAGTCTTGAATTTCCATCAACAGAGCCTGCAAACAGCTTCACAACACGTAAGAAAGCATGAGCGCACGTGGGATACATGGCTTCTCTCTCCAGGGGCCTTCTCCCCAGAGAATTATCTGCTAAGATTTCCCAGCTACTTGGCAGATATCAATAAAGGCAGAATAAAGCAAGGAGACTCACTTCCCCTCTCTCTTCTTACATGCTCGGTGTCTTTCCAGGGAGACCAGACCTCACCCCGTGTCTCCATCCATTTTCCCCATCATTCCAAACATAAGCAAATAGCAAAGAAGCTCTGGGGTGGGGGGGTGGGGAAATATGGCAGGCAAGAGCCACATCCCCTTTCAGTGGTTTTTGCATAGCAACACCACCACGATTGGCGAGGTGACACGTTTAGCCAGAGCCGCATTTCATGTATTTCCCAAGAGGACACACAAGGCATGCGCTATAAATAGGAAGATGACAAGTTTAACAGCGCCTGCAGTTTCTCTAAGAGCTTGGTGGTCATCCACTAATTGGTGAGCCCATAACAGCATGTGCAATGTGGGCTATGAGAAACCTTATCCAGCCAAGGGTCGTTGCTGGTAGGGCTGTGTACGGGAAGGGACAACTATTTCTCCTCTCTCTTCAAAGCTCATTTCCTCACTGTTGCTAAATTCAGTTTTGCAATACTTTTTGTCCCCTCTCTACAAAACACCCAGCTCAAGGGATCAGGTCACCAAATCAGAAGTGAGTTTGTTTGTCCTCCTTGTCATAAAAACACTTAAAAGAAAAAAAAGCTCAAAGGAATAGAAGGCAACAAGATCTCTTATAATTTAAAATTTCAGCAGGAGATTCTGCTCTGACCTGCTCCAGGTATTTTCAAATTGTCACAAGGAAAAAGGCTGAAATGAAGTTACAAAGTTCTGGAAGATCCGGAGTCTGCAGAAATCTACTTTCCACACACCCCCCCCCCCCCCCCCCCCCCCGAAAACTGAAGACGTCATTCTGCTTCAGTGACCCATATATAGACTAAGAAATCAGGTTGGTTTGTGCTATTTTTTAACAGCTCTTGGCACAAATGTTTCCCAGCAGTGGTTTGATGCCACGTCAGACCTGGTTCATGAGCACTCAGAGAGGAGGTAACACCCCATCAGCTGTGGGAAAGTCACGATCTAACTAGCTCAGTGCATTAAAAAGCAAAATAAAAACTCACACCTCTTGAGAACCCATGAATAAAAGGGTGGGAACAGTGTTGAACTCCCAGCACATGTCCAGGCACTCTGGAAACAGCTACCCAGAGGCTTAGGAAGCTTCTACTGCCTTTGACGTATGACACAGCAGGTGCATTTCCACCAGCAACTCTTAAGCAGACTAGTCCTAGTGCTTAGACCATAAGCCACAGGACTGGCAGCCCAATGTGCCATGGATTTATGCCTTGGGGTTGCATTTGCTGGTGTCCAGCAAGATGTGAGCAGAAACCAAACCTCCACTTGGCTCTGCTGGTCATAGTACCTCTGCCCAGTGTGGATCCTCTGGTATTCAAGAATTCATAGAATTGTTTGGGTTAGAAGGGACCTTAAAGATCATCTAGATCACATACTATCATCCTTCCCTCCATGGGGACCTCAGCTGACAGTTTTTTACGTGATGACATACTTTTATAAAAAGAAATGCACAGAAACTCAGTATCTCCCAGACCTTTATCCCTTGGCCAGTTAAAGCTGAATTAAAACAATAGCAAAGTTTTAGAAGTCCAGTGGAGAGAAGGTAAGGCAGAGGGAGGGGGAGAGGGGCAAGCGAAGTATCATGTCTCTCAGGGATGAATATGTTTGACACAGTTTTGATTTAGTAGCAATTCAGAATTTATCGATAGTACGAGGTAAACCAAAAGGTTGAATTTTAGCAGCACTCAATGATGAACCAATTTAAAGACTAAAAAGTGACTCAATAAAATACTTAAAACTTAATTACAGATTTGAAAATGTCAAGATTCCCACTAACTTACTACAAGGTGTCCTAAACTACACTCGTGAAGGGCAGTGTGTCTAATCAAACAGCTAGATAGGCAGAGAGGTGGGTAGAAGAGGCCAGCCTGTGGCTAAAATTTCCCTCTTCAAGTTTAGAGTAAATAGTCACCATGCTTCAACATTCCTCAACGGGCGGGAGTTGAGTCTCGAGGGGGTTGACTCACCCTGTCCTTGTGTTGACTTTGCTGGCAGATGGTCCTGAAAGGTGTCCCACCTCAGTGGAGTTGCTGGTCATAGCCCACTGTGAAACAGGAGAGTTCCAAGGGTCTCACTTAGGATCGCTATTCATAGGGACTGAGCTAATTGGCTTTTGTCAGGTGTTTTTCCATTTTCAGCCCAGCTCAGGGGATGTCATATTCTGGTACTTTCCACCAGTTGCACATGTCCTGAATTTGTGAGATTTTAGGGTTCTGGTATCTGCTGCTTTGAGCCATGAGGCAAGTACAGGTGCACTGGGCTGTCAGAAGGTCGATTGGTTGTCGTTACCATTCCCAGGCTATAAGGGGAGCAGGAGCATCAAGAGGGGGACCTTAACTCTCTGGCTGACTGCTTACAAGCTATGGTAGGTTGTCAGGAGGTAATAGGTGGTTGTTATCGTCCCCAAAGAACATGGGAAGCAGGAGCCAGGTACGTTAAGGGGTGCCTCAGTGTTCCGGTACGCTGCCTTCACAATCCACACCTGAGTTTCCCATGGATGGTTGTGTGGCCCAGGGAGTCGCACCTTGTACCAAGTGGCCCAAGAGTAGGTGAGAATCATACAACCACAATGTCCAAAAGCCCCATTTCCTTAAGAAATCAAGCTGAAAAACATTCAAACCAGTTCGGTGAACCACTACTCGGGATCTCAGAGTCCCAGACTGGATTTTCATGGGGGAAAGGAGAACTAAGCTGCATAACTTCTGAGGCAGATGCATAATTCCCTGCCTCGATGCTGCCACCATCTGTTGTCTGCTGAGAAGACCTCATAACGCAGATAATACTTTCCCGTTCCACTGCACCTAATTCTTACACCAATTTTCCGAGCACAGTTTCCCATCATCTTGTGTGCGGGAAAGCAGCAGCCAACAGTCACCGTGTACGTCTGCAGCGAACACAAACGAAGCAGAGAACTGAAGAGGCTGCTTCTCCTCCAAAGCCATGCACATGTTGGCATCATTCCACCCTCCTCTAATCTCCATAATCTAATCAGAAATACACACTTTAAAGCTGACCTGCCTATTTGAGCTCATAAAGTATTGATTTGCTGTGGAGCTATTTTTCCTGAAAAATAGTTAGAGCTTAGTTCTCCAAAAGTGCTAGACCATGGCAGCAGATGTGACTAAATCCTCCTGGATCTCGTTGCTTGTTTTCTTGCCTAAAATCCCAGGCTTCTCCCAGTAGAGAGTTCTACAAGAAATTATGGGTATGGGAGAACATGGTAAACCTGGTTCATCCAGTCACTGTCCTCCTGATGCTCTTTTTTGCCCTTCTTTGCTTCTTGGGGGAAGAAGAGTCCAGATGAGGGTCCCACGCTCCCTCAAACCCCTCGAGCTGTGCTTGCCCTACACATCTGATTCAGATAATTGTCTTGAGCCCCTCGAGCAGGGCAGAGCTGGAGATGGTGGCCCTGTGGTTTTAGCTTCTACAACCTGCTATGCACATGCTCTTCCCAGCTGCCTTCAGCTCCCTTCAGAGATCAAGTCTGGGTGAAGTTGCAAACAGTAGCAACATATCCACAAGATCCTTTAGGAATGAAAGATGCTTTTAAAATCCCAAGATGTCAAATACTCACCTCTACTATCTCTGGACTCTGCTAGCATAGGGCATACGATGCTGATGATGTATCAGCTTGGCTTACAGCCCTTTTTCATTAAGGGAAGAGAATTCTCTCAACAGGCCAGGAGAAAAACAAGAGCAAGAGGGCTGGAATCAGTCAGGCAGCTGTTTAAAAAAATAATAATAAAAAAAAAAAGCAAAGCCCTGCATGCCCCCCTTCACAAAGCCCAGCTTGAGGAACAGCAGAGCACTCTGTAAGCGACACCAGTCTAATTAATTAATGATTCCCCGGCATCAGCTCTGTGGCTCCTGGGTTAGAAAGGAAGGCAGTAAAGAAGGGCCAGGACAGCACACGACTGCTTCTGGTAAATGCTGAACGCTGCCGAGAACTGGCTGGGTTATTCATAACCTTCCCCGCTTTGGGCTGCAGCGCAGAAGTCGGAGATATACTAGGAAGAGAAGATGGCGTGGGATCCACCCTTGCAGCATCCTCTCTCCTGGGTGAGGTCTTCCTCCCTCTTCTTCTCCTGCTCGAGAGCTGCCATGGCACAGTTAATCGAGGTAAGCAGCAACTTTCTTCACAGACTGGGGGGTTCAGGGGATCCAGGAATGCGTTTTTTCCGTGCATGTTGCCCAGGTAGGGCAGAGAGCAGGGAATTTAAGGTGGCTCCAAGGAGTTAGAGGCTTCTTTGTGAGATGCTTGTTGCTTTCTACAGGCCCAACACTAAAAAGAAACTGCTTTTAAAATGCCAATAGCTGCTGCTGAGGACAGTCAGGGCTTAAGCCCCAAAGCCCCCAGCTTTAAGCCCCAAAGCGAGCTTGATACAGTGCAAAGGGCCAAAGTCACAGCACAGCATTTTCTAGCCCAGTGCTGCATGTCCAACAAGTGCCTGACATCAGAGGCTCAGGGAAAGAAGAGAAGGAGCATGTGATCCTGTCCCTGCATATACCTGCCCAAGTTAAATGTTTGGACTGCCTTTGTCTTCCTCTATCTTCCTTCATTTCCTCTCGTTCAGCCAAAATGTTAACTTTTGAGGGGATGTTCCTCTCCCATAGCTCAGTTTCAGAGCTTTCCCCTGAGGATGACTACATGCTCCAGCTCCCTACAGCCCAGCTGGCACGTATCAGGAGGGAAGAGCAGCTTCACAACCCAGGACTACGCCCTGGCAGTGGTTGTAACTTAGTGCCAGCAGTTTCAGAAGTGAGAATCCTGCCTGGAAGGACAACCTTCCAGAATTACAGCTGCCAAAAATTTGGCAGCCCAGCCATTTTTGACCCCTTCATCACTTTTCCTAAGGTCTGAGCCATGTTAGAGGCAACTGCTGTGGTGGTCTGGGGTCAGAGCCCCGGTGCTGCGGTGCTGCACTGCTGACAAGCAGCGTGTTCTTGCAGCAGAGTTTGCTTTGCTCAGATTTCTGGGTTTCATTAAACTGCATCCATGCAGGCACAGCTGTGTTAAGGGCTCTGATCACGTAAGAAAAGACTTTTTTTCAGTGTTTTAAAACCACATCCTGGCACCCCTGCCCCTCATCTGGCCTCATCTCAAGCCAGGTCTGATCTCTGCAGCCTTTGGTCTGCAGATTTCAGCAGTTCATCACCATCACATCAGAGACAATTACGACCACAAAGAGCTCATATCCCCACCCCATGGTCCAACTATTGCCCCAGCCCTGTGGTTGTCTCATTTTAAAGTTAATTGAGGATTTTCAAACAGGTCTAACTAACCCATCCTAACCATGATAAAACATCCCCAGCAAGGCAAGCAGGGACCTAAACCCCCTTTACAAGCTCACACACGCTTCGCTAGAGCCATTTTTCATATTTTTCAAGGTGTTCAGCCTAGAACAGCTCTCAAGGTGACAAGCGAGGCAGAACTTTCTCTTACAGTGCACATTTCACAAAGCACGCTTCGCTGAAGCCAGGGCGACGTGCAGACACAGCATCCACCCCACCAGAAAGATGTTCCCGCTCATTACATTTCACAGACACACACTTTACAGGAATTGTCCTCATGCCAAAGCAAAATGAAGATAAATGGCAAAACTACAAAAATTGTTATAAAACAGGTGCAATTTTATGGTCTGCTTTGCTTATACTACTTTCATGAAGTCTTGTCTACTTCTTACAGCACATCAGAGGGAGCAAATCCCATCTGGAAACACGAGCTGCGTGGTGGGTTAACTACCAGTTACCCAGAAGTGAGATAAGAACTGTCAGTTTCTGTATTTCTAAAAGCAGACAGATTACAGGCTGCTCAGGAGCTCTGCAAGGACTTTCCACTTCAAATAATTATCCTGAATAATTCCATTTATGCTAAGCCAGCCCACCAAAGCAAACAGAAAGAAGGTCAAAGGGGCTGGGCATCAGAGCATTTCAGTGAGCTGAGAAAAAACACCAAAAATCCAAACCAAAAAACCCACACAATAACGAGAATTACAGAAGCAAGAAGATGCTCTTCTTTAATGGCATTCGAGTGTTTGCAAATGTGCAGATTTATGTGCACTTTCCACTTGCGAGAGAAGAGGCAATAAAAGCCTCTGAATATTGAATCTAATTGCGTCAATAAAAAGCTTTCCCCTTTCATAGGCCTTTTAGAAGAATTCTCAGTCCCTCAGGTTAAAAACCAACTGTCCAAGGATTAGCCAGCTACCCTGGCACTGGGTAAATTTGGAATTACAGAATCACACATCACAGAATCATTTTGGTTGGGAGAGACCTTTAAGCTCCTTGAGTCCTAGCGTTCCTCCAGCACTGCCAGGTCCCCACTAACCCCTGGCCCTCAGCACCACCTTGACACATCTTGTTAAACCCCTCCAGGGATGGGGACTCCACCATCGCCCTGGGCAGCCTGCGACAGGCCTGGACAACCCCAATGGGGAAGAAATTCTTCCTCAGGGACAACCTCAACCTCCTCTGCAACAACTGGAGGCTGGTTCCTCTTGTCCTGTTGCTTGTTTCTGGGGAGAAGAGACTGACCCCCACCTCACTTCAACCTCCTCTCAGGGAGTTGTCAAGAGCTAGAAGGTCTCCCCTGAGCCTCCTTTTCTCCAGGCTAACTTCCTCCCCCAGGTCCCTCACGTGCTCTTCACGGCACTTCATTGCCCTTCTCTGGACACATTCCAGCACTTCAATGTCCTTCTTGCTCCATGGGCTCCCCTGGACAGTGTCCCATTCAGTGTGCCGGGAGCCTTCCTGTAAGGTACATTGCAGAGGGACCTCCTGCACTAAGCCCAGAGTCACGGACTCTTCCCCAAGAGTCCCTTGCCCAAGTTTAATTGTAGTTTGTACAGGTTTGTGAAGATACACCCTCACACAGCTCTACTGAGGCACCCCTCATTGCCTCCATGTCCCAACCTTTAAAATCCAATCGCATGCTCAGACATTAGCAGGTGCTAGACAAACCCCTAGAAGAATGGGACACCTAGAACACAAGGAAGGAGGGTTGAGGCGATAGCACAGTTCATACTGCTGCTGCTACTTTTGCCCATCAGACCTTCAACATGCCCAAAGGATGCTTTGGAAACAGAAGTATGACAAGTTGGGACAACATTTCCAGTGCCTCTAGAACAGAAATTTCCTCTTATAAAGGCCAACATAAAGTCCATCACTTCTTAGATTCCTCCCTCTTTTGGGCCAAGTCTGAAAATTAGTGCCATAATATTTAATGATTATTTTGTAATCAGCTTGGGGGATAGTCTACGCTGCAGCATAACAAGAAAACCATGAGGACTTTGCCTTTGGAAAGCACAGCAAGTCCATGCTTATGGACTAGGCATAAGTCTATGCTTATGTGAGCCACTCTGTTCATACTAAGTCTGATAAACCAGCTGGAATAGACCACGTTTTCCCAGTTATCCCCATATTGTTCATTTTTTGAGTTCTTTATTGACATAATTATCTTCTCATTCCTATCCCATGGCTTTTATTAGCCCTCATTTGACTGCTGTAAACTTTTCTGTCTGTCTGCAGGTACCTAAAGGATGGAATCAGACTAGATAAAACAAATGTAAAAAATAAATAGCAGCCTGAACACTGGACCTTTGTGATCCCCATGCTTTTATAGGAGAGGTCCATCTTATTTTGACAGAATTTAGGTCCATCAGCCTTGTGGGTTATCACAGGGTGCTCTGGCCCCAGACATAACTCATTCCTTCTGGAAAAAACCAGCTGGGTGTTCCAGTCAGGATAGGGTGCATCAGGTGAGCTCCTAAAAGACATGAACAGGCTGTGAAGTTGGACCCTGGGATGGGAAGGCATAGCAGTTATTTGGGATGTAACATGTGGTTTAGTCAATGAACCCTTATTGAGTCAGTTCCACATCTGTCAGACCTTTAAGCTCTTGGCCTCTGAATTGGAGTTTGGAGCTTCTTATTCAGGAGATTAAACTCTGCCTTTGGAAGTCATGTAAAAGAAACTGTTCAGAAGCTTTATCAGATCAGAAAAAGGTGCCCTTTCTCTCTTCCAAGATAGGAATTGAAGATGCTTCTCATCTGTCAATTCTAGCTTGGAAAAGACGAAACATAGACTTCAGAGTAGGGAAGGAAAAAAAAAGAAAAAAATCAATCACCGATTCAGTGGAGCAAAGGAAGGTCCTGATGGAATAGAGTAAGAAGATCACTGCAAGATTAATTGAAGGCCATTTAAAAAAAAGAAAAAGAGAGGTTAATTAAAGGCTTTCAGATGTTCTCCAAGACCTTCCACTTTCAAATTGCTATATAGACAGATGATGTATTTGATACACAGGGTGTTAAGTGGAGTTCGGTTTATGCTACACTTGGCTCTATGTTGTTGGGCTCAAGGGACAGTAACCCTCATTTGTAGCCTCCAAGTGAACGTGATGGTTGTGATGCTGTATGCAATAACCTAAAAATACTCATCTGTGATTGGAGTTTAAATGAAGGCAGGTGAAATTACTGAGTAGTTATAGTGGACTCCTAAGGCTGATTTCCCATGTGGATGCATAGATTTAACTCAATAGCTGACAATAAAAAGAATAAACAAGAAAATAACAGTTCAGGAGGACACTCGCAAGCAACACAGATGATGATTTGAGAGATAAGTGTTAGCTTTCAGAACGTCCTGTGTAAGGAAGACACCAGTATTTCAGCTCAGCTGGATTCAAAATATTATAGAAAATCAGAAAAGCCGTTTTCTGGAAAATTCTTCATCATGGTCTGTCTGAGGAGGCAGGATCAAGAAAGGGGAACAGAGATTACACAGAGTACAAACTCACTGGACTCTCCCAGACCCAAACCCGCATAAACATTAAAGAAAAACTTAAGACATGCCCTTAGAGCACTTTCACTATTTGCAGAGATTACATCTCAGACTCGATCTATGTCTCTGCTAGTAAGCAACTATCCTAAATGCTACATCTACGCTAAAGTGGCTGTTGTGTGACTGCTGCCAACCTCAGATGAGAAGAGGCATCAGGATTCAATCTGAAACTGTGGTTGTTCGCAGGACCATGAACTGGTCCAGATATTAAAAAAAAAAAAAAGAGGTTCCCATTGGGATCCTGGAGATCTGAGAACACAAGAGGGGTCTCTTTGGCCAGCATGGCACAAACAAGCCTCACAACCAGGACAATAGCTATACCTACATCATAACTGAACATTAATTACTAGATTTATCAGACTTAAATTCAGCCATTACAATCAGTCTTCTGTTTTTTCTAAATACATAATCCTATTACATTGGCCCTTGACCTGTGAAGCCACAGATCAATTATCATTACTGTGTCTTCAGTGTTGCACCTGGACTTTGTCAGGTTTTCCCCACCACCGCAAAGGATTTTGATGGCCTCAGATATGCTTTGCCTTCGTGGAGGTCTGTTGTCAGGTTGTCCATCTTCTCTCTGTTACTTGGAAGGAGGGAAAGGAGAAAGCGCACGTGTGCATTTAGTTAGAGCTCAGTCCTCCTGAACCATCTATGTCCTTTAGATACGTGCAATCAAATGCAATTAGGAATAAACATTGTTCGTTTTTCAAAGCCCAGCCATGCTGCAGGGAAAGCAGCACCAGTAAAGCCTAATCAGAAGGAGCATTAAATAAAACAACCTTGAAAAGTGGTGCCTTTTACAATTTTTCTTCTCTGCTGCTTAATGAAGTAGCTAAAACTCCTGTCTCCAGCAGCTGTCTCTGTTTCCACCAGGGATGACACCTCTGCTTCCCTCACCACCACCACTGACAGGTTCTGCTTTCCTGAAATGAAACAAAGCAATAGTGGGGGGTTCTTCTTCTTTTTTTTTTAATATAGTTAGAAGAACCAGTGTCAAACTGTTCTGACCTAAATATGCAACATGCCTGGAAATGATTTAATGTTTTGGGGTTGAGATGTTTTACAGCCCTCAGTGTCCAATGTAAGTTCAGATCCAGCTCCTTACAGAGTAGTTTTTTCTCCTCCCAGCTCTTGCTGGGCACTTGGAGAAGCTGCAGAGGTGATGCCTGTACACGCCACTGGGATCCTTTCTTCAGTGAAACTCTGAGACACACTGGGATGGGGGAAACACATCTCGGCATGGACAAGGATGATGCATCAAGTGTTTTGAGATTCCCAGAGCAAGGAGGCTAAGACTAGAAGTCAAAAGCAGAAAGGATCTCTGGTCCCACAACTCTGTGTTTGTTGCAGAAAACCAGTACCATTGCTTCCAAGCCATGGAGCTGAAGGTGGCTTCTTGTTCCCTCACCTTCAGATTGCAATTTGCATTCTTTTTTACTTTGTTTTATTCTGGATTCTTTGAGGACACAATATTAGGGATTATTGCTAATTAATTAACAACTGTAAAGTAAAGCAACCTACTGAAGATCATCAGGTTCTAGTGCACAAGATACTCCATGGCTGGTCATGAGACAGGGAATCAGGTTACACGACCCACAAGGGGTTGATCTCCACAGCTGTAAACAGAGAATGTATCCACAAGGATGTGACTTTTCAGAGCAGATCCTCATGAGAAAACACACTTGTTGGATGTAGAGTAATGCTGCAGCCTCTCTCGGGACTCTTTGTCGCAGACAACCAATCACCATGAGCATTCCACCATAGTCAAGAAAGGGTGGAGCATTGTGTTACTGAATGCAACAAAGGCCTCCAAGGGCTCCATCAAAGCAGATGGAAGGAAGGGCCATTGGCAAGGTGCAAGGCTCAGCTGAGCAGGCAGTACCTACAAAATAACCTTCTGAGCTGCAGCTCCCCTCCCTGCGCTATCATTATGTCCTTTGCAGACTTGCTCCTAAGGCAGTCTAGAGCAATAGTTCCAGTCAGCCTTAAACCTCTAGCCATCTACAGAGCTAACCCTTCACCTCTGCTCCCATCTGGTATAACCTTGGCAGGAATAACACCAATGACGTCCCTGGTTGTCTCTTTTCCCTTCTTGATGTGCACTTAAGACTTACCCAGATATACAGAGTTCCAATAGCAGCCCCACGATTTCCTTTTCTCATCAGTTTTCCTCTTTATATCTGACTCCCTTTCCCAGCTGCCCACCAGAGACAAGCCTGGAAGAAAAGACCCATCCTTTGGAGAGCTGACCTTCACTACATGGCAAAATCATGCAAACTAAGTGTCTCCTATGAATCAGATTGAAGCTGCTCTAGAGGTTAGCTCCAGGATCAGTAGCAAGGAAAACTGAATCCAAGGCAAGAAGTAAATAAAGATCTCTGTGTTCAGCTCTTCTTCAGCCATTCTGGGTTTTGAGCACTAGATGCCCCACGGCCAGTACCTGCACTGGAGGTGGCTGGTGGCTGTCACAAACTGCAATGAGGTGTGGCTGGGGGGTGCTGGGTAGCCAAGACAGCTTGGAAGAGACCACCTCAGACAACAATCCTATTCGCCACAGCCGCATTCTGAATAGGATGCCCCTGGGAGACAAAGCACTCCAGACATGACAGGACACATCCTCCATTAGGAAGAGACAGACATATTGTTTGTATTGCACAAATAGGCAAGTAATTGGAGAGCGGCTCCAGCTCCAGTTCCCGCTGTGGTATCCATTACAACTGGGTTCTAACAGCACTTTCATGACTGAGAAGGGAAGGACGCCGCAGGGAATCAGAGGTGTTTTCAGCCTCTATCACAAGGCTATTGCCAATTCAGATTGGGTCCTACATTCAGATATAAGATGATGAAGGCATTTTGCTAATGACCCATCAAGAAGATCTCTAGCATGTTGCAGCTCAATGATTTTCTGCACTGTGATACCTCATAATATGAAGTTCATTACCAATGAGGGGTTGTTAACATCTAATTTTCTAAGCCATAAGCCAAGATGATAAATGTTGCTTGTTGGTATGTGTGCCCCTACCATATCATCACTGCCCTGGAACCACAGGAGTTGGTCTGGACATTCTGTTTCACCAGTCACATTGCTCCTTAACTCACCAGTGAAACATATTCGACCTCATTTCAGAGATGGGGAACTGAGGCACACAAGAACTAAGGACTTAGCGATGAGACTTAGGTTCCTCATTTGTCCAATGTTAAGCTACTGCGGAGGCCATCAGGTCTTTGTCCCATTTCTACCTAAATGGTCACTCCAGCAAAGCTTCTTCTACCAAAGGCAGGTATCTTAAGGCTATTTGACCCAGACGCTGCCATGGATGTTGAGGATCTACTCAATAGTCAGAGGAGCACAGATTGCAATTCGCCTCATCTGAACTACTCACCGTATCACCCCTAAACTACAGAAGGAAAGCTCATATCACCATCTTGACAAGATAAAGCTCTCATGATTATTATTATTCCATTTTTTCAGCTGTTTTCTCATTCCCCCCTTGCACTTGACTTTTACAACCTTTTCAAGAGCTGGAAACCAGAGTGCTGTTCATGGTGCATCAGACACACTCCCCTCTTCAGCCAAATCCCTTCTCTTTCTGAAGATATGCACTAAACAGGACATTGTCACATCTTTTCTGACCTTTGATATAGCACAAGACACAGAATTTACTTCAAAGACCTCCTTGTTAGCCGGAATAACTCCACTGATCAAGACGTGCTTTTCGGAACGGCAACCAGGCTCAACACAACATCTACTGGACAATTTCAGAGCAGGTTTCTTTAGTCAAACTTGTCATTAGAAACTCAAAATATAGAAGCAAGACTGCTTTTAAAAGGTAGTGTTTCTGAATGAAGAAAGAAGATGTCTCTGTTTTTCAGTGATGTTTCATTTTAACTCACTTCTTATTAATTTCCGGAGTGGTTTAATAGATAGCACCACTAAAAAACTGATTTCCTCAAAACAAGTGTAAATTGAAAGAAAAAATATACACTTACAGCTGGTAAAAGTATATTTTATAAAAATAGATATTTTTTAAGGCACAGAGGCATTTGGTATCACGTCCTCTACTTAAATTGTTTTCCAGATCACAATATATATACATAGGCATGAAAGTATGAAAGAAACTTGCAAGCTGCAACATAAAAAGAAATGAAACAGCAGGACCTTGCCAGCTGCCAGTCTTATGGCTTATTCATGTGAAGGAAAAAGAATGAGAGAAGCCAGGACCTTCCTCCTGGACTCTCAGCAAATACAGATTACCAAAATTCTTCACTGCAAACAGCTTTTTTTCATCACTGTTATTTACATATATATAAAACACCAACAGGATCCCTGGTTTAAGCTTAAATCTCGACTCCTTGTTGCTCTCTGTGTTGTTTTCTGCTCTGAAAGTTTCCACTGCTAGAGCTATGGGAATCAGAGCTCTGGCTACAGAACTGGTGCCTCTAGCCCAGAGCGACCTGTTTTGAACCAAACACAAAGGTTAGCATTGGCTGCTGTCTCACACAGTAACTTCTGTCCTACCTGATCTAGCATTTCTTCTGCCGTGCTTCTCAAGGGTTCAGGAGGAAGGCAGAAAATTACTCTCCTGAAGGTTGGGCTGGGGTCTTGCTGGTGAGACCCCTGCCCTGCTGTTTGTGGTGTTCCCCTCAGCTCCCCATCTTTAGCGAGCAGCTAGCCCTCATTGCACCCTGACATTTAGCTCTTTTCCTTCTTCCCTTCTCATCTGGCCTTAGCAGAGCTGACACCACTGCAATGCAACCTCTGGAGAAGCCTCTTCAAAAAGGACAAGGAGCCATGTTGGACTTTACAGCCGTGTCTTAAAAATATCTCTTAAAGATAGGAACGTAAAATTTAAGAAATTTCCTCCTGATCTCAGGAAATGGACTCTTTAAGACTGGGTCTTTAAGAAATAACAGCAGAAATATTTGCTTTGTAATTACAAAAATCAGCAACAGTTCAGATAAATTTCAAAATGGGACCAATAAACTGAGGTCCACCATCTCCTCTGCTATTGGCATCTTTCTGACTGTTTTAGGGACCTTTGCAAATCTTAAACCAAATTTCTCTCTTTGTTTTTCTCCCCCTCTTTTCCAGGCCACCACAGAACCCCCGAAAAAGAAACCGGACCCTGTCACTTCAGAGACGGTGGTGATCTGGGGGCTGCGCCTCTGGCAGGTGATTGGTATCTTTGCCATCTTTGTCCTGGCAGTCAGTAAGTTGTAATTCTCTGCCTTGCACCAACCACAGCACCACCCCAAGTAGGACTTGTTCCTGGAGGACTACAAACCAGACAGCCATGGAGGTCACAGGCTGAGGCTCTTTGGTCTGTGGCATCACAGGGCTACACACCAAGGGGTTTTGCAGCAGGGACAGGCAGGTGGGGTCTTTGAAGGACCCACAGATGGGCCACCATGGCTTCATCTTGTAACATACCAATCAACAAGTCCTATCTGGTGGCATCCCAGAGAAGAAGAGATACTATACGGCTCTGTCACAGCTGGAACTGTGTTCATCTGCAATACCACATTCAAGCCCAAACGCACATTACAGCCACGGTTCTGTCCTGTCGCACAACCACACAAACTATACATGAGGCTGTGGTCCCTGATGCCATGATACAAAGCGTCAAGAGATCTGTAGTCCCCACCAGATCTGGTATTAAGGTCCCTAACTCTTATTCTGGGTGCCAAGACTTTCAACTTGATTTTAGCAGGGCTTCCAGAACTTAGAAACCTCCTTTTTTTGGACCCAGGCACTAGGTAGCCACTGGCTCAACTCACTTTCTGGGAAGACTGTAAGCTGGCTTCACTGTGCATTGCAAACTACTACCATGGGCTGCCTTATTCAGTGAGAATATCACTTAGGACACTATCATAAGCCCATCAGAATTCAAAGGGAGGATCTTCTGGTCTTTCCTTGAGCCAACTATTACTTCATGCAAAAAACCCAGATCCGTTTGATATGAGTCAAACGTGATAAACCCATTTCTTTCTAGACTTCTGCAGAGTGTATAACTAATACATTTCTTCCAGCAAATGAAATTACACTGACTCATCTAAAATTCCCTTGAACCTCCTCTTTTTCCTGTTAGGTAGGTGAGCAGAGAGCCAGAGCCTGTTCTCAGTCCCTGAAGGTAAATCACATCAACTCGGAGATTGGACGTCACCTCAAATCCTGACCCTCTCCAGGAAGGACATCATCCAGTCATATGGGCTTCGACACATTGAAATCTAGGCATATTTTACCATTCTCTTCTTATTCTGGCTTGTCGCCCTAATTGCTTGTTAAAATTAATGTCATGAGTGGAGCGATGAAGCATTTTAAAGTGACTGAAGGAAGGTCTTGAGTGCTATACCTTTCTGCATCACTTCTGCTCTCATTCCCTATAAGTGATGAGCACTCTCAAAAACAGCTTCCACACACAAGCTCCTGGTGGGGAACAGCCAAAGGCGATGTCAGCCCTGAGCTACAAGCAGCTGTTGTTTAGAACATGGGTTTGCTGGCCCAGCTCTGAAAACACATTACTGCAGACAACTCAGTTCCAGCGCTGCCTGCTACTCTTTAATTTGCTGCTAAACCCATATCTAGATGTAGCCCTAATCAAATCAAAGAGCACAGCAGCCTCTGCGGTGCTGTCTCTGCTGATACTGGGGGAATCTAGCCAGGTCTTGTTGTCACAGCCTCCTCTTTGGCTGCTCTAGGAAGCCTGTATCAGTCCTTACCTGATAACCTTCCCGTGACATTCCCATGCTCTGTTTAAACCAGACATTTTCAAAGCAAGTCCAAGCATTTTCCTTTGTCTTCTTTTCCCCTCATTGCCCTTTCTGGGCAAACACCACACAAACTACATCCAAAGTCTGAGGGATAACTACTCCTACAACTTACCTTCTCTTCATCAGTGAAGCTTATGCTAATTCGTCACATGCCACAACTCCCTTTGCTAACAATCACAAGAAACTCCACAGAGCAAAGTCAACATGGCCAAGGGTTGAACCCTAGTGAGTCCATACACCACCTAAAATAAGCATCAAAATTAACAGCAGGAGCTTTAGACAGGTGAAGCTGGTTTTCTTCTTGGTTCAGGAGGCATCAAATTGTAAAGAAATTTTCTCCCAGTAGATCTGAGTGTTTTGTTGTTCATTAGAAATTGTCTCTTGGTATTACCAGTTAATTTAGGGTTAGAAGCATGGTAAGTCCGTTGCACTGGCAAACCAATAGGTGCACTGCTTGCAGAAAAGAAATTAAGGTTTTTTTGGTTACCTAAAAATATCAGTAGCAAGAAACAAACACCCGTGTAAAATTACTCATCAAGTGACAGGCCAGAAATGAAAGAGAAAACAACATCTAAAGTTACAGCCTCGTTATTTAAAGTGCTGAAAGCAGTGAATGATGAGAAACCACGATATGCTTAAGGATCTCTCTTTAGACAAGCAAACAAGGAAACTATGTGCAATTCAATAAAGTAACTTCTGCTTTAAGGTTCAAACTCCACTAACACATACAGGTAGTTCAATAAAATCACACCGTGACCTCCCCCTGCTACACATACATATTACTGGAGGCGTAGGAAAAGGGTTTGTTAGGAGATCACAGGGGTTTGGCTGGCCGAGACTCAGAGTGATAAATAGATTTAGCGCATCACAACATGTAACAGGGTCAGGTTATGGCTCTACAGCTCTGTCACAGCCTTTTTGTTTGAAGACACTTTCTTGCAATGAGCAGAGGGGATTTGAAAGCAACTGCACCAGCTCAGTCAGGTCTATGAAAACAGTATTTGGTGAAGCAACTAACCAAGCTGTGATCCAAGTCAAAACAAACTTAATGACATTAGAATAAATGAATCATAAGGTCAGTTCTCACCCACTCCTCGTATCTTGCTCCCACACCATCCTCCTCCTCCTTTGCTTTGTGATCCCCAAAGCATTGATGGTTCCCCAGCTTCACCAGCAAAACTTTAACACTCAGAAGCAGACACAGGTTTTTGTGTGAGTGAGCTCTTGGAGGTTGCCTTGATATCAGTCCAGAACACTAGGCAATGTTCTGCTTTTCTAATGGAACAAGTGCTGGATAACAGCTTTAATGTGGCTTCTTCTTCCTGGCTCCAGGAGCACTTTCTCAGTCAGAGTAAGAGGATAACACAACCCTCTAACAGCACTAACCCCGTGCTCTGGGAGACAGAAGAGCATCCTTTCCAGGGCTTCTCAAGGCCTGCACATGATCCCATTGGCTTACCACCTCACCTTGTTATCAAGGCTTTAAGGGTGTGTCTCCTTTGGCATGTGAATTCAGGTGAGGGTGAGGAGAGCAACTGAGGTGCTTTTAAAGTTAATGCCCTTAAGTTACTTCACTGTGGGGATTGTGGAACACTTGAACTGGATTCCTATCAGTTGAAATGGAAACAGAAGAGAGTTGCTCCAGGTGTGGTCCCAGATATGCATGATAATTGCTAAGGGCAGCCACAGGACCAAGCTGGGATGTCCCCAGCTGAAATGTACCGAATGCAGATGACAGATCCTCCACGCTCCTCCACCCTACAAACCTGCCGAGGAACAGGACTTGCAAATACAGGTGTGATATAGGAGTGATTTCCAATTATTGCTCTGAGAAACATCCACGAGGTGGCACCATCGCATAACAAATAGCAGAACACCCGGCCAAATCCCAAATTCGCATTTCCTTATTTAGTGGGAAAAAAAGAACCCAAAACAAACCCCTGAAAAAACCTACATAAAGGCACCTTATATGTCAAGACACAACTCTGAAATAGGTAAAAAGTCTTTGGGGAGATCTTCTAACTCATAAAAAGGTTTTGGGGCAGGTTGTAAACCAAGGAGAGCAGCTCCTAGCTCTACCTAGCAGATATTAAATGTTTGCACGTCTGTTAGCAGAAATTTTTTCTCTCTCTCCCGCATCAACTGATAGCAAACTTCCTCAGATGTCATATGAAAGCATCTCCCTCTTTTTCCTTTGTTTCTGCTCTGTGATAGGATGTCACAAGAAACAAAATTTTGGGGGCAAACCAGCCCAGAGCACAAAGCATCACCGAGCACCCGCCCATGCACCATCATTCACGTGATGCTGGAGGCATAACTCATGGACGTGTGTATCATTGCACAATGCTTATTCACCCACCAAAACATCAGGAATGTCAAATCATTTTCTTACAATTGGAGGAGACACCTGAGAGCTTGATTTTAAAGCAAACACAACCTCTACAGGGAAAAATATGTAAAGAAAGGGAACAAAAAACTTTCTCAGGTACCACACACAGCAGGTCAACTCACTGCTGCTCCTCTGCCCCCAAGATTTCACCTCAGGCATTTTGTCCTTGGTTAAAGGAAACCTTCCCTTTTGGATATTTGAATCAAGTAGAACAAGGCAGCATGTCCTGATAAGGCGCCTTGAAATCCTTATCGGGGCTGGCTCTCAGCACCCGCCTAATTCAGCTGCTCTGGATTGCTTCTTGATAAGAAAAGAGACTCCTTGCAGGCAGGAGCAGAGGCAAGGGTTGCACCTGGCTTTTTCTTAGAGAGGCTTTGATGAGACAACAACAGAGATTAGCTGACAGGAGGATTTGATTCACTCAGGAGCATTGCCTTATTTTGGGTTTTTTTCTCTTTTTGTCCTGTGAAAGCTGTAAACAGGGAACAAGGCCCAACGCTATCACTCTGATAGGATGGGACTGAGTCATAGCCTTGGAATCTTGCACAGCCTGTATTATCCATAAAGACCAAGAACTCTGAGCCAAAAGTATTACCCTCTGCAAACTGCAGGAGGAGATGGATCAGGACCATCCCTGGACCATGTCCTGATCCATCCCTGGGAAAGTCAGCAGCTGGCCCAAGGCTTGCCCAGTGTGCTCACCATCGATGCACCCTTTTCTTTGGCATCGCAACCACCACCACCGGTTTTAAGCAGCCCTGTGGGCTGTGTATTTTCCTCTCTAGATATTACTTTGGTTTCAAGTTCTGCTGTTTTCCTTGTTTACATACACCCCCAGGTCTGTGGGCAGCAGCTCTCCAGGCATCCAGAATGCAGGCAACACCTCTTTGAGTAATGCCCCACTGATTTCTGCAGAGGCAAACCAACAACTGGGTCTGGGTGCAGGGCAAAACTCCTTGACATCCCTGCTGGCATATCCCTCTGGAATGAAAGGCATGACTAGAGGGGCATGAAGAGGGTGATGGGAGTAGTAACAGTGCTGTGAAGAGGAAGCAGTGCCTCTCAGCTCCTCCCCAAAGTTCTCCTTCTGTATTGTGCCACCTTGATCTAGAGTACCAACCAGAGGTATTTCAGGTACTGCGGGTAGGGGGAGACCCCTTTCCTTATCATCCTGTTTTGAATCTCTACTCTGTTGAATGGAGAAAGTGAGGGAGGAGGTAGGATGGAACTGTAACAGGAAGTTCCCATGTGGGGTGGGGGTGCAGCAGAGCTGTTACTGCTTCCAAATGCCACTTCCAGGTATGAGCTCATGCCTTGCACTCAACCCAAACTGAAGACCAAGTTGGCTTTGGATGATACCTAGCTATTATGCCAAGGAACTCCTGAGCTACCTAATCTGGTGGTGGACTTCAGACAACCTTACGTCCGTGAGTGGTGGACCTTTAATTCATTGGATGTTGGTGTCAGAGATGCTTTCCTATTCTCACCTGTGCCAGTCAAATAGTAACCTCTAGGCCCAGACATCAGTAATTTTTCTCCTGACATATATCCACAGACACAAAAGCTTGAAGCAGCAGGTCTGTCACCAGGAGGGATGCTTGGGAGTCACTAATGCAAAGCTGTTGCTTATCTGCCTGTGTAAACCAGGAGTCTTTCCCTTGAACCTGTCAAAGGTTCAAGAGGAGTATAAAATATTTGAGAGTACCGAGGAGGGAGGCTCACACCGAACAAATGTGTTCCCTGGAATCCAATATTATTTAATGAGCCCTGACAAAGCTGTTAAACATCTTGAACACAATTAACTGAGCACAGTTAAATTTAAAGTGTTAGAGGTTTTATTTACCAACTTGCTGCGGGTGTTGAAGTATAAATGCCAGGCAAAAGATTTACACTGTTAAATAACCATTACTTTTTGGATGGCAAAGCTACCCAGATGTTTCCATTAACGTGCAGGATTTCCAGGATAATTTAGACTGGCTCAGGGATGCTTCACACAGTGCTTTTTGACAGAGGCTTTAGCTGCCTGTCCTCAAACCCTGCATCACCAGCAGCCCAGCACACGAGTAATGCTCATCACGGTGCACGGAATAACACACGTGGACATGGGTGCAAGGTGGGGAGTGCTGTCCTCTATCACAGAGAACGTCACCTGGGACAAGGGATGGCTCTTACACAGAGACAATAAGCTGAGCCTCTCTTTTGCCTTCTGCCCAAGTTCTCACATGGAAACATCTTACCATACATGAGACATTTCTTTCTGGTTTAGAGCTGTTCTGCACTTGTGTGCCTACAAAATAGCCCAAGCCCCCAGGATATTTGCACCAGCATAGGCAGCCCAAGCTGAGCGCAAAATGGAGAGCTTAAAAGAAAGTTAACTGTGTTTTCCAAACGAAGGACCGTTTTTTAAGTACTCAAATGAATAACAAGTAAATACTCTTTCTTGAGTTAGTTATTACTATTTTGATGACAAATAATCTATGCTGTTCTTCTTTGGTACTAGAACATTATCTTAAATTGCCATTGTTGTATGTGTTCACACACACACATGCCCAAGGCTACTACAAAATGAGTTGCTGTGATCTCTATCGTCTCAAAAACTTTGGAGATGCCGTTGTCTGAGGCTGGCTTTTCTTACATGTGTCAGCTAGCAGGTCACATAGAGGGAGCGGTGACTGGAGTCTGCAAGGGGACGATCTGGGATATTGGACCATGGTGGGGCTCCAAAACTGCTCCTCTATGTGATGTTCCCACCAGCTGGAAGCCTAACCTCCTTCTTCATCCTCCCTCCCACTCTGTGACCATTCATGCTCAAGGCAATGGGGTGACAGAGTGGAGAGGTGGACACTGGCATTAGAGACAGGGACTGGGAGGAGAGACTGCTTTGTTCTATGGCACAAGCCACCATCTCACACAAAATCCAGCTAACACCAAACAGTAGGATTTTGCAAATTCCCAGGGCAGTCTCCCTGCTTCTCCGCTGGTGTAAATGAACATAGCTAGCAGCCATATGTTGCTTGTAATTAATTATGAATTGAAATCTCTCTGTTTCCATATGACTACATGAGGTCTGGGGGCAGACATATCTGAGCTGCACAGATTGGATCCAAATCTGGTTTTGATCTTCCAAAGTCCCAAGATTAGCTGTGGCTGCTGAGATCCTGGGTTCTGTTGCCAGCTCTAGTTTGACAGAAAAGACAGGCCCCACTTACTATTTTTTGAATAACTGCCTGACAAGAGGTATTTCTTCTTGTTATGGAACAATCATCCTTAGATCTTGACTCGCACAGTTGCATTGTTTGCTCCTCCTTGTGACAGTTCCTCTCCTCTCATGAAGGCAATGGAGAGGGCTTCGTCCCAAACCTCTCACCCCTGGGATGGTCAATCCCACTCCTGCTCCCGGCCTTTAAGGTGAGATAGTGGGAACAGAAGGTTGGAGACCTCCACCTTAGCCTTAGGAGCTTCTGCACCAGACTTAGAAGTTCCCAAGAAAGCGACAAGAAGCAATCAGGAGGTTTTTTTTAATTAGGGCTTCTGTTAATTAATAGCTCAAATTGGCAGCCAAAACATCTATTATGGACTTTGTCACTATGATTCATCTCACCACTCTAGAGACACTTTCGGGGTAAGCATCTAGAGTGACCAGATGAGAGAGTAAGTAGGAATAATTAATCTGATTGCTTTAGATGTCTCCTTAAGGATGAGATGACCTGCATCCTCAGGTGCCCTGGGTACCCTGTCTGGATCTACAGGGATGCTCCAGGGAGCTCTCAGTAACTACCTGTTTCTTTTTGTTCCACGCATGATTTCCCAGCCCAGAAATCTTACTTTGCTCAGACCAAAATTTCCTAAAACAGTTGTTCTATGAGAGGTCCAACTCTAATCTGTATTTTTCACTGATGAGCTCAGAATAAACACAAAGTGGCTGCTGGTAAAGCTGTCCTCCTTGGCCAAGAGACAGGAGAATAAAAAAAGAGGTGGAAGCAGCCATGCAGGGAGTTGGCTGAATCTGTTCAAACGAAATGCAGTGAATGACAGCAGAAGCAGGATCTATGGTTGGGAAAAAGGACTGGAGACCTCATCTACTGAATAAACCAACATCCACTGACTAAATCATAATTAGTAAAATTTATAACTATAATTGAATTATAATTAGTAAAATTTATTATCAGAACAAATGCAGTTCAGGATGATGCTGCAGTAAGGAATTATTCCAAGGTAATAGTAAGGGCTAGTGGGACATAGGAAGGTTTTTTGGCCTCTTTATGCTGTCTGGGTGAGTTGCTTGTGCCTGTGTATGAAAACAAATTCTGAAAAAACAAAGGCTTGCAGGAAGAAAAAAAGGCCAAAAATCCTCACCTCTGTTCGATGCCTGAAGAAAGGTCTTCAAACAAGAGTCTCACTGAAAACACTTTGTTTAGCTTGTAGAAAGATCTACAGGCCACTTGATTGCAGCATTGAAGGACTTCAGCAAGAAGGATGAAAAACAAAGTATTAAAGATCTTTTTAATCTAGTGGGTAGAGGCGAGAGCACAGTCTGGAAATTAAGACTGAGAAGGATCTTGAGAGGACATCTAATTCATCTCCAACCTGTGTCTCAGCATCTGAGCACTCAGGATGGACCAGACCTACAAGCAGCCACCCAAGAACTAATTAATTTTCTTAAGAGCTACCAGCCCTCACTGCTCATTGCATTAACACAATTAGCCAGTTATTAACACTGCTCTGAGAAGCTTGAACAGCCAAACTGTGCTACCTCATTCCTTAAAGCATCGTTGAAGTCATTGAGTAAACATCTGTCCAGGCTTCTCGAAGAGCATTTAAACACAAGTGCTGCAGTTAACTTCCCATTGAATAAACCTGCATGATTTGCTTGCATTATTGACAATGGAAATGCTGCCCAATTAACTCAGAGCAGCACAGGCTGCTTTGCTCAATGTTAATTAAATGCTTCACTGGTAGACTGCATTTTTTCAGCTTCAAAGAGAACCAGCGTACTGTGTATTGCAGCCAATTTCCCTTCGATTTCTAAAACCGCTCAGTTCTCAGTCATGGCTCTGCTGAAATATCACACCAGGCTCTGCAGAAGATATTTCATTTCCATCTTTCCCAGCTTCTGGGAGAACCAAATTGTTTCTTTCTTTCTTCCTTTTGCTTTTTGTTTTAAATTTACTGCCCAGCTAAACTAGAAGCAACTGTGATCCTGCTGATGAGCCAAACTCAATTAAGTGGAAAAAAAAATAAAAGACTCTGAACAGGCTAAGTTGGTCACATGGATGTTTAGTTTAAGCCACTTCTACAGTCCTTTGCATATGCTCTTTGCTTGCTTCAATTATGAAACAAAACATTTTAGTTCAAGGCAGTGGAAGTAAGCACACAGCCCTTATTTAGTCACCAGCACCTAATTGTTCATGGCAGAAATTCTGTGTTTAACATTTGCTCTGTGATTGTGCTTCAGCTGAGAGGTTTTGGGGATCATTTCTCAGCTCCTCCAACTGGAATAGTATAGGATATGAGTATTAGGAAGACTGTAAAAATCATGAAAACATGCTAAAAGTCCAGAAAGGAACAAACCTCAGAGTTCTTCCTTATTTCCCAAGTCAGGGATTTTTAGTCTATGCTGCAGAACAAAAATATATCATTTGCAAATTTTGTCATCACAGATAGCAATAAGTTGACTTCTTTAAAACACCCATTTCATAAAGGATCACCAAGTATTTGTTTCCTTCTTGAAAAACTACACAAGATCAGCCTGGCAGAAACAATGATGAATTATTTGAACCGTTGTCAGCTGGAACATTCAGTGTGGAAAGGAAACACCACGCTCGGGATCAGACTGATTTTTGAATTTAAAATAGAAATGGCTGAATTCAGCTGTGTGTGTCAGGTAACTGAAAAGGAAAAAAAAAATAAGGAAGAAAAATTTTTTTGGAAGCCAGACAGCAAAGCAATGCCCAGCATGTTACGGACAAAGGAAAGGCAGCTATTTTAGCTGCATGGTTCATAGAAGATGCTTATTATTACAGTATCACAAGGCTATGTATTATTAATACAGAAAAACTGACAAAATTGAGAGAATTGATAAGGACTCCACTGTATTTTGTCACACTGGATGATTTTTCTTCTGCTCTGTGTAGTTTGACAGCAGAGAAACCATGAGTTATTATCTCCATTCCAAGCCTTGATGGTGAATATTTTCACGGACCTTCCATGGTGCTAATGGGGCACTGATATATCTTACAGAGATTGCTTTATGCTCACCGTAGCATCAGACAGGCAACAGTTTACTCAGGCTGCAATTCAGAAGCCTTCTCAGCAATGAAAATGAAAGCTGAAGTCCTGGCAAGGAAAAGGAGACCCACAGCATGGAAAAAAGGGACTAAATATTGCTTGATAGCAGTGGGATTAAAGCATTTGCCTGGGGAATAAGAGAACTGGTGGAAGTTTCATATAAAACAGACATTCGAGGCTTGAAATCAGGTCGTCTGCCTGCCAGAAGAAAAGCATCATAACAAATTTTCAAGTGACACCCAACCTAACTGGTCCCCCAGATACTTCATCCTGTGGGACCCAGGATTAAAAGTTATCAAGTTATCACTATTCAACAGAGTTGCAATTAATATTCCAGCACAGTTTCATATCCCAAACAAAAACTTTTAGTTTGAGCTGCTTTTGTTGGACATAAAACCCTCTCGGAGGTTATTAGTGGGATTATTTTTCATGTTGTAATTCTCTACTCTGAGAACTTGGGCCTATCAGTTAATGTGCTCAACTGATGCCAAGTCACACACTAAGGTTTTGTAAGAGTGTTGCTTTGATGTTTAACTCTCATGGAAGTGAGTACAGCCGAATTCTTGACCTATTATCTTACAGGAATGGATATTTTTAGCCATCAATCCTCATTACCAACCATCCTGCCATGATGGATAAGAGTAACTGGTTTCAGACACAGCTGAGTCAGTAGTGAAAGAGCAGGTCTGAAATGAAGCCAGAAAGTCATGTCCATGGGTAAAGCAAGGTCTGGGTCAACGGGACACATGACAAAGCATGGGCACAGCTACAACATCCACTGCTGCAGACCTCTGGTAGGGGCCAGGCACATGAGCATCAGCCTAAGAGTCACTCTGAGCGAAGAAAAGGGGAGCTTCCTCTGAGGCTTCTTCTAACTCCTCCTTTGAAGGCCTCCAGCTGCCTTACTTCTCATCGGACCCTGAACCCAGGCAGCCAGACCCCAGAATGGGTAAAGGTGGTGAGGATGCTCTTAGGACCCTTACAGGCGTGTTCAGTCTCCCAGGCTGTCTTCAAAATGAACACAACTCTGCTCTTCCAGTGGGAAATAATGTTAACCTTGGCATCAACAAAACCCCAGAAAACATTACAGGTTAAGTGACTTTCTGGTGGATAAAATAGCGGTGGAGAAAATATAATCTCACTGGTTTGAAGCAGGAAAAAACATAAAATATCTACCAGGCACCACAGAAATGACGCTAAGGCAGCTCCAGGTTCTAATATGCAACAAACATTTCACTCTTAACTTCCAAAGTGTTAGAAGAGATTCACCTTGTCTAACTGAGGGAACAGTCCACCTGTCTAAATGTAGATCTCTGATGTCATTTGAGAAGCCCTGGAGAACACTGTCCAGCCTCACTCCAGGGGGTCACAGCTCTTCCATGGTCCTGTGCCAGACTGGTCACTCCAAGCTCTTTGTAGTGAATGGGGAGAAAAGCAGTTGCAGAGAATGGTTTATTTGTCATACCTTAAATTTCTGTCTTAAAATGAGATTAATCACCCTGTAGAGATGCCTCTTTCTCTCCATCAGTGATAAATGGAGCCTGGAATGACTGTTTGAGACCACGATCTCCAGCTTCAGGACACATAAACCAAAGCAGATGAATTCCACCCACTCTCTCTCCTGTGTCTGACCTGGAAGAAAAAGCAACGATATCCAACAGGCAATAACTTCCCACTAGTAATGAAATGAGAGCTTCCGGAATAGTTGCAGTGACCTAAGGATCCTGTACCAAAATCTTGTTCTTTTTAGAAGATAATGGCATTCAGTCCAGTACTCAGTCCCCTGAGCGGCTTAAACCTGACACTAAACAGATCTTGTAAGAGGGGCGTGGAATACTCTAATGTTCTTACATAAGCCTCTAGCTCTGGTGGCTGGTTATGAATCATTTCACACCCCAAGGCAACATAAGTCCCCAACACCTCAGTATAACAATTCATCTCCATTAGAAAGTTAAATGGAGAGCCCAGCTCATGATTGTCATATAGCAACTACCAATTTTGCCCTTAGTAATTGGAAAGAAGTAGAGCCATGAGATGTAGAACAACTCCTACTCCTTCCTGCAGGGCTAAGCCAACTACTGTGATATTGGCAGGCATTTCGTCCTTGATTTTCAAGGGCATTGCCCAATCGCTTTGTGCTTTACTTGAAAGCTGACAGTCTCATCGTTTACCAATCTCCAGGAAATATGGTGCTAATTTTCCTGGCAAATTTTTCTTAAATATGAGTAGAGGATTTCCTGGCTTAGCTGAATTCCAGAGTGCTTTTAGGAAAACAACAGATCTTGGTTTAAAAGTGGTTAGTGAAAAAGCACGTATGCCATTCCCCCCAGTAATTGTTTTCCTGCTTGTTGTCACTGTTAAAAATATATAGTTACGTCTAGTCTGACCTTGCCCCGAGTCCTTGCTCAGATAGTGGATATTTTTTTGCTTGCTTTTCCAGATGTGGGATGCTGCCCACTTGTAAGCTGCCAATAAAGCCATATGGGTACCTTATTTTCCTTGTGTAAGACAAATAAATGCTCAGTCATTCTCAGCTTATTGCTGACCCTCATGGGAAAGCAAGGATAAAAGCATCTTGATTGCTCCCCCAATTACAGCTCATTACAATTTCATGCTGTTTTAGGCAATTAACTTCAGCTTCAGTTGTCTCATCCTGTTGTGACATTTCGATGGCCCTGAGTGTGATTCCACTACAATGCCTCCACAGCAAACTGTTTAAGGGGAGCGGTATTTTTGGCAGGAAAATCTGGCAAGGGGATACAGGAGCTGCTACACTCTGCTTGGTAACTTCCCACCAACCTCAAAACACTGAGAATGCTGTTTTATTACTTTCCTTTTCTCTTCTGTGACACGGAGAGATCATGCACAGCTTGTTCCTGGTTAATGTGATCCCACTTTACTTAGGAGAGGCTGGACAGGTACAGGACAAACTTTTAGGGAGTAAAATTTACACCAGCCAGTGATTCGTGTGCTTGTGCTGTGCAGGCTATCTGCAGAATGGTTTTACACGCGGTGAATGAGAAGTGCTCAAACTTGGAATGAAACGTAGAGATGGTATCTCTCATTTCCTTGGATTAGACTCAAGGTCTAATACGTTGCTCATGGTGATATAAAGCCAGAGATTACCTGGCTTTTGAAGCCAACAGAAAGTTGGATGCTTGCTCCTTTCTCATGTAAAACTGGTCACACATCTTTCCAAGCACAAGGTTCTGCAGAACCCATTTACATAAGGTATATAAACGAGGTTCAGAATTTAGGACATTTGGAAAGTTAAGCCTTTATTTAGAATTGAATCTCTCGAGCTATTTTAAAGATGCCCACAAAAAAGCAACTCAATAGTTCATAGAGCCCATGAGATCTCATACTTCCTGACATGTCTTTATGACCTGTGGGCCACCTAATTTTAGGATTACCTGTTTCTGAGTTTCATTGATCTTTTCCCTGAAGTTGCTGCTTTCTTGCTTTCAGAAGTGGTACATGGTTGAACCACTGATCTGCTCAAGCCTGTGAATTGCTAGTCTAGGAAACCAACCAATAGTGATTTCATGATAATGCATTTTCTGAATCATAATTAGATTTGCAGATGAAAATTCTGAAATAATGTATAGGTTTAAGCATGAAGGGAAAATATATATCTCACTAGGAGTAAAAGCATCATCTGCATCCTTAAGGAAGACCAGCTCAGGGAATGAAGAATGATGGAATAGTCAGTGCACAATGGGGGGATTTGGGAGATCTGGGTTCTTGGCCTCTCCTAAATGGATTTGGATGCAAGTCATTTAAGGTGTATATTGAGCTCTTGTTCTGGATCTATTTTGGAGGGTTGAAAGCATTTCCATGCCAAAATCCTCATTGCTTTCTTCAGCTGGAGGTCCACAGCCCCACTACCTATCTACCACAAAAATAAATGACTAAGACATGTTCTCAGGAACCCCTAGCAATGACACACTGTTGAAGGGTGACAGTACATCTTAATTGCTGCAGTTATTTCCCAAGAGATGATGGATTTAATCTGTTGATGCTCTGATGCTCAGAAACCCCAGTGGCATAAACAGTATAAAACAATGGTTTATATTGGTTTTGGTGGGAAGGACATGCTCAGACCTTTACCACAGATCCCTTGGAGCCTGGTAATTATTTATTTTCAGCTAACTCAATCACTTTAGACTGTGTGACAATATCACTCAGACAGGTACTTCCACTGATTTAAACAGCTACAGGTTCTTTCAATGGAAAACTCTTCTGAAATTAATCTTCCTTCCTGCTGTCCCCACTCTGTAAATGGACCAGCCTGTAATGGGCAGAGACCTGCTGACTAAATGGAATGCTCTCACTTCCCTCTCTCCTTTCCCAGTTATCACGCTGTGCTGCATCTTCAAGTGCCGGATTCCCCGGACAAAGAAAGAGATCGAGGCACGGTATGCTCAGCGGCAAGCGGCCAAGACATATGCAGACAAACTGGAGACTGTGCCACCACTCAATGAGCTGACAGAGATCCCTGGAGGTACTTCTCATACCCACATCTACACATGAGACCCATATCTTCTTTTGGGGTTGCTTTCTGTAAACATAAATACAAGGGATAGGTCCTTCCTTAGCGTAAATCAGTGTGGCTCCTTAGGTGCAACCATTAAGACATTGCTATGACTTGGTACACCTCTCCCATTCACATGCTCTAAACCTGCAGCATTCGTGGCAGCAGGCACAGTCCTTTAGATGAAAGGGAGAGTTTCTCTGTTGATACAAGTCAGGGTCATTCCTTTGAAGTTCATGTTTAAAATTTCCAGAGAGTGATTCATTTTAACAACCAGTTCCTGGGTTGGGGGATAATAGGAAGTAAAAGAGTTGTTAGATTTTCACATGACTATATGTGGTTTGCCCTGTTTGGACGGCCAAGAGTATTTCTGTCACTGCTGTCTGCTGCTTTCACTCATCTTTCCTGATTCTGTGCCCTAGGCTCTACTGAAACTCTTCTAACTCTCTCTGGTCATGTCCAGTCCAGACCTCTCAACTCCCTGCCTGTGGTGAAAGAAGAAGATGAAATGGCCCTGCAAGGAAATTAGGGGACTGCCTTCCTGTCTATCTGCCTGTGGCTTCTCTTTTCTGATGAGATCCATCATACCCTGGAGTCTCTGCTTCTCAATTCCTTCTCTGCATTTGACCTCTGTTTTCTCAATACCTTTTTATGAGTTTTTTTCCTCTTTGCTGTGGCTCTGCAAGCCCTGTGATCTATAGCTTCATAGAAACTGCAAGTTTCCTTAACTCATAGTGTGATGCTTTAGTCCACGAAACTGGCGAAAGAGGCAGATAACGTAATTGTAGAAATTTAGTCCTACACCAGCAAAACACAGAACTAAGTGCTCAACAGTAGGAACTTGCACATACCTCAGTACTTCAGAGGTATCCAGACATCTGACCATGCCTATACTATAAACTGGGAATGGCCAGACCTCTCTCTGAGTCTGAACCCAATTGGCATGAATAAGCCCTTGTCCATACAGTTAAATTCTTTTAACGTACTTTAAAGTCAAAGGTTTTCCAAAGGTCTGGTTAATGCACTCTTACATGTCTGAGCAATCATGGAAGTGCTTAGTACTGTATCCTTTGATTTCCTGCCTAAAAGACAAAAATCCCACCCCATAAGGACCAGCTATCGGTAAATCCCAGTGGGTGTGAAGGATCGTGCCAGCAGGTAGCAGAAAGCCAGATTCACTCATTTGCTGCTGCATCCTCTTCCTGCCAAGATGCCAATTCTGGAAAACCAATAAATTAAGGATGAGAATAGCCACAAGAGACAGAAAGAGTATTTGGGCAGCAGAATGGCTGTTTCACCACAGAATGCTAATAAATTTTGAACTCCTGTAAGCAGCCTTTACATCCCACAAGCATGTACACAAACTCCATCCCAAGGCTGGCTATTCCAGTACGGGTTCAATCAGACCATGGTAAATTATTGCAGCATGAACTTGTGAATAAATTACCACAAGAAAACAATTTATAGGAGGTCAGCTGCGCCATGAAGACTACTCAAAGTTTTATCCAGTTAAATGCATAAGTTGAGTAGTTGACCACCCTTTGACCTTTAAGAATCCCAGAATTATGGTCCTGGCATGGTGTGGGGTAGGAGGCTGGTCAATAACGTGTTGCTGAGTGGCTGTTGGTATCTGGTAATGGCTTGTGAATAGGTGTTCTCTGAAGCTCCTACTCCTATGGGACTAGGGAGATGTGAATCTGCCAAAGTTGCCCTGAAGGAACTGGTGCTGGGGTGGGGGAGTCATCTATCCACAAGTACATGATCCACATCTAAGGAGAAGCCAGCATCAGCACTAGCTGTCTAGACCTTATCCCTTTATCCACAGTGGACAATAAAAAGGATAAGATTCTTTTCACAGTAGGAGAGGTGCTAAAGTGGAAGAGATAAATTGTGCCTTAAAAATGCGTGTGTCTCCAACCAAGGACTGACTCAGCTGACAGCACCTAAACTTTTAGCTACAGAAGCTGTGTGTGATCAAACCTCTGGTTTGCCCTTCTGAGATCAGCGTGCATCCTGTCCCCAAGAAAGTGTCAGTGCCTGATTTAGGCTTTACAATGGAAAGAATGCAAACCTCCGGGCTTCATCTCTGTGCTGGTGTTTTCATCAGTACAGAGTGTGATGCTCTGCTGTGTTGCCCCACTGATGTTTGGCAACTCACCTTGACTTGTGTGATCATGAAATATAATGTATGCATTTGTCAACTATTTATATAGTTTATATTTATTGCCAACCGTGTGCTGGGCTCATCCCCAGCAGCATGGGCAGCAGGTCGAGGGAGGGGATCCTGCCCCTCTGCTCCACTCTGGGGAGACCCCCCTGCAGTGCTGGGTCCAGCTCTGGGATCCTCAGCACAGCAGAGACATGGAGCTGCTGGAGCAGGGCCAGAGGAGGCCACAGGAGTGATGGGAGGGTGGAAGCCCTCTGCTGGGAGGAGAGGGCAGAGAGTTGGGGGTGTTCAGCCTGGAGCAGAGGAGGCTCCGGGGAGACCTTAGTGTGGCCTTTCAGTGCTGAAAGGGGCTGTGAGAAAGGTGAGGAGGGGCTGTTCATCAGGGGCTGTTGTGACAGGACAAGGGGTGATGGGTTCAACTGACAGAGGGAGACTCAGACCAGAGAGAAGGAATAATTTCTTTGTGCTGAGGGTGGTGAGACCCTGTCCCAGGTTTCCCCGAGAGGTGGGAGAAGCATCATCCCTGGCACCATTCCAGGTCAAGTTGGACCTTGGGATGCTGAGTAACCTGCTGTAGTTGCAGATGTCCCTGCTCACTGCAGGGGGGTTGGACTGGATGATCTTTCAAGGTCCCTTCAACCTAAAGCATTCTGTGATTCTATGATTCTATATATTTATACTGTGACAACCCCTGGTACACCCAGTCAAGGCCAGAGAGATGACTGAAATTATTTTAATTACTGAGTGGCAACTGAATGCATTAAAGGTTTCTCTAAGTGTCAAATGCTATTAGTCATGAATGTAGTACAACACTTAAATACTCTGAATTCTTTGCATTATTTTACCATACTTCACATTTACTGTGATGGGATCTTCTAACCGCCAAATGGCTCTCCGTGCACTTTTTTGAGTGTCATTTTTGGCAAAGCCCTTTTACTGGACATGAATAAAATGGAATTTAGGGTTCAGAGTATAAAATGTTATACATTAATCAATTCATTTGTGCTCTGTCTCCTAGTCTGTGGGATAAGTACAAGCAAGACTTGGCCTTTGCTCTGGATGGAGATGCACTGTCTAGGTCCATGGCCTGGGATATCTTCCAGTATTCTGCTCTGAGGCTGCTTCAGCTGACATTTTTGGGAGTTCATCTGGTTCCTACCATATTTGTCCAGGAAGAAGACAATGTGGTGGTGGTTTTTTTTTTTTTTAATTCTTCCCTCTCCTATTTTTTTGTAGAAGATGTCAGGATTTCCCCTGTGGTTATAAGAAAGAGTCTGCACTGTTCTGCTCTCATTTTTGTGCTCAAATCAATTGCCAGTTCCCAAGATCAAAGGATGATATTTTATTTTACTGTGCAGACTGAAGGGATATTTTAGGTAAAGGTAAAAAATTAAGGTTTGATTCACACCTATAGTACATTGCTGCAGTTTGAAAGTGACACTACACACATCCATAGCAATGGGAGATTTGGGGCTCCTTTGACAGATTGGAGTCCAATGGCTCCAGCTAAGGGTTGAGACACCTCATCAAAGGCCCACACCAACTTACCTCCTAAGCCAGTTCTCTGTCACCTTTTCTTAGCCTGGGACAAACATGAAGTAATTTGACTGAACCTAGGTGCCAGCTGAAGAAAGCTAAACAGTGACCAGTCATCCTCTGTTTGCCATTACCAGCGTGCCCATGTGGCCAAGAAGGCCAGCGGCATCCTGGCTTGTACCAGCACTGGTGTGTCCAGCAGAACCAGAGCAGGGATGGTCCCCCTGTATTGGGCACTGGGGAGGCCGCCCCTCAAATCCTGGGTTCAGTTTGGGCCCCTCACTGCAAGAAGGACCTTGAGGATCTGGAGCGTGTCCAGAGAAGGGCAACGAAGCTGGTGCCGGGTCTGGAGCACAAGTGCACTGAGGAGCATTGGAGGCACCTGGGGTTGTTGAGCCTGGAGCAAAGGAGGCTCAGGGGAGACCTTCTGGCTCTTGACAACTCCCTGAGAGGAGGTTGGAGCGAGGTGGGGATCGGTCTCTTCTCCCATGTTACAAGCAACAGGATGAGAATAAACAGCCTCAAGTTGTTGCAGGGGAGGTTGAGGTTGTCCCTGAGGAAGAATGTCTTGCCCTTTGGGCTTGTGCAGGCCTGTCGCAGGCTGCCCAGGGGAGTGGTGGAGTTCCCATCCCTGGAGGAGTTTCACAGCTATGTTGATGCGGTGCTGAGATACAGGAGTTAGTGGGGACCTGGAAGTGTTGGGTTAATCGTTGGGCATGATGACCTTAATGGACTCCTCCAACCAAAACGATTCTGTGACTCTGAGGCCACTGCCAGGTCATTGCTACATCTTGGCTGATTTTAATTGCTATGGTGTGTTAACATGGTTATTTATTTACATACCTGAGTCTGGTATTGGGGGGTTTCAGAGAAGGCATTCATGGGAAACTTAACAGATTTTCCCTTGGTTTTGCAAAATTTTATACTCTGCTGGTCTTGAGCAAAGGAAACACTTTCCATAAGAAATATATGAAGTATGATCTGTGTTTAAGTGTCAAGTTGTTACTGGAGATGAGAGTTCAGTGCATCAACCTCTGACTTCAGAAATATTTCCGAGAAAATGAACCACTTCTAGTAGAATAAAAATAAGAAATTAGAGGAAAAGTTTTCTGCTACCAGATCCTTTGTCAGAATTATCAAAGGCTGCACAGCCAGTGTGATGTTTATGAGTCTTCTCTCCTCAAACATGGGCACTGAATCCATGATATTCCTAAGTAAATATATTCCATATTTCCTATATGCCCATGGTACATTGCTGCCATTAATTACAGTGGTACAGGTGGGAAGCCAGTCCCATGGTCACCGGATCTGGACAGAATATAAGCTAAACCTATCCTGGAGTCTTGTGCTGGACAAGCCATCTTCTGCTGGTCTGTCTCTGAAAGCAAAGATACCCAGCAGAATCCCTACTGCCCACGCTCAGCTGCAGGAGACTCACCCCATACACAAAGAATCAGAAAAGCCAACAACAACAAAAAAAAAAAAACCCCAGACGAACACTCCAAAGACAGATCTGTACTGAATTGCATGAGAGATGTCTCTGTTCCTTCTTGTGGAAGGAGAGGACTGCCATTGAGTGTCATTATTGGGAAATGCTTATGGACTGTGTTTGTATTGTTCATAGATCAGTTCCTACCTACAGGAGCCATTTCCTCCAATCAATCCACAACTCAGCTCTTGAAATTACCAGTTCTGCTTTATCTCATTAGTTAATTTCAGAACAAGGACATGAATAGCTGTGAGTCAGTGACCAAAACACCTGTAGGAACAAAGCCCCAGTAGAAGTATTTTCCCTTTGTCCAAGATTTGCCAGGAGGGAGCAGGATTTTTGCCCTCTTCCTGGCTAGTGTCAACCCAAGTTAACCACTTTCCTGTTTTCCTTTTCCATCCTTGCATACAGCTCAGGCTGCAGAAGAAAAAAAAGAAGAAGTTCCCACTGTGTCTGGAAAAGTGGACAAGGCTCAGGGGAAGAAAGATGGATCCAAAGGTTCCAAGAAGAAGGATGGTGAAAAGGACCAGAAAGAAGCATCCAAGAAAGAAGGGAAGGATGGGACCAAAAAGAAACAAGGAGAAAAGGGAGACAAGGGAGAAAAAGGAGAAAAGGGAGAGAAGGGGGGAAAGGACACTACTGACAAGAAACAAGGTGGTGGGAAGAAAGGTGAAAAAGAAGGTGAAGCGGTAAAATCAGGAGGTGGCACCAAAACCAATGGCAAGGCTGGTGGGAATGCCAAAGCCTCGGCGAAGAAGAAGTGACCATGCTAAAAGACAGTGCTGACTGTCTTTCAGGGAGAGCGCTGTCAAACCACTGTTGGTAGAGCTCTGGGAGCAGATAGGACACGCTGTCTCCCTATACTCAGGCTGTTGAGTGCCACTGGATGTACAAATTCTTACCTTTTGAAGACCAAGTCACCTTTTTTTTTTTTTGTCCACCAAAGGAAAACATGGCCATTTGGCTAGATATTATATTGTAAAAAAAATGCATGGCACAGAGCTACATGGTAACAACAGCTGGGACCAAACTGCAGCTTGGAGTGAGAATCAGGACTTTGGATAAGCACAGGAGTGCACAGAGAAGAAGATCTAAACTAATGGGAAGACATAATTAATTTAAAATTTTTAGTTCTTGAGGACTTTAAGGAGTTTGATAAATAAGTACTAGCACTCAACTCCTCCTAAATAGGATTTGCATGTGGGTAATTTTAGGGATTAAGTAAATTCTGGATGCTAAAACCCAAAGAATGGAGTTTTCGATAGCTGATGTGGTTTCTGAGAGGTGTCTTGGACACATGGGAAAAAGCTTCCTTCCTTCTCAGGTGCCTCTTTGTCTGGACTGCTGAAGGAAATGCGAAGAACTGGTTATCTCCTAGAAGATTCATCCACCTTTTTCTCAGAATAAAATGAGAGGGCTGCATCTGTGCTGCTCTAGGCAGGATCTGTCCTCAGTCCATCACCCCTCCAGGGAAGGCAGCATACGAGAAGAGCCCAGAGGGACAAAGGGGATGTGAAGGTGCTCAGCATGTTGCAGCAGAAACTCAGGGGCTCAGGGGAGTGGGGCTGAATGCGTTCAGGTCTTTGCTCTCTCCCTGAGCAGTTTTGAAACCAGGGATTTTGCTCCACTTTGATGTGGCTGCTCTTGCTCTCACTTCCTGGGAAATTTTGAAGAGAAGTTTCATGAGGAGCAGCTTTTCTCCTAGTGTGTTCTGTAAATATCGCAGCAATTTATGCCTTAAGATTAACAGCCATGGGGTATTTAGCTAAAAAGCTAATGGGGGATAGTTTGCAAGCTATTGTGATGTCTAAACTTAACCTATTGTCTGCTGGATACACCATCTCTGAGTAAATACACTGTCATTGCTTTGTCTTCTCCATGGGGCAAGGAAGGAGTTATCTCCTGTAGTTTATTCAGCTCAGGCCCCATGAAGTAGATTTGTATTACTCCAACTGCTTTCTATTCACCCTGTGGTTTCAACACAGAGAGCTGATCTATCACTGCAAAGACATTTCTCATTTGTCCCACCCTTCCTTTCCCCTCCCTCCTTTCCAACCCACCCTGGTAGAAAATGGACCCAGCAAAATGAAGAGCATGTTCTGCTGGGTTTTAATGAGGTCAGTCAGCTCATAAAAAGCCCCGAAAGCACCAGAGCTTCTGAAGGGGTGGTGTAAGGCTTGAGGAGCAAGGATGGGAATGATCACAACCACAGAAACACTTACAAAGAGCACATGTCACTGCCTCCAGGTATGATGGGCCATGAGTACGGAGAGAAGCCAGAGTCAGAAGTTCTGCCCCTATATGCAGAGAAGTGGTTGGAGCCCTAAATCTCCATCCACTGCAATGATACTCAGTGATGAGTGGGAATAAGTACGTCTTTGTTTAGTGTCAGCCCCACCCCTAATTTTTCAAAGGCTGAAGATGCATGGGGATTGCAGCTTCCAGGGAGGAGCAGGGGACCTGTTTTCAACGCCCTCCTCAGATATTTATGCCTCAGGACAACTACTGGGCTGTGTGTAAGACCAGGAAAAGGATTTAACAATTGCATTCAGACCATACTCTTTGCCTGTGCACAGAGATGTCGCTCCCTGGGACCTGCACAAGGTTGCATGAGCTCGCTGTGTATTTTAGGGGGCCTGAGTGGATGTTTGTGTCTTATAAACTCCAGTTCACAGGTAAAACAGCAGTAGGATGGGATGCAGCTGATTTGGACAAGAAGGACTGTTTCCTGTCCTGCAGCTGGAAACACTGGGCTGTTGTCAGTCCTGCTATTGATGCTCTTTAGGAGGGTCGGGATGATCCTGACTCAGTCTGTAGCTATTTGGTGAGCGGGAAGAGGAGCGGATCCATTCCTGATGCAAAAGCTTCAGTGAAGGAAATCTGCCTCTTCACTTTCTCATTAAGTTCACTACCACAGGGTAGAAGAGCTCTTTTCTTAACCCTTGCCTTGCCAATACAACCACCATCTCTCTCACACACACAGTAAAATAAAATTAAAAAAAAAAAAAAAAAAAATTCTGCATTGAGACAGCTGGAGTCTTTGCAATTCATCTTGATTCATTCCAGCCAAGATCAGACAGCAAATATATTCAGAGTCTTACATATCAGATCACACTAGTTTGTGGTCGTGTCTTATTGAACAGAAGATGTTGTGTTAACAAAATAATAATATTTCTCCTCTGAGAAGGACCAGCCCTGGGTCACCTGAAGGGTATATCAACTTTTTTCTAAGTTATCAGAGTATGGATGGAATGAAGGGAATACATTTCTGGGGGTTGCAGACTCTCAGGAAAGCATCCTGCCTAGTGAAACTTGTCATCATGCCTGAAGTGGGCATGGAGGAAAGGCAATTGATAGTCAGGGTCCAAAACTGGTGTGTTTCCCCCAGCTCGTATTGCAGTGGTCAGGTGGAATCTAAAAGCCAGATGGAGCGGAGCACAGCGATCAACAGCAGCCCTGCTTTTTGCACCACCAGATGGAGAAATTGCATTGGAAAAACTACATCCAGAGCTGCTAAATCTTTGCAAAATGAGTCTTTAATGACAAGACTGGAGATATGCTGATTTCTCTGAAAACATAAGTGCAACAACAAATTCCAGAGCCCAAAAGCAGGATTTAAGACCCAAGGCTCAGGCATCCAGGTAGTAATGACAATAGCTTGGCTTTCGGTAGATTAGCCATGACAAGAGTAGTGTGGAGAAAACAAACTGACATACTGCAGAGGCAGGACAAGGAAGGTCTTGCAGGATCTCCTGCTCAACGTATTCCATAGCTTTCCACTAGAGGGTACCTTGTTCTTCCCCTGTAATAGCTGGAGACTTTTAAAAGTAGTTTGTGCTGGATATATTTGTCTTATTTCTGGTGTTAAATCAAGCCTGGCTTTGGTAACATCTCTTCTTTGGTCTAAATAAGACTTCCACATCACTGGTTTATCTACCTGAGCCATCACCTCTTCCAAGACTGTTCTTCCACTGGTTAACAGAGGCAAGAGTTGAGCTGACAGTAGCTTAATACCCCAAGGACTTCGCTGATGCAAGAGACATCAAGAAAATAGTCACTGGCTTTTGCAGGTAAAACTTAAGTCAGCCTAGTTAGGTGTCCCCAGGGGGTTGCGGTGAGGATCATAAATTTGGATAAGCAAGTCAATAGAAGGAGATGGAAAGACAAAGTTTTTAAGTTTCATTCCTGCTTCATTTAGGAAAGAAGCCCGTGGAAAAGCTGCCCTCATTATTCTCCTTCTGCTTCCTTTTCCTCATTGGTTTTACTTTTAGGATTAATGAAAAGCAGTGAAAGACTAAGCGTAGGTTCTATGCTGATCTGTCAGGAGACGCTACACACAAGGTGCATCTATCGCTAGGAGATGTTATGATACCTTTTCACCACTGAGTTGCAGTTTTCTCCAAAGGACGAGATCCTCTGGAGTAACTGCTGCTGCCCCAGAGGCACTCAAGGAAAAACATGGTCTTTTTTTCCCTCTCTTTTTGTACTTCCTTACACAGTGGGACTCTGAATAAGAACTGCTGCTTCTTCTTGATTTCATAATACAGATCTAAATATTAAACATGTCTTGGATCTCCTTTTTGAAAGCTCAGTCTCTGTGCCCAGCTCCCTTTTGAGATATAGCTACGGAGAAATCTGGTTCACTTGTGCTTCCTGATCACCTGGTTACACCCATGGAGAACAAACAAGGTCTTCACTGGGACTGAGAGACTCCCCCTTCCACCAGGTGACATGTGAAGTCCCAAACCTGAGGTAGAGCTGTTAAAACCACGGGCTTTATCCTTCTAGTGGCCACAAAAAGGAAAGGATCAACCCCCAAATATTTCCAGGATTGGAGATGGAGATTTTCATCTCTAGTTCAGACTGATCTTTATGTTACTGACATGGGTGGCCATTTTCAAAGGGATAGGGTTGAGCAGGCTTAAAGAGAAAGGTCCTCTTCAGAAATCAAGAGCTGCAAAAGTTCTCCTTTTCCTCTTTTTCTTTCCATCTTCTTTTTTTTTTTTTTTTTTTTTTTTTGAGGGGGTGTGGTGGAGTGGTAGTGGGGTGGAAGAGGCTGGAATCCTTTGAGTGTGTTCCTGCAAATGCACCAGCCAGATAAGCACCTCACAAAGGACAACTCCAAAATCCCTGGAGTGTCTTAGAGATGCATCAGACAATAACTGAGATAACTCTGGCTCTCTACTCTTCCTCCTTTCATATGGCATTTTGTGGGGGAGTCCCCTCATTTTGACACATTAACCTTTTATGGTCCTAATCTTTTCTGGCTAAACAAAATACATCTTCTTGATTTGTTGAGTGCCTGATGTGCTGAGTCCCTGATACACTGAGTCCCTTAGTCTGGACTCCTGCAGACTGAGAAGCATCATACAGGGTAACTGGGGCTCAAAAGGCGATCTGCTTCATGTCAGAAGCAACATAAGGAACAGTAGATGGACCTGAGCACTGATCTTGTGAAATGGCTTTGTGCTAAGATGCTCCAGGGATTTGATCTGAAATAATAGCGGCGAAGCCTCCCTGAACTTCTCTATCTTCTCTAACTGTACAACTGTCTATCAAAACCAAGTTATTTGTGGGGAGGTCACCATGGAAATTCTTCTATTTAAGACACAATAGAAATGCATGTTCACTTTTAAAATCTGCAGTTGAGAAGCTGAAGAGGTGATACGGTGCACTGATGGAACTCATTTTGCATTGAGGAACGCGAAGAGAAAAGGGAAAACAAGACATAAAAACTTTTGTACTTTGCCTTTCCTTGGGCTGTTCCTCACAGCTCTCCTGAGTCTGCGATTCTACGGAAGAAGAGGTCTCCTTTTACCTCAAGACTAGGAGAGTCCTCCACAAAATCTTCAGTCCATACTTGAGCTGTGTTTTTTGCCTTTCCTGGGATTTTTGTGCTACCATCCAGGCCAGGAGGCTGGGCTGCAGGGACCTTTGGCTAGTCTAATGCTGAAGGGATCCCGGATTTTGGTGGCCTTTGGACAGTCAGACTATTCTTATGACCCCCTGCAGTGTGTCTTGCTTGCTGCCTGGCTATTTGGGGCCATCATTTCCAAGCTCTTTGGTAGTTGATCCTGCCTTGCCATCTCTCAAAAACTGAGACCCATTGCAATGGTCTTTACCTGATGCTATTTCTAGCATTGAAAGACCTCTCGCCATCCCCTTGCACATGAAAAGTCTCACAGTGGCTGACCAAATGAGTGCTGGGCTGTTTGTTCCTTCGTAGGAGGAGGAATGGCTTAAAACAAAACTCCCTGAAGCAGAAAGCCAGCTCTGTGTTTTGCAGAGAGGGTCTGTCCCTTGCTGTTTGTCCCTCCTGCATAACGTAGTGCTTCTCCCCCTCCATCCCAGCCTCAAATGCCTTGGCTCTGAAACTCAGTCACATCTTTTTCTTTGCTCAAGAGATAGGAAGTAGCTTATGGGGGGCTTTCTCCATAGGCGATGCATTCAGAATGCCAATTTAATGAGTTTATTTTACAGGCTTTCAAATATTCCCTGGCTCCTTGCTATCACACAGTGGTGTATCTGATTGATGCCAATGCTTCCATATGGGGATTATGATTTTTAAAAATTCATTTTAAAGATCCCTGGAGACTTTATTAAGCCTTCCTGTAGGAGGACAGGGAGTCTAATACAGAGGGAAAGAAACAGGAACTTCGATTTTCACTAGAACAGGGCTTGACTTTATGAATGAAACGCACTCATGCTCTCCCCTACCCTGTCCCCACCCCGTTTCCCCCCTCCTCAGCCCATAAAACAGACCCTAGGATCAATGCCCCATGTGTATAGAAATAAAGACTAATCGTTTAATTTCTATGGCTTTCTGTTTGATGAGTCGCTGAGCTGGGAGAGGGACAGAACTGCTGTGTAGGGCACAAATCCCATCCTGGCTGGAATGTGCCGTCAAGGGTGAGTTGTTGGGGATGGCAGATACGTGGATGAGGGAGGGGGACACATTCACTGAGGGTCACTTGTGTTGTATGTTTCTGGTTATTAATGAAAGGGCTTAACACACATTTCCCCTTTTCATTTTCTTTCCTGGTCAGAGAGGTGGAAAGCTGGGCTGAGCTGACCCACTGGGTGGTGGCATACAGATGAGGCGGTGAGGTACCAGGGAGACGCAGTCCATAGCCGCGAGGAAACCTTCCTCCTGGGGAACACAGGCTATCAGGCAACAGCAAACACATCTTGAGGAATACCAGCCCTTCATCTCCATGAAGCACCTTCCAGGAGATGTGTGCTCCATGGGACCATCTTCACCTTGAGCAAGAAACAGGCATGGCTTTGATTGCCCCAGACCCTTTTTTTTTTTTTTTTGGGGGGGGTGGGGGGGTGGGGGGTGGCAGGGAGGTGTGTCAAAAACTAGTCTCACATGCATATTTGGAAATCTAGGAGGGATTTGTTGCTATTCATTACCACTCTGGAGAAAAAATATTGAGGGAAAGAGTCCAAAAGAAGATTGTGGTACACACCAGAGCCTTACAGACTTCTTACTGCCTACCATCCATACTAGGCCTAGATCTCAAGTTCCCCCATGTCTTTACCTGCACATCCTGAGGTCCTTCTGGAATCCCATCTTCCCCAAGCAGGATCAGTAGCATGATGAACATGTGAGCTTCAGGCTATGTAACCTTTGAGCTCCAAGGGGCAGGAAGGGAAGGAACAGCCACAAGTCAGCATGGACACTGCAGAGACAGAAGCACGCTGACTCTTTGCTGGAATGGTCCTAATCAGCCCATGTAGGGTTGTTTTAACAGCCAGCTGTGAGGAAATGAGCTGCATGGGGAGGCTGTGAATGCAGATTCCCAAAGGCAGATGTGGAACATAGGACTACAGCCTGTAAACAAGCCCCTTCCAGAGGGGGTTCCCTGAACCAGCAGGACCTGGGCCAGAACTTGCTTTAGATACAAGCAATTGTCTGGGGCCCTATAATTTAGGGGGCCCAAAACATGTGACCCTTCCAGGTCTCTGCTCCTAGCAGTAAAACAGCAGCTTGTGGTGGCTGTGCTGGAATGTGCACCAGAAAACTCCTGAAATGGGGACGTCCAGGGTGGATATGGCATGGGGAGGTGGGTTGGGCTTTGGTTTCATGGGACTGGGGAGCTGGTGAATGGGTGAGGAGCCTGGGACTGAGCCTGGTTTACTAAGGGAGTGTATGCAAGGGACAGAAAGGCAATGCTCAGGGCCCTGATTTGGTCAGGTTTAGGTGTGGTGTGATCAAGGAGGTGAAATAAAGCTTTTTTGTTTGGCTAAACGGTTGTATTTGCTTTTCACAGAATCATAGAATCATTAATGACCTTGACACATAAAGACTTAGACATTTAATGTGAACTTCTGGGGGGGAAAAGAAAAAAAGAATCCTTGAAAATTATTCTGTTTGCATTTCAGGTGAACATGGCCATTGTGGGGGGGAATCCAAGGATGTTTTCAACTACACATGTATAAGAAAGCCACCTAGCCTGTAGCACCTGAAAAATACCCGCCAGTGGAAATGAGCCCTCCAAAACACAGTGCTGGCAAAACAGCAGTATCATATCTGATCCAATAACACGGTTTAATTCTTTCAACGACTTCTTAGCTGGTTTGCCAAATCAGATTGTCCCACTGGCCAAAAAAATCTCTGAAGGCTGCCAACCCTTTTCAGACAAATTCCCCAAACTGAATATTTCATCCTGTTATGTACTGGAAAGAGACAAACAGAAAGAAGAGTCCATTTGATTCTACTTACGGAGTGTATACACAACGGTTCAGTCTGGGGACTTTCAGAGAAGCTTTTCAGTGGCGCAGGAAGTTAATGGCTAACAGGAACTGAAGAAGATGTGGAGAAAATTAAACCCCTATTTTATTTGGTTCTTTTACTTCAATTTAAACACACTTTTCCAAACACTGATTCAACATTCACACATTTGTGACTAGGAAAGGAGTGGCTGAATGCAGCTCCTTTGATGAAAGGGGGTGGAAAATATGGAAAATGATGCTTTAATACATGGTAAAACACAGAAAAAAATACTGTGAATATGTGAGGAGGCTGATATGTCCTACACTCCATTTGGAGACAATGACGAAGTTCTAGACAGGTGAGGAAAGCGTCAGAGAAACAGAAATAACAGCCTGCAAAGAAAAACAAAACAAAAGTTTTACTGTAAAGAATGCCAAGGAAAAGCCTGGAAATAGTTTTCAAGAACCTCAAAGATCACTAACTAGATCAAAGAAATATTGTGTTATCCTGGTCCACTGAGGACAGAACAAGTGAAGATGAACTTAATTATAGAAATAGACATTTAGGGAAGGTTGTATAACAGACTCAAAATCACAAGAGTCATGAAGGATTGAAACCTCCCTGATTTTAGGATTTTAAGGACAAATTAGATGCAAATCATGGTTGGTTTAGATGGAGCTGATTCAACATTGGGGCTATGATGTGGAACTAGAAAATGTCTTGAGTAGTAGGGTGGTGGGATTGTACACACAAGATGTGCCAGATTTCAAGTTCAAACTAGAAGTCATGAGATGTGTTTAAATCATTTTTAAAAATATGGGTTTGGGGATGCCCTTTTTTCCTAGGACTTTCCACTTTCAGAGCTTCTTGCTCAACATTTCCAAGCCTTGATCTTCCAATACAAAGGAAACAGGGGGAAAAAAAAAAAAAAGGTTTAAAAATTGACTTGAAATCTACCGGCCACTTTCTTTGTGGACAAAAATAGCATCTTCTTTATTCAAGTGATCCGTCCTTCCAAAATTTAAGTAGTTTTTAAAAGATCTGAAGCACAGTTAGAACAAGGTAACACAATGGTTAGAGGGTCAGCTCAAATCTTGGGATCAAGACCCTGTTCTGTCACATGCTTCATGTTTGGCCTTAAGTTATTCATTTCTCCTCCCTACATTGTGACCACCAGCTCTGTATAGAGGAAAGAATGAGCTCTGCCTTGTTTCATGAGGCTGTTTGTGAGGAACAACCTGTTGTGACTGGGGGATGAAGTCCTGCTGGCAAATGGGGCAGATAAACCCTCTGACATCTGGTTAGAAGTAAAGGGGTGGTAACATTGATTCTGGCAGCCAGGAATTTGTTTACACAGTGATTTCAGACAGCTTCCAGGCCAGCTTGGGAGCTAGGGAAAACTCACAGTGTAGACAAGACTTCATTGTCCTTTCTTTGCTAAAAATAACTCGCATTCTCCTGCTTCCCAGAAGTCATTTTGCCTTTATACCCATAAATACGGTGTTCTTGCTGGATCAGTTCCCAACCCTCTTCATCACCACCTGTTAGAGGCTGGTTTAGGATGCCCCATGTTGCCAAAGCTAAGAGCTCAAAAAACACGAGTCAGAAGACAACACTCCACCAGCCTGGCCTATAACCAAGAGGTATCTTCAAGAACATGAGTGTAAATGTACTTACACACGTGTATCCTGTGTAATATTTGCATATGTGTTTTGGACTCCCCCTGGTAAGGGTAAGAGTCCTCTTTACCTGGACCACCTTCTCCCAGGTGTCCCCTTGAGAGACGGAAGGAGTCCTGAATCCTTTGAAAGCTCCCAGACAGATTTCTTCAGAATCACTGTTCCCTCCATGTCGATCCTTCACCTGACCCAGCCGCCTCCTCTCTCTACTCTCTCAACCATGGTTACTGCTCAAGCATGGCATGATCCTTGAGGTAGATGCAGACCATCTGAGGACATAAGACACTTCAAAGCAGGCTCTTGACATGGTTTTATTTGCAGTAAGTGAGCTCTCTAACTTGTTCCTGTAGAGTCCTGAAGGGCTGTATTTATTTTAATTGACATACATTGCTATATAAGAAAAACCAAACCAAATTATCTGACCAAGAAACTCCCCCTTACTGTATAGAAACACTTGGAACTTCTAAAAGAATAAACTAAGAACTTCTCCCTCCTACCAAACTGTTAATGCCAAGGTTTTGTTTACGTCTGACTAGTAATAAGTTAAAACACATCAAGGAACTTCCCCCCAGAAGAATTCTGTCATCCATATAGTTAATTTGTTTTGCTCCTGGCCAATGGCAGTTGTCAAATCCCTGGGCCTTTTTTGAGGTTTGCGAGCTCAGTGGCTGTTCCTAATACGCAGGGCGCGAAGATGACCTGTTTCAGGTTGTCACGACCTAAAAGTAGAAGGACTCAGCTGCAAGGTTGTAGGCTGTGCTGTGCCAGCTGATCTCAGGACCACCAGAAAGACCCTGACTCATTCTACTTATGGAGTCAGATGTATCTATATCCAGAGTCAGGTTCATACGAAAGAATATGAATGGAGAACATGGAAGTCTCTTGTTTTGGCTCACTCTCCAACTTCCTTTTTGTTTTACCAGTGTAGACACAACCCATGAACCATCGGAGCACTTCCAAGGAACAAATCAGATCCAATATTTATAGGCTCGGCATAATTCGGTGGTTCCCATTCTTTTAATATATGTAGAAAGTTTTATTTTATTGCTGTCAGTCATTTGTTCTTCCAAATTAATCATTGATATTAGACAGTGATAAACGTTTTGCAAACATCAGAGGCATTGTACATGTCAGACACTGTATTTTCTCTCTTGGAAACAGATTTTCTGAAGTCTGCTACACAACAGAGTCAGTGAGAAGGAGAGTTTTTTGCATAGCCTTGAAATTCAAAGGGAAATGTAAAGCAGCAACACTCTAACAGAGCTGAACAGGCACTGAATAAATCTCTCAAGACCTTTTAGGGTGATGCTGCTTATTAAAGCAGCATTGAAGGAAGTTGCCAACTGAAGCATGAAGCCTGTAGGAGATAGCCTTTGCATGTCTGCTTTGTGAAACCACCCGACTCAAGAATAAAATGCTGACAAAATAAAAATACAGTGTCACCTGCTAGAGAATTTAACTTCAAGTGGAGATTGGCATCAATGTGATTTAAAGCTGCTACCAATTCTCGTCCACCTGCAGTGGTGTGCGTTTACCTCTCCCATCTGCTTTTCACGCTTCTTAATCTCCTGTATTTTCAGATGTGGAGGGGGTTTTGGTTGTTGTCATTGCTTTTAGCTTTTTTTTCTCTTTTTCTCTTTCAGCAGGATTTTGTAAAAGGCGTTTGCCATTTCTTACCTGGGAAAACACACATAGGTTTCTCAAAACTGGGGTTTCATACTGAGGCACATTACAGAGAGAAGTTAATAGGGAAAAAAAAGGCATGAGATCAGAAGACCAAAAAAGAGCAACTGTGTCATAAGGTGCCTTCGAATCTCCCATATGATTTGCCAACATCACGAGGATACCTTGAACTCCTCAGAACCTGTCAAATGGTGCTGCATGCTCAAGCGTAGTGAAATGAAAAGTCTTTGGTGATGATTTCTACTGCCAGCCCAACTCAAACAGAAGCACCCACCTAGCAGATATTTCAAAGGCCATTTCTGATTAGGGCTGTAGATAGGTTCTGGAGTTCAAAACACTGAAGGATGTGGTATCTAATTTTTTGCTGCTTTAACTGATTGCTATAGCTGTTTCTTTACCCACCAGGGCACTACCTGTTCATAATGTTTACACCAGAGATGCCACCAGTCACTGAGGCAAGTAAAATCTTTCTCAAGAGAACACCATGTACAAGGGTTGGCTCCCTGCAATGTTCTTAGATGTAAGTCAGTAAATATTTGATATTTGAGGGCTGGGTTATCCATTTACTAAGAGGAAGGAACTGCATCTGTATGGGTTAAAATGAATTTCTGTCAGGGAGCAAGATAGCAACTTGACTTAAGTAATATGAAGCCTGAGAGCAAGAAAGAGAGCGAATTGATAAGTAAATCATCTAACTAGATAAGGAGAAAGGTGTGCTGTAGAATATGAAGTAAGACCTCTATAAGATGTAAATAATGCATTTTAAGGAGAATTCCAGCTTTTTTTTTTTTCTTTTTTCTTTTTTTTTTTTTTTAAATAACCTTAAATCTGGGTTGGATTTAAATCAATGTTGTGGACATCTCTGGAAAACTGTTGTTAAGGATGACAGTATTGAAACCAACGGTCAAATATCCCAGAGATTTCAAACAAGTCAACCAGCATGAGACTATTAACCTGGTGCTGCTCAAGGTGCAAGAACAGGACTTCTGTAACAAAGTGCAGATACCTGAGTTGCCGATCTCTACTGATGGTGAAGGAAGCCCAGGCTTCTTTTACAGATTGCTAGAAGAAATAAATGCTCCTTTCATTCTAAGGCAGACACTAGAGCGAACAAATTGCTCCCTAAACCCCTCTATTTCTTTCTACTGACTACAAAAGGAGCCCAGGGTCACCAGATCAGCAGCGTATGGCTCCACTGTAGACATCGGAAGGCTTTTGAGGCTTCTCTTTCCATGCGGTGTCCTACTGCAGAGCAGAGCAGGGTGGCAAGGTCTGGCACTTGCAGCAGAAAGCGATGATGAGTAGTGCTGCAGAGCCCTGGGATGGTCATCTCAGTCTTATCTTATACGGTCATTGGATAGTGACAGTACAGGGGATTTCAAAACTGTGCTCCTTGGGACAGCCTAGAAAGTTGTGAGAAAGAGCCAGGAAACATAAAATGGGTTCCTAAACCCAAGGGGATGATAATAAAACAACCATTGCTGAATGGTGATGATGTGAGAAGGAAAGGGAAACTGAGGAAAACCTCCACCTTCGAGTTGCCAGGGTTATGGTTCCTACTTGTCGAAGCATGGCAATCCAAAGCTTGCCTTGAGAACTTGCCTCTAATGCTCCCTATGAAACCCTGTCCACCTGTTTAAAGAACATGGGACCTTCCCTGACCTAGAAAGGGTTCAGCAAGGGAATCAATGAACTTACAGCGCTTCCTGTGCCCTCTGGCTCTGCCATGCCCTGAGAAGAAAGAAGCCTCAAAGAACCCAGAGCTTGTGAGTACTTCATAAATGTTAAACACCACCCAAAGAATCAGAGTGTTTGCTGTGGGAGATGACTTTTAACGCAAGCCTTTGCAGAACGATATAGACTGGACTCTTTTGCAAGAAAACAACATTGCCTTTTCATTGATGTGAAATGTCAGGCTTTTATATCCAACCTTCAGAGGTTAAGCTGCCCAGCTGTGTTATTTAATGTCACCATTCTGCAATCTTAACAAAACGAAAATCACCATGAATATCGTCGATCTCTGGGCAGAGATGCATCTCCTCATCCTTCATTCCACATTCAGCAGCCTTTCACAAGCCAGAGCAAAAAAATCTGTTGCGTGAAAGTCCAGCCATTCGTCAGAAAATCAGCTCCATAAAAATGGTGAAGTTCGACATAGTCTCCCACCCCTCGGGTTTTACTCAATGGCTTTTGGATTGCATCCATTTGATTTACAAAATGAAAGACGTGCTCCCCCCCTCCCAATTACCAGGGACACAAATTCAGCTTTGGATGAAAACCTTTCGTGTGTGCCTCTTAAGTCTTCCCCAAAAGTTCTGCTTTTGGAATCTGGCCAACCATTTTGTGGATGATACATGAGCTGGAAGCGAATGGAGATGATTTTTCCATTAATGACTTTGGCTCTGCAGAACCAACAGGAGTAAAATATTAGTTTTTCTTGCTAAAGAATCCACTATGACTCAAAGACACAATGAAACAGACCTTTTGGGAAAGGGGTTTATGTTCCTAGAGAATCACTTTCCTAACTATAACCATACCAGTTGTCCAAGCTGTATACAAAAATCTTACGTATCTTATTACAGACAGTCAAGAGTCCAAAGGTTCAGACCTCCAAAAGGCCTCAAAGGACTTGGAGCAAGCAACTGAGTATTCTGTCAACAAGATTTTTTTTTTTTTCTCTCTACATAAAATGTTGACCTTGATTAAAATACAGAAGTAAAAAAAAAAAAAATTGAGAACAACCACGGTAGGGGCATTGTTTGAATTTTTCTAAGTCCTTGACTCCATTAAGAGACTCCATTAAGTGTTTCACTATTGGAAGACAAAATATATTCTGAGTGTGTGTTAGCCAGTGTGGTTAAGGGACTAGCAAGGACCTCGGTGAGGCTGAGGGTTTAGGGATCTGGAGGTCACCCAGAACGGATGAATACTTCTCTAGTTACTATCACCTTGTGCAAACCAGCTGCTGTGTTTGGTGGTGCTTAATGGAAATGCTACCACCACCTTCTGCCGACTTTGGTGTGCTTCTGCCTGGGTTTAAAAGGAATTAAGACTCTGCATGGAGTCTCTGTAAGGAATTAAGGTTATACTCTAAGGAGGACATTTATATTGCCTGAACATGGAGACCTGCAGTGAAGAAGCAGGTTGGTGTTTAGTACTTAGCCTTTCTAGGTGCACGAGTGTGGCACATCCAGATGTGAACATTTGCATGTCCAAAGGTATGACAGGAAATTATCTAAGACATCACTTCTTTCCTATGTGACTACAATGATCATGTGCCCCTCGTTGTGATACCACCTCCTTATTTTTCATTTAAAAAAGGCAAATTGAAGCTGATCAAAATTGTTGTTTGAAAACCATTTAAAAAACTCTAAACATCCAGCGACGTTTGGCTGAAGAGCAGCAATGACATTTATCCAGTGAGTTTTGCAGAGCTAATGTAAACGATTCACTTTTAACCGTGTGCATGCTTTGGCCTTCAGGTCTGCTCCAGACTTCTTCATCACGCAATAACTGCACCTATCAAATAAAAATAAGAACTTGTACCGCAGCAACAGCTAGGGGCCTCCCACAGCATCTGGGCCCCACAATGCTCTGTTGCATCAACAGTTGCTAACAATCTGCTTCTGCCCTGAATATCTGGAAAGCTAAATAGGGTGGCAAAAATAGTAAATATATAGGCAGACAGGAAACAACTTAACTTTTTAGTGTCCATCTGTAGGGACTGGGTCTGTGTTCAGAGATGAGTGGTGGACACCACAGAGAAATCCATCCCTGATCTCCACCCTGAGTCTTCAATGTGTTTGCCTCAGTGCCAGCTAATCTCATGGCCACTTGCCTCCTATCAGCTACAGGGTCATGTAGTAGGAAATTCACTTGACTTACTCTGATGATCCTTCTTCTGATTTAATACATCTTTTGGAGATACGGACCCTGACAGCACTGTTAATAGGTGACTGTGAGCTGAATTATGCTCTCTGTAATGTTACTTACTGCAGCCAAATTGCTCTTAAGTTTCTTTTATCAAATCAGAACATTTTACAAGGCAAGGTAAATTTTTAAATAGACTGAGGGACAGACATTGAGTGATCTTGGGAGTTTGTACTGAATTCTCTGTAAATCATCGCAGTGCTCAAGGAGATAAAAAATATTAGCAGTGACTATAAAAACATTGAACCAAAATGAAGAGGACAGAAGTATCTCTTGTGTTGGAAGATGACAAAAACATCACAGAGCTCAATAGCGCACCCACATCTCAAAAGCTTCTGGCAGTTTGGTTCTCCTCCCCTTCGCCCAGGAAAGGACACATTGGGATCAGAAAAAGTTTAGAGGAACATGACAGAGACAATCAAATGGACACATTAGAAAAGAGGTCCCCTGCTCTTCAGCTTGATAAATAGTGAAATAGGTCTGTAAATTCCTGAAGGGTGATGAGGTGTGAAAAAGCAAACAAGAACCTCTACCAATTAAAAGGAGCAATGAGTTTTTGGAGCAGCGTACTTCTAAAACAAATATGAGGAAGCCTTCTTCTGCCAAGCTCATATCCTGTAACTCATTGTTGCAGGAAGCCGTGGAGTCCAAATATATAGATAGGCTCATAAAATGCAGACAAAACCATGGAGGATCCATCTTGTGGGGTTATTAAATTCAAGCATCTGGATTCAACTTCCAGTTCAGGAAGATTCTGAGCTGTATAGTGTCAAATCCCAGGAGGTTATTCAGCCGCAAGATCACTCTCTACATTCCATGTTTCTCCCCCTCTTTTCCTATGTGTTGCCTTTTAGGACAGGCTATACAGATTTTTGGCTTGGCTGAGTGTAACCACCAATAGGAAATGTAGAAACAGATTTGTTCTCATAACCAACAGTTCTACTTTTGCTGCCTTCACAGCACTGGTAATGAAGTAGCCATTTGTCTGCCAGCCAAAAGATGATAGACCAAATCACTTGGGTCTGAACCTGTGATGTTCAGATCTTCCTACTTCAGTGTCTCCTTGGAAAGAGGAACTGTGTTCTGATGAAATATCTAAGGCAAAATAACCAAACTCTCAATGCACAGACATCTCCTCAGGAGTGAGTGCCCCAGGATGATGAGGTTTCTTTGTGGTTTAAACTCAAAACTCACAATGGCTCATCTGAACACTGAACACCAAGAATTTTTCTGTATCTTTTCCATGAGATAAATTAAGATTGAAAAGATAAATCCTTGAAAAAAATCCTTATGAACTTACTTAAATTTATTCACAGAATCGCAGAATGGTTTGGGTGGGAAGGATACTTCAGAGCTCACTCGGCCCAACCCCCTGCAGGGAGCAGGGACATCTGCAACTACAGCAGGTTGCTCAGAGCCCCAGGGGCCAACTTGACCTGCAATGGTTCCAAAGATGGGGGTTCTACCACGTCTCTGGGCCAGTATCTCACCACCCTCAACACAAAGAAATTTCTTCTCTCTGGTCTGAGTCTCCCTCTGTCAGTTGAACCCATCACCCCTTGTCCTGTCACAAGAGCCCCTGATGAAAAGCCCCTCCCCACCTTTCTTACAGCCCCCTTCAGCACTGAAAGGCCACACTAAGGTCTCCCCGGAGCCTGCTCTTCTCCAGGCTGAACACCCCCAACTCTCTCCCCTCTCCTCCCAGCAGAGGGCTTCCACCCTCCCATCACTCCTGTGGCCTCCTCTGGCCCCGCTCCAGCAGCTCCATGTCTCTGCTGTGCTGAGGATCCCAGAGCTGGACCCAGCACTGCAGGGGGGTCTCCCCAGAGTGGAGCAGAGGGGCAGGACCCCCTCCCTCGACCTACTGTCCATGACAAGGGTGGCTTCTGGGCTGTGAGCACCCATTGCCAGCTCATGTCAGGCTTTTCAGTTTTGAGTGTTTTACTTGAAATTGAAACAAAGGATAAACAGACCCTTTAGCTTGATTTAGGTTGTTTGTACTATTCTATGTAATATGTATTTGTGTGTTTCATGGTTTGCACATTTTTCAAAGCACTTGAGCTGTAGCTCTTCAATCATGTTGAAGTCTCATGAAGAAATTGTCCACTGTTGGAATCTGTGCTGCTAGCTGGATTGCAAGAGGTTTACAAAATTTAAGTGAGTCATTGAGTCACTCACTTAGGAGATCAGCCCATTAATCCACAGCCTTCCACTCTGTGTTATAACCCACCAGGTTGCTCTATGAGGAAGCAAGGCCATTCTCTCTGTTGGAATCGGACATCTTGAATTTCCTTGAACTGGCGCGTTATATGTTTTCCATGGACAGTATCCATGGAGAAGCTGATCTAGGCTAACACTTTCTTACTCATTCCTGTGAAGCTGCATCTTCAGGTTTGGGAAAAGGAGAATGAGCACTGAGAGGTGACATTGAAAAAGACAGTCTGTTGTGAGCCGACTTTTCTGTTAAGTTTGCTTAGAGCTTCCTCTATATCTTGTCACATCATGTTTAAATCCTGGTTTGGCTCTTAAGGCTTCCCTGCAGCTATCTGATTTTCCTGGGGATACCTGTGGTAGAGTCTTCACAATTTGAGATCCAGAAAGTCATTTCAAAATTGATGAGACTGCGGTGAACAGAGAGCCTTAGGAGTTGATATATGTTGCTAGGCAAAGTGGTCTGACTGAGTTCAAATGACAGGCTCATTTTGGCTTTCTGGCTTCCAAAATGAGGAATTATCTTTTAAAAAATAAATCCCATTACCATTCCACTGATAGCTGGAAATCTTCCTCCCTCTTGCTCTCCTGGCAGCTGCTTAAACTGTTCAAATGCCTTTATGAGCCAAGTCAGTGTTTAGCAAGTCCAGTTTTATTTCAGGAGATTTAAAAAAATAATCTTTTTTGCCAGTTCATTCCTTTCCACTCTTAAGTCCTCTGTGCAATGAGAAAGTTAACACTTTGCAATGCCCTTTTGAACCAAATCCTGCTACAGCTTGGCAAGTCACATGTCTGACACTATGTATGAGGTTTGTCTTGGCTAATGGTAGTAATCTAAGTGCCAGAAATCTAACTCTGGGCAAGTCACTTGAGGCTCCCTGAATCCCTGAACACGATTCAGAAAGCTGATCTTTCCTGTGACCAGGTGGGTATCTAAAAGGAGTAAGATAAATCACCCACTTATTTTCGAACGGAGAAAGGCTAATTTAGTATTTGTGGAATGCTGAACTCATACGTACTCTGCCAGTGAGGGAGAGGATCTGGGCTTTCATCAAACCTTTGTTCTTCACACTGGAGCATTAATTTTAATGTACGTAGTTGCCTCGGTAAGACTTGCAGATCAAACCTTCAAGCAGATCCGGACTGCTAACAGGGCTGTGTGTGAGGCTGGGTGTGTGGAGGAGAGAGATGTCTCAGGCTGCCTCTTCCATGCAGAAAAGACACTGTGAGTGAGCTGCCTTTATGGATATGTCTAGACAGAGCTGGCAAAGGTGAGAGACACTGCAGTGCCTGCTAAAAGCAGTTGTCTAACCAGCACTGGTGGTAATGAATGAGCCAAGCCACTGGCCATCACTCAAGGTCTTCTCCAAGCTTAAACTCTTGAGGAGCTCTGAGTCCTTCCAGAGACTGGGAGCCTTTCCTGCTGCTGTCTCACTCTCATTCCTCTTGCTCTCTGCATTGCACCAAGACTACTATGTCAATGCCTAATCTCATCTGTGTTTTGCTCTGAGAACACCACCAGAGGAACTGCATTCTCAGAAGTGCTTTGTAGCCTTGATTATTTCCCAGGACACATCAAAAACCTGTCTGCTTGGTCTACAGAAGAATAGTTGTGTAGTAAAAGCTGATGTATTTTATATTTTTTTAAACTTCATGTCTTTATTTTTAAATAAATTTATATGCAATGGGGATTTTTAAATTGAGATGAATTTTGAGTTTCTGCAATCTCTCTGTTGTGAGTTCAGAACTCTACTGTAGCTTTAGAAGATTACCAAGGTTTGGGGGGGGGGGGGGGGGGGGGGCGGGCAGGACTGTTACTATTTTTTGGTTTTTTTTCTTGGTATGATTGGTCTTGGTATGACCAAGCCACAATCCCTGGAAGCGTTGAACAGACGTATTGATGTGATGCTGAGGGACAGGACTTAGTGGAGACCTGGCAGTTCTAGGGGAACAGTTGGACTCAACAATCTCAAAGGTGTTTTCCAACCCAAATGATTCTGTGATTCTATGATCTGGTTTTCTAAATTCTCTTAATTGCAATCATGCCAGTTAACTGCACGACTTACAGAACAGTTCTCATGAAAAAAAAAATGATTGGAACACACTGGGATTTCCAACTCCGGTCAGTGTTGCTCCTTAATACATTTTTCTGCACGAGTGCCACGGTGCAGAGTGAAGCAGGAGATTCATCACACAGGGTCATCAGAGGCACTCCAGAGGTAGGATGGATATTGCTATTTTCACCTCTAGCAAGGATCTTAAGTTGGTGGGGATAACTCCCTTAGGCAGAAGAGTGCACAGACGCTACTCTGCTTCTGCCCTATCAAAAGCCAGAGCAAACAGCTTTACAGTCTTTCTCTCAAAGCAAAGAAAACCTCCCAAAGGCAGATTCTCAGGAGACATAACTGATTACAGGAGCTTTACATCTTGTTTCATTACAATTCAGGAAGCTGTAATGCTTGGCACCCGCTGAGTATTTATCTATCTCCAGAAGTGTAGCCAAGGGCGAACAGAGGTAAACAAAGTTTATTCTCTTCTAATTTGGGCAACTGACAGTTTACAGCTCTGTGTCGTGGGCCTGGAATACCGAACAAGTGAGTTTATCCACTTGTTTATTGACTCCAGCACAAGGGTCCCACGCCAAAAGAGAACAAAGATGTCTTTATGGTTCCTAAAGACAAAGCCTGGCTGATCACTGCGTGTCAGATGGAGAAGAAAGCTGGGACAAGCAGGGCACAAAGTGATTGCAGCCTCACTTCTGATGGAAGAGCGTGTTTTTATAGACCTTTAAGCATTTTCCTTTGTAGGAATGAATCAGAGTAAGGCAATGACTCCAGAAGGTGACTGGGGGTGGTGGTCAGGTTAACTCACACCTCTCACTGTTAGCTCGAATGGGAAATACACCCAGACCTGGTTTTGCAGCTGACGTTAAACCATAGTCTGATACCAAAGAATTGCCTCTAATCTTTTTTCCTTCAAGTTTTGTATCTTGCCTGGTAATCAACCCCTCCCCACAATGTGCCAGGAGGTCTGGAATCAACAGCCTTGCTCTGAATCGTTACCAGCTTTCACATTTTCTGTTGTTCTTGTTGTTATGAGAGACTTGGCTGCTTTAAACCATCTTCTTTCAGGTACTCCATTTGTAAGAGTCAGAAGATTTCCTGCTAGGCTTCCTGTTACTCTCACGCAAAGTGTTTAGATTACTTGTTCCTTTTTATGGCTTGAGGGGGGTTGGGAATACTCTGCAATCGCAATGATGAAAGCCATGATAAATGGGTTCTGGAGGCAAGGAAAAGAAAGCAGAAGTGACTACCCCTACACAAATCATTAATGCTGTAACGAGAGAGCAAAGCTGCTTCTACATCATAATAATAGAGGAAATGTGTAGTTTTTCCACAAGGAGACTGGGACATTGCAATTTTGTTAATGTCAGGCATATGCTGTCGCTATATTTGTCATAAGAAAACCTTCTGAAAGCTCACAAAAATAGAGAAGAAAGCTTTTCCCTGATTTTAACGGAATTTAGATCAGCTACAAAACACTTGTAATTAGCCAATTTATGCACATTTAAAAATTGAATACAAAGCCTCTGTAAAGAATATTTAACGAGCTTTGCTAATGGCTTGTGCAGACCATATGCAGCCTGCAGGGCTCCCAGTATCCACTTCCTTGGTTGAACACAGTATCTGCTCACACAACAAGGGCCTGAAGAAGAGGTCTAGAAGGAAACTCTGTGGTCATCCAGCCTATTTCTCCCCTTTCAGCCAGCATCTGTTACACCAACTATATACCTGACAGCTTGTTCCCTAAAACACCAGACCTCCTCCATCATCTCTCAGAGCTCTGAGCAGGGAATCAGAGTTTTCCAACACTCCTCCTAAACAACAGAATTAGGGATCACTGATTTCTAGCTCTTTCTTTCAGGTTTGAAGTCAATCCACAGCAGTTTTGAAAAGACAATTCAGGCAGACTGACAACCTCATACCCAAAACTTTCTTGTATTCATGGCAAGCAAGATGAGGTCATACACCATCATTAAAGCTCTGAGCACCATGGGACATGGGTGTCATTGCTTGATGATGCTGTATAAAACTGTAACAGTGAAAACAAAATCAGCATTGGAAATTATCAGGGTAACGTGATTCATCGTCCTCCTTTTCTCTGCTGAAGATGACCCCAGATGCAGTGTGTGGGAAGTAGCAGAGAAAATGGCTCCCCTGAGAGTAGCAGCCAATCCAGTGAGTGAATAACTCACAAACTTGCAGAATATTTGAGAAATCTCTTCAAAGAACACTAGAGGTGGATTTAATTGAAATTAATCTGTCTGAGTATAACGTCCAATATTTTCTCTTTGCAGCACCACAACCCAGGAGGCTCAGTACAGGAGGCAGAGACCTCAGTCCTCAGCAGCCTACTGGTTCCTGTGACAGACAGTGCTGTGAATTGTAGGAGAGAAGTCGTTCCTCTTGAAGAAGTCTGTACGGTCATCACCAAGCTGGAGTTACTCATGTCCTGCTACTGTGCTTCATTTTTAACTGCAAGGGACCTGGACAACTCTCTAGCATTTACAACTGATAGAAAGATTCATGGTGAAGCCTTGTTGCTCTCTCCATGTCCCACTTTCTACTGATGTTAGTCATCCATTTTCAGGCACAGTTGTGCTATGTCCTCGAGAGAGATTAGCAGGATTCACTCACAAGAAGTAAACAGCAAGAAACACCTAATCTTTGCTTGACAAAATGAATCTTTCTGGTATTGTTCATCAGGTCTGAATGGTCCTCTGGAGATTACACCTCTCCAGCCTTGGGGAGTTGTTTGTCTTTTCCACAAGCAGATGAGCCTTTTAGTGCTCACAATCCTCATGAATAATAAGGTGGAGTGAGACAGACTTCCTATGCTTGTCAGGCCGCACATGAAGGAGCTGTTGCTTGGTCACTTGGGGTTAAGGGTGAGGCATGAAAAATCGCATCTCTGAGAGGAAACGGCAGGGAAGATTGAAAGAGAAAAAAAGCAGAAGCCAGCTGAGCCTCTTAGTTCATCCCCGAGGGAATAAAGGCAGATTCCTCACAGCTGTAAGTCTTGTGGTATCAGGACTGTCCTTACCGTCCTTACTCTTGGATCTGAATGATGAGGGGGAAAGTCTCCAGTATTTTTTCCACTAATAAAAACAGTTGCCAGTCCCTCCTGATGATATAACAATCCAGTCAATGAGAACTCTGTGGACTGTGACACCAGAAAACCAGAAATCGAATTGTTTGCCTGGATCCTACCTTCTTTTGGAAAGGCAGGCAGGAGGGTGCCAAAAGATAGAAGTTCAGGGATAGGACTACTGTGAAAGGTATTTGGCCAGCAGGACTGGGACAGTGATTGTCCCCCTGTACTTGGTACCCATGAGGCTGCGCCTCGAATACCGTGTCCAGTTTTGGGTCCCTCACTACAAGAAGGACATATTAGGTGGACCTCGCTGATATGTTGGCCCCACCACGCATGTGTATAGCCTCCTGGTGCAGGGGAGCAGTAGGGTATGCAGCTGGTGGCCTCTCTGCTGGCTTATCAGCAGTGGCCCAGGAAGCCCCAAGCACAGTCTGTAGGTGGTTATTCAGGGAACGGGAAGGATGTGGGTGGCAGCAGCAGCTATCAGACACACTCATCTTAAAATGCTCACGTTTCTGTGTGAGAAGGTGGCAAAACCTCTCCCTCCCACCACTTGTCCTCAGTAGTCTGAGCTTACATGGTGAGAACGAAGGCAGAGCCGATGTTTATCACATTTTTTAAGTTGCCTCATTTGCTTCCTGTTTTGAGCATCTGCTGCCAAAAACACCCTGTTCTGAGAACATAACATCATTAGTGTGATTGTTGAAGCAAGTTTCAAATGAAAGGTTTTTAGTGCTCCTGCCGTGCCAGACCCTTCAAGTCAGTACATCAACTCCACTAGTTAGTAGGAACAGGAGCCTTTTACTCACCTCTTCAGCTCAACACTAGAAAAGCATTTATATGAGACACACTCTTGTTTTTTAACTTCATGTTTCCATGCATTGTAACATGTCAAGTGTTTAAAAGGATTGTCTCGTATGCAAGCTGCACACAGCTGTGGTCTTCTTGGACATGAAATGTCCATTCATCCTCTCTCTTCACCTGGTCATCTTGACCTTTGCTTGGTCAGTCCAACGATTTCTCTGGTGCGGGATCAGGAATCAGAGCACAGAGCAGAGCTCCAAGACAGCTGATGTTCTGTGCTTAATGCAATCAAAAGATGTTCAGCACTGTCAGCAGGTCTCCATTTGTAAAAGAGTCATTTTGATGAAGCAATGGAGAAGTGGGTAACCCAAATTAATGTAAATTAATACCAACAGGGTCACAAAAGCACTACTCAGCTAAAAGAAAACAAGCCATTGAGTTCACTACTCTCTTACCATGTCAGTCTCCTGTTCCATTTTCACCCTAGCTGAATTTCGGACTCGTTTTTGTCAAGCCATACATAAAAGCAATGTTAATAGTTTTCATATAACAAGGAAGACCTGTTGTTACCTGCTGAGCCAGGTATCTGTCTCCTTCCCTCACAGTGGGAGGGTTAGAAACTACTTGGGCTGGTGTGCTTTAGCACTTGACGCAGCTGTCCTGGTGTTAATGAAGCTGCTCAGCCTTTTCCCATGGCATGCAGGAGAGACCATTGCTTTGGCATGGGATGGAAAAGACATATCCTCCTCCATGTGGATGTTCTCCACAAGGAAAACTAACCCTGTGCTCGCTGGCATTTATGTCTGGATCCATTTCAGACGATCAATGAAAAACTTCTCCAGCCATACCTTCGTACCCAGTATTTATTCATCGTCCACCTCCCTGCCTTCCACGTCTCTCTGTAGCTTATGACTCTTCCACAGCAGCCACCTTCTTCCCTTCTCAGGAGAATATATGTTATCACTAACCCTTTGATAGTGTTTTCTTGAAGCCACACAGTTACGCAGGAGGTAAGCAGTAAGACTTCAAACTCAATACAGTACCAGCCCTCCAAGAATTTTGTCTGTTCCCACCATTGTAGAGCTGCTCCAAGTTTCTCAGGCAGGAGTTTTCCACTGGAAAATGCTGTCTGCACGGTTCTGCAATGTCCAGTAGGAATGTGATGACTTCTCCAAGTGGTTGGTCAGGTTAGTCAGCTGGTCTCCTGCCAGTCCACCTTCCCAAGCGTTCTGGCTTCATGGCCACCTATGTATCGGCCAACCTGAGATTCAGCCTGCCAACTTTCCAGCTCTCCATGCAGAAGGGATGGTATGAAACTATTGCCTTGTTTCCACAGTGGACCAGGATTTGCTGTTGCAGAAGTGTCCTGGTACTTTTATTCCTTGCTTATCCCCTAAGCTGACAGGCTTCAGGGGTGTCCATCACAGATCTCTTTGTTTTCCTGGCTTCTTCAGCACCTAGGCACCACTGCTGTCTTCTAACCAATTGTGCAAAGCCAAGAAGAATAAACATTCAGAAGTGGAGGTTTCTGCAAAACATACCAGTTTTAGGGGAAAATAAGAAACTTTGTGAATATAAGAACCTGCCCAATTAAAGATATTGGAGGGGAGGGAGGGGAGAGAGCAAATTCAAGGGTTCTTTCTGACCAAGAAAATATTTTGTTTTAATTCCCTTCCCTTTCCCCAAAGAATGCAAATTTTGGCCATATTTTCTATGGGATAGGTGTTGCTATGACATTCACTGGCAATGTCTTTCTACGTGTTCTCTACAAGGTTAGTTTTAAGTACAAGACTTGTCCCTATGTGTCCATCAGACCATTGCTCAAGAGCTTTAATGCTGACAGATTATAATTTTGTGGAAAATATCCCTTCAGAAAGTTGGGAAAATGCCGCCTCTTTTTTCCCATTGCCGACTTGTGGTAGATTCGACAAAGCAACTTTTTCTTCTAATTCAATCCCAACTTGCTTGCCAAACTCACTGGATCTCAGGCCAGCACTTCCTGGAGTTTCTTTTATCAAAAGAAAGTGAAGCAACCTTAAATAAATGATGAAAACAAAAAAAAAAATTGGTAATGACCAAAATGACCATTTTCCCTTATAGTTTGGATTTACAACTCATAGTACGATGAAATACATAGACTCAAGAGCAAAGACCAGGATCATGACCAGGACATAGGGCAAACATCGGGAAAACAGAACCAGAACAGCGGAGTAAGGATGGGAACTGGAGGACTGCAGCACATCAGAACAAGATGCACAGCAGGCTGAGAAGTGGTTCGAGGGTTCGCTATGGTTTGTCCCCCTTCTCGTGTCATCTGTGCAACAGGACTTCCCTTGAGGGACCCATATCCTTATAATCTCCTGTGCTCTGAGACATGTGGCTTGTTCTTGGGGGTTATTGTTGAAAACATCAAACGGTAAGTTAAAAGCACCTCCTGAATAACCTGTTACTTTGAGAACAATGATTGGCTCCCTTTTGTCTTTTTTTTTTTTTTTTTTTAATCTTCATTGCTTTCGCTCAAGGAGGAGGAAATTAAAGAGCAAATACTGAAGATGTGGCATGACACCATTTTCTAATTGAACACTTTTGTGGATGTCTTTGTTGTGGATCTGAATAATTGAACTGACTTCTTGTGTAAGCAGAAATAGTAGCCGCAGAGTGACAAAGGGACAAGGAATGTTCCAACTTCGAAGAGCAACAAAGAGAGCTGTGAAATGTTCACTTTTTTCTGGCATTGCTCTTTCTTCCGCTGATGTGAATCTGGCTTGGTTCCTCTGAAAATGGAGTGTGGTCTTCCTCTCTGATCATTCCAGATATCCTAAATTTAGGAGAAAAATGATAATAACTTCAACAAAATTACATACAATCTTCCTTCTAATGTACCCTATCATTAGACAGATATACAGTGTATGGGATTATTATCAAGCCCATAATCATAGATTGCTCAAGTCCTATAGCATTCTCCAGGGCCCCTAAATACAAGACAGAATTAGAGCCACTCTCTAAGCCATAGTGCTCTGCATGAAATAGTACAAAGCTGCTATAAATAGCTACAGAAATCAGTGCACCTCGTTAGGCAATGTCAGCCTTTTGGCTCCCTCCAATACAGAGCTGCTGCAAAATGGACCCAGGTAAAAGAAAGTCAGCAGACCACCTGTATTGCTCAATTAACTGGTGATACCCAACTATTTCCACTCCAGACTAGGTAATAGCGCAGGAATTCAAAAGGGTCAGTCCTCATCTGGTGTGAAGAAACATCATGAGGAACCAGCAGGCTTGCGGAGGCACAGCAATAAAGGCTCTGTCTGTACAAAAGGATCATCCACTCTTGAACTCTGCCTCATGCCCACGCAGGGAAAGCCTCCAAATCTTTTAAATCGAGTGCTTGATTTCTAGTCCTTCAGGAAGGTTGGGCAACCTCTCAAACCCAGACTTCGCATCCTCCTTATGCCATCTGAATGAAAAGGTGACATCTATAACAGGGACATCTATAAAATAAACAGGGCCAGGTCATGTTGTCCTGTCCTGATATCAGTCAGCAGGACCTGGCCATATCCACACTGTTAAACTCTCTTATTCTCCCAAATGAGATGACCACATCCAAATCACCTCTTGGGAATGCTCTGCACCCTGTACCAACACCCAAACCAAGCCCAGAAATCAGGGAAGGGAAGCTACGGGAAGGGAAGGTGCAGGAAGGGAAGGTGCAGGAAGGTGCGGGAAGGGAAGGGAAGGTGCGGGAAGGGAAGGGAAGGTGCGGGAAGGGAAGGTGTGGGAAGGGGAGGGGAGGGGAGGGGAGGGGAGGGGAGGGGAGGGGAGGGGAGGGGAGGGGAGGGGAGGGGAGGGGAGGGCAGGGGAGGGGAGACACAGCCCAAACTGCACTTTCCTGGTGGCTACTTTAGACTGTTTTGCTGCTGGGCCTTAGGGCAGGTGTCAGCTTCATTTCCACTTTTCTCAAGACCCTTGTCCACTATCCAAAAGCTTAGAATAGCCTTAATGACAAAGAAAATATCATCTTGTGGATACAAGGGAACGCATAAGTTGGCAATCTAAGTCTGCCTCCTCTAATCCGCCTGGGGATCTTAATATACAGACAAAGCAAATGCAAGCAGTGCAATAAAACACTTCCAATCTGTTCCTATCTCACTTTGGATATGTGCCCATGACACAGTAAAAAAAATCATAGCCAATTATTTTTTGCTTTACAGTTTCTCTTGAAACAAAGATAAATCCACCTGGTTCATCTAATCTGCCTTTGGCTATTTGTATGGATGATTATGAAAAGCATAAACTTAAGAAGAGATGATCAGAGGCATATTAACACTGATACCATCAGACATATTGTACCGATACAGTGACATAATAAGGAAGGGTCTGTTTGCTTCTGTTCTTCTCTATTAAGCAAAACTAGTGAAGGGAGTTAGAGCAAGGCAGTAGGCAGGTTTGCAGGTCCTGCTCAGAAGAGGTGTGAAAGCACAATTTCCATTGGATTGTTTAGCTAAAACCAGCTTCCTTGCTTAAGCACCATAAAGCATCATGACAGGACAACAGGAAAGAAGAGAAAATGAGAAGAGCACAGAATGCAAATTTTTTGATAGTGTTCAACAGTGGAAAGCTGGCAACTTGGAGGAACAAAAATACTGGAGGGAAAAGAATCCTCTTTCACTTGAATGCAAGATTATGAAGGGCTTCTGCTAAGTGTCTGAATCCTTGCTAGGTGGTCTGGAGTGTTGGCTTGATATTCAGTGAAGGCCGTAACGCAGGTACTCTCATGTTTCTGTGTTAATGCACAGATTTGGAGAAATTTTTTGGAAGCCAATACATAGCAGAGCATGAATCACCTTCACGTTCCTTAGTGACACTCAGTATTAAAGAGAGAGAAATCTATTCTTTCTGAGTATGGCCCAGAGAGCTCTCTCTAATCTCGAGCATCCTTAAGGAGGTTCACACCTCCCACTTATGACATCCACATGCAAAGACTCTTTCTCATTGCACCAGTATCAGTTGTACCCAATCTGGGATATTTGGGATCAGCCAGCAGCCATGTCTGCAATGGGGGGAACCCACACATGATGCAGCTTCATACCTATGACTCCTCTCCATCACATGACCCAATATGCATTGACACTCCTTTGTTGTGTGTATTAAAAGGTAATGACTTTTCCTGCACCTCACAAGAGGCTTACTGCTCCATGGGGCCAGCCTTTCTCTTCGTCCTTCAAAAGGGGCTTTGGCCAACTTTCCCAGTAGAGGGGTAGAAGGGAAAACTGGGACTGAAGGAGGCCTGAGGCCAGCAAAATGGAAGAATTCTGACTCAGTAGTGAGACTCTGTGTTGTTTTTTCCTTTCCATGCCCTAAAGAGGGATATTGACAGATACAGACTCACACTTCAGTGAATACTCAGACCTTTAAGGCCGAGGAAAAGATTTCAGGGACCAGATTATTCTACGATCACCCATTAGGGGGCATCTCTCCCCTTCATGTAGAGTATCTGGAGGATCTCAGACCAGTTAAACCATCAGACTCATCCTGTTCATCTGCTCCGAGCCAAGCCTGCTTCTGACAAGTACTCAGGAAATTATGAAGTTCGTTCTCTGTTTCACTTCACCTCTGAGTATTTACAAATGTCATGAGCAGTGTTTGTGGAAACCAGCCGGTTGTGGCAGTTTTGTTGGTTTTGTTTATTTTTTTTCCCCCTTCTTTTTTACAGCCCATTATCAAAACCACAGCAGAGATCAAATTTAGCCTAATCTCATCAAAACCTTCCAAGAGCTCAGGAAGCCCGTTCTAAGTAAAGCAGGGTTTGATTTATCCTTGTCGCCAAAGGCTGACTGCAGGACTCAGGACGAGCAGGCAGGTTGCTGCTGTGGTGATTTGTTCTGTTTTCAGTTTGTTGGGTTTTTTTAATTCTTACTTTTTTTTTCACCCAGAAACACTGATAGCTCAGAATGGAAATTTTTCATTGCACCTTCCCAACTGCAGTCAAGTCCCTTCTCAAGTAGAGGCTGCAATCTCCAATCAAACCCAGAGTAAGTAAGTATTTCTATGATAGCAGAGGGTAAAAGAACAACTGAGAGACTAAGGCTGACTTGTAAGACCACTTGGCATATTCTTCTAGTATATCTGGCAGCCCTTCTCCACAAGACTGATCCCTTTCTTGCCCTCACCATCTCTACTTTATGATTAAACATTTGTCTCATCCATAAGGTAACTTTCCTGCTGACAGAGGCTGAGGAAAACTGTAGCCAGGACTGTCTGCAAGGATGGGTGACAAGAATGAGTAAAGATATCAAACTGTTTTTGCATAAGAAATGTCCATCTTAGGTGAACCTTCCTTCCTGGAAAAGAGGAAAATGTGACAAAAGGCATGAATGGCCCACAAAAACTGAGCGAGGTATTCTTGTTTACTATTTCTTTCAATACAAGAATTAGAAATACTAGAAATAGTATAAAACTAGTGGGTAGCAAGTTCAAACCAAAACAAGGATAGACCTTAATGGATGAACCATGGTGAATCTAGATACAGTATTTGAAGATATTCCTGCCTCCAGCTCTTCACTCTGATCTCCTGCCTCATTGTCATCTCTCAAACAGAACTTGGATAATAAAGAATCTGAAAAAACCTGAATTGAGTCAATGGGGTTACAAAACCTACTTCCCATCTCTGTTGGCCTTGCTAGGAAACAATGTGGAGATGAGATCCATTGTGTGAAACAATGTGGAGATGAGGATCCATTGTGTGAAAAAATGAACATGCAGATAAATAATTACCATGGGATTAGTTTTATTTGAGATTGCCTGTCTTCCATGCAGAAAAAACTGCAAAATAATGTCTAGTCAGTGAAGTCATCCTGACATATGTGTGGGAAACAGGTGGATGATCTTGGTAGAGGTGAAAGTCACCATAGTCAAAAGGGAGCCAGGTACTCTAACTATGGAGAGATGCTGGTCTCCAGGTTTGACTCTGCCTCTCAGATGTCTCCCACTCCGTAGACACATTTACTTTCTGGAGATGTAACTGTCATTGCATTCCTGGAAGAGGGAGCCTGGAAAACTGTCAAAGACTAGAAAATTGACTTTGAAATCCCACAGACAATAAAATTTCAGATTAATTTTAAATTGAAAAATATTTTTTGTAATAGGCTCAAGCCCAGATTCAGCAGCTTTCAGGAAAAACCTAACTGTTTAATCATGGGTAGTATGTGTTCTGATAAAAAATGCAAAAAGAAAAAAAAATTACCCTGGTCGAAAGATGAAAGGGCGGTTATGACTCCGTGTGAGTTCTCTGTCCCTTTGCCAGCACAAAATGCAGGGAGTTTTGTTAAGCAATAAGAATGCAGAAACAATTTTCTTGGTAAGAGTATGTGATAAGAGAGGTCAGATAGTATTGACTGATTTATTGCATATTTGTATAAAACCCATGACCTGATGGATGTGGTTATAAGCCCATGTCCTCATCCAAAAATCTAAATCTGTCTCCACAGCTCAGACCTTGAACAATATAGGGTTTTTTTCCCATTTTCTGAAGTACAGGTTGTGGTCCAGAAGATTGTGCCTGAGTAAGACTTCATTGTATTCTGCATTTTCACCCTGACCTAGAGCACAGGGATTACCCTGTGAGAGGGACTGTGGCCTTATCACTTTTTGGATCTATCTAATTAGTCATATGTTCAGAAGAGAAGGAAAGAGAAATGCTACTGTACGCAGGAATGAATGCTCCTATAATAATGTCTATGGCAATGCCCAGGCCTTTTGGCTGACAAGAAACTGGTTGCTCTTTTAATTGTCCCAATACAAGATACAGCTCAAGGAACAGACTGGAAGCATTTGGGTTTCCTTAGTTTGGAGAAGAAAGGCTGGAGGAGGTATGAAAACAGCTTTTGAATGTCTCAGAGACTGTTGCAGAGTGGAAGAAGCCAAACCTTTATTGATGTCCATGGTAGCCAGGTCAGAAAGCCTTGGATATAAATTACCAAAAAAAGTTTCAGGTTGTTGATCAGGACAAATGTTATGACAGGAAGGGTGATGATACAATAAAATTGATTGCTTGGAGTAGCAGTTGCCTCCACTGTGCATCTTTAAGGATAGGGTAGGGACTAGATGGCCTTTAAAGGTCCCTTCCAACACAAAACATTCTATGATTCTAAGTCAGTCAAGGATGGCTTTCAGTGTTGTTCCTACCTAAGGACATAGAAATGCACTGCCTCACTTTTCAAAATCTTCTATGGTTCCCCAAGACACTCTTTTTAGTCTAAGTCTCATAATTGAGTTCATTATCTACTGCATTTGACTGTTTCAACTGTATTGATCTACTGAATCATTCTTAACTGTGGCTTTAATGAAGTCATTACCTTGTTCCAGCTTTTATTGGTTCACTGCAATGGTAGTGAATTTGCTCTATAATACACCTGCTTAAGCACATCTTTTCCTCAGCCAATCCTGAAAATAAGCATAGGTAGCGCTAGCTAATTGCAATGAAGTCAAAGACTGCTGGGACGCGGAGTATTCAAAGTGAGCTGAGTGGACAGTTAGAACTCTTCCTAAATTAATATTCAGCTCCTGCACACTATTAATAACATCATCAAACTTAGTTAAATGCTTCACTTTTCTGAGCCACACATGGTCCAGCATGGCAAGGAAAAGCAGAGGTCTGGCAAGAAACATAACTTGCCTCTGGCAAGGAAAGCATCAGGGGTGAAAGGATCATCTATGACTATCTAAAGTTTAACATCCTTACTTCCTCCTCCTCTCTTCTCTTTTCTTCAACATCCCCAGCTAGAGGAGTCTTCTGTTAAGAGGATAATTCATCTTCAGAACTCAGCTGATCTTATGACCTTGGCTTCCTTTTTTCTCGGTAGGGCAGAGCTCAAGGAATAAGAAAGTTTTCTTTGGATTGGTTTCTGCACTTCATTAAAAATCCTGTGTGAAGTTCTGAAACATTCATGCTCAGCATATGTAAAACAATCTGTCCACAACGAGATCTAGTAGTAAGCTAGCTCAGTAAAAGTAAGTCCTGAATCAGGCATCTTAATAATCCTTCCAGAATTCATAGTAGCATTAAATATGATTATGATGAATACTCCTGCTATCCATCTAAATACCTGCTTTGGGATTTGTTATGGTTTTGGCCCTTTTCCAGAGCGAGAATCACAGGACCGAAGAAAACCCTCCAGAGGACTAGTTAGTGACGTGATTTCTGACAGATGTTTGTCAAACCCACCCTTAAAGATATTTGGTAAGGGAGATTCCCCACCTATACCCACACAATTATTACCAGTGCCTCATTTTTCACTCCACTAGAGATGGGAGGCTTCTCAAAGCCTAGTCTTAATCTCTTCAAGAACACGACTTCCTATTCCATTCTCCATGGCTCTTGGAGGACAGATTCTTTATTCCTTCTTCAAACACCCTCTTAGATATATGAAGACTATTATGTTCCCTCCATGGGTGTTCTCTTTCTCAGTTTAAGCCAGCTCAAAATACCTACCCCAGCCTACTTAGGTACTGATTGTCTTGTAGAGTCAGGACTAACAAATTAACCCTTTCTATAACAGAGAAAGCTCTGCTTTGACATCAGGATTGTAACATATCATCAGGTGGGCACGCTCAGACTCATTTTAACCTACCTAGATCATGAGGCTCTGTTGATGTAACCGTGGAAGAAAACAAAACCCATCTGAACAGAGAGGGAGATGTTCCACAAACTCAGGACTACATGGTTGGCAGGGTTTTTGGTAGCTATTGTGATGAAGTTAGCTCAGGTATGGTTACATGAGTTCTGATCACCGAAAAACAGCTGAACATACGTAGTGATGGGTAGCCAACAGTTCTCCAAATGCCATTTGAGATGTTAGAGAGAACTGAGACATCCATACAAGCCTGGCAAATGTGACAGAGGACCTTTCAGCTGCTGGAAGGAAGAACTATGAGGGTTTCAGCTGATATTTGAAGTGGTACCAAGTGATTATATCTGGGTAACTGAATTTCATTCAAGATGTTGATAGTTTGATTCACCCCATTGAAAATAAACTAACTAAAGTGGGGCAAATAAATTTTGCCCTGGAAGTGCCCTTTTTGGATCAAGTCAAGCAAGAGCAGAACAGATTCTTTTATTTTATTTCTATGACCTAGGGCATCTTCCTATGTTTTTATAGGTGTAAAGGAAAGGATGGTTTTTTTAAAGGAGCATAATAAAAGCTCCATTTGGAAAACGTATATTTACATCATTCTTCTTGGAGTGAGGGGCCCAAAACTGAACCCAAGATTCAAGGTGTGGCCTCACCAGTGCCCCTAGTACAGGGGAACCATCCCTGCACTGGTCCTGCTGGCCACACCAACGCTGGTACAAGCCAGGGACAGCCTGGCAGTTTCCATGATTGTTATACAACATCCAGTGCATGTTTATGGGCAGCGCTGGGTTTGGCATGCAGACGTGATGATCCAGTGATCTCTTCAGTGGTGCAAAAGTGACCTAGGTAACAAACAGCTCAGATGTAAACATTTCAAGCTGGGTGGGATGAATTCCACTCAGGTACTTCTACAATACTGGCACGGGGTATAAAGATACTCCATAGAATCTTACTATAAACTAACCGAGGCTGCAGGAGCCAGCTAGCTCCCATAACATGGAGCTCTGCTTGGGCATGTTGACCTAGATTTCTCATCTGTTCAGGGAGCCAAATTAGTTCTACTAGGCCCCTAACTGATCCTCACCACTGGTCATTACCTGTGTGATCTGAAAGTCTGTGCAGATTAAAGATGTCACAGTCGATCTGTTGTTTCACTCACATTGGAGCAGCCCTTCCTTTGCCCGTGTCCTCCATTGGTGCCATAGCACCAGATAACAAGGTCATGAGAGCAATTCAGCAGCTATTTTAGTTCCTCCTCACGAAGTCACGGATTGTGCTGCAACTCACTGCAAGTTAATTAGTGATGCTGCTTTCCTAGTTTATTCCACTTGCCCTGCCATAAAGCGCTCTGGTCCTAGAGGCAATATTTTTTCCCTCATGCCCTGCAAAGTAATTAAAGGGAACAAGTTAGTGGTATGTCTACTCCAGCTGCCTGGCTTGGTTAACCCCTTCAGTGGGCTTTTTAGTAAAAGAAGAGAGAGAATTTCAGTGCTCACAAGTCAGTTCCAACTGTTGATATAAAGACAGTGATGTTAGACTGGCTAATTAGCATTGTTTTGTGTAAGTGATACTCTTTTTACCATCACTTCCCCTCAAGTACTTCATCGGCCAGTAATGTGAGTGAATAGTCTTCAGAGCAGGACAATCAGATGTATGTCACACAGAGACTTAAAGTCACAGCTGGGTCATGATAAACTGGTGAAAATAACTCTTGCACTGTTAGAACCAGCTCACATTGCAACGAAAGGCAATGAAATAATCACATGAAAGGGAGAGCAGCAGGAGCAAGTGACGTGATTTTTCTGCTTGATTCCCAACAATTCTTCCAATTCCCAATCCTTGTGAATAGTATTATCAGTTACCAGTTGGAATAGGTGGGAAAAAACACTGTAAAACCCCTTTACCAGGGCACACCATCCTGGGAAGATTTGTTCTGGAAGGTGGTTTGGAGCCCAGGTCAACCCATTGACAGAAGATGTTTTACTGAGGAAATACTGGGTTATTTCCCCTGATTAGGAGACTGGAGTAGTCTCCTTATCATTCTGTAGCAGGAAGACTAGGAGAAGGCAGCATGATTGAAACTAAGCTTTTATTTGGAAAGAAAAGTCTGGGATTCACTTTTCTCACATGGGAAAAACGAGAGAGTTGACCTCTTCCAAGGCCAGATTGAAATTCAACTTGGCTTTAAAAAACAAAAAGAGGAACAACAAATGGCCGTACTGGAGCTGTGTCCTGTGAAGTTGAAAAATGTAATTAGTCACACATGATCTCTAATAATTTCATGCCATAGGGCTTTGGGAAACTTTATATAGTAATTAAAAACAGCTTAGGCCAAATTAGTACTGGTTAAAAGATAGGTTGCTTCAAGGGAAAAAAACCCGACATGCAAGTTCATGTCTGCAAAGAGCTTTTCAAAAGGAAGAGGGAATGTGTTGATTTCTGCCTGAACCACCTCCAGCATTTGCCTAACACCTTTGCTGAAGCCCACCTAGTGCTAGGGACTGTCTTGTTCCCTTGATCCTGCCAGAGCTATCCCTCTAGCTGACCAGGAATGTGAACCCGATGAAAACACTGAGAAAAGGGGCAAAATCGTGCTGGTTCACCAACTCAGGCAATGGGAGCATTGACCTGAGCCCTGGGGTCTTGTCTCTGCTTGCATGACATTTATGTCCTTCATGTTAAACAACCACTGCAAATTTCACCCTTGTTAATACTATTAACCAGTTGACCCTGTCTTGGGCTTAACACAGGGAAGTAAATCTACAGAGAAAACGCCACCAGCAAGCTCTTGGTGTTGCTTGAAGTTGATACTTTGGAAGTTATTAAAGGTCAATGTCAGAGAAGGTTACGTTTTCTGGCATTTCAGAAGTTAGTTGAAGGGAAAAGAAATGAAGTGTGAATGTGTGTATGATTGGGCGGTAAGCAAATTGTAGAAGGTCTTGTCAAAAGCAAGTGTTATCTCAGCTAGCTTCTACTGGTGGTAACGGAGATGTCTGCAGCTGAACTGATTATCATTCTCTTTACAATTGATATTGAGGAATAGACAGTTTTGGGGTGTGCTGCATCAGCTCTACTTTAGATGTCTGCTGTAGGAGGAGATGAACCTCACTCTCTGTTTGGCAAATTGAATGGAGTTAAATCCAGTTGGTGGCCAGTCACGAGTGATGATCTCCAGGGCTCAGCGTTGGAGCCTGTTCTCTTTAATATCTTTACCAATGGACGAGGTGATTGAGTGCACCCTCAGTCATTTTGCAGATGACACCCAGTTGGGTGAGAGTGGGGATGTGCTGGAGGGTCAGGAGAATCCACAAAGTCATCCACAGCTGAAGCGATGGGCTGAGGCCAATGGCATGAGGTTCAACAAGACCAAGTGCCAGGCCCTGCTGTTGAGTCACACAAACCCCTGGCAACACTTCAGACTGGGTGAAGAGCGGCTGGAAACTGGCCGGGGAAAGGGACCTGGGGTGTTGGTCGCCAGTGGCTGAAGAGGAGCCAACAGTGTGCCTAGGTGGCCAAGAAAGCCAATGGCATCCTGGCTTGTACCAGCAGTGGTGTGGCCAGCAGGACCAGGGCAGGAATCATCCCACTGTACTGGGCACTGGTGAGGCTGCACCTTGAATCCTGGGTTCAGTTTGGGGCCCCTCACTGCAAAAAGGACCTTGAGGGTCTGGAGCATGTCCAGAGAAGGGCAATGAAGCTGGTGCAGGGTCTGGAGCACAAGTGCACTGAGGAGCGGCTGAGGGACCTGGGAGGGTTGAGCCTGGAGAAAAGAAGGCTCAGAGGAGACCTTCTGGCTCTCCACAACTCCCTGAGAAGCAGTTGGAGAAAGGTGGGGGTCAGTATCTTCTCCCCGGGAACAAGTGACAGGATTAGTGGAAACAGCCTCCAGTTGTTCCAGGGGAGGTTGATGTTGGCCCTGAGGAAGAATTTCTTGCTTGTTGGGGTTGTCTAGGCCTGTCCCAGGCTGCCCCGGGCAGTGTTGGAGTCCCCATTCCTGGAACGGTTTAACAGATGTGTTGATGTGGTGCTGAGGAACAGGGGTTAGTGGTGGACCTGGCAGTGCTGGATTAGTGGTTGGATTTGATGCTCTTGAAGGTCTTTTCCAACCTACACAATTCTATGATTCTATGAAAACGGAGGGAAAGTCCTCTGAAACTGTGCTCAATGCATAGCAGTGTAGCTGAGTGAATGAAAGAAGATTCAGATATATTTTTTTAGCCTCCAACCTATAGTATGCACCAAATCTCCCAGAGGGTCACTGTGAGGCTGCAAACGCGTCTTGCGAAGATGGATTCTACAGGTGGTTGGTCACAGAAGTGTCAGGTAAGGATATAGTGTGCTCCATAGAAATGGAGGAGTTATGTGATAGCTGCAACTGTCGTGCAAAGGGTCATTTTCCAAGGCTTAAATTTCTGCCAAATATGTGTGAATTTTATTCTAGAAAGAGACATGACTCCAAATTCCAATTTTTCCTTTTTTTAATATTCTTTTTTTAACTTGGTCAAAGCAAAATATTTTCTCTTAACCTTATTGGTAGAAACTGCTGGATCATGTTCACATTTCCTATTTAAATAAAGACACTAAATCCCTTCACCGGATCTTTCTGCGCAGACAATTCAGTGTCAACACCAGCATTAAGAGTCCAAAATAAGTTGTTTACATTAGAAGAGTCATGAAGCCTTATCTGTGTTGGGATTATTCATATGCAGCCAAACATTTAATGAACATTTAATGAACCAGGAGGACAGATTGACACAGCAACCATACATCTATGCTCCTACCCACCACTGCCCACCTCCTGTTTCCGCTGATGGCAGCCCTCTGTTTTCTTTCATCCAGCCAACAACAGCTTCCTGCGCTTTGGGTGACTCAACCCTTCCCTGTCCCAGTCTGTCACCTCACGAAAGCCAATAAAAAGAAAGGCTTACCCCAACCTGCCTCAGCAGCGCTGTGTTACAGTACTTACCTTTTTCTTCCAGGATTTTTCACGAGAAACTTGTAGGTTTTCCTGTGGTTTCTTTGTCGTTCTGTAGCAACATCCACCAATGCCACCACTCTTTACCAGACCTCACAAGCATCTTCATTCCTGTATTGCAAAACTCCATGTGACAGGGACACTGTGTCCTGGTTGTCAGCTGTACAAATGTCACGGTTTGAGCCAAGACTTCCTTGTTTTGGAAATGTGCCCAATAGAGTATCGGGATTATTTCATACAAGTTCCATAAACCCGGCATCACATTGGCTAAAAGTGCAGGTCAAAAGATTTCTTCCAGCAGATACTCCTTAAAACCTGCAGCCAGGAGGAGTCTCCTCCTCTTTGGACACCGGACGGCTTCGGAGAAAGAGCCACAGCGAGAGGGCTGGCTACTGTCCAGGCCGAAAGCCTGCGGCCTGCCCCCCAACCCGGGGCCTAACTCAGAACTGGTTCTGTCTATCGGCGCCCAGCTCGACTCAGTCAGCATCTCTCTCTCTTGTATTGGGTAAGAGAAGAGCTATTTCTCACTCGGCGAGAATCTACCGCTGGATTTGGACGCGGGGGAAGCTCACCCCCCTTCGCGTTCCGGCTGCGAGGGCTTCTCCTTATCTGAAGAAGCCGCCGTTTCGGTCCGGAGTGTCCTTGAAATTTTCTTTTACAGACACTGGAAAGAGGTCTCCCCGCGAACTCGTTAAAATACTTCTCTAAGCTGTTAAAAACTTTTAATCACTTGGCCCGCCGCCATTTTGGATAGACGCCATCTTCTGAGCTACCATCCTCGCGTGACGTCATCTCCTGGCCTGTGGCCAATCAACCATAATTGTAGTTTTTCCCTTTTCCTCCCTTTGTAGTGTTTTAACTCTTACTGTATTGTTTCCTGTTTTGCATTTAATATATAGTTGTGTGATCTGATAGTACTTTAGAATTTTTATTAAAAGTTTGTTTCAGTTTCCCATGCATATATTCTGAGATTTGAGTTTTGTTTTCCCTTTTTCCCTGTATCAATAAGGGATTTAAGGAGCGTTAGGGACTTTGGGTTTTGCTCGGAGGCTCAACCCCTAACAACAAAATAAGAGGCACGTAAATATGTTTAATGGACCTTTTCAAACCTCTGTTTTAGCAGAAGAACAAAGCTGCGGAAAAGATGCCCTGGCTGGGTCTGCTACAAGCAGGGTCTTCCCAGGTGATCCACCGCTCAGTTGCACCACTGCTCTGTGACTTCTCTCCTGCAATATCACCCCTCGCCTATGCAAGACCCGGCTAACAGAGGACAACTTGAGCTGCCTCTGGACCGCATGGTCATTGAGGAGCATTAGCTTTGACCTCTGTGAGTGAGGAAGTGAGAGGAAGTTGAGGTTGGTTGGCTCACTCTAGTGTTGGGTGCATATATGTAAGGTATGAAAGTATCAAATCCAGAGCAGTGAAGCAGCTAATAACATAACGAGGAAACCTCAGCATGTTACAGATAACAGATGAGCAGCTGTAAACACGTAGATGGCTCACCGTGATACTGCAAATTAAAAAATAAGAGGGAAGGAAATACCAGTTTAATAGAAAAGGGGGGAAACCAACAGCAGAATAATATCATAAATGCTCTGATAAGGTATAAAAGTGACAAAGCCAGAGGCATGGGGAAGATTCAAACAGAGGAGTGCAGTTCGTGTAGGAAGGGTTGGATATCATAAAGGGGAAAACTTTAGAGGGGAAAAGGGGGGAAGGGAATATAGCGTGAAGCAAATCATGGGAACGGGACTGTTCAGCAGTCCCTGTGCAGCAGGAGATCTGTGCCTAGTCAGTGCAGTTTGGAGTAGAGAAAACTCACTGTTTCCACTGTGTTCCTGCCTGATTTATTTCTGTGACTGGGAGAGACCTAGAGTGCTTTAACCTATCATCAGCAAAGGAATACTGAGAGCTTTCTTTTGCCATGGGCAGGGGAACATTTGGTGCATTTTCCATGTTACCGCTTATTCTCCTTGGACAGCATGAAGACTTAAGATGGCTGCTTTGTCACCCAAAGTGTGAGAGAGCAACCTTCAGCCTCCTTATATATGTTTGAAGAAAGCTGGAGGCTTGACAACTTGTCAGAGAGAAACATCTTGGAATCAGCCCTGGGGTCATTTGCGGAGAGCGTTTGCAGTGAAGGACATCAGTGTAGACAGAATGATAGAATCATAGAATGATTTGGGATGGAAGGGACCTTCAAAGCTCATCCAGTCCAACCCCCTGCAGTGAGCAGGGACATCTGCAACTAGAGAAAGTTGCCCAGAGCCCCAAGGGCCAACCTGACCTGGAATGGGGCTTCCACCACCTCACTGGACAACATGGGCCAGGGTCTCACCACACTCAGTGTCAAAAATTTCTTCCTTCTCTCTAGTCTGAATCTTTAGCTTAAACCTATTATCCCTTGTCCTGTCACAACAGTCCCTGCTGAAAAGCCCCTCCCCACCTTTCTCACAGCCCCTTTCAGCACTGAAAGGCCGCACTAAGGTCTCCCCGGAGCCTTCTCTGCTCCAGGCTGAACACCCCCAACTTACTCCCCTGTCCTCACAGCAGAGGGGTTCCAGCCCCCTGATCATCTTCATGGCCTCCTCTGGACCCACTGGAACAGGTCCATGTCTTTCCTGTACTGCGGACTCCATGTTACCATCCGGTCTCAATGGGCTGCACATACCATTTTGTGTCCAGTCTTTGCCAACTGCAAAACTGCTTCAGGTCCTGTTTGAGAAGTCTGGCTCTTTATATTAAGATGTGGCAGTTCTTAAAGCTAGAGACAGATTAAAAAAAATCACTTTAACCAAATGCCACAACCTTGGCAAATATTTCCTTCAGTGTAGGTGAGGCTTTAGAGTCTGGAGATGAAATAGAAGCTAAAGGAAGTTGTCCTCTTTCATCTACTTGTGCTGAAGACAGGGCTTAAAAATCTCCCATAGTAGTCAATATTATTGGTCATTTTTCCATGGGGCCTGTTCAGAAATTGTATGCAACATACAGGTTCAGTGGTTTTGCAATAGAATTTGTGAATTGACTGTGTTGTTTCGGAAACAGATGATCTGAGTAAGTCCTTGCTGCCCTTTCTCAATGGTGCAACCAGTTCTCATAGCTCTGGAGTTGGAGGTCTCAGTTGCTCCTACTGTTCATAAATCCAGGTGTCCAAGCAGTCTGTCTGAAACAGTTGTTTTGCCTGCCAGCTCCAGCCATGGGCCAGGATTTAGTTGTGTGAGGGATGATATGCAGTACTAAAGCATGGTACCTGCCCAAGAACCTCATACTGACAAAGACCTTATTTTTAAGTTCTGATTTTCAGAGAGAGGGTTCAATGGGCTATGGGCTGAGTACAGTCCTCAACTATTCACAGTCAAGAAGATAAATCATCTAAAATTTGATAGAAATTATTTATTAATTTGATAAATCAAATTATGAATTAACCACATATTCTTCTACATTTGTTAGCGGTGGTAAAAAACCCCAGATCCAAAGATGACTTTGAATTTATGATGGACTGTAACTTCATCCAAATTTTGCAGGTTTTGCCTGTCTCCATGGATTGTATAAACTCCTGCACGCATCAATGTTTGTACTATAGGAACATCAAGATTGCAGTACTCTGGTCATATCATCCTGGAGGTATTCCACAATCAACCAGGATGTGTGTGTCTGCAATCACCACAGTCTCTCTACCCTCTGGAGAATAATAAGTAGCTTCTGAAGATAATTTAGCCCATTAGAGATCTGACTTACTCCCTGGATGCCTTTCTCTAATAACAGGGAAGAGTCTTGACTGTGTAAGGTCTTAATTTAGGCATCTCATTTTAGTGGCCACAGCCAAATGGTTGCTTCTGGGCTTTTATGTATGAGCAATAAGAAAGCCCAACCATTGAGAATACTCTGTTCTTGATAGGTAAGGCAAGAAAAGAGGCTGCGTTTAATAAGAGTTAGCGTTTGCATTGTGGAGAACTGGACTTGGTGGCCATTCACGTCAGCTCCTTTTGGCTTTGAGCTATTTGGATCATCAGTAAGTTTTCGCCACAGAAGTGAAGGGAGGCCCAGGGAAATTAAACCGCCTGCCTACATTCATGTGGGGAGACTGTGGACAAACTGAAGGATGAGAACAGATCTCCTGGGGCCTTGTCTAATGGCTTAACCACGAGATCCTCATTCCTTCCGTACTGTGACTGCTCTGCTTCCAGCTGTCACGCACACTCAGGGCCAAGGAGGGTTGAATACATTCGGGTAGCATACGAGACAAGCGGAATCCCTGCCAAGTCTTTAGCCTAAACTTGTAAAGTCCTCTTTTGAAGTTTTAAATGAAGTGGAGCAAAATTTTCTCTGCTTTTAAAAGTCAGTTTGGTTTTAGTCTTCTCTATGATGCTGGTCTTCCTGATTCTGATCAGAAGATGGTGTGGAAATTATTACAATCTTCAACTGCACTCCTGTAGGATATCCAATCAGACTTGAACAAAACTGTATCTTTTTCTTCATCATTCTCTCTCTCTTCCTTTCTTTTTACCTACATAACTACCTACCTGCTTGCAGGTCGTAGACCTTATAGTGGCCTTCTAGTTCTTAAAGGGGGCCTACAAGAAAGATGGGGAAGGACTCTTTGTCAGGGAGTGTAGTGATAGGACCAAGGGTGACAGTTTTATCCAAAAGAGGGGAGATTTAGATTAGATATTGGGAAGAAATTCTTCCCTGTGAGGGTGGTGAGACACTGGCACAGGTTGCCCAGAGAGGTTCTGGATGGCCCATCGCTGGCAGTGTTCAGGGCCAGCGTTGGACAGGGCTCTGAGCAACCTGGCTTAGTGGAAAGTGTCCCTGCCCATGGAGGGGCATTGGAACTAGGTGTTCTTAAAGGCCCTTTCTAGCTCAAACCATTCAATGATTCTATGAATCAGCAGTGTGCCATTGTGGTAGAGAAGGCCAAGAGCATCATGGGCTGCATTAGGCAGAGCATTGGCAGCCAGTCAAGGGAGTTTATCCTTCCCATGTGCTCAGCACTGGAGAGACACAGCTCACCAGATGGTCCAGTGTTGGGCTCCTCAGTATAAGACAGATGTGGCCTTACTAGAGTAAATCCAGTGAGGGGCCATAAAGTTTGTTTAAGGGATTCAGCATGTCTCTTACGAGGACAGGCTGAGAGAGCTGTGGCTGTTCAACCTGGAGAAGGCTCAGGGGGATATTGTCCATTTATAGGAATATCTGGTGGAGAGAGTGAAGAAGACTGAGATAAACTCTTCTCAGAGATGCCCAGTGACAGGAGAAGAGGCAACACAAACAAAAAATATAATACTGAAAATTCTGCTTCAACAGAAGAAAAAAACTTCTTTACTGTGAGGTAGACAAATGCTGGATGTGATTGCTCAGAGAAATTATGGAGTATTCATCTTTGGAGCAGGACATGAACCTGGGCCCACTGCTGTAGATGACCCTGCTCTGAGCAGGGGTGTTGGACTAGATGATCAAGAAATTCAAGACCAAAGCACGTCATCCTATCAGCTGACTGGGATATTACAGATGCAGTCAGCTCCTTTTTTTCCTAAAGAAGCCTCATGGGCCAAAGGTGCGATGGTTAGGATTTGCAAGGCTATGACTGTGTCTGTGCCGAGTCAAAGTGGGGAATCTGTTCAGGCAGCTGGTGCAGCTTGTCCCAAAAGTATCTGTTCTTGACTTCTCCTGTCTCCTTTCCTCATAAATCTCCATCCTGGCAGGGCTTCTTCCCGTGGCAGGACTGGTCTCCTGACAAAATTAAAGTCCATTTTCCCCATGTTTTCAGGTGATTCTGGGTACAGCAGCTTCACTTTCCTTCCCCCATCTGGAGTTTCAAAATGATCCTTTGGTGTAGCCGCGGACTGAGGAGGTGAGTCCAACAGAGAATAAAGAAGACCTTGAGAAAAGACAGTGGCATGATTATGCTTCAGCTAAATACAGTTTTAATTTCCTCAAAGTAGATGTTCTAATTTGCAAATTACTGTTCTGTGATAGAGATTGTATGTCCCATGTGTAGTTAAAATATAAACAAGTCTGCTGGGATCAGGTGGGAGCTTATTAAAAGTAGCCAACCACATACGCCTCTTTTCTTGCATTCATAGTTTGAGTTGAACTCCTCTGGTTTTGGTTTGTACTAAGAGTCTTTGCCTTTCCAAAAAAAGAGGCTCCAGCAGTGTCTGAGCTGAGCTTTTTAATTTTGGGGTTTTTTTGTCCTATAATGAGAAGGAACATTGCCTCGTGTTTGGGTGGTCAAATATAGTTTGTGCACCTTGGAAGCAACCAAAGGTTGTTATTTTTTCATCTGTCTTTCATAATAGCTGAAATCTCCTAAGAACTCCCCTAGTGCTGAATTCATGGGCTGTCTGAAATTTAATTGTGGGGTCAGCATGGAACATTCTTCCTGGAAAAAGAGATGATGAGGTGGAGTTGTAAAGATGGTTAACCAGAAAAGCAAACAAAATCCACCATAGACATTTATTAGCATTTAAAATAGAGTCTTGTCGAGTAAGATGTGTGTGTGAGCGTGCGAGTGCATGTGTTAGGGGAGGAGGGATTTCATAATCGGGTGTTTGAGGGAGGGAGTAACAGCCATTCAGGTTGGGCAAACAAGGCCAAGATGTACCCTGTAATTTTCGTAATGAGAGAATTTGGAGCAGGAGACTTGGGATCTGAGGTAAACTCAATGCGACCGTCTGCCAAGGAATTAGACTGGCTACATTAAGCACAGCTTAGCATGGCTAGGACAGACTTTATCTACTGGAAAGAAATTCAGATTACACTGTGCGAAACAAATTTTTCTGTTTTCTCTTCCCACAAGCACTGACAATAGTACTACAGTCATTAGAAGATCTCTACCTGTATAAACTCTTGGCAAGACAATGAACGCTAAACTCCAAGTACACAGAAATACACAGGCACATCCAACAGGAAAAAGCGTTTATCTATAAAAAAGAAAATTTAAATAAAAATTAGATTTTGCATTGAAAACCAGTAATGTTAGAAAATCTCAGCCAAACATGAGCTTTGATAACATTTTTTGGTGGATGTGTTTGTTTTCAGAACCAGATCTCAAGGCCGTTTTGACTCACTTGGGCTGCTGCAGTGCAAGAAGATGTGGAGTTACAGCAATGAGGAAACTCTGTCGTAGTTTTAATTCAACCTGTATCTTCTATGACAGAGAGAGTTTTGAAACTGAACGGTGTCTCATGAAGAGACACGCATATCCCTGATTTCTGAGTGTGGAGAGCTGGTATTGACGATCGTGATTTTGGGGAACTCTGCTTTAGTTCTACTTCAATTACGTTAAAAGAAACCTGATTGGGAAAAATCTAGAGCTCTGCATTCTTGAAAGCTATTTAAGACAGGGCTCCAAAAACTGGTTTCCCCCAAATCACTCATTCTCTTAGAAATGTCTTTCCCCCCCTGCCCCAAATCAAAATCTGTACAAAAGCCAGACCTGACTCTGACCTTGCTTCAAACATCATTGAAAATCTTGAATTTTAAAGCCAGACTTATGCCACACATCTCAATGTAGTTACTCTTGCAGATCTGTCACAGACAGGAAATTTTCCATCTGTTTCCTTTTATTGTTAATACTCTTCTGTGCTCATTTGTTTTTTCAGAGCCAAAGAATCAAAGCATGAAGAACTGGTCTCCACAGCCTGCACCATACCAAGGGATAAATATGTTCTCTTTTTCATTTTCCAGCATTACAGTATTGAAAGGCAACCATAAAGGTTCTCCACTTTTTATTGTGTTTCTCTAAACTCACTAATGAGGACGCTGCTTTTAGTCTAAGGAAATAGGAAAATGAGCAATGCCTCACTTCCTCTCTCAGCCCACCCTTTTTATCCATCTTCTTCAGTCATTTCTTTCCAGCCCTTTCCCTTCTCCTTGGTCTATTCCTATGACCCTGTATATGTGTCAAACTCATTGGCTGCCAACTGCAGCTCAGGAGTTGATAAGTCTGGGAGACTAAGAACTGAACAGTCGCCTTTTTTGGCACACCTCTACAAGGGATTAACACATAGTGAGTTGCCAGGAAATTGGAAGGTGAAAAGTGGCCTTTTGGTTGACAAAACCTGATCTGATGTTTTTTTCCTGCCAGTTACTGAGTATCTTCTTCTGAGGAGTCCTCACCAAGTCCCAAGGGGACTTAATGGGAATTGTAATTAATCATCCTCCTGTTTCTCTGTTGAATCTTCCAGAGTGCTCCTTCCTCTTTCTTACCTTCCTCTTACTTTGATGGCAGCTTCCCAGAAGCAATAAATTGAGGAGTGTGTACATCATTTAACAGAAGTGTCCATGAGTGCTTACAACAGAGCTTCTGCCTGCAGGCAAGGAGGCCATGACCCCTGTGGCATTCAGACCCACACTTCCCCTATGCAGTGGTTATCAAAGACCTTCCAGACTCTTCTCACCAGGCAGCAACTTTCTTTTTTCTTCCTTCCAAACATATAACTTCCAATGTTTTTACTTTTCATATATTTATGAAACACTTCTCCATGTTTTACTGATCCTTGGGATAGCAGATGTTGGGAATCCGTTCTACACATGGTTGCTGAATAGACACGAATGCCATCATTGTTTCTCCTGTATTTATTTAAATTCTAGTGATACTTTCGATCTTCTATGCTGAAATAGAGCCACAAATTGCTGTTGCATCTCTTTTTCACAGTACATCTTCACATTGGGCAGCTTTATTTAATTTGATCTCCCTTGCATCTCTTGGCATGGGAAATTCCCAGCTCTCTTTTCCACCAATGATCACTTTGGATTGCTCCTGGCTGCCCATGCTCCTTACCTCATTTGGCCCCTTTCCACAAATCCTCTGTCCTCATGGATATTCTTGGCACTCCCCCCTTGAGTGAGATCTGTGAGTTTCATTCATGCTTGTGTTCATTTCTCTGCCAGATCATGAATGAGGATGTTAACCAACACTGATCCACGTGGATATTCCACTAAACTGCTTTCCCGCAATGCCATGTGATAGTATGCATGATTCATTACCCTCAGTTCTTTGTTTTCAGCATTTCAGTTAATGATCGGGCTATGCAGCTGCTCACAGAGAGACTGATTTTAATTTATGTGGAAAGAAGAACTTCATGAGACATTTTCTCATATGCTTTGGTACAGACCAGAAATACTATATCTACTGTAATCACTTTAATCTTCTTATTTTATTATAAGAACAACAAAAAAAAATCGAGTCCATGTGCAGCAGAACTTAATCTACCCATTTATGCTCATGCAAACTCCATGAAAAGCACAACCAACTCAAAAGAGTAGATTCCCTTCCACCTCTCATTGCAAAGAATTGGAGAGTGAGACTTTCATTAACATCGTAGCTCAAGGTTGCCTTAGCAGCTTGGACAGGGGCCTATGCAGAAAGGAGTTGCTCTTCCATCACAGGATAGAGCAGCGACTCTCCAGCTGCCTAAGGCAACCTAGTAGAGTAAACCCCTTTTTTAACTCTTCCCTAATAAATACAACCTGATTTTCAAAAATTCAGTCCGAGCTTGGTTTTTTGAGTGAAGAGAATGAAGAAGAGCAATCAGCAAGTGGAGAGCAGGAAGCAAGGTTTGTGTAGGATAGAGAGAACATGAGTAGTTTTATCGGGCTTGCATGACCAGATTTCTCCAGTTTTTAAAGGAAAACCCTTTCTTGTTTGTGTGTCAAGACTTGTGCCTCTTCTTAGAGTCTGACTGCCGGTTCCCTGTGTCAGTGCCTGGATTTGGTTGGGCACCTGCTGCTTTTAGGGAGTTGCGCCTTATGATTTTCTGTGCTTCAGTGAAAACAGCAAAATCTCTGGAGTTATCCTGAGATTTTGTTTGGTTTTTAAAGTTATTAAAAAAACTTCGGTTTTCTGAGCAAAAGCCTTAAAATCTCTCCTATCAGTGATGTCTAGAAGGTTTCCCTTCTTATAAGCAAAGGCAACATTTACCCTCAAAATAAAATGCCACTCAGCCAAGAGGCTCCAGCAAAACTGACAGCTCCACCTCCCTCGTCTGTCACTGCTGCTTCCCCCAAACCAAGCAGTGATGGGGTGATCAGCTGGATGCTGTCCTCCATCCTTCACTTCATCACATCTTTTGCCAACTAAACTTCAAGGGGATAGTCTTTAAGAGCGGAAATCAAATAAGAAGCAGGAAGTGTGAATAAAAAGCTTCATTTTCTGATCCCAGGCCAGTGGAAAAGATGTCTGTTAATTTATGAATTAATCAGATTCGTGCTGGAAGCCATTTACAAGAAATGTGCTCTTTGTCTTATGCTTCACGCTAGTCAAAGCAAAGTTACCTATTGATGTCAAGCTGCATCTCAGCCACCACTGTCATGCTAACCCTGATGTTAATCCAGGCCCTCAGCACAAATGATTCACCAGTTTCATTAGAACAAAAGATCTTCTGAAACCTCCAGACAATTCCTCTGTAGAGCTGAGAGTGTATTTAGGTTCAACAGACATCTGTATTTGGATTCAAATTGCATTCTTAGCTATATTTCTCCTCCCACCGCTTTTAAATCTCCTGAAAAGCGTAACTTTAGAATGGGAGGCTACATTCCCTTACAGCCAAGAGGAAGATTTACAAGCCAGATGGTGATACTTAAAAATAAATAACACGTAATTATGCAAGCTGATTTTCCCTCTCTTTCAGTGTGAAAACATCACCATCCCCTCGCTCTGACCATTCTCCATCTCACTGTGACTGAGTGCTCCACCCTCACTAAATCCTGCACTAGTCAAACACCTTTTCCTAGGTGTGATAGAGACATTGGGAGATAATCCTTCTGTCATCAGAAAGCAAAAGTTTGTGTTCACAGAAATAATAAATGGAATGGATAGAAAAGATCTCCCTGCTGTCCCCCTGTCAAAATAAAGTTCTGGCTTTCATTAAAAAAAGAATGGAAAAATGCAGGAAAAAAAATTATTTAAAAAAAGCCTCTCTGGCCTTTGGTGGCCTGGAGTTTATATTTTCAGTTTATTAAATTTTGGATTTTGGCAACTGAAATCCCAAAACAGCAGTGGCTTTGAACAAAAATAAAATGAAAAGTAAACCAGCAAACTGCTCAAAAAAATCTTTTTTTCTTAGAATTTATCTTTTTCCCTTCAAAAATTTTTCAGGATGAAATGTTTCATTTTCAGACCACAAAATTCTTACTTTAAGAAAACAGCAAGAAGCGTCATTTCTGGCTGCCATTCTTTGCTTTCATGAGAGCATCAGGACACATCTGGGACTGGAGAGCTCTCCATGGGACCCGGGCTTTTCGGTGTATTATGTTGTGCATTGCAAACTCAGTCTGTGGCTCATCACGAGGGAAACTGGGGGAAATTATAGGTCTGTGTAATACAATAAGTCCAACTGATTGGTTTAATAATCTTTTTTGGCACCAACATCTATGAATTGATAAAACATTGTGAATATTTGCAACGATACTGAGAGGATCGTATTTCCTTCCATGTTGTGGTGTCTTTGCATGTCCTACATCAGATGATATGCAGATGTCTAAAATGAAGCCAAAGAATCCCACTTTAGTGTTGCTCAGAAAACATAAAGTGTTGGAAAGTGTTTCTGTGTCCAACAGAGAACCTCCCTGGCCCATCCTACCGCCACTTGCGTGCACTCAACTCCTGTCTGGAGGTCAGGAGTGTGCTGGGGGTAAGAAGAAGACATAATCTTCAGCTATTCCCGTTAATCACAGAAGACCTTCCTGCTGCAGCTAGAGTGGCAGAATTATCAGACTGTACTAACTTGAGCAAAGACTTGCTAAAAATGCCCAAAAAGTGTAAAAATCTGAGTACATTCATCATGGTTTCCTCAATATGAGGTAGTTCTATGTCCTCATCACCAGGGGCCCAAACATTGTAAAAGCCTGTCAATGCCTTTTGAGCAGTCAGAGCGTTTTTAGTGGTTGGTCTTCAGCAGTGGAATAGTCTTTCATAAGAGCCAAAACTCTGCCTGGTAATAACAACACTCATCGTTTGATGCTCAACCACCCTTCTGTTGCCTAAACTAAGGTAGATAAAACCATGTTCTGTTTTGCAGTAGAGGTGGGGTTTGGTGAAACATGGATTTGTGGATAACTTTGGAGAGAACTGAGGCTCACCTCTCCTCAGAACCACTATTTTCCCCCACTTTCTCTCCCTCTCCCATCAATTTCCCAGCTCTTTATGGTCTGCAGCATCCAATTTGCTGACGATATCTAATACTTCTGCCTCATTGTCATAATTTCATCTCTAGCTGCCAAACCCAGGCTACATAAAGAAACAAACCCCAGTCTTTTCCCTTTCACTTGGTGGGGAGCTCCATAAAGATTCCCTCATTAGCAAACCCATATCTGCCAGCGATGCTTTTTAATAGCTCCCTTTCCCTGAGATGCTTTATGGCTACAAACGAAGACTGATCACAGGCCAAAATCTCCCTGCTAAAGAACTCACACAAATGAAATACCTCATTTGTCTGACCATTCCCAAGCAGTAAAGAGACCACAAGCATGTCTATGCCATCTCTCTGATAACTGCACCCTGTGCTTCTGAAGGTCAATGACAAGCACATCTATCACCCACAAAACCTCGGCACTGCTTTTATTTTGTTTGTAACAGAAGGAAAGGACACATCTGCTTCAAGCCGTTCCGTTCGTAAGATGTTCTCCTAAGGTTTAATCAAGCCATTCAGCATTCTCCAGAGACTGGTGAAACTGTGTGCTGTAGAACGATGTCACAGGGTGAATTTTTGGAATTCAATTTCCATGGTAACACGGAACACTGAAGGGCAAAGCTATATGAAGGTGTCAATTCATCAAAGTCTATACAAGAGAAACAGAATATCTCAAGTTGGAAAGGACCCATAAGGACTATCAAGTCCAACTCTCTGCCCCTTGCAGGCCCACCTAAAACAAAACTATGTGACTAAGAGTGTCATCCTATCAATAAGCAATGTACTCTTGGGGACCTTCTGCAGGGAATTATCTTGAGAAATTCTTTGTGGTGTTCAGGCAAAATGCTCCTTGAACTTCAGAGTAACATAATGAGTGAAATACTTCCTACCTGCTACACATCCAACGGGCTTCACTTCAAGAGAAAAACTAAGGTTAATCTTCTGGGGAAGAGTATTTTTGGTCAGGGTACGAGTTGAAGGGCTGATGGAGGAATGCTGGTGAAGGTAGGCCCAGAGCTCCACCACAGTGCGTTCGGGGTAGGTACAAGTGGAGGTACCTGCATGAAGCGCGGCCAGAACTATTCCTCTGCTACACAGGTATGCTCTGGGGATAAAAGTTTCTGATTAAAAGTGCTCCATGAGTGTTAGAGCAAAGAAACATTCAAAGCCAATAGAGCATCCAAAGGAACATCTAAGGCTGACAGGTATGTTGGTGCCTGCATTCATGCATGTGCCTCTGTGTGTGTGTGTCTCCTGATGATACATTGATGATGTCCTTTTATTTCACTGCATCTGAGATGCACAGACCTAAACAGCTACCACCAGCAATGTCCAAGAATTAGAGATATGGGAAATCAAATAGTTAATACAGAGCACAGGTAATACTTGAATCTAGATGTCCAGAAATCAGAGCAGCTGACTCACCTCAAGTATGCAGATGAATTCTTTCTTTCTTTGTACATCTTTGAAGATAACAGACATTTTACAACAAATTATTCACAGCTCTCTTTAAGAGAGAAGAATACAGAGATGCCCAAGAACATGGAGATGGAGATGACTTGGATCCTGCTGCAGATTTCTTCTGCAGTTCTGGCCAAGCATTTTGGTTTCTTTTATTGCTGCCACTCTATGGTCTCTTTTGTTCATTTAGAGAATACCTTCTACGTTGGAGACTGGGTTTCTCTGACAAATTTTATGGTATCACCTGCAAAGGGCCTTTGATCTCAAATGCATATTCAGGACCACTAATTCAAGAGCTTAGAGAGGATGTCCTTCCAGAATTCAGGAAGAAAGAAACCAGAACATGAACACGCACGTTTTGATTAACTTTAGGCGAGTAAAAAATATCAACTGAGGTCAAGCTGTATTTAATCTCTTAATCAGCATTTTAATGAGAATGGGAAATTTTACAGAGAATTGGTTATCATAGTATTTCAAAGATATGGAAGTGAAAAAAAAAAGAAGTGACTCAATCAAGGGAAACTGTGAATGAAATTCAGAGTTTTCAAGCCTTTAGGGCAAGTTATACTTCCATAGATTACCCTGCCTTTTTTTAAAGACAGCTCCCATCCTATTTCCTCCTTTCCAACAGGACTATGAGCTTCAGGCCAGAGTAGTCAACTGCATGTTTTATTGCTGGCCTGAGTGGAAATCTTGGCTCTTTGCACTTCGCCTGGAAAGGAAAAGGACTCCTTTTAGAAAATTGCATTCTGACGTGCTTGCAGATGGATCGTTGCTTTAAGGATGCTATCTTACCCACGATGCGTTCATGAAATAGCTCAAAGTTTTACTGCCCAATTAATTTTCCAAACAGCAGGAAAAAAATCCCAGTCTTGTACATGTCACCTCAATTTATGCCTTTTTCTCAGCCTTGCACCTCGTTAAATTTTGATTTGTGCCCAGAAGCAATCACAGGACATGAAATTGCTCCAGTGAGTCTTAAAGAATACTGAGTTGTCCTTCAACACGGACTTTGCCTTCTATACACATTAGCTTCAGAGCTCTGAGTGCTGGGTTTGGGACAATACAACAATAATACCATCAAGAGAGGTATGACGGTATGGCCTATTCCATATCTTCTTCACTAGAATCTCTGCCTTCAACAAGAACATTTTAGATTGAGAGAACTTTTGGACAAAAGCTTTTTCTTTTCTGTTTGTTTGGTTTTCTTTGGAAGTGGATTTTGTTGCAAGTAATTTAATTATTTAAGGCTTTTAAAGGATAAAACTTCAATTGCTAGCGATAACATCTATAGGTTGCATGATGGTATCAAAGCCTTAGAGACATGATTGTGAGTTGATGGCAGAACATTCCTCAAGTTTGTAGGAGAACCACTTATGACTCCTCACTCAAATAATTTTGCCCTTTCAGTAAGATAAAATACTCTCAGTAGAAGGGACTAAAAGCAGAGCCCATATTTTCTCAGACTTACGAAAGCAGCTTAGCAGGAACCAGACCTAGCCTGGAGGCTTTTCTGTGGAGCTTTTGAGGTGTAGGGGCTACTTCTAAAGAGGCCATAAAAAGCAATTACATTGTCAATAAAATTAAACTCTTTATGTCAGGAATTGCAACTCCACTGCAAATTGTGTTTGGGTCTATAACGACGGAAAAGCTTCCGCACTGCAGAATTATGAAGCCTTCTGACCAAGTATTCCAGTCATCATGGCAACCAGGGAAGTCTCAGCATTTTATTCTGAGTTCTGGTTTCTTTCCACTAAAATACTCACACAGTTTCATCCCACTTCACAGCAAAGAATTATTTTTTTAAACATCAAAATTTTTTTGCAAGACTGAACCAGAAAACCATTTCCTGCCCATTTCTAAAAATACAAATTGTGAAGCAAGCATCCTGCTTCCTTGAAATAAAATCAAATCATCTCATTCATTCCAGTCAATAAAAACTCACCTAAAAACATTTCACTGAGTGTGGGCTGGGTATCACTGGATCAGATGAATCAGTTAAGCTCATCCTATCCAGAAATTGTGGTTATTGGAAGCATTTGTTGTGGCTTAGGTAGGTCTGATACTCAGCTGATAACGGGGCGGGGGGGGAGGCGGGTTATGGAATAGTCTCAAAGGACAAAAGATTGGAGTGACATAGATCAGTGGCAGTCATGGAAAATAACAGAGGGAAGAAAAGGGTACAGTCACAATGAGAAAACATCCAGATAAGCCTTGTACCTCCAAAGCATGAACACCACCATCATTTTTGCTTGTGATGACATGTTTGGCTTTCATAAATTAGGGGTGTTCCAATGAAGAAAAGAGTGGTCTTATTTGGCTGGGGTAGACAAGTACATTTCCAGAGTATCAGTGACTCCTTCCTTTTTCTGGAAGACCTGCAAATGTCCTCCAATTATATGAAGCATTCAGGAAGAAAAAGGCAATGCGATAGGTGGGACAGTTTTCATCCAAAGAGTAAACTAACAACAGCACTTTAACCTGGGGAAATACAACTGAAATGGGATATAAGTGATTTAAAAGATCATAAATTGTACTAAGGAGTTGGATAGGACACATATTGTTTTCTCCTCGGATTATAAAAATAGGGTGAGAAGACCTCACATCTGTAGAATTATCAAACATTATGTTTAAAGACAAGTGAAACACAGACATGTTTTCACGTTAAGAATAATTCAGTGGGTGTTCTTATAGGCATAGGCTATTGGGAAATAAAATATAATACAGTCCTAAAAACTGAACTGGAATATTCATGGAACAAATAGTGTTTGGTGGCTCTCAGACAAGATGGACATGACCTGCATCTGTGGAAGTCTCCAAGCCCTTGATTGTTGGAAGCCCTTGGCCACAAAAGAGTCATGCTACGCAAAATCTGTACATACAGAGACTGTCTATACATCTGCTCCAGACCACTGGTAGGGGAGATAAAGACCTAAAGATAAAGGGCATCTTGGCTAAGAAAATGGATGTTTTCGTATGCCACAATTAATGCTGCAGATCAAATGCTGAAGTCTGTGGAGGTGGGTGTCAAGTGTCTGTCCCTGGTAATTAAAGATGAAACTGCTACAAGCACAACTAAAGGAGACATTCCCATTTGATTACAAAATACATTAAAAGGGTCGATTATTTAATTCTATCAGGAAGAAATAGGCCATTTGGAGAAAGTGAAGGATTGGGAATGTTAACATTTTCCAGGTAGTTTTCCTCTTTTGGTGGTGGCATGTGCAAAACCCAGCTGTGGTCAGACAAAGGAAATACCACGCGACACCATTCCTGTATTACTTCTACCTCTGCCAGAAACAAGACATACCAGAAATCTAGTGAGAAAGATAAACCTTATTCCCATTAAATGTTTTTGATTGGTCTTTTGGATATATTGCACTGGGTTTTGCCTTGGTCTCCCTGACAGCTGCTCCAAAATCAGTCTGAGGCAATGCAAACCATCTTGTGCAATCTCACACTGATTGACCTGGCCCATCCAAACCAGTGAGCTTCTCCTATCTCTATAAAGAACCAAGTCAGGCTCTGGAGGATGAATTCTTCATATAATTTCTATCCAGAGATGCACCAAGATCTCAGGGTGCCTTCCTGTTAACATTCACTCTGAACTGGGTCATGGCCACAAGAGAGTTTGCAGGTTTTCCTACACCCTAGGCAGAAAATGATTGCTGTAAAATGCAATAACAGTGACAGTATTTTGACCTACCTTTTTGTTGTTGTTGTTGTTGTTGTTGTTTTAATACCCTTATTTTAGATTTTATTGTTATCATCTGCTTTTAATTAAATTCTCAAATCCTTCTGGTAGCTTTAGTACCTTCCCCCTTCCAAGCACACACAAATTAAAGAATGCTTCCCCTGTACTTAATTAATTAAAAAACAGGAATACAAACTAGAGGGTTTGGATTGCCTTTTTTGCTGAGACATTCCTAATTTTATTATTTTCCCACATTTTTTAACTACTGCATAAAGGGCTCCCATCTGCAGATGCATTTGAAAAACACAGGTCACAAATTCTGGCCAGGAGTCCAGCTTGTAAAATGTTCCCTGACCTTTTAGACAGAGCAGTACAGTGCAGTTATTTATATAGATCGGGTTTTCTCTTCTCCCTCAGGGAAAAAAATAAAAGAAAGAAAAAATTTTTGGTGCAAAGCGTGTTTTGCCAACTACACTGCAACAAGTAGACCTGGCATTTCCTTTGCAAAGGCCAGATGATGCTTTTCCTTCCAAATCGGGAGTATTCTTCTGATTTACACCATCTGTGGGTCCTTCCTAAAGTAACACTCCAAAAAGTATGTGGAATAAATTGATGTGGGTACAAGTGTTTTGTTTGGCTTGGTAACTTTTGTTTGAAATTGTGCGTGTTGGACTATCCTCAGGGCTTTCCAGAAGTTCTGAGTGGATCAGGGTGGAAGGGGTGTAGGTGTCCTTTATGACCTTCCCTTGCTCCTGGCTGATCTGGGTACAAAGTCAATCTTACAGAAACCTAAAGGCTGTTATTTGCCAGGAACCACTCAACCTGTGCCACCCACCCCAGAGAACAGAAGTGAGGGGAGCTGCTTCTCATCATTCTCAGATGGAAGATGACCATGCTTCTCCAAGTCTTCACCAGTATTTTGTGGGGTGGAGCAAGGTGAGGTGTGAAACTAGGCTTCAGGATGGCCCAGTGACAACAGCCTTTGCTGGCTTATTTCCCCCACAACCAGGTATTTATGTACCCTGTGCCAGCTGGGCTCTAGCTAGTACCAGATTCGAACTTCTTATGCTACCGGTGAAGCTCAAGAGCTGCCAGCTGGCCACCAGCACTCTGATATTTCCAAGTTTCAGTGCCTCTGTCTAGGAACTTCGTAACTGCCAGAGTTCATTGGGACGATTATTCCAGGGTGTACATAATGTATTACTACATCGTGTATCCTTGCAAGTTAAGGAACTAAAGCAATAGATTTTGGTATGCGGTCCTACCTTACACAGCATCCAGGCTTTCATAGCATCCCTGAACAATCAGCTGAAAAGTAGAGCCACAATATTGCCTGTATTTTAAAGAGGCTCAGCAGTGGAATTTATCTGGCCAAATGAGGCATCATCCTGAAGTAGAAGAAGAAATAAGTCAGATGAACGATACTTTAAAAATGTGATTTGTCTCCATGGACTGCGGAAGCAGTCAAGTGCGACCAGTGAAGCTGTAGATGTCTGCATCACAGCCGTATAAATTTGGGTGAGATGAATCCCACTCAAAGTGAGTTGGCAGAGTCACATGATGTGTCTGAGAAGAAACTGGGAAGAGGCACGCAGATTTCCCACATGCCAGCAATTGCTAATGCATTAGACCATCCTCTCCACTGCAAAAGCAAAGAATAAATTACCTTGGAGAACACATTTTTGGAAAGCCCAGAAGGGAAAGGTTCCCACAGAAAGGGGGTGAGCAGTGTCAAGGTTTAGTTTCAAGAACAGGTTAGCTTCAGCTCCTTAGTTGTCCTCACTGAGCTGGCCTGCAAGGTGTCCAGACATAGCCTCATGGTCCATTTGATATGGACATCACCCAAGAACACCTGCTTCTACCTGTGCCATGGAAGAAGCCTTCAGCTGGTGAGGATTTCTGACTACAACTGACCTGAAACAGAACTGAGGGCTCTTTTTCCCTTTTTTTCTCTCCCCCTGAGGACCACGTAGTTCTCCACTGGTTCCAGCATGCTGAGAAACAGAGGTTCTCTCCTGGTACAAATTGACCAGGGGGTGACAGAGCAAGCTATCAACTGCAAGATCTAAAAACAGATGATATACGGTTATTGGGCTTTGGGTATCTATCTATTTTTTTAGGGTGTCAATATCTTACATACATGATACTAGACACACTATGAGAAGTCCACAAAAAGTTGGGTGTCTGTGTCATGCTAAAATTCTCTGGGCCTTATGTGGGTTTTCATGGCATCAATAACTAATGGAGAAAACTTTTGCTCATCCTTTGCTTTTCTATTTTGATAACAAATCCAACCTGCAGCGGTGATTTTTGTTTTGGAGAATTGTTACAGAAAAGAGTTTAAGAAATAGATCGGGATAGTAACTGTCAGGGGATGCGCTGGGTTTCTCATTTTCATCAGCAGGAATTTCAGGTGATCAGGCATTTTGTTTCATTAGACTTACCTGGACCAACATCTTCCATTCTAAAAATGTGCACAAAGATCCAGGGTGAAAAATAAAACAGCATTTCTACCTGCTCAGCTGGGAGAAAGAAAAGGCAGCTTTGAAGTTCTTGTTCTGGGCTCAATGATTATAGGTACTTTCTCAGATCTCTTCAGGGCTGTATGTGTCAGAGATAGAGCCTGGTTTCCGAAGGGTTGGTGGGTCCTCACTGATCATATTAATTGTCTAATCAAAAAAAATCACAGAATCATCTAATTGGAAGAGACCTTTAAGATCATCAAGTCCAGCCGTTCACCCTGCACTGCCAGGGTCCCTAAACTGTGAATAAGTGGTCCTGTTTGCCCCCCTGGGTGCTGACCAAAACCAGCCTGTGAGTTCAACTGGGAAAGGGAGAGGAAAAGTGAAACTTGCAAAAAGATTGAGTTTTTCTAGACACCTACCTCCTGTTCCTGGGAAGCCATCAAGAAACACGTTAGGAAAATGCCCAAATAAGTACCCAAAAGAGAATTCAGGTCAATAGTGAATATTTCATCCCCTCTGCTTCTACAGCTGAAGCTGTGCCTAAGAACGTAAAGACACACTGGATTTTCCTAGGTCTAGAAAAGGAGGACAGTATCCCAGAGATTAGGACTCTCAGAAGGAATATTCTGATTCCTCGGCTACTCTCTGGCCTGCCTCTGCAGTTTGCATGCAACTTTCATTGAATAATTAAATAATGATCTGGAGAGTAGAAACACACATAATCTGTGTTCTTTCATCTGGCTTTTCTCACACCTTTTTTTTTTTTTTTTGGCTCGCTGCCAGGAAGATTATTTGGAAGCAATTATGTTTAATCTATGACGTGCTTGTTATTATCCAAAGACTGTACTAATCCTGCTTAATGGAGAGTGGAGCTGAGAGTTCATTTTCATTTAATAAAAAAACCCCAGTTGTTAAAATCTCATGCAGCAGGTTCAGTATTTGCATGTCACCCAAGTTTAACACTCAATAACCAGTTAAGGAAGAGCCGCAGACTTTATAATCTTAGTCAGGGTTGTCATCCCCCTCACCTCCACCCCTTTTTTTTTTTTTTAATATAATGGTGCCATTTGGGTTCTGTAATTGAGTGTCCTTCCACTGTAATTGATTCGCCTTTTCAACTACAAAAAAGGCTAATTCAAAAAATCCTACTCTGTTTCTGTTAATAGGAATCTAATAGCTTCTCTTCCAAATATGCTCTGTTTCAGTGCTCATATTGAAAAGGAATAAATGCAATATGTGGAAGAACACAGATATTTATTTTTTATTTACACATTCTAGCCCTCAACACGGAGCCATGATGGTAAGAGCTAGAAATGGTGTGTCATAATTCCTCTGTTTTCCTCTACAGATATTTTAGGTCATGAAATAATAGCGATGACTTCAATGAAACCACAAGTAAACTCTCCAGCCAAGATCAGAGCCCAGTATGCTGGGTGCCTTAAAAATAAAACACTAGAGACAACCCTTACGCCAAAGAGCAAAATAATTTGGCTGGACAATACCCAATGGAAGAAGCAGGGCTAAGGTCATATCTGCTTGCAGGAATGCAGACAGATCTGGGATCCCAAAAATTCTTGGGCCGAAGACAGCCCTGAAAGAATGACAGAATTGCCATTTATGGAAGGAATATCAAATAGTTGCACCATTTCTACACAGACAGAGCCTTTGGAGCAGAGATCAGACCCAATATCCATCGTGGGTTTTGCATCAATGGGTACCCAGATTTCTTTACCAAAAAAGGGGGAAACTTCTCACTCTTGAGTTTATCCATTCCTATTTTGCAATGGTGCACATGTGGGAACGACCATGTCAGGGTAGGAGGAATGTCTGCCTTTTGCCTTAGAGAGTAGCAGAGAGCTTGCAAAGGAAGGTACCTAAATGATATGAGATCCTGCATGTGAGTCAGGAGCATAAGTTCACATTATCATGGGTGGAAAGCTGAGTGAACAGAGCTTAGAGGGTGATTGAACAGACAAAACAGTGTGAGTAAGACTCACTTTCCTATACTTAGAAGTCTAGTAGCATCAGAAACCCCTCAGGATATGCGAGATATGCACTCAGGGCTGGCAAATTTTATACGTGAGCTAAGTGTCAGTTGGATGGCAAATTAGATTCTCTGTGGCATCTTGTATGGACACTGGAAGACTCAATATGGTCAACTGAATACAGAATCACAGAATCATTTTGGTTGGAAGAGACCTTTACGATCAGCAAGTCCATCCGTTCACACAGCACTGTCAAGTCAACACTAAACCATGTCCCTCAGCACCACATCAACAAATCTTTTAAATACTTTCAGGGATGGGGAATCCACCACCATTTCAGTAAAGAAATTTTTCTGAATATCCAACTTAAAGCTCTGCTGGTGAGAGAGATCTCCAGGCTCAAACCCGCCAGGTCCTTCAGCCACTCCTCAGTGCACTTGTGCTCCAGAGCCTGTACTAGCTTTGTTGCCCTTCTCTGGACATGCTCCAGCCCCTCAAGGTCTTTCTTGGAGTGAGGTGCCCAAATACCTATGACTGTCTTTTTAGGAAGAACTGCATTGCTGTCTGCATTCAGCTGACTGTGTTGACTAGGTCTGCATTTATGTGGTGGAAGCTGGGACTTCTAGCACATGCACGGACTCTGAATAATATGTCTTGACCCATGAGCTAAATTTTATTTTAAATATCACTGCTAGTACTTAGATATGGCATCATGGTATGCTGGTCATTAGAAGATAAGCATCACAAAACCTCCCTGTCTCACTGACCTAATGTATTTATTTTCTCTTTTATTTAAGCCAAGAGATAACCAAGTTGGGGGCTGCAGGGAGTGGAATAGGAAAACAAGTGCAGAATGAGGAGAAAAATGAGAACTCATGGAAGCAAAAATATGCCCACAGTGAATAGTTAAAATGTGGAGTTCACTGGAACAATGCTCTTTAATGTTAAATTAAACTTAAGGTTGCTACTACAGTATTATGCAGAAGATGACTGAGTTGACAGAGGACAGATGTCTGGAGTTAAAATAGTGTGTTGGTTTTGGGTGGGAAAAGAGTTAGTTTTCTTCATAATGTGGGACTATGGTTTGGATTTGTGCTGAAAAGACTATTGATAATACAGGGATGTTTCCATCATTATTTGCTATGTATTCGTAAACCAAAAGCAAACTGTTCTTGAAGGCCAAGTGAATATCCATTCCTTGAGATGTATGAACTTTCCTCTGTCAAAGCAGTGGGAATAGGAAAGTACTTTTCTCCAAAACAAGCCATTCACTAAACTTGAAGGATGTTGTTAAACTAAAGTATATAGAGCATCGTCCTCTAGAGTAGCTGGTATCGGCCATTTCAAAAGGGGATAATAGACCAGAGGACTATTTCTCTGGCTCGGTGTTATCCATTGCTGTTCCTGAACTACCAGTCTTGGAGATGTACATAAAACTTATAATTAATAAACAAAACTAAGGTCACTGTCCACAGCTAATTGGTATGAAATACCCATGTTGCTGGTTTGCTGGGCTGCAGCTGAGTTGATTGTTCCTCCAGTACTGTTTTCTCACCAGGACAGCAGAAGCTTGTGCTTAACAAACCAAACCATCACACAGACACTTTCCTCAATCAATCTAGGCCTCTGAAGTCCTCTAAAGATGAGCTAGTGTGTAATTACTCATCAGCTTCCCTGTCTCAAAGCAAGCTGGGAGACTCTTGCAGTAATGATAGCCTCAAATTAGTGGCTGTGAAGAAATTAGAATCATGCTGTCAAAAGAAATGAGGACTATTCCCCTAAGTCCTGTTAACTGGAGTTTCTATTTTGGAAGACAGTTTGGAGCCAGGTGCTTAGGGGTAAAGCTGGCCAAATCACTTAATGCAGAAGGAATAACTTCCTTAGAAAAGGCTGTTGAGGTCAGCATGTTGGAGGCATCTGGAGAAAGTCCTAATGAGTGGCCTGGACCTGAAGGCTGACCTACAACCCAGGCTCCAGGGGATGTTCTGGCTGAGAGAAGAGTTCCACCCCCCACCAGACCTCTAGAAAACCTCACTCGTTCTTCACTCAACATCCCTTGAAAGCTGCTTTCCTGCTGAGGTGGTGGAAGGAAGACATCCCAACAGAAAAATTCCACTGGGGCCTTTGCTACGGTGTTGATCTGATGGCATTCTAGTCCCAATTTTGCACCCTAGCTTTGTTCTGGAGAGTTCCTATGGAGGCAGAGATCAGCCCTTGCACTGCCTCATTTGCAGACAAACTGAAAATCTTAAGTCTCAGTGATTTCCAGGTAATTAAATCATCTTCCACTAAAGGCCTTGGGTAGCTCGTTCTGTAGCACAAGGTGCTGTAATAGCTTGTACCAAAAAAATAACGAAACAGCAGAGAAAGCTCAAATAAGAACCATACCTAAGGGCACCTTAAGAAGTGAATTTTGTAGTTATTACCTGATTAGGCTTGCAGCTAAGTCAAGACACTTTCATGCTCTTAAACTAATTTACAAGGTTGGTGTAAGCTTAACACCCAAGCATCCATTTCCAAAGGTTCCTTCAGTTACTGCCTGGGCAAGAATTAAAGGAACTGCGTTTCTCCATGCTTTCCATACTCTTCAATATTTTTTGCTTCTGATTTGCAAGAAAAAAAGATGTCAGGAATGACAACAGTGTGAGGAACAGAGATATATTTTCAAGTATTGGTTGAAGATTCATCAGTGCATCTAATTTTATTCACATCAAAGACATTTGCCTATATATTTAGGAAACTACCAAGCTTCTCAGAAGACTCCATGCATCACCAAAGAGTTCATAATATTGAAAATGTCTTGAAAAGATGGACAGATGCATTTAAAATTAATAAAAGCAAAAACTTGCAGACATTGCCAGAGAACAAAGTGTTGTACTATTAAGAGTGATAGATAATATGTCATTCTAGAAGAAGGATCTTGACTGTCTATGGTGGGATGCTATTCTTGACAGTTTTTCTGTAGGCTGCTAGTAGCCTCCAGGTTGAGGTGTAAGATTTTATTTATCAGGAATACAAGCGCTACTCCTTGTACAGAGCCTGTTATCTTGGCATGGCAGGCAATGGTACAGGGTACATCTGTTGGTGTGGGTACATGCCCTTTCTCTCGTCAGGGTCTCAAATGGAAGCAAAAAGTTAGAGTGCTTTGTTTCCCAGCACAGAATTCACTATCCAGGCTGTCTCCTCATCAGTTTGGGGTGCAGCCATCAGAGCTGAAGGTCAGAGAAGGTGCTTGCTTCGTGCTGTAATAACTGTGCCATTAATAAGCTCATGCCCTTAACATTTTTCAGATATCTGTATTATTTTTCTTGTCATCTGATACGTATTGCTCAGACTGCCCTGATTCCTAAAGTCGTTTTCGCCCTCTAAGCTGATGTCCGCATCTCCAAAGTTAAACGGCAATGGATGAAGGCTCCCAGGCTGACAAATCATCAAGAACATCTCCTTTCCTCCAAGGGAATAATGTGAGCAGACCTTCTTCTTCCTGTGTTCACATCATATTATTGGCTGGTGCAGCCATCCAAGGAAAGCTGCCAGCCATAACCATTCACTTGCTGCATTAGTTGCCAAATGCTTGGTCTGCCAGCTAGGAGCTCCTTTGCCAAGCTCCAGTTCTGATGAGTTCCCCAGCACTGACCCAAGCTGAAAATAGGTGCAGCTGGATGAACAGGCCTCTGTCTTTCTATTTATTCGGTGGGGGAGGAAAGCAAGAGAGGAGGAATCAAAGCCATTTTACGCATTGTTACAAGTCACAGGAGAATCTCAAAAGGACTGGAAAGAGAGTTTGACTCAGACAGAAAACCCCAAGAATCCAGATGCTTACCCAGAAGCCTTTGATCTATCAGCATGGAAAGTCTAGGTCAGGTTGTCAGGCTCTTCCTTGCAATTTTTGGTGCTTTTTTAGTCCTGCTTGAAAGACATCCATCTCTGGGTACTTCTGTCTCTCAAAAGAAGTCATAACCAAGGAACACAACGAGTGACTAAAATGTCTGAATGTTCATTCGAAATCTGAGTGTCTTTTGAAATTTTGTCTCATTTTGTAGCTAATTGATCATTAATTGTTACCAAGTTTGTTCACAGTGGGTTTCTCAGGCTGAATTAGCAAGAAGCATAGTAATCATTCTAAAAACATGATACTATTGTTGAAAAAGCAAAAGCCATTAATTAATGAGTGGAGTAGATGGGTGGAGCAAATGTCATTACTTAGACTCTGTTACGGAGCAAAAAATTGTGATTACTGCAGAAAGGAACAAAGACCTCATTTACATATGATCAAAATTCATTTTCCCTTGGAAAGGATGCCAATGAATTTAACAGTATCAGCAATTATTTTAGAGGAATAAATTCAGTGCTGCAGGGGAAGAAAGAGAGTGCGAGAGAGAAGATGGTCATTCAAACACCAAATGGACATCAGGGATGGTTCAGCTTGTGAAGCCAGGGGGATCTAGGAAGCAATCGGTCTCACACTGAAGTTTGGTAGTACAGGCGAATTGAGCTACTCTTTGCCTTTGTTGTCAAAGGAGAAGGGAGTCTGGGAAGCATTCAGACATAAGTCTCTGCACTGGAAACGGTTACATTTAGATTAAATAAATTGCTGAGCTCTGCAGACACCAGAAACTGAAGAGATGATTGGGACCATCTGTACCGTATTGTACCATAAACTGTGGATGAGTTGTCTAGGAAGTGAGAGATGGGATCCTACTCCATATCATATGATCTGACAACATGTATTGAACTAGTCAACGTTCATGGGGTGGCCAAGATGCCCACAGCTTTCACCGTAAATCCATACTTCCCATATGTATGGGCTGTCCCCTTTTCTTCCCTCCAGCTGCCTCTACCTGGTGGCAATAAAACCAGGCTGAAGGCAAAAGTTCACCCGACTTAATAGACGTACAGTGTTGTCTGCCAAAAATCAGAGAATGCCTCAGGAAGTTGTTGGCCAGTGGAGAAATCAGGTTTGATCTTTCCCCTCCCACTGCTCTAGGCTATACTTTTCATGTCCAGTAGCAGAGATGAACGTGAGAATGAATGTGGAAATCCTTTCTAAAATGGGGACAGAGCTCTGTAGGGTCAAGCCATGGAGAAGGATGTGGGACGTGTGGGCAAGAGAGGCCTGTGGCAGAAGGAAAGTTGAATTTCTGGTGACCTTCTCCTTTCAAGCCTTTGATACTAATTCTGCATCTCCTGATCCCAATGGCACTGAGACCTAAAGAATATGCTGCTATTCACAAGATGTTGAGTTTATGCTCATTCATGACATAAAGTATATGAAAGCTTTACCTGACAATATTTATTCTTTATCAAAGTTAAGTGTTGTTTTCTCAGTGTTTAGACCTGAAGAAGAAATACAGTAATAACAACTCTTCAAGCTCACATATGCTTTAAAAATGTTCTGTAATTAAAAAAAAAAAAACAACCCACCAACAAAAAACCCCAACCAGACATTATTAAGATAGAAGCAGGGAAAGCTGAAAAATCTCAACAAAATATTTCGATTTAACAGGCATTAGTAGCAAACCCAAATGTCCATGAGGTTGTGTTTCTTTTCTTGGATATGTTTCTATAGTATGAGGTCAAATTGTCATTAACTGCCAATTGGCAGCCAAAGTTATTTCCAGAAGTTCAAGTTTCTCAGTGGCTCTACTGTAACATTAAAGTGTGAAGAGTTTGCCCAAAGAGCCTCATCAGAGGAAGGAGAAGTGGGCTGGGTCTTAAATTACTGCACTTAAAAGGTCTTTAAGAGGAAAATTATGTATGAGGAGGTGGTAGAATGTGTTGAAAAATTAGCCCAGTGTTGATGACATCCAGGACTGGGATTAACAATGGGGCCCTGTTGTAATTTGGAACCACTGGACTTCAGGCAGCAGTGAAACTGAGGAAGTCTGGTTCGCAGTGGCTCTTTCTTGTGCAGATCCTCTGAATCCTATAAAGGGTAAAGTTATCTTCCCTACATTAGAGGAATTATTAATAAGATTTCTCTCCTCTGTTTGGGGAGTTTTTTCTGCAAAATCTCTGGGGATTCTGCAGCTTTTAGACTGATCTATAAAATTCAGTTGACGCTAACTATTGTTTTTAAAAAATATTGTAGAGGACAGATGAAGAGACATGAAAACAGATAAACAGACACAACCAGACAGCGCAATTGGCCGCATTTTCTTAGGAAGCCAGGAAAAAAAAAAAAAAAAGTTAAAATACTGTGTGACAGGTTAATCTTGTGTTTTGTGTGATTGAGCAGAAGAAATAGATGAATGGTGTACAAAGGGCTCTGCCCAGAGACACTATGGCAAGTGGAGAAGAAAGCATGTTGGTATCACCTGCCTTAAACCAAAACTGCCTTGCACGTTGGGTAGGACAGGCCTATCTTATGTGCTCCCCACTGTCCCAACACAAAGGAGTCCGTGTCACTTGCCCAGGACATGATGCAATATTTTTCAGGTTTTGATTCCCTTCCAATCTCTGTGAATAACGGGACATTGCAGTGAGAAGTCTGAGGCAAGACGCCAAAGACATTTGGCTTATACTTGTTTGTAACAGCAGGGATCTGATTCGCCTCCAGACCATGTGGTTATGAATGTGATGACTGCTGCTTGTTCCTGTTTTAGGGAAGTCAATCTTCCTCTTCTGCCTTGGCTCCTAAAACCTCACTTTGTCACAAAGCAGCTGGCAGAAGCAGGTTGGGGCATCCCTAACAGAGGGAGCAAGGGGGACAGGCAGATCATGAGGTGATGCTACCCTCAAAGGTGTTCCATCCCAATAAATAAGAAGTCAGGCAAAACTGCCTGCATGGAAGAACAAAGAGCAACTAACCAAACTCAAACACAAGAAGGAAGCGTACAGAGACCCGAAGCAAGGAACAGTGACCTGGGAGGAACGTGGAAACATCGTCTGAGCATCCAGGGATGTGGTTAGGAAAGCTGAAGACCAAATGGAACTGAATCTGGCCAGGGATGACATAGGCAACAAGAGGGGCTTTTATAAGTACAAAGGTGACAAAAGGAAGACTAGGGAAAATGTGGTCCCATTGCTCAAGGAGAGGGGGGACATAGTTACACAGGACATGGAAAAGGCTGAGGTAGAGAATGTCTTCTTTGCCTCAGTCTTTACAAGAAAGACTGGCCTTCGGGTATCCCAGGTCCTAGAGACCAAGGGGAAAGGCAAGGAAGACATACCTTTGGTGGAAGAGGATCAGTTCAAAGAACACTTAAACAAATTGAATATATATAAGTCAATGGGCCTTGGTGAGATGCATCCATGAGTGCTGAGGGAGCCAGCAGATGCCATTGCAAGGCTGCTCTCATTAATCTTTGATTGATCTTGGTGACTGGGAAAAGTGACCAAAGACTGGAGGAAAGGAAATGTCATTTCTGTCTTCCAGAAGGGCAAGAAAGATGACCCAGGGAACTATAGGCTGGTTAACCTCCTCTCGATCCCTGGGAAAGTGATGGAGCAGCTAATTCTGAAAATCATTTCCAGGCACATTAAGGACAAGAACATCATCAGGAGTAGTCAGCATTGCTTCATCAAGGGAAACTCATGTTTGACCAACCTAATAAACTTCTGCAATGAAATGACCGGCCTGGTAGACGAGAGGACGGCTGCGGATATTGTCTACCTAAACTTCAGGAAGACCTTTGACACCATCTACCATAAGATCCTCACAGAAAAACTGTTGCTGTATGAGCTGGATAAGCAGACAATGAGGTGAGTTTAAAACTGGATGAATGGCCAGGTCCAGAGGGTGGTCATTAGTGGCATGAAGTCTAGTTGAAGTCCAGTCCTGTTTAACATCTTCATCAATCATCCGGATGATGGGCCAGAGTGTTACCCTGAGTAAGTCTGCGAATGACACAAAACTCCAGGAAGCCAGTGGGTGGAAGAAGATGACATTTTTGGACGTAAAGGTAAGAGCTGTCTGACTGAGACTTACCTGCAGGATAAAATATCTCTTGTCTGCTTGTTAGCATGAGCACCATGCCCTCCAGCCATGAAACAAACACGGAGTCCATGCAGCGTTGGTACAGAGATACTTTGTCATGGAACATAACCATTGAGATTTCATATCCTGGGACGTAAGACTAAGATTGAAATAACCTGATGTCAATTGTCCATATTCAGAGAGGCTCCTGTATGCTACATGTTACAACCACAACTTCCACACTGTGGGCTGCATGTAATTCAAAGTTACAGGAAGCCCTGAAGGTGTCTTCATACCTGTTAAACCAACAAACCTGGTTCTGTCTTGCAATTTATAAAGGACAAAAATGTTGCATATTTCTGGGTTTGGACTCCAGTTTTATTCCACAGTACTGAGAATGATGGGATTTGACAGGGCAGGGTAGAGTCATGACACAGCCCTCGATCACATATTTGTCCTCACTAAAATCTTTCAGAAAATAAACACGTTGCAACTCACAAGCACCTCCCTCTTAGTCTGCAATTTCTCAATGGCAGTTAGAAAGATGAGAAGTGATGTTGGTTCCCTCACTTATCAAATGAAGATCTTGTACCTACCAGATCTAGTGACGATCTAGCCCCAGTTGAGCCTGCCACCCTCAGCATTGACACATGAGGCTCTGCTGCTCTAAGGATCCACTTCTCTGACAGACAGAGCAGGCTGTTATGTTTGTGCTCATAACCCACATATTAAGAACCTGAAACACTCCCATATGCCAGCGGGAAGGCTGCTGGGTTGGTCTGCCAGTCCTATTTAGGGGTGCAAAATCCCCTTCACTGATGAGACGATCATAAGCAAAACAATTTCAAATGTTTCAAAAGATTTTTTTTTTTCCATAGTCAATCTAAAACGGAAAAAGCCTCGCTAAGAGATTGGATCAGATTCCTCACTCAGCAAAGGAAAAACAAGATGACATCCAAACCTCTTAAGTCTTTTCACACATGGAAGGCCAGACAGCCAAGAGTCTCCTTCATCATTTCCACAGTTAGCTTTCCACACACCGAGTGTTACAGAACAGCACTTTTTACATAACAAATAGCCCTTCACCAGAGGAAAAAAAGGAGAAAAAAAAAGGAAAGGTAGAAAATCAAATACTTATCTGCCTGCATTTTTAAGGATTCCTGTTGGTTTGGGTTTTTTTAACTTCCTACGAAAAAATGTTTTCTATGAATCTGGGAAATAGCATTGCCTCCTGTTGTCCAGTTACCTGGCCTTACCCCACAGCTGTTGACGTCAGTGTTGAACTTCTCACCATCTATTCAGAAAATGAAATTCCACTCTTTTCAGTTATTTCATTTGTATTGGCTGGCAAGTTTCAGTGTTCTGGGTATCCCAGTACTATCCCAGATAATTTCATGTTTGCACTTCAGCCATTCAAAGGCTACTTATTCTTCCACCTCCACATTTAACATTTTCTGTTGTGTTCTTCATTTTGTATGATTAGCAAACATTGGGTGGGCTAGAGAGGGGATGTATTCATACATTTATTCACTATTCATATAATCAAATTATTTTCTATAGTTTGATACTTCTTTTTCATAGAATCATAGAATGATTTGGGTTGAAGGGACCTCCAAACTCATCCAGTCCAACCCTCCCCTGCAGTGAGCAGGGATACCTTCCACTGGAGCAGGTTGCTCAGAGCCCCAAAGGCCAACCTGACCTGGAACGGTGCCAGGGATGGGGCTTCTCCCACCTCTCTGGGCAACCTGGGTCAGGGTCTCATTGTAAAAAATTTCTTCCTTCTCTCTAGTCTGCATCTCCCTCTTTTAGTTTAAACCCTGTCACAACAGGCCCTGATGAAAAGATTGTCCCCATCTTTCTTATAGGGCCCTTTAAGTACTGGAAGGCTGCACTAAGGTCTCCCTGGAGCCTTGTCTTCTCCAACTCTCTCAGCCTGTCCTCACAGGGGAGGTGCTCCATCCCCCTGATCATTTTTGGGGCTTCCTCTGGACACGCTCCATAGGTTTTTGGTGTCCTATGACAGCCTGATCAGAACTGCCATCACGGGTCATTAACAATATGTGATGGAGGGAGTGGAGAAGGCTTTCCACACAAGCATCTTATGGCAAGAAGGTTGGATCTTGTCAAAATCAGCAGGAATCCTACATGTGTTTATAAAACTTGACACTTTGGGATCTCCACACAGTGAAAAATCCTCAACTGCCAACAGCAGAAAATGGAGAACATTTGGGTCAGTATGAACAGAATATTGAACTGTGAGGCTAAGGCTTACTCACAGGATGGATAATGTCCCGTTCCCAGGACATGGATGGGACAGAGCATTCAAACCCAACCACACATCTGTCTGCAAACATACACATGCACATTTACCAGCAGTGAAACACCCGCAAAACTCAGCAACCAATTTCCAAGTTAATGGCATTTAAAAGGTAAAGACATATCCATAATATTGGCAGGGCTTTGTAACACAAATTGATGTTTAAATCTAAGAAACTTCTGGAAAATCTGGCACTGCTAAACTGGGATTTCTTGTACTTTCTTGGGTTTGGGGGTTTGGGTTTTTTTTTTTTCAGCATAGAATTCAATCACCTTTTCATATTCTTTCCATGGATCTAAATCTCTGCTTCTTTCTAAACTCAAAGAGATTGGTCAGCTTCTAAAAGTTCAGGGGCCCCACTTAGGTACACAACAGCACATTTGGAAAACTTTACAATATGTTTCGGTTCTAAGAAATCATCCCGATAAACAGAAAACACAGATTTGCCAGAGAAAAATGGTATTTAATGCATAAAACAGCCTGCAGGTGTCTGAAAGTGTCTGCTGCTTCTTCCATGTTGCATTGTATTGTCGTGTTGTTATCTGAGCAATTTTGATTATTGCTAAGAGTCCTGGCCATGATCTGCTGAGCAGAAAGGCTCAGACAGTGACTGAAATAGAAACAGAAGTTAAATGTTGTTTCTGGACATGCTGTGCTGCACTGCAATTAGCTCCACGCAGAAATCTATCCATAGCAAATCAAAGTGACTTAATTGGAGTGCTAATGACTCTGAAATCACCTCCTTAAATACCAGAGGAGCTTCTGGGTGTGTTTTCAAGAGGTGGGAGACCTGACTGCAAAAGTGACAGAGCAGAAAATGTGTTGAACAAAATATCTTCAATAATAACAGAATAATGTGTCTGGAAGAGCCCTTTAAGATCATCGAGTCCAGCTGTTCACCCTGCACTGCCAGGGTCCCTAAACCATGTCCCTCAGCACCACATCCACATGGCTTTTGAACACCTCCAGGGATGGGGACTCCACCACCTCTCTGGGCAGCCTGTTCCAATGCTTCACAATCCTCTCTGTACAGAAGATTTTCGTGATATCTAAGCTAGATCTCCCCTGGTACAACTTGAGGCCATTTCCTCTCGTCCCGTCACTTGTCACATGGGCGAAGAGACTAACCTCCACCTCTCAACATCAGTGTTTCTGTGAAGGGTGGCAAAAAGCAGCCTTTGTATGCAGTCTTCAGTTGTTGGTTAAGAAATCTAAGTGCAGATGTTGCCTCGTGTCTGTGCTATTTATGCTCCAATTACAGTCAGCCCAGGTCTAGGCAATACCACAAAGCAGAGCTTGAGTGATTCAGCTCATTTGACAGAGGGCATTGAGGCTACACAACATTAGAGGTGCATCAGGGTTTTGGGATGTTCCATTGAGTCTGTAGACATGACACCTTTGGGGACTGGAAGGTGGATGCCACATGAAACATCCCAGGGGAGCAAGTGGCACTAGGCACTGATATTTAAGGAAATTAATCCTGAGTTTAATGATGTCTCATCCATTAGTTCCACCGTCTGCCATCTAGATGGAAAAATCTTTCCAAGGATCCTTTGCCCTATGCAGTTTTAACAAGCTTGCACAGGCTAATGAGAAAGCAGAGAACCATGCCACGTGGAGAGGCACCTGGAAGTCTGGCAGATGTCTTAAACCATTTACAATAGCTCAGGACACCTTTGTTTAGGCAAAAATATTGTACCAGCCTTGTCTGTGATATTGTAAGAGGCATCTTGACTTTTGTTTGAATGAGTTTTGCCACCTATGCTTAGCAGCAGCCCTATGTCCATTAGTGTATTATGCTGAAAATTAGCTGTCTTGGGTGATGGATATCCCAGGAACACTTTCTGTCAAGTGAAACCTTACTGTCAGCTGAGCAGTTTCCAGCCTCTGACTACTACTACTAAGCACTTTTCACCAGCTTAATTCATTAGATGGGAAACAAGCATCAAAGACATCAAAAGAAGCTGCAGCTTAAAAAATCATAAACCCTGTGGCTTCCTTTTTTTGTTTCTTTTGAGCCATCACGTTTTCTGTCAGTGGGTTTTCTATGTGAGCCATGATGATGGTACAGATTGCTGAAAATGAGAACACCCAAAGAGCACCAGCCCTGAGTGAGTGCGAGCGTGTGGGAGGGAGTCTGAACCTGCAGTTAAGGACAGTGCCCAGCTTTGTGCCGTCTCCCCATGGAAGCACCTGACTGACTGGTCAAAAGCTTTTTCTGGTAGACCATGAGTGCTGTGCAGAAACTAGCCTGATCTTTGTGAATGGGATGATTTCACAGACTGAGGTCTTTTGCTTGGCAGAGGAAGAGTGCAACCGTGAAAGTGTTCAAAATTATCCCAAAGAGGAGGAAAAATCCACTATTGATGACAAGTATCTACCTGATTATTTCTATCTCGACTTTCAAGTGCCTGTCTCCTGTTGTTCATAACCACACAGGAAGGTAGCCATTGCTCTCAATGGGAGCAGAATGGAAAAATTTTCTCTAATCTTTTGAAATACCAGGTTTATGTCTATTACTGTGGTTTTTCCAACTTCCCCAGGGAAGTGTTTTCATAAAGCAAAAGTGAAGATGATCCCTGAGACCCTGAAATAGCTTGCAGAGCCTCGTCCTTTTTACGACCACCAAGATTTTAGAAAGATCCCTCCATGAAAATCTAAGTAACAGCACTTTCTTTTTCATTGAGTGTATTCTTGAACACTATTTTTGCAGTGAACATTCAAAATTTTTTAGTCTTGTCTTTTATGATGAAATCTAAACCCCGGCCATCTGGACTGAAGTGTCTGAACAAGAAATTCAGACTCAGCTTCCAATTCAATGAAATGAACAGAACCAAATGATCACCTGAGCTTCTAACTCATGTTTTATTTAGGAGACTAAATGCCTTCTTGGATCTTAACATATGTGTAGTCGTTGCAGAGAATTGCTTGGCAATATGATTTTCCTGAAGCTCAAAATCTAGAAGCCAAAATAAGAGCAAATAGCAACAATAAAAGCAACAAACCCCCTATTTATTTTATTTTTACAGTTAATTTTCTGATTTTCCCAAACTCATGGATGACACTATTGTAAGAATTGAAGATAATGAGTCTCTCTTATAAAGTGTGGTGCTTGTATGCTACAGTGCTATTAGTATTAAAAATAATAACTTTGAAAGCCTCAAACAATGGAAATGGCTGTATGACATTTAAAAAACTCCAAGGTAAACAATTTGATTTTGCATTTGGATCCATTAACCTTCTCAGTTTAAGCCATGCAGAGCTGTACTTCAACCTGACAACCACAACAGTGAAACCAAGAAAGGCTGGGCTCCAAAACAGTTGGGAAATTGAAAAACGTAGCCTTCATCTGGAACCGGTGCTCTGAGCAAATATAAGTGTTGCAAAAGCTTAATGCTCTGAAACAACTGGTCATAGACATTTCCAATGCCCTAAATACTGGGAAGTTCTGGGCATTTTCTGTACATGGTGCAGTCTCCATGGATCCAATAACACCACCTTCTAAGGGTCGTTTTGTGAAAATCAGCCAGTTAATATTAATGAGGTACTTCAGATATTGAGCATCCAAAGTTCATTTTAAAGCTGTGGAGAGAAACAGAGCAATTGGTCTGGTCTGGTTTGGGGTGCAGTTTCTTGAGACGCACCAGCTCACTATTTCCAGATGGGTAAGGGATGCGTCACTCTTCCCACCTCCTTCCACCACCCACCCACTCTGCTGTCCACACAGTCATGTTTCTTACCTTGAGCCACTTTTGCATTCATCAGATTCCTCCAAGAGTCAGGTTAACACACTGAACCATCAGAGAACTGGACAAGAGTGGAAGAGGAGGTAATTATTGTGCCATTTAGTGAGTTAAATCCTCTCTGCAGGTGGGTGAAGGAAGCAGAAAGGATGGGAAGGATGACTTGGCTGACAGTGGGACAGAGAAGGGGCTGGGGTAGTGGTAGATAACCCAGTGTGTTGGCTGAGACACTCAGCTGAGGATGGTGAGACACTGGATCAGGTTGCTCAGAGAAGTTGCGGATGCCCCATCCCTGGCAGTGTTCAAGGCCAGGTTGGACAGGGCTCTGAGCAACTTGGTCTAGTGGAAGGTGTCCCTGCCCATGACAGGGGGCTGCAACTAGATGGTCTTTTAGGTCCCTTCCAATGCAAATCATTCCATGATTCTATGGTTCCTTCTGCAGCCAACAGCAGTGAGGGTCAGGCAAGTCCACACCTACAACTTTCTCTGGGGTCCCAATCAACATTGTGTGGCTGAAGATGGAATCGTAATGGGAGAAGACTTTTTTCTGGTATTTCCCACTTGTAGTTGTAGATGTCTCAGTTGTGGATGCTTCAGTTACACGAATATGGCAATAGGGTCACAAGTGAGGCACCTGTTATTAAAATGAAGCTTGGCTTCTTAGTGCTGTCGACTTTTAAAATCTGTCTCCTTGTCACTACTGCGATGGACTGCTTCTGCAGACTGAATTGTCTGGGCTCTTGCAGCTCCTATAAAATCCTTAAAGCAATTCCTAGGGAATGAAAATGTTACATCAAATGGCAATGACAGGAGAGTTAAGGAGAAAGAAAAATTTGGAATTCAGCCAGAAAAAGGAAACTATCACCTATTCTCTGAAAAAATTGCTGGGCAACCATAAAAAAAAAATGAATAAGCAAAGAGAGGAAGGAACATTTTGCATGTCACCAGAAGAGCAGCCAGGCTGCAGGGCTGTGTTGTGCGTGTGTTTTCATGCTCTGAACACAAGAATGTGCTGAACAAGGCCCATTCGCTGGAAGCTGGTGTGATTTGCATCCCCTTCAAAAGGGGGATGCAAAAGTCCCAGGAAGGATACGTCCTGGCATTGGCAGAGCCGTGGGATGAAGTAAGGTCCCTGGTATGTCAGCCCCACCTGTTGGACTGACCATCAATAAGAGCTGCCAAAGCCTTACCAGAAGGGTGACTAATCCGTGCTGGAAACATCAGAGAACTTTCCAGGCCTTGTTGTTTTGTAGTTGCAGATTGACAGTTGTTGGTGTTTGCTGGTTGGGATCAAGCTTCTTGGAGACCTTAACAAAAGTGTGCACGTGTCACCACATCAGCTTAAAGTTGTCTCTGACCTTTTCCTGTAGATTTAGAGTAAAGGAACCACCCATGTGTTTTGTGTCAGCCCTTCTACACCACCAGAACGTTGTGTGAAGCCAAACAACAGGGAGGAGCACAGGACAAGCCAAAAATCATTACAGAGGAGTCCTCTTGTGAGGCTCCCAGCAGGGAACATGCCATGTAGGTAGCCACTGCAAGCTGAAGACCAACCTGTGGAGAACGACAAGAAATGGACAGTGTGTCTTAGTGTGTGAGGCTTGGGAAGTCTGTCCTCAACAGGTCCTTGCTGCTAGCAAACAGGACAGCTTGCTAGTGTGGGCTGCACAGCAAGGCTGTTGAGGGATGAGGGAGGACATCATCTTCTGTGGCCTCCTAGCCTCACACTGACTCCTTGGTGTCACTCAAGCTGACACGCGTACAGACACAGCCACTGAGACTGTGGCCATGCCAGGCTCAGTGCCCCTCTGCCTTGGTGCTTGGAGATATCAGCCCTGCCAGCTCAGCAGAGCAAAGAGAACTTGGCAGCTTAGTGTCTGCTTAGTGTTCTTTTGGACAGACAGGCAATATTACGACTTCGAATTCTCTTCTCCCCAGGGCCATAAAAGATCCACACTGCTTAATTTTACAGGACGTTCATGGAGCTTGGACTGCTTGTCTTCTCTTCCTGTTCTGCTCAGCTTGCTCCGCTGAGCACTGACATTACGTCCATGAGGCTTATGAGGTACTAAGGCTTAAAAAAGAACTTAGATGTGCGACTAAAAAGCCTTTGCTAAACCACTCAGAGGCTTAAATTCAGGAAGGGGATTTGAAGGTCCAAAGGCCATTACACTGAAATGGGGGTCGTTGGGCAACTCATATTCTCCCACCTCACTTGGTAGCTTTCATGAAATAGTTTTCCTCTGCTGTCTCCATCTTCATTATTTGTTTCACCTATCTGCTTCCAAGAGCTGTAGAGGAACCGCTTCACCTGGGAGCAAGTCCTGCAGGCACTCTTGGAAGTGTATTCTCAAATGTCTCTGAGCTGGATGATGTGATCGAAGCACAGGCAATGAAAAAAGCATGAGTTTGGGGCCCAGAGGGCCCCTTTCCCTCTTCTGCCTCTGCTGAAATCTTACGATGTGACTTCAGTGAAGTTCTTCAGCCCCACTGTGCTTCTGCTTCTGCTTCTGTGTCTTAAGGTATGGGGACAAAGCCAAAAAATTATGAAACACCGAGACATGACAAGGGGAAGGCTCAGAGGCAGTCAGAAGGAAATATTTGACACTGGAAACCAGAAAACCTTCTCAGCTGGATTAAACGGGCACAGGTCAGACAAAGTCTGAACAATTCAGCTTTTTGCAAGGGAGTCTTAAATAACATTAAGACTTTAATGACCAAATAAATGACAGTATCACGAGCTGTCAGAAAGGACACGCTCTTCTCTTGATATTTTCTGAAGTTTTGTGCCCACGAGCATCTCTGCAGTTGGCCTGTCGTTGCAGCACAGGTTATGGGAAAGCTGTCAAAGAGACCATGAATAATCCAGGGGGAAAGTCAAACTAGGCAGAGATAAAAATCAGTGTACACTCTTCCAAATGAAACCCATGTTTCTTTACTTATTTTAAAGTCACATTCCTGCTCTCTTCTCTCATAATTCACATGAAGTCCCAAAAAATCTTGGCTTTGGAGTTCTGCCCTATCTTAGACATTCCAGCAACTGGCTTCCTGCAAATCGTTTTGGTGACCATGATTTATTTAATCCTTGCTGGTTTTGGCCATATCTTGCTCATCATCAACCATTTTGCCACAACTGCACATCAGGTTATCAAGTGTTATCCAAGCCCTAGGAAATGGCTTGTGCACTCCTGCATCTGTTGCAAACATAAAGCAAAGTCCTTTATTTTAAATCTTCTGAATTCAGGCTGTACATACTAAAGCTTTAGAGAACATGCCAGCATTTTGTTCCTCATGAGATAATGCACAACCTGCTGTGTGGAATTTTCTCAATCATATATAACCAAGTAGACATGCATCATTATTTATATGAAGGATGTGGGCAGAGAAGAAATTTTTTTTAAAAAAAAAGAGAGTTTGTGATTTCAGTCTGGATAGTTATTGAAGCTGGGAGGGAAACACTGAGCTGACAGAAGTGCTGACATACTTTAGTCAATAAAGATTTCTCTGAGAGTCCGGAGATATGAGTCCTAGTTATTGCTCCAGCAAATGCAGTTTATATAGTTCAAGTGAGTCTCTTAATCTCTTTCCCCTTGATGGCTTTCACCCATAAAGTAAGGACAATGATAGTTGTCCATTCATTGTTGTGAAACATTCAAAGCTCTTTGATCTGAAATAAGTGGGTTACTGTCTCAGGGAGACCACATATGCAGCTGTCCCCTCCTAACCCAGATGTGGTGCTTACACATCCAGTAGCAAACAAAACAGGCATAGCCTGGACATAGGCACAGCCATGAATCTGTGGACTTATGAAGATCACTTGCTCAAGAGGTAGCAGGAGCCAAGGACGATTCCCAAAGGGCAGTTTAGATGCGGCCATTTTCATATTTGGAGGGAGGGGAGGGAACGACTTTCTATGTGTGGACATGAGTCATGATGTGTAACTTGGCCTCAGGGCCAGCAAGCAGCACCTGACATGTTTTACGTACTGTATAATTAAGTGGGAAAGAGAAGGAGAGGGGGTCATGCATAGGAACTAAATACCGTGGCCTAGCGTTTAAATGTTGGTGTGACTGCATACCGCCTGGTTTCGCTGACCTTTCAAATGACTTTGGGAGCAACTTTGCCTCTCCTTCTGCCCTTTGTCCATTCTACCACTTGACTGCCTCAGACAAGGTCCTGGAGCTCAGCAGGTGAGTCCAAGAGCCTCCTGTCTCTGCAGCCATCCCAGTAACACCATTCTCCTTTTCCACCAAGACAACTTGCAGAGGTGCAGAGGAAAGGAGGACACCCTGACGCTGCAGGTTGTTACCCAGTCCCCTGCTTGAACCTGCAAGATCCTCCTTCTCCTTTTGCCCTCGCATTGCCACCTCTCCCACACTGTAAAACATCACCTTGCTTCCCAAACATGCCAAGAACTTGCTTTCCATGTGTTTACCAAGTTTGCTTTAGATGCAAACATCCTCTTTCCCTTTCTCCCCACTTGCATCTCTCATTCCCTCCCCTAGGAAGAGAAGGAATCCTGATATTGGGGAATATGCCATGCACACATAGATGTGTAGCAAGACATTTGGAAATTACATCTTCCCCTCTTCCTCTTGGCTCCATCACCTTGAACGCCTCCTCAGGGCACCTCCCATTCTCCCCTGCTCCTCTCTTCCCTTCCCTTTGACTGGCAAATCTCCATCCCCTCTTTCCAGGCACCAGCAGCCATGGGAGCAGCAGCAGCTGCTGACGGAGCAGAAAATTATCTCCCCCCCACCCAGGACCCCCTCTTCCTTTCATCTTCCTCTCCTTTGCTGCAAATACTGGTATGATCCTAGATTTTTAGCTTCCAGCAAGAATAACTTCCATCCAGTCAAAGGGGACATGGAGCCGATTCCAAAGGGTTCTCCAGTTTCTATTTATAAATCAGCCAGGGTATTATTATTATTATTATTATTATTTCTGGGGTTGAAAAAACAGAAGAAAATATGCCCTGTTTGTGTAGATTTGCTGTCCTGGAACATTTTGGGTGTCGTTTGCAAATCTGCTCACTACCAGCAGACCCAGCCTGCTGTGGCTGCAGCTGAAAGAAGAGGCAAACTCAATTAGAAGTCGAGTCATGATAAATTTTCTGTTGCCATTGGCTAGCAGTCTTGGATGGTAAAGCCAGCCAGCTCTGGTGCCAAGAGGAAATCTGACACAGATGACAGTCTGACTTCCAGTACCTAGAAAAAAGGGCTAGCCAGCTCTGTGTGTGAGTATGTTTTTTTCCTCAAGAACTTTCATACGTTTTAGGAGGGGAATCCAAGCCTCAGTACGCTCTCACTTCTATGCAGAGGGACAAAACACAGCACTTTCTCCTGCTCCTGGCAGGACTTGAGGAGAAACACTTCAGACACTCTACTGTAACCAGGATCCCCTTGTCCACCTTCCAACCTCCTTTATTTTTTTGTATGAAATGACCTGAGAGGAACTTGCGTGGTGATGCTATTTTCCCCCTTTCTGAGCTTGTGGCAGATTGACAGCAGCTCAAGTTAGACTGGGATACAGTGTCTGGTGAATGTTCGGAGTTGTGCTGCTCTCCTGCACATATGGCCATAGGTGGACACTGTATTCCAGCACCTATCCAGTGCATCAGACCCCGAGTCTTTTCATCAAAAGGCATCTGCTTCCAAAGATTTCAAAGCTGCTTCCAGCCTCAGACTCAAGAGTCCAAGCCCCATAATATGGGGCCAGGTTTTGATCCCTTTTTCTGCAGAAGTTAGCCCATTCCTGGTGCAAAGGCAAGTTCATTGAATAAGAAGCAACTTGTTGGCTGTGAAAGGGATGGAGTTTGACTTTCTAAATATTTAGTTATTATTTTGCTGAGATGATACTTATGGCTTCCATTCAGAACCATGATCACCTCATGCCAGATGCAGTACAAATGTATAAATACAGTTCCTGGAATATCGTACTAGCTAAATGGTTACTGGGCAGAAAATGCAGTTCTGCAAATTTGAAGTGTCCTGAAGAAGATGGTGAATGTACTGATCAATGACTATGAGGAAAATCATATCAGAGTGGTTTTGTTTCACTGATCTGATGTGAGGCACTTCATTTCCCATCAATTTAATAGTATTGTGATATTAATGCTTTGCTTTATGGGAGTTGTAGCTCAAAATGTCCTTCACTCTTGTGGAATGAATTGCCTGGAAGACTTTGCTCACCATGTGCTTACTATAAGGCATGCATTCTTCTGACAAAATTTCACTTCATCCATGACAAGAGATGTAATATGACCATAAAACCTTCCTCCTACAAAAGGGAAAAGATTCAAACCGCTGTGGAGACTCTAGCTCGAACCCACCACATCAGAGAAGCCCAGTTCAATGATGAAAAAGTCCCAAAGAGTTTCATTTCAACTAATCAAACTAGAACACTCTGGTTTCAGGAAGGTTAAAACGTTTCTTTTCTGCTGAATTATTGAGTCAGTGTGATATTTTTCATTGAAATTTCTCATAGCTTCTGTCCCCCCGAAAAAAAAAAAAAAAAGACAAAAAGTCCATTTCTTGTGCTAATAAATGGCTCAAACAGTGCATGGAAATGCCCAAATCTCTATCTGAGAACTCACTAAATGAGAATGATATTTTCATGCAAAATGATTCATGTAGTTGAATGGCTTCATCACTGGTGATTCACATCATTAACACCAAACAATGGAAGCAACATTTTTGTTGCTTATTTTGACAGAAAGGATGCTGTCTCCCCATGAAAAGATGATGACCATCAAACACCCCATGGAATGATGGTCAACCACGCTGTTAAAACTGGGAATTGCATTGGATATCTTTTTCCCCCATAAATGTTCATAGTCCAAGCATAATTATTCTTTTTCATTATTATTATTATTATTTGGTTTTAGACATAAGTGAGTGAGGGAAGCACTCTAAAACTACAATGCATTTTTGCTCCCTGTTCATTGATTGCCTACTCCAAGCTGGAGTCCCTACTGCTGGGTGGTCTTTTAGACACAGGAAAATCTCCAATAACGAAGCCAGCCTGTAGCTCAGGCTATGTAGAAAAATGTTCTTTTGCTTTTTAAAGATGTTCTTCCACCTTGAAGTTTGTTGTAATTACATTTCTGGAAAAAAAAAAAAAAAAAGAAAAAAAAAAGATGGCAAAGAAGAAATTAATCCTGAAAATATTCAGGATTCCTCTTTGAAGAGTTGAGAGTTTTGGATCCTCTCTGAGATGAATGAGAGCAACCTATTTCTTGTGTGTTTTGAAAAGGAAGTAAAATTATGACTCTATCCAGGGATATTAATCCAGTGTGATGAGAAACTAGTGGGTAAAGCACAGGACCTGCCTATCTAAAAAATAATTTATAGGCCATTTCATGGAGATTAGGTTGTGGTTTTCTAATTATTGTGCTTGTCTAATTGCCATAAACTGATTTCCTTGTTCCATTAAGTATCATGGGCTGCAAGACAAGGCAGCCTAATCACTTCCTAGAAATCTGATAGAGCCTGATAAGTGGATTTGGCCTCACAGATCGAAGAACAGGTGCAATGCATCTTGCAAGTTTTATTTAGATCCCTCATTTTCCAGCCCAGCTCCTAAATCCATCCTGAAGTGACACGGGATTCCCACAGCTCTGTGCAGATGTGAGGTCACCTTCCCACCAGACTCACTTTACAAATGACAGAAGCCTCTTTCACAAATCACGGGTCAAAGACCAGCATCCAAAATGTAGTTGGATCTCCCTCCCAAGCTTCCTCTCCCTCACAGGGGGGTGGCTGTCTAAAAGGTGTTTAGAGGTGTTTGTAGGGAGCTGCAGCAAATATAAGTAGATGGTTAAAGCAGGTAATTAATTTGTAAACACTCCTTCTACACCATAAGCCACAGCGTGCCTCCTGTTCATAAATTCAGAACAACAGAATGATTTGTGTTGAAAGGGACCTTAAAGAGAATCTAGTTCCAGCCTCCCCTCCCCCTCCGCCACCCCTCTACCACCATGGGCAGGGACACCCTCCATTAGACCAGGTTGCTCAAAGCCCCGTCCAACCTGGCCTTGATCACTGCCAGGGATGGGGCATCCACAGCTTCTCTGGACAACCTGGGCCAGTGTCTCACCACCTTCACAGGGAAGAATTTCTTCCTAATATCTAACCTGACTCTTCCCTCTTTCAGCTTAAAACCATCACCTCTGGTTCTATTACTACATTCCCTGAAAAAAGAGTCACTCCCCATCATTCCTGTAGACCCCTTTAAGTGCTGAAAGGCCACTCTAAGTTCTCACTGGAGCCTTCTTTTCTCCAGGCTGAACAACCCAGGTTTCAGCCTGTCTTATTACAATATGACAACCCTTACACCTCTCATAAAATGCTTTTTTTTAACAGCAGGCCTATCATAAAGTCCCATTTGATGCAGGAAGAGACCTAGAGAGCTGTAGGTCTTGTTGATGGCTCTCTACAAGGTGTAGAACCAACCTCTGGAACATTAAAGGTATTCCAAAGAAGAAAAAAAGAGGTCCTCTCCCTTTAAAACCGAGATACCCATGAAGGGAATGCAGAGTCCTTTTCCACCTCCAAAGGGAAGCAGTGAAAGCTCAGGGGAATTAATTTAATGTGATAATCCATGTGAAAATCAGATGTGATTAACAAACGGCAATGCTATCACTCTTCAAAGTCTTCACCCAATCACATGCTCATATGACAAGTATTGAATACCAAGTTAATTCAGTGCCTTCCATAGACTTTTCACACTCCTTTTTAAGGCATGTAGTCATATTGTCCCTACAAATCCCCAAAACTTCACACTACTAATAGCTCAAAACCTAATTTCCAGTCTCACCTTGTTCACAGCCAAGTCTGTTCCTTCCCTACATCCTGCCTGATGGCTTAACACCAGAGTCAGTGGATCCAATGCCATCATTTCATCTGGGAATCATGAGTGTTTGAAAAACAAAACTCAGTGATCTGACTGTGGAGCTGAAACTTGATGCAGAAAGAAAGCCCTTTCATCAACATTCACTTTTTTTTTTTCTGGACAGACAAGAACCTGGGCAAATTGTCACTTCCCACACTGCCTGTTTGGGGGTGGCTTGAACCTGATGGAGAACCACATGGTTCACTGAACAAGCACTAAAGGGGTCAATTGCTCCTGGCACCATCACAGGGGCCATGATCACACATTTTGGGGGAATTTCAGGTGCTCAGGTGATTAATTGTCCATGGAAAGAGCCACGTGCACACCCTGCTCCAGTGCGTACAGTCCTGGGTAGATTGTTATTGAGTGGTTGACAAGGAGGAAAGTGAGATATTTGCCTTTCTTTTCTTGTTAGGATTGAACTGGTGTGTGCCCCATAGCACTTGTCCTCAACCACAAGAGAGAGGTCAGCGTTGTGAGTGTCATTGTAAAGATCAAGGTACCTTTCTACCAGGGAGCGGATGGCCTTCATGCTAATCTGCTTGGGATGGAGCAGTGCTTTCTCAACAGAGATGAATCAAGCTGAATTTCAGTTAGACGCCCTCAGTGGAGTTGGGAAGGAAGGGGGTAAAGAAAATAAGAGGAAAGAGATGAGGTTTATGGATCCTGCTACTTGTTCTAGGTGTGAATTAACAAAAAGAAATGAGGAGGGAGGTCACAATTTTATTGTGCAGGAATTTCCTAATGCTGGATGTTTTCTTTCAGATCAGCTATCATGTGCAGAGATCTCTCAACTTCCACTCATAATGGTTCTTCCCTCTCCATTCTCTACATTTGAGGGAAGGAACTCAGTTTATTTAGGCAGCTGAAGAGCTGTGTTTCTCTCTGTTTTCTCTCATGGGAGCTTAGACGCCAAGTTCTTGTGATGATGCTGGTGTGTAGACAAATACATTTAGTCTAGACATGCACCCTGAGTGATTTTTTTTCTCCCTTTTCCACCTGTTTTCAAGATGAAACCTTGTATACCGAAGTCCCATCAAGCTCATCCATATGAGGCTGCCATGTAAGCATGTGTGACAACAGGTCTGGGTGAGAAGAGCTGTTGCTCAATCTAGACCCTGTGCTGACAGGTGCTGTGGCATCCATTCCTTCTTTAAATTAGTCACATTCCTTTTTAACAGCACTCAAATTTTCTGAGTCCATACAACACAGGAGATCACTTGGACACAGGACTCATGTCTATGTAAGCAGCTGTACAGCAACTGGGCCTGTGGTTTCAACATTTGGTCTTGTCATGTCAGCACCAGTCATTTTGCCTGCGTGGCAAACTGGGACCTTTGTTTTTCTTTTTTGGGATACGTTTTCATCTGGATCTCCTTCCCCTTGTGGATCACAATCTAACGATGCTGTAAAGCTAGCTGAAAAGAGCCTCTGAAAGTGAGAGGTTGCAGAGGGTGAGGAGTACTTTGGGGCCACTCCTTTCAGAAGAAGTTGAGATTTCCATGAGATTATGAGCATCACTTCGTAGTGATATTCACCAAGGACAGTGCCATGAAGCAAACACTTCCTGCCCTGAGGAAACCTTTGTTTTTTCCCCAGAAGGGGCAACATTTGGGTGATCCAGAGTGGCTGACAGATGGTCCTCCAAGCCCTACTTTGCCCAGAAGCCTTGAACTTACATGCAGATGGCAAGAAAAGAGCGTAGCACTGGCCTGTTCTCAGAAAACATCAGTAAGTGGCTTCACAGTCCTGCAGCCAGAATCTGGATGATGTTTTGCTAAGATCTAAGATACAATTATCAGGTAACCTGGTTGGGAACATGGCAGTGAGATTATTGCTATTTGCAGCTTGCAAATAACCTTTGTAACCAAATACTCTGTGTGTGTTTGTGTGTAAGTACAATACTGGGTCAACTGAACCACAAATCTCTCGCTATCCAGCCACTAAGGAGTCCTTTGTGTACTCAAATCCATCCTGAGGTACTGCAATACCCAGCTCTCTTAGTTATTCCCAGCATTCAGGTTCTCCTTATTGATGTTGTGATTCTCTGAACCCTTCTCAGCTGCTCAGGAGTGTTTTGGCTCCAGGATCCAGGTCAGCTACAGATGGATCACAGTCCTCTTGCCCTGTTGCCTGAGGATGTCCTGCTGCACACAGCCCAGAATTGCCTTCATAAATTGTTCGGTAAGACTTATCCAAGAGAATAATGTTGATAAAAATTATGATAAGGATGATGATAATAATAATAGCAGCAACAGTAAATCTAAATTAGGTCTGTTGGGTTTTGGCAGGGATGGAGTATGCCAGACAAAGGAGAACAATGCTTATTGGGATTACGCGAAGCAGGCAGATAATTTAATACACATGTCCTGGGTTTCTGCCCTCTGGTCAGTGGTTTCTGGGACAGAAATGCAACAAGGAACACATTCTCAGAACTGACGGGGCAATGGTCTCCCAGTACTGGCTATTCACTTTATTAAATGAACTGGATCAGATAAATAACATCCTCAGGGAAGAGAAAAACAAATGCGTCACCAGGTTGAGTTCAAGAGCAGCTGATGAAGTGGCAATATTCTTCTGAAAAAGATGCTGGCACGGAGGCTCTCCAGGTATGGGTTTATGGTACAGGTCTGAAAAAGTTTTAAGCAGCTGACTAGTTTAAAAGGGCAAGTGGGGTCTAAATTATAGTATAAGTGAAGCCAAACTATGTGCTGGCTAGTCTAGAATAAAAGTTGATGAAGCCTAAGTAGAAATAAATCTTTGGACACTTTGGAAACTCCTTTGTGCAGTAATAATGTTAGCGCTTGTTATTAATACCTGGCTTTTCATCAGCAGAATTCAGAACACTTTACAAGGGAGTCCAGTTTCATTACCCTGCCTTTAGAAATGGGGGGTTTGGAACACAGGAATAAGAAGGCCAGTGGGAGAGGGTGGAAGAGGACCATGTATCCCGAGTTCCCGTCCAAAACACTCAGTACTTGCTGTTTGTGTAAAGGCAGAGATCAAATTCTGGGTGGCTCCAGAAATATATCTGAGGACAAGCTTTATTTAATTACCAGTTATAGAACCAAGACATGAAACTCCCTCACTCCACCCTTCGATCTGGCCCTCTCTTGACCCAGGAGACCAGAGCGAGATGCAGTTCTCAAAGCAGTGTGCGAGCATTCAAAAGAGTCACACATCTGTAGAAGGTTGGCACTCCCTCAGCTGATTTCACAAGACAGAGGCAAGAAAGACCTCTCCTGATTCTTTAAATAACAATGGAAAAGTTTTGTCTTTTTCCGAAGTTTGCCCCAGATTCTTTTTTGGAGGGGGCTGAAGCACGTTATATCAAGGATGCAGCTCACATCACAGCCCTAAATTCCTGGTCATCCATTCTGCCTATCTGTTGACTCACTCCCTGACACTGGTTTGGGAAGCAAGGTGGCTTTCCAGGCTGCAGAACTCAGACAGACGGATCCTGCTTTACACTCAAGGCAGTTTCCACCTCCATGCAACGGGGGTATAAGAGGAGTCACCACTTGGATGTGGAAATTATCCCCAAATTGATCTGAGATACCGACGTAATGCTCAGGTAATCTTTTGTGTCATACCTGAGATGTTTTACTGTCTGGGTTTATGAACCTGCTCCAAGCTGAGTGGGTTTGCCGTGCAAAACTCTATGGCTTAAACAGCCACCCTAAAAGATTCTTTATGCCAAAGAGGTAGAGATAGAAGGAAATGACATACAAAGCACTTAATTACCTAAAATCCCATCACTATCTGGGTTCTAAAGGCTTAAGCCACAGTTACGTTGGCAGGTGTCTCTAAAGGGCCTCTCTTAAGAGAAGGCATCTAAACCTCATATTTCCAGGAATGTGAAGGACTTTCTGCTTACCTCTGTTAGAAGCACTGTCATCATGGTGATACCATGACATCATAGCCAGCATCTTTACCTGGGAGATACATTACCCCAAGAAGTGTCCTACCAACTCATTAAAATCCTGTTTGCTCATACTCATTTCCCTTCAGGCTTTATGAGTCGTCTGTTCTTTTCTGAAATCCCCCATGGAAGTTAAATCCAAAAAAAAAAACAAAACCTGAGAGTTTTGGATCCCTTTGACTGGAGGCTGGCCTTAGAGTCCCACTTTTTGTGTGGATGCTCTAAACACCATCAACAGCTTTCAGTATTTCCAATTTTACAACTTCCTATGAGAAGAACGAAACCTGAATGGATCATCCAAGTCCCTTAAGAACAGGATTTGCTTACACTGATTCCTTAGAGGTAGTTCAGAGTTCACTGCAGATGTCCAGGCCACTCTTGAAAGCCACTCTGTTAGCCTGTTAATCTACAGCTTTTGTGCTGGAGTTATTGCTGCTGAGTTATCTTGAGATTTCTCTAAGTCTGCCAGAAGCACCAGGTCCTCAGGATCTAAGGAAGGCACCCCTTCCCAGTTTCTGGCTGTTGATGGGGTGTGGGTGGGGACTAAGCACTTAGCCATCACAGTCAAGGGAAATAGAAAGGACCAAAAAAAGATCCAGGCTACAAGTGGCAGAACTAATTTGAGATCAGGGATGGCAGAGGAAGGGGAGGTTGGACTGTATGCGTAAACTGTGGCAACTGAGACCCTCCTAAGTCTTGTTTAAAGATTTTTAACTCAGTCAAAGAGGAACCTGTACCTGAAATCTTTAAGGTGTTTGCAGGAATCCTGGATTTGACCTTGAAAAATCTTTTCACACTCCTCACCATGAGAGATAAGTTGTTTTCTTGTGGCATCTGCTGACTTAACTCTGGTATGTGGGCTGATAAGAGCAAAGGTTGCCATTCAAAGTGTCTGGGTACAGGCAGTGCCTGCAAATAATAAGTAATGGGTATGCCACAGCTGCCAAGATCCTTTTGTAACGGACAGTGCCACGTAGTTGTCCTGAGGATTGTAGCTGGCCTTACCTCCCAGGGTTTTTCATGTTTTCTAGACAGCTCAGCTTGAAAGGAATGTGCATCCAGGCGTGACGCCAGCCCTCTGGCCTCCAGCAGGCAAATAGAAAAGATCAGGTTGTCCTGGGTGTCCATATCCATACTAAGCACCTCACAATGCTACACAGATATGGAAATGCTTATATGCAAATATATCTGTACACAAAGAGGAATCACTCAGAGAAAATAATTATACAGATAATCACTTTTTAAAATCGATATGGCTGATTTCCAAAGTGAGATCAATCTCAACGTTTTTTACAAAGTATAATCATGAGTAAATGATGTTACCAGCTCTGACATAGGCTTCTAGATTGGAGGGGTGGGACTCACACTTTGTTACAAGATATGGGCCATCATAGCCCCCGAAAACCCCAACACAACCTAACCACTAGCCCAGTCTTTAGCCAAAGAAATTCTCTCTTGATTTTACTTATTGGCTTGCTTAACATGGTGGAAGAGGGGTCAGTTGACCTGCTAAATCTTTGTTTAGACATTTTGGGGCTGAAACCATCCACGAGCTCCTGAAAACTACATTGTGAAGAGCATCGTATTGCAGAACTCTGATTCGTACCCTACTCAAACTGGTGAATTTACTTCAGATGGAAGCAGGGAGGTAAAAACCCACGTGTCCTCTTTTTGAGCTCTCCTGCGAGCCATTAAATGCAAAACCTTAAGTCTATACTACATATCTTTTTGAGATATGTTTATAATCTTATACTTCTTCCATGTTTTCCTATAAAAATTAATCCAGGAGAGAAGCCTGGAAGATTGTAAGAGAACTTTGACTTTTCCTGTCTAATCTTAGAGTCTAAGTGAGCCAAAATTGCAGATTAATGCCTAATGGGTGGGAATGTAGTTTTGGAGGAGGGTAAAGAAAAAAGCTCATTCTAGCCTTAACCATAACCACTTGGCTGATACCATCTGACAGCAAATGGCAGGAGGTGTAGGAGAGACAGGTCTAAATAGTGAGACTGGGCTTAGACTGTCCAGGCAACAGTGCTCGTAACCTTCTGGTACATCCAAGAAGTTCAAGAACTATGATATGTTGTTGGTCAAGATCCAACTTACGGGGTCCTTAAATAGTAGCTTAAGTCATTCTCTAACGACAGATTCCGAACCAAATCTCAGGAGGAAAGGAATAAAATAATCACAGAAATTTAAGGCTGGAAGGGACTTCTAAAATCACCTCATCCAGTTCTATTCTCTGAGGCAGGTTAATTACTTCTAAAAGACATGTCTCTGACCCGCCTTTAAACACTTCCAGAGAAGATTCCAAGACATAACTGAACTTAGCATTTCTAATCTCATACCTAAGGAAACCCTTTTTGTAATCACAAACCAGGTCTCTTGATCTTCTCTCAGGAGACGCACAAAATAATTGATCTACTGAACTGCCACACTTCTGCATATAGGGGGATTTATTTGGGATCTCTTTATACTCAACAGATCTTTCAAGCTTGTAACATGTGTTCTCTGGCTTTTTATATGTCTGAGATACAGCATCTGATGATGACAACAGTACTTGAAAAGCATAATTGCTCTGTGGGTTACTATTCTGCCTGTTAATGAACCCAAACAATCATTAACTGTAAATGATTCCAACTTGGACATCAATCTGGACTCAATCTTGTGTGGTTTTCTGCAGAACTACTTGACACTTCCAACAAGATGTAAGGTCCTGATCAAAGGGTACATACTAAACTCAAGATTTCTTCTGAAACAAGCAAGTCTACCGCCATCTAGAACCTCAAAACAAGAAACCGAAAATAACCAGCCAGACCAAACAACAAAACCTCCTACGTTTATGGGAATATCATCTGGGAAGTATAAGCAATTTCCAAGATTCCAGTACATCAGCAAATTGTGATTTTATGACATGACAACACGCTTCACTGGGCCAGAATAAATGTAATTTTTTTTTTTTTTTTTTTTTAATGCTTTTGTAGTGAGGTACAGGCAGAAATGTACGGTCTATAAAAATGAAATGAAAGACTCCTTCACTCATGGGCATCCTGTACCAAGGTTGTTATAGTTGCTGATTTTATCAAGACGTGATTTTTTTCATTTCAAGAATCCCTTATCATTCAGCAATGACAACTTAAAAGGGCTATTTGTTTTCTTCAGGAATATTATTTTAATATATGTGTTTGTTGCCTGGTGTCCCTTCCAGAAATACACAGTTGACTGGAGAAACAAGGTCAGAGAGCTACTAAGGACACAGAGCCAACGCTAAACTTTCCACAATGGCACCTGAGGCTGGATTCAACTTCAGATTCTGACATTTGAGTTAAATTAAATTAACCAAATAAAAAAGGAGGTAAAATGTCCACATCTCCATGAGAGATAAGAGGAGGGTTTGGTTACTCAACCAGAGGTGCCTGGTACCATTAGAGATGACCCAAGGTACCCTACCTGGACTGCAGCTGCCAGCCCAAAAGACCTGAGGTCTTCTGTAGGACCTGTGACAAATATGCCAGATCCATGCAAACATCTCATATATTCTACATCATCACTAAGGGCCTTTCCAGAGGCAGATAGAGAAATGGAACAGATGTATCCACCCGTAGCATGGGAAAGAGTGCATAACCAGCATTTATTGGTCAAACTCATTTCCTACTGAGCTTATGCTTACTCTCAAAAAGTACACTGGGTTTTAAAGGCCTCTTCAATCTCGCAGAAGTTTTAATAAATCCCAGTGTTTGGAACGTGAAGCTAAATTAATTCAGCTCTAAAATCGAGCACATTTAAGAAATTATGGTGATTTAGTACCAAAATGATTTGTCAAGGGAAAAGGCAGCTCCCCTGCTTCGGGACTGAATGACTTTCTGGAAGAAGTTCCTAAGGCAAACACCTGTTCTTGGATTCGGGAGAAGGGAAATAGTTTTTATTTCTAGCCCATGCTTTCCATACCAGATTTAAGACTTTCCTGGTCTTAAAACCCTTAGAAGCCAGATATATACTCTAGCCTCCTGAGTACCAGTTTGTTGCCTTAGTTTCCAGGCCATGTCGATGTTCACATTGCATCCAAAAAGCCTGCTCTGGAGTCACAGCTAAAGCAAAATCACTTCCCTTGCAGTGCTCATTGTAATGTAACCAGTCTCAATTGCATCTCCCACTTTCATCATGACGTGTTATAACATACAAACTCTGAAACTCAGTTACAACAAATAAACACAGGAATCCAGCACCGTGATTATCCCAGGCTCTTTCCAGCCATCATTCTGCTGGACTTCTTCCTTTTCAGAGGTTACTCTGTCCCACAGATCCTTCAAGTTTTCAAGCCAAACTCTGTTTCTAAATCAGAAGGGTTTTGCAATCTGCTTCAGCACCTGAGGGAATAGGTAGGACTGAGTTTGCATTTAACAGATCAGGCAAAAAAAAAACATCTTTCAGAGCCGGCTCGATGATTGAGCCTAGTGTAACCCAGAGGAGTGAGAAGCATCCAAGAAGAACTGAAGTCAAAACCATCAGTATTGCCATGGTGGTTAGCAGAAGGGGGATGTCAGCAGCCCAGAGCAGGTCCTCAGCAGAGTTAGCAAGTATGTCTGATGAGGCACTCTGATGAGATTGTCAGGTGACAGCCACATAATGCCACCTGCGTGCATCCATTTGATTTCCTAGGTAGCTTTTCTGAGAAACATCCATCAAATAATAGATATTAATTAGTCTCTACTATATATGAGAGATACATGTTGGGGGATCCTGTCCTCTGACTGAGTCCAGGAGACCACTGACAAAGTTCTTAATCTCTCTTAGGCACAGCAGTCAGTGGAGAGATGTCATACAGTGGCAAATCTGAAAAAAAAATAGATAGCAAAATGGGGATGGGAATCAGGGCCCTACAGTCTCCGTCACTTCTCTGTCCAGTGGATTTGTGGAGTCTGTAGGTCAAAACCCCTTCAAATTTCTAAGATGTCCATAAGCCTGGATGTTTAGGAAACATCCCCATGACTGAGCCATCTATTACATGGTGGCTAAATCAAAAGACCTTGTTGTGTCATTGCAGTTACTCAGCTATGTCACTTACCAAACCAAAGGCTTCATGCACTGATTTAATTAGACTCTACATTGTTCAGACCCAGAACCTCATGTAGCAAGTGAAGCAGAGTTCAGGGGTGACTCTGTGCAGCTGTTAAAAACTGCTCTGCAAGCAATGAGGTGTGGAGGAAAAAAAAGCCTTAGGACATATTTTATTCAGCTCAAACATGGTTCAGCAGGAGGGCTAGAGCCTGGAAGCATGATTGTTTCCTGAGGATCCCATATAAAGAAGGAAATGAGGCAGGCTGCTGGGCTACTTCTACAATTTCTCATGCCCTGGGGGTAGAAGTCAATGTTTGAAGTAGCCCTGGCGGTGGTGATACAAGGTCTGTTAACAGACACTCAGCTAAGGGGTTACTTTGCTATAGATCGGTATGGTTTGATATGCAACAGGAAAACTATGAATTCGTGGGATCTGGACATGTTTGCTGGAACTCACCTGTGTCAAAATAGGCAGCTCTGCTAGAACTAGTTGTTCAAGTTTCCTTTCAAATGGAAAAATGACAGAAAAGTAGTTTCAGTGTGTCTTCACCCTGAAAGCACAAGAGAGTGAAATTAATTCTCAGTGAATTCTGAAAATGCCTGATTTTTTGCCAAAAGAATATTAAACTGTAAAACCAGTTACCATATGTTGGGTTAAGTCAATTGAACTTGGCATCATAAATGAAATGGGATGTCTAGATTTGGATAGGGATCTTTTGTTGCTGTCAAGGCTAGCTCTGAGTTGGCAGTGTTAAGTATAACCATATAAAGATAATGAAGAAAGGTTGTAACTTAGAAAATTCAGATGCAATTTCCTTCACGGGCACAGCCTCTCTGTGCAGCTTTGAGGTAATGCAGCTGTCTACACACAGGGTATCTTGCATAGCACCCAATGCTACCGCAGGACAATGCAGGTCTCCTGCAAGTCTTCACATGTGTCTTCCATCCCATGTTGGAGTTGTCTCTAAGGCATCTCCAATGACACGGGATTCCTATACATGCATAACTTAGTAGAGCCCTTAATTTTTTACTTCCCTTCTTCAACAACAATCCTCATCTCTCAGCTGCCCTATAGGCTGGTAAGGACCAGAAGGAACATGGTGAGGGTTTGTTGTGAAGATGCTAAAAGCAGTGACTCTGAGGCACTCAGATGAGTGAGGGATTTCAAGGTGAGACCTCTTGGCTGCTTCCTTGTTCCTTCATCCAGGTATTGTCATTCCATTGACAACATAGGGGCAAAATCGAGTGAAGGTTCAGTGGTGTTCAGAAAGGAAACTTAAGAGCTATTCCCAGAGAAGAGCCATGACACCCTGTGATATCTCCTGTCCAAACAATCAGAGAATATCAGGACCCCAGCTAAAAGCTCCAGGTGCACGTCTGTGTATCAGATGCTGAGGAAAGCGTGGGAAGAACAAGGAGTCAGTGACATTGCTCTGAAGCACTTGTTCCTCACTCCAGGAGGCGATAATCCTTAGCTGGCCTCCAGCTATGGACTTTGGTGGAACACCTGCAGTGACTTGGGCCTGGGCTTCACCCACATTGCCTGTAAAAAGGCAATAAAATCCAGCAATCAAATGAAAAGTAGTCTCTCTGCTGCACGGCACCAGTTTGCCTGATGAACCTGGAGCTCCAGATAAGAGTTCCACTTGAAATAGGTAATGCTGGTTAACAAAGAGCAGCCCAGTTGCTCGAGAAAATGCTGAGGGCAGCGCGCGACTGAAGAAAAAAGCCTGATAATGTTTCTCCTCTAACTTTTCCAGACCAGCTGCTGCCAAAGAAGAGAGAGAATAAAAACAATGGGAAAAAAAAAATAAAAGGTGAAGGGGAGAGAGAAATTAAAGAGCAGGAGCTCTGAAATTGTTATACACTGGAGAACTGGAGGAAAACAATGTTTTCCCACGTTGACATAAGTCTCTGCTCCTGTACCCAGTAAGTCAGATCCAAGCCTTGCTGGAGTCAATGGATAGATTCCCTTTGACTTAGTAGGCTCTGGATCAGACCCAAGGTTCCCATAACGAAGGCTAAGCCTGACCTGCCTACTGGGATGCCTTTAGGCTTGTTGGAGCCAACAAAAACCTTATCCTCTCAAGAGCATTTTTGTGTTCATGAGGTTAGGCTAAAGTTAGCTGCTGGAACCAACACAGCTTCTTCACATCTAGACTGATGTCCTTGCAGCCACAAGCTTCTTTGCCATGTCACAGTCCCATTGGAGATTATTTCTGGACATCAGGGTACGTACAGTTATTTCAGCATTAGGTGATGCATCGTGTATGCAACTAATGTATGCCAAAGCAGGAAATACTCAGGCATCTCTAGGAGAGGTGTTCTCGTCTAATCCACCTTCCCTGAACCATGCTAGTGTCAGGAATATAGCCAATGTGTCGTTATCTCCAGTTGCCACCTCAGCAGTGTCCACTATTCCCACCATTTTAGCTGCTAAATTAGGGGCTGCTGTGTTCCTGTCTGGAGTCCTGTCATGGTGTCTAGACGTCTTGAAGTTGAGTTGTTTCCAAATCAACTAGTGGATCCTCAGACTACATCATCATCCAATCTGCTGTAACCGCAGCTAAAAATCAGGAGATGGAAATACAGACCTAAACCCTTCTATTGCTTCATGACTAAATTGCCATAGAAGACGCTCTCAGCAATTAACTCATGTGTAGATGTTTACATTACAAAGATGTGACTGAATTCCACCCATCCAGGAGATGTGGCAGTGGCTGCACCAACGTGGCTTTGCAGCAATATCTATGACCAGTATGCGGGCAAACCAGCTTTCCAGATCTTGAGTGGGAAAACAGGAACCTCCTGGTTGCTCTCAAGAGTAGAACACAGGTTTACAGGTCACATAAAGTATCTCAGCCCTTGGGAAGTTTTCTCTCCTTTTCCTTCACCACTGCTCACCGAGGTAAGGCTTTCTTCCCTATCTCCCAGGAATCATCTGTCAGCCATGGCCAAGTCTACTATTCATCTAGTCAATGCTGGAAATTTGTCTTGATAATATAATATTCATTTAAATATGTGATACAGAGGACAGCAAGTGAGATTTTTCCAACCTGTGTAGCATAGCACTACTGCCACTGAAATGGGATGGGGGCTGGATTCTTACCTAATGTCAATAAGCTTAACTGCAGTGAAATCACTTTTTGTATAGGAACCAAGAATTTGACCCCAAAGGGGACACCAGAACCCATTGAGATCAATCAAGAATTTTCTATTTGGCTGCAGACTTTGGATCAGACCTTTGCCTGAGATTGAAAAATTGGCTGTAAGTGGAAGAATATCTATGGTCATTTCATTCTTCTTTGTATACAAACAAACATCTCCCAATGTGTTTTTTAGCCATGAGGTTCATCCTAGGAACAATTTTGAACATCCTACCAGGTGTTTAACCTTTCAGGCCTTAAAAGTTCACTTAAACATGAAAATTAAAGGGAGGCTATTAGAGATCCAGGTCGCTCCACTGAGAAATGTGACAGTTGCAAGAAAAATTGGGAATAAAAACCTCAGTGCAATTCTGTAGCGTTTTTACAACTGACATTTTGATGGCACTCATGAGCTTTCAGAAGGAAGTCAATTTCAAGACAACTTTAACACTGGAGAATGCAGCCAAGTACCTGAGATAGGACTGATTAGCAAGGGAACAAGTGCAACTAGTTCTTGGCTGTGTTGTTCAGCTCAGGAAGCTTTCAAACTGTATCCCTCTCCTCCTCAGCATTCCCAAAGTGACCTTTCTAACCAGGCCACTGATGGTCTCCGTTCATAGTGGAAGCTGGAGGTCCCAAACACCCAGTTTATGAGTACTTCATCATCTTTAAACCCCTATTTCTGCCAGAGGTTACAAAAAGTCATGGCAGCAAAGGAAATATTTGAGAGACTGAAGAAGATAGGAAGTTACCAGCAGCAAGTTAGAGTCCAGATCACAGGATCCATTTATGCAGTGTTTTTATGTCAAACAAAAGAGCACAACCTTTGGTGACATTGTAAGAGCATGTCAAGAGACAAAGCAAGTGACTGCAATATGTTCCTCTCGAAGTTCAAAGCTTCCCTTGACAGGGTCTTCATTTCAGCTGTTATTTCTTGGTGCTAATGTGACTGGTAAAACAGCATTCCAGGCGTTGGCTTGAGTTTGGTTAAAAAAAAAGAGACAAACCCGAAGCAAAACACCATCTGCCAACTTTGTGTGCTAGCGTGTGTGGTTTGGGGAGGAACGAGAGGGAAAGGGAGTATTTTTGTTATTACTTTTTTTCTGAAGCAAGAATATTTAGCTACGATCATCCAGGAAATGAAAATGAATGAAAACAATTGAAATGGCTGGAGAAGCCACTGCTGTCAATTTGAGGGGGGAAAAAAAGGAGGCAAACCAAAAATGTTCACTTGGCAAACATGTGCGGTATGAGGGCATTCTTTTTTGGCTGATCCCAGCAGGAACATTTAGCTGAGTCAAATGTCTAAATGAAGTAGCCAGCCAGCTGGGCGAGCACAGCTCAGGCACCCCGAATTGCAGTGCCCATGGCATGCAAGGCAAGGATGTGGCCGGCAGCTGAGACAGCTACCTCTGATGCCTCGTAACAAACAACTACCTGTTGCTGAGCCCGGTGCAGAGAAGAGCAATCAAGACCTTCAACACCATTCCTGAGCCAAGCTGGAAGTTTTCAGATGAACAATTGCTTTTCTGACCACCCTTTTCTTGTTTACCTACAATCTTACCCTGTTTCCTGCAGGACAATGGCAGGCTGGGGTGTTGGCAGCCTTGTGTTTGTGTGCAGCAGATGTTCTGAAACATCTGCTTCCCAACACACAAGGAACCTCTTAAAGCTCCCAAGAATGTGAAGAGCTTCTCAGAAACATATTTTAATACCAATTTTATTCTACCCAAACCTTTCAGTGGCAGCTTCCTGGCGTTAGGATTTATTCTCATTCAATGAGCACAATGATTAAAAAAAAAAAAAAAAGAAAGAAAAAATAGTGGGAGCCAAGTCTTGTAATGAAAAGGGCAAGTGGACAAAGGTGTGAAAGCTCCTGAAGAAGCCAAGGTGTTGCTGGGCCACAGCAGCTTGGTAAGGCAACCTGAAAACTATCACACAGACTTGACATCATCCGTTGATGCTTGGTATTTTGGAGGGACAGACGAGCTAAAGCAATTAGTCCTTAATTTCCAGTCTGTGATTTATTAGACTGCATCATGCCCACTCTGTACGGAGCTCCTCCTTTCAGAGAGGTGTAAAGTTGGTGTCTCTCTGGGTGCTTTGGTTGGGAGTAGGGAGTTAATACTACAAAGGAACAATATTTCACTCCAATAAAATATGTTCTGGGGGAAGCAGAAGGCCGGGAAGGCACAATATACAACCTGAAGATTGCAACTGGCATTTCCCAAACTAATGTTCACTTAATTGTTTCCTGGGGTGGGAAGGGCTTTCTGTGCAAAAATTCTGGAAAAAGAAAGTTATTTCTATTTTTGGGGGGCTTTTATTTTTCTTTAATACCAAGTGACAAGTTAATGATACTTAATGAAAGAGCCAAGTTCAAAAGAGTTCACAGATAATCCACACTGCTTTGCTTTGCCAAAGGCTATCTTCCCTGTGCTCTTACCGTCACAAATTTGTTTGCAAACTGTCAATGAGTGGGAAAAAAAAAAAGCATTTCCAAGAACTGCTCTGATCTTTGTTCTCCAAATTCCTGGTATAAACCTGCCTGAATCCTCCAGATCAATGCAGGCTCCATCCCCCGGTGCTGCTTACGTAACATGGGGTGGAGTTCTGGCCAAAGTCGTCAGCTGTTTTGCTCTGATCCCGGGAAAATTGATTTACTTCATGCCCTGGATGCATGATGAAGGACAGCTTAACTCCTCTCCGCTGGCCTGCTGGTACAGGGGTTGTGTAGGCTGGAATGCCAAGGGTAAGCAGATGGTCCATCCGCACACGGATCATATTTACCTGGCTGTACATCAGCAGTAACCCCAGGGATATCGTCGCTCTAATTCTGATTTGGCTTGTGCCAAGGTGATGGGGGTTTAATTGCAAAAGCTCTTTTGGAGGCGGTTGTGGCTTAGCTCAGCACACTCTGTCCCGAAACCTGCTTCTGCAGAGGACTCTCACATTTCCATCTTGGATAGCTAACCTTGAATCAAAATAAATAACCCGCGTCCATTGAATCTCGTTCCTTTTGATGATTTGCTAATGTTTCGTCTTTCTCTAGCTCTGTCCAGAATTTCATACTAGAATATGGCAGATTTTACACAGTTCCTTAATAGCTCTTGATATTTCCATATCAGTTCCATTTCTTGGATTATTGTTTTTATTAACTATTTTATATAAAGTGAATGAGGGCCTAGAAATCCAGCTTTCAGACATTTGGTTGACCTGGACTGCATTACAGAATCACAGAATCATCCGGTTGGACGAGACCTTTGAGATCATCGAGTCCAACCGTTCACCCTGCACTGCCAGGGTCCCTAAACCATGTCCCTCAGCACAACATCCACACGGCTTTTAAACCCTTCCAGGGATGGGGACTCCACCACTTCCCTGGGCAGCCTGTTCCAATGCTTGACCACCCTCTCTGTAAAGAAATTTTTCCTAATATTCAACCTAAATCTCCCCTGGCACAACTTGAGGCTGTTTCCTCTTGTCCTGTCACTTGTCGCATGATTGAGATCACCAAAAACATGAAGAATGCAATTTACTGCAAACTTGAAAACTCTCTGTTGGGTTTCACTGGTTTCCAGTGATCTAATAAAGTGAGGAGGGATTTTTGTGGTTTTCTCTTGATGAAATCAAAGGAATCAGAAAATGGGGCTGGGACTCTTGTTGCCTGGTAGGAATGTTCCAAAAGATGCATCTAGGTATGTCTGGGATGCCCTAGTGCAGCTGAGGCGTCTATAATCTCCACGGAAAATATCTTCTGAATTGTTTTTAACTCATTGTCCTGTAGGCAGTGAGTTCACCAGTGGGTTAAACTGGTTTTACGCAGTTCCCTTTTTTTGAACTTTGTCAGCTCTGTCTCCCATAACAAAATCCGATTTCCTTGAAATTTGGAAAATAACCTTTGAACCCAAGAATAAGCTGACAGTGGTTAAACACTTCCGTGATGTAGCCTCGTGCTGCTCTGCCGACACGACTGGTGCAATGCTGCTTTGCACTGACCGAAAATCTAACCCTCGATCAAGTACCTGAATGACTATTTATAGTCTTCTATGGAAAGAATCTCTCCAGCACCTCTCCTGCAATATCTGCAGCAGAACAGTGCAGCGAGGCCACCCTTGGGAGACAGGTTCATGTACACAAGGTGAGTAGTTGAAAAGAGCTTTATTTAAAATGGTTTTTAAAAATTGCCGTTCGGCGCATACTAATTTACACCTGACAAATTGGAGAGTGAAGACTGAAGGAAGTGAAACATCTAAATACTGAATTTAAAGGTCACTTGGAAGAATTTGTCTACGTGTGGGAGTCAGCATTGCAGAGATGGTCTCTGCATTGCCCATGGGAATCTCCTCTGTGACAGGAATGTTTATCTCTACCAGCCTGCTCCAACCTCTCTCATTGTGCACCTTTAGATGTTACTACATACCATGGATGGGATGTCTCCATTGGACCCATCTCAGGAATATCCTTGCCCTGTCACTGGCTTTTTGGTTTCTCCATTTGGCAGGGGGTGTGTTCACGTGAATATTTGTGTGGACTGAGCTCTTCTGGCATTCTCCACCATGACACCATGTTATCTAACTCTGCTCTGACCAAAGTTAAGTTTTGATCTTAACTCCATTTGGGCCAACTCACACAACTCCACGGCTATGCTAGTGAACAAGATCAGTCAGAGCCTGTTCTTGGACCCTGACCGATATAAATAAATTATCTCCCTCCCACACACTCTGAAATAAGCAGCCACAGGCTATCTTCCCATTGGGAATGAGCTCCTTTTTGTGATCCCTCAGCTGGGCTCATGCATTGTCTGAGCATTTGTTCTTGGACACAGGTCAAAGCTGTGCCAGGGGCTGTGCTAACAATGTAAGGGTGTGTGTAGCTGTGGGACGCTGCCCAGATCCATGACTTGGCTCTGTTTAATTTACTGGTATAGACATAATGACTTCAGCACAAATAGAATCCAGCTCCATGAGAATAATCTAGGTTAGGTAACTGGCTACAGTACAACTATCTGCCAAACAGGAGTTCTGGAGAAATACTCCCTTTTCCCTGATTCCATCAGGGTATTTTTCATAGATCCAAGTCTTCACACAAGTTTTGTAAAGGTCCTGAGTGAAAAAACACTTGTAGAATTCAGTGTTTCTGCATGCCTCCTGTGCTGTCTGATCAGTAACCCTCTTAAATCTTCAGTCACATTACTGATGTGAGTAAAGGATTTATTCCTGCAGGAGTTGCTGGTGCATCTGAAAACATTTGGAAAGCTTTGGTAGTGTAAACTGTGATTCCTGTTGCAGTTGGTGGAACACAGTGATTTGCTGCCATTACATAAGTGCCGCTTTATCTTCCAGCACCGCATTGCGTATTGCAAGGTCCCAAACCACAGAGCGCTTGAGCACTTGCTCACGTTTAAGCAGGGATTATCCTGTTGATTTTAATGAGCTTTGGCTGAAACTGGGGCATAGCCACACTATGACTTTGATACAGAAAGATCTGCAAAGAACGCCCAAGGTCTCAAATCTCACAGAGCAAGAAGATAATGAATTCCCTTTTGGTCCTAATGATGCAAAAACCTCTGAAGTTTCGGGAACCTGTATATGCCCTTGGGTCTGAATGTCAGGTTTCTTTTACAGGCAGAGCAAAGTTCTCCAAAAGAGGGTGGTTTGAGCTGGCTCGCTGAGGTTCCAGTTGAGGTGGATCATTAGAAACACTGAGGGCCAGTGTTGATTCGAGTCCTCAAAACGATTGAAACACATTTTAGACTGGTGGGAAAATTCTCCTTCTGTATCAGATGTATAGAAATCGTCTCCTGAATTGAGGTACAAAATCCAATCCAGCTGCATTCAGATAAAATACAGACCAGGCCCCAGGACATGCCCCACTTGTCTCTCACTTAGACTTTCTGCTGAGATGAATGGATTGACATGTGCAGGTTGTCCTCAGCCTGAAGAAAACAGTTTTCAATAACTTGCATTTGCTGCTAAATATATTTTAAAAAAACAAAGGCGAGATGGTGATAATCATCAATATCCAAAGATTAACAGCAAAAACTTTTGGCTACTCTCTCAAGTTTGCTTTCATACTATATAGAGAGAGAAACTGAAAGTTCAGAGAGTAAACCACCTCATTTGAGAGAGGCGGCTGAGTAAGATAAGGTACGCTCTAGAGAGCGATGCTTTCCTCCATCAGCTGTGAGGGGTCTCTAGAAGGTGAACTCAGGCTTAAATGTCTCTTAGGCTACATCTAAACTATAAAGGGTGTCTTGAAAGAATTGAAATCTTGAAAGAAATGTTTTAATACCACAAATTTACAATCAAGTGTCTATTGGTGGCACTTTCATATTAATCATAGGATCCTCTCAGAAGTCATTCTCAGCTTTAAAGAAACATGAAACTGATGGATTATGGTTTCCAAGGCTTTTTTTTTTTTTTTGGGGGGGGGGTTGCGGGGGGTGGTGGGGTGGAGTTTGTTTTAGTTTGTGGGTTTATTTGGGGTTTTTTTAATCAAAGTTCAGTATTCTTTATCTCAGGCTTTAAAAAGCAGACTGGCTCTGTATTTCTTTTCCTGGAGAAGTGGACTATCTGGATGTGCATAAAAGATGCATCTAGCTTTTTCTTAAATACCACCAAAGCTGGAGGTTCCATTTCAGCCCCAAGCAATCACTTGTAGTACTTCATTATCCTTCCTATTAGGATATCCAATCTAAATCTTCCTTGCTGCAATTTCAATCCAGGACCTTTTGTTCTGTCCCCTGTAGACATGGAAAATCGCTCAATCCCTGGCCAAATGAACTGACCACCGCATAAAATAGAATCTCCCGCTGGCAAAAGCTCTGAAGCGAAACACTGAAATCGTTTTACCGTGTTAATGTCATTAAGTCCAAGTGATGAGACAGAGAGCTACAATGTTTGGGAAGAAGTTTAAGAAGGGTAAAAAAAAAGCACAGGTTGATGATGTCAGATTGTTTCTACCTGGTGATTGCTCTAAAAAAAACCAAACAAACAATTAAATGAGTACTGGGGGGAGAGGACACACACCCCAGGTAATACAGGCTGTTTGATTCTGCGGTAAGGAGAAACTGTCTGCTCATGTGGAAACTGGCAAAAGCCTTATGTCCTCAGCAGAACTGTAATGATTTATGAGCTGTTGTGAAAATGTTGTGAGAAGCGAAATTGTCATTGCCTTCGTTAATCAAAATCAGTAGAGATGCAGACAGAGCAGCGTGGGGTAGTGAGGAGCATGGCAGGTCATGGTGCCCAGATCCCCGACAGGTGTGGGCAGTGTTCATAGGATCACTGTCTCGTCTGGGTTGGAAAAGCCCTTTCAGCTCCTCCAGTCCCAGCATTCCCCCAGCACTGACAGGTCCCCACTAACCCCTGGCCCTCAGCACCACCTCCACATGGCTGGGAAACCCCTCCAGGCGTGGGGACTCCACCACTGCCCTGGGCAGCCTGCGACAGGCCTGGACAACCCCAACAGGGAAGAGATTTTTCCTAATGTGCAGCTTTTGATGCTGCTTGTTTCTTCTGCTGTCACTGGAAGCATTCAGAGGATAAAAAAAATAGAGGAAGGAAAAACAAATGGGAAAGAAGATTACATTTTCGCTTGAGATCAGAAGAAGAATTAAAGAAAGGTGTGAACACAAAACTGCCGAAATGGTCCCGTTTGAAAGAAGAACATTTTCATTTTTCTTAATTTGTTTGTAAGGAGAAAAAAACTATCAAATCCGGTGAGTGATAGCCATGTCCAAAACCAGTCTAACACCAGTAGGTTAAAAACCTCAGACTCTGCTCAGGAAATCATAAATACACAGTCTCTCAATCACGTATGAACAAAAGCATTAATCTTCCCCACGATGGTATGCCGTTTGCAACCTGCTCTTTTCCACCTCCTGCTTTGATGGTCTATTTAGGATCTTGACAAGCTGCCTGTCTAGTCAATTTGTTCTTGAATTCCTCCATCCAGCACCTGTTCTGCATTAAAACACGAGCCTCTACAAACAAGCATTCCCGGACCAGACATGAGGAAAACTCGGAACTGAAGTGAACGTTCTGCTCCATTAACTTCCATAACTGGATGATGTCCTTTGTTTTTGAACACTGCTTTTAATGGCCCCTGTTAAAGATGAAACAACATTGAGTTTAGCTGTTACTGGATCACCCTGTAATTTGCATCTATTAAAAAAAGAAATAAAAAACCACGTCTTTTTTCAGCTCTCTAGCTGCAAACTCAAAGCTGTCAAGTTACACTCTTGGAAACAACATTTTTTAAACTGATGTTGCTCTACAGGCACTTTTAGATTTATTTTCCACTAGAAAAAAAAGAAACGAAGCAGCAAAATGTGGGGAAAAAAAATGGTGGTAGAGAACACAAAACTCACTCAGCTGTGAGTAGGGGCATAGGGTTTGCTTCATCACATGCTTAAAAACAAGTGTCAAAGCAGTGTGATGGATTTGGGTGATGTGGTAGCTCAGGCTTTAAGTTTGCAGTAGGGTTAAACAAGTGATGAACTAAGAAAGATTCCTGAGCATGTTCACATGGCTGCAAGTGCTCAGGTTTTTAATCAAGTTACACTTTAGCAACTTATCCTTTGTCACTGATCCAAGGTAAAAGGCGTGCATGCTCTTAACCTGTCCCAGCTCCAAAGCCAAATGTCACCTGAGGCACTATACTAGTGTCAGTGCCATGAAATTGCTTAAGTGAAGGCAATTCACCCAATTCGGGGAGGAACAGTATACAAGTGGGTCTCTTGAGGGACTCTGCAGAACTTCTGAGAAATGTTAACCACATACACGGAATGACTGACCGAGTTCTGCAGAACTCAGCATAGTTTCAAGCTTGCAGATTCAAAGTCAAGTTTTACGTGAGAGTTCACAAGCGTCTCTATGTGAAACGGGTGTATATGATTTCGTTTCAATTAGTGGAAAAACAGTCAATGTACTCAGTGAAATTTAGAGCACAGTTCATCTGAGAAGCTAGTAGGGATGCAGCTTAGCTGCTTAAATCTAAGCAATTATTGCCATCTGAGATGCCTTTTGGTATCCAAGACATCCACACAGAGGTGGTGAACACAGCCCAGGGCCTGGCAGATGCCCACCCAGCAGAGAGACACCAGATGGGATCCTGATGAGCAGCTCAAATAAGGCTTCTGTTTCTTGACGGCTGAACTGAGCTCAAGATTTCCACTGACTATGATGGGAGTTTCCACACCCAGCCCACTGATTGCTCTCTATATGTGGGCACCTATAAGTCTAAATTTTTAAGCTGAACTCCTGCCTGAAGGAGTAATTCAATTCCCTAAACATAAGGCATTTATTGCAGCTGAAAATGCTTCATTTTGTCTTGCCTGATCTCCAGCTGCAGTTCGAGAACAACACAGCTCTCCCATAGATTCTGTGTCATATCTGCCAGTCCAGCCTGGGTGTCTCAGAAACACCAGAACATTTGCAATTAACTAAAAAATGGTGTTTAAGCCTTGAGATAAACCTGCAAAATCCATTAAATTTGCCACTTTCCCAATTCTGTAAGGTTTATCTCCCTTTTCAATGTCACTTACCAGAGCTGTTTGAGCTGCAGTTAAAAACCTTCCTAGCCAGTTTTTCAAACGCAGATGATTAAGCAAAAGGACTTGCACAGATCAGCATCTGTGACAACAGAAAAATAGAGATCTAGAGTCTCAATGGAACAGCAATAAGACAAACTGGCCTTTTGTATGAAAATGTCATTTGAGCATCTCTGGGGTATTCAAAGTATAAACAACCAAAGAGGTTCCAGCAATGCATGAGTACGAAGAACCTCATCTAATTCACTCTCCTGCATTGTCTCAGGATGTTCCTCCTTTCCCTGATACCTCCCTATGAAGCTTCTAGTCATTTTTCCAAAAGGAAATCCGTAATATCTTTAAATATTTTGCAGCACTGTTTACCGCAATCTCAGTATTCACTACCAAAGCTTTCTTTTACTGTAGGAAAACCAATAACTTTTTTCCTTCACCCAGTGGGCTTAGAGAACTGTTGATTCATGAAAGTTTTATAACAATCTCTTTACTATATCTCTGAAAATTAGTATACTTCTGGCCTTACTTATTTACCATTTGAACCATTTTTTCCTCTAAGACAGCAGCAGCTATGCTTCTCTGTGATGATTTTCTCAAGACACATGAAGTTCAAGAACCATTGTGTGTTGTACATGTTTATTTCATAATAAACACCATTTGAACAATTTGGGTATCTAAAAATCAGTGTCTGGTGGCATCTGAGGCACTTCTCATTATTCGAGACATCTGTACGGTGTTGGTAGATGTTACAGAAGATCAGTGGTAAACCCATGATGCTCTTGAAAGTGGAGATCTAGTGAAATAACTTTAGTCATCTACAATGTAATGGGATTTTGGAGACTAGATAGATGAGTCATTCCTGAGTAGATGAAGCAAATTTTTGTAGCCTGTGTTTTGCAGATGGAGAGGGAAGGCCGAGGGAAATGCCATATCCAGCATCAAAGATGAATTTTCTGGTAAAGTCAAGTGTCAAATGTCAAGTCAAATGTGGAGTCTTTCAGCTGTGGTTTGGCCGAGGTTTTAAAGCTGAATTGTCCACCTCAAGCACAAAAAGTTTTTCTCAGGAAGGTGGCAATAGATTCTTGTTCCTAGTCAGAAAAAGCGTCATCTTCAATCTGGTTTTGTTAGTGCCTTACATCTCACCGTGGTTTTCTCCTGCTGGTTATGCAGGGAACAGAGTCAGGGAAATACATCTTGAGATAAAAACAGGAATCTCTATCCCAAGTCAAAGATGTTGTAAGAGATGCCTGGTTTTACCTGGAGTATCACGGTGAGTGGTCTGAATAGGGATTGCCACTCACAGCTTGACTAGTCTCACGTAAGTTCATTATCTCCTTTATGGACAAGTTCATGGAGTTCTCTGCAATTTTAGGGTTAGCAATTAACCTTCTTCCTGATCTTCAGTGTCATTAGTATTAAATACAGGTTTAGCCTCAGGAATATTTGGGAAACTGAGTGGCCAGGGTAATTGCAAAGGCATTTGTAGAGGTTTTAATAGCGACCACTGTATAAAACTTTCCTCCATTGACAATTTTGGCATGTTGACATATACTTTCTCAAGTCCTTTATAAAGAAAGTTGTTCTAAATGGTTTATTTGCTGCCTTGTCTCCATTTCCTGACCTCTTTCTTATTAAAATAGTAAGGGAGCAGCTATTAAAAGCTGAATATTTGTCTGCCTTGATGAGACTACGGTCTTGCACAAGTTCAGTAAGGTGCTTGCAAGAAGGATTACTGAAGGCATTAACCACTCCATCAAACATCTCCTACAAGCAATGAGATACTGTTGTTACCTATTTCCCATCACATCTAGATGTGAGAACCAAAGTGGTACGGTGCCATCGAGAAGACAAGAAGTTGAACCTAAATTCCAACCGTGGGTTGTCAGTAAAGTCTCAAACTGAACTGCTCTCCAAGGTCAGTTATAAACACTCCATTCCTTCCATCCATCTTAAACTTGCTCTAGGACAACAGTGCTGACTTCCCAGCCACAGCACAGGACATCTTACCAGCTGCCAAGAAGGGCTTGTGCTTTGCAGTGGGATTGGATATGGGGAGAGTGCTTTCATTTTCATAAATGCTGATGTCTGCACTGCAGATGTATTCAGCAGGGCTAGAGTCAGTACAGCTTAAGGAAAAGTGCTTTGAAAAACAAGAGGCAAAGTCCTGCGTTTCTTGCTAGAAGCCCCATCTGGTTTTATGACATTCAGACCTGTTAGTGTGGGAATAATTCTGAGATAATGTAACTGTAGTGCTCTGGGATGCAGATTAGCATTTCCTCAGAGCTCTGCACTGTACCAAGGTTCTAGTTTGAGAGTCACCTCAGGAGCTCCTTGTGCTAATGACTGATAACCCACCAGCGGTCAGTGAAACTATCAAGGAGGCTCAGGATCATGCTGGTCCATTGTCTTCCCAGGTAAATCGTGGCTTGGATCACCAGTAGACCTACAAACAAGGTCTCTTCCTTCTCACTCTTAGGGAAATAGATGATATTCTGCAGAGAGATTGGGACCTTGACAGGTCCAGGGGCTAGAAGAGGGTATCAACACCACCTCGCCCTAGGGGTGGCATTCACCCTGCAGATTCATTCATCTGAATTCAGGTATGTAAAAGCAACATGTTCATATGAACGGAGTATCTTAGTTATTTTTATAGTTTCTGTAGATCTGAGGCTGATACAATTTGCCAGGACACAGATTCCTAGTGCCATTTCAGGCACCCTGAGTCACCTGAAATCTTCCCTTGGCCCATGTCCTTGGTCCTGTGAGAGGCAGGATACGTAGCGTAGGAGATCTTGAACAGCACCACATATCAATGTTGAGGAAATCAAACTGAGTCTTGGCTCTGTCTTGACTGTCACGGGAGGTAGGATACCCAGTGCACAGACTTTCACAGGTAGACACCTAAATGTGGGTCTCCAGATGCGGATCTGGCTCTAAGTCAAGAACCTACATTAGAAAGATAATCTCTCTGAGCCCCCTCTACAATTAATAGGGAGATTCCCTTGAGAGGGCAAGGTACTGGATCCTTCCTCTAAATCACTCTTTGACAGTACCTGTCTCTTTCCGTCGACTACAAGGTAACATTAGGGTATCTAGGCTCTTAGTGCTGGCCCTAATCTAGATATCTGTCTTTTGGGGGATCACTGCTGCAACAATGTACATCCCCTACATGTTTAGGAAAAGCTCTACCAGCTTCTTGCCCTGGGGAACAGAAAGTTCTGCTATTATATTAGTTTCATTTCCACCCACTGCAAGGATGGGGTACAAAACAAAGTACATGTTTGGCTGTAGCTTTTCTGCTGACCAAGACTGATCCAAACCTCATCAATCTCTAAGGCAGATTTGCCCTGACTGGGGCAGCCCCTGAATCAAGCCTACAAGATCAAAGATAAAAGGGAAGAGAGCCAAAGACAGATTTGGAAATATAATCAGCTAGCCACAGCTATATTCTTAATTAAATTGCTACAGGCCAACAGCGGCTCTTTAGGGAGTCTCTAAACTCTAACACATGCCCCATATTACAGTAGTAAAACCAAGGAATAATTTTGCTCGACAATAGCTTTACTGTGTGCATTGAAATGGCCTAATATGCTTTCGTGCCTGAATTTAGTGGTTTGAGGGTAAATATATAACTGTGAGGTTTTCTTTTTTTCTTCCTTCTTTTTTTTTTTCCTGGTCCTCCAACCATGATGTCAAAGTAAGGGAAAATATTTTGTAAAAAACAAGTTAACAAACCACAAGAAATCCATACGGCATTTCCCCCCATCCTCTCCACTGTCTAACTCCAGCAGCTGTGAAATCCCAAGTATACATTTTCTCCACAAATACACTCCTCTGTGGACATTGGTACCACAAACCAAAGCCGATGGCAGAGGCAGCAAGGGCAGCAGTGGCCTTTTTTAGAAGGAGATGCCTACAGAGAGGTTTGAGGATCCCATCCATTCAGAGAGTAATGCACCACGGCAAGGGGAGATCAAGTGAGAGAAGGCCAAGAAAAAGGGGTCAGCATAACCCAGGAGGTATCATTCAAGCTTTTTGAAGTAAGGCCCTGCTTCCCAGAAAGCAGCTGGTCATTGTCCGGTGATTGGAGGTAAAGAACAAATATTTTTGTTTTCCTTTGCTTCTGCACATGGCCTTCGCTTTTCTTTGTTAAATTGCCTTTATCTCAACCCATGAGATTTCTGTGATATTTTCTCCCCCTGTCCTGTTGAGAAGGGGATGTGATAGAGCAGCTTTGTGGGCAGCTGGTGGCCAGCCATGGTCAATCCACCACAACCGAGAAAAGCCTCACTCTATCCTCTTGACGAGCTACTCAAAGGTACCAGCAGGCTGCTATCAGGTCCCCACAAAGCCCTGTCTTCTTCAGTCTTCACAAACCCAGTTCCCTCAGCCTCTCTTCACAGGACAAGTGCTCCACTTCCAACTGTTGTGGTAGCCCTCCATTGAACTTGCTCCAGTTTATCAAAGTTTTTGCTATAACTGGGGCCCAAAACTAGGTGTAGTATTATAAATGCAGTCTAAATTTTGATCCAAACCAACAGCCAGTCATCACTCCTTTCACTTGATAGATACACGTCCCCCACACTACAGAAAATACAAGAAAACCTGTGATCTGAGATAGAGATGTCTGGCTAAAAAGTCTTCCTTCACTTACCTTTCTTTGCTATATACCCTCCAGCCTCCTGAACGGTCTCTGGATGTCCCTTAGGATAAGAAAAATTAGGTTTAGGCGGATCCCTCTTAGCTGACTGAAGGTACTAATTACAAACCTTACTCATAGTATCTCAACCATCTATAAATACTGGGGAACAAGTTTTTCACTGCGTTGCTGCAACTCATGTTCTAGTCACTTTTACAAGTTCTGAAAATATCTACAGATAATGCCATCCTGCAAGCCCATGGCAAAGTGAAAATCCTGGGAACTTGCACAAAAATATACTCGTAAGTCAATTGTATGCCAACTTTAAATGGACTCTCAGATAAATACTCCAATTCATGCTCTTCCCCTTACAAGCTTTCCCACTCAACACCTTCTGTCAAAAGCAGAGAAGCTCAAGGAAGACAGGAGGTGAACTCCACCAAAGCAGCACACAACATATTTGAATTTTCCTTTATGAAACAGATAGATATTTCCTTCAGAGTCAAATAATGGGGGATGTCCCAGTCTCTCACATCTCTGAATGACTTTTATTCCTACTGACAAGTTTGCCTTTTTCTAGATCTTGGTGAAAATGTGTATTCATGTGATGTATATGTGTGTAAAATAATTTGAGACTATGGCTAATGTTTAAAAAAAGCAGAGTAAAATAGAGTTATTTCTGGAGAGAAGCCAAGAGACTGAGAAAGTACTGGCATGCTCAGATGCAGAGGTTTTTCAGAGGTCAAGCAGGTGAACGATGGGTGGCCTAGAGCTGTGGAAAGGTCTCAGCAGCCAGGAGAGGTTCAGCAAACCAGTTCAGTGGCCAGCTCAGCTGTGTTGCCCTGCTGGTGTGGTCACAGAGCCGAGAGAAGAAGTGACAATGCAGTGCGATGGCAGCGGGATAGAGTCCTGTACCTCTGCTGCCTCCATCTTCTTGAGTCACACTGGGGACATGGTTGGCACCACCTAAAATTGAGGGGAAAGCAGTCTAGGAGGTTAGCCTGAGTTAGCTGTAAGGGACTTCTGTCTGCTACCTGGGGCTTTCTGTGAAGGAGATCTCTACCAGCTGTCAACCCCAAGTGGCTTTTTGGGGAAAAATAGGCCCACAGTAAGCTCTTAAAAAGCTGCAGATGGTGAATGGAGCCCCAGGGTCTGCAGAGTCAACACATTCAGCTGAGCTCATCTCCCTTCTCCCTCCTTACAGTCAGCAGATGGGATTTGAATAATTCATCCGAGTTACCTTCAACACACAGTTTAGGATGAGAAGTGCCACACTCCAGTTCATTAAACATATTGAACACATCTCTGGTGACAATAAAAAGAATTCAGAGTACTCAGCATGGGTGGAAATGTTGACTCTTAGTCACATAAATCCCACAGCAAATATTCCATGGCAGCTATTACATACTGCTGTCCTACAGGAGTCTGCCCAAGGACATTTCTTCTGTGTTTTGCCATCCTGTAGCAGACGTGAGAAATGAAGTTTGTGGAGCATTAGAGATATTTTTCTCAGAAATTGCCACCTTTGGTTGTGGGGAGATTCATTTCCATGCACGTGGCAGGCGGAGCAGTACCTCAGCGAGTCCTCATGACATCCCTGTGGTTCAGCCAGTTGTTTGCAAGGTGCTGATTATAATCACTGTCCACATCTTTCATTGTACAGAGGTGGATAATCACTGAAAAATTATCCAGCCCCCTAAATTAATCCACGTCCTACAGAAAATCATTGCTGACCTCACCTGAAAAGAACACGGGAAGGGAGGCCAGGGATACAAACCAGCTTTCAGCAACACACAGTTTTGCTAGTTTCCCTCCGACTTCTGTCAATATATGCCCTTTAAGAAAACTGGTAAGAAATCACCAGTTTCGATGGTACCGATTTACACTCACGGCTAAGTCAGTAATTGCAGATATTTGGATTTTTATTTATATCAGTGAGGTGAAACCTTCAGAGGTAGGAAGGGACTCTTACAGCAACTGATTCCTGACCCCTTTCCAGGTAACTGCTCAATTCATGTTTATTTCAAACAAGTCTGTAATATAAATACTCCTTCTGACCACGTGCAGAAGTCAAAATAATCCCTCTCCCCAAATTCCTGTGTCAGATTCTGGACCCCTGTAACTTCAAATGGACAGCCTTAAAAAGAAAATGTACCACAGGAGGGAAATAGGAAGAATCCTGGATATTGGCAATGTCAGAAGTCCCTGTAGGCAGAAAAAAAATAACAGCAAGAAAATAGAACAGTGGTAAATTGTCTCCTGAGTTGAACCACTGTCCATTCAGTAGCAGCAATTCAGGAATTTCCACTTTTGTCCCTGTATTTAGATCAGACTTAAACACAGGAAACAGCCTTGCCTCAGGCTGCTTTTCATTTAATTGAGGTAGAAACTTCTGCTTCCCATCCTTCAGTGACAAAGTAAGATGCTCCCTGTCCTCCACAAACCCCTCAGGTACCTTCTCCCTTGATGCATGAGACAGCCTGGAGGAAAGGATGCTCTGATGTCAGGTCCCATGCTGGAGCTCAGCTTCAAGAAGAGAGATGGTGCCCACCAGCACATACATGGTTTCTTTGAAGTGCTTGAGCTCCATCACCCCAGCCTGCTTCACCTACAGCTTGGAAATGATGGAGACAGAGAGGAGGACACCAGGCTGTAAAATTCCGGCTGTGGGAAAGGTGAGAGATGAGACTACCACATCAGTTTTGGGTACTATGGACATGACTGGCAAGCCTGTACAATTGTCTGGCAAGCCAGGAGTGAAGTCTTGTCTGTAGGAGATAAAATACCAATTTGTGTGTGTGTGTGTGTGTGTTCATGCTGCTGGAGCCCTGCACAGTGAGGACTTCCAGAGATTTTTGAGGCTGAAGAATATTTCCTGGGAAAAAAGAAGGCCAGAGGTAGGACTAGAGTTGCAAGTAGTCCCTTGCATCTGAAACATTTGCCAGTCATTGGGGAAACTTTGTGCTTGTCTGTCTGGTCATATCCACTCATCTTTTTCTTCTTTTATTTTTATCTTTGTTTGTTTTTCTCCGGCAGGGGTTTGTGAGAGACATCACGCCTGGGAAGGAGACAAAGAGAAGGAAGAAGAGGAACAATCTGTCTCTTCTTTTTGTGCAATGTTCAGGGAGGTTGAGCCCTCTTGCAAAAAAAAAAAAAAAAAAAAAATCCAAAAAAACAAGCAAAATGGAGCCAGCATATCTTTAATGGTGGCACTGGGGAGGGAGTGGTGGAGCATTTTTGGGTGTCTTCAGGAGCTGTTGTCTTTGGCTACGCTACCCTGTCTCTAGACGCTTCCTGTCTTTCTGAGGTTTTCTTAGCTTATAGAGTATCTGCGTCAGATTTGAGGTTCACCCGGGAAATTGGTTCTTGCTGTGTTCAGCGAAAGGGAAGAGAATGGAGAAAAAGACAGCTTCAGGCTTCCTGCCCTACAACCCATCGCGTCGTGAAGCCTCCAGAGCACTCTTTCCCCAGAGCAGTTTCTGGAACAGATGTGCTCTTATGGATTAGAGGCAAGTTTTATCTACCACGTTGTTTTAAAGAGTTTTCCAACCCTAAATATGGAGACCCAGCTGCCCTCTTTCCACTGCCCACCTCCTCTTTGGCAAGAGGGAAGCTTGAAATTTCCCTTTTACACCTCAGGCAGCATTTCATCCTTCATTATATCCTGGCCAGTGCAGAACCAGAACAAGCGTCTGTAAAACAGGAAAAGGAGATCTGAGGTGGGGGTCATGTTTTGCTGGACATGGTGGCTGGGCTGAATGACTCCTATAACCTGGTCTGGCACACTGTGTTTAAGACATCACATCTTGCTCAGGGTCTATTTTTGGGCATCATATACCTGCACTGGCTCTACTGCCTCTCACCAGCCTCACCCTGTGAGCAAGACTATCCCACACATGAAAGACTGACACTCCTGCCTGTATAATTGCAAAGGGAGACACAGACCACTATGCTGTGACTATCCAGACTCGGGTACTTATCCAGAAATACATACAAACAGACATACCTGTCAAATCCCCTCCCTTCCTAGGTATGTTTTCACTCATGGATGGGAACGAGACACAGGCAACAGGCATGCTTTGACAGAGGCACATGCAAAATCTGTTGCAAAAGTGTATGTGGTCATACACGTGCAAGCATCTAACTCAGATAAATACAAGATGAGTGGGTACTGGTATCCATAATAGAAGTTTCTCCGTAATCTCATCTTATTGATAATGACCTAAAAGGGGTTCTCCAGAAAAGAGAAGGGTATGTTCATTGACAAGAAATGTTTGATGCTACTGTCTGAGCAGTGATTAGAAACTTATTTTCAGCTATCACAGAATCACAGAATCAAAATATGTTAGAGGTTTGAAGGGACCTCAGGAAATCATCCAGTCCAGCCCCCATGTTAAAGGGGGTCACCCAGGGCAGGTTGCTCAGGATGGCATCCAGGCAGGTTTGGGATCTCTCCAGAGCAGAAGACTCCACCACCTCTCTGGGCAGCCTGGGCCAGGGCTCTGTCATTCTCCAAATATTTTTTTCCTCATATTCAGGTGGAACTTCCCAGGTTCCAGTTTGTGCCTGTTGCTCCTTGTCCTGTGTCTGGGCACCACTGGGAAGAGTCTGGCCCATCCTCCTGACCAACCCACCCCCTCACCCCTCCCCACCCCTGCTTTAGCTATTGATCACATTGATGAGGTTCCCCCTCAGGCTGCTCTCCTCCAGCTGAACAGCCCCAGAGCTTTCAACCTTTCCTGGGCACAGAGATGCTCCAGCCCCTCATCATCCTCTTAGCCTTCACTGGACTCTCCAGTAGCTCCTTGACTCTCTTGAACAGGGGAGCCCAGCACTGGACACAGGACTCCAGATGTGGCCTCACCAGGCAGAGTAGAGGGGGAGGAGAATGACCCTCAACCTTCTTGACACACTCTAGGTCCATTGGACCATTGTACCCCTAGAGACCTCGGCATTCTTGGCCACGAGAGCATGCTGTTGGTTCATGGGTATCTTGTTTTCCACCAGGACTCCCAGATCCTTCTCCATGGAGCTGCTTTCCAGCAGACCAATCCCTAACCTGATGCATGGCAGAATCACAGGGTGGCAGGCAGTAAATGCAGCCAGCTAGCAAAGTCCTCAATAAATTAATGTCAGAAAGGTCTGCCATGGGGTGACAGGTACCTGGTACATTCCCTCCCTCCCTCTCCACAGTAATGTCATCTCCGTTTCCTTATGACATTATTCCTGGGAGCAAAGCATGCTCTGATTTTTACTCCATTCTCTATCCTGCACCTTTTCCCTGTGGGTTTTACGGGCAGGAGCAGCTCATTATATCTCTGAGGTGATCTTAGGCAAAGCTGCTCTGCACAAAACCATGTGGCTCAAATTATTCTGGTGTGTTACCATAAATTGTGGCTGTATTTTCATCCTGAGAGAGCTTTATTTAGCTTTCTAGATGGTTGCTGTATTTTAAGCTCTGTCCCAGAGCAGCATGAAATTGCCAACACAGCCCAGGGCACCCACTTTGCCACCCACAAATCTCTATGCCATGAACCACGTCTAACCTTGAAACTCCTTAAAACAATATTTTTTACTTCTGCTAGAAATATAAACCAGTCCCCTGTGGCACATATTTTCAGCTGTCTTCTGAGGTTTTAAATTTCAAACCTTCACTTTTATAGCAAACTGGGCATTGGAGCAGAATTTGGCATCTTGATGTTATTTCTGTATTATTTATTACTGTTACTCTGACTGCCTTTTTTTTTTTTTTTTTGCCGTGCTTGTGTACATAAAAACAGGGTCTGGGCAGTAGTTAGTATTTCTAAAGTATTTACCCTGGCTCTGAAACAGACTCCAGATTTGACCTTGGAAAGAATCATTTTATTCCATCACCCCTGTTCTAAATAGCAGCAATGGGAAGTTGGCTCCGATGTCTGTGTGTCAGTGCCCTATAGCAGATGCTCCGAGGCTCCCAAACCCATTTATCATAAGCACTATATCATCAGCTATGGACGAAGAATCCCTTTTAACAGAAACAATCTATTTCTTTAGGATGAGGAGAACTTCAGCGTGGTTTCTATGATTCCCCGAGCAGTCTCAGCTTCATTCTAAACTCTGCAGCTGTGAGACATGATGCCAGAGGCACCATCCCCTCTGAGCACATGGCCAAAGATCTTACTATTTCCTAAATTCACTAGCTTGAGACTTAATGTCTGTTTCATTCATGTCTGAGACGCTGCCTCTCTCAGTTAAACCAAGCTTATAGTAGGGGAGCTTTGAGCAGGCAGCTTCACCGCTATGCCCAGACTATACCAATAAAAATTAAGCAGTCTTGTGTGTGTAATTACCCTCAGAGCTTCTGCTGACAGAGATGCACCAGACAACACTCACAGCTCTTCATGCTACTCAGCAGTGTATATGAAGAGAGAAACAAGCATAAACACAGTTCACTGCATCAGCTCGTGGTGTGAATCTGTTCTCTTTAGTCCAGTGGCCACGCTCCTTCTGGAGGGTAGAACTTCCCATTATATCACCAGCACCAAGAGTGGAAACCAATCCCATCGCTGTCTGCAGGGCACTCTGAAACAACAGGCTCTGCTCCCCAAGGGGTAGCATCTCCTAAGGGACATCAGAGAGCTTTGGACCAGGGCGGATGTCCCCTGGGAATGCCTCTAAATGTGGACCTTGGGCATGTGGTTGGAGATGATGATGCTTCCAGCCTTAAGTGGCAACATTTCTTTGGGTGATGGAATGCTCACACAAGGCGACGTGCCTGCCCTTCGCCGCCGAGCAGGATGTGATAATGTGACGTGAATGCAGGAGAGGTGCAGAGAAAAGGGGCAGAAAGCAAAACTTCAGCTTATGGGGATGTTGATAACTTCACCCAGATTAGAATTCATTTCCATTCCCCAAACCAGAAATGTGAAATTACTCTGTCACTTTTCATTTACCATTTGACCCCAGAAAGTCATGGCAATTTGGGCTCCACTTTGAAGAATTTTCCTCCATCATTTTTCATCTAGTTTCCACACAACGTTGTTTAAAATGCTATTTTTTTGGCTGGTTGCTCACTTGTCTGTGTGATGATATCATGAATCTCTGGGCAAACACCATGAATATGCATTTTGATGAAAACAATGTTTTTGAACAAAACTAGGCTGTAAATGATGCAATGAAGTGATTGTCTTTTTGTTCTGTTTTGGTCTAGCATCAAGCCCAGCATGATCCCAGTCAACGGCTGCAATCCTTGGCAAGAACGATGATTGTTGGGCATTTAGAAATTAATAGCAATTAATGATGAGTAGGAGCTGCTAATAGCGTCTCTGTTCATGATGGGCTTTGCTCATCATGCTTGTGACACTGGAACGTGTTAATGAAATATTTTGTACTGGCTGTCTCCCACACATGCATCAGCCTTCTCTCTCCACTTTCTTCTTTTCAAAATGTGTGAGAGCCCAATTGTTGGTCAGTCAAATAAGGTCCCTCCTGGGCTTTTGGGGAATTTTGCATTGCTGAACCAGAGAAAAGAAATTAATCTTCTAAGAGGACTGGTCAGAGGCAGAGATCTCTGCAGTCAACTGACACAGTGCTTCTAGTACCTCATGTCCTTCCACTCCAGTCTGCTCCCTTTGGCATCTGTGTTGGCATGTGTGTCCCACATTACACAACACAAAGGAAATTTTTGGGACCTCCACGGACCAACATTATGATTGCTTCATACAACAGGTGTCTTTGCCTGCAGATGGTTTATTAATATGGTATCAACACTGTTGATGCTTGAGAAATACCTCCAGGTGATGGGTAGAATTCAATCTCATTGGGTTGTCCCAAGGCTACTCAATTTATCCCAAGATCCACTTCTATGCAAAGAATGCAAAGGGACTCTTTATCACAGAGTGCAGTGATAGGATGAGGGGGTAATGATTTTAAAATGAAAGAGGGGGGATATAGATTAGGTATTGGGAAGAAGTTCTTCTCTGTGACAGTGGTGAGACACTGGCCCAGGTTGCCCAGAGAAGCTGTGGATGCCCCATCCCTGGAAGTGTTCAAGGCCAGGTTGGACAGGGCTCTGAGCAACCTGCTTTAGTGGAAGGTGTCCCTGCCCATGACAGAGAGTTGGAGCTAGATGATCTTTAAGGTCCCTTCCAACCCAAGCCATTTCGTGGTTCTATGAATTACAACATTATTTTAAAATTTGCCTCTTAGAACTGGGGACATGCACAATTCCCGTAGGGTCCAGTCTCCACTCTGCAGCAAATGCCTCACCTGAACCGATCCCACAATATCAACCAAGTGCGTACTCTAAACATCATCAGAACATCTCAGGGATCTCCAGGAGGCTGGCTTTTTCTGTGGGACTATAGATGTTATATATCTGGGGCCTTGAAGAGATCTTCATAAAATTTTCTCAAGCTCTAAGGCTGGGCAGAAGTTTGCTTTGGATTGCTCTACTATGGAGACAATAAATCAGCTGTACAGACTAAACCTGGAATTTGGCTTCTAAATCTGGTACTTGGAAGGACTGAATATGTTTCCTTGCTGATGCTGGTGGGTGTTTCAATCTACATATTGATGCTATAGGTGTCTGAGTTAGGTGAAATCAGTCCTGTCTCATTTACAAACTATTGCTTTAATTGTCTTTATGGGGATTTAGCATCCAAAGCTATTTATGTGCTTTAGAAACAAACCTGTACATGCTTCCTCGGGAGAAGAGAGTGAACTGACCCCACTACTAAGAAAATCAGCAATGACATTTCAGGCTTGGGTACCCTGTGAGAGTAAATAAATCCCACTGGCTAACAGCACAGAGACATGAGATGGACTGAGGCAATCCTAAAGATAGCTGTACTATTTCCTGCACACCATAAGCACTTCAAAATCATTTCCCTTCAACAAAGTCTTGATTCTTAAAGACAGGCTTTGCATGGACTTACTGTGTGACTGTTTATGGTTTCTTGAAACATCCTGGCATATTCCACATATCTTGGTTCCTGTTATTTACCAACCCTCAGCACAGGATGAGAGGAAACGGCCTCAAGTTGTTCCAGGGGAGGTTGAGGTTGTCCCTGAGGAAGAATTTCTTCCCCGTTGGGGTTGTCCAGGCCTGTCACAGGCTGCCCAGGGCAGTGGTGGAGTCCCCATGCCTGGAGGGGTTTCCCAGCCGTGTGGAGGTGGTGCTGAGGGACAGGGGTTAGTGGGGACCTGTCAGTACTGGGGGAATGCTGGGATTGGAGGAGCTTGAAGGTCTCTTCCAACCTAAATGATTCTGTGATTCTGTGGGGCTGTGATTCACAAATGGCAGTGGAGAGGAATCAGTCATGAGTTCTGCACCTTCTGGAAGTTGCAGTTGCTTTGACTGGGACAAAGGGGGTTTTTTTCTTCTTTTTGGTAAAAGTTTCTTTGGTGGGTAATACATGAAAATGCAGTCTGGTTGGAGTACGATGTGACTACACATCATCAGACAATGAGCTCCTCAAAATGGAAATGTTCCGCAGAAGCATAATTCTCTAAGCTTTCCGGTTGCCCAGCTCAGACAAGGAGAAACCTCTTTGTACTACAGCTGTGATTTTTCACACTTCAATGTGGGAGTGGGGATGGACTGAGGATACAGGGGACAGGAATCCCCAAGGCTGTTACATTTTTTTAACTCAGAACAGCACTGCACAACAGACTCATGGCCTCTTCTTCTGGCCCTAAAGCACACTGTTTTCGTTTGTTCTACAATGGGATTTTTTAATTTTATTTTATTTTATTTTATTTGCTTCTGTCTGGTGCTCTAACAATGTCTGATCTAACACCATTAAGACTCAGTTTGGTCAATTCTCTGGACAAATGCATCCTCACACAGCTAGAAGGTTTGAAATACAGGAAAAATGTGAAGAGATATGCCACATAAGCAAAAAGTGCTTCCTAGAAAGATTGCTAAAGGATTTTCAAGCAGCATCTCTGTTTTTAAGAATCTATGTGTCTAAGTTTGTCTATGAGTGCACTGGAAGGGGCTCACAGACTTACATGCTCAGATTTTCATCTAGGCCAACCCTGACTGTGCAATTATGATACTGTCCCTTTGTCTGGTGTGCATAATAGAGTATGTGCTGCGTTTCTGCTCTTCTACCTGCTTTACAGAAGCTACAGAAAGGTACTACCGAGATTTTGTTTCTGACAAGACAGCATGAAAGAGGTAGACAAGGTAAGTCTACCTGAACCAAGTGAAGTTCTTCAGAAGTTTTGATCTAGTTTAAAGACAAAGAGTGAGTTCACACTGGAGAACTTTGTGTTGCATGGTCATGGGGTCTTGGGATTGCTTGGCATCATCAAACTCAAAACTTCATTCCAGAAATATCAGACCACAACTTAAGAGATTCTGTGAGAGCCTGTGTTATCTATGTGCTTGTGTGCTTGCTCTTATGCACCCATTGACCCATCCTGGTGGGAACAGAAGCGCAGCTTCACAGTCCCAAATGACACACAGTTGCTTCAATTCAGCATGGGGCTACCTACACGCATACATACTTTTCTTTCTTAATTTCTCCTCTCTTTAATCCTTGCCATGCGTCATAACTCTCCCATGGCACTTTTATGACAGGAAAATGAAGGAATTCATGGAACAGCTAGTTCAGAAACATAGGCACTTTTGGATTTATAAATGAAAACATTCATTTTGCTGTTCTACTGGGCTTCTGGCGTATTTCAACAACTTCAGCCGATAAACGGGACAAGAAGGATAGATGGACACAAGCTGCATAGGAAACTTTAGGGAATCTGAAGAATTTCTATGTTAAATACAACTGGGAAATCACGAGGCGTTTGGTGAATTCATCGCTCACATTGTCTACATTGTGCAGTGTGGTTACATCTCTGCAGAAACACTCATATAGGTATTTAAGATTGGTATCTTATAATCAGATACTAATTCTACCAGTAAACATGAATTCACAGATATTTTCACATCATTTCTCCTCCAAAGCCACTGCTGCTACAATCAGATAATAACATAGCTTTTATCTTGGTGGGGCTTGGTGGGGAGGGGAAGGGGCGAAGTACTACGCAGGAAGGTCTATGAAGCTACAGTCTCTATGAGCAAATTTGCTGGGTTTATGAGCTGACTAAGATGAATCTCATCCATAAAATCTCAAAACAGGCCTTGCAGAAGATATTCATACTTCCGAGGAATAGCTAGAGGATGGGGCAATAGGCCTGCAAATGACAAGGTCCACCTCTGTTAGGGTGCTGAATTGTGTTGAAACAACCTATTCCTGATGCAGTTGTTTAGGGCCATTTTATTTTCAGAGGAGGGAAAAACAGTGTGTTCAAGGGGTAAATAATCTCATCATAGGAGAAAATCTATGAAAAATCAAATGGGTCAGTGAAGAAAAAAGAATCCCGAAACCAGTTCTGGAGAAAACTGCAGATTCTCTTGGGAATGGTGTTATGGTGGAAAGTCATGCTTAAAATCAGGTGTAATTTTGACAACAGGTTTGGCTGGGAAAAAAAAAATCCTGCTCATAGAGGAAAATGTTGAAAATGTAGAAATGTTTTATTTCAAAATGACACAGATGGATGCATTTTGATTTTCCACTCCAAAGCAGTAATAATTAGTTGAGGCTAAAAAATCACTTTTGGAGTGATGAATAAGGAAAAAAAATCAGCTAGAATATATCACTAAAGGGCAAAGTATTTTTAATTGACCTCCAGATTAAATTATTGGTGTATGTACTTGTTTATTTGCTTGTGGGCATCACTGAAAAAAATATTACAGTAGTCACTTTCTTTTCCGCTTCCAGGTCAAAAAAAATGATGCTTCACCCCCTGCTCTAATCCAGGCTTGGGTGAGTTTAAGGAGAGGGTAATGAAATGCCTACCAGTATCCTTGCTCTGACTGAAACCCCTTCTCCATGGCTGGGTGTCGCAACGCAAGTTACTGCTGGAATGTACTATGTAATTCTGGCAAGAAGTCAATAGGCTCGAACTCCTCAAATAACCAAAGCACGGGTCGAAGAAACCAGCAGAGCAGGCAGCAGCCCAGACAGCCAGTCCATTAGCAGCTTAACCACAGCAGATGTAAAGTCACCAACGAAACTCCCTACGGAGTCTCCCCAAGAGCCAGATGCTAGCGCTATAAAAAGAGCTTCTAGAAACTTGGCATGTTTCCTGCCCACATTTTTTTTTAAGGACACTTTCTTTTTTTTTTTTTTTTTTTTCTTAATTTGGGGTTAGGGATGAGGGACAGGAGGAGGCAAGGGGAAGATATTGCTTATTTATTCTTGTTTGCTTGTGAGCAAACCCTGATGAGAACAAAGTACAGAGGTAGTGTGTTCTGAGACACAGAATTCAACAGGCACAGTTCCAGCCTTCTCCCACACATAGCTTTGCTTACGTGCCTTGGGCAGACCTGGGGGTCTTTCCTCAAAAAGCCCTGTCAATGCACTTGGGGTGAAACACCAGCCATTATTTTGTCCTGCTTCACTGGGTCACCGGTGAGCGCAGCTTGCCCTATGGGCTGCCCTTTGGCAGTCCTCTTGCCTTGCACTCTTAGCTGGTGCACACCAGCTCAGGTGATTGTGCTTGGCCTGTTGGTCTTTGCCTCTCATGTTGCTCCATCAAAAGACTTGTTCACTTGCAGCACCACCAGCCCTTCAAGTTTTCCTGAAGGAGCTGCAAGCCTCATTAAGTCCCAGATGCTGGACTTATATCATGAAGGTGTTTCAACTCTGATTTTAGTAACAGCAACAAGAAGCCAGTAACAAAACCAGTAATAATGTGTAATCCTCATGGTACAGATACCATCAGTGCCCATAAGATAAACATTGAAGCCTAGGACAGACAGAGACACCAACTCTACAGATATCTGCGCTTAGATGAGTGAATGCCATCCATACGCCCAGAGGAAAGGCTCGCCTGCAGCTGTGGATGAGGACAGATGTTGTTTGGGGAATGTATGGTGAAAGATGTGGATGTAATACCTCAAGGTGACTCCTTACCAGGAGTCTGAGCAGCAGCAGGGTGGTGGCTTCGTGTTAGGGAGCTGTGGAAGAAAGCAGCTGCTGGCCAACTGGAGGGGTTAGGATTTCTCCTCCACATAAACTGCACTTGATGTGGTAACTAAACCTCTCTGGAAAGAAGTCATAACAAACAGCCATGCTTTGATTTTGAGGGAAATTTGGATTAGGGAGGCCCTAGACTAGGTCATGTAGGACTCATTGTATGATGGCAACAGCCCAGTTTAGAGGTTGTTACCAAACCCAGTGATTCACAGCGACTATTATTTTTTTGCCACTTACTCGCACCTTTGTGTACAGTGAACCCAGGCTGGATGCAAGATATTCCTGTCATTACAAGCATCTTTCTACTCCTCCCTCTGCACTTTAGCATTTTGTTGTTATTGCCACCAGCTCAATACTGCGTTTATCTCTAACTGCTGGTTTTCTCTTATGATTATTCCTTGGCTACTCAGTGGTATGTTTTGTGACATCTCGTATATTGATGTAACCCAATAGTTTGTGTTCTCCCGTTCATAGCAATTCCTCTCTGTGGGGATGATCTATTCGGTTACTGCTCCCAGTTTGTATCCTGGTATTCCAATGTTTCACTGATTATCCTTCTTCTGCTATGTTTCCAAGCTGTCTGTTTAAAAAATACCTTTTGCTTAAATAGAGTGTCGCATATTCAGATTTTTTGGTGTTTCCTAAAAAACTACCAGCTTCTAGCTTCTCCTTTTTCCACCCTGATAGATATCCGATAGATATAATTTTTTATATTTAAATTATTTTTCCCCAAAAAATGAGCCAAATTAATATGTGTCCTTTTTCGTGCTTCTCATCTGAGGTTTTTCTCAACAGCATTTAATTACTGTTTCCCCTTTCCTCACACAGACACAGAAACAGTGATGAAACCAGGTGACAAAAAAAGTCATGTTTTACTGAGAAAATCTACAGGACCAAATAGGTATGTTAGAATAATTTCCAGTTTGCGTTGGAAAGACTTTCCATTTGTTTCACAGGTCAGAGTGTTGGAATGGAAAGTAATCCCTGTGGAAAAGAGATGCACTTTAGCAAACATTGTGTACCCTCCCGGCTTGCTTTGCTCTTTTCTTTTACATCTCAGATGTTAATGGTGGTATCTTCCAAAGACGAGAAACATGTGAACAAGGTTGGGTTTGTTGGTGATTGCTGGGCATTCTACTTTAATGATTTTTCCCTAAAGACTAAGAGTATTCCTTGCATAAATGAGGTTTATATAACTGCTTTAGTTTCTTTTTTCCCTTCACTTACAGCTGTTTTTTCACAAATGTAATAAACACAAAGGCCCAGTTGTTTTGGAAGGAAGAGGAGAAGAGAGAGAAGGCTAAATGACAAATACATTTTTTTAATTGAACTAGTCACCAAAAAAAAAACCAACAACCAAAACGTCTCCTTTTTTGTCCCCTCACACTTAACAATTTTATATTGCTCTTTTTATTCCACATCAGAAAAAAATGGCAATGCCCAGGTGTTCATAGTTCAGACCTAAGTTTCCTCAGTTTCCTGAGTGTATTGAACATCCACAGAGGCCACCCTCTTCCCTTGAAGAAACAAGACAAAACAAACAAAAAACCCCATTTATCCAAATAAGTTCAGGGACAGCACATTTTGTAGCTCTGTAATGGGAATCAGGGCTGAAAAATGAGAAGACATTCCATTACATCGAAATCCAAGGCCAGCATCTGCGGTTCTCGGCGTCTATCTTGTCCTAAAAATAAAGTTATTTTTAAGCATTAGAGGAAGAAAGAAGCAAACAATGCCACCAGGAATCAACCTCAGTCATCCTCATGCATCTGTACTCAGCTTGTTGGCAGCAAGGCCTGCAGCTGAGTGTCTCTGAACTATGTAGATGCCAACTGAGATCAAAGAGCAATCACACAACAGGACAAAATATCTTTAGTCAGTCCCAACCACACAATCTTCTACTCAATGTGTGAATGACAGCCAAAACACAGGAAGCAGTGATATGGAGAAGCAAGATAGCCATGTCAGACATGAGGCCAGGGTAAAGACTCAGCTTTCCAGAAAAACAGTCCAGTTCCTGAGGCACTAGAAAGTTTCTCCTTCTTCTGTTATCCCTCTTTTATCTACAGGTCACTGTTCCATCAGCAACATTTGCGCACAGGGATTTCTCTTAGCTAATGTCTAGATTTCAGGCAGATGTTTCCCAAAACATCTGACGAAATTTGAGAGCCCCAAGGCATTCAGAACATCCCCATACAGATGGTAAATATGACATAGTGTTTGTGGGAGATTTGTCCTTCTCAAAGTTGGCAGTTGGACTCACTGCATCTATGTGTCTCTTCAGACGAGATGAATTACCCTGTATGCTCCCTTTAACCAACTTCCTTTAGGTCTGGAAACAGAGGTATACCCTGCTTTCATGTAGACACCTGCTTGCAGGCATCTTAATCCAATGGGAGACGAGGAAGACTATGTCAGCTGGTCAAATACTGATGGCGTATTCTAGGATTTCACCTTTTTGTGAGTTCAAGCCACAGGGCTCAATCCAATTCCCCACACGTCAGCATCTAGAGCTGCTTGAGATGTCCCAGAGTACCCTGCCTGGCTGCCAGCTGCCAGAAAGCACTAGTCTGCTATGGGCCCTGCATCCCTTCTGTGGGCCATGGATATACAAGACACCTGGAATATCTCAAACACCACCATGAACCTACATGTGGGACACCAAATTGAGCCTCTATGAACACACTACGGACTGTCCCTCCAGCTCTACTGCTCTACTACTTGAGCTTATATGATTAAAGTTAAATAGGGTGGTTTTGTAACACAAGAGTTGTGTTAGAGAAGGAGGTATCTGAACAACATCCAACATGCTCCCAAAGATGTTCTTTGCCATCATTTTGGGCTGATTGATCAGCACCCAGGGATGGATGTGCACCTAAGAGATAGGCCATGTCTGCTGTCAAGGAAGACTAGTTGGCTACAATCCTGCAGAACACTTGACCTCGGGGTGGCTGGAAAAAACAGTGTAAGAGCTACTAATTGAAGATGTAATTGATTACATTCTGTTATAAATAGTACACAGTACGTGGGGACAAGCCAGTGGAAAGGCTGTAGATGAGAAAAGTCGATATGGAGTAGTCACAGAAGCTATGGTCAGAAAATGAAGAGAAAAGGAAAGACACAGTCCAGTTCTTATACTGGGATGCAGCTCTCTTTCCTCCACCATATGGGAATGGCCAAGAACCAAGAGCCGCTACTTTATTTTTGGACTCAGATCCAGATTCTCACTGAGTTCAAATCCAGCATTTTGGGGTTTGTTTCTTATACGCTCTACGGCAAAGGGCCATCACCCCTTCAAGGGTAAAGACTGCAGTAGTCTTTCGCCAACAGCAACAGAGCAGAGAGTGGAAGATGCCACCACTGCATGACACCCGTCACTGCTCATTGGCAATCAGTGGCACAATGGTCCTCTGTGAGCCAGGAGCTCTCAGCTCCCTTTCCAAACCCATCATAAGCGAAAACACTTGCTGATCCCTGTGCTGCAGCTCAGCCTTGTGCCAGCTTTACAGCTTATCACTACTCACTTGTCTTCTTCAGTGGCTGACGTTGCTTTAGGTGACTAGAAAGACTTTCGGTATTGGAATAGGAATTTCCCATGGCGGTGGGTTTAGGTTGGGATTAAGGACTGAAAACATCTCTAAACAACAAGTAAGGATCCTGTTAGCCATGGGATTACCCACTAGGCCTGTGGGTCCAGATCTTTGGATTCGAAAACTGGGAGCCAGTGTTGGAAAACTGAGCATATGTTCAGAGGAGATAAATGCCTTTGAGAAAGAAGACTGGACCGTAATGAGAGGAAACCCACTCATCTTTTTTAGCCAGTTTACATTTTGTTCAATTATGTCTTGGGACAAAAGTCCCAAAAATCTGGATGTGACTTCAACTTAACTCCCTCCCTGGCGTGTCAGTGAACACAGTCAAAAGTCACCACACAACAGACAGGTCTCGGTGGGATAATGTCAGCTCCAAAAGCAAAACAAAGCCAGGCCTGGTCAGGACAGAGTAGAAAAATACACCAAAGCAGAAGGAAAAAAAAAACCCAACAAAACCAAAACAAACGAAATTCAAAACAACCGGAACAATTCTGAAGGAAGCCACTGCTTTTCCCAGTTTATCAGAAACTTTGCAGAATAGCTGGAGTTGGTTAACTCTCAGGTCAGACCTTCCCCAAGAGCAGAACAGAGATCAATAATGGGGGAAACCAGCTGAAAACAGTGGGCACCTTTTGCAGGAACACAAAAATAAACAATGACCAGGAAATACTGGAAATAAAGTTCAGCTCGTTTGCAATGGTGAGACAGAGATATCCTCAATGGTGCTGTGGTTTGGAGAACACCACTTTTCTACTTATTTTTTCCCACTCTTTCTCTAGCCAGCTCAGTTCTATCTCCTTGCCTTTTTAGGAGAAGTCTAGGAGCAGGGACTTGTGAGTGGAGATGAAAAATAAGCATCCTTTGAAGTTCCCAGTCAGTCATAAAGGAAGGAGCACTCGTTCTTTGGAAATCAAATCCTTTTAGGATAGATTATGTTGGCATCCAGATTTACCAGACAATTGCAGAAATGTTACCAATTTTCTGTGCACTTGACAGGGCAAAGAAAACCTTTTACTCATTCTTATCCTAATTCCTTGTACAGCATGCTGAAGGGATGTACTGTTTTTGATTCATCACTCACACATTCTTCAAGCCTATCTCAGATGCCAAAACCAAAATAGTAGAATATGGAAGGAGGACAGAAGAGACTCACCTGGCACTCAGTTAGCCATGATATGTTTCACAAAAGCTGGAAACAAGAGAAAGACAAGGGTCATTTATCAATTCCCTTTCACTGAACTCAGTAACGTCATGGGTATCTCACCATGGGTGTTATTTAAAGTTGGTCTTCTTGCTTCTTTGGATGCAATGAAGACCACACTGCTCTGTAAACATCATTCCAGTGAACTCAGGTTTACAAACAAGGTATTTCAAAGTCAATTTTTTTAATTTTTTAAATTTAATTTAATTTTTGTCTTCAAAAGTTTTGGGTTCCTTTTTTCTCCATTGAAAACCCTTCATTATATAAAATTTGAAATTCAAATGGAAAAGCAAAAACAGATTTTGCAGCAGGAAAATATTTTTTTCCTTCCCAATAATACCCCCATGCTACAGATTTAACTGAATTCAGCATAAGTTCATGAGCCATTTGGATTGGCTAAATCTACAGATTCCTACCAATCAGCTACTTGGAAGAAATGTTTCCCTGAGCTCATATTGCTGGTGTTTCTAAATAGAAGGAGACCACCAACCCAAATATTCATAAAAGGTCCAGTGAACATGACAGACCAGCTAAATCACCAAGATGATACAATGGTCGGTCGCCAGTTAACCTTAAGAAGGACTCAGGTGTGTGTGAAAGCGCATATTCATGATCCCTTCTAGAATATTGTGGTTTTATTGAACAGCCTGAAGCATGTAGGCTTGCAAGATGCAGGAGAGAACCATGGTCCATGTACTCATGGCTGAATCCTTTTATTCTGGCTTTTTACAGAGCAATGAAATGAAATGGAAGGGCTTTGGAAGGCCTTGTAGGATTCTCAGGACACGAAAGATGCTAAGGATAACATTTCTTGCTGAGTTTTTGAAGGAAAATCTAGTGATTTTCTACAAGGAAGTCTCCAGCTGTGGAAAATACACATAACCTTCAACAGAGAGGGTATATCAGATGACTTACAGGACCTAAATTGGTCTAAAATTCGGCAAAGCACATATCCTTCTCCAGATCTTCCACGGATTTCAACTTTCTCAGGATAATTGCAACAAACCTTTCAAGCACAAGAGCACTGCTCAGACCAGAGTGGTCATACCTACCTTCATAGTTGATACAGCCATTGGCATCTTCCTGACCAGCCATTAGCTTATCAACTTCCTCTTCAGTCAACCTCTCACCTGGGTGGGAAGAAAAATGTCCCTTCAGTACCTGGGTCCTTTTTAAAGTATTTACAAAGCACAGTTCAAAGAACCAAAGAATACAAAAGAGGATGAGATCTTCTCCTCAATGTAATTTGTGGTGCTGACTGCTAGAAAAGCAACTTTTGTACTTGCAAACTGAGAAAATTTGATCTGAAAACCAGAAAAGCAGAATAAATATGGAAACCCACATGATATCATGTTCACATACTCGTTCTTCTAAGAATAAGTTTTCTTTAAGTGCCAAATCTCAAAGGCTTTAGACACTTCTTAACCAAATCCTCACTCAGCAAACTCTTAGTAGAGCCACCATCTAGTTTGCCTCTGAGTTTGAGGTTCAGGAACACTCCAAGGTCAAACTTAGGGTCTCTGATTTGGAGCAGTGATCAATTCCATTTAATTTAATTATCTCAGTATTCGGTGCCTGTAAGGTTTCATATTGGGTAAGTAGAGATCAACCCAATCCATCCCCTTATTCTGGTATTAGGCACTGAATTTAGGATGAGATCAAATGAGTTCCGGAGAAGTAAATGAGAAATTTGAGGGTGATTTCAACTGAAATTGTAGAAATTAAAATAATAAAATGAAATATAATAAAAAATAAAGTAAAAAAATTAAATTGAAGAATATAAAATAAAATAAAATATAAAATAATAGAATTAAATGCATTGGGTGTGCCCTGCTAGTCATGTTGTTCCACTTTCCCACCACTGAGTTCTGGCACGTGGCAACCAGCCCTCAGCTGATGTGAACCTGTGAAAATTAAACTTATTTTTTGAAAATTGAACAGAAAATTATGCTAATTTACAGAATATTTAGCGTTTAGAGATACAACTCATAACAGCACTGTTAATTCTTATGGAAATACTTCCTCTTGGTGCTTGGAAATCAGACATTACCACGTTGTTCTGGGTTACTGGAAGGAGAAGGGTAGATACAAATGGGTGTATTGTAAAACTGCCCATAGTGGTTTCTTGGTCCCAGGTAAGGTTAGACACGGCATCAATCCTGGCCCTGTGTGGTTTTTTTTTTTCATCATCCCTGAATTTGGTTCCCAAACTGATCTGATAGCACCAGTGATAAAGGTAAAACCACATTGCTTTCTTTTCTTATTCTCCATTCCATATAAATGTGGTGCTGAGGGACATGGTTTAGTGGTGACCTGGTAGTGCTGGGTTAATGGTGGGACTTCATGATCTCAAAGGTCCAGAACCATAACGGTTCTGTGATTCCCTGTGTCGTTAATAGACATGGATAAGTCATTGAGTGAAAACCCTTGGCCATAAAAAATTTGGCTTCTTGAACTGATAATCCTAGGTCAAAACCCATCACTGGAATCTTTTGGTCTAAACCAAATCTCCTTTGTAAACGCTGATCCTTGTTTTAAAATAGTGGACAAACACCAGTGGAAAAGGCTGATCTTGAGAAATGCTTAATGGATTCAGGTGACAATGTGTCAGTGCCTTCTAATCCAAACTGGAAACCAGTCATTAAGTCACAGCCAAATTTTCTGTCCTGCTCTCATTCTGTCGTCATCACTCTCTGTGAAATCCGAGCTTCTGAAGTAAAAATGGGAGAGGACAGACAAATCTTGATCCCTCCTTTAAAAAACAGGAGCTTTCCATTTCAGAGACACTTCTGTTGAACAGGTGACTGATAAAGAAACATCTCATCTTAAAACATTTCTTGCAGGTGTAGACAAATGGAGACAAATATTGAAGGAATAGACGGGGTTTCCAGTGTGTGGATAATTTTATGGTCATAGAAATGTAATATTTATTGGAGAAATAAACCACCAGAAGGAGAGAAGGAGAGCAAGAGAGCGGGAGGGCAGGAGGGAAGGAAGGAAGGAAAGAAGGAAGGAAGGAAGGAAGGAAGGAAGGTAGGAAGGAAGGAAGGAAAGAAGTCAAATATTTGAGCTGTAGATCAATGATTCTTAGCTTCATTATTAAAGAACTTTTTTTAGTCTTTATAACTGAGTACAATGTGAAAGCTGAAGTCTTGCGTGGTCATTTTCCCCATAAAGGTTGTCCATAATGATACAAGCTGTATATGAAAGACCTCAGAAATGAAACTGCATGAGGAAAGGTTCGTCTTACCCAGTGTAGCCAAAACGTGGCGGAGTTCAGCCCCCATCACCGTTCCATTTCCCTCCTTGTCAAACACGCGCAGACCCTCCACAAAGTCCTCGTAGGTGCCTGTGTCTTTCGTCTTGGCAACGTGCTGGAGCATGGGCAGGAAGGTCTCAAAGTCAATCATCTTAGAGTTCATCTCTACAAAGACACAGATGGAAATAAAAGTTTTGGTGGATTCTAGAAGAGTAGAGGACTAATCATGGGGCATCCACCATGCAGAAGAATGGATAGTCAGAGTGGGAAAGAGGTCTGACAAAGAGAGAAGTATGAGGTTTTGATAAATAGGTAGATGGATGGATAGATACATACCTCCTAGTATCTGACATACATAAACATCAAGGAAAAAAATACTCTTAGGCTCCCATGGCTGTTTTATGCTACATCAAAGTATGAAACTAAGCAGAAGACAGTAAGAGAAGCTCATTCCCAACATGAAATCGGCTTTGCTTTGCAATCCCTGAAACACAGAGTTGTTTAAAACCATACTGGGAGAGGAGCTTCAGAGCGAATAGGCAGGACCAGGGCTGTGTATCCCATTTTCCTTGTTCCGTTGAAGAACATTAGATGGGATTTTGTTCCCATGTGACTCCTTGTCCTACCTGCCACTGTGTCATTGACATATCCTATCATATCATAGGTGTTGTCAGAACTTGTCAGTTCCAAGCCAGTGGAAAGAAAAGACAGAGAAGGAATATAGAAAATTCCTGAATATTTAGAGAGATTTCCTTTGTTTTCAAGAGATATCCAGTGTATGGTGAACACTGAATGGAGATATTACTGCAGTCATAACAGACCTTCTAACACATACTTTTGTAGAACAAGCTGTCTCCTCACAACAAGTCTATCCCTTTGTTTCTTTGGATGTTTTCAAAACATCCATGTTTAAATAGATACGAGTGAAGGACTGTCATTAAATCAATTTTAAAAGGCAAAAACATGTCATTGTAAAACACATTGACGCACAGGGCCATTAAATCAATCCATTCTCCTAAACTTGAGACAACTATATTGACTGCAAGAGCGCTTTTTTCCTTGTTTCCTTTTCTGTTAGTGATTTGCAGAGGCTGTTCCATATCCTCTGTGATTTCACAATTAATCTTTCCATCAGAAAATGGAGATGTCATCCACTTCACAAACAATTCATGGAGTGCTCTTTTTCAAAACAAACAGAGGAGGACACCAACCTTCTGGTTTGGGTCTGCCAAGCACCTTCATGACCTCTGCCTGGGTTGGATTCTGCCCCAAAGCTCTCAAGACATCTCCGCATTGTGCGTATGTGATTTTCATCTCCGATTTAGGAGTCCGGTCGAAGAGTGAGAATGCTTCCTTAAATTCTGAAAGGCAAAAAAATACAAAGAAATGCATGCCATGCTCCCTCAGATAAAGTCAAAGCAAGCCTAGAGCTTCCCCCTAACTAACTCCGCCTGACCCTTTTATTTTGCAGTTTGGGAACGAGTTGGATGAGCTTTGTTGTTGTTAACTCCAGTGTTTGTGTTCCTCCTCCCCTGAATTTTCCAGTTCAATCAGGAAATGGCATCAGGGAGGTCAAATGCTCTTCTTGTGGTATTTCCGTCTCAGCTAACACTGGGAAGTGCAGAAAACCTTATAGAAATGTCTGGCCTTGAGAACTTTCCAGCATGTCAGGAGCACTCAGGATGGCACAGAATTCAATGGCGGTTCTGCTCGTTAGCGAACAGGATGTTGTATTCTACATTATACCCTTAGAGGACACTGACACAGCCCAGGGAGATGAAGGAGTACCTCTGCCAGCAAGTAACAAGATACTCCACGATAACTACTGGAATAATCACGCAACAAACCCTATTGTTGAGGAAGATTGAAGGTGTGTGGAAAACCTTATCATTGATCAATTGTTGTATTTAACAGTGTCAAGGAGCAGATCTAGAAGAGTCCTCTGATCCCAAATCCAATTGCATCTGGAGGAGTCAGGTTTGTTATGCCACCACCCACCAACGCCAGGCCAGATCTCACACAATCATTCCCTCCAGTGGTTTCACATCTGCCTGCTCCCCGTGTGCGCCCATGCAGAGCCCTTCCCCTTGCAAGAACAGCCAGCTCCCCTCCACTATGCCCCTGTGAACATGTCCTCATGTCTTCTCTTTACTTCCTACCGAAGAAGGAGTGTCCCTTACCACTGCAAGCAGCAGTATCTTGACAAGAGCACTCCCATGGGAGAGAGTCCCTGTTCTACCACTAATTAATGGAGTCAGTGCAGGATCCCAGCGGAGGCTTCTCCAGGCACTAGTTACTCAGGTTTTCCTGCCCCTCCTGGAGTTGCAGAAAAAATTGCAGAGACAGAGGAGCATCTCAGGGCATGAGCAACAAGAACAGCCCATTATCCTTTACTGAGCATGCTGCCTCGGGCATGGTCTAAGAGCGATCACAAATATCCCTTTGGCTTTAAAGCCAAATCTGCCCCTTGTCCTGCTGTTACTCTTCTGTCTGCGTTTCCCTTCCACTCTCCGAACACAGTAAGACTATCTCTTCTCCATAGATCATGACTCATTCAGCCATTCATGAACTCTACACACCAGATTTTCTCCATCTTTCCTTTCTCAGCTCCTTCTCCTCCTCTTGATTTCCTCTGCTCCTTTTTTCTTTCATCTCCTTTGCTTATTACCCCCTCTCCATCCTTCTCCCCGTGTAGCATCTCCTCCTTTCTCCTTCTCTTTTCATTTATATCATTCCACTCATATCTTACTCATTTCCTTCCTCATCCAACGCTTTCAAACAAAGATGCATTTTCTCATTTTGGAATAATTAATGCTCTTCTTGCTTTCCTCTTTGCGTTCTCTTTGCTCTCTCTTTCTTTCTTCCTGTCCTGGATCTTTGCCTCCTCTGGAGCCCAGCTGCCACTGCCAGCCGTCACTCCAGCAGAGGGCAATAGTGGATTTTCACGGGCTCCTTGCTGACAGTGGAAGGGGGCCACTGCCCCACTCCCAACTCAGTCCTTTCCTGAGGTTCTCAGCTGCTGAGGTGGATGAGAAATACACCTCCCTTGCTAAGCTATTCACCCGCCTGACTTACTACCTGAGGTCAATTGCCTGAGCACCCCTCGCACCACCTCCTGCAGGTTCACAATTCATCATAGTTACTGACAGCACATTTATCCCTGTCTTTTTTTTTTTTTTTTAATTTAAGGTCAGATGTAACCACCTCTCACCAGAGCATTGGCCTGTGGGTTTGGAAACCCCATTTTCTCAACATACAGAAGCAGCAGCTTTCTTCATTTGCATTTCCATTTGCTGACTTTATGCAAGTTTCCACCAAAGCAATGAAACCAGCATGGCTCTGCCATGATGGCCTCCTGCTAGCCAGTAAACCACTGGCAGGAGTAGCGTATATTTTCATACACCTAATTGCTGCCTATCTTCTCATCTTGAATAGCTCATATTCCTCTCGTTTCAGCAATTTAGGGGGCTGGAGAGGCCAGAAATCCAGTTTCATAAATACACATTGCCACAATCAAAGGATTTCACTCGCAGTTGAGGTAGGAGGACATGGGTGTGTTACACATGGCTTCATCCACAGACTATTGTTCTCCTTCTGAGAGTAACATAATAGTGACTCTTTGCAGGGAAGTCAGCCTGGTGCATCAAAGTCCTTGCCTTAGCAAGAGAAAGAGGTTCAGAATACCCTAGAAGATAGGGCTGGAAAAGACCTTGAAGTCCTGCATTGTGTGTTTCTCCACCACCACCTCAATTCAGAATCAGTTGCCAGAAAACCAGTTGGGGTTAATGGTGATAGACTAAAAGCCAATAATACCTAACACGTAGGATAAGCTTTTTCTAAAAAACATATATAAAGGTATGATAGGTGACCTTGACCTCCTGATGACTTCCTGAAAGAGGAAACTTGATGAAATTAACAGCGCAGTGCAGAGCTGAAAATGAACCCAGAACAAAGCAAGTGCAGCTGAAACCCAGAAGAGAGGAAGAGCTGGCAAGCTTGGGAGTTTCAGAGAATAAGGAGAGAATGGGAAGGAGAAAACAAATCAAAAAGATGTATTCTAGAGCTCCTGCAAGTCCCGACTCTCAAGTCATGCCAACAGCCAGTATAACAGCTGTAAATCATGGCAAGTGGTGCTGGCTTTCTAACCTGTGCCAACACAAAATCAATCAGGCCCAGGCACTGGAATACTGATTAGCTTTCTTCAACTGGCAGCACACTTCTTGGCAAGGTTTTGACATGTGCCAGCTAGTAGAGAGGACAGCGTGTGCCAGGGACAATCCAGAGACAACTCTGGACCATGCCGTAGATATAACTCTACATCTCAAGAATCTCAATTCTACCTTGGAGTAAATATCTACCTAGCAACTATCAAACTGTCTACCTACTCACCTAAGATCCTTCTAAAGGTCAGATGAAGGAGTGGAGAAGAGGCCAGGAGGAAAGGAACTGAGGAGCTGACTGATGAGCAGTGATCAGTCCCCAGGTGACATTCAGGTTTTTCTCCCCAGTGCTAGCACACACTATAATTCTATTACGCTATTGTAGCAGTATGGAGTTCTCATAGCCTTTGTCACACAGATGATGTTATCTGCTTCCTGCCCCATGGATTTCTCTTTGATATTTCAAGGACATCCTATTCACAAGTCCTGGATTCCCAGCTTTGAGCTGTATAAGCAGTGAGTACAGCTAGAGCAAAAGGGAGCAGAGGTTGCTGTAAAGAAAGAAGTGACTTTCTGTTTCTAGAGGTGGTTTATATCTGCTTCAGAACTGCAGGTTTTTTATGACAGCCCTGGAGTTGCTTCAAATTTGACATTTCCTAACCACTCCAATGATGGCCAGACAAGCATCCCATTTTTTACTTTTCTTTTCCCATTCTTTGATATAGTCTCTAGAGCTCTCGATCCTCAGGGAGAGAGGAAACAAGGCATAGAAACTAGGTGGGTCCTATCCAACCTCCGAAACATTAACTGATGAGAGATCCAGCTGTTGTGCGTTGCTGTAATAGTTCAAAGGGTTGTGGCTCAGAATTGTGCCTCCCATATACTTCTCCCACGACTTTAGGACTGGAAAAGGGGCAGGTTCCCAGAAATCAGCAGTTGCCTCCAATTATATGTTACTTTTGACCTGTTGTTATAAAATAGAAACTAAAGCCATTGAGGGAGGGGCTTGAAAATCCTGAGGTAATATTGGGAGTCTGTGGCAAAGCCTCACTCGCTAAGGCACAGTTGGTTCCAGTTTAGGAAACCCTTCCTTCTGTATCTCTCCTCTCTGAATCAGCCTGACTGGATAATCTGTGATTTTTTTTTTCATCTAATTAACACATTTTCTGATACCATCTTTCATAGATTATACCAAGTTCTGCCAAGTGTTTAAAGACCAAAGCAAAATTCTGCCAGATGTTTGACTCCATCTATCAATTACCCCTTTAAGTAAAAAGCAGGCTGGTAGTTGAGGAGAAAGGGGACAGCTGCAGTGGTGTTGTTCCCAGGACTTCATGCAGGAGGTTTCAGTATCAGTTCCTTGGGCTGCAACAAGGGTTTCAGAAACTAATACTGGTGTTTTGCTTTGAAAGAGGAAAATTGCCATCGCTGTCATTATTTGCTGGTTTCTGGAGAGCTGTCACAGAACTGCAACACATTAAATTCTGACTGAGTACAGGGAAAAGTTCTCAAAAGCAGAGCTGGGTTTTCTTAAAGAAAGAGTATAGATTTGGGCTGAGGATTTGGGCATGTGTGGGTCTTTTTTTTCTTTTCTTTGGTTTTGCCTCATGGGCAGAGAAATGGAGGTTTTCTTTAATTAAATAAGTACCTAATCTGCATAGTTCATGACTTTCCCCCTTTTCTCTTGTTCAACTCGACAGAGGGTTTAGAGGAGGTGTGGAGCAAGAGCAAAGCCATAAATTAAAGCACATCCTTCTCAAGGGAGCAGCAATAACACACCCATGTTCATCCCAGCACTTGCCAGTGCCTCCCAGCAACGGTGTTTACTATGCACATAAGAGCAGCACATCTTCCTCACCTTCAATCTGATCAGGAGTGAATTCAACCTGGAAGAGACAAAGAATAAAAGCCAGATAAATCCAGAAAACTGAAGCAAATAGGAAGAGCACTGGGTTAGTCTCAGTGTTATGGTTCTGGGTGCTTGTGAGGTCCATGAGAGATGTTCCCAAGCATCCTCTGGACTAGGAGAAGGAAGAACCAGAAAACTGGTGAATTTGGGAAGCAGGACTCAGCACTAATCCTGCACTTGTTGCAAATCAGGCCACAATTTTTGAGTCTGTGCTGTTCAATCCTTATCTGAACTAACTTTTTCAGGGGATTACCACTTCACTGGCAATTCTCGGTCATGATTTACCTTGAATGAAATCCAATTAATAAAATAGTTGCCTAAACGGCAGTCAGGAGGCTGTCTGGAAGGAAGCATTTAAAGAATGCAAGTAAGGGAGCCCTAAAAGAAAAGCAACACTCTTCCCTTTTCTAACATATGGAGGGGTCCAAACACATCTTTGTCTTGAAGATTATAATCATCTAGATTGGGTCCTGTCCCAAATCCACATATGTTTGTTTAATTAGAAATAAACACCCATTGGCGCACACATTTATACAGGTGCATTGTTAGCAGCAGTCTTACACCTAGTGTGTCCAGTCATATCAAGCTTTGAGAATCTGACTGAAGCTAATTGCATATTGAGTTTATTCAGGCATCAATAACCTGTGTGGGTGAAATAGGGCCAGAGCTGCCGGCAATTTGTATTTAAATCACTCTGATAAATGGCTCTGGAGAAAGAATTCTTCTCAGCTGAGCTCAGATGTAGATATCCAGATGTGTCAGCAACCCCACATTTGCTTTATACCAGCAGAAGGGAACAGGCACCGATGATTAAAAGAGACTAGCATATTGGAGACTAGCATAAATGTAGACACCGTTTTCTGATCTGGTGAGTCCCACCCAAAAAGCTGGCCCTTTGTCAGACTGCAGGCCAGGAGAAACTCTGCCAGAGTAAAAAAGGATGACTGAAGATTCCTGCGGCTGGATCAAAGGGAAGTCTTCAGCTGAAGGGCTGAGCGTGCCTCACCTCTAATCATGGCCCCTATAAAAACACCACTCGGAGCTGGAGCACTATGCATGACAGTTGACAAGACGGTGGCAGATGGTTTGACCAGATCTACCACCCAGGCATGGCTTCCTTTCAGGAAAGCTGCAGAGGTGCGTGGGTGGCAGCTGCTGCTATTTTTCTCCCTCTCAGTAGCTACCACCATGGAGTTGTAGGGAAAGGCAAGTCATCATTTACCCGTCCACAAGGTATCACTGAAGATGGATGGAACAAACCATGGATTTTGTTTAGACTGAAGATGGCTGGGGGTTTTTTTCCCGTCCCTTCTCCGTGAGAATGATGTGGAGCACACAAAACCAAACCACGTCCTTGTAGCAAGAGCAGGGGTGGAGCTGTCCTTAAGAACTCAGACAGGAGGGATCCAGAGGGCAGGCTGTAAAAATGGGGCCAGACTGGCACAAGCAGTGGGCAAAGGAGTCTCAATGCATTTCAGCCACAGAGAGTGACCCCATATCCATGCTCTGAGGCAGCTCTGCTTCTGCAGCTCTACTGCAACGGGCATCCACTGGGAAAGCCCCCAGTGGTATCTCTGATGCTCAGGTCTGCTCCTGGCCACGGCATTTACACGTCTCCACACCACCGTCACCCCACACTTCTACTGAGCTCAGCCAGCAGAGCAGCCCTCACAATCCAAAGCTGGGGGTTACAAAACCTACTCACACATTTAATGTGAATTTGCTTTCCGAGATACAGCTTTGCATTCTCCAGTTCTTTGGAAGTAGACTAGGATGATTTCCCTCAGGGTTTTGTTTGTTTGTTTGTTTGTTTGTTTGTTTGTTTGAAATATTTTCAAATATTGAAACAGTTTCAACTATTCCATAGTTTCAACTATTAAAGTAGTTTCTGGCATTTCAGAAGACTTGTGTTTCCCCTGGTATTTCTTCTGTTGGCAACTGAGGTTTTAAAACAAGGACGTTCCTGTGAGTGCCAAGCACCCTCCGAGGCTCACAGTGGCACTATTTGGTACAAACCCATATGAGAGATGCTGATGGTTAACCTCTCTCCACTTGCCTGTTGCCCTGATGTGTGGGCTGTGCTGCACGTTCTTTGAAGACACCAGATGTCTGAATTAAATCCTTTAGCTAACAAATGGGAAGTGTTATGCCAGCTGCCCTGGTGTTTTGGCAATCTTGGCTTCAGGGGGTCATCACCCGGTCACTGGTGGCATCAGCTGTATCCTTAATGCTACTGTCCACTTGCCTTAAACAATGCCATTAAGCTGGTTTTGTCGCAGAGACACCAGGAGGGATGCACACACTCCTTGGCCCTGCTAATGTCCTTCACAACTTCACTATCTCGGGATTTTGTTATAAACCCATAGTATCTCAATCAAGCACAAAACCCTATGCATGGTAAGTCAGACATCACTAAGTCTGAAATAAATCCTATTAATAAAACTGTCACTAACCCGCAGTCAAAAGGTTATCTGGGGGGAACCATTTAGACAATGCAAGCAAGGAGAAACCATATTCTTCTTGTTTCATAACATTCTGAGGAATCCTGACACAAACAGCAAGGTGTTCACTTAGCCATGGCAGGGCTAGTTTTGGAGAAGGAGAAGGGTTGGGGTTTTTTTGGGGGTTGTTTGTTTTTTGGTTTGTTTGTTTGTTTGTTTGTTTGTATTGTGCTCTTGGAAAACCGGTTTAGGAGGCAGAAATGCAGCAGATGGAAGGAGACCTGCGAGGCCATCAAGATCACTATCGTATTGAGGTTACATTTGTATTTCACAAGCATGTGGTTTTTATCACTAAGACCTTTTTAAACCTACTAATACACATCACACCTATCATCCCCTCTCCCATCTCTTTCTGCACAGGCCAGTTCTAATATACATAAACTCCTCCACTGCCCACAGGCAAATCTTGGCCCACGGGCAAACCTTGACACAAGGTCAAGCCTCCTACAGCTCCATTCCTTACTGTTGTTTAATAGTCACTCCTGATCTCTCACCTCCTCTGCCTCCTGGAACTCTTTTGGTACGTCTACATTTAGCTCCTAGCGTTGCAGTAAGGACCTTCTATTCAGCTCATGGTCTGATGTGAGGGAAGTCACGGTACAACACACACACACTTGACAAGTATGTGACTTGTGACATATAACAGTACAAGATGTTCCACCTGCTCTTCATGGGGAACAGGTAAAATATAATGAACATTTTGCAGATAAAATATAACAAATATTTTGCAGAATAAAACCCCAGCCACAAAACTCTACTGATACTCTGTGTTTTCATCTTTATATTTGGTCCCCAATGCTTTCAGAAGGAAAATGATTTCAAGATGTGCTGAAATGACAGGTCATTTTGGAATGGCAGAAAACATAATGTTTGGGAGTCAAATAGAGAACTGAATTGTGGACCTTTTATGATACCTAATTATACTGATAATGAAAGTGAAGATAGAAATAAACCATTATTTTCAGCTGAATTGGTGAAGAATTTCATTAAAGTATATGTATTTCAAGAACAGGAAAATGAGGAAAGTCTTTGTCAAGGTCGTGAAGATGGTGCTGCTACGTAAGGAAATAGACAAGCACGTTTTTCTTCAGTTATACTCTTTCCCACCAGAACATGGTCACCTTGAATCTCTTTTACCTGGGTTTCCTGAGAGCTGAAAAAGTACAGCAGTGTATCACCGCTGCTCCTGCTTCAATTTCAGCAGACTTTATGGCTTCCAGTTTCCTACTTTATTTTGGAATAAGCCGGGATGAGGTCTGCCGTGTTGTGGCTTTTGATACCCCTGGTGCCTCAAGAAGTGGATGTAAAAAGTCTTGTGTGAAGGAGTGGTGCCTTGTTTGGGATTACGAAGCACTGATTTGGGTCTCAGAGTCCCAGGTGGAGACAGAACTGGAGAGGGGGAGAGCTGAGGTAGCACTAAATGTTATATGGTGGTGAAGGACTGTGGTGAGACATGAGATGAGCAGTGCAGCCAGACTGAGAAATAGATTTGAGGAAGAACTCAGGAAGTTCCTACCCCAAGGAAAGAAATACAACATAATCCTGAAACTCAATACCTCAGACTAAATCTCCTCATCCATAGTATTGCACTCTGAATCCCCTGAGTGAGGAACCACAGCCTGAGAGATCTACAGATCACAGGTTCAGCTTCTCACTTTGCAAGAAGCTTGACCAAGGAAGTGGTGATTCAAAGCAGCTTCACCTTTGGAGCTGATGTTCTGCATCCTCATCCTGAGCTGGAGCAGTCCCTGGCAGGGCTTCAAACCCCCTTGCTCCTTGCTTTCCTGTAAATACCTTCTGAGGCTGAAGGAGCCACGCGCATTTCAGTCACTGTGCTTTCCCAGCTCTGGCAGTGGCCTCTAAACCAATAGCTCCTTTACTTAGATGGGGAATGTGTTGCCACAACTTTCCGGAGTGCAAAGGGAAATGCCAGAGCCTCGACGGGAGAATGACACAGCCGCTTTGGAGAATGGAGACGGCTTCTGGCAGCGGCCAGCACCAGAAATATAAAACACTTTGTGGACTGACTGTTCTCCCTATAGCATGGGTTTGGATTCTCCAACCATTTATTGACGGCTGGCTTCCCGCCTTCTCTGCAACTTCCCCCTTCACCAGCCCCACCAGCAGATGTTTGTTCAGATGTTCACAACCATGGAAGAAATTATAAAACCTAAAAAAAATACCCTCTGTTAAATCCTGGAGGAGAGCCTGGGGTGTAGAAGAGGTCAGATGTTGCCTGTGCTCTCTGCTTGAAGTAAACACCAGCTTATGGGTTTGATCGTTGATGGAGGAGAACCCCAAGGATACAGCTTGTGAATGACATTGCAAGCCTTCCTGGGGGCTTCAGGCCCTCAAACCTCATGGTATGCGCGTGATGAGAAGGAAAAAGACCTACGTCTCAACCCACATTCATGGGGATGAGTGGAGTCCACCATTCCCCACATACTTATGGGACAGAACTACACTTGTGCCCCTTGCAATACGATCATCTTAAGGTGGAAGGTCTCAAATAGGACAGGGAAAATTAGTCACCAGATAATACAGTTGGTGGATAAGATATGTTAGAAAGTGCCCAGGAAAAGTGAAACACTTCTGTATTTAATTTCTTAAACAGCTTAAAGTAAGAAAAATTTAATGAGGTGTTATTATCATCCTCATTATTATCACATAAAATCCTTTCCCTTCATTTTTCATTTCCCAAATCAAATATTTTGTCTTGAAATACTGGCAGCTTTTTCTTATCTTTTCCTTTATTATTTTAAATTCCAATATTTTTATATTGAAATGGCATATGTCATGTAAAATTGACTTAAAGAATTCCAGTCCCCCGCATTAGATCACTCCCAACCCTACCAAAATAATTCTTTTTGGGCTGAACAAATTCATTTCGAGTTGCCAAAAAAGAATTTTTGTGGGTTTTTTGTGTGTTGCTGAAACCTCCTCCTGAAAATTTAAGCTGGTTTCTTTTAATATATTAATTCCCTCATCATGCCTAAAAACAACCACCCTTTGCTGACCTAATTTTTCTCTCAGATGACACGGTTGTGTAACTCCTCTAGGTTGCTGGTTGACACATCAGTCATGCTGGTGGTGAATGAGAGCACGTGAGGCATTAAGTTGGCCCAAGTGTAATGAGCTTGATGGGTCTCAGACAAGACACAGCAGAAGGGCATTTGTAAAGAAAAAATCTTCTGGAAGCAAAGGAGTTGTGGGATGTGGAAGCAAAAGGTCCTGCTTGTACACAGTGAGGTCCCCTACGAAACAAAATATCTTGGCAAAATATCTCCACCAGCAGCACCGTCTACCATGATTTTCTTCCTCCAATGTCTAGTCTGACAGCATTTCACAGCCTAGCGACACACTCAAAAGAGCTTCAGTATCCTGGCTATAAAATATTAAGGTTTTCCCAGACATACTCTTACATAACCCCACACCATGGGTTTCACACAGCAACACGATGCAAACATCACACTCTTGCAACACTGTCCCGAAGGTGGTGGGGTTCTCCATCATCGGCATTGCAGCCATCACCACCCCAAGCCCATCCTAGGGATGGAATGATGCCAACCACCAGCCCCCAGCAAATCACAGAATCACAGAATTGTTTCGGTTGGAAGAGACCTTTAAGATCATCGAGTCCAACCATTCACCCGGCACTGCCAGGTCACCCCTAAACCATTTCCATCAGCACCACACTGATAAATCTTTAAAATACTTCCAGGGATGGGGACTCCACCACCTCCCTGGGCAGCCTGTTCCAATGCTTGACAACCACCTCTGTAAAGAAATTCTTCGTCAGGGCCAACCTCAACCTCCCCTGGCCCAACTTGAGGCCGGTTCCTCTCATCCTGTCGCTTGTTCCTGGAGAGAAGAAACCCATCCCCACCTTGCTCTAACCTCCTTTCAGGGAGCTGTAGACAGTAATGAGGTCCCCCCGAGCCTTCTTTTCTCCAAACTAAACAACACCAGGTCCTTCAGCCGCTCCTCATAAGACCTGATCTCCAGACCCTTCACCAGCTTCGTTACCCTTCTCTGAACATGCTCAACACCTCAATGTCCTTCTTGAAGTGAAGGTCCCAAAACTAGGGGGCCTGATCTAGTCTGTTCTCATGCACTTGCAGCTCCTTCAAAATCAAACAGTAGCTGAACCCCTTTAAAATGTCACACCCTTAGCCCTGGGACTGTCTTGAAAGAAAACCAGGATTAAGCTGCCAAAGAATCACTGTGATAACGCGCTGGCGACGGGGAGAGCTCTGCTTTTGTTTCACGGAGCTGGCAGATGCAGCCCACATGCCTCTCCCAAAAAAATCACACTGTAACCCAGCCCCAGTTTCAAATGGGCCAAAACTTCCCCATAGAAAATCCATGAGCACAAATTAATATCTGCCATAGTTCATACTCTAGGGGTTGGTTTTGGTTTGGGTTTTTTTTAAATTATTTTCTGGAGCAGGACATTATTCATTGTGATCTGAAAAACAGTGTGATCACATCTCACTATGTAACCGCAGCCGTACTGGATGTTCCTGCCCATCCCCAGCATCATCAGGGAGCTCAAGTCCAAAAAGCTCCCAGCTGGGACCTTGGTCAAGAGGATGGAAATTTTAAATCCTGCCCTTTTATAAAAATTTCAAATTCTGGTTGAAAAAAAGAAAGCAGGAGAACCTCTTTCCCTCTCCCTGCCTCCACCACGAGTTTTTCCTTGCCGTTGAGCCTGCTGGGGTTCTTTGTTTGATTTAGAGGTTTATTTATTTATGTAGAGAGAAGCCAAATCTTCTACGACCGCAACTGAAGCTGAAGTTTCAGCTTTTTGGTTTGGGTTTTTTTCAGTCCGCTTACGATGGTGTCAATGTCCAAACCCTGATCTGATTAACAAGTGCTGTGACCTGTGACGGTTTCTCCAGGCTTTGCAGCAGATCCGGCAAGGTGACATTGAAAAACAAGTTTCTCCTGAAACCCACGAGGTCTGTGCACGTCCTGCAGCCTCAGCCCCCAATGCCCTTTCTCCTTCATTACATCCAGCTCCTACCATCGTACTCAAGGATGTTGGAGGCAGATTCAGTCGCCATGTTTATGAAGTCCTGTCATCAAGCAGCGCAGGGTTCGATGACTTTTCATGTCTGGACAGAGAGGGGTGCATTTTTGGTGTGGAAGGTCTTTTTGCAACCATTAAACCAAAGAGAGAGAATGTTTTTCTCCCTGCCAGGTTGTGATTTCTAACTACTTGTCATCACTAACCACAAACACTGCAAAGTTTGAGCTATTTTTCTTATCAACATGGTATCTTTTTTGTTCTTCTTTTTTCTTTTATTTCATTTTAATTCCTATTTCTTTTTTCTTCTTTTTTTTCTTTATTTTTTCCCCCATGCACTTATCAATTATTGTCAGGTTGCTCTTAACCATTGCCGGCTTCTCAGTGATGCCTTTTTCTATTTCCTTGCTCCCCATTGCTTTTTTTCCAAGGCTGGACACGTTATAAACCCTTTTGTTTTTCTAAGATCCTTCACAGGAGTAGACTTCTCGCAAGAGATTTTTCAGCCTTGTCCGTCCGCTGGCTGCGATGTTCTGCTGGTTCCCAGAAAACACAATCAATGGATTGTCACTGTTTCTATTCTGGGCTTTGGATGCATAAGTTTGCTGGAGCAGAGCAGCGTTTGCAGGCTGGAGGCTGGATTAGCTCTGGCCGGGTCACGGGCTGAGTGCTGCTTTCCTTCCCAGCACTATGCCAGTGGGGTGAGCTGTGGGGTTCAGCTCTTCTGCACCTGCTGGAGGGCTGGGAAGGAGGCACTGCTCCCTGGGTCAGCCATCCAGACACCTTGCATGGGTATGGTGTGTTCTTACACATGTGCCAGGCATGTAGGTAAAGAAAAACTTCATAGGGATGTGTGTGGATATAAACATTTGCTCATCTCTCTATATATGTCTGTATACATGTGTGTCTAGATTCATATGTACACATGGATATACAGAAATGCACATTCACATTTCTTCCCTACCCACGTCTATGCACGCATGCACATACCATGTATTTTTATTTATATATATACTTACACTTACTCTCTCTCTATATATATCAATCAGAGAATTCTAGAATGGGTTGGGTTGGGTTGGATTGGGTTGGAAGGAACTGTAAAGACCATCTAGTTCCACTGCCCTGCCATGGGCAGGGACACCTTTCACTAGACCAGGTTGCTCAAAGCCCCGTCCAACCTGGCCTTGAACACTGCCAGGGATGGGGCATCCACAACCTGTTCCAGTGCCTCAGCACCTTCATTCAGTGTAAAGAATTTCTTCCTAATATATTCTGTATGTAGAACTCATATTGACAACTATGCACAAACATCAAACCTCAATGCAGCCAGAAAAACCAGAAGTGAGAGATGATGGTTTATAAAGGACCAGTATAAATCTGCACTGATCCTTTTAAATCTAAAGTTGAGGATCTTTTGAATCTAGAGCACAGACCTTTGGAAAAGTAGGATTCAGCTGGGATAAATGATCATGACTGCATGTGTGGCTGGAGGGTCTATGCTGATTGATCCCCTCCTAGGAATCGGTCCGTGACGTGGACAGCATTCATGAGCAAAATCCACTAAAGCTCTCCTGATCCCTTTTATTACTGGAAGCAACACCCAGTTCCCTGGCTACAGCTGGGATTCTGGGAAGCAGTGATCTCATCAGAGAGCTGGTCTGCAAGCTGACTGCATACCCTGAGCATAGCACGACGACTTCAGTCTGAATTTTGTTGAGTTCCTCTTCTCCCCGTCTGCTTTTTTAGGATCCAGATTGCAGATAGGAAAGGGGAGGGAACAATGCCATGTAAACTGCCTGCACACAATGAGACATGAAATTAACTCAAGAAGGAAATTTGCTTAGGAAGGGGAAAAAAAAAAACATTCTGGAGATTATGTTGGCATTGCCCCTCTACTAATATTACATCCATTTCCTTTCCCATATTTCTTTCCACTTCTTTGCACTGGCCAGGGTATGATAATTTTAGACATTTTTATACATACATGAAATACATGTAATATATGAAATATTGTTAGGAAACATGCTTTGATGTTGCTTTGTTGCTGCTGTTTTTAATAATACCTGAGCTTTAACCAACCCTTTTGCCACTTGAAAGCCTGACCACGAAGTCTAAGCAACCAATCAAACCTTGGGCTGACTGGGGAGGAAAGAGTGGAGGTGGAGGAGCTCGCTGTTAGTGTCAGAAAGTCCCATAGTTTGAGACCATTCAGAGTCACTCTGGCTTTAGGAGAGGCTGGGTTGAGTACCAGCAGGTCTGAGCAGTGAAGTGGACAGGTCTCATCAGCTGGAGTCGTGTCTAGAGCAGATAACCTCTACAAGCCTCTGCCTGAAAGTCAGTGTAGACACACTGCCTTTTTCTGCTGCCAAGGGGAACCACTCCATAGCAGCTCTTAGTTGTTTCTATCAGCTCTACTCTTCTAACACATTGAAACCCTTCATGAAAGCTCATCTCTGAGCTATAATTACCACTGTCTCCATTTTGTTGTTGGAGCATGTAAGCACAGAGATAGGTCTTTACCTAAGGTGACTGCTCCCAAAGTCGTTATTGGGGCCGAAGTGCTCTTTCACTTGGGAATGCTTTTCACATGGAGGTGCATCACCCTGGACCAGCACGGCAATGATTTGGTGACTGTTTGGTAACTATCCTGCCCCTGGGCAGGGATGGGGTGTAGGACTAGGAGGGAAGGCATCACTTCATCACCTAGCTCTGAGTCACATCCACATCCAACTCACAACATGTGCGGCTCTGCTCCACACCAGGAACAGCCACTAATGCCTTTTTCCTCCTGTCAATGCAGACACCGGGGGAAGCGTACCAAGACACCTCTGCTCCAACTCTAATGTCTTTGCAAAAGTCAAGAGAAACCTGAAGGTTTTGTTTCTATTAAAGCCACTACTCTCCGTCTCCATCCTTCCTATAGCTACTGTCAAGATTTTTTCCCCTTCTCCAAGTTAAGAGTTAATTGGTTTATGAGAAGAATAAATACTCTGTCTTTACGGTCCGGCTTTCCAGCAACTCAGGAAAAGTTAGCACTTTGGCCAGGGCCTTCTTTATGCTCCAAGCTGTGCATTTAATTTAAATTTAATAGTTATTGCACGTTACATAAATGGCGATTAGAACCATATTGATTGAGGTTTAGCAGCTATGCAAGAAATGCAGATCTTATTACAGAGCTGCTCCGTCTCCAGAGTGTGCTTTTCATAACTCCCTGTTCATCAAGGGGCAGATTGGAGAGCAGAAAAGGAAAAGTGAAGGCTGGGAGGCACCGGCTGAAGGGTTGATGGTAAGTAAGGCTGTGGATCGGGCAGTTCTCACTCACTTCCCACCTCAGGTACATGCACATAGAGCATGAGATATCCACACTGATGTGTTGCTTATCATAAATCAAAGAAAACCTACCTCACGCACAACTATAGACATGCAAGGAAGCGTATATAGGCCACATCCAGCCCACGTGCTGGAGGAGCAGATAAACATGATAGCTGAGATCTCAGATGATAAATTTCCATGGCAGGACATATTGCTGTAAGGGCTTTCTAGGTCAGGACCTGCCGCAGAGCCACTTGAAAACCCCAGAAACTGTCAAAACAGGGTTTATTTGTTATTCTGTCATCTCCCCCCCTTTTCGAAAAGCTGCAAGTTCATTTGGTGTCAAAGCAGAAATAAACAACCTCTTCTGTCCTGGTTTGTTTGAGATAATGTCTGAAAAGAGAAAACAAAACTAGGAGAGTAATAGCTCGGTTGAAACCACCCTGCTAAGAGCAGCACAAACCCTTTCGACCCAGCTCTTTGCTTTTGCACAATTCTTTGCTCAGCACAATTTGCGTGATCTCTGTGCTTCAAGCAGAAGTGAAAAGCAGGCTGGGAAATACTGCAGAGAGACAAGGGGCGCATGAATATCAGGGGAGACAGGTAAAAATGTGAAACATGAAGTGTTACAAGGGGAAATGTGGAGGGAGACAAAAAAAAAAAACCCTAGATGTGGAGATAATCTTAATTTTGACGGTTTCTGATGTCTCAGTAATGCTGCGCTATCCTTGGGCAGGGTTTCCCCAGCACCACAGCCTGTTCTTCTGTATTAGGGAAATAAAGTTGATGGTGTTTAAGACCTGCTACAGAAACTGTCTTTTTTCCATGAGAGACTAAGGAAATTCATGTTCAGAATAACCTGCTTCTCACCTGGCTCTCAGCAATCCAGGTTGCACATATTCCTTTAAATGCTCCGAGGTCTGAGGATTCAGTAATGCTGCAACTTTAGAGTTATTTCAACTAACAAAAAATATATGAAACTTGACAGGTTTTCATCTCTACCTCCCTCAGACCAAGCTGAGCTGTGTAGAGGTTGATTTTGTACATTCCTGCACCACAGACAAATAGACATGGCAAAAAAGTCATTTTTTGGCAGCTGCATAACAAAAGACTTGGAAGAGGAAATCGCCCAGAAAAAACTATTTAAAGAAAAAAAAAATACTACTGAGTACTTTAGGGTGCATTGAGCAATTTCCAAATTTGGGGGGGAAAAGTAATTTTGATTAAGAATGAAAACAGATTTGGGTTTTATGTTCTGCTTGATGACAGTGTTAGTTGGAAATGGCGGAGAAAATTGTTCCAGATCAGACGAAATGTTCTCTTTTGCCCAAACTGAAGTAATTTCAACCTTAAAAATTTCTGGGTGTTTTTTTATATAAGAAGGAAAGAACCCTCCAAAATTAATAGTTGCTTCAGATGAAAAAAAGAAAATCTAAACAGGGAATTAACTAAAAAAACCCTGAAAGTGGTAATTTTCTTTATCCTTTTCAGATTTTTTTTGGAAGTCTTTGCAAAATCTGTATGTATTTGCGAAACTTTCTGGTGCCACCAAACCGCCCTTTTCAAGTCTCCCCGGAAAGTATTTTTACAAAAACAGCACCCAGCTCTGCGAACAAGAGAGATATACAAAGATAGCCAGACTTTCATTGGCCCAAAAAATTCATCCGGAAAGCTCCTTCAATTTCCAGCGCTGTTCGGTTTTGGCCCTAGAACTGAGTGGAGTATACCACAAAGAAACCCTTTTGCTGTGTTTTAATGTATACTTGCTCAACATCTCGCTATTTCTTCGCTGCTCTGCATCCTGGCCTGCATCTCTTGGGGATCATCTCTTTTGGGGTTGCTACAGCCCCAGGGACCGAGTAATTTCACATCCCCTCTTCTGATGAAACATTTCACTGGGTCAAGGCCACCGGTTGTTTTCTGACATATTTAAAATAGGTAGCATCTGAAACTTTCCTCTGGAGTTACAGGAATTTGCACCATTTGTTTGTACCAATGATCTGGATGAAAGGATCAAGTGCACCCTCAGCCAGTTTGCAGATGGCACCCAGTTGGGCAAGAGCATTTGTATACTGGAGGGTTGGGAGGCTCCACAGAGGGCTCTGGACATTCTGGAGCAATGGGCTGAGGCCAATGGGCTGAGGGGCAACCAGGGAAAGTGCTGGGTCCTGCCCTGGGGTCACACCAACCCCCGACAGTGCTCCAGGCTGGGGGAAGAGCAGCTGGAAACTGCCCAGGGAAAAGGCCCTGGGGTTGTTGGTGACAGCAGCTGAAGAGGAGCCAGCAGTGTGCCCAGGTGGCCAAGAAGGCCAATGGCATCCTGGCTTGTACCAGCACTGGTGTGTCCAGCAGGACCAGGACAGGACCAGATCATTCCCCCTGTACTGGGGGCACTGGTGAGGCTGCCCCTCGAATCCTGGGTTCAGTTTTGGCTCCTCACTCCAAGAAGCACCTTGAGGGTCTGGAGTGTGTCCAGAGAAGGGCAACGAAGCTGGTGCAGGGTGTGGAGCATAAGTGTGCTGAGGAGTGGCTGAGGGACCTGGGGACACCTTCTTGCTCTTGACAACAACCCCAAAGCAGGTTGGAGCAAGGTGGGGTTGGTCTCTTCTCCCCAGTAACAAGTGCCAGGATGAGAGGAAACAACCTCAAGTTGTTCCAGAGGAGGTTGAGGTTGTCCCTGAGGAAGAATTTCTTCCCCGTTGGGGTTGTCCAGGCCTGTCACAGGCTGCCCAGGGCAGTGTTGGAGTCCCCATGCCTGGAGGGGTTTCCCAGCCATGTGGAGGTGGTGCTGAGGGAGAGGACTTACTGGGGACTTGGCAGTGCTGGGGGAATGGTTGGACTTGATCTTAAAGGTCTTTTCCAACCAAAATGTTTCTGTGATTCCATGATTATCATGCTGACAAGGGAGTTGTCTCTACACATCTGACGGTATTTTGCCAGAACAATGCAACTCTTGAGCACATACCTTAGAGTTATTAGTTGCTTGTTACATTAAAAATAAATCACAATAATCTTGTAGAAGTTCTCACACCTTGCCAGAGCACTGGTCCGTAGCAAGAATAGTGAGTCAGAGGCAAATCCCATAAAATGCAAAAGGAAAAATTTCCTAGTGACTCCCACGAGCTTGCAATAGGGTCTCTTGTCTTTCTTAAACTTTCAGTTGATTTTTCCTGGGGCCTCCTCAAGACCCACTACTCAAATTTCTCTGTGCTTGAAAAGCTCGGGAAGAAACCACTGAGAGAGAAAGAGGCCCAGCACGGGCTTGGTTTGGCCTGACAAGTGTCTGCCCACTTTAGGAACCTTCAAATATGTGAGCACAGGAGGGAAATTGCTCACCAGAACTATGTCTGCTGAGGTGCACTGTGGGCCAATAATAACAATGGTGATGACAATGGGAATATACAGCACCTGGATGGAATGAAACCAAGGGAAATATTAGGTTAGAGAGAGAAAGATGAGAGGGTGTTGGGAGGTCGAAAGCATTTGGTGACCACCTTCAGCTGTCTTGATGCCTGATATTGGAGGCTCAGGAATACACATGCAAAAAGGCATCTCACGTCATTCTCAAGGAAGGCTTGGCCAAACTCTCATTGAGATCTAACATCCTGACAGGCTTCAAAGTGGGCAAAGACCTGCATCTCCCCATAACTTACTAAAACGTAACAGGATTTCTTCTTGCAAGCTGGATATGGTATGTGTACACTGCATGGGGTGCCCTGACAGGCTTTCTTTGAATCAGACCAGTCCTTAGTAGTTGGATGCCTTTAGTATGTTACAGGTCATCAACTACTCAATGGCTCAAAGAAATGGTCCCTGTGCTGAGTACTGTGCTGCCCTGTGTGGGTGGCTCAATGACAGCTCTGTAGCACCTTCTACCTCATGAACTGTTAACATAGCTCTGCTTTTCTGGTGTAAAGCACGGGAGAAAGAGATTGGTTAATGGCTTTGAAGACTCCTGCTCCTGTTGTCTCTGCACCAGAGGGAAGGGGTTCTTCAACATGCTGTGGTGACCTATGCTTGGACCAGCAAACAACTTCTTCTATCAAGAAAAGTCCCCCGTTTCCTAAGCAACCCCTGTTGCATCATGCTTTCCATAGGTCTATTTTGCAAAGGACCTTACACCAGCCAGCTATAAGGTTATCCAATACCGAACCTCTCAAGCCAGAAGAGTTGTTCACCCGTGAGCTCATCCCATTTCTCTCACACATGCAGATAAAATACTTCTGTACACTCAAAATCTCTCTCAAGTGGGCCAACACCTCAGTTTTCTTATTCACAAAGAAGCCTTTTTCCCTACAAAACGCTTCACCTCTATACACCTTCCCCCTCTTTCTTCTCACAGAAGCCAGGGATGTAGCTAAAGTCCTCTCCCTGAATAAAAGGTACATTCAAAACCTCTCACGCAGCTACAGAAATTCAAGAAATCAGGGCACACACCCACGGCTACCGATTGATTGCGCACACAATCTCCTCAAAAATATGGGTACAAAACCACTATCTCACGCACATACCTCTTCAAGCACAAAGGCGTCACATGCTGCTTCACCCTCACACATTAATTCCTCCCATAAATTGAATTTCTTTAATACAGCCACATGTTTAAGAGAGCGATTTTTCCTCTTATGGACAATAATGCAACACATTCAGCCAGCAAACAAAATCCTTCTAATGCACGAAGTAACTCCTGCTCTTTCATGCCCTCATCTAAGCTCTTCTCCACTCTTAAGTCATCCAAGCTCACTCTGAAATAATCACTTCCATCACTTCAGCCCAGCACAAATTCTTCAGCAAGGCACCAGAAACAGCCAATGGACAATACCACCTAGCAGGGCATTTATTGTCAAAATGGGATTTTCCCCCATGAGAATCAATCTATCTCCCCCAAGAGACGTTCACTTCCCTTCTCCCAGACTGCAGCCACCCTCACCTCTGCTCAGCCCCACTTCACGCTGCGGCAGAGTCTCCCTCGTGGACCCCTGCACGTCTGCCTGGCTGTGACCCTGCCATCGGGCTGCAGCACGCTCGGTGCTTTGGAGCTGAACCGACAAGTCCAGCACGAACTCATCCCTACTGGCAGTGCGTGATGCCTGCGCGTTTCCCCTATGGCTGCTCCCATTCCTCCTGCTCTTACATCTTTTATTGCAGAAAGAAGGGGAAGAAGCTGTTATTTTTTAGTATCCCTGCAGATGTTCAGATGCCTGCGGGGCTTTTCAGGGAGAACTGGGTTCACGTGGCTGCAAGATCACAAAAATAAATGATGACTGTTTTTTCCCCAGTCACCTGTATTAGTGCACACTGCTACAATGAGCATATCAAGTGATGACAAGGGAAAATGTGACTATTAAGGATAACTCTATATGGTAAGCCATGTCCCTTCCAGGTCTTCACACACACCAGCTGTCTCTGTGTGGCTTTTTTGTACCCAGGACTGGCTGGACTTTGAGCACACATCATCTCAGCTAATTTTAGCTGCTGAAATGTTGGCTCCCAAATACCTGTCTCATCTCCCTCAACCAGCAGCATCTCCCGAGGGTGACTCAGTCCATCCCAATATAGGTGTTCAGGACCGCTGCAAAGGACAAACCTTTGGAGACTTTCTCTCTGCTGATTATAGATGCTCTGTTTAAGATCAATGATCAGCTTTCTAATGGTTAAAGCTAGATGGGCCAGTCCCGCTTCCCGTGGCCATGACAATAAAAGATGAATCCTGTTCTGCATTGACCTCACTATTTTTCAGGAGGACAGAGTAAATTTCTAGGGGGAAAAAAAATCTAATATGATTGTGGAGTGCAAAATAAGCCTCTTAGACTGTTACAGAACCAGAGAATCACAGAATCATTTTGGCTGGAAGAGACCTTTAAGCTTGTCAAACTCCACTGTTCCCCCAGCACTGCTGGGTCCCCACCAACCCCTGTCCCTCAGCACCACATCCACATGTCTGTTAATCCCCTCCAGGGATGGGGACTCCACCACTGCCCTGGGCAGCCTGTTCCAATGCTTAACCACCCTCTCTGTAAAGAAATTTTTCCTTATATCCAACCTAAACCTCCCCTGGCACAACTCGAGGCTGTTTCCTCTCATCCTGTTACTTGTTCCTGAGGAGGAGAAACCAACCCCCACCTCGCTACAACCTCCTTTTGTTATAATAGAATCATAGAGTCATTTTGGTTGGATGAGACCTTTAAGATGATCAACAGTCAGGGAAATTGAAACAAGACGTTCTTTTCTTTACCACAGAAATATTTCAGGTTTCAGATTTTTTAGTGTCTAAAAACAAAGTTAAAAAATTCCAAATACAAAATTGAGCAATAAGGTCTGGGAATAAAGATTGATAATCTGAGACATTCCTATCAAAAGATGTGTTTTATTCATTTTCGACAATTTGTTTTGACACAAGGTTGTTTTCCTCGCTTTTTTTTTTTTTTTTTTGCCTTTTTTTTTTTGACTATGGATTATCTTCTGCATGAAAACAAGGACCAGTTTCATCCTGGAATGCAGAAATGGGATGTTTGGAGAATTTCAAAACTCATTAATGCATTTTTTTCAAGTGCTGTAGAATGATCTAGGAACGTATCCTGATCTACACCAGATGGCCCGAGCTCCACCAGAACGAGGTTTACGAAGCAGGAAGCAGTATATTTGCCAGACCCAGCCCCTGCACACGATCCTCTTTAATTTTGACAACAGCATTTTTGTTGAAAAACATTTAATTGAAAAATTTGCAGGAAAACTTCTCTAGAGAATATTATATCCCCTTGTTACGAGTTTTGGAAACAAAAAAAAAACCAAAACAAAACAGACCCAAACCATTCATCTACTAATCCAGTTTAGTACATAGTAGATAATGGAATATTCTCTGTGGGAGAATTTTTTAGGAACTTAATACATATTTTTCAGTACTTTAAAATACATGCTAAAAGTCCATAACTGCACATTGTGCTGGAGGGAAAATTAAGAATTTGCAGGAATAAATGTGTGGACTGAGTAAATGAAAATTAAAAAAAAAAAAAAAAGCCAAAATGAATTGGCTTCAAATCCTGTTTGGATGAAAACCTATTTGATGATCCTGAATTTGTGCTGGCTACAAAAACATGTCGATTTTTTAAGTGGTGCCAGTTTGGTTTGGGATTTTTTAAATTACATCTCATCTCTCTACTGGACTGAGCTGCCCTTCATACCACAGTGTCGTCATATCTCAGCTGAATATTACCACAATGTCGCGGTATCCTGGCTAGAGCTCTCTGTGCCCTCCAAAAGAAATTATTGCAGTTGCCCCCTCCTCCTTTCACAGTGCAGGAATGTTAAATGCAGAGGTTTTAGCACAGAGCTGGATCCCATCATGTACCACTTGCCCAAAGTCATGGTGGAAACTCTACTCAGAGCATGGTGTTAACTCTGGTGTCATTAAAAACTAGCCCAAAACTCAGTTCCTTGTAATTTGACTTCTTGATATAGTTACAAAAGATTGTGTGTGTGGTGGGATGTTTCACCAGTATTTAAACTGAAGGATTTTCAAGGTTTTTATTATTCCAGACAGGACAAACCCACTTTCCATGCTTCCTTTGTTATAAATCCCCAACTGCAAGTGTCAGCCCCATGTGGAAAAACCAAAAGGTTTCAGCAGCCTGTGATTTACAAGCTACCCATGAGACCTGTCATGGTGCTCAGGAGGCACACTGAAGAGACAGATTAACATAGACCTTTTCTCACGTAACTTCTGGGTTTTCCTGAGGGAGAAACTCTGGGGCTTTTTAGATAACAAGAGGGTAGTAGAAACATTCATCCTCACCTCAGCTCTGAGGAGCTGATGCTGTGGATGGCATTGGAACTCTGTCCATTTTCCTCTTTGGCATTACCTAGTCTTGTCTCATGTCCTCTGGTTCACCACAACCACAGGTGATCACTGCTCTGTTTGTTGCTCAATTTCTTGGTAAGAAACAGGAAAGAATCTGGCTGCTCTAGTTAATCAACAAAATAATGAAGATTTGCACTCAGTCATTGCTTGGCCCAAATCCCTGTGAGAAAGAAACCTGTGAGATGCTGCAAAGCCCCTCTCCTTTCTCCAAAGGCAATGCCTTTTCCTAAAGGACAATTCCCAAAGGACAACGCCTTGCAAACAAATCCTGCTCTGTCTTGCAGCATCTATCGGTCATGGGTCACTTACTGTGCAAATGATATGGGGAAGCTGTTTCTGAAGATGGGTTCAGGGGACTCTGGCACTGCTGTGAATGTGCGTGGTGCAGAGGCAGCAAAGGGAAACTTGTCATTTTTAGATGTTTATTTGCTTACTGCATTTTTATCAGTCAAGAGGTCACCATCTGATAGTCCCTTTCATAGTCATTTCCACAGGAATATATAATTTCTTTCTTCTTATCATTCTCTGAGAGAAAATGCTTTTGAAATAAGAGTCACTCTCAGATATCTGCTGAAGGGTCAATTCCCATGGAAAAAAAAAAAAATTGGAAGGGAAAGAGATCTCCAGCAGCATTTCACTGGACTTACCCAGTTCATTCAGTGCTTCAAAACTTTTGAGTGTTTCCTAAATGCTGGCAGAGTGGTTCACTGGGAGGACAATGTGGTGCCAGTCAGGCAGCTCAGGGTTAGAGTAGTCACCCCAAATTCTTTCAAAACGTATTTCTGAAATGGCCTTGGAAACATAATCTTGTCTTTACACATTTGAGCAAGACTTTGGCAAACCCTGATGAGATCAGCAGTGACTCTTTCAAGCAGAGTTCTCTAAAAGGAAAAGGAGGAGAAGGCTCATGCCCTTTGGAGGAGTCCTGCTGAAAGAAGCAGCAGGTCATTCAGGAAATTTGGAGTTTTGCCCAAGTTTCTCTCTGCCTTTCAAAACACCCATAAACACACAAGTCCTTTGCCACTCAGGTGGCTTTTCTGCAAAACCGCAGGATGTGTCACTGGCTCACTTTAAGGAAGTCCCAGGCTGGTGATGTCTACCAAAGTGATGCATTCCAGGCAGAGAGAAATGAATTTAACCTGTGCTTCAAGCCCACTCCAAGCCTAGAATCCAGCCTTGGCCATTGGTTAGCCAGTGGTCAGCCCTGAGTACAGTCAAGCCTTCCTGCCACCTACCTGCAGTATTGCCTGCAGAGGAGCAATAGGTTTCCCACTGAGGTCAGTGAAGCTCACATGCAAGAAAATTTGCTACTTTGGGGATAAGACGAGACAAATAGGTCTGAATATCTTCAGATAAAATAAAATTCAGCTTTTATCTTCTCTGTTTACCAGAGCCCCCAATGACTTTGCTCCCACTCTTACTCTCCCTGTGCTAATTGCCTTTGCTGCTCACTTCCTGCTCAAAACCAAGAGCTAATTTTGGAGAATGTCACCACCACCAGAACCAACCACCCCAAGCCCCATCAGCCTGCTTCCTCCCATGCCAGGTTAGAAGATACGTACTTTGACAGTAGCTGGGTTGAATTCAGGTTCTTTTTTAGGTTCTGGCTCTGCTGGTTTAGGTGCTGGTTTGGGTTCCTCCTTCTTGGGTTCGGCCTTCTTAGGTTCAGGCTTTTTTGGAGCCATGTTGGTTTGCTGGTGAGCTGCTTTAGAAAGGGAGAGAAGGAGACAGACAGACAGACAGGAAAGTGGCTGCTGCAGGATAAATTACCAGCGCACACAGGTCTTTATCCCTGTCCAGGCTCTTGAAGTGTCACTCTCAGATCTGTCACATGCCAGAGCTTACAATAGGGCCACTGCTATAAAAGGACAAGACATTCACCAGGCTATTTTAGAGCCAACCGATACGGCATTGTTATGAATTAGCACTTAAATGGAAAGAGAGTTTGGGGGGTTTAGGGCTGAGGCTGGCGCTGGGTCAAACATTTTTGGCGTATGTGTACAAGGGAGGGGTTGGGTTACAAACCAGGTCCCATCGATGGGTTTTACCCTTCCCAGGACCATTCCGACACCTTCCCAGCATGCTTGCTGCAGAACGTCTCTCGTTCAGGCACCCCTGGCTTTTGTTGTGCTGCGGTTCATTAAAAGACAAGTAGAGATTTATATTTAGACATGAGGATGGAGCTATATGGGAGGTTGGTCGTCCGCATGTCAGCTGGTGTAAAGGAGAACTGGTGCCTCAGATCACACATTGGTCTTCTCCTGGGAAGGTGCAGAGAATCAGTATTGCTCAGAGCAGAATGCATCTAAGGAGCCGGAAAACACACACACATACGGTCTGGGATAGCACTGGGTGTCTGTAAGTACATCCTCAGGGCTGAGATTTTCCAGACCATTTTAGGGACTTGAATACCAAATTCCTGTTAAAATAACTAAGATAAGGGTGTCCATCTGAAGCTTTTCTAATCCCACCTCACTTTGAGTTAAATAACCCCCCTTCAAAGCAAACTGGAGTTAGCAATTTTCAGATCTGCCTTTATGTCATTTTTCTAAACCAGGAGGACACTCTCTGAGACACGATTGCTTCCACATTACCTTTGTTTTGGGGGCTTCTTTCCACAAAAAAAAAAAAAAAAAAAAATCCCCTGTAACAACACAACGACCCACCAAATCACAACATATTTGAAAAGGAGATCTATGCTGACATGTCAAATAAATATCAGCTGAATCATAAATCTCTTTGTTTTACTTACTGTGCCATCTTGACAATCTACTGTTCAAAACAGAACTGTCAGCCTGACCCCACCCCATGCCTGCCCCTCTGCACCCCTCAGTTCCCTGGATGCTGGAAGAGCACTTGTGCTTTAGCCTACCCAACTGCTCCCAAATCACAGCACATCTGTTACTGGCAACACACCAGAAGCTTTGAAGAGCAACTTGAACACTATGTGGAAAGCTGGCCAGCCCCAGTAGGATGCTGTATCTCCACCATGGCTTCAGCAAGTGAAAACATTTGGGGATCCTGGAGAAAGTGGACAGGGAATAGAGAAGGACTGAGCTTTGTGTCTACACACCATAGTGTGCAGGTCCAGTTCCTACCTGACTGAGAACCCTTTTTCTGATTCCAGGTTTGAGGCAATGCCACAGTATTTATTGCTGTAATAAATACCTCACTCTGATTATCACACTTACAGTAGTTTGTGTTTTTTTGATAATGGGAAGCAAATCTCAGTCCTCTAAGCAAAGAGGACACTTTGAAAACATTGTCCATGACAGGACCCCTGAGCTGCAGCTAAGATGGTAAGGTATTTGGAGGTTTCAGTGTTTCAGGGACAGCTTGGACACCTGCATTTTTCCCTGCAGTGTGTCATCTTTCATGAAACTCAATTCTGGTTAAAGCTGGTAACAGAGAAGGGCTGTATCTCCATGAGAAGCTGTGCAAAGATCTGTCAACTCACTCTGTCCATACCAGACTCTAGTCCTGCAAATCATCTTCACTTCACAAAAGCCTCAAGACCTGTCCCTGATGGAGCCCACCAGTCCCAATCCATGTTTCTGTGGTCAGCTGGGAAAGAAGTTTCTGACCAGTGTATTGATCTACTAGTGCAGCCAGGGAAGTGGTTCATCTTCCCTAAGGCAGAAACCTGCATTTGGTCTCTGGGTTGTGTGGTGGATTTATTTGCATTGGAGATACAAGAGAGATGCACTAGATGATCCCACCTGGCCTTCAGCTGCCATTGCAGAAGGGCCTCAGTCTCCCATAGGGTCTGTGCCATAACTGCATACCTGCCAGTCCCATACATGTCTCAGATACCACGGGGTATCAGAAATGGCTCTACAAACACGTAGGCAAATGAATCCCATCCCCTGTGAATTATTAAACTACAGGACATCCATGCAGTTCTGGAGAGGGCAAGTAGGCAGAGCCATCTCAAATGACACCAGATACTTGCATTTAAGCAACTGAGTGAAGCTATAGATACCTACAGCTGGAAGAGACGCATCACCTTCATCTCTGTTGATTCTGATGGAAACAGAGCCACAGAGCTCACATAAAGGTGTTTACGTTGTAGACAGTTAAAATGAAGTGGGCCCTACCCGGGCTGAATTCCGTCTTCTGCAATTTCCTTCATACTGCAAAGCCCCAGAGTAGAGGGTTCTGGGGAGGTTTCTATTTCTTACTTGTCCATTTTCTGTCCAGGGCCAACAAGAATTAAGTGTGGAAAGTGTCTGACGTACCTGCTGATCAGAATAAGCAATCCCTGCAAAGTTTGTAAGCTGTAGATATTTCTGTGAAGAAATAACAGAAATCGTGCACTGTTTCCATGCCCTGTAAAAAGTTTGGTGGCACCGATTTCCACACTGAAATAAGTCATAGACAGAGAATTGAAAGAGCTTTCTACAGACCTAGAGAAGTACCAGGGAGTGATTTCACTGTGTTCCCCCACTACAGACTTCTTGAAAGACGTCGCAGGAATCAGCACAGACCCAGGAAATTCTGGGTTCTGCTAAGTTGAAGCAGCAACAGTGCAGCCGTAACCACAAGGACAGAATCTGAGTGGGCACCAGCCTCAGCACATAAGCACATTTTACACAACACTTGAAAAAGCCGCCAGGTCTTATTCCTGAGTTGGAAACAGCACTGGAAACTATCAGGCAATTAAGATGCCAGCAGCAGCTCAACAGCAGCTCAGGATCCTGTCACCTCCACCTCCGCGAGATAAGAAGAGACCATAATAACAAAGAGAGTCATATTTCACTTTCTCTTCCGAATTCCACAAATTAGCAAAATGGTTGAGGAGTCTGTTGGGTTTGTTTTTTTTTTTTTTTTTTACTTTTCTCCTCAACTCTTCTTTAATAAAAGGACATCAGTGAAATAGTAGCAAAGATGATCCAGAAAGGTATTTAATGGGGATTTTTTGTCAGAACTTTGGGATTTTATTCAGTCTGTTCTTCTTCTAGACCCATGGCACATTCCCTCCTGACTTCTGTTCAGTTTATTTGTGCAGACCTATCTATGACCAAAATGCTTGATCAGATCAGCCCTTTCTCACAGCTTCAGGTGGTTCTTCACTTTGCTTTTTCATCACAATGTAGCGTAGATGACAGCAATAGCCCCATCGATGTGATTAAGGCATATATATATGAATATCTTTATTTAAATACAAATTGCCAAGGCAAAACAGGGAGGTATGTTATGACTTTCCAGTACCTGCAGGGCTGGGTGGATGTCTTGGATCAATTCCATGGATTAAAGATATTCCAATGCCCTGTGAATCCTTCTGCAAACAGTCAAATCAGTACAGCTGATCTTGCCCTAAATCCCCCAATCGTCTCTTCCAGGAGGATCCCTGGAGTCCCAGCAGCTGCAAAAAAAACCCTGATCAAAAATGCTTCTTCCTATTAATAAGTTTTGAAGGGCAGGGGGCTGGGGGGTGGGAGTGGTCTTAGATTTTTCAATCATGTTCACAACAGATGTTAGCAGCAGATCTCAGTGCCAAGAAGCTATTCCAGGTCACCCTGGAGCCCTACATGAGAGGCTGACCTAGCTGTGAATTTTCTAAAGTTCTCTTGATCATCAGAGTGTGATAATTTCTCCTGAGAGATGGACCGGAATCATCTTCAAAGAGAACAGATCTCATCAAGGCATTTCCCACAGGAAAAAAAAAAATTTGGATTTAGAAAATTTGGATCTAGAAAAATAGAATATAAGTGAAAACAAAATATTCTGGCCAAAAGCAGAATCATTTAAATGTGGGAATACTGCCTCAGCGCCTTATGATTCTCCAGTCCTTGATAAGTCTGTCTGTCCAGTTTTACTGGAATCATAGAACAGCCCGGGTTGGAAGAGACCTCAAAAGATCATCTGGTCCAACCTTTCATATGAAAGGGAGTCTAGAGGAGATTATCCAGCACTCTTACTCCGTTTACTGTAATTTGCCACACTCCCCCTCAGACGAAGTAGAGAAGCTGAATAGAGAGTGTGAATTGACTCTTTCTGAGGAAAGTGAAGAGCTGAGAAAAGTTGACAATTTTCCTGAAATATTGTTGTGGGATGTTTGAACTCTTTCGGGCCAAAATGTATCAGTTTTCAGATATATGATTTCTCATCAGAAAAAAATCCCCCCCAAGTAGGTTGTTGTTCTTCCTGTTAAAAATAAAAATAAAACTAATCTTTGAGTTTAAACTTCGATTCTCTTCACAAACAACTATTGATGGAAACTCTCCAGACGTCTTTAACCTAGAGGTTGAGAGCACGTCAAAGATGTTCTCTCTCCAACCAAAAGTGGTTATGCAACTTCTCCCAATATGGAACGTTGTCCTTTGAGTTGTAAAATGGCCACAGCTTGAGCAGCTTCCCCAGAGGACAGAGAAAAGTTGTTTTTAGAAGATTTGCAACCAGAAGATGATTTATTTTTCTGCTTCTTCAGTCCTCAGCACAGCAGATGTCTTGTCAGCTGTTGGACGAAGCAAGCAAGCTCCAAACCACATCTGCTCAACCTCTGTACTTTAATGTAACCAGCTATAACCAGAAAGTCAGATATTTTCAAATGACAACAGCAGTTCAAAGTTATTTAATGAAAAAGAAAAAAGGAAAAAAAAAAAAAAAGAAAACCAGACAGGGAATTTCCAAGTAATCTCCTTTTCTCTCCTTATTTTTTGTTACCTGTAGAGCTCATCGGTTTTTCCAGCCATGCCTTAGCACCTTAACAAGACCAGAAGATACTGAAAGGAAGAACAGAGGGTTTGTATCTGCATGGAGAGGGAGGAATGAAGTGGGCAGACTGAGAGGGTGTTTATCTGATGGGAAGCTGCTGCGAGTGAAGGTGAAGGAGGACAGAAATAAGAGTAAAAACGAGAATTTTCTCTGAGGTTACTCTTGCTGCTCCCAATTTCCGCAGAGCAAATCGTCTGATCAATCTTACCACTGCTCCCTGTAGGAACATCAGCTCGAGGGAAGAGCAACACCCACTTTGGACCAGCTCTTCAGCTGCTATAAATCAGTGAGTTCCACTGACTTAAAGGGAACTGTGCTGATCTATAGCAGCTGCGGATATGGACTGGAATAGTAGATTGTCTGGCAATAACCATCATTTACATTCTGACTATGGGGATCAGGAGAACACATGTTTGCTGTTCATCGGGCCAGGGTGGGAGACAGGGAAAATAAAGAAAAGAAAAATAAAAGCTGAATCCATATAGAAAATGTAACATTGAGGATACCAACCAGCAAAGCAGCACTGGTGACACACACCTAGGTGGAAGTGTGCTCTTATGACACGTGGAAGTTAGTAGAAAATTAGCTTATAATGGATCCTCAGACTATTTAGGTACCACGGGATGAGGAACAGAAATGAAATGCTTTGTGTGTTGCAGCCTTAGCGAACTTTTACCTGGCAAAGCCAGTGCAAGTCTGCAAAACCCAACAGGATCCTCCAGTGGGCTGTTGAAAGGAAGAAGTGGAAGATGTCAGTTAAAAGGACTAAATAACAGCTATTTCGCAGTCTTCATGATAGCCTACTTCTTTCAAGTCTACATTTTATTTATTAAGTCTAGATTTTTATTTTCTTCCTATTAGAAATGTTAGGGGACAGTGATATCATTAAAAAAGCATCAATGAAATGTCTCGCTTTTAGATGAGCTCTCAGCTATGCCTTCTCTTTGTCAAAATGAAGGAACACTCCCAGATGGTCATTCTTTCCAACTTTTGGTCTTTATGACAGGAAGGATAAAAGCCCTTCTAGACTTTTCTTTAGCTATATATATATTGGCAAAGGAAGTCTCAGCCATTCACATGGAAGGATTAATGTTCAGATGCTTCAAGGGAGGAAATTCCACATATCCATGCTCTTATAGCTCATTTCATCCCCAATAGGATATTTCAGTTTCAGGAAAGGAATAAAATAATGTATTCTTTTATTTCCAAAAGGACTGTACTTATCCCCAGCCTTCAACAATCACAGGGTTTTATGCCTTTGTCTCTGGGACCCAGCAGTCTGAGAACTCTTCTCCTTTGACTACTTACAGGCTATGAACAAGTCAACTCGTGATCCTCTCAGGGACAATGTAAAATGATAAGCCTTGGCGATGGACATGTTGACAACAGGTTACTACCTATTCCCTGATCACTGGTTACTTAGCAGACAAGTAAATGCTTTTCAGGGTGACCTTGTAGATTCTAGAGCAGATGCTGAAGGCAAAAGTGGTAGATCCAAGTTCATTTACCAAGAAGTCTCCACTAACATCACCTGAAAGACGGTTGGAGCGAGGTGGGGGTTGGACTTTTCTCCCAAGAAACAAGTGACAGGTTGAGAGGAAATGGCCTCAAGTTGCACCAGGGGAGGTTGAGGTTGTCCCTGAGGAAGAATTTCTTCCCCGTTGGGGTTGTCCAGACCTGGCCCAGGCTGCCCAGGGCAGTGTTGGAGTCCCCATGCCTGGAGGGGTTTCCCAGCCATGTGGAGGTGGTGCTGAGGGCCAGGGGTTAGTGGGGACCTGTCAGTGCTGGGGGAACGCTGGGACTGGAGAAGCTGAAAGGGCTTTCGCAACCTAAAAGATTTCATTATTCCATGATTACATTGTGTTTTCAACTTTATAAAAACTATTACAAGGAAAAGCAGATACACACAGCTGGTTTCAGTGGAGCTGGGGCATTTTGGTCTCCTTTCTGCTCCTTCTCTCTCTCCTTTTTGATACAGTAGGAGATCAGCAGCTCATATGGCACTGCAACTATTTTTACAGCCTTTGTCTGTTCTCACTTGTACTGCAACTTGTCTGCAGTAAATTTCAAAGCTGACTGTTTCACGTTGGTACTAAACCACTGCCAGAGACAGCTGCAGTCCAAGGGGGTGGACAAAGGTAGATTTCGTCCTTTCTTCCAAGCTGTGCTGTTTTCACTGGTATTAAACTGAAAAGTAATCCCAGTGACTGTAAGTAACAGCTGTCCTCTGCTAGGAACCCAAAATGAATTCACGGAGATCTAGCTCTATATGGGCAAAATGTCACAAAAGGGGCCAGTGACAGACTTAGGAAAAGGAAAAAAGAAGGGAAAAAAATGGCAATTTGTGTGAATTCATAGCAAAGGCTAAGAAGAGCACTTCTCAGGAGACTTCTCTGACCTGGTTCTGGGCACAGGAAATAATTAATCATGCAGCCTCCTTAATGGGATCAGCTATAAAAAGTTGAACATCCCACTTCTTTCAGCACATTCACATGAAAGAAAATATGTAGCATAAATTCTTGCCACTTAAATTAAACCAATGTATTACACACTGGAGGGAATGTGGTAGATATTTTGGGAAGCATCTTCACCCAGACCCATCATCAAACACATCAAACACATCAAACACATTTTTTTTTTTTTTTTTTTTTATTCCCCAAAGTAGATGACTCACAGTGGCAGGTCAGATCTCCTAAACCAATGTTTGTTCTGAAGTTCTTCAGAAAGCGAAATTTTCCAGTCACTTCCAGAGTCTGAGCACTGACCACTTAAATACTTCATGTAATTAAGCCTCTTGCTTTCAACCTCAGAAAAAAAAAAAATTCTCTACTCAGGGCCTGCAATTGACTTTTTCCTTATTTGAAGACACCAAAAGGCAGCACCTTAATGTGAAAGCCAAGTTTGCTCCCGCACTGGATTTACAAGTCATCCTTCCCTCTTTTGTCCCTCCCCTGAATACACATATTCTTTGGTATTATTGACCATTCAGGTTCCCTTTTAGGAATTAATAAAAAAAAATTCCATGGAAAAAGGTCAATTTATTATTTTCTCTTGGAAATCTCTCTAACATGCTTTTCAAAGACATCTCTATCACTCCACTTCCCAGACAAGAAGCCTGGAGGATTAACCAGGATGGTTAGTTACATGAAATGAGCTCCAGCCAAATAAAACTCTATTTAAAGCTTTGAAGTTGTGGTAACTGCCATGGTATTGCAACTTTGGGGTTAGCAAAGGTCCCAGCCTGGGTCTGAGACTCCCAGTTTTCGGTTCAGATGCTCTTAGAGTGATGTGCAAGAGACACTCATGATTTTGATGCTGAACTGTCTCTACTCCAGTCACTACCAAAGCCCAAGTCCAGAGTCCATCAGAGAGAGTTCCCAAGACATTAAGGACAGCTTTGGCAAGCTCAGAGCTTATGTGATCTCCTGATGGGATGGGAGATGAAGGAGGAAATCCCACGTCACAAGAAACAGCCTCCAACAAGTCAGACCTCTGTTGGAACTTTCTCTTCAACACCAAAAACAGATGTACCCGGCTTATCTCATTTCTGCTTCCTACAGGCCAAATCCTACTTGGAGCACTAAAAACTTCAAATGAACCGTAGCGACCCATGTTTTGGCCCTGCTACTGATTTCTCTATTCCTTTTTTTTACCAGAGATCTTTAAAATTCTGGACCATAACCATAAGGACAATATTTACAGTGATGTTCACAGTAATTTACACCTTGCTACCATTTATCGTTATCATTTGAGTCACAGGACTACCTTGAGGTCCCACAATTCCAGCTTGCTAATTTCAGACATGAAGGAAAAAAAATCTGAAAGTAATCTAATTAATTTAAATTATGTAAAATATAGAATTAAAAATAGAAGAATTTAGACTATATGTACAGGTGTCAGGAGGAAAGAAAGGGAATGGAGAGTGTTATCTTATACCTTTTTTTTTATAGTGGGAAGAGAGATGCTTTGTCCAAGGTCACAGACTCTGAGACAGAATTAGGAAACAAATAAATAATTTTCCCAAGATGTTTCCATATCATGGGAGCTGAATACAACTCCTGCAGAGGTCACACAGTGCATGTGATAGGAGCACACTCATGAAACCTTACACAGCTATGTTTTAACAGCAAATAATTTACTTGGCGATGATGTTCTTTTTATGTTTTTATTTGCTGTTTTAATAAGTAGAGGGATATCAAAGGGAATATGGAGCCTTTTCTTGTGACGTCACAGGTGTAACATTAATGTCACTTCCCAAAATACTCATATTCCTTTTTCACGAGGTGGAATTTCTGGCTTCATTGTGAAACTCAACCCGCTCCGTGAAGGGCTGTAACCCAATCTGAACCAACAGCTTGGGAACAATAGTTACATATAGTCGGCTGGCAGAGGAACGCCAGGAATGTCCTGGGCTGAAGGACTTAAGGGCCAGCTCTACTCCATGCTTTTGAAACCCTGGGGACCCTCTACCAGGCACTGCTTGGCTGAAGAAGCCGCAGAGGTGTGAAAAGAGAGCTGAGCTCTGGCAGCCAAATTAGCATTCAAGAATGTGCAAAGCACATGGAGATCCAGATCTGCCCATGGATCAGCTCATGATACACAGACACAATTCAGGCTGTGAACAGGGAACATGATCCCATGCTGACCCCCCAGTGCGATACCCAGGATTTGCCCTTGGGTGTATTTCTAATTACATTTCTTGCTCTGCCTTAGTTATCATCTTATCCTCTTGTTGCTCGTGTTTTTGTTGATCAGCTGGCACATTTCTGAAGGAGCTTGAGACCTTCTTTTGAATAGGTGTCCACCAAACACATATTTTTGGTCTTGACATCTAATTGAACTTTCATCCCTCTTCAGAAATGACCCTTTTCCCCTTTTTTATTGCATTCTTCCCTCACATTCCCTTAGCTTTCTAGTTGCACCAAGAGAGATTTCCCACAGACAAACTCAGGAGGCTGGAATAAGATTTGGACAGATATCTAATGACTAAATACTGCATGAGCTCTATGATTGGTCAGTTGATCCACTGCTAACATTTGCTGAATCTCATTTGAGATAAGAGAGGCACAGATCTGGGGACCTGGAAAGCTGTTTGTGATGAGTCAGTTCTATTTAACACACATTTTTCACTGGGGCAGCCACTACAAATCACTGACCTCTGCAGCGTTACTTCAGGCTGGAGGTTTTTCCTTTGACACTAAGCTCTGCTGAGCATAGAAAGGGCACATGATGGATACCCTTCCACATGGAGAATACAGCCACAAGACTCTCCCCATTTCACTAGAATCCTCATACACTTGTCCAAAATGGCTTGAGTAGGTTGAACTACCAGGCATCTGCCAAGCCTGCCCGTCTGCCTTTGCCAATGAGACCACAATGACACTACTTTGCAGTGGGAAGACAAGTGTAGGTGGGTTGCATGTTGCAAAGGTCGTATGACTGGGTTATTAGAAGATATGTGGGAAAGGATTACTGTTCTGGACTTAGGTTTTCTTACTCCCTCAGCTTTCTTTTTAATGAGATGATAAGGTGTCTGGTCCTTATGGGGTTACACTTTTTGTGTAGGACACATTAAATGGCCAAACTCTCCTACTAAGATACAGCCTACTCCAAGCCCACCCCCTACAGAGAACATTTCAGATCTCTGTAGCAAACAGTGATGCAGATAAATAAAAAGACATAGAACACATAATAGCCTGGTGCTGCCCAGTTTCAGTTACAAGAGTTTCTCCAGAGATGGTATTGTACAGAAGAAGGCCAAGAGATATTTTGGGGTAAGGACATGTGAAATATGACATTGAACCTGCCCTCTGCCAAGTGTCCTCTGTGCTGATACTCACATGGCGTATCAGTCTCCTAGAGAAGCAACTGAGTCATGTCCCTTGAGTGTGGGCTGCAGGGTGTCCTGCACACAGCACACAGAAACAGCCCCCCCAGGCAGCTACTTATTACCAGGGGTTAGCACTTGACAGCAGTGGAAGACGTTCTGGGTACCCTTTTCATGTTCCCAAGGGGGTGTCTGAGAGCAGATCAAAGCTTAATGTATGCTGGGACTAAGTTCACAAACGAACCTTGAACTCCAGCTCACGAGATAAGAGACATGTGATCCCCAGTAGCCCAGGCCAGCACACCGCACGATGTGTCAGAATAGGACAGTTCCTGGAAAGAATGAGTCCAATTCATACTTCTTGACGTTAGCAAACCAGAGATATGCTTGACCATTTTGAAGTATTTCCCAAAACACGAAAGTGGTTCTGCAAGAATGTTCTGAGGTTCTGATATCAAAGCATATTCGCTTGCCATCTGGCTTGTTACTTCAGCTTATCTGGAGCAGAAATATATGTATATTTGTGTGCTTGCTTTTCCACACGTGTGCCTATGAATATGTGTAAGTTACTGTCCTGGTTTGAGTTAGAACAGAACTCACTCTGCTCAGTGATTTTACTTTTCACCTCAGTCTTCCAACTAACTGCACTTTCTGCAGGTAACGGCATGTTTTTGTAGACAGTGTCTGCTGTAGAAGTGGTAACGCTGGATGGTCACAGTCACTGCCAGGGGTTGGGTTGCAGAGAGGCTCTGGCTTGCACTTGCTCCTGTGCAGACCAAGGTCACTGCTAAATCCTGTGTCTCACATTGGGGTGCAGTGAGTGAGAGGCTGCACATGCAGGGAGGAGCGGTCAGGACAGGTGACCCTGCATTGACCAACCAGGTGTTCCATCCCATAAATGACATATTCAGTATAAAGCTGAGGGGGTCACAAGGGCCAAGCTCTCCTCTTCAATGGCTGGTGTCCAAGGAGGACTCTGTCCTTTCTGCCTTCAATCCCAGTCTGTGCATTCCTGAATCCAGTTCCGGAATCCAGCTCCTGCATCTGGTTCCTGTCTGCTGCTGAGTCCAGTCTGGGACTTACCCAGTGTCTGCCCACAGCATCAGTGGTGATGGTGACATGATTGTCATCAGGGGGTTGGGTTCTATATTGGTATTGTATATATTTCATTTTATTATTATTATTATTATTATTATTCTCATTAAAGCAGTTTTAGTTTTCTTTTCCCATCTATGAGCCTCTCTCCCTTATGTCCTTTCTTTTCCTCTTTGGGAAGGTAGAGGGGTTTATAGAGAGTGTCTGTCAGTCATCTAATGGCTGGCCCAGACCTAACCCATGACAGTTATAGAGTAAATAGCATAAAGATAGAGCAGGACACGAAAAATACAACTTATTTCAATGAATCTGTCAAGAAAATTTTGCATTTATGAAGATACATAGATACGAATTTGTGTATATCACCCTTTTGTAATCATTTGATGTGTACAGTCAATATGAAAACATTAATAACATTGTCAGTGTATCTTCAAGACTACAATTATTTTCTGGGTTTCATCTATCCATGGAAATCAAACCTAACGAAACTAATGCAGAGTATGACATGGAAATGGACATTGCAACATCCCATTTCCCATCCTCAGCTGGAAAAAATATCTGTATAGACAAAGAGCTGCCTGCAAGTGCTTATGGATACAAATTTTGGAACATTTTTTCGGTCAATGTCATCCTGCTGGGTATCTTTCCCCATACACAACCACTCAGTGTAAACTTACATAAAATGTTTTAAGAGTAAACAGGTCAGATAAAGGACCTGCCTGGTGGGTTTTGCAAGTCTCGTAGAGTTTGATTTTGTCCTGTTTATGACATGTTAAATGATAGCTGCAGAGAGAACAGTCATATTCACAACAGCACCGCACAGCCTGAAACAAAGCAGCATGTCAACCTCACTTACATCTGGACTGCCAAGAGGGATAGATTAAGTGCAATCTGATGACAGCATTGTTCTCCCCATTCTCATAAAACATGGAGTCTACCAGATTTTCCCTTCTGGCTCATGGGCTGTGAAACGCGTGGTTTCACAAATCACCAGATCCCCAGCCACCACTCACAAGGTGTTAGATGAAGTGATGGGCCATGCTCGGATCCCGGGGTAATAGGAGCCACATGACCATCTGACTTGTTACACCACTAGCTCAGAAGTTGATTTAAAGGGAGGGAAGAAGGGAAGGAGCTTCCAGTTGTGTAAATCCTTGTCCGACGAGTCCTGGTTGATAAAGGGTGAGCTCCTAGTCTTGTGAAGTTGGGGTAGCCACATGCCATGCAGACCACCCATCTCACCCAAATGGCAAGTCATCAAATCATGTAGACAGATAGACCGATAGACACAGAAGTAGGTTTGGTGTTTCTGTAGGAAGAGGAAGAAGGGACTTCCCCAGGTGCTGCCACGCAACAGAGATCCAGATAATAGGAACTGTGAGCACAGACTGAATAAACTGAGGTTTTTTGGGCTAAAGAGGAGTGAGAAGGAGGATAAGGAAGAGCAGGCAAGAACTTGACGACCTTCAAGAACATGAAAAAAAATGTTTCAGAGCATAAAAACTACTCTATTCTCAATGTTCACAATAATCAAGAGCTTAAACTGTGGGATGGTTAGTCTTTCTGCTTCAATGTTAGGAGAAACTCAGCATTAAGATGAATGCTGCATGCTGGAATCTGACTCACGGAAAACTTTTGCCTGCTGGAAATCTTTATGGTGAGTTTAAATAAACTGCTGTCAAGAAGAGCATAAATGTAATAGTTCCTGCTTTGGGACTGGATGATCTTTCAAGGTCTACCAGGATGTTGGGATTCCTGCTAGGAATCAGAACTAATCCCACCCTCTCAATCACATAGGCATGACAATTAGCTCCTTGAGTTTCCAATCGCAACCTTATCACAAATAAAGCTAGACAGCTCTATTGCCTATGGCCAGTTCATTGCCATATCCTGCCCTTCAGCTGGGTTTACCACTCCTTTTATCGAGCTCTTGTTCTCATTAGCTGATCAACAACATGCTTATTCTTGCTTGTTTAGAAATTCTTTACAGCCATATGGATTAAATAGGGAAAAAAAAAAAAAAAAAGACGCGTGAAAACCCAAATAAATATCCCTAAATATAGTTAGGGGCAGCTGGTTTGAATTAGAATTGTCTCAAGGCATCCATGCCAAAAGCAATCTGAGCAGAGTCTTATGGCATGATCTGTTGATCTGCCAACATCTTTCAGGGGTTTACTGTATCCCCTGCAGTGAAATCGTGCCCCTCTGTAATACAATGATGGTGCATTCCGGACATATTTTTGAGCTGAGAGGCAGTGTTTTGGATGCAGTGGGAGCAATTGCTGTCATCCGATCCTAGGGCTCTGTTTTGCGTTGAAAGTATCACGTCAAAACCCAGATGGGCTCAGTCACCAAGGTGACCTCATGGGAAGGAGCCATCGCCACAGAGAGTCCCTCAGCGTATTAGTGAAGATTATGTCCGTGGGGATGAACCAATATTTGGACAAGTCTTGAGGCTCTTCTAGGCTCTTTCATTTTCAACTGTCCCAGTCATCATGTAGGACACTAGGCCCAGACCATCAGTGAATGGTCAGGTAGGCTGCCGGCAGTCCAGGTTCCACAGGGAGTTTTCATACAGATGGATCCAGCTCTTGTTGCTGAACATCCTTTCTGACCACAGTAGCTATTAAATGCTATGAAAACATAACAAAGCCCACATGCCAGAAAGACACTGCTGCCTGCACACCCTCTCTATCCCAGCAGAGACAGAGGATGTCTGATGAGTCTAGAGCAGGTTTTTTTCACTATTCACTTGGAAAATCAGAGGAGGAAGGAAAGGAGACTGAATCGTCACAGTGCCAGCCAGGCAGGTATTTGTTACTTGGCCTGGGAATATTCAGTCTCAGCTTCTTTCACCAACAGAGAAGGATAGTAGATGGGGAAATGGTCTTCCATATCCTCCATCATGGTCCTTCCTGTAATGAACAATTGTTCATGTGCACTTTTTGGTTTTTTCATTTCATCACACAAACAGCCAGGGAATATTCACCCCTGATAGAGAAAAAGACCACTGGATAAGCCATCACAACCTGGGAACAGAGCGGAGGTTCAGCTGTAAGTGGACAGAGGACCTCTTCCAGACCTAGTTCTTCTGGATGAAAATGTGAACTCGTTCAGCTGTCTGTCTCTAGTCACCACCTTGAAGTTTGATATTCCTGCAACCTGCCAGCACACAGGACAATGTTGACATTCATTGTGTACTCCACACAAAATCATTAACGTTTGCTGATGAAGGTTTGGGTTTATATATTGCTGGTGTGGTTTCAGCCTTCCTATAATGTCTGTTCTTCACTGTCTCCGGAATAAACCTCAAGCCTTTGCACCCAGTAGAATTGGAGTAGGTGGGACACTCTTTAACCCACTTCAGCATGAAGGCAGGCAACCTTGTGGTGAAAGGTAACACCAATATGAACAGCTCCACAGGCAAACTGTGAAGACATTTAACCTCAAAGAGGGATCTGTAGCAAACAGCTAGAAGGGGGTAGAAGGGGGAAGCAGATAAAGAGCAAGAAACTTTTCAGTCTTCATGGCGGATAGACAAAAAGAAACAAATCAGTCTCTGAGGCTCCATCTGTCTTCTCTCCTTGCTCCTATGAAGATCCTTCAGCGCTGCCCAATTTGTCATAAGAATTACCCACTTACACAGTTCCTCCACTTTTGAGTATCATTTTGACTCATGTTGCATCAAGTAAAAGACAGATCATTGCACATGTGTGAACACAGAAGGCAAAGTGATCATGTTAAAATGTGTTTATAAGACCTCATCTTTCCCCCAAAGAATGACAAAATCAATTTATTCTGTTTAGGTTTATTTCAAGCAGTACTTTTCTGAGAGTGTTCTTCCAACAGGAAACTCTTTGTTATCATTACTTGACCTATGGGAGAAAACTAGATGGGACCTGTCAAATAGAAAAGCTCCTAGAGTCCCCTTTTGTCCTATTAGGCCTGATCCTAATCTTATTTATAAATCTTCATCCTAACAAGGCTTTGTTTTCCTGCCTATGCCAAAAAAAGCAAATGCAGAATTAGCAAAATATTTGCAAAACTAACCGTTCCTCTGCAATTGCAGATTTGGTTGAAATCTCAGATCATTTTACTCACGCTTCCTCTGCCAAGGCAGGACTGAGTCTACCTGCCATTCCCAACAGGGGTGTGCCTGAACTCTCCAGGACTGGGAAATTCTCTGTCTTCCGAAGCAATGTATGGAAGGTTTCATTCTCCAAGCCATTATCATATTTTGGTGGTATCATTTGTTTGTTTGTTTTACAGATGCCTAAACTGATTCATCCTTGCTGCGATTTAACCCTCTGACTATTTGGCCTATTTGGATTGGATGTGGAGAACTTGAAAATAAATTTTTAGCCCTTTCTTTACAATGTTGTTTTTATATTGAAGATTCTTTTAATTTTTCTTGGGAACTTTCAACTACTTCAAGTTTATACAGCACCAAGCCGTATGGAGAATTGTTTCCATTGGTGTAGCACTGTAACAGTACAAAATATTAATAATTTTTCATCTACAGATTTGATTAGTTTGAAGTTGAAAAGAAAACAGAAGTGAGGAAATTACTGTATTTGCATGTGCTCCAAGCTTTGCAATGTAAATCACAATGCACCATGCTTGGCATTTGAAGAAAATTGATGAGGTCTGTCACAGGCAACTCATTAAGCAGAGGTAATCACACCATTTATAATTGTCCAATTTCTGAGGTCAGAATCATCAGTTTCATAGTGAATGTCCCCAAAGTGGAAGGAGTGGAGGAGTGAAGTAAAATAAAAGGAATTTAAGCAAGAAACAGTGTTCCTCCCTGCTTCCTCCTGCAACTCTGCCCCATGCAGTGCCAATCTCAGTGCTGTGTTGAAAGCTAATTTTTCAGCTGCAAGGGCAACAGGAAAATTCTTTATTTGGTGCATCTGAGCAGTCAGAAATGGATGTTTACTATTAGCCAGAGCACTAAATTTTGCCCATCACTTTATGCGTATGTTTCATAAGCAAAAAAGAAGTCTATGTTAGGGTGCTGGGGGAGATGCTACAAAGTTTTTATTGCAACTTGTTTTGCTAAGTCTTGTCTAGTAAATCTGTTTCCCTCAAATTTTCAGTAACCAATATTTAACAGCATGTTCCACCATCCCACTTATATAGGAAATCTTGTTGGGTGAGTGAAAGAAATGGCTCAGAAGGAACAGAGATGGCTGTGTTGCAGTGGGACAGCTACATACTGCAGAAAGCCTGAGGGTTGTTGCCTCTGAGTGATGACCTGTGGATGTGGCATCTTTAACCTGAGACCGGGAGATATTCTGGTTTATTATGCAAAGCAAAATGTACTTCTGATCAAAAAATGACAGATGATTCCACCTTCTGCCACATTATGGGCAGAACTGACTTCCTGTGTGTATAAAGACATGAATCTGAGATTCAGTTTTTAAAAAGAATATGCACAAACATTGTGTGTTTTGGTCTCCTTGGGTCAAGCAAAATCTTGAAAGAAGCAGAAAGACCCTTCAGAGGTCATCACTGTCTCCTGAAAGACCTATAAATAAAATTTCACCTTACTCTTCAACCCTGAGTACTGCCCCACAGAATACTGTTCCCTCTGATGCGTACCCACTCTTGCTCCAAGAGGTAAAAAAAGACATCACAGATTGAACAGATGTCAACAAGGCAAAACCTTTTCTGTCCACCATGATGCTCCTGGAGTTGTGTGGAAAATGGTGAACTGATGCCATAGACTGGACAGTTCAAAGAACAAAGCACCCCTTCTGTATATCCCTGGTGGAGAAACTCAAAGAGCATCACACTACACTGGACAGGACCACTACACCGGACATGAGGACCAAATGACCTGTCAATGGGAGACCACGTGTAGTCTCGAAAACACAACTGGTTCTTTCTATGAGAAGAAGCAGCTTGAACTAGACTGTTATATCTGGAACAAGGACATGAAAGGTGAGATCCATAACAGTCATCTATACGTTATCTATGCACTGTGCTCTAAATATGCCCTTTTCTCTACCACAACAGGATGACGGGGGCTCTGAGTGACTAACTCCAGTGCAGATGTCTACATTATAGTTGTCTAACATGAAGTAAGAACCCCACCCCTTAAGTCCAGTGATAACTGATCTAGACTCTCTAGCCATGAAAACAGAGTGCCTCCAGAGAGTGAGTCATCCCACTTGAAGAATATAAGAATGTAAGAGGAACCACACCAGGCCGGCCCTGTGGTCCATCTAGCGCAGTCTTTCTTGGAAATTGGCCAACAGCGAATGCCTGGGAAAAATATAAGATCAAAAGAAATATATATCCTCAAAGTACATTCCAGAAATTTCTGCCTCAGAGACGTTCTGAACTGAAGTGGGTATCTTCATACAGAAAACTTCAGATTTTTATCTGCCATTAACTTGGTCATATTTTAAGTCCATGTAAACATTTAGCATCAGTAAACATGTGTTGACTCCAGAGTCTAATCTGGGTGATTCGTTCCCCGAGAGGGCTCTGCCTCTCTAAGCAGCTTAAACCACTTGCATAGATTAAGTGCTTAATTTTCAAGTGAGATGAAACCTAACCCCAGCAATCAGAAAAATAGCAGATATAACTATGTTCTGCAGCTGGCTGCATTCATTTACCCACCTCATAGGAGCTTCCAGAGACTCTGAGTGCCTTGAATTTTAGATGTGGCAAAGTCCCTCAGGCTGGTAACTCTAAAATATCACATTCCCAGAAAAGAAATCCCAGGTCCTTGTCACTGAGAACCTGGCACCAAAGTCTACAAAGAAAAGGAAGAGTATTAGAAAGCAGCATAATCTGTAGGCATACAGAGTTGGTAGACAGCTGGACAGAAGTAGCTTCCTCTAAGAAGTGAGACAAATATATACAGAAAAATACACTGTGAAAGTCTTTCTGTTGGTCTGGATAAGCAGGTCTCTTAGAGTAGTAACTGATCAATACCCCAGATAGCTGGATCGTTGTTTGGCTTACAGAATCACAGTATAATTTTGGTTGGAAGAGACCTTTAAGATCATCGAGTCCAACCATTAACCCAACACTGCCAGGTCACCACTAAACCGTGTTCCTCAGCACCACATCAACATGTCTGTTAAACCCCTCCTGGGATGGGGACTCCACCACTGCTCTGGGCAGCCTGTTCCAATGCTTCACAACCCTCTTCATAAAGAAATTGTTCCTCAGGTCCAACATAAACCTCCCCTGGTGCAACTTGAGGCCGCTTCCTCTCATCCTGTCACTTGTTACTCGGGAGAAGAGAGCAATCCCCACCTCCAACCTCCTTTCAGGGAGGTGTCAAGAGCGAGAATGTCTCCCCTGAGCCTCCTTTGCTCCAGGCTAAACACCCCCACTTTCCTCAGCTGCTCCTCTCAAGACTTGTTCTCTAAACCCTTCACCAGCTTCGTTGCCTTTCTCTGGACATGCTCCAGACCCTCAATGTCATTCTTGGAGTGAGGGGCCCAAAACTGGACGCAGTATTCAAGGTGTGGCCTCACCAGTGCCCAGTACAGGGGGATAATCACTTCTCTACTTCTTTGATCACACTACTTCTGATACAAGGACACTGTTGGCCTTCTTGGCCACCTGGGCACAGTGATGGCAACTGTCCTTCCATTTTGGTTTTAAGATGGGGTGAATCACCTTTTAGAGGCACCTATTGTTCTTTGTGAATTAAGAAGGAAGTTTAGCAATCACAAATACTTCCTACACACTGCAACTTTCACAGGAAATTCTTCTGAAGACCGAAAATCTGGGGTATATTGAAAGCCCAATCCCTCCTCTTCGCAAACATTTCGTGTTCAGGGATCTTACGTTCGTTTGTTCTGCTTTCAGCTGTTAACAGCTGCATGTGCCATGTCCCTGAGTTATTATTACGTAAGTATGTTTTACTTAAAGAAAATCATCCTTTCAGCTTGTGCTCGTCATCTCAAATAACCCAAAGCATCCAAAACCTGTTTGCACATAGAAGAATTTCAGATGTGCAAGGCATACTGCACACCCAACAGAAAATCATCAGGCTTCATGCTCACCCTAACAACGCTCCGATAGCCAAGGCATTTTACAAAACACGCCTCCACCAGAATTCCTCTTTTCCATACCAAGAAAGTACTTAGCATAGTATAAATTCCCCAGAATCCAATGGAAGGAAATCCTGGAAGATGAAAAAAATGGTGAGGTAAGATGCAAACCCAGTAAGCCAATTCTATTTCATCTGTGTAATACCTCCAGCTATTACCTCATTAAAATAGAGTAGAAAAATAAACTTCAACAATATTTATCTCAAGGTAGTGTTTCCAGCATGTTTCCTGCTCTCTTGTTCTTTGTTGTTTTCTTTAGCAAGTTTTGGAAATGAGCCTCTGATGGGAGCTACTGTAACCTAGTGAGTGTTTATTTTAAAGTCAGTTAGTTTTTATAAGGCACATTATTTCCATTGCAGGCAGCATCGGTTGTGCTCAAAGAAGCTCATAAGCCCCTTTCAACAGAGTAGGGATATTCTGCACCTTAACAGTGACCACTGGAAAACCCCAGGCAGCTCTAGCAGGACTGGCACTGTCACAAAGCACAAACCTCTCAGCCCTGATGTAGAACCAGACAGATGTAGCAGTGACAGAAGACAACTATCTGCTGGGTTATCCATCTCCCAGAGGAGACCAGCAAGAGATGGTAGTTCCTACACATGCCACTCACGTCAGTGGCATCAATGGTTCTGCTTACAGATACCATCTTTTATCTTGCAAGAGTGTTTGACACACTTGACCTTTATCCCGATTAAGATCTCCCAAGTCTTGATGTATTTCCCGTTGTAATTTGGGCTGTGCAGACTCAGAAATTCTTCATTTAAGGCAAATTGCAATGCAGGAGTCAATAAGCAGATGGTGTTAACACTAACAGAGAAAGATCGCTGGAAAGATTGACAAAAAATTGCTGGACTTCGCTACATCATTAATTTACCACCTCACCCAGACATTGTGATGTGTCATGCAGCATCATAAGGAGTTTAGGAGGCACCTAATCTGTGGTTAGGATGCACAGATGTGCCTATGTTGAGAACTTTGCTAGAATGAATGTTTGAGGGAAGTTAATATTTGTTCTGAAAAGTCTTGAACAGATGCCTTGGAGGGAGAGATGGAGGACTGAGCAGCCTATGAGTGCTTCCAGACGAAGGGCTTGAATGTTTGTAATGCAAAATGTTGTTGGCAGGAGTGAGTGATAGTGCAAAGAGGAGGAAAGGGGAGTTCATAAACATTGTGGTAGGCAACAGGGAGAATGTGAAAGTGTGAGAGGATGTATCAGGTTGCTATTCAAGAATCAAAGCAGGGTTTTAGTCCGGAGATAGGGAAGTCCTGCGATCTTGTTGTAACATGAGGCTGAGCCTGACTACTATCAGAAGTAGGAGAATATACATGAGACAAAGAGAAGGTCAGAAATGTGGTTTCTTTCCTAGATAAAAACTGAGTTTGCTTCTCAGGCTGAGCCAGATCCTTCTGTTGATTTTCATCAGACAGTTGTTAGGTCCTATTTAGAATCGTAGAATCACAGATTCACAGACTGGTTTGGGTGCGAACGGACCTTTCAAAGGTCACCCAGTTCAATCTCGCTGCAGTGAACAGGGATGTCTTCAACTAGAGCAGGTTGCTCAGAGCCCCAAGGGCCAACCTGACCTGGAACGGTGCCAGGGATGGGGCTTCTGCCACCTCTCTGGGCAACCTGGGCCAGGGTCTCACCACCCTCAGAATAAAAAGAATATCTTCCTTCTCTTTAGTCTGAGTCTCCCTCTTTTAGTTTAATACTATTACCCTTTGTTCCTTCTCTTCTTTTTCTCCCTACTCATCCCAGGCTGAATTTACTCCTTACAGCTCCAAAATTTTCATGACCTTCCCGTCCCCAGCTACTTGACCCATCCCACGTCTCCCATTGGTCTGAACGCATCTTTGTTGAGCTACTTCATTCCTTCTCCCGCTTCTTCCTGTCTCCCAGCCACAGGTTATGCAAAGTTATGAAGGCCAAGGATAAGCCAACCTGAATCTTTAAATGGCACGCCAGCTGCAAAGGCTTAAAAATAATCTACTGGAAGAAACTGGAAGCTCTTGACTGCATACTTAGCCTGTGATAAAAGTAATTAGCTAGTCTGGAAGTGTAGGAGAGAGAAACCACCAGGAAAAAGAACCACAGGGATGTCAAGAACATAACGAACTGTTTACAAGGGGATGCTGGACTCATGTCCTTGATCTTAGGTTCCTGAATAGCTGACACCACCACATAGATCACGTGGCAGTGCTCTGCTCCTGTTGCTGTTCACAAAACTGTTTGATCCTCGGGGATTAGCCACTCCTTAATCCAGTCCGAGGTTTCAAGAAACAAGGCTTAGTGGATTCTCAGGTCAAGGAGAGAAGCAGATGGCTGTTTGCTAAGTTTGGGTTTTGATAAACAACAAACTTGGGGTAAAACCTCTGGGGATGGGAAACATACCTGCAAAGAAGAGGGAATCAGCCCCCGCTTTCACCTTGAACCCATTGCTCTGCTCTTACTTGGCGTTCCTTGATCACCCACCTACTCAGATGTCTTCACTTGGGGATAGTAGGGTCAGATGGTGTCCTGTCAGGTAGAGATGCCACCTTATTCAGGATGCTACTTACACATTTAAAGCAAACACTGAAAGGAATCAATAGGGTGGAGGAGAAGGATGGGGATGGAAACAGAGCTCAAAATGTGTGGAAATTAGGTCAGTAAAAAAGTGTTCCTCAATCTCTGAAAGCTCATGTTAATTTTCAAGTTGACTGCACTGTTTGTGAGGGAATGGGAAGAGAGGGCAGACTTTTACATTTCATTAAGTCTACCCAGAATTCATTATGGGTGGGTGAACAATTTCCTTTCTCTGCATTTCCTGTAAACATAATGAACTAAGAGACAGCAGATCTCATTTTCTTATCTATGAAGATATCTCTTTTAATTAAAAGTTGGGGTGTTTTTTGTGTTATCACAATGAAAGAGCATAGATAATACTGCAGTAAGAACTCATGTTCCCACAAGAACAGGAAGAAAGCAAGAAAACTTTGTTTATTGATCATTCTTTCATCTGATAATGCAAAGATCTTAGAACCAGGGCCGTCCTAGAGGTAGGACAATGCAAGAACTTTGCGATCATCACCCTTAAACCTAACGGAGTGCTTAATTCGTAGTGATATAAGTGGGAACCAAAGGGTAAAACACATTAACGATTCAGGTGCTCTCTGGTAAGTCAGTATTTACACTGAGACCGCTGCACCTGTCCTGCAGCCACCTTAGGGATCCTTCTCACTCCATGAGGCTCCAAATACTTTCATATAGTGAGATAGATATGACATCTGAATCCCAAATACTTATGCCTAAGTGATTTCTTGATTGAGTACAAAGTTTTGATATGAAAAGTTCCGAGAATCTTCCCAGCAAAACACCAACAGCTACCCAGTCTTTGGTTTTCCCTTGCCTTAGAGATACTGACATGGGACGGGGAAAGTTCAGAGCTTTTCTTTTCCAGTTTCAGTGTTTGTCCAGTGATACACTTTAAAGCATAGAATTGCAGAAGACTCAGAATCACAGAATGCTTTGGGTGGGAAGGGACCTTCAAAGCTCACCCAGTCCAACCCCCTGCAGGGAGCAGGGACATCTGCAAGTAGAGCAGGTTGCTCAGAGCACCAGGGGCCAACCTGACCTGGAATGGTGCCAGGGATGGGGCTTCTCCCATCTCTCTGAGCAACCTGGGCCAGGGTCTCACCACCCTCAGAATCAACAATTTCTTCCTTCTCTCTGGTCTGAGTCTCCCTCTGTCAGTGTAGCCCATCACCCCTTGTCCTGTCACAGCAGCCCCTGATGAAAAGCCCCTCCCCACCTTTATTACAGCCCCTTTCAGCACTGAAAGGCCGCACTAAGGTCTCCCTGGAGCCTTCTCTGCTCCAGGCTGAACACCCCCAACTCTCTCCCCTCTCCTCCCAGCAGAGGGGTTCCACCCTCCCATCATTGCTGTGGCCTCCTCTGTCCCTGCTCCAACAGCTCCATGTCTCTGCTGTGCTGAGGAGCCCCGAGCTGGACCCAGGACTGCAGGGGGGTCTCCCCAGAGTGGAGCAGAGGGGCAAGATTCCCTCCCTCGACCTGCTGCCCACGCTGCTGGGGATAAGCCCAGCACACGAGTGACTTCTGGGCTGCAAGCGCACATTGCCGGCTCCTGTCTGGCTCCTCATCAATCAACATCCTAAGTTCTTCTCCACAGGGCTGCCCTCAATCCCTTCATCCACCCAGTCTGTGATGATACTGGGGATTGCCCCTACCTGGGTGCAGGACCTTGGAAAAGAAAATAGATCCTTGCTAATTCACTGTCATTAACAATGCACACATTGCAGCTTAATTAGATACCAATGAAATTCCCAGTTGAAGCTGTTATTCTCAGACACACTCCAACAGATGCCAATCAAGTGGTTTTGCATAACTTCAATTCCTCGGCCTCTTGGATTTCGATTAATGGATTTCTTTACTTTTCTGCTGATACGTGGAAAGAGGAGTGAGTTTTGTTTGGTTGCTCACTTATTCCTTCGGCAGATTTGGTGTGAAAAATTTGGACATTTTTTGGTTGCCTGGCTGGGCGTGAGGGTGGGAAATGAGATTGGTGCTTTAGACCTTGGTGTGATGAAACAAACTCCATTTCCAGATCATTAGATGATTTTAATCCATTGCTAGCAAACTTTCTGCCATAATGAGCTGATTTCTTCCTTTCTTCCTGAGCAGAAGCCTGAACCTTCAGATCCTACATTACGACTCAGAATCATCACAGGGAATTTTGCTTATCTAAAGCATCTATCACACACAACTTGTCTAGGCTAATCCCTCAAATAGCTGAGATTCCCGCAGTCTAACATTTTCATGGCTAAATTTAGATAGGATAAATACTGTCCTATGTGTTTCAACAGCTGTAAAGCAATAAATATAGCAGAGGACATACCTTGTAGTGACAGATAAAAACCCTTTTGTATTAAATCGGTTTCTCCTTTCTCACGTCACTGACTTTTTAAATAAGATCAGTCTGAATGCACATTTCTACACAGTATAATTTTTTTTTTAATGTCAAAGGATGATGACGTTGTATCTGGCCAAACAGTTCACTGCTGTCTTAATGGAAGTGAAGTATATTTGCCCATTAAAATGTTAGGATCTACAAAACTCCTGAACCTGCCCATAGTCTTATAGTCAATGAGGCTTTCGGACAGATCAAGTCCAGAATATTTAATTGTTTAAAATTCCCTGTTTTTGCTCCTCTCTGTAATATGAAGTTTGTAGGATTAATGACATTTCATGAAATATTGAAAAATTGAAGGAAAAATCAAGGAGTTCTACACAAAGCTTGCAATTTTTTTTCCCCTGTAATAGGTTAATCAAAGTGATGTTTCTGCAAAATATTTTGTCTTACTCAAATCTTAGGTTTCTCTGCAGAAATATTTGCTCCCAAGGCCATCTTCAAAAAGAGGAGTTAGTCCTGAGAGCTACTGAAGTATCTCATGAAAATGCTTCCAGCTTCTGGAATAATGAGGCATTTTCAAAGACGATTTGAAAGTAAATGATTTGAAAATATTCTTCACTGTGAAGGTAGTGAGGCACTGGAACAGGTTGCCCAGAGAAGCTGTGGATGCCCCATCCCTGGCAGTGTTCAAGGCCAAGTTGGGCGGCGCTTTGAGCAACTGGGCCTGGTGGAAGGTGTCGCTGCCCATGGCGGGGCAGTGGGACTAGATGAGCTTTAAAGTCCCTTCCAACCCAAACCATTCTGTGATTCTATGCTTCTATCAATATCTATATTTTCTGTAGAAATAGACTTAGAAACAGATGCCTTCATGTGTCACTTGATTAAAAAAAAAACAAAGCAAAAACCCCTCATCAGGTCTTTCTGGTGAAGATAAGGACTTCGCCATCAGAAAGGCGCTCAGATGTGCTGTCACTCTCTGGCACAAAAAGCCCTTTATTTCTGGGGGAACTGACTCTCAGATTTCAATGCATTTCCATCTTCTTTTTTTCTTTTTTTTTTTTTTTAATTTCCCTCCACTTTGATCATCTTCCCACCCATGAAAAGATACTAAACCCCTGACTTCTGGGGATTCAACTAAGCATCACAATTTAATGAAAAAATGATGGGGAGGGGGGGATAATAGGCAGGAGGACAATTGAGAAGAGTTTTCTGCTCTGTACTCTGCACTGCTTTGTGTCACTACAAGGAGCTCAAGTATTCTGCTGAGCCTGGGCTTGACTAACTCAAATACAGAACTGTAAAATTAGCTGAGGTGAATCCCACCCCAAAACTAATCCATCAGCCTTGGTTATATGTAAGTTGGCAGCAGCTCTGGCAGTATTTCGCCCGCATTAGCTGCTAATATCAACATTAGCTCAGTATTCAATCATAGGAAGTCAAACAAATCTCCGAGTCTGATAGAAATATATACAGAGGGCACAAAGATAGACTCCAGTTTTACTTGCATGTAAATCTGCTCCCTTTCTTGAGGCTGTTTCTGATTTACTCTGAGGTATGTGTGTGCAGGATGCAACCCAAGGAACACATCTGTACGATGATAATTTTCATACCAAGGAGATGTTTGGTGCATTACAAATAAAGCAGTAATCCCCTCAATGATCTAGTTCAGACAAGAGCCAAACAGATCAGACGTTAAGTATAAATAGCAAACCACAGGCCTGCTTTTCCATAACTGCCAATTTATTATTGCAAGTCTCTCTCATTTTTTTTTTTCCTTCAATAGTTCCAGCTTCTAGATTCCTGCATCTACTTAAAAATATCGTGCTTCATTTTAAAAAACAGGGGGAAAAGAAAATTATCTACTTCTTATTCCATGGTTTGGGGAAAACCCTGAAAATGTGGTGTTTTAGCTGAAGACTCCGTCAAGAAGTCAGAAGGCGAATGTAGGTAAACCTAGTTAGGGATGTGAACAAGTGCTATTGGAAGACTAGCAACCTCAATGGAGTGGAACATTTGCGGGTTTAGGGTAAAAATGTCTGAGCCAAAAACTGTAAATAATGTACATGTGTACCAAAAATTCAAAAAAAGAGTTTAAAAAATTCACCAAATCTTTAAATGCAAAGCGGTGCTTAATAAGCCAGGGATGTGAGCTGATAAAGATCTCAGGATAAAAGCCAGATAATTTCTCCTGATGGACCTATATCCACGTTATAAGCTCCATATTTCACGGCTGCCTGGACTGAGGTTTGACTTTGTTCCCATCTCCAAATGCACTGGATCTGGATATTCTCCTGTCTAACCTTTCTTATATGTATATAATATACATATATTTCAGGCTGCTTTTAGTGAATTTGCTCTGATCTGCCTTTGGGTAGAAAGGAAATACCTTCCAGCACAAAGGCAAGGTTCCTAGCAATAAACTGGTTTAAAGCAACTTCTTAAAGCATCAGCATTGTGGCAGACGGTCTCCAGCAGGCATTGCCTGTGCTCGTGGATGGGGCAGGGGGTACAGAGGGTGATTCCTGCCTTCCTGAGCTGCTAGGCAGAGCTAGCCAGGGCAGAACTAACAGCAGAGACAAGCAGTCGCACACAATTTGTTCTTGACTGAATTGGTCTGCACACTGGCTGGCTTTGTTGACCAGTGCTGGGAGGAAGGTGGGAGTTCTGCCAGGTACTAGCAGATAACATAGCACTGGTCTGATCATCGTCTGTCCTGCTTCCTTAGCCATCCAGCTGCTAGCCAACATGTAGATGTCGGTATTGCTGAGGGGAGGTGGGGGTCGGTCACCTCTCCCAAGTAACAGATGACAGGATGAGATGAAAAGGCCTCGAGTTGCACCAGGGGAGGCTTAGGTTGGATCTGAGGAACAATTTCTTTATGAAGAAGGTTGTGAAGAATTGGAACAGGCTGCCCAGGGCAGTGGTGGAGTCCCCATCCCTGGAGGGGTTTAACAGACGTGTTAACATGGTGCTGAGGGCCAGGAGTTAGGGGGACCTGGCAGTGCTGGATGAACAGTTGGACTTGATGATCTTAAAGGTCTTTTCCAACCAAAACAACCTGAGATTCTATAACAGGTACCAGTGTACAACAGACACAAGGAAATATGTAGGGAGGTGTGTGGGAAGACGAGCCTGGGTGACATATAAGAAAGATGAGGCATTTTAAGAAATAGAAGGCATGGAAATGACACAGCGATGATGTTGTAGGAGGGATGGTGGGGAGCTGGGACTATCCTTCCAAGACATAAAGGGACCTAGAAGAAAGCTGGGGTGGGGAGATGGGTCTCTTCAGCAGGGCCTGTTGGGACAGGACAAGGAGTGATGGGTTTAAACTAAAAGAGGGAGATTCAGACTAGAGAGAAGGAAGAAATGTTTGACACTGAGGGTGGTGAGACCCTGGCCCAGGTTGCCCGGAGAGGTGGCAGAAGCCCCATCCCTGGCACGATTCCAGATCAGGTTGGACCTTGGGGCTCTGAGCAACCTGCTCTAGTTGCAGATGTCCCTGCTCCCTGCAGGGGGGTTGGACTGGATGAGCTTTAAAAGTCCCTTCCAACCCAAACCACTCTACGATTCTGTGATTCTATGATTCTCTATCATGAGGAGCTGTTTGGGAGGTGGTGTCCATGAGTTCCTCTTCTTCAGCCGACTTCTCCCATGGGGATTTATTCAAGTTTCACAAAATGTACTGTGTCCCTTCATGGTTTTTGCACCTAAGCTCACCACTTGTGCCCAGGCAGGGATGTGGTTTGGAGGCAGGCCCTGCTCCTGAGAGCTTCATATAGGTAGAGAAACCAACAACAGATGGAGTCAGACTAAAGATGAAGCCAAATGCCAAGAGAGCGCAGAACTGAGGGGACAAACACAAGTGCTTCTGAAAAGTCTCAAGCTCCTGTGCAGCACACGCCAGCAGTCAGCCAGTTCTGCTTGGCCAGGACCTTTCCAGCCACCCACTCTGGGCTCCTTTCCCAACCTGTCATGATAACTCTAACAGGAACCAGTTATGAAAACACAGTTCTGGAACCAGTTTTCTCATTTTTGTTAAATGCTAGAAAGAATGATACTGGGATTTTCTTAATGAACAATAGCACGAGGTGGAGAGGGTTGTAGACATGGGGGAGGAGAAATGATGGGGATCTTGGCACTTTGGGGTCTAAAAAGGCTGATTTGCCCCTTGAAAGTCCCAAATCACTGCTTCCTTTTCAGCAGTTTCCAGTAGCCCAGATGCTCAGTCGCCCACTCTGCAAGGTTAGCACATGAATGATGTTTCATAAGCATTCTAGAGCCAGAGCATGAAAACATCACTGCCATTGAGAACTTTTCTGCTAACACCAATAAACTTTGGGCCAGCCCCATAAAATAAGCAGGTCACATGAAAAATAAACCAACAGGTAAAAAAAGACTGAAGACAGATGTGGGTCGCTTGAGGGTGTTCACTGTGGGACAGCGAGGCACAGCTTCTGGGTCAGTTCTCTTCTTCTGAGTCCGCAAAAGCTCTACTGAAAGTAAATTTTCCGAGCATGAATGAAATCCGTCCTCAGCATGTGAACAGATGGACTTTCCAACACTCATGGGGTCACTAGCCTCCACATTTACCTGATATGGAGAACAGGCAGGCTTGGTTAATAGGGTTTCCTACACATCATCACCAGTTCTTTGCTCTTCTTCCAATCAGGGCAGGAGGTAACAGCTCTTTGGGTTGTGGTGCAATTTTGCTCCTATGGAGCTTGACTTTTATGGAGACTTTATCTCCTTGAAATGCCTGGTAAACCCATGTCTAAAATGAGAAAGAAACAAGTTAGTGATTTCTAAAAGAGTAATTTTTTTCTACTGTATTTTCTCTTCACCCCAGCAGTGTCACTTAAAAGAATAGAAGTCCAGACTTTGGTTTTCACTGTAAATCATTGTAGAGTTCTCTTGTAATCGTGTTCTTCATGCCATCGGGAGATGGGGACATGGAATCCGACCACAGTTAGGCAGAGTTTTGGAAGGAAGGGTGGTCTTCCACTCCAGCTGTTTTCTGCCTGCTTTAAAACTAGACAATAGGGGTTTCTATAACAAATATTTATTCTATTTACACTGTTATGAATCTAAATAATGAATAATAAATAATCACCGTGGCTTGGATAGTTAACAGAGCACTATATATCAATGGTAGTTCACAGGGATTTCACAATGCCCCTTCTGCTAAGAGATGGGCCAATGAAAACATTTTAATGTGCTTTCAGTTTTGAGGCAGAGAAAGACAATGCCCTTGTGAGAGAAGATGAGAGGTTTGGTACATCTCAAATGACTATTCAGCATTCTCTCTTTTTAGTAACAGCCAGCTGTCCTGGTAGAAAGTTGCCTGAAGCTGTACTGAGAAGTGAGGAAATAATTTGCCTGTGGAGGAAATACTCATTTTGACCAAAATCAGATCAGTTTTGTGAGACTAATATCTCTGCCAAGGCAGACACTTTAAAAACAATAGAAATAATTTTCATGTTTAAGTCAAATGCAGATGATAATTTAAGCTGGGGAGAAAAAGGATAAATATATTTTATAAAGGATCAAAAATAATAAAGCATTGGGGAAAGGCAAAACTCTTGTCTTGTCAAATATTAAGTAAAAGGTTTTGATGATTGATTGCAATGTGACTTTTTTCTTCTTCAAGTGTGGAGTTGAAGAGAAGTATTAACTCTCTTGAGTGCTTAATGAGATGTCTGGTTTCCCATTTACCGCAGCTTTTTCCAGTTTTTCTTTTTTTTTTCTAGGATGTCTTTGCCAAAAAAAAAAACCAAAAAAACCCCCCAAAAACCAAACCCAAACTAAAATTGAATTTTTATTTCAGGTGAAGTTAAAATTAATCCCTTTTCCCTGCCATCCCCTATTTTCTACTTCATCCACCAAGACAAAGAAAACTCATTCCCCTGCTCTCCTCTTGACCCCATCAGTTACAGTTGGCAGATATCCTGGAGTGTGAGGGTTTCCATCCCGTCCAACAGTTTTAAGATTTCAGTATTTACTACTATGGTTTGGGAATCTTCTTGCCATCTGTATAAACATTTCATCCCTTTAGATAACTTCTTTTTTTTCATTACAAATGATTGGGGTGGGCTTACTGCCAGGTCAATAATATAAATAGAGAGTAGCTCTCTTTAAGCAACATCTCATTACTGCAGGGCAGAGGCTGCTATTTAATGAATGGGCAGAAAATGACTGAGCTACGGTGCAGAGTTCTGCGTGTCTGAATGTACACAGGTGTGCGCCATGTTCCCTGCGACAGCGATAGATGGGTGGATAATTACATCTACAGAGAGGTTTGTTTCATGGAAACAAGGGAATACTGCAGAAATAGGTTCCCATTCTGGTGTTTCAAAGACACATCCAGCTGCACAATTAAAAGCGAATTAAAGGACGTGAAATGGAGAAAAATAGCCCTCATTTTCTCCCAGACAGTTACACCTCTGGGATCTGATTTACTCTTTTAGGAGATACTCATATAGTAGGATAACATATAATGTCTTGGAAATCAGTTTCTTCCTCTCCCAGCTCAAACTTTGACTCTCTCGGAAATCGATCTGGGGTTTCCGACTGTGAATCCTTCCCAGTAAGACTCAAGCATTTGGTGAAACAAATGGCAGACATTCCTGGTGGAGGGCAAGGCCCTCACTTTCACCTCTGAAGGGTGTTAGGACAGATTCAATGAAAGACTAAAGGGGAGCCCACAGAACTTGGTGTACAGAGATCCAAGTTCTAGGGTCCTGCCAATCTGGGAAGCATCACTGGTCCAGAAGGTGGGTACCACTGTCTTAGCACAGCACTGGGTTCATCATGTCTGCCAACACAGCTGTCCATCCTTAGATCACTGTGACAACTTTGCTGAAACTGGATAGTCAGTACTTAGACAGCTGAAGCACTAAGAAGAACCTGCATGTTCACACAACACTCCTCTGGGAAAGGCACGTCACAGTCTAATGAGTGCAAAGGATGCCAAGGTGCCTGCAGGCACACAGGCGGCTGTCATCTCTTCCTCTGGCATGATGCATGCACTGTGCTGGGTGATTGAAGTGGGTACAAAGAACAACTCCTTAGCTTCCTCCATAAATCCATGGCTGGTTGCAACATGTTGCTTCTAGGAACCAAAGTCTCCTTTTGTGGTTCTTGTTCATGGGATGGTAGCACAACCAGAGGCTGACTGTATATCCATATCATCTGCTGGGAAGTTCTGGTCACCACCAGTTGATTCAAAACACTACTAATTTCTGGCAAAACACAGATTGTTGTTTCAAGGAAGATTCTCCCATTACCAAGTTATTTCTGGCTTTGGGCGGGTGCAGGTGTCCGTAAAGCATGGCTCAAGTTGTTTGCCATAGATCTGTATCCTTTCTACTCCTCCAACCCAGCAAAAAGGTAGGTGGACCAATTGCAGCCATCCACAAAGCTGCCCCGTCCAGACTGTGCTCTGCTCTTAGCAAGGATATGGAGATTTGGCTGAGTTTGGGACATCCTATGGCTCAGGAATTCAAGTGGATCCCAGTGGATCTGGATTCAGTTCTTGCCCATGCAGCTGACCTTGGAGAAGTTATTAAGCCTGCAGTGAGTCATAGTGCCTTGGGGGCAGAAAGAGGTGAGAAGGGGGTAGCTCGAATGCGTCATGCACCTGTGGCCACATGTGGGGACCTCACCCTGCCAGCCAAGTTGTGTCAAAATACACTGGGTTAATTTAAATACTTCAATTATCTGGCTTCCCTCATGCAGGCAACTGCGACAGAACCATCTAGGGAAGGCTAACGCACAGCTGTGCCTGCAGATTTAGAGAGGTGAAACTTTTAAATAGGTAAGAAACTACTACACCCATTTGTACACATGCAGGTCCTGGAGAGAGGAGGAGGAGTTCATAATTCAGAGGCAGACCAAATAAGATGTTGCTTGTTAAAAAAAAAAATTAAAAAATGAAAAAATATATATGTAGATAAATACACATACGTAATAAGGATCATATATTTATAGGTCAGGTTGGACCTTGGGGCTCTGAGCAACCTGCTCTAGTTGCAGATGTCCCTGCTCACTGCAGGGGGATTGGACTGGATGAGCTTTAAAGGTCCCTTCTAACCCAAACCAGTCCATGATTCTATGGTTCATGATTTATTATCTATATATAGGAAGACATTTTCAAAGGTCTGTTTCTTTATTCATGACTATTAAGGGGCAACCTCATGATACCGCAAGTCAGCCAGAGATTTGTAAACTGGGGAGAGCAGCGCTGCGTTGAGAGGTGGAGGCAGTGATCACATTCTCAGAAGGAAACTCCTTGTGGAGGTGCTGAGGCAAGAGACTGGAGCTCACAAGCCCCATTCCATTCCAGCACGGTGGCTGTGAAGGCTGCCAGGGTGCAGGTGGAGGGTGGCTCCAGATGTGTTACTGCACACCATTCTGCAAAACATGGATGGCAAACCAAAGGCAATGACGGCCTCTCGCCCTCTCCAGATCCTCAAACAGCAGGCCAGCAGATGGCAAAGCAGGCTCCGCAGCTGCAGCTGCCCCTTGGGTCCCAAGGAAGGAGCAACCCTGCAAACTCACAGACCAAACTTGTAACGAGCTGAGGCAGGAATCGAACGAGTGTGAAAGAGTTGAGCAGGGCATGAGTTTGTAGGGAGAAATTCCTGCCAGCCTGCCTGGATCCCAAACCGGAGCTGGGCATTAGACCCTCTGCTTCACCAAATTCAGCCAGGAAAGAATAAAGAGAAAATATTGACTGTCTAAGTGGTGCCAAGAAATGGACTAAGCTCCATCTCTTAATGCAGAAATCTGGTCTGAGCCTCCTGGTCCTTTCAAATCCTTACAGAGTAGAGTTAGGCGAAGCTGTCTACATAAAATAATTCTCTGTCTGCAAATGTTGTTTTCAAGCCACGTTAAAGCCAGTTTCTGCCTCTCCTCTCTCTCTCTTTTTCTCTTTTAAAATAAAACAACAAACCATGTAGTAATAATAACGAAAAGATTTATCCTAACTTAAATTACTGGTTTGGGGAGATCAAGTTGCAGGATCAGAATCTGTAACTCTGAGGGATTTACAGTTCCTTTTGTGGTGATAAAAGCAAAATTGTTCACAGCCCTTCCTTTAATGTAAAAAGTCTGCCTTCTGCTCCGTGGCCAAGTCTCTTGCCACCAAGAGACTGTGCTTTTGTTGGAAGGGCTGAGCACAAATGATGGCAAAGAGCCTGAAGGACAGGACTTCAAAGTAGTCTGTGGCTTCCCCCATCATGGCAGTGATGGGAGGAGGCAGAAAGCCTCTTCCAATTGTAATGCACGCTTCTCCCTTTCCCTCATTTAGGAACTACAATGCCTCCTTCCCCCCATCACCTCCCCCCTGCCGTTACACAGAAGCTGGACCTGCCACTAATGTTTAGCGAATGTGGCCCTGAAAACAAAATGTTTTGTTAACGTGCAGCTGGGCCTGGGTTTGCTTCTATTCCAGGTGCTGAGGCCATGAGGTGGGCAGCAGAGCCCTTCCACTGCCCTCCGCTGTCTTCTGTGCCACCAGCAGTGTCATACACGTGCTGAGCGTGAGAATCAGGATTTGCACCCTCCTCCCACACAGTCAGGCCAGCATCTTCCATGTCTGGAAAGTGTCATCACAGACATGTTCCCATTCTGTGAATTAACGCAGCTGGTCTGCAGCTCTTCTCGTCTTCCCATCATCTTGCCTAATCGTACTCTGTGGAGATATGAAAGGACCAGAAGACTCAGACCAGTCTTCTCTGTCTGCTGCGCTCTGGGGAGACCCCCTTGCAGTGCTGGGTCCAGCTCGGGGCTCCTCAGCACAGCAGAGACATGGAGCTGTTGGAGCAGGGCCAGAGGAGGCCACAGCAATGATGGGAGGGTGGAACCCCTCTGCTGGGAGGAGAGGGGAGAGAGTTGGGGGTGTTCAGCCTGGAGCAGAGGCGGCTCCAGGGAGACCTTAGTGCGGCCTTTCAGTGCTGAAAGGGGCTGTAATAAAGGTGGGGAGGGGCTTTTCATCAGGGGCTGCTGTGACAGGACAAGGGGTGATGGGCTACACTGACAGAGGGAGACTCAGACCAGAGAAAAGGAAGAAATTGTTGACTCTGAGGGTGGTGAGACCCTGGCCCAGGTTGCTCAGAGAGATGGGAGAAGCCCCATCCCTGGCACCATTCCAGGTCAGGTTGGCCCCTGGTGCTCTGAGCAACCTGCTCTACTTGCAGATGTCCCTGCTCCCTGCAGGGGGTTGGACTGGGTGAGCTTTGAAGGTCCCTTCCCACCCAAACTAGTCTGTGATTCTGTGATTCTATGAATGTGCAGTGTCAAGATCTTGGAAATATGTTTCCTAACTAAGTCCTTTCTCCTACAAAAGTTGTTTCTTGCCTTGGGTGATCCTTGCTTCTCTCTGAACTTTTCCCAGTTAAATTCCTTCTTTTTTTTTGGTTCTGAAGCAGTAGATATGTTCAGACAGTGGCTTTCTATTAGGGCCGTATTTCTACAACATGCTCTTATGATAACGTCTTCAATTCTTCTCTCTCATAAGCTTCCAAGACTACATGGGTGAGGAAGATGGGTCTTTTATCCCCGAGGAGGTACCAGATCACAACACAAGGAATGCACCTGAAGTGGTTCAATCTGGACCCTTCCAGTCCCTTTCTCTGGAGCATGCAGTGACTCCTGCAGGCACAACTGACCAAGTTTCACCCACACCGATATATGGTGCTGATGAGCGGTTCTGCCTCATGTCATGAGGAATAGATAAGGTCATTTCTTACAAACCCATTGCCACCTCTATAAGATGGTCTATGGCCAATTGGCATCGTAATTTGGGTCTCAGTGCCTTTGTATAAAGGAAGGTCTGCCCACTTCCCTGCCACAAATTCAAAGATGTCCATCAAATTCTCTTCTCAAGCCTCAGTCTTTGCAGCTCCTGGAAAATTATATACTACAGGGAAACCAGATTTTCGGTCCAAAATTTTCAATAAATAAGGTATGGCTTGGAAGATCCCACGTTGCAACAAAATGATTCTTAGAACTCCAAAATGTTTAACATGGGTTTTTTTTTTTCTTACTGTACCAAGAAATCCCACGAAACAATTTTTCTTCTTCTTTGATCTCTGACTGTTCTTTTATTTATTAATTTATTTGTTATTAATCCAGTGAAAAAGAAACATTGCTTACTCATGCAGCTCTGCTATTTTTTTTTTTAAATATAGGGCATAAAATTATAATATTTATTATTTATTACTTAAGAGTAGAATTTTGTTACTATGCCCACACCTTAAATTTTGCAGGAAATTCTTGCGAGACACAGCTTATAAAGTTATAATATCCCCAAACTGAAAAATTTGTTTGCATAACCTCCTTTGAAATTATCTTTCCCAGGGTCTTCACAGTGGTGTTACAGGGTTGGTCTTCAATCTTCAATTAAACGGGATGGTGTCCCGCTACTGACAGGACCAAACATGGGCTACAGGATTGCTACCGCTGCCAGAGTGATTTCTCTTGTGTTCGGTGTTTTTGTTCCTACTCACAGCCAACATTGACATGTCATCAAAGAAGATGGAGCATAGCACCTGGAGTTTATGATAAGTTGGGAATTCCTCCATCCCATCACCAATCACAGGAAATTTCACAGAATCATAGAACATTATTTTTGTTGGAAAATACCTTTAAGATCATTGAGTCCAACAGTTTCCCCAACACTGCCAGGTTCCCACTAATCTCTGGCCCTCAGCACCACCTCCACAGGGCTGGGAAAACCCTCCGGGCATGGGGACTCCAACATTGCCCTGGGCAGCCTGCGACAGGCCTGGACAACCCCAACAAGCAAGAAATTCTTCCTCAGGGACATCCTCAACCTCACCTGCAACAACTGGAGGACGGTTCCTCCCATCCTGGTGCTTGTTCCTGGGGAGAAGAGACTGGCCCCCACCTCGCTCCAACGTGTCAGTGAGTTGTCACGAGCCAGAAGGTCTCCTCCGAGCCTCCTTTGCTCCAGGCTCAACCCCCCCAGATCCCTCAGCTGCTCCTCAGCGCACTTGTGCTCCAGACCCTGCACCAGCTTCATTGTCCTTCTCTGGACATGCTCCAGCTCCTCAACATTCTTCTTGGAGTGAGGGCCCCAAAACGGAACCCAGGATTCAAGGGGTGGCCTCCCCAGTGCCCCCAGTACAGGGGGACTATCCCTGTCCTGGTCCTGCTGGAGACACCAGTGCTGGTACAAAATTTTTGTGCCATTTTATCTGCCGGTTTTGCTACAAACAATTGAGCTGAACTTGCGCTGGTTTGGGGGAACAGGTAGTTTGTTCACCCAACAGGTCTACAGGAGTTGCCACTTTCGATGGGAGGTGAACAAGAAGTGAGGATCCCAGAAGAGAAGTTTTTCACCTGTCTTAAATGAATAAGACTGTGTGCAGCTCTCGTAATATAATGAGGTAACTACTCCCAGGAGAAAAAGCAACATCCCAGGAGTGATCTCACCAGGACTGTCAGTGAATGTCTTAGTGGACGTTTCATTTTCGTATGTTACTTGGTAGGTAGGTGGTAGGTTCAGCAGCCTCCAGAGTGAACATAACATTAGGAAGACCTGACCCCACTGCCAATCCAGACTTGAAGCTTGGTTTAACAACACGTTTGGAACAAAGTACCCTGGGAGTTGTATAAGAAAACCTCCTTTTAGGTGTAATTCCTGGTATTTTGATTCGCTTGATGAATGTGAGGCGGATGCATCCCAAAATACAGCTGTTTGAATAACAGTGCTTGAAAACCACCCACGAGAGTCTGTCAACAGCAAAGGGAAAAGAAGGAATGTAACTAAGGAGACTCTGGCCTTGCAGTTAAATATTTCTACATCTCTTCAGACAAAGCACGAGCCTCTTTGAAGTGGTATTTTTTTCAATCGTCCTGTGTCAGACATAGCAACCATATTTATGGCCCGATCAAAATCAGACCCTTGCTCCCAGTCATGGCTTATGGCTCTGCCTCTCTGTTCAAACATCCTGGAATGGCTTGGGGAGATGAGATAGGTCCTTGGTCTCAGGCATGGGAAAAGGACAACTTCCCATTGAGTATCAAGGCAGCTGTCAGCTAGCAGCGAAAATTAATGTCGTATTAAGAGTGAAACTACGTGTTTTGAGCTGATAAAATCTAACCTCCGGAGGCTCCAAAATAAACACAGTCTTCTAGAGCTTTTCACACACACCCCCCACCAGACATTTCCCCCTTTCACAAACACAGTTTTTACAAAGGAGACCTTTTTTTTCCACTCTCTCTCCCTCTTTCCCCTCCCTCATATATATTAACAAGGCTTGAATTGTGTTGCATGCTGCAGAGAACAGACCCCCTTCACCCGGGCAAAATAACCTGGTGGCTTTTCAGAGCTCTATATATAGAAATCTACTCTTTGCCATGGGCAGCTCTTAAGATTAAGTGAGGAATGCAGTTTGGGTCAGGATGCTCATGTTTGCAACTACAAGGATGCCTGAAGGGTCAGAGAGGGCATTCCAGGAGGCTGTAAGCGGCAGCAAAAGACACAATACACCCCAAAGTTTGGGTCAGGCCCAAAGCTGCCTCTGCACAGGAAGCACTTCTCACCTCGCAGCATTGGCGACCTTATGTGTCACATCTAGAGAAGGAAGGATTCCTCAGCACAGCCAGCATCGCACATAGATATGAGAGAGCAAGCACAACTGTGCAGCTGGGGAAGGTGCCTTCAAGCCTTGAATGGTCTTCCCATGAAACACAGAGCCTATTAAGAGAGGTCATTTCTTTCCTTGCTAAGTCATTTGATTTCCAGTTATCAGCTTAATTTCCAATAAAGGTTTTAATGAATTTCCACTTATTATTGAAGCTGCAGGTTCCTCATGGTAGGGATGGCCTGTGTTTTCCATGCATGAGACGTAAATCTGGTGCATTACCCAAATATACATCATCCATTCCTGACATATAGTCCCTGGGGGAATACACCTCATCATGTTGATGAGAGAGTTGCTTCTGTCCCTCGGAGAACAGACCTGTCTCTTGAGCTCCAGGCACGCACAGGCGTCTACAGGCTTCCCCCGTGCAGTCTGGAGGAAGGAGATTGAAATCCAGGACTAAACAGTCTGGAAATCTGACCTCTTTTAGGGGGACAAAAATCACTTTTTTCCCCCAACGAGCCCATGAAATGTGTCTTTTTTTAATTTCCTGTAATTTAATTAAGAGAGGAATTCACATTTGTTAAAAGTTTATCTGCTCAGTAGCTCTTTATGCAAAGGGAGTGAATGAAGGTTCTGTAAAGCTCTCCGTCTATCCAAACTTTTATTTCAGCCCCATCGCCAAGTGTTCCTAAGCAAACCCTGAAGCTGCATCTTTTATTTTTTAATCCAGGCATCTCCTGCTTTCCTCCCCCCCCCCCACAGGCAGCTGAATTTCTCTCCTGCTTGTGAGCAGGGAAGAGAAGGATGTGTGAGAGGAAGAAGCTGGTCCATCGGTCCATCAGTGCTGCGGACAGTAGAAGCCATGCCCTGCAGTAATGTCTGCTGATTGATTGACACCAAACATGAGCCAGAGAACAGGAACACCCAGCACCTCTGTTTCTGATGCAAAATGAGCATTAGCTTCTCACCACTACCTAACATTACTTTTTGACCTACTTTTAAAAACTGTCCCGCAAAGCAGTGGAAAAGAGCAGCTGTAACATTCTCCCCACCCACCTTCGACATCACCCACACGGGACACTCCATGTATGTACGCCAGGACCACTTGACACGTGAGCAAGGCCAGGTATATGGGTTTGTCCCCAGTGACGCTGTTTACATCTGCACTAGTGAATGAAACAGGGCTGAGCACTGACTTCCAACTGTCTACCAGCAGCCTCCCAGACAGTTCCTGGGCAATGTCTGGGATTAGCAGGGCCAGGAGCCATTCCCCACAGGCATTTGGGATGTGGCCATCTTGTTGTGCAAGGTAGTGGAATTTGATAGTATGCACGTGCTGCTCTGTGCCCATTGGCCTCCAGACTAGGCAAAGGTTCCAAGAACATTTAATTTATCATTACCAGTGTAGCCTCTGCAGCTGAGAGGCAGGAAGGTCAGAATGATAGCCAGTGGCTGGGTGGCTGGTGTTTCACAGCTCCAGGGTTCTGGTGAGCACATCTAAGCTCCTGAAAAACTTACCAGTTTTTATTGCAAATAGATTCTCACCCTGATATCATCCATACTTCATGGACGCAAGCTCGTTTCCAGGATCTTTTCGTGCATGACTCCACCAGTTCCCTTTAAAAGGGAACTTGATAATTGTTCTTTACCTTCAAACACCTCCATGTAGACCCATTTCCCATCCTACATCATGCAGCACACATACTTTCATGCTAGAAACATATTGCTCTAGAAGGCTGTGGCACAGTCCTCACAAAACTGTTATTTTGTCTTGAGATCATTATGTGAGGACCTGAAAGGCCCACGGCCAAGTGCTGTGAAGTTTGTACACACTCAGCCTGCTATATACATAGTGCTGACCTCAAACAGGGATCTGAGTGATTCCACATTCCTTAGCTTGGACTAGATGTCTTCTGCAGTGTAGACTTAACTTCATGATCTTGGAAAAATAACTGACTCCATTCTTTCACTTTTTTTAAGGCTACTTTTGATTTTTTACCTAGTTGACTCAGATATTGCTGCCTCCCTCAGTCCCAGTACTGACATGGGCAATCACTGCACCTTTGCAAAGACCTTTACTTCATAATCTAGACCAACAGGAGAGAAACAGAAGCACCGGTTCACTCTCATTAATGAGACATATGTCTATTTCCCTTGCTGGTCAAATAATTTTCATATTTTGAGCCATTTTCATGTGTTTATGAAGTCCTTCCTCAATTTTATCAGTTACTCGGGTAGTATCAGTTATTCCTGGAAGCATCAGGAGTTTCATCTCAGCAGAGACTTAGCTAATGCACCATGCAATAGGGACAGACCTTGTCCCGCAGCTGACAGCAAGAGCCATAAGTTGAGATCACGTGTGATTCGGTGTCTGAGCTACATCCAGCATCACTGACCTGGACCAACGAAGTCTCAAGTAACCAGCAGTCTAAAGTGCTGCCAAAAGTTGTGAGGAGACAAAGCCAACACACCCCATGCACCAAGCAAACACTTCGCACCGCTGCTTCTCATGGTGGCTACATCCAGAGACGACAGATGGGGAGCCCTGGGCAAAGGCTTAATTCTCATTTGATGCTACATGCAGCTACAGTGTTAAGTGATTGATAGTGGAAATGGAGACCTTTATGTTTGGGTTATATCACTGGCTCAAGCCAGAGAGATGCTGGACAGTCCTGGCCTGCAGCAGACAAATTCTTGCCTTAATAAGTCACGTGGTTATGGTCAGCAGAGTGAATCTCTGAAAACAGCAGGGCAGAAAGGTAAATAAAAGGAATTCTTAACTTGTCATTGCCTAAAGTTTCTTCCTTGTAAAAATTAAGCATGAACCTGTTGCATCAATTTGTTGTTGCTGGAGTGCTCATCCCCAGGGCTGTCTATGCAAAATCCCATGCTCCAACACTGCTCAGCTGCTGTGCCAGCATGCACCCCCCAAACCCACCCCCCAAAATGAGTGTCCCTGTACATCGCTTCTAGCTCTACCTCCTCTCTCTCCTGCAAGCCTTTTAGGGAGGGGCAGACCCTCCAGACCTCCCACCCCATGCCACTGGCACTGATGGTCCTCCTGCAACACCTCGGCACCGCATGACCTCTCACCCAGGTGATCTCCCCCTGGAGCAGAAGCACCAATTCACACACACTTTTCCACCTTCAGCCTTGTGGATCTTTACTCCTTATATAATTTTCAGGAAATCAAAAGGGTTGTGTGTGCCTCTTGCCCTGGCACAGTCTGCCTGCCTTTCTCCAGGCTCTCCTCAAACCACTCACCTCTCCACACAACATGAGGTAAGTCAAGGCCCGCACGCTATTTTAGCGCAAGCCAGGTGCTTCCAAGGTGTTCCAGAAATAGCTCTGGGAAGGAACAGTACCTGCTCTTCAGAGCTAACAAGGGGCCTTCCCTCCCCTTCCAGGTTGGGTAAACTTTCTCCTTACTCTGTGGTTACACACAGTGGAGTGACTCTCTTAAAAATGGCACCGCATAAAGGTGAATTCAAAGGTTCTTTACCTGGCCTGGCCTGAGCTCCAAATAGACATGTCCTCAGCCAAAGCCCTGATGCTTCGGGGGAACCAGGGAGGGTATTGCATGAACAGAGCTTCACATGGCTGTGCCCACCCAGGGCTGCCCTCTGTACTCACATCCCCCAGATTTTAGATAGTTTAGGTTTTTAGATGCACCTGGGTACTACTCAAGTAGTGTAGTAGTGCCCATGGCTGGATCTCCTCTGATCTCTTCCCTGCTGTTTATAAGATCTATTGTATCACTGGAAATTTATGGAAGGACTGGTTTGGGGAGTCACTTTTCTTTAGAAACCCCTAACATTTTTTCTATGTCTTCTTGAAGAGATTTTGAGGAGCTGGGGGAACCAAGAACCAATTGGGCAGGTCACTAGTACCACCAGGAAGGCATAAAAAGAAAGATTGAACCATTATGACATTGCCTCACACTCCAGCATGCCAAGGAAAGGTTTCTGCTTCAAGCAGCACACAGGGATGAGAAATGGCTTCCCCATTTCTGCCTCTTCCCTTGAGCACTCCCTTCAGGTCAGATTAGACCCTTCAGGTCTTACATGCTTCAAGCAGGCTGCTCCTTAGGAGGTACTCAGTGGAAGTGACAGCAGACAGCGGTCCCTCAGGAAGGGGGGACAGATTTGAAGATGAGCCTGGAGCTGAGATCACATCATGAAGCTGGCTTCCCTCATGCAGTCATCCTGATCCTTTGTACATCAACGGACTATCAGACTGCAAAGACCCAGAGCACCCGACTCACTTTCTTATCTCCTGCTAGCCTGAGCTGAGCTCTTGGCCATGAGAAATAATATCTTCCCTGTGACTCTGTCAGTCTCCCATTTCCTCATTGCTTCATCTATCACCTGATTGAATATAATTTAAGCTTTCACCACCCAAGAAAACCCCTAACAAAACAAATAAACAAAAAACCCTCCAAAAACCAGCACCACTACCTCCCCTCCCCCTAAAAAAAATAAACCCAAAAAAACCCACAAATCCCAACTAAACTCATCAAGCAAACACCCTATGGATAGGAAGGAGGGATTGTCCCTGAATAAGAAGAAGGCTGGAGAGCAGGTTCTAAGTGGAATCGGGAGAAAAATGGATGAGTATTTCCAATGTCATCTTGCCCTGTGGATTCCACCAAAGCTTGAAGATCTTCTTTCTCCCTAATCAGGTCCCGCTCATCTTCAGAAAAATCAGAGCAGGTAGGCTTCACCACCAATTCCCTTCATGATCCACAGGGTTTAACGATACACCAACATTTTTTCTAGAAACAGAAATGAGAAATATGCAGAGCATCTCCCATCATGCACAGGCCCTACTGATGCCTTTCTCTGTGGTCAGCGGGTGGGGTGATATCTGTTAGCCCTTCTGCAGCTCACCAAAGCCTCAGTGTTTCACCTGTGCAAATAACCCCCACGCACCATCCCCTGGGACCAAGAGGACAAGTTAAATTTGGAGCATGCAATTTAGCTCCTGCACATCTGTATTTCAGGCAGCAGTGAAAGACAGAATGGTGGATCTCCAAAATAGCCTCTGCTTGGCTAAACAACCCCGCTGCCAACTGACGGCTGTTTGTCTGTTTTCACTTGTACAGCCCTCAAACCTAATAAACACCTCAGACATGAAAAGAAAACACAAGGAACAACGAGGGTAAGAAAAACCAGGCCGTTGCCTGACTTTTTAAATAGATCGGCGTGAAGTTGAGTGGCCAGACCTCTTTCCAAGTACATTCCTGTGCTAACACAAATTCACAGACTCCTCCTGTGTGATCATCTGGCAGGGACGCAGTGCTGTCACTCTGCATCCATCTCTTTGCAGGGTCAGTCCTGCCTGTGGTCTGTCCGGGAGCTGACAGCATCAGCAGAGTAATGCCACATTTGAATTTTTCCGGAGAATATCTATTTATCTTTATTATATGACTGATCCCTTTATCGCTGGCTTTTGACTGAAGCCAGACCATCATCATTGTTTCTTTGAAACACTTACAAGATGAAAAATACTATACCTGGCCTAGGAATAAGGTTTTCCTTCCATTTCCCCCTCTCCACTCTCTCCACATCACTGTTCATATGTTCTTGCATCTTTCTGAAGCAAGACCTCTCCTTCTACAAAATCTCAGCTTTCATTAAACAAATGCATTTTTCCTCCCATCAGCCTACTTAGTCCTTGGTTTTCATCTGACACTTCTTCCATCCTCACATTCTGAAGAAACACGATCCACACAAGAATTTACACAAGAATCAACATGGACTTGTAGATGGAGACAAAATATAAAGGTGTATAAGGAAAAAAGTCTTACCGAGATGTCCTGTTTAATGGCACAGGTTGCCTAATACTGTGAGAAGACCACCTGAGGGTCTTGCTCCCCACCCTATCGCCATGGTCTTTTGTCTTACCTGCTCAACATACACAAAGTGCACAAGCAGACAAGAAACAGAATCACAGAATCACAGAACCATTTTGGTTGGAAAAGACCTTTAACCTCATCAAGTCCAACCATTCCCCAACACTGCCAGGTCACCACTAGCCCCTGGCCCTCAGCACCACCTCCACAGGCCTGGGAAAACCCTCTAGGTATGAGGACTCCACCACTGCCGTGCACAGCCTGAGACAGGCCTGGACAAGCCCAACATGGAAGAAATTCTTCCTCAGGGACAACCTCAACCTCCCCTGGCACATCTCGAGGCTGGTTCTTCTCGTCCTGGTGCCTGTTCCTGGGGAGAAGAGACCAACCCCACCTCACTCCAACCTCCTCTCAGGGAGTTGTTGAGAGCAAGAAGGTCTCCCCTGAGCCTCCTTTGCTCCAGGCTCAACCCCACCACGTCCCTCAGCCACTCCTCAGTGAACTTGTGCTCCAGAACCTGCACCAGCTTCGTTGTCCTTCTCTGGACATGCTCCAGACCCTCAAGGTCCTTCTTGGAGTAAGGGGCCAAAATGGAACCCAGGATTCGAGGGGCAGCCTCCTCACTGCCCCCAGTATAGGGGGAACATCCCTGCCCTGGTCCTGCTGGACACACAAGTGCTGGTACAAGCCAGGATGCCATTGGCCTTCTTGGCCACCTGGGCACACTGGCTCCTCTTCAGCTGCTCTCACCAACACCCCCAGGTCCTTTATCCCGGCCAGTTTCCAGCCGCTCTTCCCCCCACCTTGAGCGCTGCTGTGGATTGGTGTGACCCCAGGTTGGCAGGACCCAGCACTTGCCCTGGTTCTCCCTCAGCCCGTTCGCAGCAGCCCATCACTCCAGCCTGTCCAGATCCCTCTGTAGAGCCTCCCTACCTTCAAGCAGAACAACACACCCCCGCCCAACTGGATGTTTTCTGTGAACTGACTGAGGGTGCCCTCAGTTCCCGCATCCAGATCATTGTTAAAAAGACTGAAGAGAACAGGCCCCCTGAACCCTGGAGACAGCATGTGTGACTGGCCACCAACTGGATTTAACTCCATTCACCACCACTCTCTGGGCCTGGCCATCCAGCCAGTTTTTATGCAGCAAAGAGTATACTGTTCCAAGCCATGAACAGCAAATTTCTCCAGGAGGATGCTGTGGGAAAGACTGTCAAAAACTTTACTAAAATCTAGGTAGACAATGTCCACAGCTCTTCCCTTATCCACTAAACAGGTCACCTTATCATCAAAGGAGATCAGGTTAGTCAAACTATCCAAATTCCAGTCAAATTCCAGTGAAAATTAACCTGAGGAATGATTAACTGAATGCGCAGGGTCCCCAGAGCAATACCTTTTTCTATGGCTTTGTAGCGTCCCACCAGAGTGGGAGGATCAGAGACTGCCTGGCTTCATCTCACTGTGGCTTCTGGCAAAGGGAAAATTAGTTGTGACTTGAAAGTCCTAGGACTCTGCCTTGGTTTTGGAAGCACAGCCACCAGAATGAGAAATATGAGAAAATATTGCAGCAGCCCCTTTTAAATAACACATGAAAAATCCTTGATAAGCACTAGATTAGTGACGGAGACTTGGGTCTTGGCAGAAGTTGGCCATAACAGCATGACCAGCATCAAGGAGCAGGATCAAAGTCCCCCTTAGTTCAGTGTTTTGCCTTCAGCAATGCCTACCAGCCAGTGCAAAGGAGGGCGAGAAGAATGGGAGGAAAAAGCAAAAAAGAGGGAAAAAGGAAAAAAAAACCCACCACCCAGTTTGAACCTTTCCTAGATTTACCTTCCCATCTTCTAGCAGAACATGTTTGAAGGAGTTTACTGTTGTACCCTGGATCTTTTTCTGTTTGAAAACTGCAAAGGTATTTGAAGACATCAGGATCTCAGATCACATTTGCAGATGTTCTTCACGGCTCCACTGAGAATTACAAACATACTGTTCAGAATGAGGTGAAAAAGTCTAATATTTCCTTTCTGGGAAGACAAAAGCCTGGAGTTTGAGTGGTTTTCCCTAGGTAGCTGGAAACTAGGAATTTCTTCATGGGTATGTGTCTATTTGTGCATGTCCTCAGGTATTTGAGTTGTTAATAAGTCAGAGAACAAGCTCATTATCCCGCAGTGCCCCATGTAGGCAATGCCAAGGCACTTTTTAACCAGTTTCAGGTAACTGAGTGATTGGATCCTCTGTCCTTTGACCTCATCACCATTTGCACTAACTAGCTCCAGTTAATACAGTTTTTCCATTTTCTTCATTTGTCAAAAATATGTAATGGATATGACCCAAAGGGACCATTTAATGTAATTATTAAGCCTCCACTTTCTATAAATAACTTTCAGCATGGTGGTCTGAATTTCCCAAACTGAAGCACACCCTTGGAAAGTGTGTTATCCCCGCCACTGAGCTCAGGAGCGGGACAATTTCACGGTTCAGGGGCTGGAGCCCAGAGAAACGAGGGGTAATGAGCAGAGGTGAGCACGATGCCTGCTCCAACTCCAGCACAGTGCTGCATAAATGAAATGCAAAGGGCTCCCAGCTCCAAATCTTCACAGTATTTCTAACCAAGAGAGCCAAGCCTCTGGGCTGTAAAGCATCTACACCCTGGCTTAGCTCTAAAGCATGGGAATAATCTCAGATCCTTTCAGTAAAAATCTTAGACAAATTTCTTCTCTTCACTCTGCCTTAATTTTGTTGATTTGGGTTCTGTAGGTCGCTTGGCCAGTCAGGGAGGGGAGCTGAGCTCCTTGTTGATATAGATAGAGAATGTGAAGTTTTACAGTTAGCCCAGCCACAACACTACTGAAATGCAAGTTGTTTCATCCGTAGGAACATGCTACATCTCTGCCCTATGAAGTGTGTGGGATGCCCGAAGACAGAAGTCCTCCTCTTCAAGAAATATGCTAAAAAATCAAAGACAATGAAAGTACAAGTGAAGAGCTGCTGGGAAAAAAAAAAATTAAAATGGACCTGTTCAAGATGCTACTGCACCTCAGGATTTCTCGTCTACCTTACTGATGGTGGTTAATACTCCTACACTAATGGCATCAGTGCCTCTGTGCATGGTATAAATGTCTGTTGCGTAAATTTGTCTGACTCCATACCGAAGAATATGAGGAGGTTCACACAATCCTTTGCTCAGTGGTGGGAAAGACTCCCTCCAGCAGTAACAGGAAAAACAGGAATGGTAAAATCTTCTGAGATCACAGGTCAAGGGAGTTCACATTACTATGTCTGTTTTGACATGGGAATATCCCTGCAAAAAAAAATCTCCCCATCCCAGAAAGCCCAGCCAGAGCTTTCAAAACACCTCTGACGGTTGTTTGCAGCACAATGAGAGGTAGCTACATCTGGAAATGGCTTTCAGGTTGGGCAACAGAAAAAAAAAAAACAATCCTGTAAAAGGCTGTCCAGAAATTAAGAGAATATGGTTATTAGCATCAACATCTGGAAAAACACTATGGCTGAGCAGGTGTGAGAGTGCTGCCTGGGCTCACTGCGTTTCAAGCAGTGTGGTTTCTAGCTAGGAGATGGCCTCCAGAAACCACTTGAAAATAGAACAAACAGAAGCAGCTTCTCTTTCCATTAATATTAATGGCCCAGACATTACCCAATTTGAAGCGGAAGCCGGGGCTAATTAAGAAGGGCCTGATCACCAGAGCTCTAATGGAAAATGATTAGAGCATAACCTCTCTGTGATCTGGGATTGGGAGAACCAAACCAGCCTGGGACAGCAGCGGTGGAGGATGAAGCGGGTTTCTGCTCTGGAAAGTTTTCTTCTTGGAAGCTCTTTGTCCAAATATTTTGCTACCAAATCATAACTAAGCTGCCTGCTGCCAGAATCACATACATTGATGTGAGCCGTTCGCGAATGACTAAACCAGGGAAAATGAGACAAATCTACTGGGTGGGGGACTTGGGAGCTTGGGGGATGGTACCCAGCTCTGACACAGCTTCTCTGGGTGGCCTTGGGAACGTGTCTTCTCTGAAGTGATGCAGAAGGAAAATATTCCTCCTTAGTTTCTTCTTCTCAGTGCATGTGGATCATCTCCTCTATTATGTGTATGTTTATGAAACGAGGTGCAAGTGACACCGGGGGTTATTATTATATAAGCCAGCAATATCCATTATCTTCCAGACACGAGGCAAATGAAGCAGTAAAGTCCTGATTTGGAAATTTCTGTAAAATAAGAACCTAACAGTTTCACCTGATCTTATCAGGACTCCTTGGAGACCGCTAGATTAGCAATTAAACACACAATCGGAAAATGGACTTGGAGCCAACTGAGGGGAATGTCCTTCCTGGCTGGAAAGAACTGAATAATGTTGTTAAGAGTCCCAGAACACCCTCTGCGCTGTTCGTTGCTCTTTTTTCATTTAAGGAAAATAGACAAATGCATTCAGATTTTTGGGCGGTTTCAAGTCATATTCGCATTGGGGGTTCTCCATTATCAAGGTGGGGTAATTAATTTTTGGCTGGCCATAGAAATTAAAAATGTACTAGAGAAGAAAAACCAAATCCAACCAAAGTTATCACATGGTAGCTTTAAACTTGCTTTCTCTTCTCACTCCCACAGCGTGTTCAGCACCCTGATACCTCTTCCCCAGTCCTGGTTCCCAATTCTGTCTGCAGTCCCACAGGCACCTGACACATCTCTAACCCATCATCTGCTTTGCCCTCTATCAGCAAAATCAGCCTGTGAACTCTGCCCCAGCCCTGCCTGTCGCTCTGTGCCAGCCCAACACCAGGAGAACTTAAACATCCTCCTAAGATTTTCAGACTTAGAAAAATTGAACTGACGTATTTTAACGTGAAAATTTGGACTTCAGTAACAGGAAAACATTCACCTATGACAGCTCTAGTCCTACACTGTGAGCTGAAAGCACTGCAAGAGAACATTTTCTACTAAGAATATGACAATTTCTGCTGCTGCTAATAGTAATAACATCAGCATTTTATTTATAGTTCTTGTCATTATGCCATAGATATTGTTTCTTTAACTTTATCCAATGTGTATATATTTGCCTTTTCAAAGGATTACTTTCTAATCATATTTTCTTTAATCCTTTTTTTTTTTTTTTGCCGAACTTATTCTGTTTTGTCTTTGTGAACGGCACAAAACTGAGCCAGAGAGTGAAAATATTTCAGAAGTACAACTTTCCAAAGAAATAAGACAAGGCTGATGGGTACATGGCTCCAGGAACCTCAACGGTTTCTATTTTCTTTACCCTGCTGATTTGTTCATTCTGTCTTTGTGGTTCTTTGTGGTCTCCAAAGGCCAAGGACAGGCTTGTTTGCATCTACACTGGAGAAAGCAAACCCCTTCTGTCTGCAGAGAGGAGACCCTGGAGCAAAGTTTCCAAGGGAGTTAAGGTGCATGCTCCAAAGGGAAGTTTGTGAGCAAAGACACACAAATGCAGTGTGGCAAAAGACATCTACATTGATAGGTTAAACAGGGTCTACGGATAGTTCCAGGAACTGGATCCTCATCATTTATACTGTCAATATATATATATGCAATCTCTGACACAGATCTGGTGTGATCAACCCCACTAAAATGTTCCTGAGCACTGTTAGGGAGACAGTGTGATCCAGGGACTGTTCTCAGTAAGTCCTTTGGATGTGGTCATCCTCTCCTGGAGGCTAAGGGAGGCTAACGGTATGGACATGGCCAGGTCCTGCCAGATGATCTCAATGTTAGAGAATCAGTCCCTCGTTTTATTTGTAAGCATAGATCTGAAAGACCCTGGAAGAAAATGGAAAACAACACAAAGGACTGTTTAGCCCCATGGAAAACATCCCAGATTTATGGTAATGTAAAAGGAGAACACAGAGCACAGGCCACTGTGTGCTGAACAGACAGGGAAAACAGCTAGTGCTGAATCCTTCTGCAAGACTTCCAATTCCTTCTCCATGGACTCCTGATGTCCTCTGTGGCAGGCAGACGGGATGTTTTATCCATAGGGTGACCCGTGTCCATCATGGCAGATCCCCAGGCCCAGGATGCAACATCTCAGGGCTTTTTAGCACAGCCACCAGTGGCAACGCCTGTCACTTCTGTGTTTGAAATAAAACTCTTGCTTCATCCATCTTCACAGTGCTTACGTCTGCATCCTGCTGAAAGGAGCAACTGCCTCCAGAAAAAATGTTCTTATTATAGCACTTGAACCTGATTCCCTGGCAGAAGACTCTTAATTTAAATTTTCTTTCAATTAATTCCATTTTATTCTCTTCTAGTTTATTATCAGATGGAAAAGAGTGCAAAAGCCTCTGAGGCCAGAAGCACTCTTTCTGCTGTTAACCTCTCACTGGCAAAGCATCAGAGTTCACTGAAATGCTATTTTCCTCCTTTTCAGCAGCTTGCACTCCTAATAAATTCAGCTTTCTGTTGTGCGCTGTGGCTGTCTCCACCTCGGCCGTTTAGGGGACACTTCTGGAGAAGCACTCTCAGCTCGCAGCTACCTCTCTGAGCACAAAGCGTGGCCCTGAACCAAAGAACAATGTGGAATCAAAAAGGTTTACGCAAATTGGACTAGTCGCCAGAAAGCAATCTGAGGGAAAGTTGTTTTGCCATTTTATTATTATTATTATTATGGTATTTTGGCAGCAAAATCAAGACCTAGCAACCAAAAGTTAACTTGCACTTCAAGAAGTGAGGATAAACATTTTAATCTCTTGGGGCTGCTGGAGGTTTCACAATCTCCTCAGCAAACTCCCAACTTGTGCTGCAAATTCAATTTGTCTATCCACTTTTCAACAAATTAAGGATTTCTCCTAAGAGCGCAGGAATGAGAATCTGAGAAGAACAGCTCTGAAGTCATGCTTGGGTTTTGATTTCAGAAGCTGGAACAAATCTGAGAAGAAATAAAGGTGGATTCCTGCCCCCAGATATTCTTCCCAGTTTTTTGTTCTCTCTTTGATGTGTTTCCTGACTTTGAAGAAGCATGTAAGAAACAGCAAAGGTCCTGCTGTTTCCTCCACAAGCAGGAACTTCTCTTCACTCTTCTGTGTCCCATTCACATGATATGATGTGATGAAGTCATCAGTGACAGAGGTGACTCCCATTGCTTTGTTGTTACCTTATATTTCATCGAGCCTTTCAGTATTTAGGAGGTGGCCATGGTTGGTCATCCAGTGACACCCTTCATTTAGGTACCTCTGTGGGAGATGAGCTTTAAAATTATGACCATTTTAACTACCTAGGTCACTGAAACATGCGTTGTGCAGGATTTTCCAGAGTGCCTCACAGCGTATTTTTAGACCATTTGGCCTGTGGCCACATCTGCTGCTTAGGCAGCCCTCATGTGCTCTATGAGGTTATCACTACCAACCCTTCCTGAGCTGCCCACAACTCCTTCCTTCTTCTCCTCACCAGAAGTTACTCTGTCCTCAGATGTGCTGGCATAACTGTGCACTAACTGCTTCCAAACACAGTCCTGACAAAACCGTCTGGGTTTAAACTGCAGCAAAAATAGCAAAATTCTCTTCTGAAGTTTCTAAGTTAACCTAGATAATTCTGGTGTGACTGAGTGAGGGTCTGACCATGTGCACGATTGTGCTGGAAGATGTGAAGAAGAAATGGCTGTGAGCTGGGAAAATGACTTTTGAACACATCTAAGCTGCAAGCTCCTTGCAACCTAGTACAACTGGAGTATCTCGCAGTGGTGTCTGAAGTCTAAACCCAGGGCTGCTCAACTCCAGTGCCAGTACTACCAGCTGATGCATCCACAGCTGGGAATGCTGTAGCTTTTCGCCATAGACTGCAGAAAGCCTCTAGACTCTGCCTTCAGATGTATCCTTAGGTTACAGGGGTTGTCTACATTCCTGTTCCAGCAGAAGTCTAAACTCATTCCCCAGAAAAGCCACAGACTGTGGCTACCTGCTTCATCCAAAAGAAATGTTCAAATAAATTATAGGTAGTGCAGCCTATGGTGCAGGTTCAAATATTGGGAGGAACTGAAACTGTCTCCCACACAGCATCTGTCTACTTACATGAAATGAATATTCAGTCATGTTCTCAGCAGGGAGCAGCCCATAACATCAACAGCACCATCACTGGAATGATGTGTATATTGGTGATAACCAGTGATAACCAATATCGCTGGGAGAAAAAGAAAATGAGCAAGGAGCTATCATTTATCTTACTGCCAGGCCTGACCCCTTTCTCCCAAGGAGAAAAACTCCTCACAACAGAGAGATGTTTAAGTCGCAAACTTTTGAAACTGCACTGGATCTGCAGGAGAAATGGAGGAAGCCAGACTTTGAAAAGATTTATTTTGTCTGTTTACCTCGTCTTTAGCTTTAAAATATATCCAGACTTATTGATAATGGACTGAATGGCTCCTTTCGTGAGCTGAGGGCTCGTTGCATGTGCTCTTGGGTATCAAATCAAAGCAGTGAATTCAGACAACATTCACTATGAAGGCTGACACCCCAGAGGTTCTCACAGAGGTATTACAAGTTGTCTCTGGTCTTCAAGGTACCAATTGCCCATAGTTTGGTCCAAATGATCATGCCCAAAGAATGACTATGGAGAAAGCAGATCAAATCAGGATAGAAACAAATTGTGACCAATAAATGGTGATCATTAATCCATGAGAATAATCAGAAATTAACCAATGTGTTATCCTATGGACTCTATATGCAGCTGAGTCACACGAGCAAAACTCCAGTACAGTCAATGGAGCTACACCATCCGTAAGTGTCCCATTTCTCCTATTGTGTCTGCCTCAACAGGACTATTCTTATTCTTTTGTTAATGTCCAGAAACCCCTGCTGACAATCTGCACTGCCACCTTGTGTGACTCTGGCTTTTACTCGGTCTCTCTTCAAAATCTTCCCTCTCTGTTTCTGCTGAGTATCCCTCCCTTCCAACCATAGATTGTTCATCTGATAGTGAAATGATTTGATTATGCCCCAAAACCTCAGGCTATTCACCCTCGTCTCAGTCTCCCAAATGAACAGCCCTGCACAGTCAGGCTCTGATCTCATCCCCTTTTCTGCCGGAGGATAATTCCTTGTCTGAGTATGGAGATTTCAGGCTCCCAGACACGGTTTTTACCAGAACTGGTAGCTCATCTACTTGTTCTCTTCTCTCTACGTCCTCTGGCTTCCAGACTCTTTCTTGGTCAGGAACCCAGGGCTGATCAGAGCTGGCATGAAAAAGATCACAAAGGTAGGAATGACTATTCCTTACACCCCATGCTCTCATCTCTCACTTGCCTGCTGCTACGACTGTTCTTGTACATCCCTGATGGCAGGTCAGGGAGCTTGTCCATGCACAGTGTGTAAATATGGGTGCATACATCCATGCAGTATCCCGGGGTAGGTGAGCACTGAGCAGTTCTAGAACCACACAGTCCGAATTTCTCGCTTTGTTTTCCCTTCTGGAGGAATAAATATCATGGATATGTAAAAAGAGAAACAATCTTACATGTGCAGAGGGATTATTAATTTTTCGAGCAGTCTAGTAGCATTTTCCCTTCTCTGGCTTCCAAGCATCTCTAACACCTCATTAGTAAGAGCTGCATCTTGGACTTCAGGCATTCACTGGTCCTTCCAGGTCCTGCACCTTCTGTGTTTACTTCTTCACTAGTCAGTCTTGGAGTGGAGGAGGAAGGAAGAGACAAAAACCAAACCAAATGAGATAGAGAGCATTAGCAGTCTTGGAAATGGTTCATTTGAGTCTAAATGATCTAGAATGGTTTAGACCAGGTCAGGTGAATCACACCTCAAAAGTGCCTATTGTTCTTTTTCATCTACAAAGAAAGCATCAAGACGGCCAACTGAGATATTATTGGTGGATGAAGGGATCTAAAGGCAGCCTTATTCTGTGGGACAAAACCTAAGTCTTATCTAGAAAGATTTCATCTCCTTCCTTCAAGGAGAGAACCCATGTTTGCACCAGGTTTTTTTTTAATGACATATGGGTGCTGGTTTTGTCATCAAAAAGCAGACGGTAAGAAGAAGACTCAAGGTGCATCATGTGTCCTGAGTGGCAGAGAGTGAGATTTGGCAGGGAAATTTGTTCTCCAAACCCCAGGTAGCCTATTTGTGTATCCTCAGTTTTTTTGCTCACTCCCTCTTGCACACCCTGTCATCTCCAGACAGGTTTGGAAGGACTCCTGAAGGCAAAGCAGGCCTGTTTCTCCTTGGCAACCTGCTTTTCCCAGTGACTACCTGTTTCGTCCGTGCTGAACCAGAATTTAAATGCCACGTTGCAGCAACAATGCCATTTGTAGTGATCCCAAAGGATGTCTCAGAAGTCTCCCTGCCTTGCCCTTCTGGCCAGTAAGCTTTGCTCTTGCTTGTATGTTTGATTTTAAATCTGTGTATCTTGATTCCTAGCTATGGAGATAAGATCAGAGTGTGATTCTGGCGCGTTTACAAAACACTGAATTGAAACTAGTATGGAAGAGTGTGGCGTTGTTCTAGAGCTAACTGAAACCTGACTGGCAGCAATTTAGCTTAATGCAATAAGGTCTCAACTAGAGGAACAGAAGCCTAATAAGAATCTAATTAAGGTGATCCTCACAGTGCTGTCAAATGTGATTATAGGCAGAGCTGTGCTTTTTTGGATCTAGGAGGAGCTACAGTTCCCTATTCTTCTCTCTGCTGGAAAGTATTGCCATGCAGATGTCTTACATTAAAGGATCCTACTCCACTGCCTAGAACCCCCCAGGCCAGTTTAAAGTAAAGCTGAATGTAAGACTTGATTGAGTTTGCATTGACATGGTTCGGAGGGGTTCACGTACCTGGTTTAACTGCTGAAGCTGTAATAAGTAGATAATAACTTAGATGGGTAAAGCCATTTTAGAAGTGATTAAGAATGGGATTCTCTTAGATATCTCCACTTTATCCAGTTATCCCAACCCTCTCCATAGCCAGTGAAGGTCTACTCAATTCAGGCAAAGGTGAGTGCCTAGCACAGGTCTCTTCTCTCCTTGAAAGTGTCATTCTCCGCCGGCTAGGAAAAGTTTGAGGGTAAATCACGTATTGTGAGTTTGATTTCATCCATATTTACACTGTCAATATCTCCATCTGAGCTACAGAACCCAGGCTTCTTCATGGACAGGAGAGAAAAGAGCATTTTTGCATCATAGTTGGTCTGACCTTTTGTAACTGTCCAGTTTAGGGCAAGAGAAACAGAGATTAAGACGCCAGGAGCGGCAATGGGAGCCTGGTATGACTAAAGCAGAAATAAACCTCTGCATGGGTAAGGATGAGTTCCCTCTGATAGCTGAATGGGACATGTTCCACTTGCTTCAAAGGAGGCACATGAAGATTGACAAAGATTTGGGAGACAAATATCACTCTCGCTGGCTAAGGTAACTCAGCTAAGCTGTCCTGCGTCTAACTACCATCTCCTGCTAACTGTAACCCTAAACACAGCGGCAAGATCTCAAACACTGTGTGCTGGAGAGGTGAGCAACATCAATGAAGACTTACTCCATGGAATGAAGTTACTACATGGTGATATTATAGATACAATTCTTCACTGTTATGCCCTTCTTCACTGCATAGCTGTGAAGCATCCTTTGTAGTGTAATCAAAACCTTGGAGACTAACCAGGTCCCCACAGTGCAATCTCTACAAGAGAGAGCAAAAAGCAGCTTCTGGTCGTTTAAGCAAACACAAGGCACAAGACAAGGGTTTGTTTTGGTCCATGACTCTATTGTGAATGACATTAATGGAGAGGTTCACGCTGCATCCAGCAAAAGCTATATTATGCCATTAGGACACTTTTATACCTACAGTATGTGCAGAGGGTGAGATGCAGAGATCACCAGCCTAGCAGAGAGCCACAGATCACAGCCTGGGACCGTACAAGTCAGCATGGACTGGGCCTGGACATCCAGGGGCCACATTCATGCCATGCTGTACCAATTGGTTATATTCCTCCTGGAGTGATGAGATTGACTGCAGAGTCAGCACAGGCATCTCTGGACCAGTTCCAGAGCTCAGACACTTACAGATGGCTTGTTTAATTATACATCCATGGTGCAGACCTGTCCTGAGTTCAAATGTGCCGTAAGAATGATGAGCTGTGACAATCCCAACGTAAGTTTCATCACAAATCTAAGCTCTCTTTTACGTTCAGATAGTAAGATGCTCGTTAACTAAATACAAAAGACCAGTAGAAGGAGACAAAACAAATATTTTTTAAAAATTATCAAGGAATAATATCTAACTCACCCACTGTTTCTAGAGACCTAGGAAGGGCATTGGAGTGAGAACTCAAGTGATTTCCTCCACAGAAATCAGAATCTCAGCATCACAGAAAAATTTGGTTGGAAGAGACCTTTAAGATCATCGAGTCCAGGCTTAGCTGACTAAGTCAACTCCAGGCTTAAATCTGTATCCCCGAGTGTTCACTGAGGACAACTCCATAAGCTCATGCAATAAGGAAAACAAGAATAATTCTTCATGGTTTATTTAGCAACCGCAGCAATGGCAGGAGTCAAATTTCAAGAGACTGCAATGATTCTATAGAGTAAACTCAGTGTAACAAATAGCTTGTCAGGAACCACAACCCACTGACTGATAGCAGAGGATGAAAGACTTCAGACAGATTTTCCAAAGCGATTACTTAGACTTTTTGATGTTCAAATTGGCGACGCTTGAAAGGTTTTTAATTTTCTAATGACAGATTTTCAGAACTTTCTAAAAATCAAGTCTTGTTTAACGCCTTTAAATGATCATTTAGATACAAGGCTTAGGGGTTTATTAATCCAGGCTGAGAAGGAAAATAAAATCTATTTTAACCATGCTGCAATCACTGTTGGTCCAAAATAATGTAAGGCTGCTTAACGCTGCTATGCCAATTAATGCTGGCTGCTAAGCAACGCACCCTTCACATTATTTGCCCAGGACCAGGACTCGCAGCTGGAATCTGGGCACATCACAAGCTTATTGGAATACACTCTGCAGTTCCCTGTGTCAGCTATGATTAGCAGCCCAGGCTCTGACCTTCTTGATCCAGAGAGTTTTATGGTTTTAGCCATTGCCTGCGCTATACAGATAAGCTGTCCATGAGGTTATTTATTTGTGACCGAAAACAAGGCTTGGGAGAACATGCCAGGGAGAATGCTGCGTTCCCACAGCCTTCTTGCGTAAATATTTCTCTTTTGTCAGCAAGAAAAGGTCTGGGATGCTGATGCAGAAGATAAGGGTGCAGCTGTGCCAGCCCTGCAGAGTTGAAGCAGATGGACCGTGTGTGTATGCTCGGCTCCACTAAAGGACAAAGAGAGAGATGGGAAAGAAGAGGCTTCTACAAGCCCAAGTTGCGTTTTGGAACAGTAGTTATTTACCACTGGCTTTCGACAAGAAGCCTGACCTCTCTTGTGCTTCCAAGACCCAGTAAGTAATGTCATGTCCTCTTCTTAAAAAGGCCAGATCTGATTCAGCTCGCTCCTTAAATGCGTTTCTCAGTCCCAAAGCGATACATCAGGAGCCGTAGCTGTTTAAGAGAAAGGAATATGGGCCCCCCTCCACAGGACGCTGATGATGGTAGAGGACAGAAGGCCTCTCCAATGCCTTGTTTGGATATTGCTATCAAGCCTGGAAGAGGTCTAATTCAGGGCTCAGGCTGCCTCCCACCAGTTACTGCAGAGCTTCTTCCAGCTGCACTTGAAGGATGTGATGTTAGCCTACACAAGGGCCTGGAGGCCAGACCAGTCTTGCAGGTCCACAAAGACCTACTGCCAAACAGCAATAACTTAGCATATGCTTACATGCCTGTGTGTTTAAATAGGTACTTAAATATGGTTGTGTACAGATTGGAGCATGGGCATATTTAATTCTGTCTGCAAATCTGTGGCTAAAAGGATTACACTATATTTGCTCAAGTGATACTGTACCAATTTACCCTGGTCCTTATAGTATGCTCAGTCTTACAATACATGTTTTATGTGGCTTCTTCTCAGGGTAAGAACACATTTGGAGCTCATCGAACTAAAACCAGCAGCCACATGCATGAACACATGCATGTACACACATGTGCATAACTACATATTCCCGTGTATCTAAGGGCATTTGCTGGTCCTCTCAGACACATAGAATCATCAAATCGTGGAATGGGTCAGGTTGGAAGAGGCCTTTCAAGGACATCTAGGTCATCCAACCCCCTGCAGTGAGCAGAGACATCTGCAACTAGAGCAGGTTGCTCAGAGCCACAAGGTCCAACCTGACCTGGAATGGTGCCAGGGATGAGGCTTCATCCACCTCTCTGGGCAACCTGGGCCCGTGTCTTGGCACCCTCAGCATCAAAAAGTTCTTCCTTATATCTAGTCTAAATCACCTCTATTTATCTATCTATACACATCTACACTCTTCGTTATCTACAGACACACACATACATTTATGATGACTTTCTTCCTACGCGAATAAAAGCTGAGTCAATTTTAGAGAGCTGGAGTAGTGTAACACTACTGAAATTTTTCTCTAAGGAATTTCCAGCCTTCATTCAATTATACAGTTGTCCCTTTTTGTTGGTATTTCTGATGTTTTCCCAAAGCTGACCATGTAAACAGCTCTTAATTCTAGTCGCTTCCACCTTGTATCTCTCTATGTTCTGAGTGGACTTTAATGGACATTTCAGCCATATCACAAGGGACACAAGCTGCTTAGAAATAAATTTACTGTTTCCACTATTCTTTAAAGTAAAAAGAAAGGGGGGGGGGGGGGGGAAGAGAAAAGAACACTAGTTTTGCCCTCGATGACTCTTTGGCACATATAATCTAACTGGATTTACACTACTTGGATATGTAGCAATTCAGTTATGCCAAAGCCAAATACTGTGCTGCACCCCATTTTGTTCGTTATCTATTGATGTTTGATTGGCTTTATTCTTCTGCAAGATGCTGATGGGCTATTGCTGCATCCTGCAAACCTAATGTCTTCTTGGATCCACTTTCATTTCTCAATATCCTCTAGCAGGTGTTGGGTTCATGAGAAACAGACTCGTTGTGGTGTATTGACACAGCTGTCCAAAAAAAAAAAAAAAAGAGTTTCTAAAGCAAAATATTACTCAGAGGAGCAAGAGGCTGAGCCTTTGAAGCTGGATTCTTATCTTGCTGACATCTGTAAAAACCCAGATATCTTCTTCAGTCACACTAGGCCAACAGAGAAGTCCTTGGGACTTTTCCTCTCTGGTAGTGTCTTTCTGGGTGACTCTTTATGCAAAACATTTCATGTCTCTGATTCCCTTTACAAACTTTATTTGTTCTGAGGCTGTTATCCCAGTCTCCGTGCTGCTGGTCCAGAGGATATTACATCACATCTGACGGCTCTGTGAAGATAAGCTTGGTGCCCAGGAACATCTTTAAGGGTTTTTGTGTGAGCCAACTTCTTTGTGGGAGCCATCTGAATGGAGATGGTTCTCCTGAACAGAGATGGTTTCTGTAAATGAACCAGTTACCCATACAACAAGTTTCTCCTGCTGTAGTTCTCTTTCATAACGTCTGATACAGCAAGGTCATGCAAAGACCAGGAAGCCCCATGGCCTTCAGCTACATATTTCCCTCCTCCATATCACAAGAGGAACCTTGAATCTGTTCCTGCTCTCTCAAAATCTTGTGAGACTCCAGCTGATATTCTCATTCTCCACAAAGCAATTGTGTAGGACCTCAAAGCATCACTCACTATTAGAAGGTCCTCACCATGGAAATGAAGTGGCTGAAACCCATGCAAAAGAACTCCAAAGTGAGATGAGACTGGATGTGTAGACCAGCTAATAGCTTGCAGGCAACTGCTGAGCATCAAATCTCCAGTCATGGAAAAAGGGATTGAGTCAGCCTATGGCTGCTCTGTGTTTTCACGGAAGCACAGAATCATTTTGGTTGGAGGAGACCTTTAAGATCATCGAGTCCAACCATTCACCCTGCACAGCCAGGGTCCCTAACCCACATCCCTCAGCACCACATCTAACATATCTGTTAAACATTTTCACGGATGGGGACTCCACCACGGCCCTGGGCAGCCTGTTCCAATGCTTTACAACTCTTCCGTAATGAAACTTTTCCTAATATCCCTCCTAAACCTCCTCTGGAGCAAGTTGAGGTTGTTTTCTCTCGTCCTGTCTCTTGTTGCTTGGGACAAGAGACTGACCCCCACCTCGCTCCAACCTCCTTTCAGGCAGTTGTAGAGAGTGATGAGGTCAGCCCTGAGCCTCAATTTTCTCCATTCCTGACCTTTTTGCACCTCCTTTTCTCAGCTAAGTCCTTCATAGGGCTTTTCAATAAAGCTATCAGTACATGGCAGTGGCTCACAACAGGCTCCGAGACAATAACTTCCTCTACCCTAACACTTTCCTTGTATCTTCTACAGAGAATCAAACTTCCCTTCATGTTCACATTTTGAGTAGTCAGGACTGGTCTACATATTTTTAAAATAACCAAAGCAGCTGGTCATTGTAGTGGTGGCTCTAGGAGGAGGTAAGCAAATTATCCTTTAAGAATGACATGGGCAGAATAGAAAATTATTTTATCAATACTCTTTTTGGATAAATTTCCTGTCTTTAGCACAAAATTCAGGGTTTGTTTTTTTTCCCCTGGACATTCAATTTCTGAAAAAAATAGTATTCAGGCCAAACACCAGCGTATTTTTATGAAGAAAGGCTGACACAATCATTTCTGACAATGGAAAATTGTCTTAGTTTCCTCAGTGGGCGGATCTCAGAGCTAAACTACATTTCCCAGGATTCAGCTGTCTCCATTTATCTGTTTAGCTATGGCGAATTATGGGAAGTGCTGTCTGTCCCATGGGTCCAGCCCATGGAGGACAGTGGGAAGATCTAAGCTGCAGTGTCCCTCACGCTCTGCAGCCACATTTGGGTCTCGGGCAGAGTTTTTTGGAGTTTGAGCTTTCAAGAAACAAAATGAAATGCCATTCCCCTTCCATTTTCCTGAGGAAAAGTTCATTCGTTGTTGTTCTTAATAACTCTATACAGAAATCTATTTCTTTTTTTCCGTTACTCTTATCCAATTGAATAGGAAAATTCCTCAGCACAGGCAGATCCTCAGGACTAGAAGGCCTGAAAGGATCAAAGGACAACCCTTTCCTCCTCACCACTTAGGTTTCATCAATTTGCATGGATCTAAACCAAGCCTTTTTCTCCAGATCAGCTAAAGCTGAAATATCCTTTTCACGTGCCACAAGGAGTTTCTGGTCTCACAAAGAACCATGCAACCTGGTGGCAAAATTAGAAGTCAAAGAGGGAAAAAAATAACCGAGGAAAAGCATCCTCCGGCTCTGGCTGAGCTGGGAGAATTAATATGCTGCAATGCTGCTGTTTACTCAGAAAAAGAACACATGGCTGGTTTTTCCCCCCCTTTTTTTTTCATTTCCCCTGAGCTAAACCAGAGAACAGTTTTAAAAACACCAAACCTTCAGCATTTTCACTTAATTACAGAGTAGGAGCTGGTGAGGGCACAGCATGGTTTCTTTTTTGTGCTGCTGGCTGCGTTTTTTGGTGGATGTTGTTTCATTTTAATGTTTTAGGCTCAGATTTTGTTTTGTTTTATTTTATTTTTTCTGGTTTGCCTTCTATTTTGGACACTTTTGCAGGAACTCTATCCTTCAGTTTGGGGAACTGTTGAGGCTTTCTTTCAAGTTTCGTGGAGACTTCATTGCCTAAATGCTGTACAGACTCAACACAGCGGCTGGAGTGTGCACAGATACCCAGAAAAGAGGTTAAACACCTGGAATGGGGAGGTGGATCAGTAGAAACACTTAAAATAGATGGTTTTCCAGCCTCTGGGGAGATACTGCAATTCTTTATCTTTTTTATATGTGTAAAAATATCTTATTCTACTATTTATTATATATTTACTTTCTTTTATTAGGAAAAATTTCTTTACAGAAAGGGTTGTGAAGCATTTGAACAGGCTGCCCAGGGAGATAGTGGAGTCCCCATTCCTGAAAGTGTTTAACAGACATGTGGATGTGGTGCTGAAGTATGTGGGTTTAGGGACCCTGCAGTGCAGAGTGAACGGTTGGACTTGATGGTCTTAAAGGTCTCTTCCAACGAGATGACTCTGTGATTCTGTAACTGCAAGTAAAACCTTGTGCCTGTAAGCCTGTCTCGATGTCTTTCCTGCAAGATGTGGCTGTATTTCAGCAACCTTCAGCTGTTCAAAGCTGATACAGGACTTGTCCAGATGCCCGGGAACCAAGTACCAGAAAAGAAATGGCACCATCTTTTCTTCATGAGTGCAGAGAGGCTGGGTGTGAGTTGATGGTGTGGAAATCACTGGTGCTGGTGCAGCCGTGCACATCATTCTCAATCGTGTCAGATCATCAGCAGAGCTCCCCATTGGCCTGGAGCACTGGTGGTCACTCAGGGTGAACTGCATTCAACACCCCATTTTCTTCAAATCTCTTCAACTCCAAAACAACAAAAAACACAGGGAGGTCAAACCAACCCACCTACAAAACCCACTCTAGATCCTTTCTCTTTGCCCTGAAGATGTGTATTTCACCAAACATCATAGTTCTGGCTTCCTCCCTGCAGGATGACCCCTGAAATCCAAAACTTAAAATATTTTCTTAAGAAAATAACAGTAAAATTTTATTTGCACAGGCTGCTTATTTGTGCACGCACTTGGAATAAAATCCCTTCTTAGAGACTTTACAGTTGTCCAAGAACTTTAGATTTTTATTTGCTTTTCCTCTTCAATAAAAAAGAAAGGGGAAGAATAAGAAAAAAAATCCAAAGGCTTTCGATCCCATCAGATGTTTTTATTAAATATGGGGATGTTTTAAATGTTGTAATAACATGTCTGCGTCTTGAATTCTTGGAGTCTTGAAGGAACTACCTAGCTAAGTGGAAATGTAAATAAAGGCCATTTGGAGCGAACAAAATTAAAAATGGCATTTTGCATTACCCAGCAACCCCAGATAGCTGGGCCTGGATATTACCACCCTCTTTGATTCCTCAGCCAGACCACAGAGTCCCCTGAGAGCCAAGAGCCATCCCTTCTACTGCAGCTACAACAACCTACCAAAAATGGTCGTAGCTGCAGTTTATTTCACGAGACCATCAAGTGTTTGAGTGACAAAGTATAGTAAAGCCCCTAGAGTTGGGCTTCAGGATGAAAGAACCCCATAGTTACACGATCTGCCTTTTCCCAGTCACTCCTGTTTGAAGCCGTATCACACCAACCACACTACATATAGTTGCACTTATTTTTATTTTGTCCAGCAATAGCGTGAAAGGGAGAAAGGGGCAAGAAGAGGGAAGGGGGAACAGATCCACAGCATATTTTTTTCCTTTCCGTAAGGCTCACTGCTTCCAACAGAGAACACTAATGTAATAAACAGCTTGTGCATGGTCCCAGTCAGTTCCCACAGCCGTATCCTGGCATCTTAGTTTGCTGACCTCAAGAATTAGCCTGATAATAGGCTCAAAGTGACAATGAGCATATTCATGTTTGTATTATGACTATTAATAACACCACTGGTTTAGTTTCCTGAAGACCAAAACTCATTTTGCCAGGCAACATACAAGCTGTGAGGGCCAAATTCTGGTCATCGGCCCAACACACTCAACTTGGCTGCTATGGCACCTAAGGGCAATTGAGCAATGACTCATCCAGCCAGTGGGATGTTTCTAACTAATGTCAGGCCACAGCGAGGCCACAAGTTTTACTAACTCCTGGTCAACAGTAGTAAATAGATGCATCCAGAGGCTGCCGCTGTGATGACTAGACCACGTGGGACCCATCAGTCTGTGAAGGCCATCTGGTCCTGTTGACCACATCAGGAGTACCAGTAAGTACCTGAGAGTGGACTCTTAATGTTTAGATGACTAAAGTTAGGTAAGATGAATCCCATCATTCCTATCCAGGACTGCCAGAGCCTGGCTTCTCCACAGCCACTGGAGAGGAATAGCTAAAACCTCTGTAGCAGGTACATTGATGCAGCTGCCAGGAAAAAAAATATGGTCCTAGAGAGCCTGCAATCTTAAAAACACTAAAAGTAAAAGGGGGGAGAAAAAAGAGAGAGGACGTATTTTGCTTAAAGTCAGACGGGAAGAGATTTCAGATGACGGCACATCAAACACTATAAAGATAACTGGTTTTCAGTAACTTGTCTAGAAAAAAATTACGAAATCCATAAACTCATCCAAAGATGTATTCCACATAGAAGAAGATGCCAGTTATGCGGATGTCCAGGGAGAGGTTTTTCCTCACCCTTGGAATAACAGTCAGAGAACATTCAGCTACATTTTCACCCTCCCACCCTAAGCACCTCCACTCTCTTGAAAAGGAATTGTTTAGGCTGTGAATGAGCTTGGGGTTTGTCCCATAAGCCAGTCAAAACTAGGCAAACTATATTCCTTGACGGATCAGGTATTCCTGACATTTCACCCTCCAAAGACGTCCTAGCCTGATTTTAGACATCTCCATGTTCTCACCTAGTAAAAACTACAGACCTCGGTGTCCACTGTAAGGAGCAGGGCTCTGTCCATGAGGCAGTTCATTCCAGGACAGTTGTTCAAGGTCAATGAGATGAGATTAATAACCTCCACAAGGAATCTATTAGGTTTCTTTACCCTAGAGGAGCCTAGAGGACATCCCTTTGTTAGATCGACAAGTATAACTGTGAGCAACCATCATCAGCATGTTTTAATGACACCATAACCACTCCGTTGTCTTCTCAATAGCTTGTCATATCCCTGGAAAAAGTACTTCACGTCTCAAGACCTTGAAGATAACTTTCTCATCTGACTGGCTTCACTTGTTCCACCCGAATATCTGGAGGAACAAAAATAATGAGCAATGCTCACCACTGCCCAAAGTCTCCTTGAGCGGGGGTAAAGCTATTGATGGAGGTCTGCATACTCTGCTTGAAAGAGTAGTAAAGTGGAAGTTCAATACTGGTCAACACAAAACTGGCATGACCTACCTGTCTAACACACACAGTGCATCTGTGTCAATGAAACAGAAGGTCTGAGTGTCTGATGTAATTAAGTGTATGTACTTGGCAACCTGAAAGTGTGACAAATGACTGGGTTGGAACAGGGAGAACTGATGAATGGTTAAAAGAAAGGTGGCCAAAGGGGGGATGCAGGCCAGAAGAGGGCAGAACTGTGCTTTCTGATGGGCTGCCATAACATAGGATTCATGTGAAAGAATATGGTTTTAAGGAAAACAAAAATCCATCCATAGGAAGAAGCAGCTCATATCAAGTTTACTGCTTGATTACGCTGAAGATTTTCTAACTACTTGCTGTTTTTCACCAAGAAAGAAATCTGAGTGGCAGATGGCAAATGGACCTGTGAGGCTGAGCACAGCTGAGTGGAGGTCCTTTAAGAGATGGGATTAAAAGCATGCTCTGAAGCAGCTGATATATAGCATCCCAACTTGCATCAGCACTGGTGTGTCCAGCAGGACCAGGACAGGAATCGTCCCCTGGTACTGGGGGCACTGGAGAGGCTGCCCCTCAAATCCTGGGTTCCGTTTTGGGCCCCTCACTCCAAGAAGGACCTTGAGGGGCTGGAGCTTGTCCAGAGAAGGGCAAGGAAGCTGGTGCAGGGTCTGGAGCACAAGTGAACTGAGGAGCAGCTGAGGGACGTGGTGGGGTTGAGCCTGGAGCAAAGGAAGCTCAGGGGAGACCTTCTGGCTCTTGACAACTCCCTGACAGCAGGCTGGAGCAAGGTGGGGGTCGATATCTTCTCCCCAGGAACAAGCGCTGGGACAAGAGGAACCGTCCGCCAGTTGTTGCAGGGGAGGTTGAGGATGTCCCTGAGGAAGAATTTCTTCCATGTTGGGGTTGTCCAGGCCTGTCGCAGGCTGCCCAGGGCAGTGGTGGAGTCCCCACGCCTGGAGGGGTTTCCCAGCTGCGTGGAGGTGGTGCTGAGGGCCAGGGGTTAGTGGGGACCTGGCAGTGCTGGGGGAACACTGGGACTCGATGAGGTTAAAAGTCTTTTCCATCATAAATGATTCTGTGATTCTACAAATGAACAGTGAAATTGTGCAGTACCAGAGGTGGTGGCACTCCACTCAGTACAGATCAACACCCTGATCTGTCTGGAAAGTCAGTAGCGAGCAGTGGCAGAATTTGACTTTGCAGGAAATAAACAACATTTTCAGAAACACTGGAGTGAACTAGATTAATCGATCCTGATGGTGCAGAAGTTAAGGACTTGAATTATGGGAGACTAAACTATGGTTTGAAGTCCCGCATGACCCTAAGGCTGGCAGGTAACTGGCATACCTAAGAAGATGGATGGGGTGTAAGTTATCATGGTGCCAAAGACAAGAGTTGCGTTTTCTAGCACACACACATAAAACCGTACTGCCAAAAGACACTGGGGTTGTACCTATGTCATTACAGCAATTGCAGGCAGAGGGCACGGACTTAAAGTATAGGTCACTTTTTTTTTTTTTTTTTTTTTTTGTGGCATAGTAAACTGCTGTCCCTTCTAATTAAATGTAATAAAAGAAGTCATTTGAATGAGAAGATTATTCAAAATTTAAGCCCTCGAAGTCTCAGTATCACAATCCCTCACATGGGATCCTAATTCTTATAATTACTAAAATTATGGTCTACCTCGGACTGTGCACATGCAGAGTAAGAGGAAAATAAAATGAAAGCTACTGCCCACCCCTGAACCCCTGACCAGCTAGATCCCAGGACACCCTTCCTGTAGCCAAGCTGTCCTCTCCTTAAACACTTCTAGAAGGGTACCTCACAGTTCTGTCCACAGAGGGCTGATACCAGAACACACAAGATATTGCAGGAACCTAATCCTACAGTACAGAAATACTGATATAAAGGGAATTACATGGAAAGTAAAAGCTCACCTGGAAAAGTATGAGGAGCAGAACTGGGCCCTTCATTGAGAATCTAGCCCAGATTAGATGTCTGAGTCTCAAAAAGTTGGCTAATAGTAGTACATGGAGGTCACTAAAGCAGTAAGAATTTAATTTGGCCCCGCAACTAATAACAGAATTCTGATAATATAGAGTTAAAATCAATAGTTCCCACCCCACCACCCTGCAGGAGGTTATATCACTTTACCCCTTGCTCCTGACAGTATCCATATGCCATAAATTAGTTTAACTGCTCACCCTAAAATCAGGTCCTTGACAATTGTGTCTTTGAGTCTAGTGGAGCTACTGCTGGAATAATATTTCTGCCAATACGGGACAGGACAGTGGGTTCTGGTTTCAGTGCTCTTTGTTTTGTGAGGCTCTGCTGGGTGACTGGCCCCATTGTTCAATATTGAGGCAGATACTCTGAGTCACTTCTTGTAGAAAATATGTCTTCTGTAAAGAACTGAGAACCCCATGAGTTATTTACCTATTTACCTTCGCTACCGATTGGAACCAAAGGGGTGATGGAGGCCAGAGTACTGAAAGCAGAAGCTGGCGTTCTCTGAAAGATGGTGAATTTGATCTTCAGCACAGCCCCAAACAAGAGGAGGTCCAGCAAGGACGCGCACAAGCCCTGTGCTAATGGTCCAAACTTGGACTAGGAGTTTCTTCTGGCCCAGAAATAAAGAGGACAGCTATTGGGAGTTGCTCAGGGAAAGCATGCCTCAGAGACAGCCCTAAAATACTAACCAGGCCATGGGTGTCACCCCATTTCCTTGGGGGATCAGCTTGTACTTCTCACCTTAAATTACTCCATAGAGGCCATACTCAAGTGAACAAACTTCTTATATGTCATGTGTCATGTCATGTGTCCAGCATGACACTCTGAACTGGCTCCTATCTCACTGTCTTCTCTAACATTATGTATTTACGGGGCAGAACCACAGTTTCTCTTCTATTCCATGATTGAATGTGTCCAATACAAATTTGTTCTACTGGATCTAGTGCCTGAAGTCCTGTGGCAAAAAGGTATGGAAAAAGACCATGGCATTGCACAGTTGGCTTCGACCTACAGCCTGTCATCTGACCTTCCTTGCATTTGCAGCCTGACTTTGCAAAGATCCTAAATCCTCCCTATGACATGGCCTAACGTGATGAACATGCCTCCAGCTTCCCCGACTTGTTCTACCATGCGTTGTCCTACAGAGCATCTCACCTTAGGAGATCTGCTCATTGAAAAGGTGCTCGGGCCACACCAGTAATAAGTGATTACACCTTCGCTCACATATTGATCCAGCTGCTTAGGCCAAGATTGGAAGAAATGGTACAGGAGGGCAGCCTGTTTTCCACTCTTCTTTGCTTAATGTGGCCTCAAGTTGTGCCAGGGGAGATTTAGGTTGGACATGAGGAAAAAATTCTTTATAGAAACTGTTGTCCAGGCTTGTCCCAGGCTGCCCAGGGCAGTGGTGGAGTCCGCATCCCTGGAGGGGTTGAACAGATGTGTCGATGTCGTGCTGGGGACATGGTTTAGTGGGGACCTGGTAGTGCTGGGGGAACGGTTGGACTCGATGATCTTAAGGTCTCTTCCAATAAAAACAACTCTGTGATTCTGTAATGCTCACCTGTCCTGTGGATGTGAACAGATCCAGAGCCTGCACAGATCACTCTGGGTTGTTTGGATGCTATCCCTCCTTATTCCTCCAAGTCACAGGCATGCATTCCAGGACAAAGTCTAACTCATCACTGGCAAGAAGAGGAATCAAAAACATTCCTGCTGCAACTTCCTCCTGATTTCTCAGCTCTGCACTGAGCTCTGGGAGAAATGCTCTCTGATTGCCTGCATTCACAGCCTGGGTCAGGATGGGATTCCCTTCGTGGCTTCAGAAACCCGCTGTCTGAGAAAAGATAATAACTGGAGAAGAGCCCAAGCCACAGAAACAGGATCTGGATTCATCTGCTTAGATCTGTTCATCTGCTCCCTCCTGCAGGAGCAAAACTGCTGCAAGGCACCTGCTGAATGAAGCTGATGGTTGGTGTAGAGAGAAACAGTCTTGCAATGATTAAAGCCAGTTGCACTCGGCCACAGAGGAAATCAAAATGCGTCCATGGCCTTGCGGGGGTTGATTTCACATGACGTGAACTCTCAGCTTTGCTGAGTTTGTTTTCCACCTGGTCTCCTAAGGACATGGGGGTACGTGCTCTGACTGTGACTTGATGCATGGAGGAACACCTTCCCGTCCCCTTGCTGCATCCTCTCACAGCTTTCACCCCATGTGCCAATGGCAGCTCATGGCTTGGCTTCGCGGACGAAGATTTGGGAAAGGCTTTGCCCACGCTTATTGCAAGCGCATTGATGGCTGAAAAGGCCAATGCTAAACTTGAGATAAATACCCACGAGTTTCTACAGGGCTTAATGAAAATCAGCATTTAGATAGAGCCAAGAGGCTTGACAGCTTCTGCTGTCTAAGGAAAGCTGTGATGAAAGCTCCAACTTTATTATAACCAGCAAGATCACATGGAGGAAGATTTATGGAGGCTCCAACTAAGATAAATTGGTTTTCTCGGTTGGAAAAACCCAATTCCAGCCCCAGAGGAGCCTCTGGTGCTCTATAAGGTGGAAGCTCACACACAGCCTCCTGTGCGTTTCAGTGAAAATAATCAACCAGCCTTGACACACACTGAAGAGCAGACACCCTGGTTTCCACTGCGTGTAACATGGCATTATTTTGTATGTGTGGAGCAATATGGGGGGTTCGGAGCTATGAGTCCACTAGTGACACATTTTCATTGAATTCTTGAAAGTTTCAAGATCTTTTTAGCTAAAAGAAAGTTGATTTTTAATAAAAGCAAAGAGAAGGGAGAGGGAAGGGATAAAGCAGTTATATACTCGCCTAACTCCAGGGTCCAGGACTTGAAGAAACCAAGGATTAACCTTGGTCTTAGTGAATTTCCACCATTCACTGCTAATTCTGCCTTGAAATAAAGCTTGTTGCAAGCACAGAAAAGTGGGACCCTCTTCTCCTCAAATTAAGTTTTACCAGGATTTCTGTGGTGCAAGCTCAGCACTCTGTGAGATGACCAGCTTCTGCAGAAAACGTTAAAGAGCCATCGAGGAGCAAGAGATTCCCGTAAACTTTTCCATTAAAGTATTTCTCAGGATACGAGCCAGCTGCAAAACCGAGCACTGAAGAGATAACCTTTAGGAGACGGCAAATATGGTGTCCCCAGAACGGAGATTTCATGTTCCTAATGATGAGAACCTTTTACTAATCCGATGAGATATCTCCTCTGTGCCCAAGCTGCAGAAATTGTAGAAGGATTAATAAGAGCTGCCCTTCATCACTGAAAGGGGAAGAAGTGTTTGGGTGGGACGGCCATCTTCAGGCCGAGATAAAAGCTGGATTATGAGTTATATGAGCGACACGGAATTATACACGACGAGATACACCAGCGAGTGAATTGTGTGCATGTCTGCGTCATTTACCACCAGCTCTCTGATGTGGTCAGATTGGAGTATTATTTGTTGGCATATTACAGATCTTTGCTGGCTTTAAGGAAAGGAAACATTTACATTGGCCAGACATTTGGGATTATAAATCAAAAACTCAGCAATCCATTAAAACAATGCAGATAGGAACCTGAAGGCAGATTTCTGGACAAATTCCAGAGTCCCCGTTAGAAATTAAGCAACATGAGGGCAGGGAGTTTGAGATACTGATGGTGTTATTTCAAAGCCTCCTTTGAATGGGAAAAAGGGTCTTCTCTCGCTGTGGGGGGTTGTGGAGGCTGTCCTGTCACCTTCTGAGTTCCTGTCCCACAAAACAACACGGATGGGACTCCCCAAATGGCAGAGGGTCTTTTTCACCCTCTTCCATGCTCTGCCCATTGCAGCAGGTGCAGGAGAGGACAGGTGAATGGGGATTTCAGATCATGTAGGAGAGCCCTGTCATGAAACGAGATGTCCACTTGGCCAGAAGGAATGTACAAAAGAGCTTTTGGCCATCATCTACGTGGTCCACAGCATGCACCAGGTGTGCCATGACCACAGCAGAGAGATCTGTCCAAAAGTATTGAGTGAGATGATCTTGAGAGGGTGGAAAGGGAAGCCTAGACTCTCACTGGGTGACTTGATAAAGTTTAGCATGTGCCAAAATGCACAGCCAAGCCAGGCCATTTAGAAGGGGACCTCTTCCTTGCAGCTATGGTAAAACAGGAGAAGGTGGAGCTGCAGCTCCCCACAGCAGTTTTTCATCCAAAACCCCAACACTGTCTGTGTCTGCGTAATCGGAAACTGTTCTGAAAGGGGACGGTGGTACACGAGAGCTTGTCCGTTTGAAGTCTGACCTTATAAATGAGTTGCAATGAGCCTGGACCATTTTTACATCCTCCAGGCCAACGTTTTGAGGCCCCAGGAGCTGACAGTGGAAATTGCATGACTGATTTGTTGGAGATTCTCATGGTCATTATTTTTAGATCATCTGTGTGTGGTGCAGTCTTTACCTCGGTTTCATATGAGTCAGTTGGAATCAGCTACTCCATTATGTTATACAAAAAGTCTTATTTTCTCTGAAAACTCTGGCAACGAATGTACCGGAGCGCTGTCAGCTTCCTTGGCTCTAAGTGATAACCAAACTACGTAGTGCCAGAAGTAAAATGCATTGCAAAAATGTGCTCAGGGGAAGAAAGGAGCTATAAAAGGTTTTGTAGGTGCAACACATGGCACTGCAGCAGACTAGAAATAGATGGGGTTTTCAAGCTTAACAGCCTGACAGGATCTACAGAGATGCCAGAAACAGTGATGCTGCTCTTAAAAGAAACTAAAGGCCACATGCGGTTGAAGGTTAAAGGATAAAATTCAGTGGTTCCAGTGCTGAGTTAAAATCAGTAAGAGGAGTACTTAGGGTAAATGCTTAAATCCATTATAAACTGGGTAACTGTTCCTGAGGAATCAGAGAATCATAGAATGGTTTGGGTTGGAAGGGATCTTAAAGATTATTTACTTCCAACCGCCTGACATGGGCAGGAACACTTTCCACTAGAGTAGGTTGCTCAAAGCCCCGTCCAACCTGACCTGGATTGGTGCCAGGGATGGGGCTTCTCCCACCTCTCTGGGCAACCTGGGCCAGGGTCTCACCACACTCAGCATCAAAAATTTCTTCTTTCTCTCTGGTTTGAATCTCCCTCTTTTAGTTTAAACCCATCACACCTTGTCCTGTTCCAACAGCAGCCCCTGCTGAAAAGACTGTTCCCATCTTTCCTGTAGCCCCCTTTCAGCACTGAAAGGCTACTCTAAGGTCTCCCCAGAGCCTTCTCTGCTCCAGGCTGAACACCCCTAACTCTCTCAGCCTGTCCTCACATCAGAGGGGTTCCACCCCTCAGATCATCTTCATGGCCTCCTCTGAACCCTCTCCAACAGGTCTGTGTCTTTCTTATGTGGGGAGTCCCAGAGCTGGGTGCAGCACTCCAGCTATAGCCCTAATAATCCAGGGTAGCACTAATACTCTGTTAAGCTCTTGATCTCCTCATAGAGGGTAATTATCACAAGTGCAAAAGGATCAAAGCAATTGAGGAAGAATTTGAGGATGTTTCCTGAGTACACACAATTTCCCAACACAATGTGGAATGACACTTGACAACTGAGGCTTTTTGAAGGGTTACTGCTACGAAAGGACAGAGACTAGAAGAGGAGTTAGATGACTTTGTTGCCCTGGGAATCGCAGTAAGACCATAAAAACTGACAATGTCAGTAAGATCCCTGGTTCTTGACAGGAGAAAAAAAAGAAACAAAGGAAAGGGAGGGAGGGAGGGAGGGAAGGGAGGGAGGGAGGCAGGCAGGAAGGCAGGAAGGAAGGAAGGGAGGAAGGAAAAGGGAGTTAGAACCTTGTGCTTATGAATAAGTCCCAAGGAAACTAAATAAATATGAATAAAGGGGGGGAAAATCCACTATTTAAATCTGTTATTTAGAGGGAAGGAGATTCTGGGAGAAAATGCTTTTCTTTATTTACGTTTTGTGTAGATCTGCATTTATCACTATTACATTATGGGATGCTTCTACTGAAGCATGATTATTTATTGACATTAGTTCCCAGAAAAATGAGGAGGGGAAAATGCTCTTAGAAAGTGATGGCAGTCTCACAAAGGCCATGCAGATGTGCAGAGCAATAGGTCCATGTATCTGAAGTACTGGGATCTACCACCGCTTTGCAGAGGCTAAAATGTGAAACAACATGAATATCTGTGATGTCCCATCAGACAAACTTTGTGAAGATTTTCCCATGATAAAAGTAGGAAAACATTGGGGTCCTCAGTGGGCAAACGGGACAGAAACTATTTTAGCTGATGAAGCAAAATAGTAGTGATTCATTTTTGACCCAGGAAGAAGGTAAAGGACAATAAAGCCTTTTGCTGTGGTAGTCAGCTTAGATGGGAATGAGTTCAGGGCAGATCTGGATGCTCTGTGGAAAAAAAAGCTGTAATAATAGCGCTTTGTCATTCTCCTGGACAAAAGTCTTTTAACTCTTGCTTGCTTCTGTAGGAAAATGAGGCTGCATTATGGGGGGGGGGGGGGGAGGGGGCGGCGGGGGGGGGGGGGTGCGAGAAAGAAAGAAAAGATGTTGCCAGCAAGACATTTCCTCATTATAACTATTTCTTTGCTTTTGCACATAATGAATATTGATTTCTGCTCTTCATGTCTTCTTTAACTAAGTCCAGATCCATAACGCTTTTACTACCTGGAGTCTAGAAAAGGAAACCTCTCCCAGATCCATGTGGTCATAGAATTGCTTCTTTTGCCCAGATAAAATGCATTCAAAAGAAAATTAACAGTTTTGAGTCCCAGGACCTGATACAGAAAGCACTTACCATCACCAGACCAGAGTGGTCAAGGCATCATAAGGGTGCAAGAGGAGACACAGGTTTACGTGGCAGCCCATCACACCTCAGCAATTACTTGAACGCTGAGCATTGCTGGTTACTTTGGTTAATGACATTGTCATAAGGAGCTGCAATTCTAAGCCATATTAATTTGAATTGTCAGTTATTGTTACGTCAGGCAGGGAGTTTTTCTTTTAACAGACTCTGGCATGATCCAGCTGGAATGGCCTATTCCATTAGGCACAGCTCATGCTGTGCGATGCGGAAGAGGGAAAAGCACGAAGACATGGACTTGTTGGAGCAGGGCCAGAGGAGGCCACAGCAATGATGGGAGGGTGGAACCCCTCTGCTGGGAGGAGAGGGGAGAGAGTTGGGGGTGTTCAGCCTGGAGCAAAGAAGGCTCCGGGGAGACCTTAGTGCGGCCTTTCAGTGCTGAAAGGGGCTACAGGGAAGCTGGGGATGGACCTTTATCAGGGGCTGTTGTGACAGGACAAGGGGCGATGGGTTAAACTGGAAGAGGGAGATTCAGGCTAGAGAGAAGGAAGAAATTTTTTGTGCTGAGGGTTGTGAAACATTGGCCCAGGTTGCCCAGAGAGGTGGGAGAAGCCCCACCCCTGGCACCATTCCAGGTCAGGTTGGCCCTTGGGGCTCTGAGCAACCTGCTCTTGTTGCAGATGTCCCTGCTCACTGCAGGGGGTTGGACTGGATGGCCTTTAAACACCCCTTCCAATCCAAACCAGTTCATGATTCTATGATTCTAAAACTCAGACCAGACATTTTGGCTTTGCTTTTGGAATAACTCAGATAAATGCATGACTGAGAACAATTTGTACCTGTAAAAGCATCCACTGCATAGAATCAAAGGTGAACCATTAAACTTAGTAGCAATGAACACCGTTAACTCTTGCAAGACCACACATAAAATAGAAAATTACTGCAGCGTGCGAGCAAAAGAAGACACTTTAACTGTGTGCTTCAGCTCTGGAAACATCTCTGTCAAGTGTTGGTACCTTTCTATTGGTTGGAGGAGAGCCTAGCTTAGAGTAAGCTCTTATTTAGACCCTCCACATGGATTTTGAAAGATTTTCAGGCACTTAAAGATTCATGCAGTTCTCAGCAGAGGAGGAAAAATTGAAATATTTCTGTGAGGACCTAACTTAAGGGAGGGGTCTTACTCGACTTCTAAGTAGCTAAAAAGAGAGAGAACTTTTGAAACTCCATGAATGCTTCCAACTTTGAGCCAAAAATGTAGACTCTTTCAGCTGTTGCATGGTCTTGCCGCACCCTGAAAAAGAGCCAAGATTTGCCGTACAAAATTAGACACCAGCTATTTAATGATTTTCAGAGGGGGATGCTCACTCAAATAAGCCCAACTGAGCTCATCACCAGGCCAGGACTTGACAGTTCTGCACCCAGCTGTATTGCAAAGCAGAGCATTTGCAGTATGTCTAAGACCCAAGAACTGGCTTCTCCATTTGCCAAAAATCAGGGGTTGATTCAGTCTCTTTAACTCTTCACACGGTAGTTCCTTTATCACACCTCTGCTCCATTAAAAGAGAGGTGGTCCATAGCTTTCTTCCAGAAAAGGTGCCAAAACCATGAGCTATTCATTTCTAAGAAGAATAAACTCTTCCCTGACAGCTGTTAACAACCACCTTTTAGAGAGCCTGATGCTTTTTTTTGTCCTTTTTCTTTAAGCCCTTGGGTTTGACCAACCTTGCAGCCAAATATCGAAGTTATTTCTGCTTCCCATAAGCCTTAAACAGTATCTTAGGACAGATTCTCGGCTAAACTAAGTCAGTTTACCTCCATTGACCTCAAAGGGATTAAGTGGATAGGTACCAGCTGAACAGCTCTATCTCATCTAAAAGATTCTGCTGATTTACACCCGTGAAGGTCTGAATCGATACCTGTCAAATGCCTACCTTGCTTTTGCAATAGATCTTTGGCTGCTCTTAAAGTTCAGCATCCTCTGGGAGTATCTCCTAGTAAACCTGGCCAGCAGCACTGGATTAGAAAGAAAATCAAGGCTAGTCTTGAAAGCAAGTGCCTTTAATGGAATCAGTTTAGGAGAGTTTTCTGCAGAGGAGTCCAAAATTCCTCTTCTTTCTCAAAACAGTTTACCAGATTCTTTTTTTCCCCATAGATATTTTTGGGTATCTGCAGGCGACATTCCTTAGAAAACCCCTGCGTATAAAAGCAACTAAACTCAGCCACCCCTTTGCACTCCCCTTCTTAACTGGGGTATATGCACAAAGTCCATTGACTTCAGCAAGATCCTCTCAAAACCCTTGAAGTATCAGCCCAGCATCCATTTTCCCTTTTAAATAGCAAACCTGTATTGACTCAGGCAGCTTGGAGACAGAAGCAGCAACAAATTGAGGGCTGAAGGGAGGAGAGAAGGGCCAAATACCAACAGTTTTGCACCTCGTTGGGCTTTGGTTTTACCGCTGTTATATTTTAAGTGTGAGATTCCTTCTGAAGATAATAGCATCTGTTTCTGTGGCATCTCTCTCTCATCTGGGGCTGTGCTTCATTTCCACTCCAGCTTCACAAGAGTAACCCCACGGGAATGCCTTTCTCTTTCTCCTGTTCAGTAATGTCAGTGCTAAATAAACAAAGGAATACCTCAATCACTGTGATCAGCTACTTGGACCAGTCATTCCAGTATCCCGCTTCAGCCATCATCATATCAAGCGCTTTATAACAAATATCCAGACTGGCTGAAAATCAGAATGTCTATGAGGGGGGGGGGAAATAAAAAATGAAGCTACATTATTTTTTACCCCAAGGAGCCACAGATGTCACAGAAGAGAAAAAAAAAATCTATCTTGGTGTAAGCCGCAGCTTGATCAATTCCTGGGGAAATTTAAATTACAAGCTATGCTGTAATCTCTGAACTCAGTGAGCCAGGAGGCTCCTTCTAATCATGAGTTTGAAACAGGTGAAAGTCTCCACAGAACTTGGTGGCAGTCAGCTTTATTTGACTGCAGGAAGAATGACTTCTGGCCTCACACCAACCGAGCTCTGCATCGGTACTCCAGTTTCTGAGGATTGAAATGTTCTTTTGTTTGTATCTGAAATCCTCTTAGAGAAGCAGAACATCAGGGATAAGAAAGTAAAAATATTGAACCCATTCCTCTGCAGGGATGTATCCTCATCTCCTAGGCTTGAGACAAGGACTCAGAAGAGCAAACTTTAAGGCTTGGTTCTGCCAAAGATATGACCTAGGTCATCATCAGACATGACCAATGATTTAACTCTTTTTTTTACTATCTCTCTCTATAGCAGCAAGATACATTTTAGGGAAGATTTCCAAGTAACAAATAAGATGCAGGCAGGCAGGAGGGAAGGAAAAGGTGAGGAAGCTACGAGAGGGACCATTTGAAGAGATAACAGTCTGGAAATGCACTTTCTACACAGACCATCTTCAAGACCAAAACTCTGTGTCATGGGGCAAAGGGCATCTCCCAAGCAGAAGAGCATAAAAGGTGTCTTGTGGTGAGGAGAGGTGAAACCGTAGCTGCATCTGACACCTGGAGCAACATGTTTCTTACTTGAAGGCTCATACACAGATTACATGAACAACCCTCTCCACACAACTATCTTTATGCCTTCTGTTTGTAAAGAATTTTCAGCTGGGGTAGTTTAAAGAGTTTAAAGTCAATAGAACCACTAGATCAACTTATCTGAACTCTTCTTCATCACAGACCACAGATGACAACACTATGGAAGAGCTTCCAACAGTGAGATCCAGGGCTACTGTGATAGAAGCTTGAATTTCACACGGAGTATGGCTGTGACACCCTTAGGTCTCCAATACCCCAACACAAATAAACTGCAAACTTGTGAAAATATTCAACAGAGCCCCCTGCCACATGAAATCAAAGCGGTTGCAAGGGAATGTCGAGGTACTAATGAGGTGCAAATCATCTTTGTCTTAAGTCATGGAGCAGATTGACAGGTTCCTTCTGAAAGGTGTTTATTTGAGCATTTGCCCAAAACTGGTACCAGCTTGAAGAGGCACAAAACTGTGCCAAATTTTCTCTCACCTCATACAGCTGACCACCAAGGTCCTCTGAAGCAGGACTGCCTGCTTTAGAGACAAGATGGAGTATGTGAAATTTCTAGTCAAGCACCTCAATGTAAATCAACCCCATAAACTGAAAAAGAATATCTGATCTCTGACAGTGGCCAGAAAAAGATGCCTACAGAAATAAAGTGAGCACAAGATGAAAGTCTGCAGCTCAGGAGCCTTCTAAGCTGGATGTGGTCTCTTTCTATTTAACAGCCCTGTGTGATTCTTACCTTTCCTAGGTGTGTCTACCTGTTTAAACCCTTTAAATATTTAGCATCCATGCTGCCTTCGACAAGTTTCATAGCCTAGCTATGCTTCATACAAAACATTATCTCTGGTTTCTTCAGAACAGACCACCAAGCACATTTATTTGATTGCAGAAGTGCTGATAGTGCAGAAGACAATGAGGGATACTGCTCTAGCCACCTTCCTCACGCCATTCAGGATTTTATTAACCTGCTGGAGCAGGTTCAAGCCCAGTGCATTCCACACCTTGCTCAACTTTCCATCACCCAGCTGGCTCACAGGCAGCTTTCGTGGGTATGTTTCATGATATCCTAATCAACTGGTCACCCTCAGGTGAACCTCTCCAGCTGGGACTGAGACTGTGTTTGCAGAAATCCAATATGGAAAGTCAGGAGACCAGGCCTTGAGAAAAGTTTTGGGCCTTGGCTGTAAGAACAGAGATAGCCGTGATTAGAAAGGCAGGACAACTCATGTATGGCTAGATCCTCATTTCTTTGAGCTCGCCATAAAACTCCCACTGACCTGAGTGCCAAACAAAAGTAGTCTGGAGTTCAAAAGGGTGCATGGATTGGATTAAGAGCAGGAATTCTGTCTTCATAAAAAAACATGGTAATATCTCAAGTTCTTGGCTCTCTTTTCCCGGTTCTCCTCACCACATCAGTGGCTGGAGTGCAGAGTCCCACTTCAGTGGGTGGAGGTTATTTCTCAGATGTAAGATACATGAAAAGTCCTATGAAATCAGCGATGCGATAAATTAATTTAGACTTTCTGCATCTGGAGGGGACTGGTTGAAAGAAGAAAACAGAATTCTGTGTTGTTGGGGTTTTTTTGAGGTCACTGAGGTTTTTGTGATTGTTTTATACTATCCTTCAAGACTTTTGTGCAAAAGGTTGAAATGTGTAGATAGTTCACACAAAGCACATGTTTAGATGAAAAAACATGCTGAATTTTTCTTTCCCTGGCCTTAGTCTCTCTTCCCGCTATAGAAAGAGAGAGTAAGGGCCTAAGGATTCCGTTAGCAGCACACCAACAGGCACACAAATGCAGAGCAAAAAGCTCACCCCTTTTTAACACCCCTTTCAAGACTTGAAGGCTGGTTTCCATGTTTCCAAACAAGCAGAAATCTAATGGAGGCTCTTTCTTGTAAGAGCAAAGTTGAAGGAAGAATTTAGCTTCAAATCTGCATCCTGAAACAGGATCTGCCATTGCGTTAATACTTTCTATATGTCTTGAACAGATTTCATCCCACGTATGACAAGTTCTGAATATCAGCTCTGCAACAGTATCTTCTGTTCTGCAGCCTTCTGGGTCTCATAGTTTCAGCAAAAGTTCATCGAACTTGAGATGTTTGGAATAAACTATGCTGGACTCAGTGAATGAGCGTGCCCCAGTATAATGTTGCCTGGTTAGAATATTTCTCTCCATTTTCTGCTCTCATTAGGGCAGCCTTCCTCTGACTAGAAATACTTGCTGCTTCCTCATGGATGCTCTAGAAAAACTCCCTCTGTTTCTGTGACAGAACAAACTAAACCTAGAGCAAAGGGAAATTGCCTAATAGCTGTAGATCTATCAACTGAACAAGAACTGCCAAAGATATCCATATCTAAAATCTTCAGAGTATGACGATTACCCATACTCGGCAGCCTGAGATGCAGTGATTTCTTCCAGGCCTCCCACTAAAATATGCAGCAACCCCATACAGGGCTGTGTTTTTTATTGGGAACCCTTTGAAGCCATTCATCTTGCTCAAATGAACTCTGGTGTTGTTATTCCTTGTAAAAGGACAGGGCAAGGAAAGCAAATATCTTCTGACAACAATGGCGCTTCTTCATATTTTGGTCTTATACTCAACCCCAAGTACCAAAGAAGTCAACCACAACCACAGTTCAGCTGTAATTACTGTGAAAGGGTCCATTTGATTATCATGATTATTATTGGGAAAGTCAAGCACTTCGCAGTGCACAGAGCACTCCAGGAGCAAACAGAAGGTTCTCCACCCTGCTGTAGGTGCACATCAGAGTTGGCTACTTCTCACTTCTTGGCTTTCCTCTATGATCAACAGACAAAAGTTGGGTAAGTCCTTGATTTAGATATCTGGTTCAGGAGAACATGCCAAGGCTATACCAGCTCTGTTGACTTAGTCATTGCTTAGTCTTGGGAATCTAGTGATACTGGAGATGCACCTGTATATTCCACCCAAATTCCAGCTGCTGCTCCAAGATGATGTAAAACTTTCATACATACTGTGCCAGTCCCACATGGAGGTCTCAGATTTCCTAGGAATTGTCAAATGCCAGAAAGTACCTATGTGTAGAAATTGTAGCGTCCATTCACTGCAAAGCGACACCTACATCTCACTTTATACTCGATGGAAATTCAATGAGCGTCATTAATGAAGTGAACAGTGAGAGTCTCTTATTCTCCATGTTAGAATTTTGAAAACTACATGTTCTTATTCTAGCAGTTGTCAAACAGTTCAGGTCAACCAAATGGTGTCAGTGAAGAATGCATAGCATGAAACAACCTTGCATGGGAATGAACACAAGAAAGCAATGCTTCCCATTCTTGGGGTGGTGGTGAGGGGAGGTTGTAACTAGATTGTACAATAATCAATGTCAAGAAATAACTATTTTTACATGTATTTCACACAAGGATAAAAGCTAAGATGCAAACTGTCATCTCTTAGCACCAGTGATGTTCCCCTCTACTGCTTAAAATGCAGAGGAACCTTTTGGAATTGTTACCACCATCTCACCTTTTCAAAGGTTTTATCATTTGAAAGCCACAACAGTCAAGAGTAAAAAATGAACAGAAATGCTCAAACACTCAGGTATCCCTTAAAATAAGTAGGAATCCAGACTCCATACTGAAGTATCTTTGGGAATCCAATCTGGATCCACTTCAGCACCTGATCTGTCTTGTTTCCGTCTGGACCTGATTCCATAGACCTTCCAGCTGGTCAAATCTAGAACAGGTTCTTGTGGGGGTGTGAGGGGAAGATGAAACAAAGACCATGTTTTGGACATCAGACCTGGGGGACACCAATCATGGGGAATATCAGCTGACTCTGCTTGCAAACTTATCACCAACTTGCAACCATTACACCCTTAATTAAAGTGCCAGAGGGCAAAAAGCTAGGAAATATGCAAATGTGGCACCTCTATGTCATTGACAGTATGTCTAACCATGTTTGAATGATTGGCTGTTCACTCCTTACCCCATGCTGTTTGCTTGTCCTAGGAGGGACTAGGAGATATTACTCAAGAAGTCCACAGCCTTTCTGTGTCTAAAAGCATCTGGAAATGTCCAGCCTGCCCTTAGCTGGGTCACCAATCTCCCAGAAACTATGATTTGGAGAAAGGGAAGCCCAGATTCCTCCACTGACTGTTGCAATTACTTGGTTTCCATTAAACCTTGATTCACAGACTTAAATCAGCATCTACTTGAAGAACAGTGACTTCATCTCTCCGTGTTTCCAGTCCCCAGCTGGCAACTGAGAGTGATACTACACTGTCTCTTCAGGAATTCATCAGAGATTGAGTTTCCAAGCCCGTGTTTTTGCAACACCTGTCTCAGCAAAGCCACCAGTGCTCATGTAGTGCAAAGAGCTACTTGCAATAAAGACGGGTAAATAGTTTGTTGTCGTTCTTTCCCTTCCAAGAACTGTTTATTCAGTTCTGAAATGTTAAGTAGAAATATTTAAAAGAATCAACAGACATACACCACAACCAAAGTCAGCCAGGCATTGCAACCAAAAGGATTAATGCCAAAGCTGAATCTCTTAGTCTATCATTATTTCTAGCTTGATTAATCCAACTGCCATCAAAGCCTGTTCAAAGCCTCCCACTGACTTTTATGGGGTTTGGATCAGCTGTTTTGCAATTTTTCCAAAGCAAACAAAATCTGCATGATCAAAGAAATGTGAGGTGACAGGAGGAACACAAAGATCAGAGCTAGACATTGACCATCTCCTAAGCAGGAGGCAACTTTATTGCATGGGATCACAGAAAAAAAATAAAGTTTGTAGATATGAACAAATTCTGAAAGATGAGATAGACCCTGCAACCCGTTGACTCATAAGTGAGGAGGGCTCTGGGCAGTTCTTCCCCTGCAGCAAGCACAGGGCTGATTTCCATTAAACGAAAGCCTATGCGTACAGGCAGTTACCAGGATCAATCAAGGAACTCTTAGTTCTCAACTTCATTTTTTTTTCTGGTGACTTTCGTATGGATCTTCTGCAGGACCATGGTCACATTCGTCAACCTTCTGTAAGCTTCTCATATATCTTGAGTCTATGGATATACCTTTGGCATAGGGCCACTGGATGCTCATTTGTGGGCAACCAAATCCCATGCCACATATGTCAGTGAGACCCATGGTAACTTCTCTGGTGTTTGAGACAACTTACCAGGTCTGTGGCCCACCAGTTCAGGGACTGCAGCCAAATGTGCTCACAAGGAGCTAATTGTGTTTCTTTATAACAGAATAGCACCTAAAGGGAGTAAATGTCTCCAAACAGTCCTTAATGAAGGTTGGAAACCCAGCTAAAGCATCGTTAAAGATTCTTCTGGTCGCTTTGTAGCACTGGAAGGTCACGCATGTAACACAAGCTGGTTATTTTGGAACTCCTTACCTAATAAAGATGAATTACCCATGGAATTGGAATTTGGTCATTTCTGAGGGATCAGTGAGCACAGCCTGATAACAGTCCTTACATGGAAATGGAAGTGTCTCCACCCATCATTTATATCCTTGGTACTTCTGGAAGGCCTCTTGTCTCTGGCCTGGAAAGATTAATGAGTAAAAATTATTCAGAGGAGGAAAAGTGAATGGAAAATGCATGTGAACTCTGGGAGTTTTTTATTAAGTATATAAAGGGGTGTGATTTCACAAGGACAGATGGCAAAGTAAAACCAGAAAGGGTCAGAAAAATCAATATCAAATAAATTTTAAAAAGAAAAACAAAGAATAGAAGTGGGAGGTTTTGTGGCGCACAGAGGTAAATAGTGTTTAAGAGCCTTGAGGATTCCTGTCTGAGAGGGCCTGTTTGAAAAAGCTTTTAAAGTATAAACAAAAAGTTTGAGGGTAAAGGAGTAACCTTATTATGTCTAATATATAGATAGAAAGGACAAAGCTGCTCAGTAGCACTGTAGAAAATGGTAGAAAATAGTTTGCAGTGTGAGGGGGTGAAAAGGCTTAAACTTTGCCTTTTAGCAAAGAGATTTGGTCTGTTGATCTGTCAACTCAAAATGCAGTGGTGTTCTGCATGATATTCACAAGGCTCTTCCTGGACTCATCAGGAGAAACTCTGCCCTGTGCTGAAGCAGAATTGGGATGATTGATCTAGTGGTTCAATTGATTTTAAACCTTGTGGGGAGTTTACAGTCTACTGTGAACTTACAAAACTGCTTTATAAACTGAGAACAGGGGGAGAGTCACACCTCGAGGGCAGCCCAGAAACTCTGCAGATGGGACTTGAAGGAGGATGGGTGACCACCTGGAGAAGAAGTAAAATCACAATGTAAGAGGGGCTTAAAGTAACAGCTCATACTTCCAGTGACCAGACCAAGGCAGTACATGCAATCAGTTGCGCTGACCCACCGGAGCAGAGACAAGGTCTTAAAACACAATAATATCTTTGCTTGCAGGAGTCTTTTCAGGGTCCCAGAATAATACCTCACCCACTAGACCTTCCTTACCCTCTTCATCCCTTAGCATCAACTAATTTATCTCTCTCCCTTCTTTTCTCCAGACTGGTTCTATCTGACATTTCCATCACAGTCATTCTTTTCTCTTTAAGAAAGTGCTTGGGTTTCGTACCCAATATTCCCTTTCTGCACAGCAGAGAGCAGGGACGAAACAAAAATTGTATTTCTCTTATGCAGATGTGCTGTCTGAAATGAAAACCATCTCATAAATAATGACATGTTTCAATCAAAACTCTTTTGCATATTGGATGAGGAAAAGAAGTGCATAGAAATAAGTATAGAGGTTGCTCTCTAAGACCAAAACATTACAATAAAAGAGAATCTAGCTAGAGTAGTGCTGCATCAATCAAAAAATAGAATGTGTTTCTGAAAAGGGCAAAGCTCAACAGAAAAAGAGTACTTGTACCTAAAGGGACTGAATCTACACCAGCTTTACGTTAACTGGTGCAGGTAGAGTAGATTCAATAGCGTCAACCAGATGTGATTCCGGCTTAGCAAACTCTAGAAAGCCTATGTGCACAGGCATTGAACACCAAACATGCGGAAACCCCATGGAGGGCTGGTATTCCAGGTGTGAGTCAGTGCACCATCCCCACTGTCGTTAGCACTAAGAGACAGAATGGATGAAAACAAGCCACACTGCTGAAGCACGCTGGTTGAGTGAACGTGTCTCCTTCCTTGGCCAGCTCTTCAGGTACAGCCTGGCAGACCTGGACTGATGTAGAGAAGGCAACAGTAAAGATGTGCTGATGTTGTGGAATTATTCCCTAGAAGGTAATTTTGCCATACACTGGGAAAACTATATTTGATGATGCTCTACTTGATCTCTAGTGGCAGTTGGGCCGTTGTGCCATAAAGCCAGGGAATGCCATTAAGTGCCCTGGAAGTGCCTCCCCAGCTGAGGACTGAAGCGTTTCTCTGTTGCCTGTTTTGCTGTCTACATATTGCTCTGCTGCTCTTTTGCCCTCTGCTTGCATTACCCTCTGAGCAGCGAGAGTTCGGGCAGTAAATGGTGAGTCTAAAAATGCAAAGGAATGCCATGTTGCAGCCAATGTTTCCAAGAGCTCGCTCGCTCTAAGGGATTTTGTATTTGGACTTTCTGAATAAGATGCTGTAACAACTTAGGCTGAATTCCTCCTGTCTGTGACTCATTCTGCCCCATAGACAAGATACCTCCGAAGACGTAGAGCCAACAGATGGAAGAACCTCTTCCCTCTGGGTAGAGCTACTAGGCAGAAGAACCTATGTGGACTTTTGGCTGTTTGGTTATGAACCAAAGCACTGAAGAATTCTAAATTATTAACCTTTCATGAGAGATAGTTCTCACTACAACATTTCTTGACTAAAAAAGACTTTCTTCCATGCATTTTCTTCAGCCACAGGCTGTACCTTCTTTCTGAAATGTGCTTTCTTTGCCTCTACCCTGAATTTAATCTGGCATAAAAAGTCTGAATTACTGGTTATCCCATCAGAAAATTCTTTGTTCTTGTTTAGGTTGAGCACTATCGTGAACTCTGAGCTTCATCAACAAGGGGATGTGTTCCGACGGTACCACCTTTCATGGCTATCCTCCATTGGTGGTTCAAAGCACATTTACATTGGGCTAGGACCGCACATAAGTGCATGTGATCTGTTAAAAAATCTCAAAGGATGCTGGTAATCTCTCATGATATGCTAACTCTATGTCTTCTGATCTTGTGGACATTTCTATGTAGCTTCATGGTTTTCGTTATTCCTTTCTCACTAGAACAGTGCCTTGCCTCATCGAACACTCCCTATTCATATGTTAAAACAAAATCTTTTTTTCTTTCCTACTTTTGAATACATTACATAAGAAAAAACTTCCGAAGAGAGCTCAGGATGGGAAAGATGAGCCCAAGATGGTCAGAGATTTCCAGAGTTGCAATAGTCCTTCAAACATCTGTCATGGGTTAAAAAACCCACTGTGTAACACTGCTGTCAGAACATGAGAAATAGAAGTTGTTGCAAATCACCTTGAAATCACATGAATTATCCCAGGGAGGGAGGAGGCTGGACCTAAGAAAACATGACTTTATTCATCCTGCCAGTGGGGGAGTCTGTGGTGTGGGTAGGAGCCACATTCAACGCAGCTCGCAGAGATGGAGGAGTGTTTTCCTTCCTGAGCTCCTAGAACAATTCCTCAGAGGCCTTAAACACCTGGAACAAAGTGAATGCTCTGGTCAGTGGGATTGCTGAGCTGTTAGGCTGCATTTATCCCACAGCCTGACACCCCACCAAGCTTTATCTTTTACCATGGCTAAGGCATAACTGTGTAGTGGACCGTGACCACATCCATACAACAACTACCATCCAGAACTGAACTTAAGGTCTTTCTGCAAACAGGCCTTCCTACTGCTTGAGCTATGGAGAAACTGAAGGCAAATATATGTAGAGAGGGTAGACTTAAGCCCTTAGACGAAGTGTTTTCTGTTCCAGAGCCTGTAAATTCATAGGAGTGGTGTGTTGCACCCATGCGTATTGCAGCCCAGAACAGGCTGAAATCGTGTCAGATTGGAGTATTCGGAGAATAGTTCCTATCTATGTTCACTCTTTGGGATAACGTAACCTAAGAACTGATTCGATAAACAGATTCATGCAGAGGTCCATCAGAAGCTGATGATGTTTAAGCGCAGATGTGATATCAAGCAAATGCTTTGTTGAAGTTTTTCTTCTGAACAGGGTGGGCAAATCTTAACAAAGTTAAGCAAGATTAATCTCTTTGGACTGCAGCTGAAGGTGCAGAGTTGCAGGGACTTTTTCTACCAAAATATTGAGGTTGAATAAGGATGATTGAGTTGGTAAACCCACAGGACTAACATAACTTCCTGGGTTAGATGTCATTATGAGCACAAACAAGAATTAACATTGAACCACTGAATCATAGAATGGCTTGGGTGGAAGTGACCTTCAAAGCTCATCCAGTCCAACCCCCTCCAGTGAGCAGCGACATCTGCAACTAGAGCAGGTTGCTCAGAGCCCCAAGGGCCAACTGACCTGGAATGGTGCCAGGGATGGGGCTTCTGCCACCTCTCTGGGCAACCTGGGCCAGGGTCTCACCAAGCTCATTGTAAAAAGTTTCTTCCTTTTATCTAGACTAAAACATATGCTGACTTTTTACACAGCTTCCCTCACTCTCATAACTCTGTTCCCACTATCCACAGGAAACAAGAACACACTCCACAATGTCTCTTGGATTAAGTTAGGCATGTTTACAATTTCAGATGCAGCAAGATACAGCTTGACCTCAGGTTAACTTTAAATGAATCTCCCACCATAGCAACATATTTTTTAAGTGCCCCAAAAGGAAGCAAGGTCAATAGACTTCTAATACTTTGGATTTTCCTGATGATACTCATTGCAAAGACAAATCAATGCAATGCCTATCATATGAGCCTCTTATATGACCTGTAGATAGAAAATACGAGTTGAGGATACTGAGTGATGCACAAAACCCATCTCTCCCACAGTACTGGATTCTTCTCCATTCCTCGGAGATTTTTTGTGGATGGATAAAGCTCAGAAATCTTCATATGCAAGAAGGAGCTCATTGACGACTTTTGTAGAGCCTAAATGTCTGCGTGCACATTGCACCGCTCGTCACATCAAGTGCAGTAAACATGACCTGCTTTAAAATGGACTGTTTTGTTGTGGTTTTTTTTTTGGCAGAAGAGTAAGTTGGTGAGCATCCACTCTTACGGGAGATAGGGCAAGGGGGAAAGGGACGTGATTTCAATCAGTCTCGATGTGTCTGCAAAGTGATTCCATTGATGCAAATCCTGTGCTTTGAAGTGCAGGTGCCAAACTTTGGATTTATCGGAGAGCACCAGGCAAAAGGTGTTTGTTGCTCTATTCAAGTGTTTGTTATGGGTCTGCAAACTGAAATGAGGAAAATCCAGTCAAGGCAAGTGGCTGAGTCCAGTTTCCTTTCTCTCACAGTGGGCAGTGAGGAAAGCACAGAAGAAACAAGAGGAAGGTAGAGCTGCATTTCTTATGGTGCATCCTACCATTTTGGGGAGGTCAGAAACTTAGTACTGCCTAAGAACGAGATTTATGTCCCAGGACTTTCTCTAATCCTTTTTAAATCCCATTTATGAATTTGTTTTCCATAACATTCTGCCATTCAGTTACACATCTGAAATACTGCAGACTTTCTTCCTGGGGAGGTCTCTCTGCTCTGAGATCATTGGCTTCTTTTTGTCTTAGGTGTTTCAAGCATTCTTGCAGAGATCTTAGCCTTTGGCCCTGGCTCTTGGCCTCCATCTATTTCTGTAAACAGAACGCTATTTATTTCCATTATTCTAAAGTTGCAGCCTAACAAAATCTTGAAGTTCATGCTGCCACCAAAAGGAGTAGAGTCCTCTCCCAATTTCTTGTGCCCTCGGTATGACAACCTGGTGAGCCAGATCGGGAGATTGCTCTGTCTGAAAACTAACCAACTATTTCAGTTCATCTCACTACAGAGCATTGCATGGACTCATGAAGGTACAAGAAAGAAGAGTGAGGGCACTCGTTAAAAATAAGATAGAGGGTGGGATCATTTTTTGATTCAGTAGGAAGGACATCCTTCCATCATGAAACTGCATGCTGAAACCACCTCCCTGCCTTCAATACCTCTTTTCTGTCATGACTTTTTTAGTAAGTCCAAAAGGATGCAGACTCTCAAGCTTTTCCCTCCTGGAAGCCATGAAACCACCAGCTGTTTGCAGCCTGAAGGTCAGTGTTCTCTAAACAAGATCATTTTAGTCCACAACCGGAAAACAGCCCTGGATCAAAAATGACTGTGGGAAGCTATCTCTGCCTGTGCAGCCCCAGCAGTTTGACTTACTGTTCTATCCCCCAGCAATATCCCATCATTCATTTTCCTTTCAGTGATAAAGAATGCAGTTGGTCCATGCTTTTACAGCTCAGATAGCCTTTGCCAGTCACAACCCACGCCTGCCTCAGCTGTCAGTCACCAGTGAAATCAGGGAGGTGTTCACTGGTAAGCCACAGTTGTGCTTTCTTTCCCTTGTATTGTAGGGCACCTTGCCACCATTTTTATTTTTATTTTTATTTTAGACAATGGCTTCTTTCTGAGCACCTCAGCAGGAATCATCAGAAGACACTGCCTTGCACAAAAGAAGAACGTGGCCAGTCATTTTTTCCAGAAACCACAGAAGCCTAGATACCACCAATGAACAGCCTCTGGGGGGAGAAGTGGCCCTCAGCTCCTGCAGAGCTCTGCACTCACATGTCTATGGTAGTAAGTTAAATATGCTCAGAGGCCAGCTGGCACTAGGGCTCTGTGTGAATATTCTTAAGCTCTATTACTCCCCTAAAACGGGATTTCTACTTCCAAACTGCCTTTTGGAGACTGTTCCTGTCACAACTACGAGAATAGCATAGACTAAGAACTGTCCCAGTGAACTCTCGTATGTGTGTACATGGGTAGGCCACCCTAACTGAAGGGGAGACAATCTGGTTGTAGGACTCATGTCATGATGTTGCAGTTACTTTCAGGGCCCTGGGGACATTTTAGATACTAGTTAATAGCGACTCAGAGCCAGAAAAAGCTTTTCTGAAAGAGAGGAGGGACTGGCACACTGGAATTATTTACAACATTTCAGCTCATGTTGCTGAGGTTAAGTACAGAAGGTGCTTCTTGTACTCCAGGAGGACAAGAAATGGAACTAATGTACCAAAGGACAACGGTTTTCTCTCTGTCTATGCTGTATCTTTATCTGACATTGTTTTAAGAGTCTGTCACATGCGCCTACTGGAATAGTTCAATGGTCTGTACCATCCAGTGTTAGCTATATAGAAGGTCAAGGTCTACCCTACTTCATTGACTGGTCTCTTTCTAAAATAGCAGAAAAAACCCCCATTAGTTTCATATGTTTTAACCCACCTGCCTTAGGTCTTGCTCTGAAAACACCATGAACTTCCTTCCAGAGTTTCGTGCTATACTTCTTGTTCTAGTAGGAGAGAAGAGGTGTTTCATCTAGATTAAACAATTAAGGGAGGATTAATCTCTTTTAAGCTCAAAAGTCTAAAAGACAATTTTTCCAGTCTCTTAAGAGAGTCATCTAAGACAGGTCAAGTTAATTGTCTTCTGAAGTTGCCTATTTCCCTTTTTTCATCATAAGGGAAGCCGAGGTGATGAACTTGGAATTAAATATCTAAAGCCTGGATATCTACCTCAGGTTAAATAGATCTCGCTGTGTGTATGCACAGTAGCTGGCATGATAATTCCCTGTAGAGTCCTGATTTTTCCCTAGGACGCGTACAAATTATTGAAATACTTACAAATACCAGGAACTGTGCACTTTGTAGCCCTTGCCCTGGGGGATTTGGACTGGCTTTGTGCCAAGTTTTCCCAAGTTTGGTGCAGCAGGACTGTACAATCTCAACATAGTTCTGCTGGCCACTTCACATCAAGGTGTGATACAGTGCTTGAGAAACAAACACATATGATGAGAAAAGTAAAAACACAGACAAGACTGTGATTTGGTGCATAAGGGGCTTAAATTGAAATAAAATAAAGGAAGATGAATCACAGTTGATACGTCCTACGAACAAAGCAATCCAATAGCAACTTCATACCTTCCGTAGCTTTCCCAGGCTGGGAGGGTGACAGAGTTCCCCACTAAGACATGGGACAAACCAACCTTGACAAATACATTTTTTCCTTGCGTGTAAGAACTTTGCATTGGATAACCTGCCAGGAACTTTTGCTGGGTGAATAAAGACACCTATGCCCATACAGTAAGAAATAGTTCTGGGCAGCTATGGGGAGAGGGGATTATCTTTTCATGGAATTCCTTTCAATATTCTCCGGGTAACTTGGTATTCCCTCTCTAACTCTGCAATGCCATGGGCCAGTCAGGATTGGTTGGTGGACCAGAGCCCAAGGAAAACAGCAGGAGATGTTCCGCAGAGCTGCTCCAAGAACAGAGGAGAAAGGAATCATGTTGTGATTGCCAAAGACTAGGCAGCTGCGATAAAGCAGAGAAATGATGATTCCATGGTTCTGTACATGTGCTCTGTCCCTCACAGGCAGATAATCTCCTTGCTCTTGATGAGATTTCAGAAATATTGTTTTTGAACATTGAGATGTCATTTATACCTGTACTTGAGTACCAGCTGTACTTGAGCTGTTCACTTTTCCTATACCTTTCATAGTCCATAGGTAGAAATAGGCTTCTCAATGCCACAGAACAAATATGAAAAAAGGATCCAATTCCTACACACCTCAAAAAATCCTATTCCTAATCCTGCAAATTCCGATTTCCCCTCACAGACTATAAAAAGGCTCAGAGGGAGCAACACTGTAGATGTCTGAAGTGCGATTAAATTGATCCCACAGGTCGTCTCAACCGTGTACCCACACCTTAGCACCTGTGGAGAAAAAAAGGTCTCTATTAAGTGATTCACCTGAGCTGTCTTTAATGTCTGTCATAGGGTGGGATGAACGCCCTTGAGAAACACCTTGTTTCTACAGCTAAATCTGGCTAAACAACTGCTTGGGCAGTTCTAGTTATGAACCTCCTGCCCTATGAAAAGATATAAATAGCTGCATGAAAAAGCTCCTGGGATGACCGTGGGCAGGGATGGCCTGTTTTGTCAGGGGTGATTAACGCTATGAATATATTATCTTTGAGTGCGTGCTAACGAATGCCCTGTTCTTTCCATACCAAAGGGCATGGTTTGAATCTTAGAGTGTCCCAGCTAAAAACCTGGTTAGTCACCCCAGTACAAAACAAGAGGCAAGGACACAAGAACAAAACAAAGGGTATGCCAATAGATCATGCTTAGTCCAGCAAAACGAATGTTGAGTGGGAATATAAACACATGAGAGAACTCCCACCAGGAAAGGAGTTACTCATTTATGCTGAAAGTCATCATTGGCACAGGAAGAGAGGTTAAAGATTGACCCAGCATAAATTGCAGCTGGAATTCAGGAGCAGTTTTGAGTGAAGCGGTTTGGTTCCAGTCTAGGTGATATTGAGTCACAATGTGACCAGTGAATAACTTCCTACATCTTAAACAGGGTCTTGAGAGCATTTGGCGGACATATGGGAGAGAGACGGGTGATATTTTGTTTGGATAAGACTTCTGGAGATCCATAAATCAAAAATAACATCCATCTTACTTGAATTTGGTTAAACTTATGTTTAGTCATAGGGCAAACTAGATTTTGGTCCATCTCTGCCAGCTGCTTCTCATTTTATTCTACCAACAGGACCGAAGAACAGAACGTATTTATGTGTTTTCAAGTACATTCTTGCTCCCTGCAGAGGAAAGTAAAAAGAGTTCAGCCTCTAGCTCAGCAGAGCTACATGTAAATGCCTGTCATGCTTCTTTGCGTCCTTGACCAAGTCCCTTTTGCCTTTGATCGACCTCATCTACCCACACAGACACAGCCAGAAGAAAGGCACAGGCCCAAATTTCCTGAGGTGTTTGAAGCTTTCAAACCATCCTTGAAATAACAAGACTATATCTCCTCAATTCTAGGGGACCTTGACACATAACTGTCTTTGAGGTTCTGTCTTCTCTTTGTTTCCATTTTGGCCATGTTTTTGCTGATAGAATTGAAAGTGAGAGCACACAAATCCATAAACCCACCCACGTACGCTACCTGCCCACCAGCCAACAACAGAGGACCCTTGTGAAAGCCACTTTGTGATACCAGCACAGTCATAGCTGCCTCCTGTTCCTACCCCTTCTGTTATGAATTCCAGACTTTCCCAGGCATGCAAAAATCTTGACAGCAGCCTGCTTACATTTCCCTGTTGATTCTTCCAGTCCTTCTTTATTTTAACCCCTGTCTGCATTGTCCAGCACTAGAAATATACCCATAAGGGAAGACAAACCTGATGCTTTAAAGGACACTGTTGCCTATCCCTGTGAGAGAACCTGGGATGCACCTAAGAGTGGGCTTGAGGTGTAAGATCTGATGTGGCTGTATGGTACAGACAGCAAAAAGCAGCTTATATCAGCTAATATGTCAGAGCAGCTGAAAGTCAAAGACCAAATAAGAGTGTAGACATCCATTTTGTCCAAGTTAATAACTGAGATTCGCCACATCTTCATGTCAGGCAGTGCTGATGGGATCCAGATGCAAATTCATGCACCACCTTCAAGGCTCACCATTTCAGCTTTATATCATCAGTGGTGGGAAACAGGCCCTTCCGGGTGTGTTTCATCTGTCCTTTGTTAGATGTCTACTTTGTGAAGACGTAAGAAAATGATAAAACCCCCCAAAAAACACACAAAAACCCCCAACTTAACCCCCCCATCGGAACACGTAAATGAATGGAGTCATGCTCAAATAACTGAGCCAAGAGAAGGGGCAAACTTATTACTGTGAATGTTCTGCTTGAAAGATTCTCTTCTCACTATTACATTTTAAAATTATTAGATTTTAAAATTATTACTTTTTAAAATGTAATAGTGGGTAATGAGAACTTGGAGGAAGGGCAAAACTGTTGGTAGCTTTATGCATTATGAACCCACCACCCACAGGAAATATAAGTTATATTTCATACTTATTCTGAGAACGGATAATTTTATGATCCTGTGGCTGTTTCTCAGTCTTCTAGATGAATTTCTGACAAGGATTTCACTTTCCTGGATACCCATTAAAATAGCATTTAGAGTTCAATTAAGGAAAAAAAATACCTCTATTAATTTTTAAACTAGTTTTCACCACCCCCAATCCCTTCCAACAAGATTAAAAAAAAAAAAATCTCTGCTTTACTGCAAGGATAGTTAAACTTTAGCCACAAAAGAGAACTGAGCCCCAGTTCATCTGTGAACAGCCAAACATAAAATAAAATGCTGTAGAAAATAGTATGTGAGATTCATCCCTGTCTTTAAATCAGGTGTCAGACACCTCCTGTGATGAAAAGCTGCAGCAGTAGAAGATGGAAATCACACCTTATCTCTTTATCCAGTGCAAGTAAATGTGGGATTCATTGTAGCTGCCTGTGAGCAAGCTGAAAGTTAAGCATCCAGTCTCCCCATGTCAGGTTCTGAAGTGAACTTGGTGTTCATTTCAGTCCCACTAAGCATTTCCAACTCCTGTGAAACAGTAGTTTCAGGATCTGCAGTTACTAAAAATATTGTAATATTCATTCCAACAGAACCAGATCTGGTTTGGTTTTAGCATTTCTTATTTTGTCTGGAGAGGGAAATATCAAGTTTTGACCTGCTCTAGTTACAGTATCTCCTATTTCTGTATTTAACTGCATGTCCCAGTCATTGTCAAACCTGACCCCTGTAACTACCAGGATTTGTAACTCCCACTGGGGAAATCTTCAGCGAAGAAGTCTTCCCCTTTCTGAAATGTCTTGTCTGTCTACTATAAGATCATTTGAATTGACATTGCCTCATTTCAGTTCCCTTCTCCTCACATTGCTCCTTCCATTCCCATTCCTCCTTCCAGTAATAGCTTGAATGCTACCGAATGTTGAGAATACTTCTTTATTCCCATTTTCTGCAAGCTATATAAGGAAAAACTAATGTTCTGTGATGTATATAAGCCTCGCTATTGCAGCAGATGGATATTCAAGAAGTTTTAACCTATTCCGTGACTTTGGTTAGAGCACGACTTTCTTCCAAGACATGCCAGAAACTGTTCAGGACCATGAATTCAGTGCTGATTCGACCATCTCAGAAAGAAAATTTGTCTATCACTAGACAGCTGCATTTCTGGCTTTGGTCTCCACAGAAAACTTTGTGACATTTTTCTTCTGGTGCACAAAATAGCACTGAGATCTTCCTTGGCTGGGGGAACAAGCAAACACCTCAGCTGAACTGTCACGTTGAGTTTCAGGTTACGGAGTTCAAGAAACATGTGGACAAAGAGGAGAAAGAAGATAATGACAATGATCAGAGGGCCAGTCTGACTGAAAAGTCCAGGTTTGCTCAACATTCAGAAGAGAAAACCGAAATGACATATGCTATGAGGGCGTTTACACCTTCCTTTAAACATCAATCTCTAAGCTTCAGTCTCTCATTTTCTTTTTCTGAGCAGTTTACAACAAAGCTCATCCCACTCATTACAATTTAATATCCTAAAAGTGCATTGAGGATTGCACCTCTTGCAGCTCATCTGTCCCAAGCCACCAGTCCAAACCTACTGCCACCTGCCTTAGAAGGGATAATTCTGCTTGCTGGAGTCAGTAAAGTTGTGATCCTCCAGTGAGACAAATACTCAAAAGAAAAACTGAAACTAGCAATGCTCCCGATACACTGAAGTATTTGGAGTCCCTGTTTTCCTCAAACTCAAAGGTAAAAACTCAAAGTAAAATCCTGTCTCTACTAGCTGGCCAGGAGATCCCATTGCCTTTCAGTAAAGGCTGAGATTTCATGGGTGTACTTAGGTTAGTGTTAATAGCTGTTCTTGCTTTCAAAAACCAGAAAAATTTCTTTAAGTTTATCCGGAAAAAAGTTGTGTATGGTTCCTCCAGGTTTCAATTCCAGCTTCAAGAGTACAGAAAAAAGGGCATGTACATCTGGTTGCAAGAGGAAGAACAGAAGTTGTTGATGAAGCAAATCCTAGATCATCCTGGAAAAGACAAGGCATGGTGCTGAGACCGAAACAGATTGTGCTGAGATGAAGAGGAAGAAAAAAAAAATGCAAAATACCCCAGATCTAATTCCACAGCACACTGAGCACACTTGGCTCTCACTGAAGGTAATGGGAAAGTAAATGTAGCTCAGCATCTCATACAAATGGGCCTGACACAACCCTCTGCTGACAGCAGCCCAGCAAATCCTTGATGCAGTAGCTGTACGTGCTCTCCAGCTGCTGTCTTTTTTGAGACATTACCACAAATACCGTGGCCAGCAGGAGTAGGGAAGTGATTGTCCCCCTGTACTGGGCACTGGTGAGGCCACACCTCGAATACTGTGCCCGGTTTTGGGCCTCTGACTCCAAGAAGGACATTGAGGTGTTGGAGCATGTCCAGAGAAGGGCAACGAAGCTAGTGCAGGGTCTGGAGCATAAGTGTGCTGAGGAGCGGCTGAGGGACATGGTGGGGTTGAACCTGGAGCAAAGGAGGCTCAGGGGAGACCTTCTGGCTCTCGACAACTCCCTGACAGGAGGTTGAAGAGAGGTGGGGAGTCAGTCCCTTCTCCCCAGGAACAAGCAAGAGGACAAGAGGATCCAGCCTCCAGTTGTTCCAGGGGAGGTTGAGGTTGGCCATGACGAGCAATTTCTTCCCCGTTGGGGTTGTCCAGGCCTGTCCCAGGCTGCTCAGGGCAGTGGTGGAGTCTCCATCCCTGGAGGGGTTTCCCAGCCATGTGGAGGTGGTGCTGAGGGCCAGGGGTTAGTGGGGACCTGGCAGTGGTGGGTGAATGGTTGAACTCGATGATCTTAAAGGTCTCTTCCAACCAAAATGATTCTGTGATTCTGTGAGTATTCTGAAGCATGCATGCACTGTGATCGCTCAACTGACTTTAATTTTATATATGTGAAAATTAGAACAGTATCGGAATAAATCCTTTAGAAAATTCTTTCAAGCAGGTGGTTCTGCTGCTGGGCTCCTTTTGGCAACCGTGTCATTCCTGGGAAAATGCAACATTTAATTATAGTCAAAACCAGCCTTGTACACATTACAAGATTTCTCAGACCTTGTTTGAACCTTTCTGGGTTTGAACGCATTCTTGTCTTCATTTCACCTGTGCTAGCAAAATTATTTCACGGTGTTTTGCTGTGCTTGCAACTTGCTTTAGGTTCAAGTGACCCTTGTCTAACTTGTCCTAAAGGCAATGAGAAAATTACCCACTTCTCAGGTGTTCATTACCTACCCTGTGGTTGGGGGGGTCATTGTAGTAAATCATCTAACTATTTTCAAGACGTTTTTTAACCCAAGGTTCATTTAGATTTGTGCCTCTGTGTGGCTTTGCTCTGGAAGCAACTGTTCCACATACCTGGAAGAACAAATGAATGCTAACAATCGTTCCATAAATAGTTTTTGAGGGTAATCAGAAAAAATAAAAAGGTGTTATCAATATACTTCTGGAAATATGTAAAAGGCAACTCTTAGAGGACCCCTGACTTGGGGGAAAGAAACCCATACACTCAACCTTGCACTCCTCCTAGTAAAGACCTTGTCATGCTGATGACTTGATGGAATTGCATATGGAAAAGGTGAATATAACTCTGGAAAAAAAAAAAGGTGAAGACTAGGAGGTTTGTATATAACAATGTAATTGTCATTGTAATTACAATTTCATTTTAAATAGGAATTAGCAACAATTAGGCAATTTGGACTGTGTCAGAATCATTGTAACAGCATAAAATCACTGCTTGTATTTTAATAAAGCTGTGACTACTCTGAACAGAGTAACAACAATTAATTTATTTTTAAATCTATGCTTTTTTTTGGGGGGACAGCCCATTACAAAACTGTGCCCATAGCAGAAGTGCGATAGGACACCTGGATGAGCAGGAGGAGCATCTAGCAAAGTCTGGATAGAGCTAACAAAGCTCAGGCTTTGGATGAAAAGAGAGTAGCTCATCCAGCAAACCTCAACAGAGCTAGTCCTTGTTCTTACACAGCCTGTCTGCACTCTGTTTAGAAAGAAGGGGGAACACTCCGGAACTGAGCTTTGCTTCATGCTCTGTTTCTACAGCTTATTTTTAAAATTGGCCTACAATTAATGCAATTAGTCTAACAGAGGAAGAGTCTTTCAGAAGGTTTGAAATAACAGAAGCTCTCCAGGTGGACTTCGACTCACTATGAATATGACAGGTGAAGTTTCCCTTCTGTGAACATCAAAATGATGAGATTAAGATTTACTCCTCTGACTTCCTGCATTTATCGCCTCCAGGGTGCTGGCACACGTTTTGGAGTAAATGTCCAAAAGTATGGTTATGCTACAGCGATTCCAGTCCTTTGGGGGTTTTTGGGAAGGGTGATGCTAATTAAAAGGATAAAGGAAGATAGAAAGGTTTCCCAAAAGTGGCAAGGTATTCTTTAAGAGCCCATCGTGTGCTTGATGTTGTGCGAGTAGTATCTGCCAGCAGAATAAAGGCTTCTGATGACAAACAGGTTACAGTTCAGCTCCAACAGTTGACCTCTGTGTTTCAGGTCAAAACATCTGAGATCACTTTCTATAACGGTCTGAATTTTGCATTAAACAAAACAAAACCTAAAAAACCAAGGTAGTTTCTCTTGATGTCTGCAAATGGCAAAGCACTGGCCATCCTGACACGCCTTTGAGAAAGAGGTTTGAAGCATGTGTAGATGCTGTAGAGATTTTAAACAGGGAGGACCATGTTCTTAAGTAACACGGAAAGCAGAGTTAGCACGGAGCTGGCAGAAGGGTTAAGCTGACCTTGTGTCGTCAGTCCCAGTCACCTCTAAACCAACCTCCAAGTGCTCCAGGAGAAAAATCCTGGTTTGCCCCTATCCCATTCACCCATATGTTAGCTCACACCCAGAACAGCTCATCCCCGCATCAAAGTTAAAGGAAGAAGGAGGCAATTGTCCTTCCCAGCTTCCTCGGTGAATCTGCACATTTTGAGATGCATCAGCCCTTGCAATGGTTACCAGCCTCCTCCGAAGGGGACCTGGAGATGAGCTACATGCAACTGGCTCATCCCTCTCGTGGGCTGTCAGGATCTTACAGCCATCACTAAACCTGCCTCAGAGTGCAGGTGGCTGAAACAGAACTCTTGGCAAATGAAAAGAAAACAGAAAAGCACTTTGATTTTAAAAACTTTTAATGCGAAGTTTCCTCCACTCCCCTTCAACGAGTGCCACTAAACCTTTGTTTTTCTCTCCCTTGTCTGTACAATCAGAAGAGGAGCGCAAAGGAAAATATTTCAGTTCTGCGCAATGAATTTCTGTTTAAAGAGAAAAAAATGATCCCTGGGGCATGAGCTTGTACTATACTTATGGTAGGAGTTTTCTGACTGTTAACTGCTTCTTGCCTTTGGGACCGTTAGCTAATAACAGACCATCCATTCATTCCTTCTGATAAGGCAACTGTGCTCGCTCCTTTTCATCCTCCTCAGCAGGGAAGGGGACACTGTGGGCCATAAATTTTCTAGCATTTCACAAGCACCCTGGGATCTGAAAACTGCTTGTCATAATATTGTAACAGCCGTGCAGCTGTGGCAGGCTTGGCAGTAGTCACAACACTTCAGGTGGTGGCCAGGCAGAAACATGGGCTTCATGATACTGGTCAAGCGACTAGTTGGTATATCACCTGAAATTGCAACCTGCACAAGACCTGTGGGATTTGACCAGGGTACATGACCCATCTAACCAATAGTTCAGGAGCTTGGTGTTGCTGAGGACTCATGGACCCACAAACCATCATAGACTGACAAGTTATGGTGAGTCTCGTGGTGGTGCTACTGAACGTAGTAACGACTTAGGCATGTTCTCTCAGGCCTCCCAGGATGCCAGATGATGCAAACCAGCTTAGTTTTAGCATAGGCTATGGTAGCTTGTGTTGGTCTGCCTTTGGCACAGGCAAAGAGCACGGACACATACACAACCGTACTCCATTCAGCTACTGTATGATAAAGGACCACTCCAGGGTAAAGTGACCAGGTATCTAATGGTTCAAGTAGTCTTCCCCCAGTATTTACTTCAGAGAAAGTGCAACAGTCCTTATATTTGGGCAGCTCTGGCATGATATCCCTCAGAAAATCCAACCCCTTAACTGTTTGGCATGGTTGCTTAAGCACAACAGTAGGAAGAATGATGTCGTTTCACTCCAGATCACATTTTGCCCTTAGTGCAAGCCCATACATTTTCAAATGACCTCACCAGTGAAGGTTCCTTGAAATCCAGATATGCTTGTCTATGAACTCTTTTGCCTTTGAACTTAATGAACCAAGGTGGATGGAAAAACAGTTTCTCTTTATCAGCTTTCAATGTTTGACTTTCCCAGCATCATCCTTAACTATTGACGTTATACAGGTGATGTACGAGTGGGGTGAGGAGGGACAAGGGTTGCTACAATAAAGTCACGTGTTAACTCCTCTACTGGGTTCATCTCTATGTCTCTGCTGATGTCTTTGTCATAAAATGAACAAAACAAACCTCCACGGTGAATCATGTTTGAAGGTCTAAACCAGGCATGCAGTTTGGTATACACCACACTTTCTAGGGACTACTTCTGGTCTCTACTTTCATCTCTTTTCAACAGTCATGGCATCATGTCACCTAAACAACCTTAAGTCTGCCTTATATGAGCAGTGAGCATTTATTTCTCTTTAAGGTGTGTTTCCAGATAAGATAAAACTGACTCAATAACACTCTCCAGGCTGATTTTCCTTTCCTTTCCTTTCCTTTCCTTTCCTTTCCTTTCCTTTCCTTTCCTTTCCTTTCCTTTCCTTTCCTTTCCTTTCCTTTCCTTTCCTTTCCTTTCCTTTCCTTTCCTTTCCTTTCCTTTCCTTTCCTTTCCTTTCCTTTCCTTTCCTTTCCTTTCCTTTCCTTTCCTTTCCTTTCCTTTCCTTTCCTTTCCTTTCCTTTCCTTCCCTTTCCTTCCCTTTCCTTCCCTTTCCTTCCCTTTCCTTCCCTTCCCTTTCCTTCCCTTTCCTTTCCTTTTCCTTTTCTTTTCCTTTTCCTTTTCTTTTCCTTTCTTTTCTTTTTTTCTTTTCTTTGCCTTCCCTTTCCGCAACTTCCCTTCCCTTCCCGCACCTTCCCGCACCTTCCCGCACCTTCCCTTCCCGCACCTTCCCGCACCTTCCTTTCCTGCACCTTCCCGCACCTTCCCTTCCCTTTCTCCTTCTTTCAAAAGAACAGACTGAATTATCAACATAATATACTGAAAAAATAAGGGGGTTGGGTTTTAGCTGTTTTCCCATCTCTCTGGATGCTCCTTCCTCAAAAATGCTGGAAATTTCCAGACAATTTGAAGGTGGTGAGACACTGGCCCAGGTTACCAGAGAGATGGGAGAAGCCCCATCCCTGGAAACGTTCCAGGTCAAGTTGGCCCTTGGGGCTCTGAGCAACCTGCTCTACTTGCAGATGTCCCTGCTCACTGCAGAGGGTTGGTCTGGATGAGTTTTGAAGGTCCCTTCCATCCCAAACCATTCCGTGATTTGATGACTCTATGAAATTTCACTCTAGTACATCCAGTAGCTATTGAAGGAACTTGCATCGCAAATGCTCACCTTGTTAACAGTTGAAGTTAGATAAATCATTTGCCTAAGTGCTATAAAAACTCTATAGAAGATGACTTAGGAGAGTGAAAATTTCTCTCCCTCACTCTTCACTACTTTACGTTTGCCTTCCAATTAAGCAATGTTGACTCTTGTGTTTTGTCCCTGCCTTCCAACAATTGACACAGGAGTAATTGAAATATAGCAAATAATTATGATGTTATTACAAGCGATACAGACCCAGCCCTGCAGCAACCACTGCTTTGGCCTCTCAAAGCACAGAAGAATGGAAGGTCTTATTTTTCTGGTGATTTGATGCTCACCATGAGGAGGGTGGGATGACCAGTCACACATACAAAAAACCTGTTCTTTGGTGTAACACGGATTTTGTTTGCTCTTCACTTAAATTTGCCCACTGCGTATTACGCAAATATTTGCACTTCTGGGTGCATCACAAGCACTAACCTCCTTTGCAGGGTGCAGAGCACTTAGACTATCAGCACAGACATGAGCATGTAGTTGCCCACTGCTCCACATCCTATTGAAGCATAAATTGCACCACTGCCAAATTGCACCTCTCTCCACCCATCTGCCTGCTCATTCCTGACCTACGCCATATTTTAGTCAATAATGCCCCAGGAATTCCCGTGACCGCCATAGAGGCTGCTTTAAGAAACCTCTTAAGTTAAAACTAACCCAACAGAAAATGTAATTAGTTTTCTTCTGGATCAGTTTTCCATCCTGGTCCAAGACAGCCTGCATGAGTGTGATGGCTTGGCCCAAACATTAACGGAGAAAGGGTTAGAGGGGAGCAAGAGTTCAGAATTAAATACTGATTGCTAACATATAGGGACAATGTTAATTGAGAAGAATCTCATCCTGAGGTGTCCATAGTGCTTGAACATGATGTTTGGCTGTTCAATAGTGCCCATATAGCAAGTGATATATAAAAAGGTCTTGTGCTGTAGCAAGAAGTCACTCTAAGGCAAACTTATAAGTTCCTTTTTGGGTGTACTGTATTGTTCAGACCTCTTCAGTGGTCTGAAGAAGCAAGCTTGATAGTCCCACTTTGAGATACGTGGCTGAGCTGTGTGAAACAAAACCTCTGGAGTCACTGATTGTTCTTTGATGTGGGAAAAAGGAATCCAGATAACTGGCTCGTATATGGATAAAGTTCATGGACAACCTTATTCTAAGTCATCAAGTAAAGATTCAGAGGATTTGGGATTAATTCCCAGCTCTGTAACAGTCTCCTTTTATAACCCCATCAAGCCACTTAATTTCTTTCTGATTCTGCTCACCATCTGGGAGCAAGACATTTCTTGCTTGACTCATTTGCTAAATTCTTGGAGCAGGAGCCATAAATCTTAACATAACTGCAGTGTTGAGCAAAACACATTGTTCTTGGTGAGGTGCTGTCATAACACAGTTCTCAGCTTTGTTAGAGCTTTCTCTAGTCTTTGTGAATTCAGCAGCGTGAAGAACAGGGTGTCAACAGCAAACCTGGTCAGATCATGCACTTCCTTCCCAGCCTCCAGTGTTCTTATTGTCTATGTTGAGTTCAAGAAAGCAATAAAAATAATATTCTGATCAGCATCAGGAAGATTGGATATAGTCTTCAAAGCTGTTTCTTCCCCTTTTTCCTCCCTTCTGTTCCCCTTCCCCTTCCCCTCTCCCTTCCCTTTTCCCTCTCCCTCTCCCTCTCCCTCTCCCTCTCCCTCTCCCTTTCCTTCTTTCTTATAACAATTGTCTTGTCAGGGAAATCTTTTACAGTTAATTTTTCTCAAGAGTCTTCCAACAATATGTGCTCACAACTTCCTTCTGGGTGAACTTGAACTTCTGTTGCTGAAATCAACATTGCAAAAATAGGTGACCATTAAAAAAAAAATACTAAAAATATGTTGAAGTAAATTTCACTCTAGCATTGGGATTTGAGGGGTTTTCTAGTTTTCTTTTATAACACAGATCTAAATTAGGCTTTGTCCACTCAAACTCAGCAAACCACAATGCAGTGGCGTGATTATGGGTTACTCATCCCTCAAAATAAATAATTTTTATTTAACTTTGGGATGGATGTAGGGAAACAAAGAAAAAGAAAGGCAGTTCTGTGAACAGCAGAACTTCCAAACTTTTGTTTCCTGCAGCTCCATCCTGTATTTTCTTTGGTGACCAATTTCACATTGCAGCCGCTCTCTCAAGGGTGGTTCTTTTCTGGAATTTTTCCTCTCCACTCAGCAACCTATTTTCATAGAATTTAGAGTAACTTAATATTTACAGGACTTTCACCCATCTGTTAAATTTATTTAAAATTGAGCAACAAGTTCAAAAGTTACTGGGGCAGGGACTGAGAGACCTGACGAGCAGATGGACAGACAGGGGCAAAACACATATGGAATAGAACTAAATATGTGTAATGCTATAAAATAACTTGATTGTTTTGATGAGGAAGGTGAGAAATAAATATGACTGACACATTTTTTTTGCATTCATGAACGCTCTAACAAGTTCTCCTGTATTTTTTTTTTACTGGTCCTTGCCATTTACCAGTCCTTTTTTTGATCCATCAGCAAAATAATGGCAATAGGATTCTTTCATTAGTGTATAAAGGTCCTCACCACCCTTGGGTTTCACTTAGGGCACCTGTTTTTCTGTAGCAACTTCTCCCCCAGGCATATACGTCACACACGACTGGAGCTGCACAGCTTCCAAGACCAAACGTTGCATTTTGCTGAGATTGTGAAACAAGATACCGACTGCTAGACAGAAAACAGAGATGTCAGGTTTGGAATGACCTCGTTTAGCTGTCTAGAAATTGTGCATCTTCTCCAAAGGAGTCATCCAGGCTCCCTCTAGAGTTCATGAAGAGAGATGGGCTTCATCTCCAGAGAGCAGCTCATCCTGGGCTGAAGTATGTTTCTGAGGTGAATCTCTCCCTGGTACGATACCTACGTAACTAGTTTAGAAGAGGTGCCAGTCTTTAACAGTTTAAATGTAAATGAGTTGAATCCCACTTACTACAAGAGAAGGCTGTAAAGCCCTATAAAGCAGGTGCAGCAGAGATATTGTGAAACCTACCATCAAGACATCAATGACCCAGCCAATTGATTGTCCAAGCCTGTGGGATCTGTACCTTATTCAGGCAAGAGGAGAGAAATGGTTGGCAAAACTACTTTTGGTACTCAAGTAATTAGCCCAAATATGAGACTCAGTGATGAATCTGGAGCAGTTTCTGGATTCAGGCCAGAGCCTTACTCACAAAGTGGGCCAACTCTAGGAAATTAAGTCATGGGAATTCCTCTGAAGTCATACCATGGATGAGTTTATTTGTTTAAAAAACAGGTTAAGAGTGACACCAGGACAGCACTCATGCCTTACTCAACCCTGCCAGTGTATTTCCTCTCGGAATAACAAGTCACTTTTGGAATGTGACCATAGATGTTCCTCTTAGGTAGGTTATAGAGAGGTGTCATGTTAGATATACAGGAACCACAGGCCATCCAGAGTCTCCAGCACAAAAACCTCTCCTTGAATAGGAAAGAAAAATGCAACATTGTCCACTAGCACATAGTAGCCTCAGCCTCAGGGAGGCTGGATGATTTCCACACATTAGCTCACTGGGTAACAAAAGACAAAACGGATGTTATGCTGGAATGGTCAACACAGATATCAGGGAATGACGGGGGGGTTATACAGTTTTCTAATACTGAGTCGTTGCTTTAAGAAACCAGCCTAAAAGCCAGGGTAAATAAAAACTGAAATCAAACAAAACACATTTCACAGAAGCTGCCACGTGGGATTCAGGGAATTGAACACTGGTTGTCTAAAATGTGTCTCCTCTCTGCAAGCTGCGCAGACTACACGCTCAAAGGTACCACCAAAGGATGATGCCTCACCAAGCCACCTTCTGGAGATGCCTGCCTCTCTCCACTGACTCAAGAGGGAACCTAGGCCACTCACTTTGACTGGACACATACCTTTTAGACACATGACCCTAGGTGAGATAGCCTAATCTTTGTGCAGCAGCATCACATCAGTAAATGAAGACCAGAAAGACTCCTCACTTTGTTGTTTTTAATGCTGTTAGCAAACATGTCATCTTTTCCACCTTCAGGAATGCTGTGACTGTTGCAAGAGAAAGAGCTGACCAGAGTCTTCCATTTGTAGTTGATTCCATGTGAAGAAATTAACAGGGACTACACACCTTCACTTGTAGATGTCTGAGTCTCAGGTTGAAACTCATCTCTACTTTTAGCTGTCTTAACATGTAAGCTGAATCCCTTCAGAAGTAATTGTCCTACAGGAAGTCTCACAGGAAGGGGGGTTCTTAGCTTTTGGGGTTTAAAGTCATTCAAATCCTAAACAAGGGGCTTAATTTCTTGGTTGGCCTTTGTGTACTAGGAAGATAAAAGACCCGAACAACCCCCCAGGCTTATTCAGTAAATTGATGGCAAATCTCTGCAGTTTCTGATCGTAACCCAATCCAATGCAAAAGAGCTTTTCTTTACCATTTAATACAGATTCCCTCCTATTTCAGGAAAATTTGTTACATAATGCACAAGGAAATACATGTGGCTCTGTATTCAAGTAACACTCTAAGCTTTTGCTCTCACTATGCCCAGTAGAGTTAAATTGGGACCTGCTCCCCTCGGATGGACAGAGACCATCTTTTTCATTGCAGCCTGAACCTACTCAGGGCCAATGACAAAACCGTTTTTCAGCTCATGCAGCACTTCTTCCTCCCCACCCCTCACCCACTCCCAGTGTCTCATCTTACACCCACAAAGGTTTATGGTCCAGCCTGAGATGTTCTGCTTGACAGCCGCAGTTCCTGTACTCACCAGCTCAAACAAGTCTTCGGGGCTGCCTCCTTGGATGCACTTTTGTGTAACGGTGGACTCTACCCTCAGGAAGGCAATGAAATGCAGATTTTTAGCAACCAGCACAGATTTTTAGCAACAAACACTTCAACAAATGGCTTAGCAAATTGCTAGACACTGATTCACCTCTTCTGGAAATGAATTAGTTCCAACCAGTTGAACATCTCCAGGCAAAGCTCAGTTAAAAAATGCTGACATCTTACAGAAACGCTGGACCAACTTTCTATTTCAAGACTCTTCTCTCCATGTAGCATGTCTCCCACCGCCAGCCTTCTGTTTTTTTCAAGGCTCTCTGCTGGGAGTAAGGATCTTGATGTTTATCATCTTCTGGAGTCATAAATTCCTTCCTTTATTAGCTTACTAGAAACTCTCCTGGAGTTAATGAGTATGCAGTGTCTTCAACTGGAGTCTGAGCAGCAACAGGGGTTGGACAGTAAAAATGGGATTAATTTCACCTAACTTCAGCCATTGAGTTTTGTAGCTGAAACTAAATCCTCTAGGCTCCCTCTAGAGTCATTAGAGAAAGAAGACAGTACTGCCTTTCAGTCTCAACCAAAGATAAGCATCTGAAATATCCCAGAAAAGATGGTTGAGGTTGAGGAGATGAGTATTGCTGTCACGTTGGACAATAATTGTATTATTCGCTTAGGAAGTCTTTTACCTCTCAGCTTAAAATATGTTCCTCTGAAAGTCAAGCAAGCAGCAAGCAGCTCCCCTTTTACCTTTAACCCTTTTCCACTCCCATTTCTGGTGGGATTTCTGATTTTTCTGTTTTCTCCCTGCTCCCTACTATTTGGCACAAACAAGGCTCTGTTTGCCTTTGTTATCTTCTTGCCACTGCATGTGCATGAGTGTATGCAAACACAAGTTCACATGCCGATGAAGTCCAGACACGTGCTTCTGGAATCTAGACATGACTCAATTTGTCACATCACTTTGCCAAAGAAGGATGGGAAGAGAAGAAATCCCAGAGAAGTATGTTCAGCCTTGTTCCAGTCTTCAAAACCAACCCAAAATATCTCAATTTAAAACTTGTCACTGAAAAATATCAGATGCAATGAATAAACAAAGCAATAAATGCAACTGCACAGCACATGGGACAATGACATTGCTCTTGCACAAGGGGACTCTCATATTTTGACATTTGTTTTCCTCTAAAACTGGAACAAAGTCAAAATATTTAAACTTTCCTGAAGGGAAAAATTTTGGTTTAGAAAAGTCAAGTTTTCATCTCAATACATGAGATTGACATCAACAGGAGACCAATGAAATGCTTCCCTTTTATTTAATGTTACCCATTGAGTCAAGCTAATGCCACATGGAAAATGTTGCTTTGGGTCTCTCTTTCTGCCATGATCCCTGTGGACCCAGCTCTTTGGCAGGGCTCCTTCTCCAATGATGAGGAGCATTTTTTGTTTTCCTTTCTTTGTTGTCCCAAATGGCCTAAGCTCAGACAATAGGACTGTGCTGACAATATGATTGAAGATTTTCTGTGACTCTGTGCATATAATAATGGGATACAGTACTGGCTTATTCCCTAACTCTGACCATCCATGCTCTTCTGCTACAAACAACTGCCATCTCACTGGAGGACCAATATTCCAGTACCAGAGGGATTCAGTGCTTTGAACACGGACATCTGCAATTGCAGTGCCACAAGGCATCTGCGTGGCCTCCAGCTGCCACTCCAAAAGGGCATGGATCACCCTTAAATCCAGCGTCCCACCTGCCAGCCTCGCATGGATACGTTGGATAGCACAAGATACCTCAGAAAACACTGTCTACATTTTGGAAGATGCATTCCACTCCCAGTGCGAATCGCTGTCATTTAAGATAAGCAAAGATAAAACCCGCTCTAGACAAGTAGAGAGAAAATTTGATTTAGAGGAGACACAAAGTAATGCTTCAGCTGCAACTGCATGAATCTTCTGTGGCCTTTTCCCTTCTTCACCATCCTTCTACACAACAGGTCATTTCTCTCTTTACAGATCCAGATGGCCAAGGACTCCATTTGTCTCATTGCTTCTGGCAGGGCAAGGAACAAAAATCCTTCCTTTCTCAGCTGCTCTGGAGTTAAGGAGCATTGACTCATTTCCGGTTATAGGGAGATAAGAGTTTAACTACTTGACTCACTAAGTCTCACTTTCTGTGACACTGGCAGCTTGTTCCAGTTTCTCCTTCAACTCTTCCACCCTCTTGCTGATACATGAAATAATTATAACCTGTAAACATGAAACCAGAAGACATTTCACTGCTTAGTTCACTAGATCCAAACCTGGCACCATCTGGGATATTGTAAACAGCTTTCACTAGACTGTTTCAGCCTCTGGTCAACACGGGGCATCCAGGTCCTTCCACGGACACAGCAGAATATCACCTACAGGACTTCCTGCCACAAAAGAGGTTTTGAAGAAGTTTAAATGCTTTAAATATCCTTCAATTCAGTGAAGGAAAACTGGGGAACTTTAATGACTTCTCAAACCCTGGGACAGGGAAAAAACCGTAATTTCTACATCCAAGTCTGCAAAAACATGAACAAACAAAACGAAAATGAACCTACCAAGTGAAAACCCTATGGGGAGAGGCAGAGATTTTTATGGAAAAGGTCTCCTGCTGCAATGGTTGAACAATATACTTTTTAATTAAATTCCACTGTAAGATCTAATCTGGCACTCAGAAGAACCAATAAATGTGTAAACTGTATGACTGTCCACAGATGCCTGAGCCCCAGCATCACGTCAGCATCACTGAATCATAGAAAAATAGCTACAAAAGGGGCCTCAAGACATCATCTACTCACTCCTCTCCCTCAAGCTAAGAACAGCCCTACCTCAGCCATCCCCAAACATTTAATTTTTTTTCTCCATAACACCCTAAACTGAGATTACTACTTTCCCTTTAGGCAGAAGAAGAGAAATTTCCACCAGCTGGGAAGCTGGAAGACCATCTCTCAACTAGGATCACACAGAGGAAGTTGGAGATAAGGGGAGAGAAAGAATGAATCTCCACTGGTCCTCGACATGCTCAGCTGTAACATTGAGACTCCTCTTTCCATTACAATACGTGAGTTTATTCTTTTCACAGTCCTGCACACCAGAAAGCATTGCCAAAGGCAGCTCTGTGAGAACCATCTCAATTCAAAGATCTCAGCTTTTTGAAAGATAGGACCTTGCTGCTTCTGACTGCATCAACGTTGAAAGAGCAGGGATGCCTGATTTGGAAATTTGATTATCAGACTCCATTTAATTTGTCCCTCAATTCTGCTAAAGCAGCACTATTTATAACTAAAAAAAGGTTTTTAATAGAGAAGCTGGAAAACGTTCCTAAACTGAAAATACCCAAAATCCTGGCAAAAAGTAAATGTTCCAAAGACTGGTGTGGTTTTTTTCTTTTATTTCCTTTTTTTTTTTTTTTTCCATTCTGCTCCCGTGTTCTTATGCTTGGCTCAGTAACGTTGTTGAAACGTGCAAGAGCCAACTTTTACCATTTTGTCACGCAGCAAAAAATGTTTATGGGGTGTAACCATACGGTATCCTGGTGTGTTTCATAGATGGCCTTCAGGTACACAGTTCATTGAAGGGTAGAGTGAGCTAAAGGGGCACGAGGACATCTCCAAGTTCTGCCTGAAGAAAGCAAATCTAAGGAAAATCCTAATTCACAGATGCCAGGGGTAAAAAAAAAAAAAAAAAGAAAAATCTTTGGGGGAAATATTAAAATCATTGTATAACTTTTCTATTTCTGCTGAAGGGAAGGAAAAAAATCCCCAAGTTTTTTATCAACGTCTGTTTTCATCCTACAAAGATGTTCAGGAATTGCACAGCAGCCCAGCTGCTTTTTAACCCAAGTTTTTAAGAGTAGTGAACTCTACAAACAATAGGAAACGCTGAAAAACTTTCAGAGTTCCATTTTAAGGAGGCACTTTTGTCACCAAAAGTAATTTGTAAAATCTTACCATCCTAACTGTTGACTAACCACTTGTACCTACTGAAGATGATGGATCCTTGAATCTTCTTACAGCTCTTGGTTTACTCTGGCTACATGGCTGGAGCTGTTTCGGAACATCCCTAATAAAACCTTTGGAGTTTCTTTATTAACAACAATATTGTCCTTTTGAAATGGAAGAAGTCAGTGCAAATATATCAATTCAGAAATGATGCTGCCAGATGGAGAGGACAGTTTGTTCAGCATTAGTGACCTGAACTCCTGATATAGCCAATCAAGGCACTCAGAAGATGCTCAGGTTCAAACATTGTATTAAAGGAGGGAAAAATACTGTGGGGAACAGGGTCTTCCTTGATTTTTACCAGCTCCTTCTAGGTTCTGTGCACATAGGATGAAATGCACGTGCTCAGACAGACATAAAAATCTCTGGAAGTGTTTAAAAGACTTGTCAATGTGGTGCTGAGATAGATGGTTTAGGGACCCTCGCAGTGCTGGGTGAACGGTTGGACTCAAAGATCTCAAACATCTCTTCCAACCAAATGATTCTGTGATTGTGTGAAATATTTCCACTGCAGCTATATGGGGCATCTAAATCTCATGCCAACGGACTCAGAAGGTTGTCTCAATACTGCAGCTGGTTAGAAAGCTCATACACCCTCTGGCAATGTATTTTGCCCAGGTTTTGTACTTGAGATGCAAACCAGTCCCCTGCTTGTTTTCCTTTTCAGCAAAATCATGAATGGTCTCAAAAAGGACTCCTCAGGCACAAATGAAAAAGCTACAAATGGAATGAAATAGTTTGTGGGCGTGGATGGGGATGAGAGTTGCTGGAAGTTTTGTTTGGTTTTATTAGAATTTACTTTTACTAGTCCCTGGCTTGAAACAATAGAAACAGCTGAAAGACACAGAAGACAAGTAACAGAAGCTTCTCTCTCATTAACAGATGAAAATGGCCCAAAAAAACTGTCCAGCAGACACCGCTTGTTTGGAGATATCAGAAAAGAGCATGTTATTTCTCCTCTGGAAATTCCTACGCAGCAGACAGTTGTGTCTCAGTACTCGTACAAAGACAGAAAAACTCCTCAGCTTTTTCAAACAAAGTATTTCCAATTAATGCTATAATGTAATTAATTTGTCATTTTGGCTAAAGGAGCTCAGTAAATTAATTCTTTATATCCATCACAATTCTTTCTTTTCCAACTCCTGGCATCATTCTTGGCTACTAATGACAACCAGGAACCTACAAGGGCCAGTTCCCAGGCTAAGTGTTCCATTCAACAGATACCCTGAGAACATCTGGGTATTTATTAATTCATTTTCTGGGCACCTCCACAATTCAGTAAATAACCTTTTCAAGACGGATTGGAAAAAGAAAGTTTGAGTTTTACTTTAGCAAAAATAATAAGGGTTGTGAAGGCGTGTCGCAGGTTGCCCGGGGCAGTGGTGGAGTCCCCATGCCTGGAGGGGTTTCCCAGCCGTGTGGAGGTGGTGCTGAGGGCCAGGGGTTAGTGGGGACCTGGAAGTGCTGGGGGAACGGTTGGACTTGAGGAGCTTAATGGACTTTTTCAACCCAAGCAATTCTTTGATTCTGTGAAAAATACCTGTGCCCTCACAGGCTGATTCATGCATCTAGAGTGTCTAAGCAGAGACCTTGGGAAGCTCCTACATATCTCAGATATCTGACTTGCATAAAGCTGGAGTGGGATAAGTTCTACTATAAGCCTTATGGTGAGAGTCCCCCAGAAGATCTACTACACTGCATTTCTTAGAGCAGAAGTTATGAATTAAGGAAAAAAAAAAAAGAGCCAAAATAAATAAATAAACAAAAAGAAGAAAAATGAAAAAAATCTCAAAGAAACAGCAAGCGTGAGGGTCCAGCTACACTACATGGTCCCCCATGAAATAAAAGTTTATTTTGATCTGGTGCTCTTGACCAGGAACTGAAAAGAGCTCTTTGGAGGAAAGATGAGCTTAAAAGCTGATTTCAAGGAAAAAAAATGAAACTGTTTACATTGTTGGAGAGCTGAGATGAGCTTCCAGAGGAAGGAAGAGGGGTCTGGGCTTTAAACATTTTTTATTCTGATTACGAACATGAGTCTTCCAGGGAGATCTTGATGACTGCGAAGGATTCCTCTGTCACACATTATGGGAAGAAGTAACGCTGGTGTCTTAGGTATTGATGGTTCTTACCATGTTCCAGCAGAGAACAAAGGAAGACATAGTGTGGACACACAGATGCTGTCTCAGTGAGAATAAAATGTTATAAGATACCTGAGAAATAGGAAACAGGAAGGGAGGAAAAGTTGGAAGTGGAAAGAGAAGGGGAAGGGGATGAAGGGGAAGGGGAAGGGGAAGAACGAAAAGGAATTGTGAGACCTAGATTCAGCCCTTGACACTGGTGTATCTAAGTGATGTTTAGTAGATTCCCAGGCTGTTAAACAAGATCATTACTGGTTTTTCTTCCCATACTGCCTTGTTTCAAAGTAAAGATGCTAGATCTCTTTCCTTCTTGCTTTGCACTTTGTCTTTGCACTTTTCCATCAGTGAATTTAACCTTACTGGTTAGGGACAGCCCTTCCAGGTGATGAATATTACTCCAAATTCTCCTGTGACTTCTCTCCTTCCAAACTTGGTGTTGCACTAAATTTTAGAAGTTTCACTTGCATCAGAAAAATGTCAAATAAATGCACCTGCAGAGCACCATTTGCCCCAACTTAAGATCAGTATCTAAATTGGGTGAGATTAATTGCTTCTGGACATCCACTTTTTCAGGGTGACTGGCTCAGAAACAGACGCCCAACACACATCTAAAATAGGGAAGATGATGAATACTACCTTAATATTTCTGAGTTTGCTTGTGACAGTATTGTATGCAGCAGCACCACATACTTTGTCAGAACCAGGACATAGAATGGGCTCCTATTCCCCCCGATCCCATTATTCTGTCAAAACTGAAAGTTTGACACGATTTGTTCTTGACAGATCCATAGTGGTTGTTTTTCATCACTGTATTACTACTCGCAGGTGCTTATGAATTTATAATTAATTCATACCGGTATCTTCCCAAGATCTGAAGTTGGGCAACATCATTTGCACCTTCCTTGCTCTTCCTTTTTTCCTCTGCATGAAGATCAGTTGTATCTCTGCCTTCCTCCAGTCAACTGAGATTTCCATCTAATCTAATCTAATCTAATCTAATCTAATCTAATCTAATCTAATCTATCAAGGTATTCCTTACTTAACTGTCATCTTACACTCTCTCCTCTCCTACTCCTCTGGATTAAATTTGGGTTTTTTGAAGTATCTTATCATAAAAGCACTGGGCTTTGATGTAAATGAAATGCAAAGAAGCCTAGGAATATTTCAGTCCTCAGGATTCTCATTTCGATGTGGCAATAGGCTTATCCTAGCTGCTTATTTTCTTATTTCTTACATAATCACAGATTCACTCCCAGCATTTTTCTTCTTTGGGGGGGGTGGGACGGGTGGGGCGGACGACACACAACACACCATATAAATGGTAATTCACTTTTCAGCTCTAGCATTCCCATTTGTAGCCTAAAACACTTTTATAGCTCAAATACATTCAGTCATGTACCTCATCTGTTCCCACCTCGAGCATCTCCAGAGACAATCTAATTCCCACACTAAAAAGTTTCAGAAAGGTAGAAGAAAGTATTTCTGCTAAAGCCAAAAACTTCCTAATGCTTCTCAAAACATTTTCTCATTGTCTTCAAACAGCCTCACACGATAGCTGTGGCTGGAGATTTGTAGACCTGTAAAAGAATCTAAAACCAGCATGGCAGATTTTACCCTCCACTCAAAATGGATGTAATGAAACAGAGGGGTGCAATAGCAGGTTGATATTCCATGGGTGTTTCACGGCCTGGTGGTCAGATTACTGGTTATAGTGGGGATAGGCAGAAAGATCTTTCCAACTTAAAATTATTTTTCCACTGCACAAGATCAAACCAGCTAGCGTTCTCCCCAGCTTAATGATTTTGAGCTGAGATATAGGAAATTCAAGTGTCTGACTGTATGTAGCTCTTTCCTGTTGTGAATGTCCTTCTCTGAGTCCATCCTGTAGACCTGGAGAAGTCAGCTGTTATTGCCGGTAACTGAGAGGAGGCTGCTACTGTCTCCCACTCTTGCATTAAAAAAAACAAAAACCAAAAACCCATAAATTCTTTCACTTTCTCCTCCTAGACACTGTTTCAAATCCCTTCTGTTTTCTGCTGGCTTTCCTCCAGGCACTCTCTGGTTTGCTTGGGTGATATTCTTCAATATTTCCCTAAGAGCAGGCACTCCACTCTGACTGACACTCAAAGATCCGTGGGGCAAGCTTTAGTATCTCACTTAGCTAATGGTAGCTCGAGGGATGCTGTGGTGTCATGGTGTCTGCCTCATGGGTGGCAGAATGAGGTGAGACGCTGCAGTGGTAGCATGGTGCGTCCTTCCAGCCCGGAGGGCAGGTCTCATGTCAGATAACAAAAAGGAACAGGCATGTCTCATATGCACACAGCAGGACTTGGAGTACTCAGTAATCATCTATAGGAAGCCCAGAGCATCCAGGTGTCCCTTGAGACATTCTCAATGTGGTGCAAATTCCATGCTACTATGTTGAGAAGGGATCACCTACTGGTTTTGAACCACAAACCAAGCCATCAAGAGTGGCCCCCATCTCTCGTTCCTGACTCCACGCCATCCCATTCCCCTCCAGCCCATCCTGGATCTCACCTACTGGAACATCTTTCTTCAATGTCATGACCCCACCTTCCTGAGGATTCAGGCTGGCCTTTTCTGAGAGCTACTGGCCAGCTCGTGAAGAAGGAGAGATGATGCAGTGAAGCGCAGTGGCAGAGGGAAACAAAATGAGCTGAACCATGTTTGAAAGCAGCGCTGCTACAAGGCACCTCCCTCTCTGCAGTGCAGTGGCTCTTCCCAGTGACGTGGTACCTTCTCCTGCAAATCACAGGACCCATTTATATGGGACACCAGTCCTAGGGATCACTTCTAAGTCATAACTATTTCTCAAGGAGGGACAGGAGTTTTTTGTTTCAGCAGCAATTCTGGTCATGTCATGTGGCCTGGAGAAATGATGATTCTTCACCAGTTGATGTAATTCACCTTTAGACCTGCCTCTTGAGAAAGAGGAGCAAATGAAGAGCAGGGGGAGCAGAGCAGAAATCAGGGTGGCTGTGTTCCTGTAGTTTTTAATTTCCTTTTAAAGTATTTTTTAATTTATTTTAAAATTTATTTCTATTGCAATTTATTTATATGTCTTTATATAATTAAATCTATTTTATATATTTATAAATTTTGATATATTTTATGTAATTCTATATCAAAACATCCCATTTTATATATAAAAATCAGAACTGGGAAGATAATAAATTCCAGACCTTCCTTAGTATGGAGGGTTCAGGTTCATCTTTCCTGATTTTAGAGGCGGAATTCATTTCCTCTAACTTTAGGGTCTTGAGTCAGTTGGTTCAACATCGGTTATACCTGAGATGCCTTGGCCATCAGTAGTGTTGGCAGATAGAATAAGTAGATACAACATCCCACTACCTTAAGCAAAGTACAAACTTTTCTCAAAAACTAAAACTTTATCTCCATTCTGGACTGAATCTACTTCTACCTGCCAGAGAAGCAAGTTTGGACTGCTTCTTTTTTCTTTCCTAGTGTTGACCAGACAAAGGCTCTTTTCTTCCATATCAACATATTTCAGAACAGTCTTTGGCTGGCTGTTGTCTTCTGACACTTGGTAGAAGTAAGACTGCCAAGTTATGGCTTTCTGAACACTTTCAGCTTAGAAAAGAAGGCTCAGGGGAGACCTTCTCACTCTCAACAACTCTCTGACAGGAGGTTGGAGCGAGGTGGGGGTCTCTTCTCCCCAGGAACAAACAACAGAACGAGAGGAACCGTCCTCTGGTTGTTCCAAGGGAGGTTGAGGTTATCCATGACAAACAATTCCAACCCCGTTGGAGTTGTCCAGGCCTGTCGTGGGCTGCCCAGGGCAGTTGTGGATTCCCCATCCTTGGAGGGGTTTCCCAGCCGTTTGGAGGTGGTGCTGAGGGACATGCTGGCAGCCCCAACCAAGAGAACTGGTAATGTTCTTCTTCTTTTGCCACTGCCAGTTTCCAAATTTCTTCATTTTATTTAGGAGGAAAACTGGAGGAATGGAGAAGTTTTGAGTAGCTTTTAACAAAGATGCAAGAGCACCATTATTCCTTGGTTCATCATTCATCATGATCTTGCAGGAGAAAAGAATCAATTTGCTTCATCAGCTAAGAAAACAAAACCAGCATTATTTTATGATGAAAAAAATGCACAGAATGATGACCTACCACAAAATTTTTGTGCAGAAGGCTCAGTAACTTGGCCACATTCAAAGAAGGGCAGGAAGTCTCTGGCCCTGAACAGATCCTCTCATGTTTACTACTTCAGAAAAACCATTGTATGCTCTTAAAAACATAGCGCTTTTCTGATAAAATAATGTGAGACTTAAGGAAAGGGGGATTTATCTTATGACACTATATGATATGAACGGATAAAACAAAGGTTTTCAGCCCACAAGCACTGCTTTCAGCCTTGTTTTCCAAACACCTCCTTCCTGGCTTCTCTCTTAAAATATTTGCATGTTTTTCCGATCACACCTATTGTCTTTGAGAACAGAGCACACCCATCTGAAAACCTGCCTTATAATCTTGGACCATCCCTCTTGCACCAGCCCTTGCTACTGATTTTTGAGACAAAGATCCTGTGGCTGTTGCATGACATCCCATGGCAAGTAAAATTAGTTTCCCATTAGTACTTGGACCTGTGAATAAGGACAGAGCTGGGACTGGGAGTGTGGTGACTTCTTCTGGTCTGGAAATCAGGTGGGAATGAAGCAGCACGCAGGCAAGTGAGGAGGTAGGATATGGGACACTCACCAGCAGCATCATGGAAGCAGTTTCTGTTGTACCAGACCAGCTGGTATTAGCTGTTTCACTGACCAAAAGGCTAAAGAAAAACTCAGGACTAAGAGCTCACAAGGCAGAAACTGAGTTCAGGGAGGGAAACCAGCCAGGAGAGCCTCTTCTGACTCCTCACCCTGGAGAAGCCTCTGCAAGGAGAGTTCATAATCTGGGACACAGCAATCCTAAGGGTCTGTGCAGGTTGCCCAAGCTGGAGAATCCTCCCTGAGACAGACTTGAGTCACTCTGTGCAGGCAGTGGTGGTACAGGGAGCTTGGGCATGTGTCAGCCTGGTCCAGACAACAGCCAGAGCAACTTCCATCAGGTCTCGGTGAACTGTGCAGGGGTGGAATACAAAGGATTCAGTGATTTCTGATCATGTCCCTCTCCCCAGCTTTGACTCCCACCAAGTCCCATGGCAAGTCCTACCTAAAAGGCAAAGTCAGTCCTACAGTCAAAGGGGAAATGGGACCTGATTTCATTCTGCCTGGATGCCCAGGACAACAACAAACCAAAACAAAAACACAGAGAAAAGCAGAGATGCTCGTTAAAACTTACACAGATTTCACTGTGTAAATTATATTTAAAAATCGATCCCGAGTAGCTGGTGGCACTTCTTTCATGCTTTAGTTTCTTATTTCCATTTAAAATAAAATAGTGCTAACAAATCATGAGAGAAGGATTTTATATTGACTTCTGCAAGACCAGCTTGAATGTTACTGCGTTTCTTCTAGTGGGTAAGTGCTGGTATTTTTATTTTATTGCTGTACCCCAGGATGATTTCTTTCAGATTTTATGTGACAGGGCAGTAGGAAAATAGCCCATAATCATGTGTTGTATAAAAGAATCGGATACATCACTGGGTCTGCAGAGATTGACACTGTAAATATATGGGAAATATATGGGCTTTTTTTTTTTCTTTTTTTTAAATTTTGCTTGACGCAGGCTGGAAACTTCAACCAGAGATGACTTTTTTAAAACCATCCACTTTGATAAAGGAGAATTTGTAAGGACCGAAAGAGCAGCCAAGCCTTTTCTATGCTCATGAAAACAAGCTACAAGGAAGTTCAAGACCAGGGAACAAAAGTCATGTGAGTTGAAGGCCAAAATGCAGCTAAACCTTTTCTAGCAGCAAATATTTCCAAACACTCAAACCAAGAGGTAAAGCCTTGTTCTCTGTTAGATGCTTTTCTGACACGTCAAGAGAGGGGGTCAGTGCTGTGGTAATCATGGGCAATGCTTCAGGCTTTGATTGCTAAGGCAAGCAACATAAGCAGGCTCCATGACCTTCAGGACACCTGGCAAGATCATCTCCAGGCTTTGCGGGAGCAGACGTACTGTTGAGATTACCTGTCCCAGAAAGCAGGAGCGAGATTCAAACTGGTCCTGCCAAAACACATTTTTACCTCAGAATTGCTGATCCAGCTTAAATGAAAAAACTACCCACCAGAGAATCCTACCTCCAGCAGGACTCATGATGGATAGTGACTGAACAACGTGCTGTACTGATAACGACTAGTAATTCTACCAATAACTACCGTAAGAACAACGTGAACATGTTCTGATGGCTTCCCACGTACCTTCCCAGCCCTCAATAACCCCTAACTCAGAGACCTCCTGGGGCACAGAGCTTACATTGGTGTTTAAATGTCTTGAATGTTTTTTTCCTTCTGTTAACTAACTCATCAAATCACATTTGGAATCCAGGCAAAAAGATCCTGTGCAAGGAGTCTCACAGCTTCACCACCTGCTTGCAAAGAGCCTTCTCTTTTTGTTTGCTTTGTACCTACTCCAAGATTTTCAGTCCTGTGTTCCAAATCTCTTCATTAGGAGAGATACCAAATTGCCATTTCCCAGTGCCTCTCTTCATGATTTTCACAGACCTGTCTCCTACCTGTTGCCCTCCTCTTCTTCAGTACCCTCTTTTCTAGGTTGAAAAGTCCAAGTCTACAGCAAGGTTACGCTGACAAACAGAATTCAACCCAATAACCTAAAAATTACCGGGGCTTGACATCACTGACATTTGTGGTCAAGGTTTTCCTGTCCAGGGCTGCAGTCCTGTTCAGGACAAAGGTTGAGGATCTTCCTAGACTGTTTGGGGAACCAAGTGAAAGATTTCATTCAATGCACCAGGCACAGGCATCCCGGCAAGCTGCGGCTTTGCATTGTGTCCAGTGTGCAGCAACAAGCTCCAACAGCCTCACAAAGACAGCTTGCTTCCCCGCCTCGCTGCCAGCTCTGCAGGTTTCAGGCCATCATCTTTGAACGCTTATCAGAGCTGAAATGGACTGTGAACTCTGGGGAAAGCGCAGCCCGAGGCTGTTCCTGAGAGTCCCTCACATGCTCCCCACACGCTCGGCAGAGATAAAAAAGAGCTTTATCAGGGCAAGACGCTGTATACTGGTTTATGGTCCCAGTGAACAGGTTACAAGCTCAGCAACTGTAAAAAAAACCCCACTATATCCCTCATCATTCCCCTATCTGACTCAGCAAGGACCTCTCTTACGATTAGTGATAAGGTGATTCCAGCTTCTTTTATCCCGCTGTTTGCTGGCTCTGAGCGCATCGCAGGCACCGCTGCAGAGTCTGCTGCTCCCGTATCGGCAATAAAAAAATGCATTACTTACAGAGGACGCCTTGTCCAGTAGCGACTGGACACTATCAAAGTTTCGAGGGTCCCTGCAGCTGTGGTTTAGATGCTGCTGGAGTGGGAGAAGCTGTTCCATGCTGCAATAAGCAGGCAGCTCTGTTTCAGGCTCTCTCATCCACAAGCTCTAGAAGTTTGAGAAGCGAGTTAGAGTCCCCATTATAGCCAGACTTCTCCAGCTGTTTTAGCTCCACGACGGTCCATCCAAGCTGCCTCAACTCATGCCAGCAAGGGATCTGGCCCACTTAGTTACACGCTTGACTCCGTGGTGCAGCTGGCAGCCAGGAAAGGGCTCATTTGGAAGGCAGCGTGGCTGGGATCAACATCACTTAAGCGCTAATCTGCTAATCAGGGCTTCTTCTGCTGAAGTAATGCTCCCATCTCATCGCTCCATGCTGGCAGTTGTCTTATGCAGAGCTTGCCAAACTGTTTCAGCCCCTGGCAGTTTCAGAGGGGTTTTCCTTGCTCATCTCTGGAGTTTGCTCTTGGTTCTGCCCGTAGGTTGGATGGCAACAAGAAAAAAAAGGACAATTTGATTCCAGCCCAGAGACATCCAGTCTGTCACGCATGTGGCAGGGGAGGGCGAGAGGGAAAAATATTTTTTAAAATGACCTTGTGCATAAGGAGGAAAGTATGCAGGCTTGAGACGCTCTCTTCCTCCTTGGGGTGGGAATGAGATTGTTCATTATTCAAAATAACTAAAATGTGATGAGCAGCAGGCAGGGTAACCACGTATGAACTCTAGCGTAAAACATCTTCACTCACATTACTGTTTTGAAAGATGGAGCTGGTAAATCCAAGATGACCCTCCCTAAGAAGGAAGAAAAAGAGAATAAGCCAGGAGTGGCATCAGTTGGTGCTCTGCGAAGAAGATAAAGCTGCGGTTAATGACTTGAAAGGCAAATCAGTCACTGGCATGGGGAAACTTCACCTGGTAACGAGGAACTGCAATGCTCAACCTGTTGCTTCTTGTGCTTACCTACCCACCAGTTTCACCTGCAGCAGAGGGGTGAGGAAGTGGAGCAGATAGTGCTGAGTGCTGATGTCTTCTGCCCAGCACAAAACCTGAAGGATTGACACAAGACAGTGCAAGTTAGAGCTGCATTTCCAAGTCCTGTTCCTGCTCCAGAGCCCAGACTCTGATCTCCATCCCACCCATGTCCACCTGGGCTCACAGCACCAGCTCAGGTCAGGCCTGAAGCAAAGAGAGCAACAGAAGGAGAGTAAGGGAAGAGCCCATGTTGCTTTGCAGAGCTGATCTGTCCCACCTGTTCATCAGGAGTTCAACAAAGGCTGACATTTTCAGGGCTGCATAGGAGAAGAGAGGCTGGGAGACAGTTATCCATATCCCCTCATCATCCCAAAAATGCAATAAAATGGAGGCCAAGCCCATTGCTTGGGAAGGTGGTCCATGACCTACCTGCATGCCTTCAGTCCTGTTTCATGGAATTTTTCACAAACGCTCAAAAAGGACTGAATCAAAGCTGTTTCATGATGAAAAATAGAAGAGTACAGCTTTGTTTCAGCTGAAGGTCACTGCCTGAAGCCACTGGCTACTGTCTCTGCTGCTGGTTTCTTTGCTAGCCCAACTGTTATTCACCTGGCCTGCTTAAGAGAGAAGATGCCGCTGGATCTGATTGTTGTCAGGGGAGAGGTCTTTTTACCTCCAACACTCCTTTGCCTGCCTTAAACCAAACCCTCAACCCCTCATACTCATCTGCCTCTTCTCCCAAACCAGAGATTCATAGCTGTGATCCTCCTACTGCTGCACTTTCCACATCTTCTCATGCAAGGTTCCCAACCCCATGGAGATGACTCACTCCCAGCTACCCAAACCAGAACCCGAAGGCATGATCCAGAAACCACCTCTCTCACCACTCCAGCTGCCGGAGGATGTATGCACCACCTCCCACGTCCACCCACTTTCCGTATAGAACCATAGAATCACAGAGCCATTTGGGTTGGAAAAAAACCCTTTCAGCTCCTCGAGTCCAACCATTCCCCCAGCACTGCCAGGTCCCCACTAACCCCTGGCCCTCAGCACCACCTCCACATGGCTGGGAAACCCCTCTAGGCATGAGGACTTCACCACTGCCCTGGGCAGCCTGCGACAGGCCTGGACACCAATGGAGAAGAAGTTGTTCCTCAGGTCCAATCTAAATCTACACACAAATAGAGGTACCTTGTTGACTGGAGATACTCAAGGTCTCAGGCACCCTTTTTAACTGGAAAGTGTTTATGATTGAGAATGAAGGTGATAGGTGGAAGTCAACAAGGATGCCTCGTCCCATGAATTGCAGGTTCATCAGTCTTTTGTCCCATCTCATGGTCCTCCTGAATGCAACACATAAACCTTTTAGAATGTTTGTAGTCACTGATTAATAGCCCAGAAATAGACACAGGCCTGGAAGAAGATGGACTTGGCTGCTATAGCACCTCGTAAACTATCACCACAGAGTGTGAGGAGAGGGGTACAGCCTCTTTAGCCCACCACCACCTACACAAGTGGTCCTGCCTACTCCTACCTAGAGAGATAGAAAGCTTTTGCAGAGGAAAGTAAGCTATTTTTAAAACGTATTTTTACATTTCTCCTGTATTTAAAAACCCTTTTTTGACGAGGATGAATATTTTTGCTCAGGTTGATTTGCTATCCTGTGGAGGCAGAGAAGCAGTTTAGAGGGAATTGATACAAAACAGAAAACTGCTGAAAACCAAAACATTGTTCTAGGACATGTTTTAACACTTTAGACACTTAATTCCAGTTCTTCGTGAGGATTCAATGGTTGTTCACTCAGGCTGTATGAGAAAAGGAAGTGTTTTTCCTCGTCCTGTCACTCACTTTCAGGGGCCACTGGACCCTTGCAAGGAGACTTCAACTGAGACACTGTTTTTTGGGCTAAGCATCCAGCCTCGCCCTTCCTTTCTCACACGGCAGAGGTGTTTCACAGCGAGGATGTGGAGGTCCTGACCTCTATTGGCAATACTGATACGGGCTGCTCACTGTGGTAACACTGCGCAGCTGAGCTGAGGCACAAAGACCTAAACTACGGAGGGGCTCATAACTTACCCTCATGACCCTCATATGTATTTTCATTTAGCTACAACAGAGATTTCTACATCAGATTTTGTCCGTAAGAACCAGAGCCAACAAAGGAGCCATCACACACTTCTTTCACAGTCATCTCAGCCAAGAGTTATGACTTGTGCAAATAGCACCAGGCACGAAGGATCAGGCCTCCTCTTTACTCCTTCTCTGCTGACATTAAACAACAGCGGTGACATCAAAACTCTCTTCTTTGCAACACAGACAAAACATACCACGAATATGGCCGGAAACCCACGACGGCCATTTCGCCCAATGCACAAACCTAATTCAGCTAAAGGTCCTTCTTGTATGTTTTGGCTTTGACTTTGCATACAAAACATGAGCAACAGCCAAGTGGAAACAGGGCAAGAAAGGCCATCTCACCCTGCACGGCACTCGGTCATTGGACCGGCTTCTTACACAACCAGGGATGTTTGCAGCGTGGCTGCCAGCACCGTCCATGTCAGACCTTTCCCTCCCCGATCAATGGCTTTGGCTGACGTAAGTCATGATGTTTCAGTGAACCTGAGTGACCCAGGAGGTTTTTTGATCCAGGATGGGATTTCAGCTCCTGAAGAAGGGAGGTGGTCACCCAGCCGGAAAGAAAACAACCCAGGGAGAGGAGAGTTTTGTTGCTAGTCCATGTAAAACTCAGCTACAATATAAAGCCAATTCCCAATAACGACCATTTCTGGCCAAAACCTCAGCCAATTTATATTGATTATGGCTCTTTTTTTTTTTTTTTGGATGCTGTTTTACATCACTAGAAGGATCTAAACATTGGGAGAGGTTTGTTGCAAGACGTTGGAAAAACTCATTTCAACCCGTGCCAACCCCAAGAGTCTCCTTAAAATAGCACCATTACAAAGGCTCCTTTTAGCAGCGTATTCCTTCTTGGTTCGTTATACACACGTCCATGGACACAATCTGGAAGGAAAACCAAGCACAACTTCCATGTCCAAATTACCTTTGCCTTGAGAGAAACATAAGCCTGGGACAGACCTGCTATTACAATGTTTGGGGTTGATGGGAGATGACAAATGCATTTTCCTGGAGCATCTGCTCAAAAATAAACTACAGCAGTAGAGCTGTTTCTTGTCTGACCTTGCGTAAATCACAATTTCCAGGGATGGTAAGACCTAAAACTGCAGGGGCTGGTTTTCTGCACCTCTGTGAGTCGAACAGGGACCCTTTTTGCATAGGGAAAGAACTGGACAAGTTGTTCTGGGGTCATGTGAATGGTGAAGATGCTTACACGTCTCCATCTCTGGTACTGGATCCACTGTGGATATGATTCCATTCACCCTGGACATGATGCACTCTGACATTAGAAGACGTCTGTACAGACCACCCATACAGTCCTGCTCCTCAGCTGTCCTGCATTCCTGCTCTGACCAGGAGATAGAGAAGAGGTGAGGAGCTGAGCAGGATGGCATCCAAGAAGACCCCTCCTGTGGACCTGAGCTCATTCACAGCAGTGGCAAAAATCTGCCTGGGTCATGCTGAGTTGTGAACTAAATGTATGGCTGCATCTGAGACAGGGATGGGGATTGTGGGGCAGTACCTTGTCTATGTTCACTTGTGCCTTGCATTGAGTGGTTGAGGGGGGTTACAGCTGCCACATGGGAAAACCCACCATCAGACTTGGCTGCAGATGCTCATCCGTCCAAAGAACAGCTCCGGGCCTCGCATTTCCCATCCTCCCAGCAGGGAAGAGGCAGGGAGAAATGAATTTTGTGCTGATTGTGGTACCTGGCAGGGGACTGACTCTGGATTCACATCCTGAGGTGTGAGTTTATTTTGCTTGTGGATAAAGGGAAACATCTCTCATAGTGTTGGTGGCCCTTGAGAGTGAGTCATGGCCAGATTCCTCCACTATCCTTCTTGGGCAAGTTTTAAGCTGGGAATATTTTCCTTCTTGTGCAGCTTCAGCCATTCACCAGTACCTGTCTTTAATCGTGACATGATCTGGGGGAGAAGTACCAGCCCAGAGGCATCCCCAGTCCAGTCCCACACCCTGCACATGGGGAACAGGATACAGATGGGGGACCAAAGCCTGGATGTGACCATTCCCTAAACCGTGTCAGTTTCTAAACATCAGGAGGTGTTTATTTACACCACCTCCTCCTCCTGATAGCAGCAGGAGATGGGGGCATTTAATACATGAGGCTTTCCCCAGCTTCTCCCATCTCTCCAAGAAAAAAAAATCAGCAAGGGAGCTGTGATGAGGCCCCTGAAACTTTGCAGTGGATTTTTTTTCCCCCCTCCTTCTCAGAATGACTATAGAGCCCTGAGTACATATTTGCTCAGTCCAGCCCATACTTAAACACACACAGATGCTGGGCTCCCCAGGGGACAGGAGCTCCCTCAGCTCCGCCAAACACGGTGGTCAGAAGCGAGACAGACACCTCAGCAGAGGTGGAAACATCTGCCCAGGGAACCCCTTTCAAACCAACCCCTTCCCAGCCTCCTTCCTGAGCCCCTTCTTCCCAGTAAATATCTTCAAAATAGCCACAGCAAGAGCTTGAAAAAGGTTTGGGGTGAGGCTGCAGATGGGGGGAATGGGGTGGGCTGGGTATGGCTTCATGTCTCCGTCTCCCCACTCCTTCCCTCACGCAGTCCCTAACTGGAGGGCAGGGGGTGGGACAGGGTGATGGGATGGGGTGGGATGGAGGCAGGACTGACCCCGTGCTTTCAAGTCCGCCACTTACAGTCTGGATACGACAAACAAATGGGGTCCTGGCCGGGAGGGGGGGTTTATACCTGGATCGCTCCCCCCGCAGCCGGGGAGAACCGCGGAGGCCGGCAGGGAGAGGCAAAGGGTTTGGGAGGAGGAGGAGCAGCAGCAGGAGGAGGAGGAGGAGGAGGAGGAAAAGGAAAAGATTGCATCAAGAGCAGAACTTTTTTCCCCCCCTCTCTCTCTCTTACAGGAAGCCCAACTCTACCTTAGCCTTGGAAAGAGCCCCTTTTCATAAAATTAGCTGAAGGCACCTATTCACAGCCATGGGGCTGTGAAGAGAAAAAAAAAAAAAAAAAGGCAAGCAACAAACCGACTGTAGAGTTTTCGGGTTTTAATTTTTTTCTCTCTCTCCTTTTTTTTTTTCTTCGCTCCAAAAAATCAAACCGAAATGCACAGAGCTCCACTCCGCGAAAACTTGATGTTTTTACCGTCTGCTCTCTGATAGATCTAGAGAGGAGGTTGGCTTAGGGTTTTTTTTTTCCCCCCCTCCTATATATCCGCTGCTTCTACAAGGAAAGAAGCAGACACACACACACACACAAAAAAAAAAAAAAAAAAAAAAGGAAAAACCCCACCACAACTTGATTTCCAAAGCTCCCCCAATGAGTCAGCCCGAAGCGTGGAGTCTGGGTGTGTGTTTGCCCGCGTGTTGCAGCCTTGTCATGATTTTTAGCCCCCTCCCCTCCTCGACTCTCCTCCCACGTCTAAAAATGATAAGGGGATGGGTGCTGCAGCCTGCTTTCGGCTCTCATATAGCTTGATTGGGGGGGGGGAAGCATTTTATTTTATTTTATTTTATTATTTTATTATTTTATTATTATATTATTTTATTGTATTTCTTTTTATTTTCTTTTATTTTTTTGTATTTATTGTTTGTTTGCTTGTTTTTTCCTCGTAGTTTTATGAATGAAACCGCCCAGCTGAGTTGGGAATAATATCCCTTGCCCTGAAATTCCGAAAAGCTGGTGAATCCAGGCAGGGAGTGGGGAGGGGGGATGCGATGGGCTCCGGGTGGCAGCGGCTGTCCCCGGGGCGCCTGGCGGGGGCTCAGCCCCGACTCCTCCCCGGGCGATCCCGAACGAGCCCCGGGAGGCTGCAAACTCCCCTCCCCGACTTTCGGGAGGCTCCTGCTGGGTTCGGGACGGAGGAGGGTGAGCGAGTGGAAAATAAATTTTTAAAATAATTTTAAAATCCCCCCACAGCCGAAGATTTCAGAATATTTTGCGGAGTAAATGAAAAAAAAATTAAAAAAAAATCTAAACTAAACTATTTAAAGAGGGTGACGAGGCGGGGGGGAGTGATCTCGCAGCCCCGCGCTTTCCTGCCGCACTCAATCGGCTTTTTGAAGCTGCAGAACCCTCGGAGACAGCGAGGGAGAGAGAAGCGAAAACCTCCCGGTTTGTACCTAAAACGGCAGCTGGCAGAATAAACCTATTGTGGAGCTAAACCGCGCCGGGATACCCCAGCAAAAAAAATCCCCCCGAGTTTGCGGAAAGGTAACTGCGGAGTGAAAAGAATTGCTGAGTTTTCGCTCTTTTTAACTTTCGCCTCTGCGTGTCGAATGGAGAAGACGTAAAAAAAAAAAAAAAAAAAAAAAAAAATTTAAAAGAGCTTTTTTTCCCTCCTCAAACCTCTCTGAAACCTGAAAGATAAAATTACTGGAGCTAAAAATAAAGCGGTGGTTAAAGCCGCCCCCACCCTCTCCAATCTCCCACCCCTTCCACCCCTCTCTCGCCTTCCCCCTCCCTCCCTCCCTCCCGCTCCCTCTTTCTGTGTGTTTGCGTTTGACAAAGAAATTATTTGAACTTCCCACTGCCTCATAAAAAGGAACCAGAAGAGCCCTTTTGACATATGGATGTGATTTTTTCTGCTCCGAGACAGATGCACAAGGCGAACCACCAGCACCGGGGGCTGCGGCTCTGAAGGGAGCGAAGCCGCTCCGCCTCGCATGGGCTCCTCGGAGCTGCCCACATCTCCAGCCATGAGAAAAAGAAGCAAAGGACCGGGGTTTCTTGTCATGTGCCTTTCTGGCTAAAACTGTGGAAACAAACAAACAATCAAACAAATTCTGGAAAGGGGGGTTGGGGGGGTGGGGGGTGGGGGGCGGGAGGGAAGGAGAAGGAGAAATCATCTGCAAGAGGAGAGCTGGAAGACCTCTCGTCCTCCTACTTCCCTGAGCAAGCTTGGATGCTGGCAGAAGCCTCTTGGATATGGGATCATATCTGGTTTATCACAGTCTGGGTTTGATCCTCTGCTGCTCCGTCCTGAGTTCAGTCTACGCTCTGGTGAGTCCCTCAAGCTTTTGCCCTTCTCGTTCTCCAGCGATGTTTCCTCCCCGCGTAACGCACTGTATCAAGGATTTAGACAGCAGAATGTTGCGTTTGGTGGGTTTTGTTTTGTTTTGGGGTGGGGTGGGTTTTTTTGTTTGTTTTTGTTTTGCAGCCCAGTGGTTTATTTCGCGGGCAGATTGTTGTGTGCAGTTGGTCTCCTCAGAGCTGCTGCACCAGATGAAATTAAAATGTCTGTGCTTCCCCAAAGAGTTTGAATCACTTTTAAACCCCTCCGGCCAGGACCGCGTGCAATTTGACAGGGCTCTGGGGAAAGGGTTTGAGGGAAAATTTAAGACACCTATAGGGAAAGGGCAACTTTGCTTCTTTTCCTTGTTCTTTTTTTTTTTTTTAATCCAGCCACCCCTCCCCAAGACGATACATTTAATTTCAATTTAATCTGCAAATCTGCTTAATCTCAGCCAAACAGTGCCTTCCTCTTTGGGATTAAATTTGGAAAGGACCTCAGAGCGCAGGGCTCGAGGACAGTTTACACTCAGGAGCGTGAAAGTAGTATTAACCCTTTGATTCCTGGCCCCATTTTCACCTGTTCCTGCACACATCAAGGGAGAGTATCTTCCTAGAGGTAGCAAAAAGGGCTGAAGTCTGTCATAACTGCCTTGACGATAGTGTTGGGGAATGGGCTAAGATCCACAGACGCCCTTATGCAGCTCCAAGTGGTCTCCAAAGCGCTTCTGCAGAAGCGAAGGGAAATGTTGTACATAATTGGCTGCCAGATGTTAAGACACTGATGGGAACGCTGGTTTGACATGGTCTTTCCTTGCTTTCTCCATCCCTGGAACCACCACTACTGGTACCATTTCTCAATGCCTTGTGGCATAGGAAGGGGCATGACCACCACCTAAAGTGGTGTCTGCTTTCCTTGAGGGATGGAGATGTGTTTGATAGGGAGTGGGCTCACTCTGACCTTCCAGGAACCATCACCCTGGGCCTCATTCCCTGGGTTTAGTAGGGACTGCAGGGCTGGTAGAGGGGGGTATTTCCCCACACATCCAGCACCAAACTAGAGGGAAGCATCTCATCAATAAATGAGAAGAAACAGCCCCTCGGAAGACAACCCTTGTTGCAGTCTATCCCTGTCTTGCTCCATCTCTAAGCACAAATAAACCTTTCAAAACCCAAAGAAAATTGGGAAGTTGGGAGAACCACTTGTAGATTTGCTGAGGGTATAGTGACAGTTGAGGTTTCTCCCCTGTTCTGGGGTTGGATTAGCATCTCCGTGAGCAGGTGTGACTGTGGAGCCATACCATGATAGGGTCGGTCCTGTAGCACCTGCTACCCCCCACATCCACAGCCCTGCTGCCGCTTTGGTGTCTCGGTAGGTACCAGTGAAAATCAAGTTTGTGAAAGAGCCAGACTGGAGCTTGGCAAACTTCAGCACTCAGACACGACAGGCGAAGTTGTAGAGTGCATCTCCAGACCCATTCCCAGTTTACTCCCCTCTCCCAGTGCACCCCAGTACCTCCAGAAGTTGCAGAGGACCAGCCAGTGAACCAAGCGTCAGCTGTCTCATGTTCCCAGTGGGCATTTTATTTTTGATACCCCCATCATGATGCTTTCAGGCCACAAGTGATTTGCTCAGCAGCGCTGGGAGGTGACAGGGGCTTCTGGCTGGAGCAGCTGAGTGTTCCCCATGCACTGGCTTAGGGTAAGTCGGACCTGGACATGAAACAGGAATAGCTCTGCCAGAATCACAAAGGGGTAAGAAAGCAGGGAAATTCACTGAGATGGGCCGGGTGAGGAATGCACAACAGTATTTGCTCTGCTGCTTTTCTGAACTCCTGATCCCCTCCTGTAGTGATTTGGGGTCCTGCTGCTGGAAACCCCATTCAGTTTAATTAGGCCCAGGCTGAGGTACGTGGTTTAGACCCTTCCCTTGCTTTTCAAACCCACTATCAACAGCTGAAGGAGTTGCCAGAAGGTTTGAAAAGTTGTCCCGACAATTCAGACGATGCAGAGATATTGCGTGTCCCTTCTGGCATCCACTTAGGCCAAATAAGAAGGTCACCCCATGTCATCCCACGGTGCAACAACTTGTGAGTCAGGGAACAGCTTGCAGGGTGCCCAGAGCCGGATTTTTTTTTTTTTTTTTTTTTTTTTTTCTTGCTGTTGTTGTTTCCTTCCCAAACTAACTTGAGTTTTAAACAAGCTTTGAAAATGCGGAATGGTATTGACTGCGTGTTTCAGCATGGTGATTTCTTGGTAGCTACACTCTAAGAAGGGTCATATAGATACAGAATATTTGGCTATTTATTGGGTCCGAGCAATTTTTATGTGCTGCCATCAATAGAAGTCACCAACAGCCTCTCTCCTAGAAGCAACAAGCAAAAATCAATGAGAGTAGCTGCAGAAGGACAGGGATGCAAGGACTTAGTTTAGAGACGGGCTTCCTGGCAGCTTTGAGCTGAGCTAAAAGTGGTACCCGATCCTTCACTCCCCCAGCAGAGCAAAGCAAACCTCCGTTGTGTGGTTTGAGTCAGGAGGATCCCCGCAGACTGGGGCAGCCGATTGCTCAGAGCTTCAGGGCACAATTCATCTGTCTGAGGCTGGAAGACTTGAATCCTGAGAGCCCTGACCCTAATTGCTGGGCTCTTTGTAGGTTGGTCACTTTGCATCTGAGAGTTGGTGATGCCGAGATGGGGCAGAACATAATGCGCCCAAATCTGAAGCTGTTGCTCCCATTATTCCTTTTGTCAACCAACAAAGATGACAGTAAAGGTGCTTTTTGAAGCAAGAGTGCTGAAGTAGAGATTGGAAATGGTTTCTTTGATTTCCTGTGGCACCAGTACATCATGGGGCAGGACACTGGCAGCGAGTCCTCTGAGAGTTGAAAGTGTCTGTGCAGAAGTCGTGCCTCCCCAGCCATGAGCCTGTGGCCACACAAAATTCATAGAGAGGTCAGCATCCCTGCCCTGAGTTTTTGAGGGGCAGCTGAGAGGGACTGTCTTTGATGTAGGGTAAAGTATTGGGTGAAGCTCTGCTCTCCTCCAACTCCCCTGGCAATCCAGAGAAGTCATCCCCCAGCATTGCCCTGGGAATACCGTGATTAACACCTGCCTAAATAGGGAGGGAGACGTCCATCAAGCACTTTGTGCCTGAAATCTGGCAGGGTGAGGGGGTAAATTCGGGTTATTTGGTCCAAGGGCCAGGGAAATAAGATTGGCCGGAGCCACACAGCCCTGCAAAGATGGGCTTGAAAAGAAGGTGTGTAGAAAAGCTTTAAAAGTAGAGACAGACATCAACAGAGCATGGGAGAATGTAAGATGTAGGCACTGTGATTTTATCTGAAAGGTGCTGCCAGAGCTCCTTGCAGAAAAACCTCCCCATGTCCCACTCATCCAAAAGCTCCATCATTTGCTTCACTGACCCCTTCAGTTTTCATTTTGCTTCCTTCTCTTACCAGTCTCAGCCTGGCAGCCCCCAACCCAGTTGTCCCTGTAGGAGATATTCTGAAAAATAATCATAGTAATCATCACCATCCACCAGCCTTCTGCAGGGCTTTGGAGCAGAATAGCTCTGTTTTGGGCAACAGGTATCAGCCTGACCCAGCTGCAGTCGGCCAAGCTCAACATGACACAGGGAAGTAGGTCCATGTGGGGTACAAAATGGGTAGCAAAAGGGCCCCCCACTTTACTGGGAGGGTGTTGCCTTTTGGCAGTGCCTGGGGGTGCTGCACATCAGGGGGATGCATTTTCGTAGCAGAATGTTCTTGACCCCTTTCTGTTTGCTGCAGCCTGTTGTTCCTCAGCTCTGGCCCCGCTCATGCTGCTTGGGCAATGCTGAAGCTTCCCTCTGGTTTTGCAGAAAAGCTGTTGGTCTCCCCCAGAAATTCAAAGGGTGTCAGGAGGGGATTGGGAACCCTTTCTTGCAGGCATAACCCAAAGCAGGGACAAGCATGGCCAGGTCACCTCCAGAAAGGTCCCAGCCCCTATTCCCAAGGGAGCAGCACTGGTATGAATCAGAAAGTTTGCACCAGAGCAACACTCAGATCACCAACTAGCCAGGACCCTGGTGCTCAGGCAGCAAAGAGGCTGGATTAAGGAGGTGCTGGTCAGCTTTTGGCTCTTTGATTTGTTTCTTGTTGTTCCTCTGATCAGATCCACATCTTCATAGATTGGGAAAGGGGAAGGATTTGAAGTTGAATAATTTATAGCTGAAAGGGAAAGATAATTGTGTCCTGCCTCAAAACGCAGCCCATAATAAAAAAGAATAATAATAATAAAACAATCTTATACAGAGATCCTGCAAATCCCGACTGGCTGTCTAACTTTATTAAATGAAGACAGACTCCGAGTGCAGGGAAACAATGTCTGAAATGTTCTTTTCTCCGCACACGCTTGGGAGCGTGCCCATCCCTGCCCCATGTATTTACGAAAGATACAGCTTTTGTTATTGTACTTCGGGATTAGCAGATATCCCCGGACTATAAAACACTCAACCGCAAAATATAAAGCAAACAAGCCTCCCCGTCAGGGTAAGGCATGGGCTGTGATTTCATCCCATGCAAGCCAAAAACAGTTCAGCTGCCTGGTGGCAAGTCTGACCTGAGCAGGCTGGGTTTGGTGTGAGCTCCTTGCCCAGGGAAGAGGAAAAGCAACAGGGCAACTGTGCACGCAGGGAGGGTCAAGGCTGGGGGAAATGAAATCCGAGGTGTGCCTTTCAGGTCCAGGCAGTTGTTGTTTGGTTTCTGCCCTCCTAGAAATAGCCCTGGAGCGGTGTTTTGAGAGCAGTGGGATTACTCCAGCTAAGATGGTGTGTCTGCAGTCCCTGCCAGGGGTACCCCCAGCCCAGGCAGCTCAAGCAGAGACAGCTGCTGCCTCTGCCACCACTTCCATGTGTTTCCATGTCTCTTTGAAAAACGATGCTGAGAAGCTGAGAGTTGTCCCACAGCCGTGTGTCTCTTCTCCTGGGCTGGATGTACTGATAAGGGCCTCTCCCAGGGCATAAAGATGCTGGCTGGAGGATTTCTCTTTGCTTAGGAAATGCACCGCTCAGCCCCTCATTCAAAATCCGTTGAAATCAGTCTCCTGGTTTTCAAGGTTATTTGGGGCTCAGACACCGCACTCATCGCACTGAAACCTCTAAATCGCAGCTATTGCCGAGCAGCCTCTGACCAAGTAGGTGAGGTGAGGTGGGAAACCACCTCTCCTGGCACCAAGATACAGGGCTGGGGAAATGCTGGTGCCAGGAGTCGGTGGCAGAGCGGTGGCTCCAGCTAAACCCTGCAGTTGTAGAATTTTCTTTGGGTCTAAAGAGCAGAAGGGGGGAATAACAGAGCTGGACTACAGCTGCCTCCAACTCAAACCCCTCCCAGGAACTGGCCCTTGTTGCTGCCGCACGGCTCCATCCTCATCCCGCACTGCTGGGGGAGGGCAATGAAACCCGTTGCGTATTTAAGTACTCACTAGACTGTAGGTCTCCAACTCCACAGCTCTCACTGGGACCGTTTCAGCATTTTGAGCTCTGATCCCTTCAAACCCCCTCACCCTCTGACACTGTCCGGATCAAAGGAAGCAAGCAGCAGGGATCCCCCACCCTCCTGAATGGGCTGTTTCTCTGTAAAAGCACAAGCATAGAGGGATTTCTCTGCTGCAAGTGAAATTTTACCATCTCTCAATTAGTAACAATTTCAACAAAAAAACCCAAAGAAAATGTGTTCCTTAGGGCAAAGCCCGACCAAAAGGAAGAACTCAACAGGATCATCCTGTGCTAAAGATTAGACCATATCAAAGATATTTTTCCCTGACGTGGAGGATTTGCTTTCTCCCTTTGCATCCTCTTGCCTGTTGTAATATCATTTGGCTATCTCAACCCATCACACCTCAGCCTTCAGCTGGCCTTGCAGGATCTGCGGCACTAAAGATGATCTTTATGTGGCACCTCTCACAATGTGGTGATAAATAAATTACCTTTGGGGCTGAAACTCAGCCAGCAGAATACCTGCTGGGGCAGACTGAGCCTTGATGTCTTGTGTCGTGGGAAGAAAACACCCAAACGCATGCTTGATGTACCTGGCTTGGCATTGATCCTGTCATTTCCACCGAGGTGAGGCTGACACTTGCCAGTGATTAGAGGACCTCTGTGTTTTTTCCCTTTGGAGGCTCAGCCTGGACTGACTTCCAGAAACCTGATTGTCAGGAAAGGAATATTTTGGACTGATGGCCTCCTCTTAACAGATCGTACTTTGATCCTCCCATAACACAAATCCCCTGACAGCGTTCAGGTGATGGTTCAGTTGTTGAAATCTTCTGCAAGACTGGCCTGTCTCTCTGGCCAAGTGTTTTCCCCTTTACCCAGCAAAGCAGAAAGTGGACTTCTCTGCCCCTTTTCTCTCTCACCCCTCCAGCATCTCTGGTTCAAGGCATTTCATCAGCACAGGGATTGAACTCCTGTCTCCTTTCTTCCCTCCTGACTGCGTGCACCCTTCCATGAGCGGATACAACTCACTGAGCTTGCACAAAACTAACCCAAGAAGGAAAAAAGAAAATAAATGTAGCAGAAGGTTTGTAGCTGGGTCAGAGAATGGCACCTGCACAGCAAATAGTTGGATGAATACCCGAGACATGCAAGGGAGATATTGGGTCACAGAGGTGGGGACAAGAAGGGATGAACAGCCAGTAACGTGTGCAGGTTTGCCCTGACACCATGGTCGTGATAAGCTGGCATAAAGCCCCCCAAATCCTCCATTTGACAGACCCACATCCCATCCCTGTTGCACCTCCCACTCCTCTGCAATAAATACACGTACAGCAATGGGAGCCACAGGTCTCAGCATGGGCTTAGTGTAGGTTCCATGACACCTCTGAACCTCCACAGCATCAGCCATACCATCTGATCATCTGCATTCTTCTTGGCAGAGTTTTTGTCTGAGCTGGTGAGTCCTGCTGGTAGTGCCAAGAGGTGGTGCAGGATAACATAGGTGAGGGGTACTGGATACACTCTTGTTTTATGTGGGGGGAAATCAAGTTTAGGCTAGTAGAAAGGAGATGTGCTGTGCCACTTTGCTTCAGGGCCAGAGGACAGGACTCAGCCCTTGTACTTAGCAGCTCAGACATAAACAGGGACTTCCAAGACTCCAAAGTGGCCCAGACAAGCTGCGATACAACACAGTTGGTGCCAACCCACCTGCTTTCTGCTCTGTTGCTTGCAAAATGGTCAAGCCAAACCATTCCCTCTGTGCCTAAGTCGAGGAAGGCGTTGAGCCAGGCCATCCTGCCCTAGCCCACCTCTCTGACCCTATCAAAGTGCAGAACAAATGAACCTTCAAAGTCTAAAGGTGTTTGGTGTCTTTGAGTTTTTCCACTGTAACAACCTCGAGCATCAGCCATCTGTCAGATAAGGGCAGCTCATCAAAAGGAGACTTGGCCTCTCGAAAAAGACCTCCTCCTAGACCAGTGTCTGGGGCAAGGGCTGGAGCTGAATTGCTGTCTCAGCACCGAGGCACTCTGGTTATCTCGTTTTTCACAAGGCTGCCTTGTTGCTAATCAGGGTTCCTTGATGTTATCTTTCCTTCAGCCTCCCTTCCCGTCTCTCCAAGCATTTCAGTGTATTTGTTTGCTCTTGCCACACTGCGAGCAAGAAGCAGCCTCAATTGCACCTGTAGAGGTGGGTTTGAAAATCACTGGATGTCCTTAGAAAACCTTCTCTTCCCTTCCCTGAACTTTGGCTTAGGACCTAAATGGGGGTGGGTGGTTTTGTGTGTGTGTGTGTGTGTGCATGTTTCAACAGAAAAGTGTGTGCTACGCAAAACTCAGCTCACGCTTGTCATGGTTTAAGGGGTGAGAATTTTGTAAGGAGCAGCAGATGGTAGGGACCTACCACCTCTTGGGCACACATAGCAGAGGACAAATGATCAATTCACTGAGACTCAGTGGGGCTTTGGGGGACCCCGCCCCTGTTTAGGACTACTAGTAAGTCATTTCATCATCATCTTATTGATTTCTTCACCTGATTTCTATGCCTTGAGCTTGCAAGGGATTGCAGCATCCCAGGAGATCCCGGGGCCCATCCTGTACACTAACTACAGGAACGGTGCTGTTAGCAGATGTGGAGTGGGAAATAAGCTATTTCTCAGCTTAGGAGGGTTTCAGAAGTTGGAAGCTCCCTGGCCCTGTTCTGCCCAGTAAGGCTGGGACTGCTGGACCCAGGAGCATCGTTTGAACCGGATTTTGTTCACACTTACCTGCACTGTGCTGGTCTCCTGCTCCATCTCCCCATCACGATGACAGCCTGCTCTGTCAATTCTGTCGCTGTCTTTTGCTGTTCTTTCACAAGGGGGCTTCATTCAGACCACTCTCTGTAGGCACATGGAAGCCCACCAAAAGACAAGGCTGACTTCAACTCATGCACAGGCTCACTTGTACCCAGACCATGTTACTGCCGCTTCCCTTACCCACAAGACCTGAGAATGGTCTCTAACCCACTTTATTCAGGGACCCCTGAGACTGCTCAGCCATAGGATACTATAGGCTGAGTAATTACTTCATTGATCTAGTGAATTAAACCACATTAGGCAATGCCTGATCTCCTCCAGGAGCAAAGAGCCAGTAGCCCCTTTGGTTTTATAAAGATACAAATCAAATTCCAAAATTCAGCGAAACCACTGGGCTGATTTCCATGAACTTCACATGCCGTTTCCATCTATCCTGCTTTCATTGCCTAAGCCCCGGGCTCTCCTCAACATTACCTTGACTTTCTTTTCGACTCCTACATCCCGAACCACTTCTCCTTTCAGACACTGAGCAATCAGAGCTACAGTAGCTTTGAGACACCGGCTATGGCGAGGGATTGCGAGGAAATGACTTGTTTCTCCTGGCTGTACTCAAAGAGTAAGATCAATAAAGCGACATTAGGTAGCATATCTGTTCCATGGTTAGCAATTTCACTCAGCTCAATAAAAATAGAGCAAAAAAAAATCAAAGTAGAAGAAGGAGGGAGCTGGTAAGAGGTGGGACTGCTGAGAGATGACCAACATACGGAGCTTCAAAAGCTAGAACTGATGTCTTAACAAGAGGTCCGTCAGCTTATGAAGCTTTTAACCTCTTGGGGTTGATATTCCTGAAGTTTTCTCTGCGCTTGTGTTTTCTTCCAGTGCCCTTGAGGTTACACGCACTGAACTGCTTGCTCTAAAATAGCCTCTTCAGTAAGGAGAGGAGACCAGGAGCTGAGATTTAGCTCTCCCATGGCCTTTCTGTGTGCTTTCAGGCATTTCTTGCTCTGAATGTGCAGCAAAGGCACAGAAGACTGGTGGGGAGTGAGGATGGACTCTGTGCGCTTAAAAATGTGGTTTATTTTTATCGTTCTTCCCAGAAAAGGGTAAAAGAGAGAGAAATGGCTCTATAGGCACCGAGATCAAAATATTTTCCCAGTCAAACCAGCCATGGTTACTAAAACACACACCAGAGGGTGGTCAGGGGGTCTGATATACTGTATCTAATGCAGACGTGGCTTATTTTCCCTCGTACTAAACCACCAGGACTGTTCCTCCAAGACAGCCACCAGCTGGGGATAAAGCAGACAGGGCTGATTTCCCTTGCTTGGCTTTAGTAGTGGGTGCTTGTGCATCTCAGAGCTGTCCTGCAGCCTCAAGGAACCCACCTGGCTGCAGAGCATCCTGACACACATCATCTGTGACTGCACCCCACAGAAGCTGGGGGGCCTCAAGGTATTATGTCCTCAGCAGACAAAGACACGGGGTTTTGTATGAAACTGTTCTGTACATGTGTATATACAAGTGAGCGTGTGGGGAGAACTGTACACCTCTGACTCATGCCATAACATTGTTAAACAGTCTTGGAGCATCCCACCATATGATCCCACTGCAGAGCACCAGCTTCATCTCCAGTTCATTTCCCACCATGACTAGTGTTTCTTCGTCAGTCTTTCACCACCACAGTGAAACATGTTTGTTGGGGTTTGGTTTTTTGGGGTTTTTTTTGTTTGTTTGTTTCATTCCTGGGATCAGATTTTCTCTGTGATTTGCCTTAACCTCATCATAAAACCCACAAAACTCAAGGGACCAGAGCCTTCTGCTGGCGTAAATCAGTGGTGTTCCTGTGGAGTGCAGAAGGGCCAAGAGAATCTCATCTGATGTCAATCAGTGTCACTGCAGGGACGTAGGAGAGAGCCAGAGGGTAAATTGGAGAAGCCCAACTGGCACATGCTCGTCCTGGTCCCCTGGCCCTGGGTTGCATCTGGACGGGGAGAGGATTCTGCGAATTGAGAGATCTGGGTCGGATGACAAGCCTGCAGTTTCCAGATGCTTCTCCAAACCACGTTCGGCCATGCTTCAGTAGCTTCTTTTGTGGCTGGCTGCCTTGTGCAATGAATGCCTTCTTGAAAGCATCTAAACTACAGCAATTTGGGGGGATCTGAAAGGGGGGGGAGTATCGCTCTTTTTTCTGGCTATGGTGGCGGTGGAGAAGGACGATAAGCAAGTTGGCAGGTTGGATTTTTCAAACCACAGAACAGGGCTGGATTCAGCTGCAGATTTGAGTCCATTCTTAAAGGATGTCAAATCATGATGTCTGAATCTCTGGGATATCAGTAAATCATCAGTGTTTAATAGATGATTGGGTTTTCTTCTCTCCCACCCAAATTTTTATACTGGTTTTGCACTTGGTGTCATCAACAATGTTGGTGTGAGCAACAAATTGAACTTTAGGTGTCTTTTGCACACACTTTGTAGGACTGGAAGTGGGAAATCAGGCCATTCAAAGTTACAGCTACTATGTGCTCATATTTTACTCTGTCATCATCAAAAGTTGACTCAGGTTTATGGAGGAGCAAGGGGAGGGGAGAGTGCTTCAGCCGGTGAAAATGGAAGAGAGTCAGCCCTTATTTTGCACCCAGGTAAGGATCTGGCCCTGGTTCTGTGCCAACAAGTCTGAACATAAAGAGGATCTCTGTAGGGGTCAATGCTGGCATGTGCTAGGCTGACCTGACTCAGCACTTCCTAGGGTCATAAGGGCTCTGTGCTACCCAGATAAGCAGATCAATGGCCGAGCTGAAGGGCAAACTGACTGCCATCCCATGAACAGAGCCAGGTGGAAGAGAGTCCTGAGGTGGACCAGAAGCAGCCAGACCAGGTGGATCCTGCCTCCTCCAGCCTGTTTTACTGCCAGCGCACTCCCTGGCATTGTTTTAGCTCTTACCAGCCTGCACCACCTTCATGGTTAAGCATGTTTCATGTGTTCTGTGGGCTGTAGGAGGTGGTTTGGATAAGGCCACATTGCTTTGGGAAGAGGATATTGTAGACGTGGGGATGTGGGCATGGCCAAAGGGGACAGAGAACAGGACTCAGCTGATTTATTTTCTCACAGAGGATTAGCTGCTGCTTGTGGTCCTATGGGCAGACACTGCAGCAGGTCCCACTCCGCGGGTGCCTGGCTGGATCCCTGCTACCGTCATATCCAAGGCATCACCAGCCCCAAAACGGGGCTCTTTTGGGACTCCCGCTACCATCAACCACCCAGTACCCCTGGAGTGTGGGGATACTTCTATCCACACAGAAAGATGCCCTGTTGCAATGTGCTCCAAGGTTGACTTGGCCGCTTGCAATGGGTCGCAGCCTGTCCTTTTCACTCCACAGACCTTCCTCTCTCTCCCCTCCATCTCCCCCCCGAGGCATGCACAGCCGTTGCAGCTTTTCTCCTGGTTGTGAGTTCCGCTGTGGGTCTGAGGCCATGGCTGCACTTAGCTCCAGGTGAGCAGCATGTCAAGCCCTCCAGTGTCTCCCCTCCATGCCCAGCAAAAGGAGGAGACAAGGGGGATGTCGGAGCTGACTGGCTGAAACTGGGAGGACGTCATGCCCCAGAGCTGCCTGCACAGCACTGAGGGCTTAATGTGCCATAATCACAGAGCTGGCCTTGTTGTAATGACATCCCGACCATGCACAGCTCCCAGCCAGCGCTGGCAGCTCCTGCACTCCCTGCCCACAGTTGCTGCTGGGTGGTTTTCTTGGAATGGATCCCCCTCCTCCTCAAGCAAATGGCGAGGGGTCTGCAGGGAGGAGAGGAGAGAGCAGGGCGTGTGGTGGGGTCCCATCTTGGTCACGATGGAGCCGACCCTATCAGGCTGTGAATCAGGACATTAATCAGTGTTGCAGGGCTTGGGACGGGGTCAGATACCTGTGGTTTGAGGCATGCTGGCAGGGCTCAGCATCGCCGGAGTCATAATACCACACACTGCTCATGAAAGAGGGGAGCTGCGATGTTCCAGAAGGCATGGTGCTGGGAGGGAACTGGGACGGGCTGAGGAGGCGGCTGCTTATGAGGACGGGAAAGGAAAGCAGAAGGAAAGAGGAAAAAATTAGAAAGAAAGAAAGAAACCTGCTCCATGGGTTTCCTGGCTGCTCTGCCTGCAGGAGTATGAGAGGAGAGGGCTGCCTGCTTTATAACCTGCCTACTGAGCCTTTGCCCTGCCCCTTGCATCCTCTGTACAGGGAGTTTGCTGCTCATCCCTTCCCACAAGTTCTGGCAAGAAAGTGAGGATATGAGAGCATGAAAATGAATTACACCAACCAGGCAGGAGAAGTGGCAGAGGAGGGTGTGAAGGCAGGGACCTAAAGGAGCTTGGGAAATAAATAAATGGGATTTTTGTTCCTGGAAAGGGGGGACCAGTGGAAACAGGGCCTCTTCATTGTCCCTCTGATTGAGGCTTCTTTGCCTTCCAAGGCAGCATGAAACAGGCTCTCAGCTGTGTCTGGCTGTCAGAGGGTATTAGGTGTTATAAAGTCTAAGGAAAGTTGTCAGGAATTCAGGTTTGGGTCCATCTGGGGAGTTTGCAGAGCTTTCCATGCTGGTTTGTCTCCACACATCACAGGACACCATGGGTGAGTTCACTGGATGGGAGAAGATCGGAGGATCTCCTATGGGAAGCCGAATCAAAACAGAAGGGTATCAGCTGGGGTGCACACCCATCTGGGGACAGCCCTCAGAGAAACATGCTGTGGTACCCTGTCTCAGACCTCCTGTCCGCCCCTTCATCCTTCCAGTCACTGACAGCACAAGCAGGAGAGCTGGCCCAGCCACGCCCAGCACAAATCATCCCAGGATGGGAAAGGGACCGTAACACCACGCTGCAAATGCGCCAGGCTGGAGAAGTGGAGAGTGTAGGGAGAGAGAGGGGTCTGTGTTTGCAAACAAGAGCTGAGCATGCTGTGAGGGATTTGTGGGGACACCTCGGCTACATGAAGTTGTGTTTTTCCTTCTCTCTCTGCTGCCTGGAGGGAGGCAGGAGTCCCCATATCAAGCATGGGGCTGACAGTGACACAGTCAGGCTTGCTTGGAAGTCGAACAAGATGGATCTCACCAGCTTTTGGAGGCCACAGGTTCTCCATTTCCAAGGGAAGGAGGTAACCGAGTTTTTGTCCAAAGGCAGCAGAGATTCAGCAAGGAGGGAGGTGCTACAGCGGGCACCTAAAGGGAGGCAAATAGGACACACCATGGTGTCACCAATTTTTGCCCTGCTCTCGGGAGAACCTGGGTGGTGAGCTCATGATGCCGTAGACGTCTGTGAGCTGAATCAGTGGGCCAGCCATAGGCAGAGCAGCTCTCGGGAGACTCTGTGTCTGTCAGCCAGGTACCATCAGTGCTGACTGACATAAGCTGCTTCTGCCTGTGGTCTAGGCAGCCATCAGCCACCTCCAAAGAGGAGGTGTCAGGTCATCCTGCAAAACAAAGCCCAAACCTATTAGACTAGCATTCCATCTTTCCCCTTTCTGTTTTTCACCTGTTTCTGGTTTTATAGCCTTATTGTTTCATCTTTTAACCACAGCGGGCTTTAGGCCACCCTCCCTGTCCTTAAGACAATAGTATCGTATTTGTGGAATCACAGTTAGCAGCATCAGCAGGATGTTCTCAAAGGCTTCCTGGTCTCTGTGAATACTGTCTACTCTGAATTTATTTTGCTGGTTGATGCCCACAATTGACCTTGTAAGTCCTTTCCTCTGTGAAGAAAAAACCTCTTCAGTCTCTGCAGTACAATGGACATCTCTTTCTCATTCTAATGAAAGAGAGTTGAAGGTGGCACCCAGTGCTGCAGTGAAGGAGACCCTGTCGTAACAACACATTTGAATGATTAGAGGCAGATATTCTCCAGATTATGATATTTGCTTAAAATAACATGAGCTTTTCAAAAAGTGCAAGATTTTATTTCTCTTCCTTTTCTTCCCCTTATTCTGGCACTCTGGAGTTAATCACCTCCAGCTTCTTTCTGCTGCCATGGAAGGTAAATTTGTGCTTTTATTTTAAATGTGAGCTGTGTGTCCCCCAAGACTTGACTCCAGAAAATAAAGCTCAAAGAAAACCAGGCTTAAAAAAAGAACCGATAAAGGACCGAGACTTCACAGTTCTGATGCATGACTGGCTGCCCATGTCCTTAAAGGGCAGGGAGGAATGAGTAAGAAAATACCGTTATTTTCTTCCTGCACGTCCTTCACAAAACATCCTCTAGAAGAAGTTGACAAAATAGATGCCTAAAGAGTTTGAGGGAGTTACTGAAAGTAAAAGCTCTTTGCTGTTTTTGTGTTCGTCATCCTGCCAGTCACAGTGAGGTAAAGGAGAGTGTTAGGGCAAATTAAAAGAAAACAATGATCTCCTGCGTTTTCGTTCCTCGGGGGATTACTGGTGTTCATTTGGTTTGTATATAAATAGGTGTTCTTCTGCAAATGCCTCAAAAAACCCATTGGTTTAATTTGTTCAATGTCCTGGGGATGATTTAGTGTCTTATTGGATCTGCAATGTTCAGCGTTAGATCTTGACATTGAAGTTTTCATGTTTAGGGGTGGGAAATGCGCCTTTGGAAAGGGCAAACCCTGCATTTGGTGCATGAAGTAAAAATTTTTAAAGGGTTGAAAAAGGAGTCCTGAATGTGACTAACAGAGGACAGTCACAGTAAGAAGCCCAGAGCTAAAAGTGGTCTCTGGGGAATCCATAGACTGTCACGAAATAAGTGAGATGTTTCAAGTAGCTGTGTGAGCACCTCACAGGGGGACACTTAGGAGGCTGCTTTCTCCTCCAAGAGGCTGCTTTCTCTTGGCTGTGTTGGAGGAGGCAGAGACAGCCGCATGCTCTGGTCCAGGTTCATCCTCCCTTCCCCTGGGCATCCTCAGCAGGACACTCGTCTTGCCTGCTCTGAGGTACCTAGGTGTCTGTCTGGTCTTTGTGCTTTGAGCTTATTCATGGAGCTCCAGCAATGAGCCCAGGGAGAGATTCAGTTCACAGGCAATGAAGACTCAATTCATTTGCCTTCATGTTGTCATCTAGAGGCACCCAGCATGTCTGAGATATCTGCCAAGGGCAGGTAGACATGGCACGGGACCAGCAAGAAGCCATGGATCAGGAGCTGGAAGCCAAGTGAGCAACTACAGGGCTTCAGGTTGCACTCAGCACCTTGTTTCTAGCCACTGAACAGACTCTTGTAAAGCAAGATTTGTGATTTTCCTCCCTGTGGTCGGAAGAGCAAGACAGAGACCTGGAAATAGTGCATCACCCTTCACAAGCAGAGTCTGTCTCTGTTGACTAAGCTGGAGGGACTTGCCCTAGGACAGCTCAGGTACATGTGGTGGATTTTGGCCTAAGTGATTATGCTGTTGTAATTTCTGGACAGTTCCAATTCCTGCAGCTGCAGTAGTAATGAAAGCGGTTGTTACCAATAAAAATCTCTCCAAGGCTGCAACAAGGCTGAGAATTTTATCCTTCCTTTCCAAGAATATCAGGCTTCTAACAACGTGTTTTAAATAAAAATTTTTAAATGCTTTTGTTGGTGGGAAAAAAAGCCAAAAAACTGCGATTTGTCTGGTTGTAAATAAAGCTACTAGTGTCAAAGACCAGAAGCAAAACACTCACTTGAACAAGGACTTACAAGAAAATCATGGCAAGTCACTGTCCCTGCCACCTCTCTGCATTTTTGTGTGGTGCTGAAGAGTGGCTGGTACAGTTACATTACGGACTCCCATCTTCTTCAGGAACATCTAGAGCCACAAAGAGTACCTGCCCTTTCAGGCTGTATCTCCCTGGCTTTGAGTCTGTAGTCCTCAGCTTCATTGGCAGTGATAGACACTGAGAAGTTTGTGAAAGGTGGCTAAAAATCCCAAAGTCTGTCATTAATAGACATTATTAGACATGCAGTTGTGATGCAAGGTCCACACCTCCACCAAGAAATGATGAAGGGCTCACAAATAACAGGGAAAGGTTCAAAGCCACCCTTCAATCAATAGTTTCCATATTTCTGTGGCCAAGGGAGCAGTTATCTGATGGTATCTCCTTCAGACCACCATGATTTTAATCCTCAGATCTTTAGTTTAAAATGTTAGTGTTTGCTCTGGTTCTGTAGAGAAACTGGGGATCACTTGTCAAGAACTTGTCAGCTGTTGTGGACCGTGGCATGGGAACACCAGCCTGGATGGAGACTGAGTCTGCTGCTGGCCTCTTCAACTGCAGACCAGAAGGTAGAATTAATCTCACCTTATCTAGCCTTTGAAAAAATATTTCTTGAGGTTTCTTCTATCATCAGTGTGTCAGTCACACGTCTACTCTCGTCCCATATAAGGGAGTTTGTATGGCCTGCTGGTTGTTCCTGCTTTTCTTTGTGATCTATCTATAGAAAGAGCCTTGAACAACACGCTAGGTTGGATGCTTAACCTTTATATGGCTGAGGATGGAGATGGCTCCTCACCAAAATAACCTGTGTGCTATTTCTGGCTCTGCCAATTACCCTGAGGTGACTTTGATAAGCCTTTTTTTTTTTTTTTTTGGTTCTTCTATCCTTTGTCCAACTTGCTTCTTTAGGCTTGGCTTTCGAAGCATCTAGGTACTAAGTGAAATCTGAGGGAGTTGTCACCAAAACAACTTTATACCCTAATTTCTGGGCCCTGAGCCATCAGTTCCCCAGAGGAGAGATGTGTTTTGCTGCAGGCATGCATAAAGATAAGCAAAACAGCAACAGACTCTTATCTGTGGCCTCAAAATGTGTTTGTCCTACAAATACTGATGTAAATCTCTGGCCTGTGCCTCCCACAGGAGTCACTAATACAGATCTCTAGGCTTTAGAGTGGTGGCTGGTTTTGCTGTAGGCAAGCGGCCAAAAACAACATCTCCCTGCCCTCCCCCTCCAAAATCCATTGTGTGACTCTAGTGTCTTATTTCAGATGGGGCTTCTTTATTTTCAGTTGTGACGGATCCTCAGGATGGAGGCAGCACATAGATGTGCATCTCATGGACACTCTGGCTATTCCAACTCCTGTTCAGAGGTGTTTGACACCAGCAGAGCAATAGTGGCTGATCTGAGGGGGAAATGAGAATGGGAGCTAGTGTTCCCCAGGGTCTACTTGCCCCTGTGGAGGATGGAATGTGGCCAGAGAAGCTTTCTGCTTTCTCATTGCCTCTGCTGCAAATCAACCCAGGATGGGAGGGAGGGGGGGTGTAAAAGAATCACAGTTAATGGATTTGAGAGATCATTACAACGGGAACTGCGCACGACAGTGCTGTGGTTTCATCAGCCGCTCTGAAATTGCTGTCTTCCCTCTCCCCCCTCCCCGCATCTGAGTGCTCATGGATATTGTTTCAGACTCCTGGTCAGCTGAGCAGAATAAGCCGAGTTTGTGCAGAGAATCAGTTTGTTTTCTCCAAAACTGACCCCTGTCTGTTCTTATTTCTCATGAAACAGTCTATGAGACTTTTGAATGTTTAGGAGGAATAGCCTCTGGCAGCCTTTTGGCAAAATAATCCCTCCTTCAAGCTGTTTTTTAATATGCGAATGCACATTTCATCTGTGGAACTCTGCTGTAAGTCTACATTATGACCGGAGTTAGGGAAGGATTCAAGTATGGACATAAAAATGGATAGAAGTGCCATTAATTTGACATTGCTAACGTTTTGGAGATATACTACAGTGTTTCAGGCCATGAGCCAGCCTGCTCTAAATAAAGGCCAAGAAGAAGTTTCTTGCAATGGAAGACTATTGAATAGCTGTGTATCACAAAATGTCTTTCACCTTCATCTGAAGTAGGTGGTGCTGGCCAGAATCAAAGGCAGGATGTTAGAATTCAAGATCAAGGGTATTACAGCCAAGCATGGTTTTGCAGCTCCTTCAGGCAGAGGTCAGAGACTTGCTACAAAGAGACTTGCAACAAAGCAGAGCATTTAACATGATGTAGTCATGAGAGTTCAAAGACTCCAACAAAATCCAGAACTCTTTAAAGGAGAAAAATGCTTTCCCCACAGGAAAAAGTCAGTGACTAGTCTACCCCACTGACACACCGAACTTGTGAGCTACTGTTGGGGTCTCTTTGGGTCACTCTTCTGGTTCAGTCATGCCTTCAATCATTGCAAGTCCTCTGTGCCACAACATCTTGAAACAATGAATCTAACGGCATGTTGCATGAGTGTCTCAAACCTCCCACCTCATGACTTCAGCTGATGTCCCACAGCTGCGTTGTCGCTTCACAGTTCTTGCAGACAAGGACTGCCAATGCTCCTAAGAACCATCCTTCTCCTTTCCTGGAAAGACATGGTGGGCTTGAGAGGGCTCCTGAGACCACATGGACGTGCTTAGTCTGTACTCACCGACTGAGGACATGTCAGCAGAAACTCCATCAAGTTGCTAAGGACACATGAGGAGCTTTTTGGCTCAGAGGTTATGATTCTGCCTTAAGCACCCCTTCAGTTCATTGCTGCTGAGCAGCCTTGTGTCTCTCAGATAAGAGAGTTCAGGCATAATGCTTTCTCACACATCCAGTGGAGGGGGTGACTTTGTCCCACTCTTGCAGGCAATGGCTCATTGCCACCTCTTGTTTGGGTTTCCACAGGCCTATGAAACTACTCCAGCAGCCTTCAGGTCAGTAGATTTCTTCTGTAGCTGTCAGCCTATATACATTACGTCTGTATGTTGGACAAGAGAGCCCACAGTCTCGCTCAGAACATGGCAAGAACTTGGCAGGGCATGTCCTTAGCATTAAAGGTTGGTAAATCACAGGTCCTCTGCTTTTTTATGCTGCCTGCCTGGATTCAAGGTCCTTGATCCTTTCCTTCTAGAGGCTCCATGTCCTGCACTTAGAGTATTGGAGAGATCTTTGCGGACATAAATAATAACAACATTCTTTGGTTGCCATGAAACTCCTTGTAGCAAGTGCAAAGGTCATCTGTGTAGACACCCATCTGTGTCCTGAGGTGGTCTAAGACTGACAGAGAACTCATGATCTGTGAGGCTGAGGAAAGAATACGTTTATTCTAGAGAAGATCAAGGGGATTCATGGTTACAGCCTTCCAACACATAAAAGGCTTCTGCACAGAGGAGGGAAGAGAAAAAAATGTTCCTCATGTCCCTCAGGGATAGGAGGTAATGACCTTAGATTACAGCAGAGGAAATCACATTAAATGTCAGGAGCAGCTTTGTAACAGAGGATAATAGGGCAGGGCAGCAGACGGCCTCGTGAAGGGAGAGAGACTGTCTGCCACTGACCTTCAGAAACAGCTCCAGCACCTCATCAGAGATATCACAACAGAGTTACTCTGAATTTCATTAAGAAAATGGACATGGTGCTTCCCACCAGGTCTGTCTTTCTAACAGTTCAGCAGTGACATATTTTCCCAAAGACCAGCCTGCCTCCTCCACCCTCCTCACTGTACCCAAAACCTTCCTTCTCTAAGACAACTTCCTAGCAGAGGATAAATTAAAGGAACCTGATCAGGGTCTTCAGAAACCCAGAGACAATCTGCTCTGCACAAAATTGTCCTTCAGGGAAGGAAACAGCATGTCCTGAAGGAATCACGACATTTTTAATGTTATCCTGGAAGGTTTTTTGCTTATGATGGTGATGACTGGAGAATGAAATGAGCTGGCTTGTTACTTTAATGGCCTCAGCTCAGAATGTCAGCCACCCTCTAGGACAGGGAAGCCCATCAGCTTGGGTAGAGCTATCTAATGGAGTAAGACATAGTTGTGGGACTCTCTCTGAGTGTTCCTGTCTGAAAGCAGATATCTTGGCTGTCAACAAAACCTTCCTTTCTCAATCAGAACAAAAGCAATTTGCCTCCAGCGTGGCTGGGTTTCCTTTGTTATGTAACTGCCAGTGGTCTCCCACTTTGTGTAATTACACTCTCCACAGCTGGCTTTGGTTCAACGGGCTTCTTTTTCACAGCCCTTTTTCACAGCATGCCAATATCTTGAAGACACCCTTCAGGGTCCCAAGTGAGCATATGTGCATCGCAGGTGCAACCCTCAGAGCAGATTCCCAAGCGTGCCCAGACTCAAGTGCAAGGCTGGGCTAATACGAGATGGTTGTTCACGGGAAGGACGAAGCTGACAGCTGCTTCACATCACCGGAGCCCTGCAAAACAGCTAATGTGGGCCAGACCGATCACTCCCTCTCATCTTTGCTGCGTTTACTGGTGGTGTTTTACGCTATGTTTATATATGCTTCATGTCCTGACTTTCTGGGTAGGCACATAATGTCACTGCAAAGCACAGACATGTGGGAGTCGGAGGCATGAACACAGAGGGGACATCGGCCAGCCTCCGTTTGTGCTCAAGGCAGGTGATTCATGAGGAAACTTGTATGTTCTGAATCTGGGCCTGATTTCCAGGTCTTGCTGATCCATGTTCTCCAGACATATACATGGATCTGCAGACCCGAGCCCTCTAAAAGTTCTAAGTTCAGGCCCCCAAAATATTAGATATTTTCTAAAAACTCTGGGCCTTTATCACCTGTGTATGAATGCACACGACTGGGAGAACCAAACCCCTCTGAACTGGTGCCAGTTCTGCTCCCTCGGTCACAAGTGCTTTTTGTAAACACCCTTGTCACCTGTCCGGTTAGTCCTGTGTACCATCTGTCTGGTCATCTACTGAATACACAGTCAACGCAACCCATGTTATCTTTTCAGCCTAATTAATGCTCCCACTCCTCTTCTCCTCCTTTTTAAGTATTATTTCTCCTGTTCTACCCAGGAAACCTTGGGATGCTTCCTTTCATAGAGCTCCCAGGAGGTAGAGCAGATCAATTTTTAATCCAATTTTCTTTCTTTCCACCGTGGGTTTATGTAATAGTGTAGAGCACCTAAAAGAGGCAGAAGACTGGAAAGAGGCAGACACATTTGCTAATACCCAGAAAGGTGGGATATGAAGGCAGCCTGACACCATATATTTCTGTCTGCCTTGCAGGAAAAGAATGTATTATTTTCTTGCAAAAGTCATCAGGTTGGTAAATGGAACTGCCCTTGCAGCAGTGGTATTTTTGTGCTACTCCCTTTAAAATCCAAACCTGCACCAGCTCTGCACATGGTCTCTGGCAGCTGCATGAAGAAGTGGGGCTGCGAGCCTGCAGCCTTCAAAAACTGACACTCACCTAATCACCCTTGGGTTGTCTCACTCGTTCAGGAAGAGGTTATGGAGTGATTTAGCATCATGCAAAACCAGTCTGCTACAAGAGGTATTGCATGCGTGTACCCAGCATGGACACCAACAGCTCATCATCAGTGCTCAGCTCTGACATCATAACTTGCATTCAGGAAGCATCAGTGAAAGAAGTGCACTCAGCAAACACAGAACATTTCAGTCTCAAGCTCATGTAGAGCTTCAGCAGTTCCAGGACTCAAAATGTCCTATGATGGGCTCAGTAGGAAAGACTTAGTTTGACAGGCTTCATGCTCTGAGCTGTATCTTTTCACAGAATCACAGAATGGTTTAGGTTGGAAGAGACCTTTAAGACTATCGAGTCCAAACTTTACCCCAGCACTGCCAGGTCCCCACTAACCCCTGGCCCTCAGCACCACCTCCACACAGCTGGGAAAACCCTCCAGGCATGGGGACTCCACCACTGCCCTAGGCAGCCTGTGACAGGCCTGGACAATGCCAACGCAGAAGAAATTCTTCCTCAGGGACAACCTCAACCTCCTGTGGAACAACTGGAGGACTGTTCCTCTTGTCCTGGTGCTTGTTCCTGGGGAGAAGAGACTGATTACTGCCTCACTCCAACCCCTTGTCATGGAGTTGTCGAGAGCCAGAAGGTCTCCCCTGAGCCTCTTTTTCTCCATGCTCAACCCTCCGCCCCTGCCCCGCCCCTCCCCCCCACCCAGGTCCCTCAGCCGCTCCTCAGCGCACTTGTGCTCCAGACACTGCACCAGCTCCATTACCCTTCTCTGGACACACTCCAGCCCCTCAATGTCCCTCTTTTCCTCCTCATCCTCAAGCTCTCTCCAAAGACGAAGGCAATGACCCTCCTGTGTCATTGAGAAGGCTGGACTAAAGGCAAAGAGAAGGCTCATGGTTATGAAGTTATGGAAAAAACACAACCACTCTTAGTGGGAGATCAGATCTGGCCCCCAACGGGCCAGAGGTAGAAGAAATTTGGTCAATGGTGATGGGAGTCCAACATGGGCGATGCAGCATATGCAAGTTCCCTCTCTGTCACGCATGAGGGACATGAACACAACGAACACAGAGACATGAACAGAGCAAGGACAGGCAAGGAAGGAGAAGGAAGCAAAGGGAGCACTATGATTGCAGAGGCTGCTTCAGTTTCCTGCTGAAATACACCTTCAAACCTTCCATGAAATGTCGTCTTCTTTAAACAGGAACACTCTCACACACATGTGGGCAGCCCAGACACTGGAACAAAGCTAATGGTTCAAACCAAACCTGGCTCAGAGGACAGATTCGCTGTGCATCTGGTATGTGGTTAAATAAGAGGTACACGTCAGTAATCACCCCAGGTAGTGGTGTGGAAACCTGCAGCACCAGCCCACCAGAGCAGGTCCAGACACTAGCCATGGCAGGGAAGGTACAAGATCATGAGGACCACCCCAAGCTTGTGTCTAGTGGGAGTCCTGTCTCTCTCTTTTCAGTGCAAAATATTTGGTCCTTCCCCCTCTATTCTTTTCTCATTCTGCAATCCCCTGCACAACCCCTTGCAGTACCTTGTCTCCCTGGGTCTCTCCACACTACCACCTCTCTCCCGTGAAATGACAGCAGATCCCTCTGTCTGCACAAGGTCCTAACTGAAGCAGGCACGTGCACGGGGGTCTTCCCATCAGTTTGTGGCTCAGCACCAAGGAGCTGAGCCAGAAGGGAGAGGAGGAGGAAAGGGCTGTACTGTTTTCCTAAGATGGGGCACTTCTCCTTTCTCTAGATGTCAGAAAGATGAGCACCTTTCTCTGAGCTGGTCACCCCAGCCCACGCATCCATAGGTCATGGAGAGAATATCCAGCTGTCAAAACCTCTCTTAAACTGAGCTGTCCTCATCCAGCACCAGTTTCTCTCAGCTGGCCGAAAACAGCCTGCAGAGCCCAGCTCAGATGAAATGCTTGAAGTAGGATGGAGGAAACCCTATTCAAGTCCTCGCTGTGTTGACACAGCATTTAGCACAGCAGCACCCAATCCTTCCTGGGGTAAAAGACAACACAATTGCCTGCCCTGCTCGGTGCCAGATACCTTTGCTCCAGCTCTCTGGAGGAGGAAAACTCACACCCGAGAGAGTAGCATGCAGGAAGACTAAGCTGCACAGCGTTTTCACAAAGAACTCAACAGAGGTTCCTGAGTCTCCTCTCTGTAGGTGGTCGGGAGCAGATGGCTTTGGGAAGATAAAACAGGTCAAGCATAATTCAATGCTTCCTTTCAATACCCAGACCATGCAAAGTTCAGGGACTTCCTGAGCAAGTCTTTTTTCCCATAGACATACTGGACCTGAGTGGCTTTTCTGTTTGTTTGTTTTTTAATCTGTCCAGCCTTCCCTTAAAGTTCTAGCATCCACAGTGTTATGCATCAAGAAGTTTTCCAGAACTCATGCAAACTTTTACTGATCATCAAGTCAGGCTGGTGGGATAAGATGGAGAAAGCTAATTTCTGTACATGGCTTTACCACAGATCTACTGGGTGCTCATGGGCACACACTTTCCTAGGCATCCAGGGCATTTCTGTGCTCAAAGTCACATGTAGGCTCTGGAAACATCCTAGTTACCAACAGTCTAGATGGTCCTTCAGAGCTGTGACTTTTCTCATTGCATTCCCAGATATGTCACTGAGCTCCATTTGACTTTCTGAACCAAACAGCCCAAATTTATTTCATCTGGAGTAAAGAGTGTGCCTGAGCTGGGTACACTTGGATGCTCAGGAGTCAGAGCAGAGAGAATGCATCAATAAACCATGTTCCTCTGAGGTCTGACACATGGGTAGCTATCACTGTCCTGCCCCACAGTGATGGTTTGAAGCTGGGCATGCAGAAGTTCACATAGCAGGCAATGATGTTGAAGGAGTCCTTGCCATGAGATGCTCTGAAGAGGGCTTAGTGGTCCTGTGGAGGAGCCCATCACTCCCCACCAGCCACGTTCCTGATACAGACTTCCCCACTGGGTGGGCTGAACCGAGCTAGAAGGACATGCTGTTTCCTTGGGGCTGTGCAGGGAATCCTGCCACACCACCATGGTTTCAGTTTCTCTGATTTCTGAGGTGAAACAGCATGGTGCCTACACCAGACACTATGGCTCTGAGAGACCCAGACAGACCAAGGACCATGGAGGTAATTTATGTGCTTTGCCACACAAGCACCCCAGATGTTAGAGGGACACAGGTCTGTGAGACCTGGGTTTGTGGAGGGGAAGGGGAGGAAGGGACTGAAGGAAGAAGGGCAGGCCCAGGGGTCCTCTGCTATCGCCAAACTGGCTGTCACAATAGCAGCACTGTTGCCTCGTGGGCTGGGTGGTTGATGGGATTTCACAGGGCTGTAAATCACTTTCCTGGCAGCCACGTTCTCCTGCCAGTGTTGAAAAGGTTTAGGTTTCTCTCCAGCAGAAGTGATGGCAAGCTCGGGGAAGGGGGTGGAGGCCAGGTGCTGGAAACATTCAGTGGGGGCATCCCCAATCACATACTTCTGAAATCTGACCCTGGCAGGGAAGTCGATGTGGTTCAACTGACTTCAGGACCTTGCTGCTGTGCCAGTGCCAGAACAAACAGCTGCACTGAGGATTCCTGGGCCATTAGCAGTGGCCATCCACACTGGGAATGCTTTCTCCTGCCTAGCCAGGAAGGAGCGGGGAAGTCACCATGTGCTCACTTGTGCAGCTTCCAGATGCTCGCAGGTAGCCCCAAGCTCGCATGGTGTGTGTGTACGCAGCAGCAGTTGCACCAGGAACTCATTCAGGCATGGGGAGATGCAAACACACTGAGTGATGCACAGATGTAGGCAGGCTAACGCATGTCCATACACTAAGGCACAGACTGAGCACGACGTTGAAACCCTCCCAGACGAGCACCCGCAGCCAGAGGTCTGGGCACACAGCTCTGCAAAGTCCCCAGTGTGTGAAAAGCATCTATGTGGTGGAGAAGGCTTTCCATTTGTTGGGGAGATATTGCTGCGATGGAGTGGGGGTGTCTTCTGGGGTTGTCTTCTGGAGGGCCTAAGTTCCTGTGTCCCAATCCACTAGACCACGAGTTGAACCCAGTCCATCTCAAAGATCCTCTGACTTAGCTGCACTAAGAGCTTGGGGACAAGATGCAACACTGAGAGATGACAGCTCTGAGAAAGAGAAGGGACAAATAGCCCTGAGAGCATAAATATCTTCCTGTGAAATTAGGCCATGTTATTAGCTTCATCTTGGGCAAGAAGAAAGGAAAGAGGAGAGAGACCAAGAGCATAAGACACCCAGTGCTTCAGGCTCCTGCCTTGCAGTGAAAGGGAGGGAGTGTTCACACTCCAAGCATGGCCCAACCCAAGAGGAGCTGGGGATGGGTGGCACATCTTCTGCAGAGGACAGGAAGGTAGTGGTGGCCCGGAGAGGCAGAGAGTGAGCAGAAATCTGCATGGGGATGGAATGTCTCACTGAAAGAGGAGAATAGCTTTCATCTATTGAGTGATGGTGATACTTGTATGGTGTTTAGAAAGATGCTGTAGTCTGTCGGTTGAGTTTCTGCTTTCTGTAGGGTACTCACTCTATGCAAATTACAATTGTGGTTTTGTTGGAGGGGTGTAGGAGGATACGTGTGTCTTTGGAAAATCAGATGCATTTCCTGGGCTCTCACAGGGACTGAAGAAGAGCCCTCACTCACAGCATGGGAAATCCGTGTTGCTTGGTCGCCCCACTGCCTCCCAGCTAAAGTTGTGTGCACTGAGCCCAGGCACACACAGTGATGGTATCTCAGGAGGAAGCTCGGAAGCCCACAGTGATTCCAGTTGTACTGCATGCAAAGTACATTTGCTGATAGAGCAGCTCAAGGGTGTTTCTAGAAATGCTACAAATAACCATGTGTTCGAACACACTGTTCAGACCCACACACATGCATACGGACACGTTATCTGGGCACAGCATAGCCATCCACATCTCCCATGTAAAGATGCATAATGTAGATCACAGGAAACCTGTCCTAAAAGTGTCTTTTTTCCCCACTTGAATGTCTCCAATTAGTCTGGTGAAGATCCCACCTGGTGAATGTTTCTCCTGGGCAGATGCCTTGCATCATTCTTGGGGCTTCCCTAGACCAGCTCGGAGGATGAAGGGTCCCTGCACGGTGTGTGCTCATCAGAATACCCTTTGTATCAGCCATGTGATCCAACACAGACTTTGATTGATCTTCTATGTGTTCTACATTAAGCAGGGTGGATTAATGTTTCCACACCTTGTGCAACAGTGAAAGGACATGACTTCATGATGTCTCAGCCACCAGCACTGACCCCCTGTGGGGTCTCAGTCCTTGGAGCAGATATATTCATGCAGCCCTCAGCTTCTCTGCCTGCAGGTGACTCCTTGCACCCAGTCATGGAGCAGGAAGAAGGTCTCTGGGGTGTGAGATCATGTTGTCATGGCGGGGAGGAATTCATGCAGTGGGGTTCTCTAGGGAAAGTGTTGTCCAGGGAGCAAGGTCCTACTTGGCCATCAAACCCCGGCACTGACTGAAATGTGGCATGTTGGTTCCTAGACCCCATGCAGTCAGGAGAGACTTGGGCTACAAGTTGGTGAGAAACGCACACGAGACCTGACAGGTTTTATATTTCCTGTATTGGGAACCACAGACTACACAAGGGCCCTGAGGACCTACTTTTTCTCACCCTTGTTGTTGCACATTTCAAAGGAGAAGGAAAAACTTGCTAAAGGGCTGCTGCAAAGGTGCAAGCTGTTCTGAATAACCAACCCCCTCCCAGTTATCCCAGGATCATTAAAACTCTTCCTATGACATCCCAAAAAAAGCCAGGACAGGTCCAGCATCTGCATTTCTGCAGCTACTGCCAGAATGCAGAAAACAGGGTTGTGCTACAGCAGTGGCTGCAGCTGATCTGGCAGGAAACCAAAGAGGGTGTAGAGATGATATGTGATCCGGTGCCAGTCTGCCAGGACAAAATCAGCACCTTCAAAGCTTTCTTGCACATCTGAAACAGCTCTCTGAGGTTTGAGGCACGCTGATGCAATGACAGTCCCAAAATCAGAGCTGGCCATTCTCCAGGCATCTGCTCTGGAGACCTCAGGGTGTAAAAGGGAAAAGAGAGAGAAATTACACCAGAGGAAGGGGCACAAAGGTCTCCCAGAGGCTTTCTCCCCTGGAAAGGACAAGTGCGTGTCTGAAGTGTGTGTTGCTGCTATAGGCTGAAGGAAATGTCTGGCTGTGGGGCAGCTGGGCAGTATCATTCACAGCCCCCAGACTATCACAGATAGTTTCCATCTCTCTTGACTCTGCATTTAATAGCTGTTACTGGTGGGCTCTGAGACAAATGCCTGGCAGAACCCCGGTCTCCTGTGGAACCCAGGACAGAAGCTTTGCATGGTATAACTGTGCTGGGAAAGGATTGCTATGAAGCCTCTTTCAGACAGCATCTCCCTCTACCCATCCCCATGGCCAGCCCTGATCCCCATGGGAGAGAAGCATCCCTATGGAGATGCAACGCTGAGGAAAGTCCAGCCTGCAGCCAGGGCCCAGCTCTCTACCTGATTTTGCATTATTTATAATTGGCCGTAGATGGCAGCAAACGTCTCGCAGCATGCCGCTGTGTTGGCTGGCTGCAGCTGGGAGCTGCAGGAACAGAGGCACAAGCCAAGGAAATTCCCCCATCCCTTTGCTGAACAGGCATGGTCCCTTCTCCAAAGGGAGGAAGAAGCAGATGTGCAGGTCACCAGCTGGTCCTGTCCAGGGTTCTCCAGCAGAGCAGGTCTGGTGGCCACTTGCAAACAAGCCCTGGATCTACTCTAAATCCCCATGCTCCAAGGTGCTGGGAGGAACAGGGGGACTGGGAAGGGCGCCAGGCCTGGTGAGACCCTCAGTATTGCTTACCAGGCATGGTCCTGGAGATGATGGCCTGTAATGACAGGGGGCAACATTTTTAAACTGAAAGAGGGTAGATTTAGATGGACGTAAAGAAGAAATTTTTTGTGACAAGGATAGTGAGACACCAGAACATGTTGCCCAGAGAAGTATGGATGCCCCATAATTAGAAGTGTTCAAAGTCAGGTTGGATGGGGCTTTGAGCAATCTGATCTAATGAAACATGACCCTGCCCATGGCATGGGTGTGGACAATCACAGCCCCAGGATGGGGATGGTCCTGCAACAGGGCAGCAGAGGAAGTGCCCTGATTTGGTGCATTCTGCCAGTGTAAATGCAGCCATTGGGTCCAGGTATAGAAAAAGAAGACAAAACTGAAGTCTTCCCATCTGTAGATCTACATAACCACCTCTATATCAAGGTAACTTTGACTTCACCAACCCCATTTTGCAGCAAGACCGCAATTGTTCCTGCTCTACAGGAACTTAAAACAAGACAGACAAGATCAGGCTAAGTCTACCCAGCCCCAGGCCCTGCTTCCCATGGAGGATAATTGCAGGTGCTCAGGAAAAGGAATAAAAGATAGAGGTTTGGGGAATGATTCTTCCCCTTCTCCTGCACCACCTGCCACTCTAAGGCCCCCAGCTCTGGAGGCTGCATGAAGGCTCACAGTGTTTCACAGCCATTCCTCTCTTATCATTTGTCTTAGCAGGAGTTTCATGTGTCCTGATTTCAGAGTGGAGCCAACCTTTTCCTCAAGCCCCACACTTCCCAGCCTGGTGAAGACCCCATTCTCCTCTGCAGTCCCAAGGAGGGAACTAAGAGTAGACCTGAATTCTGTCTGTCTGCCTCCCTGCATCTCATGCAGGTGCTGTAATTAATGGGGGAGGCAGCCTGGGTCCCCCATCATACTAACTTCACATTTAGATATGGGTTAAGGCTCCTGCTTTGGCCAGGCTTGCTAGTAGCCTTGGTGATGTCACTGAGCCTCCCTTTCCATTGGTTCCTTCCCTATAAGAAAGAGTGTTCTAATCCTGCTTTAACTCCAGCAGCAGATTTGCAGGGATTAGATGTTCCTGTGCATCTCACTGCCCACCATGTTTCAAGGTTCATGATCAGAGCAGAGAATTCGCCATCATCCCAGTCACTTCACTCCCAAGCAGAAAGTCTTGCAAGACCCTCTGTTTCTCACTTTGCCTCGAGTTTGCTGGATTACTGGATTCTCTCCCTCCAGCTCTTCTGTATTTTGATAGCCAGGCTCCAGACCCACAGTTCTTCTCCGGAGCCTGGAATGCTGTTTCTCTGCCAGGTCTCCTTCTCTTTGCAAGCCTTTAATTATCATTTCAGGAGCATAATCAGCCAGGCGAGAGAGAAGGAAGGAGACAGAGAGTGAGCAGGAGCATGAGTTCCCCCATTCGTTTCCTTCTAGAAGCGCAGAAGAGGAATGTTGTGGTTCTATAAGTTGGTTCCTGCAATTAGCACAGCCTGCGTAATTAGACCAAGATAGATGGTGCTGGCAAGGAAACACCTCATCAGTCTAATTTCAAGCTGTTCTAAAACCAGTGGATGGAAAATGGAGAATGTCCATTTGTTTCCAATTGAGAAAAGTGCAGGGTTAAGGTTGGTCCGTGACTCCACCTCTCGCACACATGCGCGCGTGCTCACACGAGGCTAAATGAAACCAGAAGGGAGCAGCGAATATACAACTGTGTCAAACAACTGAGATACTGAGGAGTCAGGGCGTAGTGTTGAAACACAAATCAAAACTTCCTTTGCCACACTCTTTGTTTATTTGGCTCTTTGTTTATTTACTTATTTTCCTGTTCCACATCTCCTCCTGATTACATTACCAAAGGAGGTGGAGCTCTGCCATGCTGGCCAATTTTCCATCCTCCTTTTACTCCAGAGAGTTTACAGTCTGAACAGTGAAGGAAGGTGCCCATGGTCACCTCATGAGTTTGTGTCAGAGAGAAAAGATTCTGGGTCCTTGTTGTTCTCCTGAGCTACAGGAGAATGCTGCTTCTGATCCATTGATCTGTCTTCTTTCCATTCATCTCTTTCCCAGTTTTACAGCTTTTCTCCCTTCTCCCCATGCTCCTCATCCTCGCTTTCCTCTCTCCTCTCCCTTTTCCACCCTTTTTCTGTCCCCAGCTACATCAGGGTCTGGCCAGTCTCTTACACTGCCTGGGGTTGCTGTTCCGTTCATGTCCTGCGAAGGGATAAGGGTGGCTGTCTCTGCAACCTGTGCATGGCTTGGGATGTGGGGGAGTGAAAATTATGGGTCCCAAAATTAGATTTATCCCCACCTACGCCACCCCCTTTCCCTAGAAAAAACCACTGTGATTGCCTCAGCCTTGATTTTTGCTTCTGGGTAGACCTCAGAACCCTGTGCTGACTAAGATAGGCATGTCAGGGCCAAAGGCAAGATTCTAAGGTTGTGTAGTTCAAGTAAGATGAGGCCCTTTAAAGCACAGGAATCATCTTTGCACTGAAATGCCTCCAGCTCAGCAGGACATGTTCCCAGAATCAGGCGAGACACTCCGTGTCCTGTCCCGGCACCGGGGAACCATACACAGCCTTTTGGAACAAAATCCCACCCGGGCAGCTCGCTTGTCTTTGGGTTTTGTTGCAAACCCCAAACTCCCGCCAGGTCCGAGTTTACACATGCCAAGTTCACTTAACCTTTTCTGCTCACCAGGGGACAACATGTGGGAGGACAGGGAATGGGTAGCATCTTTTTAAATAGCTCGTAGCTATGGTACTTGCCATCCTCTCTTTTAGGAGCTCCTGGAGAACGTTGTGGAAAAGCAGTGTGTGTGTCTGGGCCTGGCAGGTTGGTGCAAAGGGAGCAGGCAAGTCTGTTTGGGACCCAGATGAATCTGTGCAGTTGCTTCATGTTATTTCTGTCACAAGAAAAGCAAAAAAAAAACCAAGTGTCTCCTTGATGATTCCTCCCTAATCCACGCAAGACATGAGCTCATGATCTCTAGGCTGGTTCCCCTCACTCCAGTAGTGATGGACTGAACTGCATGCCCAGAAGGTCTGGCTGGGGATGCTTTTGTCTGTGTTTTTCTAGAAGTTATTTACTTTGAACCCAAATACTAGCAGAAAGCCCAAAGACCCTAGAATCATAGAATAATCGAATCATGGTTTGAGTTGGAAGGGACCTTCAAAGCTCATCCAGTCCAACCCCCACTGTAGTGAGCAGGGACATCTGCAACTAGAGCAGGATTCTCAGAGCCCCAAGGGCAAACCTGACCTGGAATGGTGCCAGGGATGGGGCTTCTCCCACCTCTCTGGGCAACCTGGGCCAGAGTCTCACCACTCTCAGTGTCAAAAATTTCTTCCTTTTCTCTAGTCTGAATCTCCCTCTTTTAGTTTAAAACGATCACCCCTTGTCCTGTCACAATAGCCCCTGCTGAAAAGATTGTCCCCATCTTTCTTATAGGCTTAATTTAAATACTGGAAGGCCACAATAAGGTCTCCCTGGAGCCTTCTCTTCTCCAGTAGATGAAGAGGAAAGTCCATACCTGCCCTTGGGGAGAAAACCACCAGGATTCAAATAGTACTGTCTCAGCTGCCCCATAGCCAGGAATAGTCAGGATCATTTGGCCACAGCACTAGTCAGGAACATGTAAATAATGCTCCATAGAAAACTGCTGTCCCTTCTGGAGGCAGAGGAGGGTAAGGGATCATCAGTTTATTTTCAGTTGAGAATTTCTGGAATGAAAATGGCATGGGTTTGGGGTTTTGTGAGCATGTTTTATTGCACACATATAAACCTGCACTCAGGCACTACAGTCCTCAGAGCACTTTATTTAGTATGAAAAGGATGAACAAGTTGTTAGTTAACAAGGACACCCATCAGCGGGAGACGTGTTCAAGAACATGCTTTCTCCACAGCAGTTTATGACCAAATTGGCCATTGAATTGCTCTTTTTTGACAAGGGACTGCATCATTTTGTCCTCCAGCTGGCCGACCTTCTAAACTGGGAGACATTGGGATACACCAAAGAATGCCAGTGGTGTTTTACTAAGAAAGGCTTTTCCATCTAAGCCAACAGCTTGAAGGCTATTTGTGGACATGAAGACATTCTGCCCCACAGTCTGGAGAGGTACCAAGAAGCCTAAGTCAAGATCTAGTCAAATGAACATTTCCCAGTGGTCAATGAAGGCTCCTCCAACAGAAGTCATGATTTAGGATGGGCTGAATCAATCTCCTTTGCCTTTTGTGGTGGATGGGGGCTGCCACAAAACTCTGCTACTAATTTAGGTGTTGTAGTAAGTTAGATGAAAGGCATCTGAGTGGTGGCAGTGGTGTTTTTAGAAGGAAACATAATCCCTACATCTCAATGGCCTGTCATTACAGCTACGTGCAAGCCAAAAGACCCACTTTACTCAGGAGAATTATGTCCACCATCAGTAAATCCTTCCTGGTTCCTCAAGGCGTTGGATCACTCTTTCTCACCTCCTAAGCTATGTGCTGCACGGCATGGTCCCAGATTTCTCCCACACATCCGCAGTCTTCTGCCATTTCAGATTGTCCAGAAAGTCTTACAAGGTGTCTCAGTTGATAGTAGCTTTCTCAGGGATCTGCTCATTAGCATGGTTCAGGTCAAACAGATGGCCTGAGACCATCATAAGCCATGATCTCCTGGCCATGACACTCTTCTGGGACATCAAGAAAAGCCCAAATTCTTCAGCTTGTATTGAATCACCATCACATTTGGGTTGGGAAAGCAAAGCTTTCTTGGACCAATGCCTAAAATTAATGGTGTGGCTATCAATTTTCCTTCTCAGTTCCCACTGAAAAGGATAAGGCAGCACCAGAGGGTGGGTGAAAGGGTGAGGGGAGATAAGTGGGACAGGAAACGTGTCCATCCTCCTCTCAGGTACTGTGCAGACATAATGAGATCCTGAGCAAACGTTCACCAGGCACCTCCTGTGTCTCTGGAAACCTGAGATACATCCTTTCCTGAATGAGGAGTGAAAGCTGTGCCGTTTTGATTTCACCCCTCTTCCATCTGCTCTACTAAGTTTGGCCCTGTTTATAACTAAAGACATTTGGCTTCTGTCTCAGGCTGTTGACCGTGTTGATAGAAGTGGTTTCCTGTTGCAGGTCTTTGTTTCTGAGTGACCAGCTTTCCAGATGACAGATGCCACATTTCCCCTTCTCTCCTTCCAAGGCCTGTTTCCCTTCTCGTTATCTGCCAATTAGGACTCATTACCCACTGGGAAGAGCTGCTTTGGGAGTTAGAAGACCGTGATTGCGGGGCTAAGTGTCTTGTGCTGGTAATTGTGCAACATCATTGCTCTTGCTGAGCAGTTCTCACAAAAAGAACAGAGGACTCAATCAGATGAACCCATCTGGAGTCTTTTTGCCCCAGTTCCTGTCTCCAAAGTGGCCAAAAAACCCCTGAAATTTCAGAAGACATGGAAGAAACTCCATTGTTAACCTATGTGGTGTAATATCCTCCCCTCTCCTCCATTCAGGTTTAGTTTCTAACTTCTGACTCCTAAATAAAAGTCTGAATCATGGAGGGTGTCTAAACTAAAGTGCTTTGTTTTTTTCTTAAATTTGGTCCTCTAAAGAAATAAGATTTATTTGGTTACGTGTCTGCCTGTGTGTGCACATGCACATATTTTCCATTGCAACTATAACTTTCAAGGCATTTGGAATCTTTTGGAAAACTTTAACCAAATCTGACTTCTAGATGAGGTTTTAAAGCCAGCCAGTGCCTGCAAGCTCTGTAAAAATCAGCCATCAATCAGAGGAAAGCAGCTGAACCTGTTGGTGACCTTGCAAAAGCAAAGCTGAAACATGCATTCAGCTTTGTTATCCAGCAGGGCATCCAGAAGCGCCAGGTTGTAGAAAACTGGTGTTTGCTACATCCACTGTTTATTCGAGGAATCTTTAGCACGGGCTATTCCTAGATACAAAAGCCAAAAGGCTTTTCTGTATATCTCAAGGCAGAATTTCTCTCCGTTATTCCAGCACAAACTCCATTTCTCGCAGTCAAGATGAGGTGCCTCTTTTTTTGGAGGCATCCAATCTGCTCTTTTGGATGGAGACCAGTCTGCACCCTGTGCTAACTTTAAGATGCAGACAAATGTATATGCATCAACAAAAAGTCACAGGACTGGGTGTGCACCAGCCCAGTGCTCCTCCGAGGATTTCTAACTGGGGAAACAGTAATTGGATATTTGCACGTGCCGATAGTCTAAATGTGAGTGGATATAAACCATGTACTGTGATTGTGAGCACACTGGTATTCTGAACCGGTCTCTCAGTAAGATATCCTACCCTGGCTGATGTCAGTGAGGTGGCTCGATTTACAGTGGCCGAAATTCTGGGTCCATTTGCTGTGTCTCGGTCGGTTCATTGGGGTTGCCAAGGATGGGAGAATTTGTTTCATTTGGCTGCGGTAGGCGTTGAAAAATAGCATGAAGGACTCAAAAGAAGCACAGCACTGGTTTTCCCAGATTCAAGATGAGAAGCAGCAAAGAGAAGATGCAAATGGATGACGTGGTGCTTTTGCATGAGCCCTAGACTTGGTTTAGGTGGCTCTAGATGAGCCCTGGAAACGGGATACATAAATACCTTTTTTTCTCCATTGTATGACAGGCAGCCCAACTTCAGATGTGCCTGAGATGACTATATCAGTGCTTCATGTCTGACCAATGGATTGAGGAACACCTTCAGATCTTGAGAGGAGTGGTAGCTGGCTGAAATGACTCTCCCCACAGTGATGGAATCAGCCTGGGGAGACAAGCCGATTGTCCTGGTGTCTCTTATGTGTCTGGAGATAGATGTGACAAATCTAAACTTAGCAATGACCATGAAAGGTCAACAGGACCATGGGGCCACAGCTTTGGTGTCAGTGTTGATGCAGTCAGGCCTAAAGTGCCAAACAACACGGATAGAAGTTGAAGGTTGCCATCACAGAATATTGGCCACTGCAGAGCAGGGTTCCTAGCAAACAAGATCACCCCAAACATAGGTTGAGTGGGTCACCTAGTGATTGCTGGGAAAGCAGTCGAGTGCAGGGCATTTAGTCAGTAAAGCCAAAACCAGAGGGAATAAGGTCTTAGGGAAGTGATGACAAGTTGCATGCATCCTGTTTCCAAAAAAAGAGTAATGGCCTTTTTCAGTGCAATCCTGAACCCAGAGCTCCTGGCAGCATCTTTAGAGAAGTGTCCAAATGTCATGATCAACAATACTCCCAGATGGCAGAGATGGAGACTTTCCAGAGCCAGGAAAACTTACTCCTTTTGCCTCTAATAGCTCCCTTCCTCATCTTCCCACCCCTAATGCCAGTTCACCTGCACAGCACAAATGCAGGATGAACCTGCCTGGTTTCAGGTTTCCTCTCACAATTTTGTTTTCCATTTGCATAGAACCCAGACCCCAGAGTCCTGCTTCAGCCTCACCTTCCTGCTCTGTCTCACAGCTCTCCAACACCCTCCCGATTCCAGTGAAATACTTTCCCCTCTGCTTCTTGTTGACACACAAGTTTAGCCTCCAAATCAGGATGTGAGCAGACACTGTTTGTCGTAATCCCTCCACCAACCTCACCCCACAAATAATCTGTTGTCAAACAGACAAAAACTCATTAGCTGTTTTACGGGCTTGTTGATGCACACTGGTGGTTGGCTGGTTTCTGAATCCAAAGTGATTTCTGGAAAAGCTTTCAACCGTAGAGAACTGGGGTGCTAAATACAGTGAGATATTTTTAGGTTGGTTGGGTTTTTTTCTTTCTTCTCATAAATAATGATAATCTGCCTTTGTAGACGCTGAAAAGATGAAGCGTAGCTTCATGTCTTGGCTGTGATGGAGAGATCAGCAAGTCCTGGGGCAGGTGACAGGATGTCAAGTGCAGTGGTCACCACCATTTGTAGGAGAGCTTGTGATCAGCAAAGTGGATTTTGCACAGGACAAGCAGCAACACAAATGAAAAATATATCTCAGATCCAGCCAGGTGATCTGCTGTTCCCCACCACAGAGCGCTGGCTCCAGCAGCTACAGTATTGGAAGGAAAACTTTGTTGAAACACTTGTTAAGGAGGCGATGGCTTATCTGGAACATCTGTCTCTGCATCTGTTGACTTTATAAACTCCAAGAGCAGTGGTTAGCATAAAAAAAGGAAAGGAATTGGTATTTTAAACAGCTCTATGGAGGCAGACAGATGGAGAGGATGCAGAGGTGCAGGAGGAAGGAGAGCAATTCACCCATCTCACTTTCGGTGACAAGGATGGGAGCCACTCCCTCTGAGCTCATATCCCAGGCTCCCTTTATAGCCACTGAAGAAAAACAGGCACTTTTAAGGCATGATTCATGTGCCCTGTTTACGTGTCTACTTTAGGAGGAGATAAATCTTGCCAGTGCAATGACAGCTCTAGTAAACTAAACACTGCCAGTGCCTGGACACCAACAGGGACGTTTCCTTAGTATTAAATTCTTCTCACGTCCAGCATAGGGTGGCCCCATCCCAGTACCATATCAAGAATGGTGCTTATCCTGCTGCTGACCCATGCCCAGGAATAATCTGAGAAAGCCTGAGCTGAACGTGTGCCAGGCACTGGGCAGACCATTGCTCCGGTGCCTGCTCCAGGGCTAAGGGGGCTCCCCAGCAATAACTCATTCACTAATGAGCACAAATACCATCTATTTTAAGCAGATCTTCGCTGGCGCTGAAGACAGCCCAAGGTGACTAGTTCCAGTGGAGACATCTGCATTTAGTCAGCTGAATCCTTTCTAAATGTTATTTTAAAAGGCTGCTGGCAATTTATACTTGTCTGATTTTTTTCTTTTTTCTTTTTTCCGAAGCACAGTAACAACTGTGGAGACAAGTGCGAAAGCAAGTAGAAGGAAATAACACGGACACACATGCAGAGATACTCACGTTCCCCTATGCTCTGTGTGTTTTGCACTCCCAAAGGCACTTTGAGATAGAGTACTCTTAAAAACATCAGGCCAGATCATCCAGCGAAATTTATTCAGATTTTTTCAAGGGATCTTTAAGACCCAACTTTCTGAAGAGCTTTGCCTTTGTCTCAGCACCTCAGGAAAATTTGAAAAGCCCTTAACATACAACGAGCCCCGATACAGGATGTCTGGCTGGTTTAAATCGCACATGCTTGAGCTAGCTTGGCGTGATGAGGCTGAGCAGCCTGTTCCAGCACCGCATAACCATGCTATTCCACAGCCCAGGGTGGTGTGACCACCACAGGCTTTAGCTCAACCCCAGCCACACCACACCAGGGGCGCTCATTCTGCATCATAGACATGGCCAGGAGAGCCATGACCCCTTCCACAGACCCCTCTGAGACTAGCAATGCCTTTCCCAATAAAAGGGGATGCAGACAGTGCCCCTGAAAGTCTGTTGTATTGATCCCTGGGCATTATTATACTACACGTTGTTGATACCAGGTCAAACAAGCACAATGAGCAGGAAAAACTTGCTGGAAATTAGAAGGGGAGATCCTAAGAAATGTACAAAGCTCCTGAACAGCCTTCCAGTCAAGAGTCATGGAGATGAAAAAGCCTAAAATAGGCTAAAATGGAGTGTGATTGCTCTAAAACAAGCAATGAGCAAGAGTAGGGGACTCTGACTCGAACTGAGCTGACCCAACAGTGCGCTAAAGACGGAGTACTTCTATAAGTTTCTCCTCAGGATCGTAGACTCCATCTCCCCCACTAACATTTTAGACCGGAAGAGATTGGTTTCATTTTTGTTGAGAATTTTTGCTCAGTATTTTTATTTTATTGAAATAAATAAAATTATTTATTTTCCAGCTGAAGCTGGAAACTAAACCTCAGCTTATTTACTTCTGATAAAATCCAGATTTCCCTGTGTACGTTTCTGTTAAGCACCAACACAGACAGACATGGATTAAATATATTTTTAAATAACTCTGGTGCTGATTGGGGGAGGGCTAGAGATGTTTTCTCATGCTACTTTCAGGAAAAACCTAAATATTTGCATGCACCTAGACCAGCACAGAATCATTTAAGGCTTAATCTTGATTTCAGGGGTATGATTGAACCATCCATCACCTTGTCTCATTGGACCATTGACAGACTACCATGAAAAAAATACCAGTCTTTTTTTTTTAAGGCCACGAGAGATGCTGTGATTCTTTGCTGTATTGGAACAAGCATCTCTTGAAAATCCCAGTGTCTGGGGATATGTGATACATCCAGGCTGAAGTGGGGCTTGGGTCTTTCAGCTGAATTTGTTCACGTTTAGAGTCTCATCCTGGAACAATTTTGTATTGTTTCTCGTGCTGATTTCTCTATTAATTTGATTTTTTTCCCTCCAATATGCTTCAGCCTCTTTTGCCCACATGTTGTTTATCTTGTCCTCACCTTCTCCTTATGTCTTCTTGCTTACCTAACCACCTTCTAAAGTACCTAAAGCATGTATGCATTGAACCATACCAAACTCAATTCAGCCACCTTTCTGCCCTGGGCTTTGAGATGCACCCAGTTAGCCAAACAGTTAGTCATGGTGGCCTTGACGCTTGGGAATGGCCAGCAATGAAGTTACAGCAGTGGTGGTCCTTCTCCATACCACATCGCATCATGGAATCACCACTCTGCCTCCATTTCAGGAGCTTTGCCGGGTGGAAGCGGAGTGGGGAAAGCAATCTGCTTCTTCTCTAACTGATGTCTTCTTCACAGCCAGCACTGCTATGCTGTTGATCAAAAGACCATCTTTGGTCACCGTAATTAAAAGGGTTTGCAGATCTCAAGAGACCCAGTGAGACACAGAAGCAATGGAAGAAACTAGGATCCAATGGGTGGTTGGAACAATCACCAGCATTTTGCATCAGAGAATGGTGCAGCACTTACTGTCCTGACAGCTCATTAAAATTGCCAGCGCTCTGCTAAAGTGACAAGATGTGTTGTAGCAGCTGATCAGAACATTTCCCTTAGCATTTTTTTTCCCAATGGAAAATGGCTTCTTGATGAAACGGGAATTCATTGAAAAGCCTTTTTCTCAGGGAAAAAAAAAAAATTTTTTTTTCCTGAAAAAACATAAAATCTGTCTTCTCCCTTCACAGAGAGTAAAAATTTAAGTGTAGGGAAAAAAAATCAGCTATTCAGGGCAAACAGATTTGTCTAATTTTTGTATGTGTATATTTATTTTTTTGTAATGAAAACCTATGGGAGTACAAAGAAACAGCAACATTGCTAATGGTGCCAATTTCTTTTGGTGCTGAACTAATTGCTCTTCAACTAGCTCTGTGCTTTTTCCTTAACAGCCAAAACCCACAGTCCCACCAGCAAGGGAAAAGAAAGGAAGACCCCAGAGTGCTGGCAACAAGTGCTGTGCGTATTAAAGCATTTCACCTAGATCTAACCCAGTGATTCTCTACAAACTAGCCTTGCAGCTCCTAGGAATGACATAATACTTTGGCAACCCTTTGATTGGGTTTTCTCTTGAGAATGTGTTTCTAAAGCTGCCGTCTTGTAGTGCTCAGAATTGCTGCTGAATGCAGAAGAACATGCCAAAGTTAATATTGTTATTGACATTTTTGTGTAGAAGAGGGACTGAGGATGCAAAGAACATGAGGAACACTCCAGGCAGAATTCATGCAGACACCCAGAGCGTAGGAATCTTTCTGTATCCTTATAGACAATGGACTATTATCTACCTCAATGTCCTATTTAGGTTCTACTATTTAAAATAGAGTTGATTAGTCATGGCTAAAAAGTGCCTGTTTCTCCTCATTGGCTTCAAAGGGAGCACAGAGCTTGCATGTAGATATCTGAGCTGCGGGTGCTCCAAGTTACATGATATGGACCCCTGTAATGTCCTGGAAAGACTCATAACTCAGAGTATCAACCTTTCTTTTTCTGTTGTATCCCACCACAGTACTGTTGCATACCCTTGTTATAGCAGCTTCGATTTCTTCATACCACGTCATGCAAATGTGCTTCTGGTGTGAGGAGGAAGAGAGCTTTGCTCTGATCCAGGCTGCTGTCACTGGCTTCTTTCCCACGTCCCTTACACCCTATTTGGAAACCTTACTTCAACCCTTATCATTGCCTCCTTGCATTGCTCCAACTTATGTCTATGTGTAATTTACACCATTCCTTACTTGATGTGAAAATTTGGCTTCTAGAGATCCACCATGTTTGCCCCAATGGGGCTTAAAGGGTAGGGTGTATCACTTATTCTCATCACTTACCTTACCCCATTTCTTGTGCTTTTCATGGAAATCTACCCAAGTCTGATTTTGCTTCTGTTTATGGTTAGTCTGGAACACCACCGTCCACTGAAACCAGTCACTTGGGTCATAGATGGGACAAGGGAGCATTGACTCATGGAGCAAAGGCGTCACATAATCTGCAGCCAGGGCTGAGAACAGACACACCTATGAGGAAAAGGTGCCCAGAGACATTTGTCTTGTGTCTCATAGTGAAAGATCAAGGGGATATTCTGAGCAAATTCAAGAGGGACAAAATAAGACATCAAGAACCCTTCAGAGGATTACCAGATGGAGGAATTAGTTGCTACAAGAGAGATATGGAAACCAAGAGCTGCAGTCAGATCCAGGGCACTGGTCGTTTGAAAGGACAGTAAGTATTTCCAGGATTACAACTGCAAAACCTGAGTTGGAGGGGAGAGAAGGGAATTAGGGCTGGAGCAAATCTGTAACCTCAGCCTGATGATGAGGGGTAGGGAACCACCTCTTGAAAATGGCTACCACAGAATGTCATCTCAGCTTTCCCAAAGCATCTGCAGGTGGCTTCCAATCTTACCTGCTATTCAGTGATTTCTTCACTCTTGGCTGTCCATGTTGGCCATGCTGTAGAGCAAGGCTGAAAGGTGCCTGCGTTAGCAAAGGGTCCATCACATCCAGCCTGCTCCCCTGATCCAGCCCATCTAAGTAGACTTCTGTGAGACATCTGGCAAATTGCAATAAAATAAAGAACTTTTTGGCTCCAGAACGTGGAGAGGAGAGACTGTTTCTCTTCCCCAGATGGCAGTGAGCCAGGCAACTGTCTGACTGTCACAAATTATTACTGCCAAATAAACAGCGTTGTATTTTAGTCCAATAAAGAAGAATACACAAGGCCAGGCATTACCAAGCCCCGATTTAGGATGTCATTCAACAAAAATGGGACTGATGGCACTGTGTCTGCATCCACCAGTGGGTGGTAGGAGCTCACCTGCGGGTGATAGGAGCATGGCAACGTCTCAGAGGAGAACTGATGTGCACCAGGGCTGGGGAATAGGGTAGGAAGACCCAGAAGTGATATGTCAAGGCTGTGGTACTAATAAAACATTTTTCCTCTCTGATGTTTTAACTCTATTCTCTGCCACCCTGTTTCAGGACCCCCAAGGGGTCACTAAATCCTCGTCAACACTAGCCCAGAGTGAGTAAATGCTGTGGGTCTCACCCAGGTGAGGGACAGTCTAGAGGAAGGGGAAGAAACACTCCACTTTTCTTCCTTGGAAGAAAAATATTCAATGTCTGCAGGAAGCAGGAGCCTGAGCCACAATTACAAGGAAAGCTGAGTGTGCACCCAGCCACCTCCAGAGGTTTTACCAGTGTATGCAGAAATGGAGGGATGCCTTTTATTTGTCCCAAGTCCTTTGCAAGGGAAGAGATCTTGGCACAAGCCAGGAGCGCTTTTCTGCAGCATCTGGGGCACAGGTTGGTCCCATTATGCTGTAGGCTGCTCTGCTGGGAGATACCCCAAGAGGGTTCCATACGGTGTTGGCATTTTGAGCTGGAGCTGCAGCAGAGTTGACAGCCAGACAGTGCCTGAGGTCATATGACTACTTACCACTTGGGATGGGCTTAGTCTTCACTTCGTGATGTAGAAAGAGCCATAAGAGGCACCATAAGTATTTCCATCCCACCTGCTTCATTTTGGGCCCGAACACAGGCTCACAAGAAGTTGCTCAAGAAGAAGATTTTTTTTCTTTTCTGATAATCGCTTGTTATGGAGTGAGTCTGTAGACAGGACAAGACCCTGTGGCCTTCAGAGCACAGGAATTGTTGAGTGCCTGTGTTTTGTTCTTATCTGTCAGATACGTTCGGGATTAAGCTGGGCCATATTCATTAACCTCAGCCCAGAACAACACATTCTGCTGTCCTCGATGCTGCTGCAGAGGCTTGTTGGGTTCCTGGTCTGATTGCTGGTTGAAGGACTGCAGTCAATGCAACGAGCTTTTGCTGACATTACTTCTAACCTCCTGTGGAGAAAACACACCTTCAAACCAAAAATGGGTGTTTGGGTTGATTTTGTATTTCGTTGCTGGTAGAAACTTGATTTGTAGGGTTTTTACTGTCACAGTGGTCTCAGTTAATGACATGGACACAGACATCACAGTCAAGAGAAACCTGGTTTTCCTGGAAAGCTTAGTACCAGCCCTGCAGCTGCTCTCCAGGAACGGCAGCTTGCCAGTGTCAGCATCCTCCACACAACAGCTACAGGACTTGTAGGGTCTGACAGGCATTTTGCTGCCTGAGTTTATCACACTGACTCAGAGCGAGCAGGATCAGTCATTCGTTGTCTTCCCCAGCAGGTGGTTATCCACATGCAAAAAGTATCAGCCTAATCCAATGGGTTGACTGAGTATTCAAAAAGTCCTGGGCAAGCATCTAGGCTCTCGAACAAAAGGGGGGAAATTTCCTTCAGGAAAAATAAGATGAAGTCACACCTGCAGGAACATGAATGTGGGCTGGAATGTTTCCTCTGTTCCAGCAGGGTCTTTGTCCCACCATCCCAGGAGTAAGACACAGAATGGATCCATGTTCCCAGGATCTCCTTGAGTCCTAAGGAAATCTGTACTCCTGCAGTAAAAGAGCTGTCTCCAGCTCTCTGTTTTCAGGTCCCAGACATTGGAGAGACATGCTGAGATTACTTTCTTTGTTGGCTGTGCCTTTTCTATCAGGCATCTTTGCTCCCAAGGATGCCAACAGGAGACCTGTCATGTCATGTGATAGGCGGTCCATTAGTCGCCTGGGTAAAACTCTGGCACACACAGCGATTTCAGTATGAGCTGATGGTCTTTGTGGCCTACCTGAGGCAGAAGACGAAGATGTTAATTATCATCAAGCCTTCAGGTATAAACTAATATAAAACATTGCAAGTGCACAGGCATTAAATGATTTGCCTAAGGCCATAAAAGATGACAGTGTCAGAGAAGGGATTTCATCCCTACTGTATGAGCGGGGAAAAGAGGGGAAGCTCATCCAACAAAGCAAGGAATAGAAACCACGTTTCTGGTGGTCTAGTGTAGGATGGTCCTCAATCAATGGGCCTAATCCACCCTGCGCTGATCTGCTCTGATGCTCAGAAGCAGTAATGAAGGGAAAGGGGATGAGTGCACTGTGATGGCACAGGGGTTGACTCCCCCAAGAGCCTCTTCCACATCCCATGGTGCCCACAAAGCCTCCTGTGGACAATGAAGCAGATGATGATGTATTACTGCAGCAAAAGCCGGGAAGACCTGAGTGTGCCTCTAATGCAACTGCAGAGGGGAGCCAACACCTTGTGTACTCAGCGTGGCTTTCCTGGCATCAACTGAGGAATGCTGGCACGCCAGCTCCTCCAGAGCTATTAGTGGTGCCATACACTCCAGGGCTGCAGAGAATACATGCACTGTGTTGTAGCAGCCCTGGAGATCCCACCAGGCCACACTCTTCCATGCCACCCACCGCAGAGCTCCCCTGCACCAGGGCAGGGCTCTGGGTCTCAGTGCTGGGGCTGGGAGGGGTTCTGGCAGGCAGGGCAGAAATTCAGGTCTTCCTCAATTTTTGCAACCCCTCCTCATCAACCTCCCTTTCCTGCTCTGAAGGTTTGTTTGCACTTGTCTACGTGCAGCCAAGGAGAAGTTCAGAATAACATCAAAGCAATGGGATTGCGTGCAGCCTGTCTTGGACGATTGGCTACCCCAATTGCTGTCCAAGACACAGCAACTCACAAGTACTCTCCTGCAGGAGACAGTAGCTTGTACCGACTCTCCCCAAAGCCATTGAGATACAGTACCTGAATCCACAGCACTATTTAAACTCTCAGCACTCATCCAGGTACCTGCAGATCTCAGTTCCACTGTGGCTCTCATCCTGTATCTTGCTGTAAGAACTCAAAGTGAAAAGACTCCACGTACTATGAGTATTTTCAACAGAGACCACACCAGCCTAGCCCAGACTCTCTTTTTGACAGCTTCGTGCTTTTGGACCCTCCAGTTCTGATTTCAGCCCTAGAAAGGAAGTGACTGGGACACAGAGACTATCACTATAAGTTAGGGGAGGAAAGGTTACTGGTTCTGGGCTCATAATTATCTCAGACCTCAGACGCCAAGCATGCCTCCTTGGATGATTTTCACCTGGGTGAAAGAGTCCTCTCTCTCACTCAGAGTCACTGTGCATCAGGCATCATTCCCACGTGACAGTTTGGATGCAGCCATACTCTTTTAGAGGGTCAAGGATGTAGATTGTCCCATGCACCTCGGAGACAGAGAACAATGCCAGACAGTTTGATTCACCTGTGCAGACCCGTAGCATCTTTCCTAAGTGTGATTCTCTGCCACTTGGCTGGAAGATCATCTTTTGCCCTATACTACATCTGTGTCTGTCTGTAACCCTTCCTGTGGCTGCAGAGATGCTCAGACACAGCTGAGTAGCCAACATCCAGTGTAGACAAACAGGCCTTATTTGGGTGATATCTAGTTCAGGAGGTGATCCCTCACACCTTTGAAATGCTTATTTCAACGCACTGATCTCTCAACTTAGGTGATATGAAGCCCATTGATGTATATCTATGGGCACAGCTTAGCCACAACATCCTGACATCCACCATGGCAGCTACCCACTCTGAGGGACTATTTTCCTGACCAAACCCATGCTGGCACCTGTCCTTGCTGACCCTTAACCCTACAGTGCCATCAGTCACTAGTACCTGACCTCAGCTACCAGACAGGCTGCTCAGCATGTCCCATGCAGAAGGGTAAGTTGCGGTGCACCCCAGAGAGAACAGCTATTGCCACTTCGCTGTGAGGTACCTGAGCTACCGAGGTTTCTCTGCTTTCGTCTGTGGCTACTGGCACAGGAGGTGAAAAGGGGAGATGGCATTCAGCCTGTACCTGCCTGACCCATAGCCTTGGCACAGCCTGCGCAGGGCACGAATGCCTCATCCCTCTGTGGTCCGTATGCGGTAGCATCCCACTGGCAGACGTGACTTGGCATGAGTAAATCCCAAACCCTAGTACTGGGGCAGCAGGCTGAGAGAACATTTGCAGCAGAAACATCTCAGGAGCATCCACCAAGCCCCTTTATGGACAACAAAGATGCAAAGAATTAATTTAGCTTCCAGCCAACTTCTTCCCTAGATAGCTAACGGAGGGCAGCACCAAGCCAGCTCAGTGTTGTGTTTCCATTACATCCCTGTGTGTCTCTGGCTGGGGAAGTGTTGGGACTGGAGGCTGGGTGCATCCGGGTGTCTGGCACTGAGAGAGCAAAATGCATGCAGGGCTCTGGAACAGGAGGAGGTTAGCCTGACCTAAAGGCTTTGCGGTGACCTAGGTCTCCAAGCTGCAGTAGGGGAGGTGTGCCAAGGACTTTGCCTCACTTGCAAAATTTGTGGGCTGCATGGGGCCACACTGTGATCTTGTGCTTGATCAGGGCTCAGCAGCCTGCTGTAAGAGGAAGTGTGGATGTTTTGGAAGGAGAGAAAAAAAGAGAATGAAAAAAAGGTAAAGAAGAAATCAATCACAGCATGTCCCGCAGCAGCCGCATTGGAAATTCAGTCACGCCTTTGAGCAAAGGGGCTGATGATTTGCCAATGTGAAGGCTGTGGAGCTGCAATTCGGGCTGCAGGAGCTGTTTCCTCATTCCTTTTGGAAGCAGAGCTCTCCCTGACGCCAATGGAAGAGTTTAATGGTTCCGCACCTCGTTACTGCTCAGTAGCTGCCTGCTCTGAAATGAGTCTTTTCCTCTCCTCCCAACACTCCCTTTCCTGGTGAGACATACACGCACAAAAAAGTTAGAAGTAGTCAAAACAGATAAGGCAAGGAAAGGTGAAGTTTGCTGTGCCTGAGGCAGAAACGCTGTCACCTACACTTGCATTTCAAACTCTCAGTGATACAGTCACCTAGAAAGCTTAAATTTACAAAAGTGTGTAGGTACCTGCACGTCTTGAGAGTGGATCTCCACATTAGTTATACAAGATCACTCTGAACCTTTCCATCTGTCATGTGATCCAAAACCTTCCTCCTGAAATCCCAACTCTGGCACACTCTTGGCAGAGGGGAGTGGCTGCACCTTTGGGCATGGGGGGAGAGTCAGAGCAGCCCCACACTGGGACCATCTATGTGTCCTACTGGGGAAATAAAGTGTGGTTTGTTGGGGATATCAGATTTTTGTACCTCTGCACTGCTCAGAAAAATCCCAGGGAGTCGGGGGCGGAATTTAATAATATTATAGTCAATATTTTAATGACTATTTCACAAGCAATATGGGGAAAGCTTGTTTTGGCTTGATTTGAAAGAAAAACAAAGATATTTATATATGTGGTTGGAGGAGTATATACAATATTTGTTATTTCTATATCTGAATCTGTATTCTGTCGAATTTTGTTTAATCATGAGTATCTCAAGACTGCTGAGGTGTGACAGTGACACACCAGTTATTAGCACTCGTGGACCAAAGTCACCAGAATGGGTTTTGCTAGTATTACTACTTCATGATAGGTAATTAATTCTTACTACTTAATAGCAGGTGTTTACTCATAGGCTCTTTTTAATTATTGTCTTAAGTAGCTTTCAATTAGACACTCCACCGGGAGTCTTTCATTCTTCAGCATTAATGGTATGGACCTGGTTTCAGACAAGCATCAGTAGATAGTCGTGAAATGGAGAGCATCCGCTTTCCCTGCAGTTCAGAGAGCTTGGTAAAGGCTGTTGGCGTCCTCCTCCCAAACACCCTCCCCCAGGACTTGTTGTGCTTTACAATCCCCAGCTTTTTTTGCTGTTGGTATGATAAATAAAAACTAAAAGTACTCATTTTCTAGAGCTCTAATCTCATGATTTGTTAGAGATCTTGCTCCTGCACTTCTTACTGGTACTTTCCGCTGTGGGAGGATAACAAGGGAGTATGTGCCAGAGAGCGTTAAGACAGCTCTGTTTGCATCCTTGGCTCAGCTGACTGCAGCCATCTGTCTTGTCTGAGGATAACTCTCAGTACTTGAGTAAAAGACTCCAGCTCCCTCATCCAGGGAGAGTATTCCTAGAAAGGCTATAAAAAAAACCCAGTGCCCGAAGCTTTGAGAACCAGGAGAGAAAACTAAAAGAGGGAGTGGTTTTTGAGAGGTGCAAGAGAACTGGGGGGGACGAAGGTGGAGGAGTTGGATTTTCCCATGAAGAATAATAAAGAAAAATACATCTCTTCTGTTGCTCTGCCCAAGTGACATTATCTGTCACAACTGAAACAGAATTCTCTTGAACAATTTCAGGACCACAACTCAGATGATACTCCGTGCCTCTGTGAGGGGAGCATGGGAAGGAGAAAAGAGGTGTCCATTTTCACAAGATAACCCCTTCCATGGCCTTTTGGACTCTTGTTTTTCAAGACAAAATAAAACATAAAAGGAAAAAGAAAGGGCAGAAATCAAGGCTTGCAGCCTTGATAGACATTGTAGACAGCAAGGTATGAAACCAAACCCAAACCTTCTGCTTTCAAAGAATGAGGGGAGAAGAGAAAGCAAGAAGCCAGCACTATGGGGTCTTGCAGCACAGTTTTTTGGATCATCCCTTGAAGATGAGAGAAAGATTGGGGTGTGAGCCAAGACAAATCAAAACCCCATGTCAGAGTGACCTTTACTTTCTTTTATGGTCCTCATGAGATTTCATCCAGTGGGGCACAGGTACAGAGTTCCATCAACAACAAACAAGGGGACCTCCAACTCATAAGGAGGGTCAGACATCACTTTCAGTTGCCAAGTAGGCACCAGGGAGAAATCGTACATCTCTCTGGCAGCTCAGAGAGCACAGTCCTGCTTTTCTAGCTGAGGTTTAAGCCTGCAGCCCCTGCCTTGGTCTAGGCAGATGGAATAGTCTCTGGGTTCAGTTGATCTCAACCTCGGACACCCAAATGAGAAGTTCATGAGAGTCGCATGAGAGATCTGGAAACACGTGGATGCCTCCAGCTGAGCGAGTCCTTCTCTGGACCCACTGTAATCTGCTGGGAGAACTAGCACTTTCAGGGTGTGATTCATCTGAATATTTTAGACGTTAGCTTTAGGTTGGGATTAATCATTCCTGACTACAGTAATCCTGTTGCGCAAGTGCAGAGTGTGATGTGTGTTATTTATGATCCAAGAATATAACTCAAATCAGTACTGATCACTGCTGACGTCTCCACATCAGCTCCATCTTCTAGTCACTGGGAAGACCACCTCTGCTTGGGCAACACTGACAAGCAGTTGTGGAGAATTTTCTTCTTGCTTGGGAGGACCTTCTTTCATAGCTCAGCCTCTTGCTCCAGACGAGTAAAGCAGTAAAGCAGGCAATTGTTTTGGTCAGACAGATGTTCTCCTAAAACTCCAGGAAATGCACCATAAATGTCAGTTCTTGATAAATGTAACGTGTTGATCATAAGTCATGAGGTCACTTAATAATAGAGGCATTAGCATGCCAGGATGACTGAGGAAGAAGATCCATATGGTTAATCAACTTGTAGAGTTTGGAAGTGACAAGAATGATAAAAGTCCTCTTCTATTGCTGTCGTGGTATCACTCTATCCCAAAGAAGTTTTTTTCCCATGTGGTCATAAATGCGGTGGACATGCATGTTTAAATCTGTCCATTTCCTTCGGCATGAGTTATCATGAGTCTGCAAGTTGTTCTTTGTCTAGGCAGATCTTCTTCCCCCTCTTCTTGTGCTGCTTGAAGGATGTGGCTTCCCCAAGGCAAGGGGAGAGAAAATGGGATTGGAAGGACATCAAGGAGACCAGCTTAGCCTGTACTAATCTCCCAGAAGCAGTGACAGGATGTGACATTTCCAATTCTGCCCAGCATCCCTCCATGCCAGCATTTCCTCTTTCCAGTCACTGTCATTTTTCTCATGGGAGAAGTGCACAAAGGCCTGGACTCTGTTAGACATGGGCAGAGAGGATGGATCTATGATTGAGGGCAGAAAGGTGTCCTTACAGGCAATGAGGCGCTGAGAAACAGGAAGATAAGCCCCTCAAAAGTGGTAGACACCTCCCAGACATGAAAAATCTGGATCTGAGGGTAGGATGAAGAGCAGGGACCAGCCAGCCTGGTGAGGGCCTCTGGGGGAAGGGCTGAGACAGCCTTGAACACAGCCTGAAGCTATTCAGCTTTCTGTAGCTGCAGTGCAGCGTCCCCAAGGCCAGCTAGCCAGAGGAGAGGCATCCTGCTGTTCTGGAGAAGGCGATGGTTTGGGAGAGGTGGTCAAGGCATGAAGGCAAAACCACCAGCTTCACATAGCCTTTGCGGGGCTGGAAAAAGCAGGTAGAGCAGCTTGTGCACTAACCTCTCAATGCTTCCTCAGCTTGTGGTCAGAATCCTATTTCAGCAGGATCCCAACCAGCTCTTCCTTCACATCAACTGCTTTTACCCCTCCACCTTCTTCATCTGGGTGCCTCTTGAGTCTCCTCCTCCTTTCATCCTTCTGTCTTCACACCCTCTTGATTTGATTGTCCCATTCTGGTGTTCCTAAGCTCAGCCTTTAAAATGAGTGAGGCATGTCATGAGGCTGATTCCCGTCCTCTGGATGTGGGATGGGGTGAGGGACAGCCACATGTGTCGCTTCCTGTGGCAGGACAGCGATGCAGTGAGCTCAGCTCAGCACCTACCTGCCTGAGCTCTCGAATCTGAATTCCTGCCACTGCTGCAGCATCACTAGGGGTGATATTTGGCAGGGGAAGAGAGAGATGGGTGCTTGTCCATCATGGGGCACAGCAGAGCTCAGGGACAAGGAGCTCTTGTTAGGCTCGTGACTGGTCCCACAACAGGGGGGTAAATCTCATTCTTAGCCCCTTTGAGACTTTTGCTTTGCTGCTGTTGTATCCACTGCCCTGCTTGCATGCACTGAGCAAAGCATCTGCAGCTGCCTGAGGGGAAGAGACCTCGGTCCCACTGCTGCAGCCCACACAAGCTGCAGAACCAGCAGCACAGGAGGCTTCAAATCTGCTTTGTTGTGCCTGTACCTGGCCTGTCCATGAGTGCAGGGTCTCCTGCTACAAAACCACCTTCTACCCCTCATCCTCTTCACCACTCCCGTGTCCTGAGCAAACCACAGCTCTATAGCTTTTACCATTAGCTGCTGGCAGCGGGTTGTGCCTCTACTGTCTGGCTGGGCCAACTGGCACTTCGGCTTTATTTATTTTTAAATCTTTCCAGCATTAACCTGAAAGGAAATAGGTTTCAAACCACATTTTTTTCCCCCTAATGTTGGAAATAATGCCTATTCAGTTCAATTAAGTCCCTCAGGGCAGAACAAGTACCACTCCTTGCTCTTCCCCCCCTTCTCCCCCCAGTTATTTCCTCTTTGCAACAAATTGCCCCCAATGGATTTTGTTGTTGTTGTTTGTGTGTTGTTTGTGTATGGTTTTTGAATGGTTTTTATCTGCCGATAACATGCAGGCATGCAGAGGGGGAGAAGCACCAAGGTAGCAGGAAATTGAGAAAGGAATTAGATTATTTGGGCATAGGGCAAATCCAGCATCGCCCAAATTAGAGGAGAATAAACACTGTTTACCTGTATTTACTCTGCTCTGTCTCTCCACGAGGGAGATGCTATAAGCTACCACTGAAACATGAAATTCCAGACCTTCACAGTCCAAGCACAAGTCCAGAGCAGCTTTTAGTGGGGGAGGGATCTATTTTGCCTGAAGTGCGAGCTTCCACAGTCAAGTGGTGGGGTCACGATCTCCTTCTGAACCCAGCATGGTGTTTTGCTTGCCAGGGAGAATGTGCCCTGAGTGACTGCAAAAGCCAGCCACCATTTCTGCTGTGAAATACAACCAGACACGGGGCACAGTTAATCTCCAGTTGAGTTGCAGCCTGGCACATCCTACTTTGCTGTAGGACTGGCAGACCCGGTAACAGAGAGAGCACAGGGTACGTTTTATTCAAGAGAGCACATACAAATCCCTGGCCCTTGCCAGGGTTCATCTGGACCTGAGTAAACCAGCAGAGTCCAGTGGCCAGGAGATGCAGGGCTGGTACAAACATTCACTTGCAGAAGTGCAGGGAAACAGAGAAGACAAGATATCTAAACCCAATCATAAAATATTCGAGAGAATTCATCCTCTCTCATCTAAAGGGAGGCAATTCCATTTATAAAACCCAGGGGTTAGGATCCCAATTGTACACCATCCCATGCTTCCTCCCCACTACTAACCAATCTAATGCAATGCCTTGTGTTCACAACCACCTTCACCCCGCCACATTTTCCTGCTTCTGAGAAATTCTCCATCGCCACAAGCTCCTGACTGCACCAGTTTTGAAAGCTACATCAGCACCTGCCAAAGGCATCTGAATCCCTGCTCTGTGGCATTGAGTCATGCCACCCTTGTCTGCATGCGTGGCATCAATGCCATGTTGTCTTCAGCCCATCTTGATGCCCTGGTATCACTAGAGGTATGTTCACCCAGGGCAGCTGCAGGTCTGATGTTAGATCAGACATGATTGGATTAATCTCCTAATTCTAACAGCTATCTTGACCCTTACAGAGTTTAGGAGAGGGGTTGTTCCATCAGCCAGGCTGGAACAAAGCTCTAATTTTATTTCCTTCCCACCCATACCCTCAGCTCAATTCCAGTCTCTGTTGCAGAGAAAGGACTTGGTTTGGCGTTTCATTTAGACCCTTCACCCAGCCCGTCTAAGGCACTGTTAAAGAAAGTTTTATCACGCTCCCCAAAGCTGACTAACTGTTGGTCTCTGTGTCCCCACCCCACCCCATTGCATTCACGCCTCACAAAAAGGCAGCACTATGATCACCCTTCCAAAGCTGATCTCCAAAATCAGCAAGACTGGTTTAGGGTGCAACCTGCATGGCCGGCTCCAGCTATGTCCCATCTTGTTCCCACACCCTTGGGACCCACCTCCCTTTTCCCTTCACATCACCATCAGCCATGCTTTCATTTCCACATTTCCTTTCTTCCCCCTGAGCCCCCTCTCCTGCCTGCACCCTCTTTCTGCTTCACGCTGGCAATGACCTGGTCTACTGCTATCCAAGATGGTGATCACTAGCAACCCTTTGCCTTGGGCCCATCAAGCAGCTGCGATGCTCTCAACCCGGACCAAGGAATCTGTTTGCTTTCAGCTATTTTTTGAACTGCTGCCAGGGAAGCTTTACAAAAAGGATAGTGTTATTTCTGAAAATGAGTCCCATAAACAAGGATGAATATGACCTCCCCGTTGAGATTTGGGGTTTACTTTAGTGGCTGGGAGATCAGCCAATGAAATAGAAATACCAGAAAACATTATCATAATTACCCCATAGCCTCCTCTGGGGGCAAGGGAAAGGGGAAAAGAAAAAAGCTGAACCAAAACTGATTTAACAGCCTCATATAGTATTGTCATTTCACCCTGACTTTCTGCTTTCTCTGAACATGGGAAGGGAGAAAAAAACAACATTCCTAGATCTTTTCCCCACAAGGAACAATTTCTTTTTTTTTCTGGCAAAAGACAGCGCTGGGAAGCCAAGATGTGATAAACATTGAGAAAGAGCAGCAGATGGGTTTTGATTGCAAAACTGGGGAGGCCAGGGAGGAGCCCCCATCCCTTCCAGCTGCACCTGGTCTGGGCAGCAGGAGTGAAGGGCAAAGCTGTCCTTTGGCACCGACCTGTCCGGGTCCCCTAAGCATCTATAAAACTGATGCCAAGTAAGCTCAGTGCAGGAATTGGTGCTGAAGCAAGTTAGGGAGGGCTCATGAAAAGGGATTTGCTGTTGGCTCTTCTAGAATGATTAACTTTTGCAGCGGCACGATGACCTCAAACTACCAGTCAGATTTGGGAGATGTACCTGTCTGAGACACTATTTCTGACTTCTCGCAGATGTTTTTCTTTCCCCCAGAGCTCATGCCAGCAAAAGCTCTGTTCCTAAGTTCCACAGATCTTCTCAGTGCTGCTAACCTGACTAACTACAGCGGTCACCAGCTGCCCAAAGGAAAAAAAAGAGGGGGGAAAAAATTCCCCTCATCTGATCTGATTTATTTCAGGTGGTGGTTTGAAGATGGAATTAATTTCAGCTGATCTCTGTGTGACTCAGTCACTATAAAGGGAACTCTAGGTGGATATCTCAGATTGGTAAATCTCCTGGATGTCTCTAGCTGGCCAACAAGGCAGGTATTATGGTGGCAAGAACATATGATGTTTGTTCCTTTCTTTTGGGTAATGAGCGTCTGTCGAATGAGAAGTGCTGGGCTGCAAATGGGTGGGTCTGTAGCAGAGATTCTTGGGAAAAGATGAGGGAAATGGTCAATATGCAAATCTTGGTGAGCTGTGGCTGCAGTGCTCACTTGGATAAAGTGCTCCTAGCATGTCTTACCTACTTTTTCATGGTCCTGAGCAGCAGGTGCAGAGAATACACAGAGCAGATTGAGTTGAGCATGTCAAACTGGACCATACCTGAACGTATGTGGATGTTCCTGGATGCTCAGAAGGCACAAGGCTTCTGTGGCCTTAGAAAAATGGAGGCCTATGGATATATACGGAAATATCTTTATTTAGTCAATCTTCTGTCCTAACAGACCAACCCCAGGAGTTGTCAGTTCAGGATGTTTAGAGAAAGAGCCAGCTCTTATTGTTGTAACCTTCCAGCTTTTGGTGATCAGCAGTTTAAGACCTTCCTGCACCAGAAATTTTCATTCAGGCCATGGTGTTTAACAGCTACTGACAGATTTGTCCTTTAGTAATTTGTCTAATCCTATTCTGAATCCACTGATGCAATTTGCTTACATTCATTTTCTTGTTTCTTTTAGACCTTGTCCTCTTCATCTTCTGCCTCCCAGGTCTCAAACTCTGTGAATTTGTGACTAATTTTCCCCCTTTCTCTGCAGCACCCAGTATCTCACAGACACCTCTCACATCAATATCTCCAGCCCCATCTCTCTCCCACCCCAAGGGATCCAAATCCACTCCAAAGCAGTGGCTGCTTCACCAGCAGTAGCTCCCACCTGCCATGAACTCCTGCAGCCCACACCTCAGTGCTGCTGAAAATTAAACCGCTTATTTCACTGCCTTGGGATATTTGGATTCCACAAAGCTGGCATGTGCAACTGCTAATGGTTTTAGCAAGGCCGTCCCACAGAGTTTATGGATCAGGTGTTGAGATTGTCAAAGAGACTCTTTTGCCAAGCCAGATCCAAATATGTCTAATACCATGAGTGCATCTGTATTACTAAGAAAATGTTCCTGTGGATTATTTTTTAACCTTTGACAGCCAGGCTGGAAAGATGAACAGGGCATTGTCTTAAGAACAGAAAATCCAGAGCAAGAAAATCAGATGCACAGGAAAAGGTGGTGTTGAACAGTTAGAGGTGGTCCAGCAGCTGACAGGTTCAAAGCTGCTCTTTGACAAGGGGTGGAGGCAAGGGATGGAGATTGGGGATGACAAGGTCAGACCATCAGCTCTCAACCCAGTTTTACTTAGGTCTTTAAAGTGAGTTATTCAGCAGCAAAGGAGCAGCATTGCCAGACTGTGCAGTTTTTCTACAAGTCTCTTGAGAATAAGAGTCTCCTTCAAGTCACAGGTTTTAGTGAAAAATCTCTATTCTTATTCATACTTGTGTTTACACAGGTTTCAGCCTCCTTGACCCAGGAGAAATGCAGAAAGGCTGTCTTAAACGTTCTCTTAGCATTTGAACTGGTTTTGGGGAATAGGAGAGAACGGGCATTTGTGGGTTGTTTGGGCTTTTTTAAGGCTCTGGCAGGTTTTGGAAATTTAAGAAAAGTAACCAGGGCTCAGGAAAGCTGAAAACCTGGGTCAAGTCCAGAGCTCTGCCCCAGCCATTCTACCCAGTTCAGTGACCTATCTCCCTTTCTAGGAAGTAAAATTTATTTGCTGTGCCTGGCCCTGAGACAAATCATCCCTCTGGCTGGGAGCTCCCCACAGCCAAAGGAGCCTGAGGACTGAGCGTGCAAGGGATGAATCATCTGAAATGCCTGAGGTCAGATTCTACTCTGGCCACTATAAATCCAGACCAACTCTTCCAACTTTAGTGGAATCACTCAGGGTTTGGGCAGATATAAATGACAGCAGGTTTTGACCCAGAGGTTTTACGTTTCCAATGAAAGAGTTGAAATGCGGGATGTTGCCTTAAATGTGGACAGGCCGAACATCTGGAAAGGGATGGCTTTGTTTTGCATTAACGTTAACGCGGTTTTGAAACCAACTCCCACTTCTGAAGGATTTTTAGCATGGACTTTTTCCAAGGACATGAAAAACTAACTTCTGTTTTACTCTGAATCCCTTTATCAGATCTAGCTACCCGTCTGCATGTCCATTCCTGCACCAGCTGCTCAAACATCCACTGTTCCTCTCCATAGGAGCACACTGGGAAATTGAAGCTGAGTTTACTTCTAAGCTGGATTTCATTAACTCTTATGTCATTTGTAGTAAGTCTTGCTGGAGAACTGCCTGGCCTTCAGCTGGTTAATCTTACTTGCTTACCCAAATGAATTAACTTAAAATGAGTGAAGGAACCTTAAATCGGTGATTTTTGGGGTGTACAATGAAATGTCATTACTCCCCTTCAGTCATGTGCTTCAGAGGGATTGAAATGAGCAGCGATCTCCACGGGCAGGCTCTACAATTTATCCTAACTTACCCACATCCTTAATTCAGGACCTCTATAAGACTATTACACTTGGCTTTTCTGTGCTCTCAAACTTCTTTGGGGTGATCTTGTGGATAGGGATCCCTCTCAGTCCTGACCTCTCAAGAGATTCTTCTGCCATGACTGGCAGAGCACCAAGGATGGACCCAAACCTCAAAGGTTTCACAAGGGTGACCAGAGCCTGCAGGTCAGGGCCTGTAAGGGAGGCTTGCCAGTAGATAGCTACAGTCCACAAATTTCCTCACCCCCATTCTACAACGCAAACCACAAAGCACCTACCATCTGCTTCACTCATTCAAATCTAGGGCAGAAAATTAATGTAGAAGAAGGTTAAGTGTACTGGTCTGTTATGGGAACAAAGTAGGGGAGAACCAAGACAGCATCATCCCCGTGTAGCTGGGTATAATGAAGTTTCCATCCAATCCTGTCAAACTGACCTGGGAGAAAGGTTCTTCCTAATCTCAGACTTTGTCTGGCAGTGGGACTGCTCCTCGATGTCTGAGCAGCACACACAAGCACTAGATCAAAGCTCTGTACATTAACGTTATAACAACCAAAGCATTCGTAGAACAAGCCTTCCCCACGGTCATACCCCAAGCTTCCCAAGGCCAGCCATGCCTGTTGGGAATGTGCCAGCTTTATGAAGCAAGATTTTTTTTTTTTCGTGACCAGCAAGTGCCTTTGAGGGCCAAGTATCAGCAAGCAGCAAACAGAGGAGGGTGAAACAGGCTCTGGGTAAAGCACCCTCCTTTTCCCCCTCTTTTTGTCCATTGACCTCTGGAGACCCTATAGGAGGAGAAATCTCATTTTCCCAGGATGATGCTCACTGATTTTTTCTGCTGAGCCTTCAGCCTTTTGGGGGGCAGAGGCTGTCAGCTCACAGCCCTGCCTTGGTACAAGATTATAGTAGCCTCACCCCTACGAGCTGGGGGACACCACCCCAGAAATTGCTCCCTTCCTGTGTGTGCATGTGTATGGTGTGAGCAGCTTCAGCCTGAGCCTCCTTTGCTGTGTAGGCAGATGATTCCACGTGGCATCTTGTAAGAGGTGCTGCTTGGGACACTGATTGCTGAGAGAATGGAGATCCACAGAGCAAAGCTAGTGGAGGGAACTGCTGATGCAAAGGAGATTTTGCATTCGGAACACCTGCCTTATCTAGGAAGTTTGTTTCCTGCTGCTCTTCGCATGCTGAGGTTTAACCTCATTTCTCCCATCGCTGCAGGTGGATGCTGATGATGTCATCACCAAAGAGGAGCAGATCTTCCTACTGCTAAAAGCCAAGGCTAAGTGCGAACGACACCTGAAAGCCAAGGTGTATGGTGAGTGTTCCCACAGCAACCCAGACTGCATATCAGGAGCCGGGCCCCTCTCTGCTCAACCCCAGCCCTTCCCCTCAGCCCCACACACAGAGCTCAGAACATGTGAGGGGAGCAGCTGAAGAACGACCAACATATTGGTTTTGCAGGTTTGGCTTTAGGGAAGATCTTCCAGCACAAGGTGTAGGCAAACAAAGTTGTCACAACTTCCTTCTTCTGCTCCAGAACTCTGGATGCCAAGGGGTCAGGAGGATGCAAGAGTCATGGCCATGGGCTTACAGCCCTTATCACTAGACCCAAAGCCCAGGCAAAGCCTGGGAGATAGCATCACCTATCAATTTTCCCAAGATCCTTTGCAGCAAGACAGCAGTGGTACTGGATAACAAATCACCCTTCCAACACTCACTCTCTGACTTACTCTATTCTCCTCAAATGGGCCCAAGCTCAGCTAAGCCTCTTTCTTCCACTTCCTTTCTATTTTGGGCTGCAAAATCACTACCAGATGTAGGGCTGGAGGGAGAAGGGAGGGAGAAAGCTCTCTCATGTGGGTAGCAAAGTAATCATCCCCTGTTGGTTTCTTTCATCATTTTCACATGTTCTCATTATTGGTACCAGGGCTGTGTGCTGAGGTACCCTGCACCCACCCAGCTAGTCCTGGGTGGGCATCCTGTCCCTTCTCCTTCTATTGCCTGAGAGAAGGGGACAAGCCAGAATGCTTCCCGCCTACCTTGTTGCATCTCAGAGATCTCTCCTCTCACAGCCATCACTGTAGGAGTAGCTGGAGACATCACCAGCAGAGGGAAATGTCCCCAAAGCCAGCTGTGATTTTAGAGCAGTTGTCTGCCCAACTGGTGTCCCTCTCCTGTAGGAAAGGACAGCAAGGGGCTATGAAAACCCAGCCTACATTGTATTCCAGGCCTCTGGCTTTACATCAGCCAAAACCTCAAGCCACATCCTCTGTTGCTTCTTTGTCCCATTCACCCCATGCCCAATTAACACCTCATTAAAAAATACATGTGCAAAGGCATTTCCTTCTGTTGTACTATAGGTCACCTGCCTACCTTGGGGTCTGGTGATATCAACCAGCTGGTCTTGCCCTCACACCCTATTTTCTAACTCTTATTTATGAGACTGTCAGCATTTAGTATTGCTCTCTCTCCTAGGTTGTCAGTAGCAATGTTGGCAGGGCTGGGGAGATGTGTATGACTTTGGGCTCTTTACCATGGTCATTTTGGTAGAACAAAGGAATCAAATCACAGCTTTGCAAACACGCCCTTGGTTCTGTTTTGAGACCTGGTTCTGCGACTGAGTCCAGCATTAGCTCTGCCATTGACGGGAACAGAAAGAAATCTAATACATTGTCATTTAGATACCTCATGGCCCTATGTCCTGGCTTTGGAAAAAGCAATTTTGAGCTGCTAGGGCAATAAAACTCAGGTCACTGCTCCATCACCTATAGCAAATCTCTGTCCTATCCCAAATAGCACAGCCAGGAGGAGGAATCATCTTGATGTCAATACTCACAGCAGTATATTCAAGGCTGTAAAGACTCAAGGCAATCTTTAGCAATAGGTAATTAGATCAAATTAATCCACAAAAGGTCCACTAATCCAAAGACAGAATGAATTCTGATTTAATCTTTCCCAATAAATGTTTTCTTAAGAAGTTGTAAAAGACCCTCCAGTGGCAGCACCCCCGTAAGAACCCAGAAATTCACTCTAGCACTTCACAAGCAAGGCAGCAAGTTGCCAGACCATCTCTGAGCTGGTCTAAAGAGTCAATGAGCACAGACAGAGGATTTTGCAGTTTGGAAAAGATCTTCTCCCCTTGCAGAAGAGCTGCCATCCACAGGTTTTGAGACCCTTGAAGACACAAAAATGATAATGTTGCAGGGTATTTGTGAATAGACTAACTCAATCTCCATTTTGCAGTGTGTCTGCTCCTTCACTCCACAAGACTCGAAGGGGACAAATAGTTTTAGATCCTCTTGCGGAGGGAGGGGCGACAGAACAAAAGGCTGTAATCTGCACTGTGTTAGTTTAATGCAAATAATTGTTTGGCTAAAGCTCAGAAGCTTGGTTTTTGTGGAAAGGCTTCAGAGCCCAGGGTGAAAAGTGGTTAGGTCCAGTTCTTCCCTCCTTTGATGATATGGAAACTGGGGCCTGGTTTCTATGCGTGCTAATCACTCAAGGACATACAAGTCTGTGTCCTTCTCAGCCAGTTGGAGAATCTGATCCTATTGCCTCTTCCCACGCTGCAGACCCAAAAGAAAAAGCCTGGGAAAGTTAACGTGGTCTTCACAATAAAGATGCCTTCACTCGCAAACAGTATTTATGGGGGCAAAGTGGTTGAGACCTGGAGCAACATAAATCCTGGCTGGCCACCTCAAACCTTCGGGCAGTCTTCTGTGATATCACTCAGAATATTTCTGAGGAGCCCCTGCTTGGGTGGCAGGAGGACTTTTCTAACTGCTGTAAAGGTCTTGGGTTGTGTTACCACCCTGTCACGTCCCCTGTCTGGTTTGTCTTTGGATTTTTATTAGGTAGAACAAGGTTGTTTCTCAGAACGCATTTGTATTTAGGCTCTGCAAGATTTAGCCTTTCCTGTAAGGAAAACGAGTGACTCCACAGGCAGGCAGAGAGCTGTGCCCAGGTCCATTTGACCATCTGTTTAATAATGAGGGCAGTTGATAGTGTTGATGTGTTGCTATATCTATCTGCTGGCAATGCAGACTGATGGTCCCCATGGCAGACGCGCAAATGTCCTCAACTCTTTGCAAGATCTCCCCTGTGGCAGCCACCCATGCTCCTTCTTGTCTTGACAGCTTCCAGTGCCTCCTAAAAGCAAAGCTGGAGTCTAAACCCCTGCCCTGCTTTTACTTTTCAGGGAGTGACGAATAGGTCCCACTCCAAAGGCTGCCAGTGTAGAACAGATATATTTTATATTAGAGGTGGGGCAAGCCCCACTGAGAAGAATGTTTGCAAGATCATAGGGAGCAGTTCACCCCTTGGCCTGAAATGATTTATTTTTCTGGCACATATTCAAAGGGCGAAAGGGAACAGGCACAGTCCAACCTCTTTTAAAAAAAAAAAAAAAATATATATATATAAAACACAAGAAAACAAAACAAAATGAACAACAGCAATGAAAGTGACCACAAAAAGAAACAAACTAGCCCAGGCTCAAGGTATGTGATGCAGGAGGCAGCATATGTTCCTGGTTCAATCTCACTGGGTTACAGTTAGTTTCTGGAAGTCTTCTAAATGAGAGAAACTGTCCCCACGTGGTCGATAAATGGTCATAAGAATCCTACATAAGACCCTGGCAAGATTGTGCAATGTGCCCTCTCTGTGCATAATAAAGTAGAGCTACTCCATTGTATCCTGGAGGTCAAACGATCTGCCTTGCAAAAGGGAGTAAGGGGGTGTGGTTTCACCTGATGGAATTGACAGTGGCACAGTGAACTTCAGCTGAAGAAGTTACCCATAAAGCAAAAGTCGTGGTCATTGGGGTCATTATGAATTTGAGCCAAGGTTGTCACAGTGTTGGTGATAGTCATGTGCAGCATAGGAGGATTACTGATGACCTTGAACATCTGAGCTCCTTCTACAGTTGGTGGACAGAGAAGTGCATCATTTGGGGAGGCGTCTGCCTCCCAGCTGTCTCTAGATGTTGATCACAGATTAAATCCAAGATTGCTGATTTAGATGGACCAATTAACATACTGCAGTATTACATGGTTACTGATGATGACGGTGTGATCCTTGGGAGGGCAGCCTGGCACTGAGATAGCTTAGCTGAAAATGTGGTGGGATCTCTATCTTCAGAGGTTTTCAAAAGTTGGCTAGACAAAGCCATGACTGACCTGATCTCACCTTACCTCCTGCTGTTTTTGAAGGTTGGACCGGAGATGTTCAGAGGTCCTTTCCAACACATATTTCTATAATTAGTCCTGCTCAGGGGATTAAGGGTCACAAGCCAACAGCATTGAGTCTCCACAGGGGGATTGATTCCTCCCTATAGATTTCAAGGCTCAGTTATTAAAGATTGGTGAGGGACTAACTATAATGCAGCAGGTACGAAGCTGGAGAGAAGGGAAGGTCTGGGTAATTCATCTGTCTTTTACATTGGAAAAATGTAAATTTCACTATGTCTGAAAGTAACAAAAAGCAAGAGCTGGATCTCAGCTGCTCAACCTAATGGTCTGCCTGTAGAGTCAGTATCCTTCTGGGAGCATTGTAGCAGCATTCAGCATGTGGGTCATGTGGGACAACCTTGCAGACAGCCTAGTGGTGTAGGATGTTTGGGAAAGGAGAAGAAGTTCCTTCTTAAAATCCCTGGCCCAAGTCAACAAGGAGTGGATTTGGACTTGAAAGTCCCTTCTCTCCAGGGAAACTCTTAACCACAAAGGTCATAGGAAAAGAGGCCTTTGACTCCATGGCTGTTTTAGAGCTGATATGCACTAGATACTTAACACAAACTCTTCAGCAAGCGAAGACGTGTGCAGCTGGAGGTCTGGCTTTCACATCTTCACTCGGGGGTTTTGTCCTGCACCCCTCAACGTTCAGTGTTATAGCTTGTGGAGGGAGTCAGAAGAAGACTTTGAGAGATGCATCCGTTGCTATGGACAAGCAGGGATAGTTCCCCCTTGTGGCTCTTTAAGCCATGAGAAATGGTGTGTGCTTCTGCAGACAGCCCCTGCTTCTTCAAGGAGCCTTCTGAAGATCTCTTCCTGCTCTCATCAACACGTCCAGTTCATAGCTGGATTTGAACTAGGCTGAATGAAGCATTGTTCTTCTGCCAGCTCAGAGGCAGCCAGATGGAAGGTGTGAGGAGACAGCAGTAATGTCTCTTCTCTCAGACAAGAAGATGGAGTCCCATGGACTCCTAATTGCATGTCACGTCTTGAACTGGTCCTACAGGGCATCTCTATGGCGAAGGGAAGGAGTGACTTCAGCACAAACTCATCTTCCTGATGAGACAGCTTGGCTAATTAGAGCCAAGCAGAGCTCATTTATGGTGACAGAGGTGCTAAGGACCTGTGTATGTACACAGAGGCCAGTTTTCTTGTCACCAGAAAGCATTTGTTTGCTATCTCAGAATTCCTTTAATATGCAAGTATGGGCAGGGCCAATGGCACAACAGATTGATGTGACAAAGAGCCTTTTTTGGAGGAAGTTTTTTTTTCAGCTGGATGAGTTTCCTGGTCTGGTTCTGCAGCCACATAAACAAGTGAGACATCACAGGGCAAGGAGTAGCGCCAGGAAGGAAAGGTGTTGGTGGAAGCAGTCATTCCTTGAGCATTATCTGCTGAACATCTAGAGTTTTGAAAACCCAAGCTGACTTATCACCCTTCGCCTTCTCTCCTTGCTCCATGCAGTTCTGCTTCACATCAAGGGGCATATCCAACCCCTTAGTGCTGTCAGCTCCTGTCCTGCGATCACCCTTGACCATGCCTTTTCATGTTCTTCAGAAGCTGCCAGATATCACCTGGCAGAGGGCTGCTTGGGTTCTACCTCTGCCTGGGTGGGATTGCAGTCCGGTGTTGTGATTTACTTCCCTCTGTAAGAGTCAATGGTCTGTGTTTTCGGAAGCAGTGAGGAAATTTGGGAGTCCTGAAATTTTTATTATTATTATTATTTATCATTTAGATAGAGAGAAATATTGGTAGGGCTGCTGTCCTCATTCTTGGAAGCTGACGCTCAGGGATATTCAACACCTCGCCTCTGATCTCAAAGGAGAGTCTGTGGCATAGCCAAGATTCGGATCCTCATCTCCTTACTCTTCAGCCAGGGCACAAGCCACAAACCACATTTCCTTTTGTCTTGGAATTCAAGGTGAGGCTACAAGGATTCCAGTCCAGGTGGACAGAAACTGATGAAAATCTTTGGACAAATCCCACTTGATTGGAACTCAAAACACTCGTCATCCTTCTCGCTTTAAAGCCTCTGGTTTTGTTTTGAAATTAGGAAAACACATTTGGAGTTTCCTGCAGTGCAGTGGATACATGGGTTCTCCACCTCTTTTGCCCGTCTTGTCACCGAGTGCATTTCAAGAACCAGTTCTTTTCCTGGTATAAACTGCCAGATTCCCATTCAGTTTAGTGAGGGTATTGATTTATCACAGATTCACAGATATCTCCCACAGCTCAGCACTGAAACTTATATTTTTTCCCCCTCTAATATTCATTCAACTAACATCTTTAAAAGGGAAAAATCTGAATTTCAGAGATAAGGGAGCTAAAGGAGATATTTGGGGCTGGTATCTGCTGTTCTCTCTCTCACCTTGCAGCTACCCACTCCTAAGGCATGTACTTGGCAATCACAGGCTAGAAATGGCCACAGATTAACACAAGTGAAGAGGAGGCACTGTGGGAAGGACCTGTGAGTCCAGCACCACTGCTTACCCCCAAGAGGGGAAATGAGATTTTGAGGAGAAGGTTTCTGTGCAACATTCTTCCAAGACAGACTTGGATTTGGCATGGAGACAGACACCAGAGCTGGCTCTTTGAGTGGAAAATGTGATCCTGCCTGTGCACGGACTTCATGAGCTCTTCCCCAGGAAGCAGCCAGCCCACCCAGAAAAGTACCTTGAATCACGGTCCACTATCCTCTGAAGCAGGAAGACCTTGGTCTCCCATCTGTTCCACTTGGCATTGTCCTTTTCCCTTTGCTGGTTTTTATTGTCTCCATTTTATTAAATCCACAGTTTTCGTCAGCCTGCACGACTATTATCAAGTGCCATGTGCCTCACGGTGCAGTACCACAAGGCAGCAGAGTCCAGAGCTGCTCCTATCAAAGTGGGTGGTGAGGGGTTACATTATTCTCCCAACCAATCTGCACTCTCATAAGCCTGGTCAACACTGGCTTCATCTTTGTGACAAAGAGCTGATCTTGATGTAGCTCCAGCTACTAAAAATGGCTGTAAAAACCAGTAGAGTAGCCTAAAACTTGAACGGTGTATTGTGAAACAAGGAAAGAGTTGATGGGAATCTGGAGAGTAGAGGTGTCCCCCCATCTTGTAGAGAATAAAAGGAGATGATCATTGGAAGGAGACTTTCAGAAGCTGGAAGGGCTGTTCACTCACTGTCGTTCTTGGTTTTAATTTTCACCTGATTTCTGGCCCATGCCCTGAAAGACCAAGCAATTAGCTGTCAAGTGGAGTATTCAGATATGTTACCTGCTACCATGGTTCAGCAAGATCTTGTTCAGTGGAAATAAACCAGATGGAATTTAATTAGATGTGTCTAAGCTGCATCTCAGGAGTTGAAATCAGGGGTTTCAAGAGTTGAACTGAGGAGCATCAGGGTGAGCAATAGATGTGCCAACCATTTAAGGAGAGAAGGAACATCTCGTTGTTAATGTGTGTGATTGCTGGCAGGGTCAATAGTCCAAAGGGATGTCCCAGCAAATAAAAAGGTAAAAAAATTATAAAATTCTAAACTTTCTTCAGCAATAATGAGTCACTGTTTAAGTGTGTAAAAACTCCAGATTCCCTTTTTTCCCCTCTAAAAAAGTTAACTTTAAGTTTTACACTGGCTAGTGGAAAGTGAGCCTTCTCCTGTCCTCCTAGACAGAGTCATCTGCTCCCAGGCATATCTCTGAGCTTGAGGACCTGCCATGGACCCTGATCCATGGGTTGACATGGGCACAGCCCCTTGTGGACCTATGCCATGGGGAGACAGGGCTGAGCCAGTCCAGTGTGCTTCCACACAGCCCTGTCTCAGGATATGTGCGTCATCTGCCGCTTTTGGCTAAAACACTGAGGGATGGAGACCCAAAATATTCAAACAAACAAACAAAAAAAACCCAACCCAAAACCTGTCCCTGCAAGCACTTGGCTTCTCTTCTTCTTTTCTCTCTTTTATTCTCCCCCTTTTTTCCTCCCCCTTTTTTTTTTAAATTTAGTCTCTAGATGAAAGCCCTTTCAGAAAGAACAGGAAACCCTAAAATTTCTCTTCTATGCACGCAAATATTACATTTCAGCCACCGTGGGCAGCCTGATGCCACCCCAAAGTTAAACCTGGAAGGGGATGAAGTGAAATTCCCAGCCATAAGCCTTCAGACCTGATTTTTTTTTTTTTCACCCATGAATTAGAAGTCTGTCTTTTCCTGGTTTGGAAAAGGAGATGGGACATTTTGTGGGGGAAGAGAGATTTTTACACAAACCCGTTATTAGCAAAGGCCATCGGCAATCCTTTCTCAGTGTCCTAGGTGTTGGAGCTTGCCTCGAAATGGCTTGTTTTTTAAATAAATAAACCTATTTTCTGGGGAAGGGGGTTATTTTTAGTTGAGAAACCATGAGTATTTACATAAGGTGTGGGGGCTGTGCATCTGAGTTTAGATTCCATTGTCCCTAATGGACCTATACCCAAGCCCAGGCTCTCTCTGGGCTTGCAGAAGTCCAGGGTCTGCTCCTGATTTTCTCTCCAGAAGCTCAAGCATCATCCCCTGATCATCCAGCCTGCCAGGGTCTACTCAGAGGTTGTGAGTGGCCTCAGGTGCCTTAGAAGTTCAGGGAGACAAAAGCATCCATGGCACTTAGGATGTGTCCTAAACACCCCAGACCTCTATAAATCCACATCTTCTGCTCTTTCTATCTTCTCCCTGTTTCTGTTCTCAGTCCTTTTGGCTCAACAATGGAGGGCCCCAACATTGGCCCAAATACCGTCCTGCAAACAACCAAGCCGTCTCCTGTTAGCATGCTCCCATCACAGTTGTGGCCTGGGACAACTGTCACTGCCCAAGTGGACACCATCTGGGGTCCTGTGCAGACCAGGAAACCTTTCAAGATGGCAGCACAGACAGGAATGTTCTTCTGAGGTGTGTGCACGAGTGGAGTTCAGATCCATGGATATGAGCCATGCTGGACTCAAAGGGCCTGAAAATGGGCGCGGTGTCTGTTGTACTGACTACTGCGGATGCAATGACTGATACGACCAGTATTGTCCCCTCTCAGAGGGGGATCTGGAGGGTTTTGGAAGGACTAGACATACTGGAATGAGGAAAGAAGGATGCCTGGGCTGAGCTAGGCCAGTATCTGCAAGTCGGGTGATATCAGATAGGATGCTGAACATGATATTTCTTCTTTCAGGTTGCGAGCGCAGTTGAGTGGACAGGCAGCATGTGGCCAATCCTTCTCCTCCAAAGTCCAGTTCCTCCAGAGCTGAGTGTGCAAGGGGTGTTTTGCCCACTAAACACTGGTGTGCAGACCAGAGAAGTAATAACAGGCAGAATCTGCATCCATCCACCCCATCTCCTCACCCTCCCCTCATGCTGGCCAGCACGCAGCAGCCATACACACACAGAGATGTTCAGAGACGCGCGTGCTAGTGCAGGCACATCTCCACGGGGAGACACTGCAGCTACCCATGCAAATGCCCTTGGATGCACGCGGAGCATTTTACCCCAAAGCAAACACGTGCTTCCCCTGCACTGCACAACACAGGTCAACAATATGCACCCCTTCCCACAGACATACCCAGCTATAGATCTATACATACACAGGCACTCATACGGACAGTCTGACAGCCAGGTTTGAAACGCGTCTGCAACACCAAACCCCCCCATACAGAGGCACTGGCCCTCCAAGCCTCGCTTTCTCCTCCTCCTGCCCAAAATGCTGGGTCATTTTTTTGGTTGCTCCTCCCTGCCTGTTTCCAATCCACCAAATGTCCTTCCCGTAATAGAGTGACCACAATTGCACACCGTATTCCAAATGTGGTCTCCCTGGTGCCTTGTATGGTGCCAGAATAAGTCGGGCTGATTTATATTCCATACCCCTAGATAAACACCTCGAGACCATGTTTGCATTTCTCCAGCTGCCAAGCAGCCTCGCAGATGGTTTTAATGTGTTCTCCGCATGCATGTACCACTTGCACAGAAATGGGAATTGAGACTTGGGGGGAAGGAAAGGAGAGAGGAGGCGAGGGAAAAGCAGCAGTCAGGAGAGAAGAGCCCTCATTGCACCCTGGGGATACCGCCTGAGCAATGAGGGGGCATGGCCCAAATATGCCTCTCCTTTCTTCTCTCTTCCACCAAACCTGCAGCATGCTGGAATTGCAAAGATGGCTGTGATAAAATGTCATGGAGATGCAGAGAAGTAAATCAGATTTTCTGACTTATACCTGCCCCGTTGTGATCAATATTAGAGGAACGTGTCGTTCAGGGTATGATGGGGTGATGGTAACTTCTCGATAGATGGTGAACTGACACATTTCCACACGCCTCATCTTCTCAGAGTGCTTATTTCACGATGGTGGTGGTCTTATGTGCTTATTTCGTGGTGTCCGCTGGTGACCTGAGTCCCTGCCACAGCACAGCCCCAGGAAGGCTGCAGGTGAAACTAGGATTTAGCACCATCTCTCCCACCCCAGGTCCCTCAGACTGGTATGTATTTCAGGGAGGGCTTTGTTGCCTGAACTCTTGGGGCTGCCTTCAGCTGTAGCTGAGGACTTGAGTGAACTTAATTGATTGGCTGAGAAGTGAAAAACAGCCTTATAGAAAATGCATCAGCAAAATAGAGGAGGTGACCCTTACTGGTGCAGGGGTGTAGTGGTGGAAAGAGAGGCTGAGCTCTGCTGCGGCTTAGCTTGTCTTGAGGAAGTGATGAGCCGGGTATCTCAAGACCAAGAAATAAGAGCACAATTACTTACAGAAGATGCGTTGTCATCTTTGTACCTGGGAAGGAAGGAAGGAGTATTCTGGGCTGGAAAACTGAGGTGTCTTTGGGAAGCACCAGTGACTCTGCTGATCATGAGACAGCAATACACAGGATATTAAAGCAGGATGAAGATGCCCTGACCCATCCCAGAGCAAGGATGGCAGCATAGCTCAAGTGCTACATGCAAAGGAAGCTGTGAGTGACGTGGTTCTCTCCTCCTATTAATGCCACTGCCTCCATTTGCTCTAATGATGTCACCTTAAACTCACTGAGGGACATGAAACTTACTGACTTCATCCTGAACATGACTCATCTGAAGGATGGAAGCTCTCTCTTAATTTCCAGTATGTCAGTTTACATCTGTTTGGTTTTGCATCATTTGCTGCTTTTGTAGCTCGTCTCCATTCGTACTGCTTACCAATAGGATGAGAAAAACATTCTTCTCATTCTCTCTTGTTGGTTTAAGCAGACCAAGCCTTTTATTCTCTTCCAGGGCCACCAGCAAAATCTTCCCACCCTTCTAGTCCTTTCCTATTGCAGGGAGATGTTCTTCTTTCTGTGCCTTTCCAACAAAGGGACTTACGAGCTTTTCCCCAGAGAGGTTGTTTTGTTTGACTGGTAGGAAGGATATCTCAGGACCTCTGAAGCTTCTTCTAGCAAACTACTATGGGACAAAGAAGCAAAATAAGTCTTATAAGACAAAGCTTTGATTCCTGCCTCAGCAGTTAACTTTTACCACCCTTATTTACCTGCCTGTGTTAGGTCTGTAGTCAGGGAGTGTGGTGGTCACTCATTGTACCTTTCTCCAAGGGTACAATCACCCTGTCTCCCTGAACTCATGTCAAACTACCGAGACAGAAAGGGAGACACCAGGATGAGGTGTCTGTGAAGAAGAAAAAGGTCTTGCCTCACTTCCAGCTGCTCGTGCTGTCCTGCAAGACTAATTTCTCCAGCACTAAAGTGGTCAGTGATGTCCTCTAAATATGTGAAACTCCAGTGCAATTCCCTCATTCCCTGACTCCATCTATGAGAGTTACAGCTCTGAATCTAGAGGAGCTTCACCCACATGCCTGAGGGAGAAGCAATATCCTCCTTTCAGTGTTGCCTGAAAGACTGATACACATCCAAGACATTGGGGATGTGGGATACGTAGGAGATTTACTTGTTTTCTTAAAAGTTTACGAATTCCTTTTGACTTACATCATCAGTGAATCCTACTATTTTTTTCCAAGGAAATAAATGTTTTGCATTCCCAGTTCACTTGGAACATGCGACTTCACGTCCCAAACCCACCCACCTGTATCAATCCAAGCAGCATATTTCAACCCTCAAACTACTTTTCACCAAAAAAAAAAAAAAAAGAAGATAAATTTTTCAAGAGCTTTTCAACCAGCATTTAGAACAAACTGGATCCCTTCTGATTATCTGTGCTTCTAAATATTGTTAACAGTATCTCAGGAGAGACTGACTTAATTTTAGCATGCCAAAAGCACACTACTTGCAGGTGGTGGCTTTTTTTTTTATTGACATCTTATAAAAAAAGTTGTAAAAATGAGGTTTATTTTTTATTTTAAAGTGTAGCCAACAGGAAAAAATTGTTCGTTTGTGGATTTTTTTTATTGTTTTCCTGAAGTCCCTCAACATTTTTCAGATTTCTTCTTGTAATTCAGTGCGGATATCTTTTGAGAAATGACCAGAAGAAAAGGAAAACAACAAATAGAAGCCAAGTTGTTAGTACGGTTGATATTTTTATAAACCAAGAAAAAAAAATGTATGGAGGAAATATCTGGGAAAACAAACAAAAAGAATTCTTGATTGGATTCCAGCACAATACCAATGGAATATCTTCCCTCCCCATTTTATCATCAGCTCAGCTGTTATGTGACCTCTAGAGTGACTAAAATAGAAGAAAGTTGGAGGCAAAAGGTGCACAATTTGGTCCCAGTTACCACATTGGTGGTCTCAAGCTTGTGAAATTAATGGTAAAGGAGCCACATGGCAGTGTGGACCAGAGGGCACAGGGGGTGAGGGCAGGATGTGGGGAATCACAGAATGGTTTGGGTGGGAAGGGACCTTCAAAGCTCATCCAGTCCAACCCCTCTGCAGTGAGCAGAGACATCTGCAACTAGAGCAGGTTGCTCAGAGCACCAGGGGCCAACCTGACCTGCAATGGTGCCAGGGATGGGGCTTCTCCCACCTCTCGGGGCAACCTGGGCCAGGGTCTCACCACCTTCAGTGTAAAACATTTCTTCCCTATATCTAGTCTGAATCTCCCTCTTTTAATTTAAACCCGTCACCCCTTGTCCTGTCAGAGGGTCAATGATTTATCTCCTTAGATGGGAGGAACGGAGGTATTAGTGATAAGAGTGAGAGAAGGACAGAGGAGCTCCTGCCTGGGACAACGGGTGTGACATAGAGGGGAGAAACAGCTTTTGGCTGTGTTAAACTCCAGGAATGTGGATCCAACAGTCACAACGTGTGGCTGATCCTGATGTCAGTCAGTATTTCCATTTGAAAAATGTTTTCCAAGAGTTTCATTCAATGTAGGAGCTTCTCAATTTGTTCTGCAACCAGGAGGTCCAGAAGCACCTGGCTTAACCTGTGGATGTCCCCTCCAGCTTCCCCCTACTACAAACTAATAACTGCAGTCCCTCTTCCCAACCCAGTTCCTCTCCTCTTGCCCCCATGGTGCCCTGGATTGGCAAGAAACAGTCATATTGTGCCTCATCTTAAGCTTTGCATGTGCCAGTTGGATGGTCAGTCAGCAAAGGCCGGTTGGCCTGGTGGCAGCTGCCCAATGTTTAACCTGCCCTTCCCTCTACTAATCATCAACCACTGGGAAATCTGCAGGAAGAAAGTGATGACCGAGGTGTCTTACCCATCCTTCAAATTTGGCTGAAATGGATTTTCCAAGCATGGAGCTTGGAACTGGCACATGCAAAGCTTAAGATGAGGCAAGAGAGAGAGAGGCAGAGGATGATGGAGAGACAGAGAGGAGGTTAAAGAGGTTTCTCTGTCTTGTGACAGTTCATGATAATGACGACAGATTCATTTGTGTCTTTTCTTGGGAGACTCAGAAGATCAAGTCCCACCTGATCCTTATTGGCTTTAATGAATCAATTCCACAGGTCAATACTCAAAGGCACGGAAAGATTTCAGATGCAGTGAGAGGCAGCAAAGATGACATTTTTTTGTCAAACTTCTGGAGCAGCTAATGGCTCCCCAAATTGTCCATGGGGTAAAGCAGCAGTCCAGAGCGTCCCATCACCCGTTCGCACTGTGTTTCCTGCACAGAGCCTTCAACCTTCTGCTTTTTGGGAGGATTGTAGGGATCAAAGTACCCAAAAAGAAGTAATTATACTCTGTTATCCAGAAAACATCAGTTTTCTTTTGAAGGAGTCCATCGCAAACGTGTACGTTTGCAGCATGAGGAGGGTGTACTCACTAGATACTTTTCCACATGAATATCTTCCAGACAAATCTTGCAGGATGATACTAAATGTAACCACTTACAAGTGAAGGCTGACCTTTGCCAGTCGTTCTGCAGATGTTAAGTAGAAGGTTTTTCTCTCCGCATTTCAGAGCGTGACATTTGGATGGATTTTTTTCTCCTCAGTGTTGTTTCTCCACAGCATTCATTCTAAAGTTTACTCAAATTTATTTATTTGGTAAAAAGAACTGGTTTTATTTAAAGTAAGACCACTAAATGAAATATTTATTTACTTTCTTGTCTGCAAAAAAAACCTCAGAGACAATAACATTCTGTCTTAATCCAGATTTTGTGGGGCACTTTTTTTTTTTACTCCTTTTTCTTTTGATCCTTCCAGAGAACTGAAAAATAAATACTGTTTTTCACAGTGTAATGAATCCTGCAACATAATGAGCCGAAGGGAAGGACTTTCCCAGTTTTCATGAGTAGGAAATCTAGAATTATTCTTGCTCTAGTATGACAGGAAGCAGAGAAAATGCAATAAATTTCTTCCTCCTTTTCATCACAACGAAGCTGAGAAATTTTCACTCTGCTACCCTCACTCCCAGTGAGGCAGGCGTTAGTCTGGTCCTTTTCATCAGCACTAAATTAAAGATAAGAAACCAGCTGTTAAGCAATGAGTTTTTCTGCTGGTTTTCCTGTCCTAAAATAGCAGCAAACTGAATTGATCGCTGTCAGCTCTGACCCCGGAGAGCACCACACCAGCCAAAGGTCTTTAAAGCAATCCTAGATACTGATTTAATCTTGTGAGAGCACCTTCATTATAAAGGATAAATTGCTGTTTGGTTGAAAGCCTTGATATTGATGAAACATGCTGACATCTTGGCCATGGTTATAATTTCTTTACTAGTGGAGATCAGAGCAGGCTGTTCCATTTTATTTCAATCTGCATGTAACTCCTCTCTGTCAGATACTTCGTACGCATATCGGTATGGAGGGCAGATGCTGCCCTGAAAGCTGAGCTGGGGCAGATTCGCCAGTTTTTGCTTTTCACTTCTAATCTCTTCTGCAGGTGGATTTTAACTGATGGGTGCAGTTAATGCAGCCCAACACAAAGGCATATGTGAGCACCAGGGTAGATTTGGGTGCCTAGTCCGTCCCCAGGGACTGGAAATGCAGCCATGTCTGCAGGAGTACTTGTTCCCTTGTGGGACTAGGAGCTGCAGAAATGGGTGGTTGACCAGCTGGAGAGTGGGGAATGGGGTTTGACTTCCCTCTTTTTGAAGCAGTGTTGAAAATGAGGTCAATTCCCACAGCTTTCAAGAAACCTGGAAGATTTCTCAGCCCTTTTAAGTATGGATCAGTTCTGGCTTTGTCTCTCATTGACTGAATGAACAGAGGATGAGGAAGATGAGACTGCCAGGATGGTGGGCAACCCAACTCCCAGGATTCTCTGCTTCCATCACTGGTATCTCAGCTGCTTCAGAGGCTGGTTACAAGCTCCGTGGGCTGCAGAGCTCCTTCACAACCCTCTTAGTCTACATGCTTGTGTAGGACATGATGCCAAAGCCGTTGAGTGATTGGCTGGTATCTCCATTTGTGAAGCGAGAAGCAAAGCTTCTCATAATTATGGGTCAATGGAAGACCTGCTTAATTAGTTCTCAAGTTCTGAAGAATTGCCAAATGACAATTACAGAACTTTAAATATACACTTACCAATTTAAAATGTTTGTAGAAAAAAGGCAGGTATTGAATCATGGAGACATGGAATCATTGAATCACAGAGTCATGGAATCATTGAATCACAGAATGATTTGGGTTGGAAGGGAACTTAAAGATCATCTAGTCCCTGCCATGTCCAGGGACACCTTCTACAAGATCAGTTTGCTCAAAGCCCCATCCAAAACGTGGGAAAGGACTTTTCTCTTGGTTTGTGTCTCTGCTTTTCCTTGTGCTAAGCACATAAATCACAGATATCTGTAAATCAAGTAACAGACACAGGGGGAAGAAACCTCCCTATGGGGAGAGGCAGGATTTCTCCTTCAGGGCTGTTTTAGGTTTCTTCAGTGAACAAAAAGGGAAAGCAACGACGACTTAAAGAAAAATCCTGAAACAACGACCCCACCACACCCTACTCAAGAGGTTAGTAAGGAGGAGTGAGCCCAGCAAAGTGGTTCAACAGAGAAATAAACTGTCCTATTTGCACTCCTAAGACAATGGAGCTCATGTGATTTCTCCACGTGCCCATTCTCTTTATGCTCCTTTTCCAATAACCTGTGATTGAGCAAAGGGCAGAAATCCAAAACAGTGAGCAAGCAGAGAAGAGAGCTGGGAAAACTCAACCACAGCACGCTGTGCTTGGCAGCAGGCGACTGGGCAATCAGCATGTGTACACTGCCAGCCAATTAGCGTGGGCAGTGCTCCAAATCAATCAGTGCATGACCTGCTTCTTGCCCCATGATGACATCAGAGGGAAACGGGAGGAGAGGGAATCTGGGACTGGTGAAGTCATAGGCCAAAAAGGATGTCAGATGGGAAAGGATGTTTGGGAAACAGAAATTCCATTGTTTCAGTCCTTACGCAGCAAGGTAATGAAATATTCTCTACGGTTAGAAATATTGCTACAGAGACCTCCCTGTGGGTTCTTACTACTCTCAGTGTTACTTAAAAGCGCACCCAGATTCACGCACACAAGCGTATCTACAAAAGCAGCAATGCATCGTGGTATAGCATAGTGCTGGCTGATGTCAATAATGGGTTAAAATTACAGCTGAGTTTGGATTAATGGTCTGTAGACATTAAATCACAGCCAAGGGATTCCATGAGCATGAGGACCTTTCCAGGAAGCCTGAACTGGTAACTTTGAGCTTCACAATAAAGCAGCCACAGCACGGTCTAGCTCCTTGGTAACCTCAGCTCAAATCTGTGCTGCTGTATCAAGGCTATACCAGGCCAAGCTCCCTTGGACACCTCCAGGTCACCCATCAGTCTACAGAGTCCTGAAAGCTCAAGTCCTCCTGTTCTCCACTCCTGCTCCATTTTCATTTCCTCCAGCCCACGCAGGAAAGCAACATTTCAGAATCACTAATCCCTCTCAGAGAGTGCTCAACTGTTATCCCATGTCTGACCATGTCCTTCTGGAATAGAACTTGGGAGACCCTGTGTCTTCTGGGGCTAAACACTAAGAAGAAAATAGCAATGATGCCTAAGAGCATCTTTCCTGAATTGAGTGACAGCATTGTTGGGTTTTTCACAGAGAGTCTTCTCCAAACATTGTGGCTTTAGTGTCACCTCTGCAAGTCCAGTGATGACTCTTTCTCTTGGTGTCTCTTCCACAGATGGCTTTTGTCTCCCTGAGTGGGATGGTATTGTCTGCTGGCCTGAAGGCGTGCCAGGCAAAGTGGTGGCAATGCCATGTCCCGAGTACATCTACGACTTCAATCACAAAGGTAGGTGTCCTCAGTGCCAGCAGAGCCTGGGAAGCTGCAGCACGGGCCTTTTTTACCACACGGTGACTGGCTTCCAAGCAGAAGTAAAGTCAGGGAAAAGGAAGTAAGGACACAGCCATCAATTTTTCTATGCTGCTTTAACCTAAACAATGACCAGTTTCCCACCTGCCCCATCCAGACTGTAATGGGGCATTATAAGCACCAATCACCTGCTCACGACTGGGTACTCTTGCAGTGTTACAAACCTGTGCCACAAAATTCATGTAGCAATAGAAACCCACAAGATATTCTTGCAATTTATCTTCTTCTTGGGTTTGTTAGTTTTAGGCCCCCATCTCTGCCCACACCCCTACAGTGGGTATCTGAGAACGGCACGGGTAACCAGAACGTGTGAATTCCTCCCCATCTCACTTGCCGTCAGGCAGCACATTTCTTGGCTTGCTTGTGGTGCCGTGAAGTCTGCGCATGTTTTTAGAAGCAATCGAAGTACACTCGCTCCTCAGTGCCTTTGCAAAGCTAAAGCATTCTCCTTTCTCAGGCAAAACTGTGTACCCAAAAACTGAAAAATTAGAGAATTGGGTCTATATGTTCCCAGCAGAGCACCGATGATGTTTTCAGAACACAAGTAATGATATTCCAGTGCACCCTGGTTGCACATAGTCTGTCCTGTCTTTTCTATAAGGGACTGTGAGCTAGGCCAGTTTAACTCCTGGCTGATGACCTCTCACAGAGACCCCTGCACATGCACTTCACACTAGAGAACAGGAAGAACAGGCAATCCATCCCTTTCTTTTCTCCCTAACCCAACATGTCATGGATTCCCTACCTCACTGATGTCCAGTGGTCAAGTCAGCTAGAGTGGGAGTCAGATTAAGACCCTTAGATGCAGAGGTCTCCTTAAGATGTCCCTCTGTAGTCACAGGGCAGATAGATCTGTTGACTGGTTTAATCCCTGTTAACTGTAATGGGACTTTTTCACACACAGCTCATGCAATGATACCCCACACTCCACCCCGGACATCTGAACATGGATGTTTTCATCTACCAGCTGAATCTCAAGGAGAAACCTTGCCTTCTCTTCTTTCTCCATCATCATGAGGAGTGTATCCATGCAAAAATCTATCTTGAGATGCACTGAATCCGTAAACAAATTGCAGCATAATACAGATCACTGATTATTTTCACAGAGAGAGCTGCAGCTCTGAGAATAATTCTGTGCTTAGGGACTTTACAAAGCTTCTCTCCTTGGTTCATAGACCAAATACCTTAACCAAAACTAAATGCAACTTGTTATTAGCTCTCTGGTATTTCTCAGCTAGAAAATTGATAAATTTGCTAAGGAGATGGAAATCGTGTTCGTGCAGGTGAGCTTCAAAGCAGGAAGGAGGCATCAGGGTTGATGGGATCCACCCTTGGAAGAAGTTTCTCCTGTTCTACCAAGTCTAGCCCCATTTACTCTGTCTCCTGTTTGTCTCCCCCAGGCCATGCTTATCGCCGGTGTGACCTGAACGGGAGCTGGGAGCTGGTCCCAGGCAACAACCGCACCTGGGCGAACTACAGTGAATGTGCCAAGTTCCTCACCAATGAGACGAGGGAAAGGGTAGGCAATTGCATTTGTGCATGGAGCATGAAGTGTTGGCCTCATCCAGGGCTAACCTAAGGAACACTGACTCATTTAAAACCCTTCATGAGCTCTAGTTTGCTGCCTCCTCTTGGAAACTATGTCCGAGCTTGCCAAAGCCACATCTTTGTTTTGACGGGGAATTATTTGAATTTGAAATTGTCCTCAAAGCCAGAAACGGTTCCACCAGCTGCCACGATCCCATTTGTAAAGAGATCTTGGGGAAACTTGAAGCATGCTCAGGGACACTAAGAAGAGGTTGAAGGTTGTTCCATGCCATTGAGACTCCCTATTCCCCACCAGGAAATAATTTTGCTACCAGGCTGTTACCGATAATTCCAATGCTTTTGTTCTTGTCTGTGCTGGGGGATATACAAACACAGAGCTAAAAGTTCTGTCAGTCAAACCAGTAGGAACCTCCTTTTGCAGGTGATGAACAGAGAACCTCTTGCTTGAGAGGTATAAATCAAGGATCAGAGGTTTTATGTGGTCTCTTCATTGGAGATGGTTGGAGACAAAGTCCTTTGCTAGAGCAAATTAACGTGTAAGGACAGATCTTAAACTAATTCTGCAGTAGTTTTTGTAGCTTTTGAAAGATGGACACCTCCAAAGTTAGAAAAGGGATTTGCAGCACATGGACAGGGTTTGGTGTGCTCCTGGAAAAACAAGAAAAAAACAGTGTCTATCGATAGATCAGATCTATGGATCTTATTTTCACACAGATTCAGGTGATTGGCAAAATAGCAGCTGGCAGAAATTTCCTGCCTCTCTGTCTGGGTCTGTGCCCAGCTGGGGCTCTGTGAAGCTTCTGAACATCTCCTAGGCTGAAAGCATCACAGAAGCAATCCTGTGCTGACAGCAAAGCTGTCCATGGAATCACCTGAGAGGATGTGACCTTCTTGTTTTGCAGAGAAAGACATTTCCATCCTCACGTGGTTGCTGCTCTGTTTCTGTCATTTGCAAAGAATTTAGCAGAAACCTCTGGTTTCTCAGTGGTACTTGGAAGATGTCCTCCTCAGATAGGGGGTATGGCATTAGGGACTGATCTTTTGCAGCAAGGGTTATTTTCAGATGGCTGGAGATAAAGATCTAACTGCAAGCTTCGTGGTGGGGAGCAGTCTTGAAGATGATACACAGTTCCTTTGGGAGAATGTTCTTAATTTTAAATCCAACCACAGCATAGCTTTGTTTTGTTTTGTTTTGTTTTTGACTCAATGGTGAAGTAACAGATGAATGAAGTTGTTTGGTGAGGAAAGATGTTCTTTGAGCATCTGCAGGCATTGTATCACGCAGTCAAGGGATAGACAAGGTTGGATATGCTGCAAGGTACTGCTCCAGCTGCTTAACAGCAAAGGGTTCAGTGCTGGACAATGTGTGCTTTTAGAACAAGTTCAGTGGGACTCGTCTTTTCCCAGTCCATAGAGTGGAAAGAACTATTTTAGCCCCAGAGGTTTCTGAGAAGTTTCTGGAGTAGGTGTTTGAGTCATTGAGCATCTCGCTCACTCTGAGAGCTTTAGCAAGTTGTGCAACTCCTTGACCTCTCTGAAGTCATTGCCTCCCCTGTCCCACCTCTCTCAGCCATGTCCTGAGGTGGGAGTCACCAGCTGCAGGCCTATCCATCTGAGGAAGTCTCCTAGATTTCACCTAGGGAAAGGAGGTCCTTTCTCTGAAACCTCCCATGCTGGCACCTAGGACCTGGTCAAGGTAAATCGGTAGGGGAAGAGTACAAAGAAAAAGAGAGTTGTCCATTTGTTACCAGCACAAGGAATAAATAGAGAGCTTCCACCTGCAGGCTGAAAGCAAAATTTGTTGTCCTGGGTTTCATGTATCTGTCTTTGCGTTCCTTGAATGTAGAGGTGGTCACTGCACACACAGAGACCTTGGCCTGTGCTTGCTAATGGAGAAACACTACATGAGGTGTCACAATGCAGAAGGCTGCGTTTTTATTCTCAACTTCTGCACATACTTGGAAAATTACTGTTCCTCATGACTTCTCCCTTTATGAGCTGTTTTAGTAAATTGTCCCAATATCACCATTCTCATCATTCTGTACACAAGGCTCGGTCATCTTTTGCCATGAGTTTTCTGTTCTAGCTACACAGAGCTGAATTTAATGATATTTAATAGTAAGAAAAATTAGACCATCATCATTGTTCATTTTTACACTGAGGGAGTTGAGACAGCGGCCAAGGTTGCCCAGAGAGGTGGCAGAAGCTCCATCCCTGGAAACATTCTAGGTCAGGGTGGACCTTGGGGCTCTGAGCAACCTGCTCTAGTTGCAGATGTCCCTGCTCACTGCAGGGGAGTTGGTCTGGATGAGCTTTGAAGATCCCTTCAACTCAAATGATTCTGTGATTATATGATTATTAATATATGGGCAACACACTATTGCCTAAGTGCAAAGAACATTAGAATAAAGGGAAGTTTCCCCCAGCTTTGGAATTGTGTCTTGATTAACAAGTGCTTTTCAACAGAATCTATGACTTACTATTTTTAACTTTGTGTTTGCAAGAGGTTGCTTTCCTCAGTCCAGCCCTGCACTCACTTCACTGTAATGCTGTCACGTAGTTGCTTCATTTTACTGCAGAGGTGGCTGCATTTTAGTGACAAGTGAAGCAATGCATATCCATCCACAGGGGGTCTCTTAGGCCTTATGGTATGAAAAGCACTCTGGAAATAAAAAAGGAATGACCTTCTTTTTCTCCGTTGGGCAATGACTTTCAGAGAGCAAGGAAAGCCTCTTGTCTTTCATGCCCAAGCGCGGCTCTGAAGCACTGGTATTAATAAACCTTCCTTTGATTTTTTTTCAATTGAAGTAAATATGTCAAGAGATGTCAGAATCAGGGAATTTGGCAAGATAGACCGGTCGTCTTTAGAGAGAGATTGTTTTCTATTATTATTCCCCTCCTTGGGGAACATCATCTTTGCGTCACCAGTAACAGCTGCATTTAACCAACATTTTGAAAGGAGATTGTGGGCTGACTCTGAGGAGGACAGAGCAGATGTAACCAGAGGAACTTTTAAGAAACTATGCCTTAGAAAGCATTAGGGGACAAAATGCCTGTCTGTGACTCTCTCTATATATATATCTTATAGCTATCTCTAGAAATAGGAATGTACCTATAGATAGCTACATATATACAGATACACGCCTAAATAACCACCCACGTCCATGTGCACACACACAGATAGACATACATGTGTCCACGTATGTTTGTTTAGGTGTGTAATTTTCTCATTTTAGCCACTGTGGGATAATTATAAGATTGGCCAAAGCAGCAAACACTGAGCCCCAGAGAAAGTTTGTGTCTTTCACTACCTTTTCCTGCACCGTATAAATAGGATTATTTCACACAGAGCAGCACGGAAACCGCTTTCTGAAATTAGCAAAGTATGCTAAAGCCATCAGAGGCAGGAGAATTAACAGCTCGTAACTGCCCAGGGAGCAATTGCTCTTGGGCTGTTTTCTAAGGGAAAATTAGCACTGCTGAAGGGCGCTGGGTTGACAGTCCTGAAGATTGATGTCCTCTCTTTAGCCAGGAGAGCAGGTAGGCTGCAGCTAGATATTGAATGTGTTTCCCCAATACCTTGAAGAGAGAATTAATCTTGCCATGAACTTGAGAACCTTCCTGCAGTGCTGCGTCCAGCTCTGGGCTCCTCAGCACAGCAGAGACATGGAACTGTTGGAACGGGGCCAGAGGAGGCCACAAATATGATCCAAGGGTGGAACCCTTTAGCTGTGAGGATGGGCTGAAAGAGTTGGGGTTGTTCAGCCTGGAGAAGAGAAGGCTCCAGGGAGACCTTACTGTGGACTTTCAGTGCTTAAAGGGGACCTAGGGAAAAGATGGGGACAGTCTTTATAGCAAGGCCTGTTGTGACAGGACAAGGGGTGATGGGTTAAACTGAAAGAGGGAGACTCACACCAGAGAGAAGGAAGAAAATTTTATGCTGAGGGTGGTGAGACTCTGGCCCAGGTTGCCCAGAGAGGTGGGAGAAGCCCCATCCCTGGCACCATTGCAGGTCAGGTTGGCCCCTGGTGCTCTGAGCAACCTGCTCTAGCTGCAGATGTCCTTGCTCACTGCAGGGTGTTGGTCTGGATGAGCTTTAAAGGTCCCTTTCGACCCAAACTAGCCCATGATTCTATGATTATATGAACAACTGTGGCTCAGACAACACCTTAGAAATGTGTAGAAAGAGGTTTTGTGGAAAGGTGTCTTATCAGCTTGTCAAGGGAAGATAAGAGAGTTTTCTTCATGCCTTCAGGCAGAGCTTAAAGCCACCACTACACCACAGTCTGTATACATCTTATAAGGAGCAGCTGAGGGACCTGAGGAGCTTGAGCCTGGGTAAAAGGAGGCTCAGGGGAGACCTTCTGGCTGTTGACAACTCCCTGACAGGAGGTTGAAGCAAGGAGGGGGTGTCGGTCTCTTATCCCCAGGAACAATTGACAGGATGAGAGGAAACAGCCTCAAGTTGTTGCAGGGGAGGTTGAGGTTGTCCCTGAGGAACAACTTCTTCCTGGTTGGCGTTGTCCAGGCCTGTCGCAGGCTGCCCAGGGCAGTGGTGGAGTCCCCATGCCTGGAGGGTTTTCCCAGCCATGTGGAGGTGGTGCTGAGGGCCAGGGGTTAGTGGGGACCTGTCAGTGCTGGGGGAACGCTGGGACAGGAGGAGCCAAAAGGGCTTTTCCAACCCAGACAGTTCTCTGTTTCTATATATTCTCTCACATTCTGCTTTAAGTACTAGTCCAGCAGGGATGATAGAAAATCTTATTCTCCCACTCCTTCCTTCTCCAGGAGATGTGCATCAGCATCCCCTATCCCAATTGCACCCTGGATCTTCAGAAAGTCTCCCTGCCTCTGAACAGATAAGTTGATAGATCTGTGGCATCCCAGCCCAGCACCCAGACCAGGCAGCTCTGCTTTATTTGTTTTCCATCAGGTGTTTGAAGAGAGACAGTAGGACAAGGGAAGGAAAGGGAATGGGTTGGCCAGCGTTCCCTCTTTGAGGAAGGCAGTGTGGTTAAATACCAGCTGTTTATCTGTCTGCTGCGTGTTTCACATCACTGAACCACCAGCTGCTGAACATTGGGAGAAGGTATACAGCCCTGCTACATAACCACTAGCTGATAAATTTATGTATCTATTTATTATATATTTATTCTGTTCCTGCACTTTTCCCTAAACATCAGTTCCTGGGCATGTAGGAAACAGGGAGCCCGGCTAAAAGGACCTTTGGTCTGGCCCAGATTGGCCATTCTCCTTAGAGATTTTTTAGGTTCCCTTAAAAACAGGAGTGAGGGCAACCTGTATTCTTCGGTCTCCTCAATCTTTGGATAAAACGTGGCACACATGGTAACTCCTGATGTGCCTCTGGCATTAGTAGGCATCTTTTCATGCAATTTCTCTCCAAAAACTGTAGCAGCACTTTGATTATGGACCTCTTCCCTTCCACAGAGTCGGCCAATAGCAGCGCTTTCAGTATGGTAATTTTTCTGCTCACCTTTTCAGACACTGGTAGGACAAATGTCATACTTTGCTCACTAAGCAGATATTTCCTTGATTCCCATCTCCCCAAAGCCAGCAATGATGCCAAGCACATTTTTTGTAAAGCAGGTCAAACCCATCCTGTTGTCAAGTATGAGCTTAGGGGTAAATGTGACCTCCATCTACTGAAGTCCTGAGGAAGGGAGGGTATAAGCCAACAACATGGGAGGTTCACTCAGCCTGGAAACCACCAGCCTAGCAAGATGGACTGTCCTAAGATCCAACCTCAGCCCACCAATCCTGTCTTCATCTGCTACTGCTTGTTTATATCATGGTGGTTTTACTGCTTCTAGGGAATTCAGAGAGGCCTCAAGAATCCGTCCCATACCAAACACAATGGGAAAGGCACAGCATGTTGCAGGGCTGCTTTATCTAAACTCCATTGTTCAAATCAAAAATCTTCTATAACTGGCCTTTGTTCTTGGAGCTCTCTGGGGTCCTTTTAAAAGCAAACAACTTTGTGTAGCCTCAAACCAATGACATAAAACTTGTTTGCATGGTGTACGCTGAGTTATACAGATGAAATGCCACCAAAATGTCGTACATTTGCACCATGAAAGATGGACAGATGTTTTAAAGTACATGTAGGAATTAAAAAAAAATGCATCATCAAGATGCAGTCTTCATTCTTGCAAGCAACCCTGTCATGCCGTCCTCACTTCATGCCTACAAGTTAGGTCTGGTGTGCTCCTCTAAATGCTGTAGCACCTTTTAGTGTGGTGCTGTCGATAATAGTTTATGCCTAAAGTCTGCTGGGAAAGGCTGGTGGTTTATAACAGCAAAGGAATAATGTTTCACATGAAAACACAAGGGTTCTCACAACACAACACCCAGGGTCAGATATAGACCCTTGTACCCCATATTTAACCACTGCTGACCCAGAGTAGATGTTTAAGGACGATTTATGAATGCTGGCCAGCAAAGAGTGTTCTTGTCCTTCTTACAGTCTTCCCAGAGCCTGCAACTGTGGTGCACCCCCAGCGTGTGGGTGTAGCATAGGATCTGGAGAACTTTCCTATTCATGTGAACAGCAGATTCGGGGGACAATTTTTCTGTGGCCTCTTGGATGTCTTGTGGTTGTGAATCCTGGAGATAAACTAGGCATGAGGTGGAAAAACTCTACCTAAGAGCTATGAGGCACCCAAAGAGCTCAGCTGGCTTCTGAGACGTGGGTCTGCTCCCACCCTTTTCCTTTTTCCCTTTTTTCCTTTTTTCCTTTTTTCCTTTCTCCCTTTTTTCCTTTTTTCCTTTTTTCCTTTTTTCCTTTTTTCCTTTTTTCCTTTTTTCCTTTTTTTCTTTTTTCCTTTTTTCTTTTCATAGACTGTTCCATAGAGCTGAACAACTCTGCTGACTGCAGTGAAGATGTCCAATTTATTTGCCTACACTTAGACACGTGACACCACTGGAGATACATTACACTACCTACAGTGTTAGCACAAGGCTCTCAGATATCTATGAGCCTCATGCTCTTCTGGAACTGCATCTGGGGTCCACACGGGTACTTCCAGGCATCTCACACAGCACTTAGTTCTTACATGTAGGCAATTGAATCTGAAGATCTCTCCTTGTTGACTATCACGTGAACACAGACACTCAACACACATGGAGACACACGTTTACACATCTAAATTGGGATGTCTTAGTCTAAGAATTGACCCCAGTCGCCCTTCAGATTGTGAGGGTCTGAAGTGTCCAGCAAGTCTATAGGTGAGGGGAACAGAATTCTGTAGCAAAAAGTCAAGTTCAACGCTCAATTTAATGTTGGAAAAATTCAATTGGGGGTTTTTATCAAAAAAAAAAAAAAAAAGACAAGAAAAGCAACGGCTAGAGCGAGTGACTGAGGCTTTCTGGCATTGCTTATCAGTCAAAGCAGTCAAGTACTTCCCCTGATTTCAAACATGTCATTAGCAACATCTGAATCAGCAGCTTTGAGAAACTGCAGATGCTTGATCTGGAAAGCCCTTACATACACTTCCATCTTCATATACTGCTAATCCCACCCTTCAGCATAGCCTGCCAACCCCTCAACAGACCACTGGATCCATTTCAGCTTCACAACCTAAATGTTATAGAGTCTTGCTGTTGTCTCACAAAGCGGGAAAGAAAAAGGTTGAAAGGAGAAAGTTGGATACGGGGCACGATGTAACGATACTCAGAATGGAGTTTGCCAGCAGCCATCTCAAACACACATCTCAGTCACCCACATCCCTCCCTGTGACACTGGAAGGAAACAGGACTCATGATCACCAAAGCCTTGAAGGCTTCGTCCAGATGCTGAAACAGAGGTTATGTCTATGCCCAGTTAAATGTCCTGAGGTATATGAGACAACTGCATGGGAATTGCAGACATTGCATGTGACATACAGGAAGCTCATTCCCTTCTGTGAAAGCAGCTTGAAGACACTTGGGTGTCTAAAATAACTTATGAAGGACGACTGCATTGAGACCTAAGGGTCACAAGACCTCTTACCTGAGTCTTAGATGGATGAGACTTGCTGTATAAATGTGAACATCTATATCTGAGCTAGTCACCCTGGACTCCTCTTGTGACAACCCAGCCGATGGCTGAGAGTACCATCCTTTGATAAAAATAGATGAATTGCAGCCTAAAGCACCCACCTGCCCTCACATGGGCAGCTCTGATGGAGCTATCCACACCATAGACATCTAAATTAGTGGTCCACATCCACTATGACAAACTCCACCGACCCATAGTAGCATTTGAGGGAGGAGGAATACTCTCCACACAGGCTGTCCTACAGCTGGCTGCAATGCAAGAGTAGAAGCATAGCAAGGGATGGGGCCTCGAAACCCTACATCTGGTGCTCTGAAGCAGCTCTGAGCTGTCCCGCAGAGGAAAGCAGTTTTCTTCTGGAGTCAAATTAATGCAAATTATCTCCCCATTGGTGGGAGCGGACAAATGAGGAGTCAGGTTAAGCCCTGAGCACAGTAAGAAAATGTAACAGCCAACTGCTCTGAGGGTCACACACATGGAAGATGTCCAAACCGCAGGGAGTGGGGAATGCATGGACCCTTGTGGGAGGGGCCACATCCAGCCCATGGATGCCCATGGTAGGTGGGTCTTCTTTATTTGGGGGGGTTTTTTTCCATGCACTGGGTTCATGCAGGAGCTATCTCCAGCTCTGTTTTGGTTTCCTGTTCTCCCAAAACCACCAGGCTGCTGTGAAGTTTCTACCCTGAGGTCAGACTGGTGGAAATCTGAGATGCAAAGGGGATCAGAGAGGAAGTCTCCCACCAAACCAAGAGGGAGGAGGAACGGGAGATCTTGTTATGGGTTCAGCAGGCAATACATCTGAAACAGTACTTAATGTTTTTCATGGTTCCATCTGTTGTCGGTCTCTGAATTATGGCTGGAGTGAGGTCAGGAAGGCAGGGTCAGGTGGGCCAGTTCACTGCAGACAGATCATTTCACCTGACTATACAAGATAGATGGTGTGGTCTGGTGGAGCTTTGCAATCTGTGACCAAAGAGGAGGAGGGAAAGGAAGTGCCCTGAGGCAGTGCAATGCCTGAGACCACTGCAGAGCATGACCTAGAGAGGATGCATGGTGCATTAGTTGAAGGGAAGTCATTTCACCAACCCTAAAAACAGTTCAGTCCCAGCAGGGGGGCCTCACCCTGCCCAGCACCCTCCAGGAGCAACCACGAATGGCTCAGTCATGTGAGGAGAAGGCCTCTAGAGCATTCTTCTGCAGGCCCTGTTGGCAGGGGAAGGGGACAAGTTGGGTACTGCTTAGGGAGTGGCAGATGAAAAAGGCATAGGAACGCTGTAAGAGATGGGAAGAAAGAGGGGATCAGATCCATCCCACACCTTCTCCATCACTACCTCATCCCAGATGAAGCAGGCAGAGGGCAATGTTCAAGGATACCAGTTTTGAAACTGAAGTTCCCCAATCTTGGTACAGTACTGTGAGTTTCACAGTGTTTTGCCGATAATCCCAGCCCCTGGAATCACAGATATTGAGGGATTTTTGACTATAGGAGTCACGTTAAAGGACACTGGTTAATGGTCTAGTAAGTAGTGCACTGTCCGGAGCCTATGGAGGTCCGGGTTGTGGCCATGGCTTGGCCACACATGACCTCTGTGGTCTTATGTGAATTATTTAAACTCCCATCCATCTCAGCTCCAAAAAAAAAAGATTCTCAGACCGTGGAGGTGGTTGTTTCAGCTGTCGATGACTCAATATTTTGTTACCTGGAGGACCTTTCCTGATTCAGCATTGTGGTTTCCACCGAACTGGGACCTCCCTTGTGCTAGGAGATGCGTGAGACTTGGAATTGCCTTTAAAGCTTTGGTTTTTTTTCTCCTGGGTAAATCCAGGTCTCACCATTTGTGAGGACAAGCACTCCTGGGAACCAGCAAGCATGAGCTGCTCTCCCAAGAGTTCTCCTTGTGGAGAACTCAACCTTTTGCTCCTGAGGCTTTTCCCAAGGACCTAAACACCCTATCCAAAAAACCCCACCTTCCTGAAGGCTCCCCATCATGATACTGGGTAAGAATTGGAGCACCTATGTCTGCAAGCAAGCACACCAGCATGCACGCACGCATGTGTATGTCTTGGCAGTTCTGACTCACCACCCTTTCAGAAAGAGGCCCTGTGGTTAATCAGAGGAATTAACCACAGCCTCCGAAAACGTCCTTCCAGCCAATCAGCAGGCCCTTCCCAAGGCCATTGCTGCTACAACGGTGTCGTTGTCTGATAGGAACGTGGATCTTTCCGGTTAAATTTCTGAATGGGGCTCACGGACGCTTTTGTTCAGCTGGGCGTAGTAACACCTTCCAGCTGCTGAATTACCAGGAATCCTAAACTTAGAGTAGGATTTGGTTTGGGTTTTTTTTTTTTCAATTTTTGCCATGGAGGCAAATGTTTTCCCATTCAAAGAGGATTCCAGCTTGGCATTGGGAAAAGTGCACCAGGCTCTGAAGGGAGGGAACTTTCTCCCCACCCCCACCCCCGCCTAAAGCTCTCAAATCTGCTCACATTGGCTTTTTGGTGCCTGCTGCCCCCACAGATATATGGATAAATGTATATACAAAAATACGCACATACACACACGTAGACTAATACTGGCAAGAACACCGCTCTACCAGTGGAAACCGCAAAGAAACATTCACATATCTGGGGATTCTGATGTAATAGGGCTGAGGTTTCGCATTCCAGGACAGCATTTCTAGCCTCGAATCAAAATCAGAGCTGTCATTCAAAGCCCAGCGTTACTAATGTTATTGCAACCCAGCGGGTGGGGTGAGGGAAAGGCAGGGGAGGAGGGAGCGAGGAGAAAGATGCTGAATTGGTTGGTTTCTTCAGGGTTTATTTCTAATTTCAGACGACGAAAGGCAGTACAAGCTAGGATGGTGGCAGGCTTTTTAACCCTTTTCAGGCAGATAGTCAGTAATCCCTGAGTTAAGCTGCATGCCCAGCACAGGATAAAGAAAAACATCCCAATGTGTAATGGAAAGCTCATGGTTTCTAAGCCCAGCTCTAAAATATAGAGGGTTAAGAGAAGTAAAACCTGTTACAGGATTACTTACGGTGAGCTCTCCTGAGACAGGACCTTTTCCAATGGGACTTTGGCAAGCTAAAGTTGTGTCTGGATTGGATAACCACAGTCATGGGCTGGTTTTGATTCTAAAAAAGAAAAATAAAGGCAGGCGATTTCTTCTCCTATCCCACAGCCAAAGTATATCTTCCCCATGTTTTCTATGGTGGGTTGACACTCCACCATGCTGCACATCAGTCGTTCAGCAATGGTATGGCACAGCCCTATGGCTAAATTTTACAGTTCCAGCAAAAATCCCAGGTCAGTGGGCATTTTGTTCAAGCAAAAGTTGCCAAGTGATCTCTGGATTTGGCTGAGAGTTTGTAAAGCGCTTTGGGTTACTTTGAGATGAAAATGCTGCAAAACTCCCAGGCATGGGCTTGACCTACCTCCGTCACCAACCCCTTGCAAAAATCCTGGCTCCCCCCAGTCATTAGGGAAGATGAATATCGCTTTCCAAGCTGTTCTTATGTCAAAAAGGTGACAAGTGCGATTGCCAAAGGTTCCCCAGACCCAGAGCTGCACATCCCCAGCAGGTCTGATAGCCCGAATCTTTGTGCCGCTACCACGGTTGTGTTACAATGCAGTAGGACGCGTTCTAATGTGACGCTATTTTTTCCATCATTTGTACTGCAGGAGGTCTTTGATCGCCTCTATTTGATTTATACTGTTGGATACTCCATCTCTCTGGGATCCCTCACAGTTGCTGTCCTTATCCTGGGATACTTCAGGTAGGCGGCTCTGTTTCTACCTAAGTGAGTTGTCACTAGACTGGAAAAGCCTTGGACCTTCCTAAAGGCTAAAAGTGGGGTGGCATGTGGCATGTGCTTCTTCAGCAAGCCACAGGAGGTTGCATCTGTACTTTGGGCTGTGTTAGTGTCACTTAGGTCAAACTTCTTGGGGGATGGTGGGTGGGGTGTTTGAACTTCTCCCACTTGCCTGCAATGGAGTTTTCTAGACCCTTTTTGTAGCAAATGGGAAAAAAGGCATCTCCGGCAAGAGGTTTGTCTCCCTTGGAAGTCTCTCTAGGAGGGTCTGTCCCTATACCCCCTTCTGGCTTAGATTTAGATGGCTAGTTTTTAGAGAGCTGAGGTTTCATAAGGGAAATTCCACTCTAAACCCAAGTATTCATGAAGGATTAAGCTGAAGGGGACCCCACCCAACTGCCAGACTAACACCTCCAATCTCCTCATGCTGCTGCTGTATCAAGAGATCCAAAACCGACCCACCTAACTCTGTCCTCCCTCCCATTCCACCACCCCTGCCAAGGGATGTAGAGCCCTAAATATCATTTTGAACCCATGCCATCCATTCCTCAGACCTGGTTGTTGTATCTTCTTGCTGCCACAGACGATGGGATGGGAGGGATGAAAGGTATCATCCACAGCTAGAAGTTTGTCCTTTGGGAAACCATACCTGGTGAGGTGCAAATAGAGTAGAGTGTTGAGCCCTGACCTGCTAAGCCTCAGATTTGCTTCCTTTGGCTGGCAGTGTCTTCTCCTAGCAGACAGCAGGACCCAGACAACAGCTGTAGAGGGAAATTCTCCATGCAGCAAATAGACACGTGGTGTCTGCAGATGGACTCAGCAGCTCCCACCATGCAAGCTTGAGCTAAACCCCAGACACATATCACTGGGAAGAGAATGTGTGGCCTTTGGCTCTACAAGTGCTCAGACCTCTCAGCAGTGAGCAGAAGGAGGGGGGGCATTGGGGGCTTGCCTGAAGAGAGATCATTCCAGCACCCAAATCTGTGACATGCACAAGACAAAGGGGACTGCAGACCTCTCTTGGAGACACTACACATGAGGCAGTCCCAGAACCCATCCCTGCCACCACCCTCCTGTCCTCTCAACACTTTCCCTCCTGTCCTCTCAACCCTTTCCCTCCTGTTTCATTTCCCACTGGACACTGACAAGGTTGTTAAAATCTTTAATGTCCATGTATGTAAGAGTACTCTCAGGTTCAGGAGACAAGTTCTCTCTTTACTCGTGTAGTCAGAGCACGTTGTTTACAGCCCAGACTACAGGGTGGACTGTGTTTGAGCGTCTTAGTCCCAAGGATCAAAGCAGCAGCAGGGACCAAGCCAGATTTTATTCCAGATAACACATAATCGAGAGACTCATGGACTACATTTCAAATGTAGGGAACAAAGCCCATCTTCATTTATACCTCAGCAGTTCCACTTGGCGTAATTTGTGTTATTACAGCACAAGAAATGACTTATTATTATCACAATCTCCTCCAAAGGAGAAAAAAAATACAGCTTTTATTTTTATTTGCATGATTGGAGCTGGGGATTTAGGAGCTTACAACTCCATCCATAAATCCATGCCTGGTTCACCCTGCAGCAGAGCTACAGAGGACAGAAGGGAACCCCAACACGTCAGTTTAGTTGCTTCTTCTCCCCAAAGGCAGGATCACTGTTTCTAAAACACACCTCGTAGATATGGGTCTCACCCATTCTTTTTTTACCACCCAGCTTTTCCCAAAAAAAGGATCTTAAAGCGCTTTACAATCAGCATTTGTGGGGTCATTGCTGCCATTGCTGGGGTGGAGCCCAGAAATCTCTCAACATGAGCAAAGGATGGTGTCTGTAAGAGCAAGCAGAAAACAGCCCAGCACACTAGAGTTACAACTGTAGTTGCTACTAAATTTGGAGTGGGCACAAAGATTAGCAGGTTACAAGAACTTCTGCAAGAGTTTTAGTGGCCACGAGTTCTGTAGCCTTTGTAGTCCTGTTCGTCTGCGCAAAGAGCAGATAAATGTGAAGTCTTTAAGTGCAGGGTTTGATTCTGAGAAGAGTAGATTTGTTGGAAGGATGGATATAACAGTGGAGGAGAAACACTTCAGTATCAGTGAGCACTGTGCGTGTATCCTGCCTTCTGTCTGTACCCCTTGGAACACAACTGCACGGCTGGTGTGCACTCCTTGCATGTGCACCCAACCCCAGCGACGTGCTCATCGCGCACACACCACGCGTACCCTGCATAACCCCAGTTCACTGTACACCAGATGAGTGTTCCCTGAGTGTACGCTGCACGCTGGCTGCGTGCTCGCTGTACACACCCAGTATGCTGGCTGAGCACCCACTGCACTCATCTTGATGTTCACCAGATGTGCAGACACTGCACCATGTGCCTCATACTGAATGCACCTCTTGCCATTCTCCGGATGCATGTGCGCTGCACACAGAGTGTGCTGCACGAGTAAACTCATCACAAGGGCAAACTCATCAGATGGAAGGACAGAAGGATCTGGGGAGACCTTATTGCAGCCTTCCAGTACTTAAAGGGGTCTATAAGAATCATAGAACTGTAGAATCATGGAATGCTTTGGGTCAGAAGGGACCTTCAAAGCTCACCCAGTCCAACCCCTGCAGTGATCAGGGACATCTGCAACTAGAGCAGGATTCTCAGAGCCCCAAGGGACAACCTGACCTGCAATGGTGCCAGGGATGGGGCTTCTCCCACCTCTCTGGGCAACCTGGGACAGGGTCTCACCACCCTCAGTATAAAAAATTTCTTCCTTCTCTCTGGTCTGAGTCTCCCTTGTTTAGTTGAACCCATCACCCCTTGTCCTGTCACAACAGCCCCTGCTGCAAAGTCTGTCCCCATCTTTCCGTAGGTCCCCTTTAAGTACTGGAAGGCCACAGTAAGGTCCCCCTGGAGCCTTCTCTTCTTCAGGCTGAAAGATGAGGACTAATCTTTTCATCAGGGCCTGTTGTGATAGAATGAGGGGTGATGGGTTTAAATTAAAAGAGGGGAGATTCAGACCAAAGAGAAGGAAGAAATTTTTCATGCTGAGGGTGGTGAGATCCTGGCCCAAGTTGCCCAGAGAGGTGGCAGAAGCCCCATCCCTGGCATCACTGTAGGTCAGGTTGGCCCTTGGGGCTCTGAGCAACCTGCTCTAGTTGCAGATGTCCCTGCTCACTGCAGGGGGGTTGGACTGGATGAGCTTTGAAGGTCTCTTCTAATCAAACCATTCCATGGTTCTAAGATTAGATGTACTGCACGCACACCGCGCTCTGGGTTTGCACACACTGAGCATGGCCTGCATATCACCCACCCTCCTCCAGCTGTATGTGCACTGCACATATACCGTCCTCCAGATGTGGACTCACTGCCCTCACTGCCCACTGCATTCATGCTCGCTCCCCATGCCCCACGCAAAATGCATCCCTATCGCTTGGTGAGATTTCCCAGTCAGAATAAAAGAGCTTCAATGAGAACAGGCAGAGAGTTGTCCTAATGCACAGGCAGCAGCATTGTGCTCCAACCAAACCCCTGGAGCAGGTATTAATTCATTTACCATCCTCATGGGTGGCACAGTGCTGATGAGAGGAGCTGGGGCTCTTCAGAAGCAGAGGTGACCCTGAGTCTGCCCAGCAGATGGACTAAACTACCCCAATCCTTCTCTGTCTCCCCCTCCAGACGTTTGCACTGCACTAGAAACTACATCCACATGCACCTGTTTGTCTCCTTCATGCTGAGAGCTGTGAGCATCTTTGTGAAGGACGCAGTCTTGTACTCCGGATCAGCTTTGGAGGAGATGGAACGGATCTCAGAGGAAGACTTGAAATCCATTACTGAAGCACCTCCAGCCGATAAATCACAGTTTGTGAGTATCGCCAAAGCAGCCAGTTCTCCAGGCTTCATGTCTATCCTCTCTGTTAAACACCTCGCTTTTTTCAGGGGAATTTTCCACGCTGATAGACACCAGCTCCCACCCTGTCCTCACTCTCCACAGCCTCTCCCCATCCCTTGCCACTCCTTCTCAATCCACTGGCCCGGTAGAGTTGTTCCCCACGGCAGTCAAACGTTAAAGACCAGGTTGATGTTTTGGTTCCTTTTTACAGCTACTGTTTCTGTCAAACCGACAGCCCAGGTATAGCAAAGCCACAGTTCAATGTGTCTTGGTAAGGTCTCAGCCCTGACTCCAGAGACAGAACAGATGTAGGTCGCAAGGAAGAAGGTCATGAGTAGACATCTCACCTCACTGTGATTTTGCAGCAAACGGTTGTTGGTTGTTCCTGTTGTTATTTATCACTCCCATCTCTGAAAAAAAGACATTTTAGAAAGAACAATGGAGGGATTATGCTCTATCATAAGAAAGGGTAGAGTTCATCTGCAAAAAGCAGGTGTCTACAAGGGAGATACCTTCATTTCATCTAATCACCTCAGGTTCCATCTATGGTCATCTGAGTCAGTATGGTGAACACAGCCAGTCAAGTCAAGGGTATAACGAACGAGATCCTTAAACAAAAATCAAAGTGAGGTCAGTTGAACTTGTCTGCAAAAGTACACTTTTCCTTTCACTGTATAGAAAGCTCAGATGGAAACAGCTGCACTGTCCATGTGCTCGGGCTGGAGATGAAGCCCATCCTCAGGTTTCAAAGTCGTCCCCACCTGCTGAAGCTGTCCACTTTCCTTATCATTGGTCTCATCACAAATTTCCCATGGTGTGACAGCTCATCACCCACGAACTGGATGCTGCAGAGACAGAAGAGGTAGATTTTAGTATCTAAGATCAACGGTTACCTTCATTGCACACAAAAAAAATCTGAACTACCTCAGACATCCTCTAGACTAGACGATGAACTAGATGATTTCAGGTCCCTTTCAACCCAGACCATTCCGTGATTCTGTGATCTTAGTGATGTGGCTCTCACAATGTGGCAACAAACCTTCTGCTTGTGTATTCATTCAGCTTCTCAAGCCTTTCACAGCTTGTGCTGCTACCAGGGACCTGGCCACTAACACTGCTGCATAAAACCAGCATATCTGAGACTCTGGCTGGAGCACTCAGCACACTTCAAAACACTCCCTTTTTGGGAAGAACGCATCATGGCTTCCTGTATTGTTGTGTTTCTCCTTGGGCTGGACTCATTATAAGGAATAATTGGGATAATATTCTGCATTCTTTGAATATTAGCAATTTCATGTCATTCCCCATTCTTCTGAATCAAAAGACAAACAAGTGATGAAGGCAACAATTAATGTATTTCTTTTGTCTCCACGTGGGAGCCTTGCAATTATTGCCTGATGTTCCCTGTGGGGGGGAAGTATATATTGTAAATATAAAAATTGTTATTAAACACAGATGGGTAATTTTTAATTGCTCTTCCTTCTATTTTAACTCACTTCATATGTAAAATAAAACGGGTGTCAATGTGTCCATATTTTATATTTATATATGTATAATATGTGCATATTCATTTTGATTGGCAAAAGATTTGCGTAAGAGCTGTGCCAGGTTAAAAAAATTCTCTTTTTATTTAGAAGGTAGATACTATTGATATTTTCTGCAGGTCACTTTTACTCTTCTCAAAGGAAGGGGCAGCTTGGGGATGTACTACTGCCATGGGATGTGTTTGTTAGTCACAGGCTTCCAGTGAAATCGAACTGCCCAGAGTCCTGGCATTTCTACATTGACAAGAGATGGCTTAATGTGTCCCTTTGTACCAGTTAACCCCATGTGGCATCATTACTTTGCAACCTTTCTCTACTAGGGCTGAGAAATGTTGGAAGAAGGGTGGCTTTGCCCCACTCTGCCATGGGTGAGGGAGCTTTGAATAGTGTTCAGGGTTTTCCTCTCAAGGATTGCAGGTCAGTGTGGAATCAGAGGTCAGCCTATGAGACCATTTCAGATCAGTGTGTCCTGGAAGTCTCTACCAGGTCTCCCACCTTGTAGCTCAGGTCTGTTTAGAAAACACCTTGACTCTGTGAGTGAAATCCTCCAGCTTCTATTTGATCTTGGAGAACCAGTTGACAAAGCCTACAGCAGCCATCAGGGCATCTTCACATTGTTGAGGAAAGACAGGCAGCCCTGGAAGACCCTGTTTTGGACGTCCATGACAGGATGGGGTCACTCACCCTCAGCATGGAGCCCGTATCTCTCTACGAGCTGAGGAGGGAGTCATAATTCCAGGTGATCTGACTTGCCAGATTCAAGGCGATGTGCCTACAACACTTTGTCCTCTAACATGGACAAGAGACGCAGGGAAATGATGAAACACAGCTGCCCTAGGAAGTATATGAGTCCCTCATCACGAGAGTTGGAGGAGAGTAGGATCAGGTCAGCATCTCTTCACACATGCCCTGTCCTCCTACACCTCCCAACTTCCTGATATTGGAGACCCGAAGTCAGGCTGAGGTGAAGCTTTCTTCTCAGTTCATCTTTTCCGTTCTTGCACTATTTCTCCCTTGAAAAAGTCCTGCTATAGAATTTCCTGATTTAGTTTTTTCCTTTCTCCATCTTGCTTTCCAGCCCATCTTGGTAAATTACGGCTTTATGTAGAATAAGAATTTGACACCATGTTCCTCACATACCCTTGTCTTTCTGTGGTCATTGCAGGTGGGCTGTAAAGTAGCAGTTACCTTCTTCCTCTACTTCCTGGCAACTAATTACTACTGGATTCTGGTGGAAGGACTCTATCTTCACAGCCTCATCTTCATGGCGTTTTTCTCAGAGAAGAAGTATCTTTGGGGATTCACCTTATTTGGCTGGGGTAAGTCATGGCTGCTCCTTACAGCTGACCTGTAAGAAGCCTTTTGGAGGTTGTCTTTGAGCAGATAGCGCGTATAGATAAGTATAGGAGAGGAGAGAGAGTCAGGGTGAGCATCAGAGATATGGTGACTCTTGCAAGGGCAGGTTAGCTCTCTTATGAAGATTTCATCATTTCTAAATTGTGGTATTTACACTGTGGCACTTCCAGGATCTCTGGAAGGATCAGCTCAGGCTTGGAGAGACAACACTCTTGCCATCCCTTCAGGGCAGCAGATGTGTGCATGTGGCAGCTGATTTTAGAGCACCCTCTTGAGTTATCTCCTTCTCTACGAAGTGCCTCCTGCTGAGAAACAGACATTGGGCTGGAGGGATGGAAAGTTGTGTGAGGCTGTGAGCATCTGCTCCCAACAGCTGATTTCCTACCTCAGATCTCAGTTGCTTTAAAAAGCTCCTGAGTTTTCATGAATGTTGGAGCACCAGTAGAAACCTGTAATTTGTGGAGAAGATTTTTTTTCTTTCTTTCTTTTCTTTTAACTTAGGAATCTTTTCCTGGAGTAAGGAGAAAGGGGTGGGATGTGGATGCAGGGAGAGTGCTCATTAGTGGAAGATGGTGTGGGCACACATACATTTTAGATGAGAATGTGCTTTCTGTTCACTTCTGACATTAGCTTTGGCTTGCAAGGAGTTATGAGGTGCTGGTAGGCTGAGAACAATAAAACAACTGCCCACAGTTGTCTGAAGTGTATGGACTGAAAGGGAGAACAGGAAACGTATTAGATGATCCGCGAGGACATAACTAAGAATAATGGGGTGTAGGTCTACAAAGGAGCTTACAGAAGGAAAAAACTGTTCAGAGGTGTCTATGGTTACCTCTAAACTGCATGGCCCAGAACCACTTCCCACTTTTCAGGTCCAAAATGCACCTGGCCACATCCTGACTGCATTTTAGGACAAGATTGATGTGTGCACCACACCATCCCCATTCCAGACCATAATTTCTTCTGGAATAAAACCAGTACTCTAACAGTGGCACTCTGAGCAAGCCAGCAAGTGCAGAACTGAGTTTAGGGAGGATTGTGGGCTTTTGCTTCATGAGAGCAAGTAAACGATTCAGTAACCCTGGGTAGTCCAGCCTCAGGACTCTCCCCAGCCTTCCTCCATCCTGAGGGAATGATATGGGGGAGAAGGGGATCACAAGCTCCTTGCTAACCTCATGTTCAGCATGTGCATATGTCAGAAACTGCTGGTGCTAGTACATGATAAAGACGGGAGGTGTAAATAAGAGTCCTAAAGTGGGCATCCATCTGTCAGGCAAAGTCTAGTCTCAGCCAGCTGGTAGTTTTGGGGGAAAATAAATAAATAGAGATACTCTGGAGACACAACATTTCTTATCTCAGTGGCTGTGATACAGGGAGTACTTCAGATGTCGCCTCTCTTAAAAACAAATGAGCAAAAAACAATAATTAAAAAAAAACCCAAACAAACACATTGCCTTCCAAACCTTCAAGCTATGTAAAATTTGCTTCTCAGAAAATGGCATTAAACTGTACTGAGCAGACTTAAAGAAGCAATTCCCCGGAGCAAATTCTGGAGGAGAGGGAAGCAGTTGAAAAATAATGTTGTATGTTTAACAAGAAAAAACAACTTGATGCTGCTCGTAATGCAGCCAAAGGAAAACAGTCTAACAGGCATGGGTTCCTCTCATTAGTTCTTCCAACCGCTGCCAGAGTATAATCATTTTATCAGAGCAACCACAAAGCTGAAGTCACACCTGTCACAACACCAATCATCTCCGTGCTTCCAAAAGTTTCAGGCTGCTCAATTCAAATTCTTCTGGAATGAGAACATAGGCTCCCTTCAGTGGCAGTTGTTTTTGCTTTGTTTTGATTAGCATGATAATGTACACGCAGACCCGCATGGACGTATTGTTTTGATAGCTTTTGGGCACTGGAAAGGGCAACCCAATCCAAGACCCACTGGAGACAGTGGAAAATCTCCAGTTCCCTGCAGTGGGCACTGGATCCTGCCCATACCGCAGGGATAGATGACAGGGAATCAGTGATAAATAATTATGACATTCCACATAGGTACAGAAAAGACAAGTTACCCCCAAAAGCAGGCATATATTTTACTTGGGTAACAATAAACAGCGGAGCATTTATTCTGCCTGGAAATTTCCAAAGTGGGGGCGGGAAGCAAAAATCACCCTACAACATCTTATTTCCAGACTACTGAAGAAACCAGAACATAGAGTCACTCTTTGATGTCAGACCCGAAGATTTTTGTCGAGTCTTTTCCATCCACATCCTCGCTGGCACAAGAGAACACAGCTCCATGAAAGTCCGCAGCGCCTTTCTCATGAGGGAAGACACTGATGACAGAGAGGAACTTGTTCCTTGCCAGCAGCCAGCAAAAATAAATAAATAATGATGGTATTATGGGCAACAATAAATTCCCCAGCAGACTTCAAGTTCCCTGCAGCTGTTTTATGAAGGAAGTCTAAGAAGCATGACCAATAGCTAGAAAACCCAAGCTGATTCCACTGGCATTTTTCGTTCACACCATGTTAATTCCCCGCCTCGCCAGCTGGGCTGCGCTGGCTTTCAGCTACGGTGTAAATGAGGATTGCAGGGAGACCTGGAAGAGACAAACAGATTGATGTGTTACTGTTAGAGGTGCTCAGGTCCATGATGGTGATCCCTGCATATTTAGATAAGCAGAAATCATCCTTGCCTGAAAGTATTCGTATTAGCCCCACTTAATATTAGGAAATTGTGATGCAGAGGGACTGAAAAAACACAGGCATTGTTCCTCAGAGAGGTTTCCAAACAGCAGGGAACTGAGAACCAGATTTCTCTAGACCTACATAAGGTCTTTATCCACAAACTTCCCTCTAGCAGCTGCTTTGCAACCACCTCTCTTACTCACACCTTTGACAAAGCACAAAAGCCATTTTTCCAACTGCTAGGAGACAGGTATACAGAGGAGAGCAGGGTGCTGGGGTTCCACCAGGCTTTGAGTTTGAGGTTTGCACATTTTCCAGCTGATGGGGAGACACCTGACTTTATAGCACCTGCATTGTACACACTGTGTGTATTGACTGGAAATGCACAGCGCATACAATGTGGATTCTGTAGAAGTCACTCACGGCATCGCCGCAGGGTGGGGTTCGTCCTGCGTCACGCTGGTTCTGCGAGTGGGGTGCACACATGAACGGGGAGGCCATGCATGCATCCATCCATACCTGCATCTGTCTGCGCTCACAGCCACCCCAGAGAGCCACCCAGGCTTTTGGGATATTCACTTTCCTTTCTCTGGTGGGTTGGCCAGATGTGTTTAGTCACGTATGACTTTCCTGCTTATGGAGCTGCATCCTCTTGGGTGTCTCGTTGTTTGTGGATATGTTTGGATGGACTTTGAGGACCGCACTCCTGATTTTTGGGTTAAAGGTTCTCCCATCAGTGGGCACTGTGAGTGCTCAGCAGGAGGGATTGTCAATCTTGGGGCATCACAGACAAGGACTTCCAGGTGGAGACACCAAAAATTCAGTCATTGCCCTCTGAAAGTAAAAGAGAGGCTGGAGGCAAAGCTAAGCCTTCTGACTCTTCACATTGAAGATTGGGAGATAATGAATAAATGGAGATACCAGACTGGGAGGAGAAAAGTGAACTCTAGAAATTACCTGGCAGCCCAAGCACTCTGTGCTACGTTGATGTAGAGTGAACCTAAAAATGAGTCAGAGGAAAAGGAGGGAAAGGATTCACTCCACATTTTGTAAAGTTAAGAACATTTACTAACGTTCACACTGCAAACAAAGAACGATGTAAGAGATGCAGAAAGAGAAACGTAGCAATAAAACTGGTGCCAGGAATTCACTTCGTGTGTTTTGCAGAGAATATCAAGGATCTCTTCTCTAAGCTTGCGTGAACCGCGCGAGGCAGCAGTGTACAAGGCACAATAAATCCACACATAGGGATTTTTTTAGGTATAGTTATTTTCTCCTGAATATTTTATTGTTGCTAGGAACCTTGAACACCGCGCAGGATTGGTATGAATGGGAGTGTCTCTTCTGAAGGGCAGGACAGGCTAGAAAGGAACAAGTCCATATCAAACAGAACCAAATCTCTGAAATAATCCATTTTTCTAACTTAGAGCTTCACAGCAGCGGGTGACATCCATCGTCTTGCAGGCAGGCAGCAGGCATGTCAGCCTCTCAACAAGACCAGTTCCTCAGCTGATATAAACTGGAATATCACCAACAATATCAGCAATAAGCATTTAAGCCTCTGATAACTCTGCCAGCAGTCTGGAGCGTGCACTTATTTTTCATAGATGGACGATGAACAGCGAGGAGGGAATAGATGGTGCTTGTTATGATAAATCACCACCTTTCCCAAGCCCTCAGCTTCAACTCACTCATGGGTTCCCAGTGCAATAGGTTAAGCATTTTCTTCCCAGTGCCAGCTGCCGCAGGGGATCGTAGAGCAGGGTGCAATTCCTTATAAATGTATCTTTGTTGGCAGCGCTGCTGCTGCTGCGCTGATCCTGAGTGAGGCTCTGTGTTTAATTATTTATGCTTTCTTATATTACCATGGCATTTAAAGGTTCCAACCAAGATAACGGCCCCGTTGTCCATGTGTGTATGAGACAGGCGTCCCTGCTCCACACCCCAGCTCAGGAAAGCGTCCGTGGTCAGGAAAGTCTTTAAGCACCCTAATGAGACTTAAGTGCATGCTGAAAGTTAAGCGTGTGCTTATGCACGCCGAGCTCCAGTGAGCTTAGACTGTGAACAGCTTATTTACAGTCATCAGTGATAAATGTCCCCTTTATTTATTTTTTAATTTTTTTTTTCACCTGAAAGGGGCTATTCTTCTTGAATTTGTGGAAGCTACTGTTGATTTGATCCTGCCTTTTAAGGGAAGCCAGTAGGGGACTCAGTTGTGCAAATAAAGCAGAACTGGACCCTAAAAAAATAAATAGATGATTGCATTTGGATATTAGTGATTCTTTTACTTTTCACAGGGAAAAGATGATGCCCAGTGTAACTGTGCTGAAATAAGGATGGTTCGTTTGGGAGCGAACCTCTGGCTAGAGTATTTTGCAAGCATTACCCTAAATTCTAGCATTTATGTGCTTCATGCTGCAAGTCTCTCACACTTAACAGAGCTTCTAGTCCAGCCAGCCCTGTGCTGGGAGAAATGGTCTGAGCCTGACTCCAAATCCACCTTTCCTTAACATCAGGGGAAGGGAGCAAATATCTTGGGAAAGATGTGCTGCATGAAACCTTCTCTGCTTCGAACTGAATGAGTTGGCTAGAGCAGGTATCAGCCACCCAGGTTCAAGCACTATAGGCTATGTAGATGTAAAGCAATGCTAGAGAAATGGCACAGGACTTGATGATTTATCTTGTCAAGCCCATGACCCATCAGCTGGCTATCTCCCAAACATGAATCAGGAGGAAGCTTAAGCCTGGACATCTCCTGGCTGTCAGCTCGGGAAAGCAAGCTGCTCTGTTTGAAAGCTAGGAGAGTTCAGTAGGGTGGACATGTTCAGACCACAATATTGTCTTCCAGAAGAGGTTCCCTGCCACCATTTGGTTTACTATTTGGGCTGCAGAAGAGATGTGAGACCAAGATCAGGCTTTCCTAGTCTAAACTATACCCGAATATATTCTACCTTCCCCTAGCCCACTCCACCTGGTCTTATGGTAACAGAGCCTTCCAGTCCCCTACTCACCACGTCTGACCTGTGGTTTTTTTGCAGGACTCCCTGCTGTATTTGTTACAGCATGGGCCAGCGTGAGAGCCACTCTAGCCGACACAGAGTAAGTCGCATTGGATTTTCTTTCTCAATTTAAGTGTGATGCTTTTGCGGGCTTTTGGCAATGGTGACTTTGTGGGTGAATCAAAGAGATAAGGAATCAGGCAATGCCAGAAGTGATTTTCTACTGTGAAATAAGCAAACTTTTAGGGTGGGTGTGGCAGTGGGTGTAACTTTCTCGGCTCTCCTTCCATTTTACAGAATTTGACAAATGTGAACACCCGCAGCTCTATCCCTGGAGTTAAAGGGGACTGCTTCGCAGCTGGGCAGGGACAGGACAGGGATCTTTAACATCGTGAATGAATGGGAATGGAGTTGGGAAATGGCAGGTTCAGCACAGTCAAAGAAGGCAGTTCGGTGTGGATGAGGTGGTGAAGCTGTAACTCCTCTCTGCAGGAGGTATGGATGCCAGCGTGTCTGTAGGTTTAAAAAGCATTTGTACAAATTCATAGAAGATGAATTCCTCTAAAAGTATTAGATATTCAGTAATGCCCTGGCTCAGGAAGTCATCCTGAAGAGCAAATTGTTGGAGACTGTCCTAGAAAAAGATTACTACCTGATTACCTGTTCCACCTTAAATATCAACTTCTGGCTACTGTCAGAAACAAGATATGGAGCAGCTGCTTCTTTGGTCCTACACATGCACCCTCATGGCCTCATATTCTTACAACGTGTTGAGTGGAAGTTTCATAGCATCCAACCTTCAAACCCCCAAACAGTCACATTCCGTCCCCCCTCCCCACCCCTAATGCACAGGCTTGACCACACAATGGACTTCACCTGCCCACAATCTGCCAGCAAAATTGTGGGGGTCCCCAGGCAACTTCTCAAATGGCTTTGCCTGGAAGGACATTGCTTTCCAAATGGGATTTCAGCTCCAGGTTTGGAAGGACGGAGTAGCACAGCCACTGAAGTGTGACACATCTGCGCTGGCACAGGCTCATCCTCATAGCACCTTTCAGTCAGCACCAGTGGTTTCTCTGCCCCTGCCTCTCGCTTTCCTTGAATAGCTGCCTGGGCAGCATTTGGCCTGTGAAATGAAAAATGCAGCTGCCACGTAGGGGCTGTCTGGCTGAGATAAAGAAAAGCCTGTGGCACTCCTCTCTCCCTGGCTGGAGAAAATTCAAAATGAGTGATCAACACTGAGTGACCTTATTCAATAGCTGCTGGAAACTCCTGGGAGGAAATAGTGTTCAGCCCCTTCTTGGTAGATGAGGACTGTAGCCCAACATCCACACCACCAAGAATTCGCCCTTCCAGCCTTCACTTGGATAAGAGCTGAAAAGGAGATAAAGACTTTTGTGGGGCATGGCTGGGTCTCACTGCAAGAGCAGGACTGAAGGAAGCACAGGAACTGAATGTAGGACCACAACATTGTCTCCATCACTAAGCTAGGCCCTTCCACCGCACCAGGTTTTGGAGGAATCCATCCTTCCAGGTGGATTTAGCCAACACGACGCTTGAGTTGGTTGCTCTTTGTAATCAATGATTTCTTGATGGGATGTCAATCTCTCCTCAGGTGTTGGGACTTGAGTGCTGGCAATTTAAAATGGATTATTCAGGTGCCCATCCTGGCAGCTATCGTGGTGAGTACTGGCTGATTGCAGGCGGTGGGAAGAAGTGCCTTTGGTTGATGCAGGCTCAGTGGGAAGAGTTGAACAGGGCTGCCCTACTCTAATCACTCTAATACAGCTCCTGCCTTAATAGTGGGGAGTCTCTATATATCCAGTTTAAGGACCTTATATCTGACCTGCCTGTAAGTTCGATAGCTGCACACGGCAGAGGCTATTATCATCATAATCTTTAATGAAACAAACGTTCAAGCCAATATTTCTAACCCACATGATACTGGAAACTCTCAGGGGTCATAAAACGTTCTCAGCAGGCATCTCCTGTGGGAAGAACCAGAATTTGGGTTCTATAACTGGACCAAACATTTTCCCCAGGGGTGCTTCAGTGTCATCAGATTGTTTCAGACTCATCTTTTCTGAACTGATAAAAGCTTGGAATACCTCAAAGGTGGGGATTGAGATTAAACCATCCCAGCTATGATCAGACATGATGTTAATCACTGATGGAGAACTACTTCAGCCCCCACCCAGGAGCCAGAGGGACAGAAAGAATGTAAGTGACATTATCCAGAGACACCACTGAGCTCTCACAAGCGAGAGAGGTCATTATAAAACATGATTATCTGCACGAGGGAACAGCAGGTAGTTCTGTGTTTGCTTGAGCAGGATCCTAATTAGCTAAAGAACCTGCTTTCACAGTTTTCATGAATTACCCTCTTTCTTCCCACTGTCTTTCCCCATGGTTCTCCATTACTCCATCTTCTAATGGTTGATAAGTGCATGCAAAGAGCTTGTCCACGCCCACACATCCTAGTCCCCCTTTACATTCACCCACAGATAGCTGAGACGAGTCAATAAGAATCTCGCTACAGTCTTCAGAGGATTTTGCATCAAGCTCTATGTGCTTCCTTCTTACTTACAAATCAGGAGGCCTTGGAAAATGGTCAGGGTGGATGAGAAGAAAATCAGACCACTTGCCATAAACAGAGCCATAAACAGCAGGCAAGTTTCTGAGTTGCATATGCTCACATGTGCAATTAGGCGAGCTGCTTTGGACTTGGGGGGAGGTTTTCTTCATCAGAATTTCCTTTTGGTGGAAATTCTCCACCTGGCTCTGGCAATCAGTTCTGCACCTCAGAAGAAACGGATTACAAAGCCCACACCGTGGTCATTGGAAATGAAATAGCAGGACGGAGAAGAAAAGTTCACATAGTTCAACTAGACGAATGCCAGCAACCCCATTGCATTTACTTTAAAGCCCAATAGCAGAGGAGAAAGAGTCCGATTGAAGCTCGTCCTTGTAAAAATAATGTTTCTCCATGAGGCTCCACTGTGCTTCTACCCTGGCTATTTGCAAATGCAGATATTTATCATGCAAAAATATTCTGTGGGTTGTTTCTGTTTAGTTTCTGTGGGTTCATATTGTTCATGTGGTTGCCTTTTCAATTCCCACACTGGCTGGTCATACATTTCTGGAGTAAGTTATGAGTTTCTGGATGTACTTGCAGAGAATTTAGAGGGTGAAGGGCTTAAAATCCCTCCACTCTGCTGCGAGCTTGAAGTTATTCTGTTGTCTGGATTTCTTTTAAAACTTAGCACACGTTTTCAGGAAGCCAGAGGACTTTCCCTCCTGACTGTGATATGGTTGGCCATCTTCAATATAGCCGACAAATGCAGAACAAGATCCCACTTTTGAGCCTTTGAGGCTAAAAATGCTCATACAAGAAACAAAGCCTGCCTTTTCTTTTTCCCCTCTTTTAAGATTGGTTTCCAATGAAAATGAATTCGATGCCCCCAGGCTGTGTGCTTCTCTGCCTCTTGGTCTCTCCATCCCTCCCTTATAACTTCGGTGCCAGTCAGTAAATTCCAACCAAATGTAACTAAGGGAATGGAGTTGCATGGATGTTAAATTCCCACAAACCTCGTGAAAACCGTCAAAGAGATATGGGAGACCAATTCTACTAATACTCCTTCCAGAGAAAGGGAGTAGTAGTTCGCCCTTAACCCCTTTTTAACACTGAGGAGACCTGTTCAAATGAACTTACACCTCGTTAAGGAGAAGGAATCCAACCCAGAAGACAAAGCCATAGCAAACCAGGCTGTGTTCATTCAGCAGCTCAGGGGAACTACTTGTTTAACAGTGAGGATAATTAACCGTTGGAATGACTTACCAATGGTTGTGGTATGATCTCCGTCACGGAAACACTGAAACCCAGATCTGCTGTAGCTCAAGCAAAAATGAGTACAAAGACGTCTTATGGACTGCGTTTTTTGCAGGAGATCAAACTAGAGGTTCACAATGGTCCCTTCTGGCATAAAACTATGAGCCTGTGTGTGGCGTGGTAATTTCTTTCCTTAACATGCTGCTATACTGGCATCTGAGAAGTCAAATTACTGTTGCAAGTCTCCAGAGAAAGCCATAGGCATCAACATTAGCCCAGCCACATGGATCTGCCAGTGCAGACAGTTGCACAATGTTCTGCTTGTGGCCTTGCATAGTCCCAAGAATGGGTTTGTCTGGGGCAGCAGCAGGTATAAAATCCCAGCCCCAGTGAAACTAGTCTCTGAAGAGCTCCAAAAAGCTGAGAATCCCTCAATCATCTCCCCATTTGCCCTCTCTGTTAAGTGGCAGTGTACCACGAGATGTTTGCCATTACATTTTGCTGCACTGGTCACCATGAGCGTGTCCCTGTAGGACTACATTAGCTTGGTTGAGCAACTGGCCTCAAGATGGGCTCCTAGATATGGCTCCCTGCATAGCAAGTAGATATTACTTTCTTACTGCCCTTGTCTGGTCCATGCTAAACACTTCTCCAGAGGGAGAGTTAACAGTAGATGTACAACAGAAGTTTTACAGTGTTGTTGTCCTTCTGCATTCTTCATGTGTCATCCCTAGTTAGGTCTACTCTGTGTCTTCATCACAGTGCACTTTGCTTGCTCTTCCTACCCTCTGTACATGGACATAAGGAAAGGCATCCTACCAAAGCTGCTCTTAGCCTGAGGAGATCTTAGTCTTGGGTGGGCTGGAAGAGACAAATACAACCTAATTTCGGTTTGCTCACTAGACACCAAACTAGTTTCAGAGATTTATGAGGCCCATGCAAATGACCCATATCACTGTATGGAGTTTTTAAAAAAGAAAAAGATGATGTGAAAAAGTAATACTGAGAGTTGTCTGTAGCCCATCCTTCAATATTCCTGGTAAGCACTGCCTATCCTATCCAGTTATGAGGTGTCTGCCAGGCTGGCTAGCTCAGATGTAGGTGTTTCCATGTGAGATGCTCACACCTGTCAGAGAAAGCCATTCGCTTCACTCTCAACTGTTTCAGGTTCAACACAGCTGACTAGATCTCACCAACACTGCATCTTTCCTGGGAGCTCGTCCCTTCCACAGGACAAGCTCTGCCAGGAGAAGCTTCATATGCAGCATGAGCCAGTCACTGCCCCAGCACCTTGACCTCGTCTTGGGGAAAACATTGACTAATCAACACTGTCATCATCTGGATCTTCTTTAACAGTTTTCTTTCTTTGTTTTTCTCTTCCCACCTCTTCCAGGTAAATTTTATTCTTTTATCAATATTATCAGAGTCCTAGCAACCAAGCTACGGAGAGACAAATGCAGGGAGGTGTGATTCAAGACAACAATACAGGTGAGTCACATATTCTCTCCACTTTTGGGAGATGTCAAAGTCTTGTTTCATCCTCTTAACCACAGAGGGAGCCCAGCGTGACCAGTTCATGGTGTCTATACTGTAGACACCAAAAATAAGGTGAGGCAAGCACTGTCTTCCAAGTCTGGTAAAGCAGAATAAATCAACAGCAGTTTAAACATCTCCTAAACTTTTCAAATCCAACCTGGGGGACCTGCCTCATAGGTTAAAGAGAGGAATTCAGTCTGTTCAGCTGGTTTGGAAGCAACTGTGCTGGCCTTGAACCAAGAGTGCAAAAATTAAAGCATTGCTTTTTCTGTTGAAGACCCTAAAACTTGTACCAATTGTTTATTTCTATTTTTTTCCCCTCCTGTGCTTTGTGAAACTTGGTCCATTTGCTAAATCTGCCCTTCAGTGGGTGTTCCAGCGTCTTCGCTGAAATGAAAAAAATATTCCTGACTCTTGGCTGAAAATCTGGCGTTTCCTTGTTTGTTTTGTTTTCTTTGTTTTGCCAGCTCTTCCTCTTGATAATTTAGGATATTTGCCACATGGTCAAAACCAGACAGAAAAAGCAGATTGCTGAGACACCGGGCTGCTTGAGAGCTCACAAGGCTTCCCACGATCTCCTGAGCTTGACTGACCATCATGACAGATGCAAAGAGGGGAGAGCAGAATGGTTTGGGCTGCAAACCATGAGCTCATTGCTACCATCTCACTCTGCAAACACAAGTCGTTTCATTTGAAGCAGGAATGAGATTTGGCAGGAAAAACCCTCTCCATTTTTCTTTGCTGCCCTGTCAGGGCTCTGATTTATCTGTTTATTTATTTCTCCCTGGCTGAAGCTTGCTATTAATTATGGTTTGGATGGGGCCTTCTCCTTTTAATGTGTTAATTCCCTCCGTGGTTTCCAGTTGCTGGACAGAGGAGGAACCAGGTCTTTCTGGTAGTGATGTCTGCCCTTCTCAATAATTGCCTGCACTTGATGACTTGCTGTAACTCTTGGCAGGAGTTTTATCCTTCAATTAATATCACTTCAGGCAAGACTGGTTCCCTCAGGAGCAAACTCAGCCAAGTGCTGAGGGTTGTATTGTGCCTCCCTCCGGTCCCCAGCAGAGGTCCCTTGCTAGGATGGAGCTGCTTCTTTAAAAGGGGTTTTCCAAGTGATACTGCAGTCAAAGCACCCCCTAAGAGTGTTTCTTTGCTCACCCCATAGCGCACTGCCCTTTCCCCCTTGATATCTAGAGTAATTCTGCTCCTAGATGCGCTTCTTTCCCCGCCAGCCCTGCTCATTGCACCAGAGGCACTAATCCAGGGTGGACCTTCATGTCTGGCCTCAATACGCAGGCTGAATCACAGAATGGCTGAGGCTGGAAGGGACCTCTGGAGGTCATCTAGTCCTTCTGCCCTGCTCAAGCAGTGGTCAGCTACTGAGGGTTGTATGAAACCTTGTCCAGTCCGTTGTAAGCCGAAGCAGAACCATCCTTTAGGGACAGAGGGATTTAGTGCCGGAGGTTTGGAAGCAGCGGCGCACATTTCTTTCCACTCACCCTTCCACCCTCTACCCATAATCCTGCCCCAAAGCTGGGGATAGTCTGAGACTGAAAAAGACATCTCAATGTCTTCAACTCCACTAGCTACAGCGACATGACGTGGGGACAGGCATGTGGAGAGCGTTAGACTAGCACATCAAAACATGCTGGTGGATGGATTGGGTTGTGTCACACGCCAGAAGAGAAGCAACAGTTTGAAACCGCAGGTGGACACAGTCTCTACATAAATATAAAATATTCCAGCCTAGCCCAGGGGACACTTAAGCAAGAACAAATTACACGCAACTTGTGCCCAAGGCATGAGGTGAACACGCCTGGCTGGGAGGTTCACTCCATCCACTAATTTCCTCTGTGTCTCTTTCCATATTGCTACAGGAAGCTGCTGAAATCTACCCTTGTCCTTATGCCGCTGTTTGGCGTTCACTATATTGTTTTCATGGCTATGCCATACACAGATGTGTCAGGGATTCTTTGGCAAGTTCAAATGCACTATGAAATGCTGTTCAACTCTTTCCAGGTATTGTATCTGTTGAACTACGGGAGCAGACGATGAGGATTTCAGTGGGGAGGGGAGGGAATTGAGAGTGCAGGGTTGTCTTTGGAAGCAGGGCTGTTTTTACAATACACCAGATTTCATTCACAAGGTGATTTGACGGTATTTTAGCATCAAGTATGTTTTATATTTGCAAAATATGCCATATAAAGGCTCAGTGTGTTCAACAAAAAAATTATCCCGTAGAAAGGAAATCCCTTTAGATCCAGGTTAGACATAAGCTGGTAGAGATCCACAGAGACATGTTGTTTCAACTTGCTTGTCTCAAGTTGTCTTTCAGACCTGTGAATGGATTCCTCAGCTCCAGGTCTGGGCAAAAGGCAGGTTCAGTTATAGGACTGATCCTATATAAGACACAGCATCAAGAATACGCAGCTCTGTCCAAGCAGGGAAGTGTCTGATTGTCACTGCACACCCTTCCCTGAGAGATTAACTTGTGGTTCGCATGCTGCTACTTACCGTCATGGTTGACCAGCATGACCATCTTGCATCCTCCCATCCTGCAGCAGGACCAGCTACATGTAAAACACTGGAAAGGTTTATCCAATTAGTTTGTAAACACTTCCATTGAGGTGACCCCACCACCTTCCCAGCACCCATCACCATCTCAGAACCTTTACAAAAGACTTGGGGGTGCAAACAGACCTGCTAGCTGAACCATGATCTAGAGGGCTTGTATAGTCTATTTACTTTGTAATAGTCTGCAGGGAAATGTCTGTGTTTATCTGTCTCATGTGCTACCGAATCACAGAATCACAGAATCGTTTTGGTTGGAAAAGACCTTGAAGCTGCTCGAGTCCCAGCATTCCCCCAGCACTGCCAGGACCCCACTAACCCCTGGCCCTCAACACCACTTCCACACAGCTGGGAAAACCCTCCAGGCACAAGGACTCCACCACTGCCCTGGGCAGCCTGCGACAGGCCTGGACAACCCCAATGGGGAAGAAATTCTTCCTCAGGGACAACCTCAACCTCCCCTGCAACAACTGGAGGATGGTTCCTCTCGTCCTGTTGCTTGTTCCTGGGGAGAAGAGACCAACCCCCACCTCACTCCAACCTCCTGTCAGGGAGTTGTTGAGAGCAAGAAGGTCTCCCCTGAGCCTCCTTTGCTCCAGGCTCAACCCCGCCACGTCCCTCAGCACTTGCGCTCCAGACCCTGCACCAGCTTCGTTGTCCTTCTCTGGACATGCTCTGGCCCCTCAAGGTCCTTCTTGTAGTGAGGGGACAAAACTGAACCCGGGATTCGAGGAGCGGCCTCCCCAGTGTCCCCAGTACAGGGGGACCATCCCTGCCCTGGTCCTGCTGGACACACCAGTGCTGGTACAAGGCAGGATGCTGTTGGCTTTCTTGGCCACCTGGGCACACTGCTGGCTCCTTTTCAGCCGCTGGTGACCAACACCCCAAGGCATAATGCGAGGTTTCTTACACATAATATGTACAACATATTATGAATGTCATTGATTTCAGAGGAACACAGGGCAGCACCATCAGGAAAGAGATACATGCAGTAAGATTAACATTAATATGTTGTTTCTTCTTCCTTCTAGGGATTTTTTGTTGCTATCATATACTGTTTTTGCAATGGAGAGGTAAGTCACCAGCTTCTTAATTGTGTCCCTCCTTTGCTGGGTTAGTTCCACACACAGATGACAAGACAGGTGCACAATCAGCTATCCTCACTTATTCATAGACACAACCCTCTTTTGTGTGCAGTCAAAGATCTGTCAGTCTACCCTCATTTTGGTCATTTAAAGCATCCAGGTAAAATGTCACCAATAAATGAGCGTTCTGGGAAGTAACTGATGGAGGAAAAAAAACAACAACAAAAAGAAGTGGTTTTTTTTCTTTATTTTCCTGGCACAAGTGCTTGTTAGTGCTTTATTTCAGAACCTGTGGCAGGAAGAAAAGTGGGTTCATGGAGTCATTGCCTAATCAGCAAGCTCTTTTGATTGTCCAGGGGTTTTTGACCCTTTTTTCTATTTCCAGAGTCTTTGCCCTCTATGGCTGCAAATTAAGAAACTGTATGGTCAGTGGGAAAGAACAGAGCTACTTTCATGGCCCAGCATAAGGCTGGTTTGACCTAAATTTATGCATTTAAAAATGCAGCTACAAATAACACTGCTTATGTTCTACAGCCATAAACCCAAGATGAAATCCATACCATAAGGGGAATTGATCTCATCATAACCTCAGCCATCTAAAAGTAGGATACATGGTCTAAAGGAGTCAGCTAGCTCCTTTCTAGAGGAAATTTCTAGTGACTCAGGCACCTCTGAGGGTTGTTCATGCCACTTACACTTGACACTCATGGTACATAGAGAGGACTCTCTCCTGGATGTATTGCTCACTCTGGGAGAGTTAACCCCCATTTTCAGTTAGATGTTTTCAGCTGTTCAAGCTTCCCAATGTCAAATATTCATTTGGAAAGGGCAGTTTTAATGTGAATATAGTGTTTCTTCCCATTTCACTCCCCAGAGAGTTTCTCACCCATTCTGTCTGTGGATACTACCTTCTTCTGATACTCTCAGCCCCACTCTCCTCCCACTCATGCTTTTTTTTCCCCTCATCTCTCAGGTCCAAGCAGAAATAAAGAAGTCTGGAGCAGGTGGACATTAGCACTTGACTTTAAAAGGAAAGCACGAAGTGGGAGCACAACCTACAGTTATGGACCATGGTTTCCCACACCAGCATCACAAATGTAGCCACAAGAGGAGCACTTGCCCTCCATCTCAATACAAGACTTATACCAGGGACCCTCAATGGACACCGAAATTTGCCAGGTTATGTAAAAAATGGCTCCATTTCTGAAAACTCCATGCCTTCTTCTGGACCAGAGCAGTACAACAAAGATGAGGAATATCCTGAATGGCTCTGGGCTTACGATGGAGACAGACCTGCAGTACTTGTTGAAGAAGAAAGAGAGACGGTGATGTAAAGAGAGGAGAGAAAAAAGAAGCAAAAGAATGAAAATGGTTCCTGGAGAGTATTTAGTGGGCAAAGGAGTATCAGGCCACGCATCGGATGCCAAGGGTTTCCACATAGTTTCCTTCTCTGTTCTGTGGAACGAGAGATTAAGTTATATGGGAACAAAAAAAATGAGCCTCCGATGTGGACAGCTGTCCGATCACATCCCTATACTCGGTGATCTATGTCTCCCTGGTGTTAACGGAGGCAGGGCTATCCAGAACCCGCGGGCCTTGCTACCTGCTGAGCAACAGAAATACTGAGAGTTTGCGAGGGAGGGTTGCAAAGCAGCATATGGTCCTTGGACCTCTTGGAGAGTGTGGGCAGTCAAGGAGGGACAGAAGTCTCACCCAGTAAAGCAAGAGTCTTGCAGGGTGTGTACAGTGCCATCTTCTTGCGAGGGTACAAGCCACCCTGGGCGTCAGCATCTTCAGTTGGTTTGCTCTTTCCATGTAAAGTCTGCCTGGTAACACACACAACACTGATCAAGACCTCTTGAGGGTCTCATCTTCCTGGTCTTTCAGTCAAGCGCTCAAAGCTGACAACTGGCCACATGTTTTTCCCTTGGGCACTCTCACTCCTTGGAAAAATGCTCATCTGGGTTGGGCAGGGTTAACAGCTCATGGTTGCTGGATGCAGGCAGAAAACTCTATTCTCCTTTCCCTGACCTGAGTCCCAGTAGCAAGACAGAAAACAGTGCAGTTTTAGGACAGAAATTGTGGTTATCAACCGTGCGACATTTTTGTTTTTCCAGATTCAGCATTGGAGAGGGGCCCACCAAGAGGGTTGAGGCAGGATGGGGGGGGGGGGTGGTGTGCCTGTGTGTGTTGGCTAAAACCAGATCAGAGGGTAACTAACAAAACCTCCCTTTCTGTGGGCGCTCATGGAAACACGTTTCGGTCATTTTTTAAATCTCTACGTTTGCTTCTCATTCTGTCTGAATTTCTTGTTTCTCACTAGTCCAAACCTTCATGAGCAGAAAGACTCCATCAACAGTCTGCCTGTATCACCCAGAAGCACCAGCTGCTGCATACAACCAGACCTAACTTCACGAGATCCAAAGGCAAAATTTGGTGGGTAAAAGCACGGGGATTGCTTGTGGATGGTCACCTTCTGAACACTGAATGTTCCTATTCTTTGTGTTTTGGTCACACACATGTGTACACCAGGTCAGACTTTTAGCTGATGTAAAACAAGTCTAACTTCAGCCAAAGATATTGAGTTTGCCTAGAGATGCTCAGATGAGGACACGCCATTGTGGTTGTCTTCAAAGGGGACACAAGGAAATGCCTCCTTCCTACAGGAGAGAGAGATCAGGATGATTTTGTCACTGTGCATATTTCCACTTGGTGGTGCTTTTTGCAGGGTGTGCCAAAAGGTTGTTTTCTGATACATGTCATCTTCAGCAGCCATGAAGAAGCATGGTCCTTGTTGGCCAACAGCGCATTGTGGTGGGGCTGTTTCACACCAGCGAATGGTCTCTGCCAGTTTCCAAGCATGATAGAGAATTGCCCAGAAGAGGGAATTTAGGAAGAGAGACCAAACTGCCTATTGCAGCATATGCTTCCCTGAATGAAGTACCTCAGCTAAACCAGCCTGGACCCTCTCTTCAGCCCCTGTCATAACATCACTATTCCCTTGCTGCAGTCCAAGAGTCAGCTCCTCATGGTGCTTCTTTTCTTATCACTTTTTTTACCTTCTTGGCAAGTTTCTAGTAGCTGAAGCATTTGGACCTCATCTAGCTCTTACCCAAATGAAATAAGAGGTATTGCGCAAGTTGGCAGAAGTCCTTTAGGATGCAGGTGAGGCTCATAGGATAATCTACACTTTTCTTGATCCTTTAGAGACAGCAACTGGGTTACATCAACCAGCACTTCTGTGATGCATCCAGTTGATGCAGTCAGCTGGTCTTCTGAGGGCAAATTAAGGACTAACTTGCCCAAAACCCTGTAGGAAGTCAGAAAGAGCAGCTGGGATCTTGACTATGCATCCCACATCCTCTTTATACAACCTCTCAGGTTAGGGCCTTATCCTAAGCCCAGTGAATTCAAGGAAGAAACCTTCTCCCTTCATTATCTCTGAATTCTGGAGTCAGACCTGAAAGGGGGTGTGGTGGCTGAAAGACAGATCTCCATCAGGCACTGGAGCACCTCTCCACCAGGTGCAGACATACATGAGTAGGTCATTAAAAAACAGTATTTATTTATGAGTTCTTTTCTTGGTTTGCATCATGAAAATAAGTCAAAACTCATCATAACCATTTACCACCAAAGGGCAGCTATTGAAATATGAGATTTTCAAAGAATAATCTTTTTTCACACTCTCTTATTATTGCTGTTGTTTTTATTCATGTAATAACACTAGCAATAGTGTTACAGGGAAGAAATATTGCAAGAGAAGTCATCTCTAGTGAAGGTTTGGCATGGAGATCGAAGCAGCTCGGCAGAAATCTGGGTCAGCCCAGCAACACTTGCTGCTCGCCTTTTCCTCGCAGATGCTGGTACGGCTTCTGGAGGCAATCAGAGGGGGCAGAAGTTATTAACAGTGTGTACAGCTGCACTATTTATCTTCCCGTGCAGCTGAGCCACCAATGAGAGAGAAGAACACTGAATACATTGGCTCTGACCTTCCACCTTTCCAGAAGTATGTTGTGCTTAAATCCTGCCAAGTAGACACAATGACCCTCCTGATTTTCTTGCTCAGAGAAATTTCTTCATATCATTTGCTGGAACAAAGCAAAAAAAGACCAAAAAAACCTCACCAGTGACTCACTATTTACTAATGTTTTTTACTGAGATCTCAAGATTAACAACGTGTTTGACAATCACTTAGCAAAGTTCAAGGAATTAGCAAAAGCTATAGAATTATTTATAAACAAATGCATCGCCCTTCACAAAATTCAGCCCTCACTGCAATGCTTTAATCACTGGATTATTTAGAATAAATATCTAAAAAAATATTAAGTGTACCATGGACAAGAGATGTACAAGGAGAAGAAATCTTTTCTTAATCATTTCAAACCATACAGAACAGGTTTATTTTTTTCTGGGTGTTCACACGCAGGAACAATACTCATGCAGAAATTGAGAAAATGTTGATACCAAAATGGGGGAATAACTCTGCCATTAAGGCACGGCAGATTGTATGTTTGTCAAAGCCTATTCCCATCTTTCCTGGGCTGTTCACAAACTCTTGAGGCCATGATCTATTAGCTAGAGATCCAAGGACAACCTTCATGGATTTTAGCAAGGAAGGGATCAGCCTTGTGATGTCTAAAAACAGAAGGAACCACAATTTGTGGTTGCAGTTTTCCCTGAATGATCCTGCTGGTGCTTAGCCAAAGCCTTCAGAGTGGGGTCCCCTTCGCTTCCTCCATCACCAGGAGATGCGGGCTTTTTTCACGGACAGTTTACCCCTACCCAAAGGTCTGAGTCCATCTGGAGTGACAGTTCCTCTCCTGTCTAATTTACTAGTGCAAACATAGCCCTGAAAGCAGAAACGTGGTGAGGTGAGGATGTATTTGTCTGTGATTCATCTAGTGACCACTGCAAACCCTGCAAGGAGGACAGGATTTGTGCCCATGCTGGTCCCAGTTCAACATGGGATGGTAGAGCAGAGAAAGCAGATTGCTTTGGAGCTGGTGTGCAGCAAACACATAGGTGAAGAGACTTTCGCAAGTTTACTTCAAGGAAGAAGCAAAGGTCCAAAGGAGCCGGTTGCCTGCGTTTTTCTAGTCTTCCCTCCTCCATGGTGTCAGCTTTGTGGCCTTTTTCTTCCCATCCTGAAAAGCATCTGGCAACACTCAGGAGTCCTACAGACCCTCTCACTTCTCCAAGCCTGCCAGGCAGGCTCAGGCCAAGCTGTGCACTTCAATATCCCAGCTGATGACTCACATGGGGAGGAATCTCCTTGCTCTGCTTTTTGATGGGTGTCCTCCAGTACTGCGGTGATGTCGGGCTTGAGCAGGGAATCTCAGTCCCAGGTGGGTTTATCTCATTGTACCAGCCCAGCACCTCTGATATTCCCATCCACAGCAGTGCAGTCAACCTTTCCTCGTAAGTCCTTCCTGCCCAATCTACCTCTTTTCTGGATGAACACAGAGCTGTTCAATGTTCCTCAGCCTTGTGTTTCTTAAAGATGACTTTTGGCAGCAGCTTCGTCATTTCTTTGCCTGGATATGTGCAGACGAATATTTTCACACCTTCTACACACTGCTTGGTCTTGGTTCAGATGAGATCATGTCTTGTCCTATTTCTCACCATTCCTCAACTCTGCTTCTTCTTGTCTGATACATATTAGAGCCAAATCAGTCACAAAGATCTCCCAGAACTGAACTCTTCAGCCAGGGATTGGATTTGTTTATCCATTTAGGGGCGATTGGCCAAAGGTCGTAGAACATCCACAGTGCTGGTTAGAATTTTCCATTTTTTAAACTGTGAAAATACTTTAAGAGGGAAGATCTCCAGTTTCTTGTTCCTGTTTATGGTTTTGACAAACTCAGTGGCTGGCTTAAAAGTCTTTAAATTTCACATTCTGGTGTTTAAAAAAGTTAAGAAACCTCATTATAGTTTGGGTTCTCTCGCTTTTCCACTGGCTGATTTTTCTGCCCGCCTTCCACCTAGAAAGCTTTGAGCAGAATTAGTAGGAGTGAAGAGAGTGATTAACATATCCCTTAACTCTCTGAATCTCTCACTCTGGTCAGTGACCCTTTCACCTGAGATAGGACTGCATAAATGAGAGAAAGCACTTTAAGAGTTGACCTTTAAGGGAGAGGTTGTATGAACCTGTGAAGTCTTTCATGTGCATCAATGCTTCTTAGTGGTGTATGTGATTTTTTTTTTTCCACATATTGGTGCCCATGAGTCTGCTGAAATCTGTGCCTTGTCAGGGAAAGTTACACAGCAGGAATGTGGTTCACATCTCTTGCTGGCCTTATCTGAGTTTTCACAGAATCACAGAATCATCTGGTTGGAAGAGACCTTTAAGATCATTGAGTCCAACCGTTCACCCTGCACTGCCAGGGTCCCTAAACCATGTCCCTCAGCACCACATCCACACGGCTTTTGAACACCTCCAGGGATGGGAACTCCATCACCTCCCTGGGCAGCCTGTTCCAAGGCTTTACAACCCTCTCTGTGAAGAAGTTTTTCCTGATATCTAACCTAGATCCCCTGACGCAACTTAAGGCTGTATGTTTTATGACATTTTAGATGTAACTGGAAACAAGTGGGAGAAAAAATAACCTGGGACAGTTATTTTTCCAAACTTGGGGGGTAATGGCTCCTCAACTGCATATCCTACATCACAAATTGGCATTGAACTGGTGACTGCAAGTTGTGCTCTGCAAGTTGTGCTGAAGTGTTCAGCTGTGGTTTAGGACCATGGGCAGGTTAACGTAGGTCTTCACCTTGCCACCTATCTGCTGACAGAGACCATGTTACATCCTCAGGTTGGTCCAGGAAAACCAGCTTTTATCAACAAGCTTCATGCTGAAACAAGTTTGTTGTTTGATTTTTTGCTGTTATTATTATTTTCACTGCTATTGCCGATGAGCTGCCACGTTGTGCAGTGTAACTGAGGACATATATGATATCCCCGGCCAGCTACAGAGTTTTCAAAGCATCCAGTGTGATTCTCCAAACAGAGTAGATTTTATATCCCATTCCTCTAGGGTGTCTTGAAATGAGAAAAAAAATATTAAATTGTAAAGGAAATGAGTTTGTGAAAGAGACTATAGATCAATTTTCATCATGATTGGTCATGGCTGTCTGGATTTGCCTGGAAAACACAACAGTTCATAAATTGTATAAGTAAAATAAAAAGCGCGTCCGTCTCTGCGGGCATTCATTGGAAGGAGGTTCACTTGTTTTTGCCTATGGAAGGAAAAGGTTGAACCTGCTGGACCGAAAAAACACTGTTGGTCCAAGGGAACAATTTGTTTCGAGACAGCAGCTCCTGCCATCTGTACAAAAAATATTGGGCTTATCTCGTTCCACCCAAATGATTTTTGTGGCCTCTCATAAAATCAAAACTCAAGCTTAGCTCTTAGCTAAAGGTGGGAGAGCAAAAGAAAGCAGAGGTGGCTTGTTGTAAAGACATATAATTAACTGAACAATATTTAAACTGTCCCTTTGATTCAAACAAAAAATAACCTGAGAAATGCAGATTGAATTTGCTTTTCTTCAGGAAAAAGACAAAAGGGATAGAGAAGCCCACAAACAGGACATCAGCAGGGTGGACACCCCTATGCTCTATATCGGTCCCACATTCATATTGGTTGGAGTCCTTCTCTACACTTAACTTATTTTTTCCAGACTGGGCCCACAAAACAACCCCCAAAAACTTATTTAAACAACTTGGTTAATCATTTCATTTTCTGTTTTAAGTGGATGCAAATTCCAGGGGTTTTTTATGGCTAGAAGCCAATCTCAACTCTCAGTTTCCAAACCAATCCAGAGCATAGGGATAGGAACGTGATTTGCTCAGATCAGCAGCGAAGTGCCCTAGTCTCATCCTACTCATCACACCAGGTTCAGAGTACAAGAACCCTGCAGAGATGGAAGGTCGCGCTGTCCAGATAGTCTTTTGCTCTTGGTGCATTTATAAGGGCACAGAGAGCAAGAAAAAGACTCACTGTCTTTACACCACACTTAAGAAGGATTACAGACAATAAAATAGTAATTATTAGTTATCCTGTGTGTATTCCATCAGGTTCTGCTGAGTGCCGACGGGGTCTGTGCAGAGTCTGGCTTTCTGGTTTCTCCCAAGCGGAGATCTCTGCGGTAGACAGAACAGCTGTAAGGGGCAGACAGAGTCATTCAAAGCCGGTCTCTAAGGCAGGACAGTTAGAAACAGACCTGATGTGGATTTTACATTCATTGGCAAAAGGCAGGAGCTACTCCACTGAAGTTAATTGAGTTAACTCGGTCTAATGCCAAGGCAAATTAGAGCTGAATCTAGACCACAGTTCAGGACTCGTGTACAATTTGCATAATGGAATTAAAATAAAGCTTCCAACTGCAGCTGCAGAAAAATTCTGCTGAGAATTAAAGACCAGGATTGCTGTTAGAGATTAAATAAAAGGACATGCAAGGCATCAGCTGTCACATAAACCAATTCCTTTTTATTTGTTCCTGTCCAGATTAGCCTGTTCTCCCCGCTGCTGTAACTGTGGTCACTTAGACACACTCACCTGGTTTAATTTGTAAGGGATTTTCTTAGCCCCTTCTTCCTTTTCTATCCTAATTGCATGTGAACTCAGATCATCCAAGTTTTCCTGCTGTCTTCCAGGCTTGAGATAGTCCTGCCGCACAAAGCTCAAGATAATATCAACATTTCCACAGTACTTGGGAGGCAAGCAGGGAAAAGAATGTCACAGGGAAGCATTGAAAGTAATATTAAATAAGGTTCCTCTGAAACCCTTCCCATGGACCAGAGGAAGGTTTGCAAACCTTGGCACAGCATTTCATCCTCGAACTGAACTCACACATGTTTTGCTCGTAGAATATCTCAAGCCATTCTGTGTGACCTGCAAAGCTCACACAACATATTCCCACTGTCTTCAGAGGGCTTGGGGTTAGAGCTGGTGCACTGCTATTAAATATTCTTGAGTAATTTAAGTTTATATTCTGATCTGCTCATCCTTCTCTAGCCTGGTACATTAGTGCTGCTTTGGGGCGCGCCTGCAGAGTTGTTCCTTGAACTGCCTTTGCCTCTGTGGCATGTAGTGGTGATTGCACCCATCTGGGGCCATCTCTGACCGTGTCTCTTGATGGCATTTGGTACTAATGGGCAAGGGATCCAGAGGCGGTGTTTTAAAGAAGAGAGTGTAACAAGCTTTGTCCTAATTCAGAACGGTTTGCAAGAGCCCAGCAAGGCAGGGCAAGGCTGGAAATCAGCCTTTTCTTCTTCATCCTCACTGGCACATTTCCCTTCCTTTTTCACTTGAAAAAAAAGGGCACATCAGAACAACCTTAATAGGAGAACCTGGAATTCAGACCCATTTCTCCTGGGTCCCAAGAGTAACTTCTCCCTGTGATGGCAGCAATTGTTTTCCTGGCACATTACTTAAGGAATTTTATGGTATTTGATTCTCTTCCTCAGGCTGAGGGTTAATGATTCTGGGCTAGCGACGTGGTGCACAACCACACAGACTTGCTGGCATCAATTTGGGATAAAATCGTGACCCTATGAAAATTGATGCTAAAACATCTGTTCATTTCCACGGAGTGGGTTTCACCCATAAATCCTCAAGAGGAAAAGGGTAATGATTCAAATAACTGACCTCCCCTGTTCCCAAAAACTTACTTGCTACCCGTATTTCAGGGTGTCTCTTTGTTTAGAATAGCACAGGACCAGAAAGTAGACATCAGAAGGTAGAAGGTGGCTCCTGAAATGCTTCACGAGTGACAACATTGGGCTTTTGAATTGGTATCAGCTTCTGCGTGGGGATTTAGGATGTGGTAGATATTTGGCTCAAAAAGGCATGGGATTAAAATATTTGAAACGGATGGGATTAGCGCGCACTGGGTTTCCAAAATGCCTAAGCCTACATCCTCTGAAATAGAGATACAATATCCACTTGAAAGACTGCTTAAAACAAGCTTAAATGGTGTCCTCCCAACAGACAGACCTCAGGTACCTAAAACAGAAGACAAAAGAGTGACTTCACCAGAGAAGCAGCATCTATTTAAACCAGAGCGTTACAACAGGCATGAGACCTTCTAAATATGGAGCTGAGAGCTTCTTGCTTGGCCAAGCTTTTACCTTTTTATTTTACTCTGTCTAAATTAATCATTCTTCCTTGAGAGCTGCAGGGGAGGATGAAAGAAGCCATTTGTTGCTAGGAATGAAATGTTTTAAAGGACAGGTTGTTTGAGGTAGAGCCGGTGAGAGAAGAAAGTCAGTGGGTGGTAGAAGAGGAAGGACAGGCATAGCCAAGCGCCATCATCAAAACCACCCCCTCTGCCCGTCTCTGTGTTCAGAAAAACTTTGTCAGTCTCTTGCCATCTGGATGAGCTGGGGCATGCGCGAAGAGACAGACCTGCTGCTAAAACTCATTGCTTCAGCTCAGCGACTTCAGGGTGACCCAGCCATGGTGGTCACCAGCAGTGATGGGGTGAGGCATTAGAAGAAGTACTCAGCCATTCCCAGAGGTCTCCCAGGCTCTGCCTAGGGCGTCTATTTTCAAGATGTTGGCTCCTTTTTTCTAGTCTGAGCGGGAAGGAAAGGAGCTGAGGAGTGTTCTTCCCCCTCCAACACGAGCGCGCTCACTGAAGTGGTTTTTGAGACCTTGTTTCACTTCAGAAGAGGGGGAACAAATGAAAAACTAAAGGATAAAACTGTGACTTTTTTTTCTATGTGTTATGAGGAGATCGCTTTGTGTGTCATCAGGCAGGCGTTTGGTTTACATTCCTCCACTTCTGCTTTCTGTATGGACCAAAATAACAAGCGGAAAATGACAAACCACAGGTGTAAGTAAAAGGGAATTAAAATAAAAAGAAACCTTTATTGATTCTCATGAAATATTTCTGCTGTGTCTTTTCCTGTCTATAGGACTCAGAGCCTCAGAAATCCTTCAGGAGCACCCTTAGATGGGCATGGGTTAGGTATTCCTCTGGGTTCATGAGGAAGGAGCTCCATGAATTCCTCCAGTTCGTTAAAGACAGAGGAAGATGGGAATGAGCTATAAAGGGATCCCTTTGGGAAGAACTTACACTGGGTGTCTTAAACACTCGCTGAAGCTTGTGGTTTTCAGAAGCGCTAGGAACAAACCCCGTCAGCTCCCATCCATGCTTCTGGAGACACACTAATCCAGCTGCTGGCAATTCTCTTCATACATGTTTTAGCTTTAACAGCTTCTAAATAAGAAAGATGATTGAAACTGAAACTTAAGGCTTTTCCTCCCAGAGTTTAGTCATGGCATTTCTTTTGAAGCAAGAATGCACTTTGCACAGGAGAAAGAATCAGGCAAAAGCACTCCTTGCCCCAACATTTAGCACATCACATACACTCAGTGGGCTGTTCACCACCACTCCAGCAGCACTCATATTCCAGAAATGTTTTCAGGAAAGCCAGCCAATGACTGCAGGTGGAAACAGGGAGTTAAAATTTTCTGCTCTTTTGAAGGGTTAATTGTTGAATGATTGACCTGATTTCAAAAACCACTCAGGTCCTATCAGCAAGGAGTGGGAACACAACTGGCCAAAGGCTGTGGCACAAACCCTAGCTCCAGATGGGTCTTGGCAGTGAATGAGATGGGCTTCTGTATAGATTGGGTGTCTTGATCCCATTCACTGACTTAATACAATCATCAGACAACACTCAGGACAGACAACAACCACAGTGCAGAAGATGTTCACCTTTACAGAGCTCCTCACACTTAGCCTGGGGGTGCCTACAATGCCGTTTTTGTGTGATGCAGGAGAGGGTCTGACACCCATTCTATTCCCATTGTTTACACTCAAGCAAGCTTCACTCACAGGTTCTAACCTGAACTCTGAATCTTGCTAGAGATAGGCTTCCACCTGAATGGAGAGGAACAGGACAGAATACACAGCAGCCCATCCACCTCAAGTGTCCTGCCCTCAATCCTTCCCAAGCATGGCTTGGATGACCTAATAGAATCATAGAATCATTTTGGTTGGAAGACACTTTTAAGTTCATCGAGTCCAACCGTTCCCCCAGCACTGACAGGTCCCCACTAACCCCTGGCCCTCAGCACACCTCCATATGGCTGGGAAACCCCTCCAGGTACAAGGACTCCACCACTGCTCTGGGCAGCCTGCGACAGGCCTGGACAACACCAACACAGAAGAAATTCTTCCTCAGGGACAACCTCAACCTCCCCTATTTCCTCTCATCCTGGTGCTTGTTCCTGGGGAGGAGAGACCAACCCCTGCCTTGCTCCAACCTCCTGTCAGGGAGTTGTCAAGAGTGAGAAGGTCTCCCCTGAGCCTCCTTTTCTCTAGGCCAAACCTCCCCAGGTCCCTCATCTGCATCTCACAAGACTTGTTCTCTAGACCCCTCACCAGCCATTGCCCTTCTCTGGACACACACGCTGCAGCACTTCAGACCCAATGCAAGATGGAAAATGACCAATCACGTGGATAACTGTTGCTTGGGTTATCCAGTTCAGTAAGTCTTATCCTTCCTTCCATCGCACATCAAGACCGAGTGTTTTCCACATCATTTGCATTAACTTTCACTGGAGTAGCAGGGTGCCTGGCATCTCTCTGACCGTGGCCCTAAACGCCAGCTGGAGAATGCAGTAGAAAATTGAAGAACAAAAATAAAGCAGCGGCAAAAGGCAAATTGGACAAATCACCCTTTTCTCTCTCCCTAGTCCCAGTGCACGGTGCCTTCTAGCTTTGTTGTTCAGATGTCGTTGCAGTAGCTATTTTGAAGGATGCTCTCATGCAACCTGATACACTCCTGCTATCGATGTCATGAGGGATGCCTTGTTCCATTCACAACTATGTGATGCCTTCATCCAGCATGGCAGGGTGGTTCCCTGGAGCACTGTCCTCAGAGAGGGACAATGCTGCAACTGGGCATGAGCAAATGCTGCTCCTTGTGAGTATGAAATATAATCACAGTAAAACCTAACTCGTGGAGACCTTTACAGAATGTCATCCCCACTGCCTAGACTGCTCAGTACTTTCAAGCACTCATTCCCCTTTCATTTAACCATTCCAAAACTAAATGCTTTCAGAGTTCACTCCATTTTTGTTATGCACGAGGCCCAGATTAGCGGTGACTCTTGCTTCATGCGGTCCTACATGATATTGGGGCCCTTCCATGCTCTACAAATAAGGATGGATTAGACCAGCCGGTGCCAACTGCGCACACCCTGCATTGCTGGTTCCTCAGCACCCAGCTGCTGTCTTCCCAGCCATCACCAACCCAAGAATATATGACTGTAGACACCATCCCATTCCGGGATAGCCTGAGGAGCAGGTTCACTGTGCTGGGCCGTTTATAGGCACAGGTGAAGCAAGAGCAGTGTAGGACGTTGGCAGCTCCTGTGTTGATCATATGTGAGATGTCTAATTAGGCAGAATCGTTTTGTCCGTGAAGCAGAAAGGAGATGGTCAGCACAGTCTGATTTTTCCTGCAGTGGACTTGTGGTGCAAAGAGTTGGCAGAGCAAGGGTGAGCTGGGTACATTCAGCCTGGAGTTGGGCTGAGCCTCACTTGTATCCCTCACCCAGGGAGCATACCCCTAGATTCTTACCCATTCTGCTCCCACCAACGCTGCCAGAAGTCTCACCGTTAAGATAGTTTCTCTCCAACACTTTTCTGCACTTTGAGCCAACAGTTCAACCCAACCAGGGGCAGAAGAGAGCTAAATGCCCTTAGATGCAACATAGGTGAACCAGGAAAGGGAGGTAGTGATACCAAATCAGATAAACAAGCCAGATATAGACCGACATAAAAACATGCTTATTCTTCCCCCCATGAGAAACAGAATTCTCAGTTTGCTGCTGACTGAGCGATTGGCAGCTCCAAATCTCTTTCTCCAGTTCTCTCTCGAAGAACAAAACCTTTGCAAAGAATTTTCCATTTCTCTGTGCTCTACTGCATGCCACAAAGATTAACACGTAATATTTGCTCCGCTGAAGTACCTTCATCTGCCCATGGAAAATAGAGGACATCTAAGCAGCCAAACTTTGAGCAAGAAAAAGAAATTAAATCCAAACTGTCAGTTTGGAAGCAATACCCCTTTGGAGAAGAGAACGATTGACATCTGCCAAAGCGCTAACAGCTGTTTTTTATATGCAGGACTGTATAAATGTTCTGTAGGAGAAACACTGGATGGGGAATGATTTATCTGAAGCAGCAGGTGTATTGCAAACCACATTTCAATGATGTCCACGTGTGTGGTGAGGGAGGAGGGCTTCATCACGTGGTGAATTGTGGACACCTGTGCAGTAGGATGTGAGCCAGCTAGGCTGCTCTGTGGGTCTGGAGGACATCTATCAGTTCCAGTATCAGAATAGCTCATGTAATACATGTTGAATATCCTTTATGGCCTGCTTGGGAGATAGCAGAGTAGCAACATCACCATTTTAAAGCAGGAACCTGTAACTGATTTTTAAAGGCTGCTCATTCCTACTTGATGCATAGTTGGTTCATCTCCGAGTCTCACCCAATATTGCTGCAGTCCTTCCACTCTCCTGAAGGCATGAACAGTCCTGGAGGACATCTGAGCTCACCAGAAGTTGCACAGACCAGCTCTCATTAACATCTTTGGAGGAACCATGGTATCATTCTGGACATAAAATCCATCTCTTAAGCAATGAGATCTCCAATGGGCTGAACTGCTCCTTTTGGGAGTTATAAGCTGAAAGGCTCAGCTGGCACATGAGACCCCTCTCTGTGGGAGAGCCCAGGACTTAGACTGTACCTGGGAAATCAGTCCTACCCATCTGTAGGAATTACTTTTTACCCTGACAGCTCCAGGCAACACAAGGCCAAGCCAATCCTCTGGATTCTCTCCCATACTATGACCTGTAGTCTAGATATGTGTGGCTGGCGTTGAACATCAAAGATTTGCACCAGGCACCGAGGTCGCAGAACAAGAAAGAGACCCTGGTGCTGAAAACACACAAGATACTGGTCTTCCAAACGGAAAGAGGGGAGTCACATTGGAATGGGAGAGATATCACTGACCAAATGCAAAGCCAACTCTCTCATGGCTTGGTTCCTACCTAACCAGGTAATTGTAGAGACACTGAGAGTTCAGCTAAAAGACAATATCTGCAGAGAAAGTGTTGAAGGAATCTGAGGTTAGACGAAGAAAGACTTAGGTCACACATGAAATAAAATGTATGAATATGAGAGTCCTGGAAGCATTATAGTACTGAGGTGAGATGAAGGAAGCAGGAGAAAGTATGTAGAGGAACTAAGGAAAAACAACCAGCATGAGTCCGCTGGAACACAAATATTTTTAGTGAACATGAGCTTCTCCAAAATGTCGAGTATCATTTATTCACTTATGTCTAAGCCTGAGGAACATCTTGTTTGAATCACATACAAAGGCATGGCCAGACCCCGCATGCAAGTAAATCAGCATGTCACGGAGCTCCAAGGGATGATGTTGATTTACCCAGGCATATCACAACCTCAGCTGGAGATCCTTCGGCTACCAGCCAGGATACAGCGTAGGAAAAGAGAGAGAAGATTTAAAGTGGAGAAGGTCTGTGGCTTGAAACAAGGCCCTTGCTGGTGAATGTGAAAAAAGGTAAAGTGAAATCTTGCCAAAACACTTCCCTCTTGCATTTGCTATGGGTGGCACATGATCAGCTCCCGAATGCACTCTGGGGATCTTTCTCCCATTTTGCAGTGTGGAAGAGGTGCTTCCTTGCCCCAAAGCTCTTCTGCTGCCCACAAAGCAAGGTTGCAGTGGGTCAGATATACCTGGAGGCCAAACAAGAAAAGGCACTCCCAGGAGTTGCACCTGGTAGCTCTAGCTCAAAGGTATTGGTGAATTTCAGAGCCCTCAGAAGGGTTTTCCTTTATGTTTGTCCCTCTGTATTTTTCTGGACCTACTTCCTAGAGGTGCAGCTGGGCTAGGCACCATCTGAAATTCCACCACCTTTGGTTTTCAACCTGCACCTTCATACTGATGCTTGAGCTCGAGCAGCTTTAGTACTAGGAGAGGAAAGTGCAGGTCTACCATGTGCTTCTCCACACCGGTGGTCTTCTCCACTTTGTTCCCTTCCCTAACAAAATCCCAGACCTTATCCTCCCCCTCCTGAATGAACCAAGCAAAGCTGGTTGTACAGCTGCCTGCTCTACATGGGGCCATGTTTGGAGAAATAAGCAGCACACTGGTTTTTGTACCAATAAAACAGCAGCTGGTATTTCATTATTAAATGATGCTTTTTTTCTTCTTCTTCCAACATTACCTAGTGTCATATCCAGATACCAGCACTGTCAGTACTTCCCAGATCCGTATCTCCATTGTAAAACCTTGCTTTCCCAAATGGAACGTGCTGCTGTTTCTGGTTACTGCCATGAATCACGCCCTGGAAGTGCAGAAGGGAACTCTGGAAAAGGGGACACTGGACCACAGAATACACAGGATCTTTGGGGTAGCTGTAGGGGACAGTGGTGTGTAAATTGACTCACAAACTCATCAAATGCTCTTTAAAAATTAGCCAGCTTGCCTGTGCTCTTGTTAACTGCATTAGATCAACACTCCAGAGTCGAGTCTATAAAACATGATCTCCTATTTTGCTTTCGGGAAGAAAATATCGAATTATATTTGACTGCAGGTTAGACTTGAGCCATGTTTCGCTTTTCTCCGCAGCCATGAGGACTGGAAATTTAATTTTGCTTTTGAAAGAAAACTGGCTTCTCTGGTAACCACAGGACTTTAAGAGTAGAGTCCTGAGAGGAAAATGCCAGCTCTTGGGAAACCTGCAATAAACTTGCAAGAACAAGCAATGCCATTTGAAGGGGAGCGAGAGTTATTTGGGAGAGTGTCTGGCGAGGAAAAGCTGAAGGAAAAGAAGACACGAGTCTAATCCAGAGGGATCCATCAAATCCAACACAATTATTCGTGTTTGTTGTCATGCACATTTTTCTGGTCAGTTCCTATCTGCCGGCGTGATGCCACAGGGTCCTAATCTGCACAGTGAGGAAAACATGTCTTTGTTGCATTCTGAATCATTTCCCTAGACAAAAGTATCTGGGGAGTTTTGGGGAACGGGGTCTTAAGTTTCTGCAAAGAAAACAGAGGTTAAACATCTGGAATGCTGCAAAAGCCATCCTGGAAATACATCTTTCCCTCAGTCCCCCAATTACAGCAATGGTCAGAGGTTCTGCATTCTCTTGGATTTAGTTAAGTCCTGCTTGTTCCTTCACTCTCCCACCAACACGTTCCCTGATCTCGTTATGGATTTGGGTAAAGGCAATTTCATAAATGTTCACGTGCATCTGAGATCTTCCTAGCGTTCAACCTAAAAGTAGAAATCAGACCAAAATTCATTCCATGCTTACAAATACCCACTGGGCCTCAGTGGCAGAAAGGTCCACTTCATCTTGAGCACTTTCCCAAAATCCATTGGCTGGGCCAGGGGTAATCCCTGGTTAGGAGGGGTTAGACAGCAATGTAGGTGTTCAGGGAGTCCATGCTTTGTGCCTAAATCATCCCTTGACTGTATCGGAAATTTTAAGTAGGATGGAGAAGGATCACATCCTCTCTCCAGAGTACAAAGCCAGGTGACTTTAAGCAAACTGTCCCATCAATTTGCCCTGGACAGCCAGAGGCCATGTCATCCCCATCATGCTTATTTGTATCCCTGGTGTTTTATGCAAAGAATAACTTTCCAGAGAGCAAGGATCACCTCTGGAAATTTCAGTGTGACACTCGTGGCTGGTTATTATATCAAGTAGGCATTTCCCTTGGACTCACAAGCACAGATAAAGATCACCAGCCAACATGAGGAAAAGAATGATTTACACAAGGGTAATGAGATTCGAGGGTCTCATTCACTGGGAAAGCAAATTGGTTGTTTTACAGGGATGTGAGGCTGAGGCAAGATGGCTTCAGCTTGGAATTTTCCTTTTCTCACCCTATTCCTCTCCCCTCAAAGTGTTGCGGTCAATCCTGTGTTCAAAACACCTGCAATGGGATTTCCATGGAGCAGCAGAACTGGGAGTATCTGGAAAGGCATTTTGGCATAAAAAGAAGCCTGTAGGTATAAGGTAGGGACTTCTAAAACTGTCAGCACCACCAAATTCTTGGCCGAGGCTTTTGTGATAGTCCAGTAACACTAAGCCAGGGTCACTCTGTACAAGTTCCCTCCGTAGATCTTCCTCTCTACGTGCATATAATAATATATATGTACACGTTGTATGTATGTGTCAGAAAACTCCTATTTAGACATCCCTCCATTATCTTCTTAGATTTTGCATACCATGTATGTCCATATTGTTAGATTTGGCATTACTTCCCTATACAGAGGTATTTGGCTGTCCAGCAGTCCTCACTACTCCATCTCAAACTGGAAACAACAGTCCTTTCCAGGAAGACACAGGTCCAGAAATTAAGAGGACACGATAGCAGGGTGCACGGTGGCAAGATTGGAAGAAGCCTATTACAGATTTGTTATGTTCCTGTAGGATAATTGAAGTTGGAAAGGACCTCAAAGTGTATTCAGGAACCCATTCTCTTGAGTTTTGAGTATCTCCAGGAATGGAGGTTCCACAGTCTCTGGGCCCTTGTTTCATTTTCTGACCACCGTCACTGTATTTTTTAAATTATTTTTCATAAAATCACAGACTGGTTTGGGTGGGAAGGGACCTTTAAAGCTCATCCAGTCCAACCCCTGCAGTGAGCAGGGACATCTGCAACTAGAGCAGGTATCTAATCAGAAATTTCTTGCACTTTAAATCAATGATAGTTCATCCTGCTACTCCCCTTCAGTTTTCAGTCTTTCTTTTTCATTTTGACAGGGGTCTGTTAAGAATAGACGTGTCTGTTGAGAGGAGGCTGCATGAGAGGTTTTCAGTGCACCAGGGCATCAATATCCAGTTCAAATTATTAGAGAGGTCTCATACAAAGAGCGCTTAAAATGCTCTTATCGTAATGTTATTAAATCTGATAGGTAGGATGACTGTTATTATTGTATCATCATCTGCTTCCTCTGTGGCACAGTGAAGATACAAGAGGACAGGTCTGACACAGAGAAAGAAAGGAAAGGAAGCTCAGGGGAGGAAGAATTTAGGGAAAGCTTTAGGTGGGAGACAATAGGGACAGAGAAGGTACCTCTGCTTTACAATCAAGCTCCCTGCTTTTAGCCATCAGAAAGAGATGTCACCTCAGGGACCCTCCTTGGGTTTGTCGCTGCTCCAGATCTTTACTTCTGCGAGCTCAGGTGCCTTGAAGGACCTTGCTGGACTTTTACAGATTTTTTTCTTCATTGGAGGAGTCAGATCTCAGAACAATTGGTGTCTCAATGTACAGAGGGAATCAGGAACAGAATAGAGTCCTGGAGAATCAAGGTGTTGCTTATTTTTGTACTTGAAGCACAACATGGTTACAAAAGCCAGCTTCACTCAGCACAGACTGCCCTGTCTTCAGTTCCTCTCATGCAAACACAAATGTGAGAACCAGGCAGCCTCACAGGATTAACAATTTTAGGTCAGCCAACTTTTCTGAGCCTTGTCCCTTGAGTGAAACCATTTCTCTCCATGGGCAAGTTTTTCAGACAATATCTGTCACTTCTTTTGATTCAAACCATGCTAAGCCTCTCTTGTGGTTGTTCCTGGCTAGCCAAATCCCCCTGTACAGGATGTTAGAGCTCATGCTCGTATCTGTAGTTACGTGCTTTTATCTAAGTTATGTTGTTATTGGTTTCCTTGCCAGTGCTGAGTCTGGTTTGCAGCTCCCTTGGACTTAACTTATTGTTTTACTCTTTGTACTGTCTATGCTTCTGCCCACAAGTCTGTGTGGGATGAGTTTCCAAAAACACCTCTTGTGATATTGAAACAAGGAGTGTTGTCACTCCAGATGTACAGCACAGACCTCGAAAACATAAGCCCCTCATCTCCACTTTGAGAGGCTGAAGACAGGGTTTGCGATGCTGACACATGCATTATCACCCCAGATTTGCGTTAACACGTTGCTGAGATTAATGGAGTGAGCTGCCCCTCTCCACACTTCTGTCACAAATCCTCTGCAAATGCTGAAGCTGTTGAATAATGGGAGTTTTGGTTCAGTGGCTGAGTTGAAAATTAAGGAAAAAGGGGAAGGAGGATGGAGGAAAAAATTCAGCAGACAAGAAAAAATGCTGTTTGACAATTACTTAATTCTGATCTTTCCATTTGGGTCAATCCGAGAAATTTTGTTTGACACAAAACTCAATATTTCATTTAATCCTGGAGTTATTTATCCCTGCTGTTGATGCTTCAACACTGAATTTAAAGTCACGTTATAATGGAGCATTCCACTTCCATAAGGCAAAAGCTGAAAAGTTTTATTTTTGAACGTCGAAGCTACACAGCGATTTGTCCTCAACCCCATGTGGTGTCCCCGTCGGTCTAAGATGTTTTATTCACATGTGTATGGGGTTTTTTTCAGTTCAGGGTGTCTGATACAGTAGGAAGGCTGCTCCACCACCTGCCAGAGCAATATATTCATAATGTGAACCTGTGGGCTTGCAAATGTGTGGCCTCAAAATTCCTGCTGAGACAGCACTGCAGGACCATGCCAAACCCTGTGCACCCAGCTGGCACTTCGCAAGACACACGACACATACAGAGCTGAGACACAGCAACATGTTCCATGCCTCCTACACATGCAAATTATCTCCCAGAAAGTGGTGCTTGGCAGCCTAAGATGTAGGTGGTCCAGCTCATTGCCGGTACAGACTAGACTCAGATGTACACAGGTAGGTGGTGGCCCATGATGCATCATCAAGCCCATTCCCACTTGGACCAGTGCTGAAACTAGCCACTGGTGGATTTTGGAGAACTTATCCTCTAGGAGCTCAACCCCATGGGTCTCATGGGAAGCTCAGGGATTTGGACTTCCAGTCCTGTTTGGGTTCAGCTCAGACAGCCATTAATTACCCCATTCTTCTAATAGTCCCAGCCCAGGAGGTAGCAGGGATGAAGAAAACTGCACTGAAACACAATTCTGCACTTCCCTGTGACCAATCCCAATACAACCTCTGTTCTTCATCCACAAGACTCCAGTTATCTAATGTCCCATATCCCTAAGTGACAATATTATCGCATAATCCCCAAGAGGCAATACAAATAAATAATAACAATAATAATAAAAGGAAATAAAAGCCAAAACTATCCTTTTCCATGTCCATGAACATTTTTCTTGTCGGTTGAACACTCCTCTAATAACAGTTCCCTTGCCTGGATGCTATTCACAGACTTCGGTGAGCAGTGTCTGGAGGTGGTAGTCATGAATTTCAAGTGGATTTGCTGGTGCATAGACCAGAGTAAGTGCAAAATGCCAGGTAGTTTCCAAAATGTTGCCTGCAGAGGACTGGAAGAGTTGGGAAGGGTTCCTTCCACCAGCCATGTACATTGCAGGGGCACACGCTGCTGTGCCCTGGATTCTTGAATACTTTCATACTTTCTACATCAATTTTCTCCTCTCTCTGTTTGTCCCTCAAGCTTCCTCCTTTTCTATGTTCATATTCCATTTATTTAGCGTCTAGGTAAACCCAGATCCCCAACAAAAAAAGCTATCCCAATATTATTGCCTTCCAGGAAGAGAAATGTCTGGCCACTGGAAAGTCAGGTTCTATGCCACCACATATTTCAGCACCCCTTTGAGACAGCACAGCATGTTTGTTCATTTTTCAGGAGATCTCAGAAATATTTCTTAAACAGTTAAGCGCTCAAAAAAAGTCTCTTTCAATCATCATCATGGCTTGGCTTCGTGGACGAAGATTTGGGAAGGGCTTTAAACGTGAGTACACCCTTCAAGCCTGCGCGGTGGATTTTTTAGGTGAGGCGCAGCGTGCGCGAGACTGGCCCCACCCTTTACACCTGAGGTTCATCTGCCAGGGCCTAGCGAGCTTGGACGGTGACAGCGAAGTCCTCAGGTCGTAGGTTTGGTTAGAGTATCCTTCTCTTAGATGGATGGCCTTACAGGGCTAAACGAGCTCCATCTGCCCGGGTTTGGAGTTAGAGTTGTCCTTTCCTAGGATGGTTGCCCGAAGGCTAGTGAGCCCATCCTGCCCGTGGACACACTTTGTCTGACCCTTCAGTTGAGACCTGTCTGGCTTGGGAGACCCTACCGGAGGCATATGCCACCACCAGCATAGCTCTCAACTTCACAAGGGCACGCAAGTTCTTTCCCCACGGCAAGGGGGTGCCCGTGAAAGAGCTCTTTCAATACTGATGGTTAAACTACTTCAGATAAGCCCAAATACTCCATGGATTCCAAAACGAAAGGATTGCTTTTTCCTCTTCTGTCCCTCAACTGCTCTTATTTTATAGTCTCTGTAAAGAGGATTAACATCAAGATGAGGAAATGCATATCTAGTTCAGGAGAACTACTCAGCTTTGGAGCATATGATGCTACTGGGTGGGAAGTTGAACCCTGGGGAACTGGGATTGCTCAGCCTTTTATATCGTTGGAAGGAAAAGTGCTTGTGAGGAAATGTGCCTGAATGATCTGAATGTGCTTTACAAGCTGCATTCTTCCAACAGAGACACGCAGCCGTGTGGGCTGTGATAAACAGGGTGTTACTCTTTGTGCAAGATTGTTAAGAAAAAATAAAGTTGAGAGGCCCAGATGCAAGTTTGTAGGAACTGAATTACCTTCCTAGTCCTGTCATGGCCTCTATGGGTGATCTCCCATCTCCTGCACCTTGGCGCCTCAGCAGTGAATGAGGATCCTGGGCAGCCGGGCTCAGGAGACGCAAAAGGCTAATGGTGCCAGAACCATCTCTGAATTATTGGGTATTTAGCACGGGTGAATCCCAGCTCTGATATAGATGCCAGAAAGTGGAAAAGAAACAAAACCTGCAACAAAGCAAGCCTCCATTTTCTGAAGTTCCTTCAAAATGACCTTTATAGAGTAATGAACTTAATTTACCTCAGTAGGATGAGCTGTTTCTAGTGTGATTCAAAGCTACAGCCACAGGAATTACTGCCAAAGCAACTGCATGCATGGATAATTCAGTAATTCCCTCCACAGCCTGCTCAGTCGATGGGAAGACGCTGAATGCCACCGAGGTGTGCAGCGTTGTGGACTCACAGCATATTTTAAGACAGCACTCACCTACCAAAGATGCCAGGTCTGAGCAACAGCAAGAATTCAACAGTTCTCAGTGTGATGGTAAAAAAAAATAATGGCTTTATTGAATGCATCCAGCTGGGGTTCAGGGGTTAATGAAAGTCAGATGAAGATGCCAGCCAGATGCTGCTGGCTGGGAGATGGCTTCTCAACCAAAATCCTAGGGAGTGTCACAAAAGAGGGGTTTTTGCAAGATGCAAAAAGCTGCAAGTAACTGCAAGCCCCACAGGTTTGGAAAAACAGTTTGATCAGAAAACAAGGTTTGTGTTTCTTCCAGTCTCTAAATTGACCACAGAGAGTTCACTTAGTTATAAGCCATCATTTTTAATGATTTCATAGAGTACTATAAAAAAACTGAGAAACAATTTTTTGTTATTATCATTATTTTTACTGTAAGTATGGCGTCAAACTCTCCAGGACTCTAAATCAGTGCAGTTCTGGGAACTTCAGCTACAGAATTGACTCACGGATTTTAATAAAACTTGATCCTCTTCCAGAAGATTTATTGCCATCAAACCCAATGTAATAGAGTCAGCACAGAGACGACTGTGAAACTGGAAGGGCAATGGCATACATGAGGTCACATGTGAAGATCTCATTATCCCATCTGGCTTCAAACCCTACAAATCTATACAAGGTTATTTGGAGGTTCTTATTATTGAGACATGAAACTAGTTCTTTCTTTATTGTCTTCCCAGACAACTATTTTATAGCAGGTGATAAACAACCAGCCTTCATTATCATTTGATTGCATTACCCTTTGGATAAAACTCAATTATATGAGGGCCTTCCTTCTCCAAACATCTCTGATTAGTTTATACCCTCTGAAATTATTCATTTCCTCAACTAATGCCCTCTTCCCTGGTAAATAGTATATATTTACAGACATCTTCAGTCTCATTAGCCTTGCACAGGCCAGAAGACACTTGTCCACCCTCCAGATTTAAGCAGATGCCAAGAGGTGCTCCCTGTAGTAAAGTGAAATGATTTTGTCATCATTCTCAGTGCTTTGTATATGAAAATATTTCCCTAAAGAGCTCCCTCTATATACCTCTCTTTGTGCTTTTGCTAGTGAGTGCATTTCTCAGTCCTTGCCATGTTTATATCAAGCCGGTTCCATATGGGAGATTTCCAAAATCTGGAAGCAGTTAAAGACCTAAATCCATAGAAAAGCCTAGAGAAATTATTTCTTACTTTGCACTGTTGAAATTTCCCCAGAAAAAAAGTTCTTACTGATGATATTCCCCCAGGTCCTTTTTCTCCTCACACACATCCACCTGCCAAGCAGCTTGCATGAGTACCAACTACTCTTGTTTCCATCAGTCCAGCTTAAACAGGCAAATCAAACCCCCTCCACAAAACCACATCTGGAGTCCTGTGTCCAGTTCTGGGCTCCCCAGTTCAAGACAGATCCAGAACTACTGGAAAGAATCCAGCGGAGGTTACAAGGATGATGAGGGGCTGGAGCATCTCCGTGCCCAGGAAAGGCTGAGAGACCTGGGGCTGTTCAGCTGAAGAAGAGCAGCCTGAGAGGAGACCTCATCAGTGCTGATCAATAGCTAAAGTGGGGGCAGGAGGATGGGCCAGACTCTTCCTAGTGGTGCCCAGTGCCAGGACAAGGGGCAACAGGCACAAAATGGAGCACAGGAAGTTCCACCTGAACATGGGGAGAAAAACTTTGTTGTGAGGGTGAGAGAGCCCTGGCCCAGGCTGCCAAAAAAGGTTGTGAAGTCTCTTGCTCTGGCGAGATCCCAAACCCGCCTGGATGTCATCCTGAGCATCCTGCTCTGGTGACCCTGCTCTAGCAGGGGGCTGGACTGGATGATCCTTAAAGGTCCTTTCCAGCCCCCACCAGTCTGGGATTCTGCAAACAGCATCTTTGTATGGCCCAGGACAGTGCTAACTGGCCTGGGCCAAAACCATGCCAGATCGTGCCAATATTTGCATAATATGGATGATGGTGGGACAGCGCTCAGGACCCTGTTATGTCTTTGTTTCACCAGCATTGAATGCAGACAAATCAGCCAGAAGCACAATTTTGCCCAAAGCAGCAGGTTAGGACACACGACATCTTCCCCTGTGTAATTTACAGTTGCTCTTTAAAGCAGTAAGTCTGATGCCCACGGCAAAGTACTCTGCAAAAAGCTGATGGAACGTGCTGTGGAAGAGCAGGAGAGCTTAAGGGCTCATGCAGGAAGCTTAATAATATGTCATCCTATCAAGCCAGGAATAACATCCTCTTTTTCCCTAAAGTGGGAAATTCTAATGCTCTTTCATTATAAAATATATCTTGGCCAAAAAAGAAAGAAAGAAGAAGGATTAATTACATGACTCTGTGTAGCTGGGGAGTTTTTAGATAAAGAATAGAGAAAAATATTCCGAGCAAATGAAGAGCCAATTAGTGACTAATTTGTTTGCATTGTTTAGCAAGTTCTGCTGAGCACCTGGGGGATGCTGCTGCAAGGGAAGCCAGGGACTAGTTCTCATGGATGTAAGAAGATTAATTTTCCTTTGTCTAAACCTCATGCATTTTGTATTTCTCCACAGGAGAGATCACGGGTTCGTGTCCCTAAGTTCACCTTGACTGACAGAACTTCTTCATCCATCAGGAGGCAAAAGACAAGAGTTCTGTTGTTAAGTAGGGTCAGTCTCCCACTGAGATGCTGGGATTCATCCGGGGGTTGAATTCTGCCCCGCACACAGAGCCAGCCAGGAGGAAGTCATCCTACCTTCCTTACAGCCAGGAGGTAGGTCCCAGGCACATATCCATGCCCTCTTCATCATATCTCTATTAGTATATCATCTATATCTTATGTTATTTTGTTGTTATATGTTCTTATGTTCTTATATCTATCAGCTCCAAGATAATCCTTTTGCCTCAGCCCATCTCTTCCCCACATACAGTTTGTTCTTCAAGGAATGAAGCTGATACCTCTTAGTTGAATCATTTGGGGGTTTATTTTGTCCTGAAGCCTCAGGCATAGTCTGGATCCTTCCTGTTCTCCCACATGTGCTGTACTAGACGCTGTATGAACCCAAGAAGAAAGACACAACTTTGCCCAGAGATTCCTAACGTATGACAACAATAGAATTACTGTAAACAGGAACGTGGGTATTATAACCACCAACCTCTCATTTTTTCACCCTATTGATAAGCCTCTACAATAAGGACTTCTGGCAATTATAGGCATTTCCTCTCCTAGTAAATTATGCTTTCCCAGGCCCCTTCCATGGTGACAAATTGCATGAAGCCCCACAGACACGTTCTCTTGTTTAATCAGAAGACTAAGTGGATTCACATGCTTGGCCTGAACTCAAGCACAATGCCCATCAGTAGAGGATGTTCTTCTTTCCTGACAGTCACTTCTCCCTTCTTGACCCGTTGCCAGAGTCTGGTAGAGCAGCAGCGCTTCCTGAAAACATTTCTTACACCCTCAGCAAGAAGCACCCCAAAGTGACAAGTGTGAGTCATTAGATGGTAAGACCAGCAGCCAGAAAAAAATGCCTTTCCCTCAGCGAAAAAGAGTGTCGAAACAAAAGAGAATGAATGAAAATGAAAAGCAGGGATCTAATATACTCACCGAGTAATTATAGTGACAAAAGCACGCACCAGGCTGAGAGCTTCCATGGAAGGAAAAGCTGGAAACCAAGGAAAGCAGATTTAATGCTTATTTGCAACAGAGCTCGATTCTGCTCTGTTTCCATGCAGGGTTTGTAACCTGCCCAGAACCCCCCATGTAAGAAGAAACAACACACAGGCAAGTCTCTTGCATTTCTCCAGAGCCCTGAGAAGCCCATTCAGATCCCCAAAATATGGGATGGCTGTTGCATTCCACAGTGTACCTCCAGCCCAATGCCACCTGCAGCAGGGTGTGTAGGCACAGAGACAGAAGGAACTGTGTGGGGACTGATTGTATTTTCACCTCCAATTCATCACCTTACTCAGATTGTCACTTTCACTTGCAAATCTCATATCCACGGATTAATTTTCCTCTGCTTTGATCCACCTGGATTTATGGGTTCTGATTTGGGAAGTATAATGTTACTAATCCAGCAGTATAATCCCTTTCCTTTAAATCCCCCCAGATTAATAATCATGGAATGGAAAAAAGATACGGAGGTGAATGGATCTTTCTTTTGGTGTAGTTATAAAACACAGTTTTCTGCCTATTAAATGTTTCTATTACTACTTCTTTATTCTTTTGTTGCAAAATTTGCTGTCCTATCTTTATTCTAATTTTGTCAATAATGGCCTAAAATAACCTTAAAGGTGAAGTTATATTAGTTGCTCTCAGTTTCCGTTAGATGATATCGTGTTATGTTGCTGTGCACTGTGAAACCACATATTTCACCCCAAAATTGCTGCATTTTCAAAAAACTGCAAGATGAGAGTTGGGGGTGTTGAGCCTGGAGCAGAGAAGGCTCCGGGGAGACCTTAGTGCGGCCTTTCAGTGCTGAAAGGGGCTGTCAGAAAGGTGGGGAGGGGCTGTTCATAAGGGGCTGTTGTGACAGGACAAGGGGTGATGGGTTACACTGACAGAGGGAGACTCAGATCAGAGAGAAGGAAGAAATGTTTGACACTGAGGGTGGTGAGACCCTGGCCCAGGTTGCCCAGAGAGGTGGGAGAAGCCCCGTCCCTGGCACCACTGCAGGTCAGGTTGGCCCTTGGGGCTCTGAGCAACCTGCTCTAGTTGCAGATGTCCCTGCTCACTGCAGGGCATTGGACTGGGTGAGCTTTGAAGTCCCCTTCCCACCCAATGCATTCTATGACTCTATGACTGTCTGAGCTTCCTACCAGCTCAAGTCAATCAAGCCTTTTTTTCTTTTTCTTTTTTTTTTTTTTTTGGTCAGGTGTCCTACCTCTGAGATTATTCAAGGGAGTTGTCAGCCTTTACTTTAAATCAGTTTAACATTTCAAAAAAACTCTGCAGCCTCACTGAAGTTTACTCAGGATAGGGTGTTCTGCTAGGGAGCAGGAGAGCATCAGCGTTCGGGGTGCAGTGAGACAAACCCAACTGGGGACCATAAGAATTAGTGTAGAAAATATGACTTTGAAGGAAAATTTGAAAAAAAACAAAAAAGTGAAATGTGTGCATTCATAAAGGGAGCTTGGAAGAAAGGGAGGTGCAGAAATCAATTTGTTAGAGGGAAACCAACGTTAGAAGGTATCACTTGGTCTGATTGTGAAGCAAAGCCTCTGTTTCCATGTCTTTGTAAGAGATCACTGGGTCAGTGTCCCACCCCTCCATTTCCAGCCTAGCACCTTAACACAAGCTCATCTGATGGCTAAAACAAAGATACTGATGTGACCTGAGATGCTTTGGCTGCAAGTTCAGGTGACATCCTGGCTAGATTCCTACAGAGTTCTTCTGCATGTGCAGAAGGTCTTTATGATGGAGAATGGAGACTTTCAAACTAATTAAAAGCAATCCTTCATATACAAAACAGCCTCATTTAAGAATGAGCCTCTTTCTTGCAATTAGCCCCACAAAAAGATTTTAAAAAAAAAAAAAGAGGAAGAAGAAAACCACAGTTGCATTCACCGTTCATTTAACTGGGAACCTTTTTTAAAGGCAAGCTGGTTTGCTGCTGTGGATTCTGGACCGAAGGCTTCTGATTATCTGCAGTTATACACAATTACTTCATTAGATGCGAGGCAGACCCAGCCTCTTACTGGAATCACAGCGTTCATGGTTCACATGGTTAAAATGAGAACTGTAAGTTAAGCAGCACTTCAGGCTGGATACTCAGAGCAGGAAAAATTCACCACATAACCTTGACTTTGGTAAAGCTGTGCTGGTTTATACTGGGCTGAGAATCCATTGCTGGTATGAGAGCACGATTAAAAACAATCTGATAACAAATCAGAGGCTGTTGGGACTGCTGTGTTTAGCCTTTGCCTCCCTTGAATTTGTCTCGTTGCTTAGTATCAGAATGATACAATTCAGATTATTGGGTTACCAGATAAAGCCTCTCTTGCAACGAGCTGTAACAGCGAAACCATCTGTCTGTTGGTATTAAATGAGCGTGCTGAGTCATATATCTGCATTTGAGCATCCAGACCATCACAGAGACATTACAAGACCTCCTTTAAACTTTCCACTGATTTAAGATCCACTCTTCTTTAGTCAAGACACTCCTAAGACAAAAAATGCCTTCCCTGAGGCCACAGGGAGAAGCCCGGGTGATGAGTGTATAAGCAGCACATCTCCATGACTAAAACCTCACCCATCCATTGCTGGAGACACCCCAGGTTTTGGTGGCACCCAGTTTGGTGCGGTGGCACCCACACAAAGCACTGTCTCATTTACCCCATGAATTCCCCTGCAGCTGCTGTCTAAAAACCCCCAGAGAGCAATTCAGGGTGGAAACCCAGCATTCATCTTCTGGTTTGTCTCCTGGAGACTCCTACCTGTCTGTCTAGGTGCCCTTCTGCCTAAAAAGGATTCCAGCCCAGACCGGAGGAATAAATGGACCTTTCTACAGCCATGTCATTATCATTTCAGCTCCTACCGAAAGCCAGCCACCTCTGGAGGGAGAAAAACACAACTGGTTCAACCATTCACAACCAACTTCACTCAGGGCTTTGGGTGGGGGAGCAAAACAAGGTGACAAGCTGTGAAATACTGACCAAAAATGTGAAAAGAAATTGCACTCAGGGGGAAATACAACACTGGCTTTCAGATGGAATTGCTGGAATAAATGAGCTGGGGAAATTTAGCCTTTTCTGTACCTTGTTTGTACTAATGAGGTTGTCAAACTCTTTCTCTTTGTGCTTTAGGGGTGTCTTTTTTCGAATTCAGCTTCTGGAGACCTTTTGCCTTGGGCTTCTTGAGTTCTTCAGCTCTTTGCTAGTGTTTATAGGGATGATTATATTTATGCCTGTCTTAGTCAAAGGCACTTTTCAATCTCCTACACATTGTTTTCCCAACAGTAAGGAAAGGAAGGACCAACCAGCCCACAAGGTTCAGTCCCTCCTGTCACAAGCATAAGCACCCACCATCCATTCCAAAACTGATTGAGCTCCCTGTTACAAGTGGCCACGATCTGTCCTTGGTTTCTTCTTGCTGAACGTGTTCCAAAACATCCATTTTCTACCTTTCAGAGACCTTCTAATTTCCCCTCTGAATTGATCTGTGCTCAGTTTATCTTCATCTGCCTTTGTTTTGACATTGTCCTTGAGCTTAAATAACTCTTCTTTCTCACCAGCTTTTGTATTAAAAACCACAGCAATTGCATCCCCACTGCACTGGGTTTGCTACTTAAAACTGATGGCTTCCTCGGTTTTGACTTCTCCTCTTTTACCAGATATTATCATCAACTCTGTGCACCATTCCCACTTCAAAGACACCTCCCTTGACCACGGAAGACAGTGAGGACAAGACACAGTAACCCCAAACACTTCTTTCTCAAACAAGATTTGTCTCTGACACATGGATGCAGACCATGAGGTAGATATTTTCTCAAAACCTCAGAGAACCAAACAGAACCAGGTTAATCTCAGTCTTATACGTCCCACCATCATCACAGAAAACACAGAGGTGGTCTCACCACACCAGGCCTGAGCTATGGCCCAGTAGAAGGACTCCAACAACTCTTACATGGCTGTAAGACCAGGAAACCAGGAGATATTTCTTCATGGCTCACCGTCTAGACCTGAGTGGAAAATGCCAATAAGCACATCCAAATCAGGCTTCCCTGGGCTGCTCCTTCAGCCCGGCCATTCACAGGTGTTTCATCTCATACCTACCTTTACAGAACTAAGCATGGACCATTGACAGCAGATACACTACTTGGGTCGTGAAGGTCAAGTCACTCAGTGCCCAGGAATCTTCATTCTCAGGAAAGTATTATTTCCTGGCTTTCTTTCCCAGCTTTCTTTCTCCTTTTTGTGCCTAACTAGCTTTGCCAGGTCTCTGTCCTGCCTGCAGAATTTCCAGGGACCCCGCACAGAAAACAGGCACACTCAAGATCTGTCAAGCTGTATTCTAATTTAAGCAGGCAAGATCTTTTCAGCTCCTTCCAAACTGGATCACACCACACTTCATTCCTCCCTCCCGGGCAGCTCTGGCTCTCTCCTCTTTTATTTCTCTCTCCTTTGCCTCGTGTTCTCTGCAGAAGGGAATAAACTTCTGCTCCTCCCCTGTTTACCACTTCAGCAACACTCTGCTTCAGGCCTTTCTCTTGGCCAAACCTACACCATTCCATAAAAAAAAAAAATAAAATATGGTCAAGCATGTTTTTCTAAACAGGACAAAAAGTACAAACCTTGTCCTTGGAGGCACACAAGCACATAAAAACACGAGAGAAGGTCAGCTGTTACTCCCGTAATGACCCCTCCTGCTCCTTAAGAGCAGCATTGTCTTCAAATTCATCAGGGATGGGCGCTGTGGCTGGGGAGATGTTAGCATGGGTTGGAAGTCAGCCGTGAGGAATGAAAAGGCAGCAGAGGCAGGAAGAGCTAATAAGCTTTCCCACAGAGGGCTTGTGGTTTCAGGCACTGGGCCCCAATTCAGCTCAGCACATGCTGTGCTCAGCACGTGCTTGCTGCAAAGCAGAGGAGTTTGGGACATCCAACTTAACGCATCATGATTTCTACAAGCACATTGCTGACTTGTCCTCTCTGATCCTTTGTGTATGACACTCCCAGACCTGTCTTTTGACCCTCTCCTGTTTCACAGCCACACATTGCTTCAGATACAGACAACAAGCTCTACATCCTCTCCTAGTCTACAACGCAACTGACCAGCTTGGTATGGGATCACCAAACCCTCATGCCGGCAGCAAGGGGTCCAGGTTGTGGTGAGGAGCTGCCACTGAGTCAGAGTTGTGGTAGAAAGGAGCAGATCTGAACAGCAACACCATGATCTGAAGCATCAAGGAGAGGCTTTAATCAAACCCGTAGTGGTCAGGGAGCATTTTCACTTCTTTTAGGTGTTGCCTAGACCTGCTGGTATCAAAGACCATCTCCATTGAACTGCAAAAGCAAGGATGTGCCCTGAAGCTTTTTCCCCAAGATCCACTGGCAGATATTACCCACGGATCCTGATCAGAGTCCAAATGTACCACCTATCTTTCCTCAGCCACAATGAAGAGCCTGCCCATGGATATTCAAAGGGCCTCAGCAACTTACCTTGAGCTCCCTCTAGATTTGAGGGGGCATCCTGTTTAGGTAAGATCCAACAGAAAAATTTGCAGTAGTCCTCATTCGTGCGGGTGCAGGGGTTGGTTCCATGCTAGAACTTCTTCCAAATCACTCTTCCAAAACCACTCACCCAGCAGGAAGCAAATATTTTTCAGCAGTCCTTTCTTTCCTCTGGCTCATGTTCCTCCACAATTTCTCTTGTATGAACAACTAACTGAAGCAAATTAATAGACTTTTTTTTCCTAAGCCAACAAGGGACCATTAGATCATTCAAGATTGATTTCCCCTATAACACAGTGTTACAATACAGGGCTTTCCCTTAGCAATCAGTTGGCTTCCTCACATCCTTTTCTCATCAGGGAGTCCCTGCTTAGCGCTTCCTGGGAGAGCCTCTCTCTTTTTCCTACTATTTGACCTAACTAATCTCTTCAGTAATCCTTACAGATGACTGTGAAGCAGACCCCTCTGTGTCCTAAATATGTTTGGGCTTCTGGAGATCCAAGAATTGTTTCTGCAGTGATAAAGTCTTGACAGCTCTGTGAAAGTGAGTTACAGCCCAGATTCACCTAATTTGGTCCATGCTTTGGGCAAGCACAGGGTGGAAACAAGAAGTTTTACATGGCAAAGTAGAGAGGTTTGTTCCTGGTTGCAAAAATGGAGACAACCAAGAGAAAGAAAGGAGAGAAATCCAAAATGCTCTGTGACAGAATAGACCCTTCTGGATTATTCCCAGTTTAGGGGACTCAGGGATGGGAGCACCCATCTTTGGGATGAGGGCCAGGTTTGGGCAGCCCTAGGCAGTCCTTGGCCATACAGCCAGCAGTGACAAACTGGGCAGGGTTAGACACCTCCTAGTCCCACACTGGAACTCTGGACCAGTGCTTCTGCTCACAGTTTGTGCAAGCGGAACAAGTCCTGCCCCTTAGATTTTAAGGGTGGGATTTTTGCAGGAGCAGATTAGACTCTTTTTTAATCAAGCCCTTTTTAAGACAAGCTGCTGGGTCTAGCAAGCACGTGGACATAGATGCACACATATCTGCTGGCAAATACGTACCTGTAAATAGTGTCTACATGTACACATATAAGTCCACTTGAATGTCTCAGCCAGACCCTCCCCTATCAGGAACCATTCGGGAAGCTTATCTGGTCATTCCAAAGTCTGGACATCCCATTCTTATCAAAACTCTAAATAAAAAACGAGTGGGGATGTGACTTCATCTCCCTCCACTTCTGAGATGTTTGTAGTGAACCTTGTGTGTGTGTTTGTTTGTTTGTTTTACTATTTTGAGGGCATTTTAGGGCTGTTTTTTTTTTAAGGGAGTGGGATTTCAAAAGGCCTTGACAGATTCTCCTTTAAACCCAGACCATTAGTTCCCTCCCAACTCCCCACCCCTCACCCTCCCTGGGTTAAATTCCTCACACACAGTGCGAGCAGCAGCCTGATCAACGTCGCGCACGCACTCATCTCCGGGGGGTTTCCTCTTGCAGTCACCATGATGTCATATGTGGGCTTTGATTCCCACGTGAAGACTAAGGGGTCAAAGAGGTGTGTGCGTGGGGCTGTGGATGAGGGAGGGAGCACAAAAATAACACACGTTCATCTGTGGCATTGACCAAGTACAAAAAAAAAAAAAAGAAGGCTGAGACAGTTTGAAAATCCCTTTTTAGAGGCAGCAGAGAGAAACCTCCAAAGGTCTGAGCCAGCCCTTGCTGCCAGCAAAGTGAAAGTCACCCTTTGGTTTTGGTGAACTCCAAAGTAAGCTCTCAGGACATGGGTCCTCAGGCCAGGAAAAGTGGGAATCTAAAAAAGACGGGGTAAAGAATAAAAACCAAACCCCCAGTCACCAGCTTGAAGTGTTAGCCCTTACTTACATGCAATACCCTAATGCCCACAGGTCGTTGCCTCTGGGCTCAGTCCTTCCCTGGTCACACTGAACACAGCTGGATGATGATACATACAGAGATCCTGTTCATTCTATCTTAACCCCCAACCCATGTCCTCCCTACCTTTATCATCATCCATGCCCATCCTCAGTGGTCCCCCACCTACAGCTTGGCCAAGTGGGGACCAGAACATGGACATGTCCTGAGATAGGCACAAGAAAATGTCTTGCAGGTGCAGGACATCGCCTCTTCCCCTGCTATCCCTCTCTCCAAGGGACTTTCTCACAACCTGCACACCCCAGTACATTTTCTGTTCCCTCCAAGAAAGAAAACACCCTCCCTCCTTCAGCTTTGAGAACCATTCAAATGCCAATTTAGACCTTCTTTGGGACATGAAGTGTCAGAGTTCACATACCTGTTGGGAAAAGGCCTGAGCAATACTGGAGAAGTCAGGAACAAAAATAATCCTGCGAGGTTTTGGGTGCCAAGGGAAACCAAGGCATGATGGTGCAGTCTGATAGAAGCTGTTTGCCCCTGGGGTGACGATGGGGTGTCATGGTGGGTTCCAGTCCATCAGAGACCCTTCTGCTGCTACAAACACAGTACTGGTACCTCTGCCCTTTCTCCACCCACTGACATGTCCTCTTGGTTGCTTCAGCTCTGGCACTTGTGGTAGCTTTAGGTGGTATCGCATTGGTTGCTGGTCTGACAGAAAACTAAGTGAAGGGGGGAAAAAAAGCCCTCTCGTTCCCAGAAAAGCTAATTGCTGAAGTGATTCACCCACTGATTCACCCAAATCTTCCAGAAACAGCGTGAAGAGTGTCTGTGGAGGACAAGTCCAGGTCTTTTGGCACAAGCCGGCAAGTGGATCAACTTCTGACTGCATCATTGAAAGAACACCTGAATTTTTGTCCTTGGACAATAGGGCAGCATCTTCTGTGAACTGCCAGGTTGAAGTGATGTGATTTATCATTAGTCACCAGAGGAGTGGAGGGAGAAGAAGAGATGAGACTCAGTAATGTGCTTTTTGTTAAGTGGGTAAGCATCTTCTGCCCAAAAGGGCAATGAACATCTGGGGCAGCAACTCCAGTGCGAGGCAGTAGTCCTGACTGCTCAAATGCACCTAAAGAGGATCCTCAAAATCTGGTTCTGCCTAGGATGGGACCAGGACATACTCTTCTCTTCTTCAGTCAAGAAGGATGTGGCTCTTCCCAGGCCATCTCCACAATGGCTGTAGTCCCTGAACTGGAGTTTACTCTGAGGATACAGCCCACCTGAGGTCTACATTTCAGCTAGTGAGATATTCAAGAACCAAAATAAGGCTCCGCCTACTCTGCATTCAAACATCCATCAAGACCCATGACCATGCCAGTCTCACTGCATCTCAAGTTCAAAGTGTGTTGATCTGAAGAAGGAACCCAAAGCTCAAGGCTTGAGAAGAGCTCCAGCTGCTCTGTGCCAGATGGCATAGCAAAGAGCACAGCCTCTCTCTGCCATGCTCCCTCCTACAGAAGGGTCACAGGAGAAAGCATGGTCTCCTTCTTCCCCTGAAAGGAAGATGGGAAGATGCCTTCTTCCCATCCTTAGAGATCTGGAGTTTCTCAGCCATCATCCCACAAAGCTCCCTTCCTGGCAGCGCTCTCTGCCCACCAAGGAGTACCAAGGAAATAATGACTAATTAATCACTTCATGACTGTGGAGGGTGTAAAACCTATGAGTTCGCAGCTTTTTGCTCACTTTTCTACAGGAGAGTCCAGCGGAGGTTACAAGGATGATGAGGGGCTGGAGCATCTCTGTGCCCAGGAAAGGCTGAAAGCCCTGGGGCTGTTCAGCTGGAGAAGAGAAGGTTGAGAGGAGACCTCATCAATATGATCCATAGCTAAAGGGGGGGGGGGGGGGGGGGGGGTGGCAGGAGGATGGGCCAGACTCTTCTCAGTGGTGCCCGGCAACGTGGCTTCTTCCACTTGACCTTAAGGAGAAACTTCTTTGCTGTGAGGGTGGCAGAGCCCTGGCCCAGGCTGCCCAGAGAGGTTGTGGAGTCTCCTGCTCTGGAGAGATTCCAAACCCACCTGGACACCATCCTGGGCAACAAGGTCTGGTGACCCTACTCTAGCAGGGAACTGGACTGGGTGATCCCTAGAGATCCATTCCAGTCTCCACCATTCTGTGATATCCTTATGACCCTCAAATTCAAGATCATCCCTGAGTTCCTGGGAAAGAAACAAAACAACGAGACCACCTCTCCTTAGACTCCCATTCTTGATAGTTTTCTATCTATTCCCTTTTTAACTGCCTTCTGCCCCAGGATCCTGAGTGTCCAGTGACTGAGGAAGAGGGATGGAGATTTACCTGCATCCTTACCGCTCCTCCACCAAACGTCTCCTCTGAAAAAGCCCCTTGTCCATATTTACTGTCCTGTACTGAGCTACGCAAGCTGATGGGGAAAGGCAGAGCAGCCAGTGCTCAGAAGGTGACTTGCACTGGTGCAGAGGGAGGTAGATGTGGGCTCCTGACCCAGACAGTTAGCTCTTCAGCCAGGAAAATTTCTCTATAAACACTTCTGTTTATGCAGTGATTTCACCTTAAAGGCCCAATTTTAGAGGTATGTTTGTGCATTGGTAACTGTATCTATGTCAAATCTATCGAAAGAGGTATGGTGTTTTTCTCCTCTAAAAATCAAAATTAAATGAAGTCACCCTCAGTGCTGTCCAAGATCTAATTGCAATGGCCTCGCTGTGTCCTCAGCTCTGTCCAGACAGCCTTGCCTGCATCTATTCAGGCTTTTAGCTCATCTCAGCTGACCATCTCAGATCTGCTTCTGCCTTAGGGCTAGCAGCACACTTCTCCTTGGTGTGGTATCCTGGAGCTCCATTCACCCTTGACACAAGCTGGGGTCTGCCACAGCCAAGGGAGGATATCCCCATCCCAGACCAAGGATGAAGAGAAACGTCTAGAGCACAAGTGCGCTGAAGAGTGGCTGAGGGACCTGGAGTGGTTGAGCCTGGAGAAAAGGAGGCTCAGGGGAGACCTTCTCACTCTCGACAACGCCCTGACAGGAGGTTGGAACAAAGTGGGGTTCGGTCTCTTCTCCCCAGGAACAAGCAACAGGACAAGAGGCAATGGACTCAAGTTGTTGCAGGGGAGGTTGAGGTTGTCCCTGAGGAAGAATTTCTTCTGTGTTGGGGTTGACCAGGCCTGTCGCAGGCTGCCCAGGGCAGTGGTGGAGTTCCCATGCCTGGAGGGTTTTCCCAGCCGTGTGGAGGTGGTGCTGAGGGCCAGGGGTTAGTGGGGACCTGTCAGTGCTGGGGGAATGCTGGTACTGGAGGAGCTGAAAGGGCTTTTCCAGCCCAAACGGTTCTGTGATTCCATGATCTGAACTAGATGATCTTTAAGGTCCTACCCAAACCATTCTAAGATTCTATAATAAATCACTTTACTGCAATGAAATCATACAAGTTGTGACACACATTGTAACAGAACCAAAGAAGCTGTTGAACAAAAAGAAAGATTTAACAGATTTAACACTTGAAGGCTATGTATGCCTCTTCTCATAATACAAACTGAGAAAAGAGAGGAAAACCTAAGTTAGAAAGAAGGAATTGCCATGGGTTTGTGAAATTGAACTAATTTTTTTTCTTGTACCTTACTATATTTGGTGTGAAGTGAAATAGAATAACTTGGCTCCACCATGGTTCCGGCCAGTTTATTTATTTTTTTAAACCTAATATGAAACCCAAGTCCAATTATAACCTCCTGCCCTGTGCTCTCCCCTCCAGCCTCTGCCCAGAATAAATCACAGCCCAGGTCTGTAACAAGAATGTGAAACCACAACTCTGTTCCCCCAAACTGAAAAAATAACAACAAAACAAAAAAATGCAAAAGCCAACACAAGCCAATTGGGCAGGGGGAAAAATGCTGACAAAATTAGCACAAATGGTACCAATTACCACCTCCAGCCTTTGCCAACCACTAAACCATCCATAGAAACCAACTTCACACCTCATCTTGCTGCCGGGGATGTAAATGCAAGTCCAGTGTTCTAGCTGAAGTCCCAGCAAGTCCAATTTTCCCCTTTCCCATTCTAGCAAGTGGTCTGCATGTTCATTTGTTGGGAAGCAACAGTCTCTTCCCTTCCAACACGCTCCACAAAAATGCTGATCTTCTCCTTCAGCATCATTAACGCTTCAGCTTGGACTCTGAAAACCTTTCCATGCGAGGGGTGGTGAGCCTGGGTACACACGAGGAGCTCCACGTCTGCGAAGGCACTAGAGGAAATCAAACACCCAGCGAATGGACCGAAATACAGCTGTGTGAAAGCGTGAAGGACACAGGCCAAAGGAGGGGTTTAATAGACTTTTAGTGAACTGAACTTCCACTGAGCTTGGCAGGGCGCAAATACAGGTAAGAAGGACGTGTCAAAGAAACTGCAAAAAGTTCTCGGTCAGAATCAAAGGCAGCGTTTGGACTCATAGGTCAGCAGTCCAGCTCCTGTCTGTCTACTGGATCAAGGCAAAGGAGAATTTTGAGCATTAATTTCATGAAATGGGTGTAAAACACTCGCAGGACAAGGAATTCAGGTGCAGAGTAAACTTGCAGAGAGAATCAAAGAATATGGTACAAAGATACAGTACAAAGTCATCAACGAGACAGGGTTAATGGAGCATGAGAGAAAAATGATACTGGAAAATCAGCTATCTGACCAGCTGGGCTCTCTCCAGCTCCCAGCTGAACCAGCCCATGATGATTTTTGTCTACACTTCTACAGAAGGTGTCCTTTTTTTTTCTTCTCCCACATCTTTCAAATGACATGTGAAAAACTGAAGGCCTGACTCTAATGGAAACCCCTGTTACGTCTCTTTTTTTTTGTAGCTGGGGTGTTAACCTCGCTGTCCTGGCCAAGTCCCAGTTTGAGCAACTTAGTTCATCCTGTTAAAATCCCCCATCCATTTCTCATGGATGCTGTGTCCTCCCAGGGCTGTAGATAAGCCACCACTTGGAGAAATGTCCTCGCACATGGTCACTCTTGGACACCCATTGATGCCACGTTATCTAAATTTTGCAAAGTTGGCCATAGGTCTCTTCTGTAGCTGGAGGCTAGTGACTGAGCATCGGATTTATTTTAACTAACTCAAGCTTTCTAAAAGAGAGCACCAAGGGCTGAGATTCAGTTCACCATTTCAGATCTCTCAGCCTAGAGGCTACGTCGAGGTGCCCACAGTTGTTACTTTTCTGGAGGGAGTCTCAAACAGCACCGAGCAACTGTGTTTTGACAGCTGAACCACACCCTGATAATCCAAATTTCTCTCCCAGTCAACGGCAAGCAAAGGTACAATTCAGCTTATCTAGACAGAAATGTCTCGTGCCTCGGTTCTCCTTCCTGTCTGAGTACCATGAAGTGTCTCAGATGGCTTTAGCCACCAGTGCTTAGGAGCTGAATCATTAACTATCACCGGTATCATTGATACTGTCACTAATCATCACTTATATCTCATGCACAAGTAGATGTCCTGCTGACATCTAAACCCAGCTCTATGCAGCTGGAGATGAATCCCACCTGGGCCAAAGCCAGACCTTTAGGCTTCCTGCAGAGTCAGCAAGTACAGAGAGGTACTTCCAGGAGGTGTTCTGTGCACCACTTAAGGTTCCAAGTCAGACGTGTTGGCTGAAACCACCTTTGTAGGCATTTCAGCTAAGCTGGCTGACTGCACTGAAGGTGGGAAGAGAGCTCCTTGGACCACAAATGTTGCTTGGCTCTGGAGCAGTAACCATGAGGAGATGCAGCAGTGAGCTATTGCAGCTGGACTGAGAAGAGGACATCTGACCGTATCCTAAAGCTGCATGATCTCCCTCATCCTTGTCCTGGAGAAAAATGGCAAGATTTTATTTTCTGTTGTTGGCTCAAAGAGGGAAGAAAAAGCCAACATCTCACTGCGAGAAGGGGAAAATGCTGGAAGTGTTCCACCACATTAACGAGCGGATGTTTGCTTTAACCACTCTTCCAAAGCGGATATAGCTTTTACAGGACAAAACACCCGAAGGAAGGTAGAAACAGAAAATGTTCAACTTCACCAGAGTGAAACTTTCCATGCATGGCCAACACATCCTCCCCACACAGAAGAAACCCGTTTGTGGTGGCAAAACCCAGCCTTCGGTGATGGGCCACATAATTCACTCATGCCGGGCCACACATGTGAAGGTCACCTCCACCCAGTGCACCTCTCCAACAGATTTGCTATTGTTTGAGGCTCCATCCTTCGGTGAGTTGAGGGCTGAAGAAGAAAACCAGCGGCTGCTCTGCAAGCAAATACTGTAACTTTCTTTATGACCCCCTTGGGGTTCATAACCACGGCATTTCCTCTCCCCTCCCCATACCAGCTCTGAGCTGGTCTTGGGGGACGAAGCCAAATTGCTCCCTAGGAGAATATCCTAGCAGGTTGTTGAAATGAAGGGAAATAAATTTTGGCACTTTTCATATTTTATTACTAATTTTCTTTTTGCTTGTGTCCTGGCAAATGCTTAATTTACAGCCTCACATGCTGCTCTCTGAGACATTCGCTTTGTCAGTGAAAGAAAATGTCCATCGTTCTCCTCCCTGAGACTGTTCGAAGATGCTGAGTTGCAAGTCCGGTCTGCTGTGGCTTCTTGAGTGAGGGAAGGAGAGAAAAGGCAATGAAACAGATGACAGCATCACTTTGTGAAGCAGTTCAGTATGACAGTCTTGTTGGTGTTAGGCAGTTGGTTGGAGACACAATATATGGTTCAGAGCCACCCTACACCCGTGCTTGATGGGACCAAGGCTGAAGGTCCCTGTCTCCCACTCACAGCCAACAGACCTGGGCAGGGTTGTGCCTGATTCTTTCACAGGAAAAAAAAAACAAGGAGGGACATGTGAAATATTAAAAGGACAAGACCTCCCTCAAGGGTCCCTGGCACATGCTAAAATTTTTATTTCCTCCTTTTGTTAGAAAGCTGAAGCCTTCAAAAGCCTGGGAAGGGAAAAAAATAAAAGAAACCTTTTTAGATTCTCCTTAAATGCACTCACCATCAGCAGTAACGCAAAGCCTTGGACCCTGAGCCATGGATCTGTGAGCGTATCAGAAACAGCAGTTACATTCTCATGCTACTTCGAGGCAGATCTTCTGTTTGAGCCGTGATCTTCCCTCAGCTGCTGTGCCTGTCACCACCCTGCCCTGCACACAGGTGCTCAGATGAAATGAGGAAATGCCATTATGCCACTTGTGTAGGCAGGGAATTGAGGCAGAAATCTTGGGATTTATCAGCTCTCTAATGGTGACCAGCACAGCAGTCTCCAGCTGAACTCACCACGTTGGTTCCCTTTATAACTGATGAAAAGAAGCAAGTGGTGTAGGGGTTCTTCAACAAATGATGGTCACCAGCTTTACGATGAGATGAATTGTGCCCACAAACCGGATTGACCCTGGTGTCAGTGGTCTGTAGGGAAACCTAGGGTGATGGGTGCAGATAGAGGTGTCTCCATGGCTCCTACACTCAAGCTAAGGAACCCAGGCAGCTTCTACGGGACCCACTTTCACTCACTGGCAGACAACATGCAATGAGAGGAAGTTGCACCTGTGCTGAGCTGACAAAGGTCCTGTTGCAGGCTGCTTCTGGAGCAGGTAGGACATTCTGCAGGAACACCTACTGCTTTCCCTGAGATGCACGAACCCAGACTGGGGCTGAGACCATGCAAGCCCCCTTTCATGAGTGCGATCTGACAAGAGCCCGAGTGAACCTGCATGGACCCAAGAGAAGATGCTAGGTTTGCTGCAGCTCTCTGCGTGCCCGAGGGCTCCAAGAAATAAGGATAATCATACTATCATTTTGATTGTAAAAGACGTTTAACATCATCGAGTCTCAGTGTTTCCCCAGCACTGACAGGTCCCCACTAACCCCTGGCCCTCAGCACCACCTCCACACAGCTGGGAAAACCCTCCAGGCATGGGAACAACAACACTGCCCTGCGCAGCCTGTGACAGGCCTGGACAACCCCAACACAGAAGAAATTGTTCCTCAGGGACAACCTCAACCTCCCCTGCAACAACTGGAGGACGGTTCCTCTCGTCCTGTTGCTTGTTCCTGGGGAGAAGAAACCAAACCCCACTTTGTTCCAACCTCCTGTCAGGGAGTAGTCGAGAGTGAGAAGGTCTCCCCTGAGCCTCCTTTTCTCCAGGCTCAACCCCTCCCCATCCCTCAGCCACTCCTCAGCGCACTTGTGCTCCACACCCTGCACCAGCACCATTGCCCTTCTCTAGACATGCTTCAGCCCCTCAATGTTCTTCTCAGAGCAAGAGATGTCCTTACAGCAAGTGCAGCTTCCAGTTTTACCCACAGGGAGAGGCTGAAGGGCCAAAGTTTCAGTGGTCTGGAAAGAACCGCGTGCCCTCCTGGCACATTGCCTCTGGTGCTGTGTCCAGCTGGTCAGGGCAAGCAGCCAGCATTTTCAGGAAGGAAACTAACCACACCAGGCTCCCGTACTTCCCAAAAACCTTTGTTCAAAGGCAACAATGGTCAAATTTACAACTCAGCAGCTGTAGACCATGACATCTCCAGCATAGCACTGAGGTTCAGGGAGTAGCTTTGGACCCTTCCATTGCATGAGGTTTCATTTTTCACCTTGTACAATGAAATAAAACACTTTCAGAAACTGAAGGGGCATGGACTTTATTCTGTCCTCCCAAACCACTACAGTTAATGTGTTTGCTTCTGATGAAGAGAACAAATACATAAATCAGTGGCACAGAAGGAAGGCAAATTGTCAAATTAGCAGGTCAGAATGCAGTTTCCTTTCCTAGAGTTCAGCCGATGCTAACCACTGAACCTCAGTGCAAAGTACGTCCCGTGATCTGTTATAATTACCAAAGGCCTCCCGCTCGACAGTCCCATCTGTATGGAGAAAAAAGATACAGAAAAGCCGCTTTTTTTGTGGTTATACCCATAGCTGGCTGCAAGGCTGCTGCAGCTGTTAGGGGACCCCATGGTAAGGGGCTTCCTCAGGATGTGGGTGCACCAGGATGGGGCTGGAGGGAAGATTCCTGGATGAGAGAAGCCTGTGACTGCTGAGACCATCTTGCTGTTGGTAGGGACCTATGACAGGCACCACAGGACCAGCGATGCTGTTCTTGATCAGTTTGCTTGTGCCTCCTCCCACAGGTCCTTCCAGTCCCACCATTCTTCCCAACTATCTTGCTCGCCTACAATTACAGGCAGGTCACATTTATATGGTGCTCACTCCACTGCCCCTAACGTAACCCATATTTGTCCATGCCCAGGCTCAATTCCGTATGTGACCTTCCTTCCCACCATTGCCTCCATATCCCATCCCCAGCCTACCTCCTTCATTTCCTTCCTTTTGCATGTTCCCACTGCCTCAAACCCCTGCTTCTGTTGCTTTCTCCTTCCTACTCACCTTTCTGAGCAAGGACCTGAACCATGTGCAATCAGACTGGGGGGTCAGAATGGCACTTTCCAGGCTGAAAGCTTGTTAGAGTAGGGTTTGTCTTACCTACCTTTAGATCTTCCAGAGGAAAACTCTAGATTTAAGGTGGTCATTCCAGGCTGTCGTGCAGCCGTAGGGTGTTTTTAAGATGAGATTCCTCCAATATATTTGAAGATGAAGGAAATTCTTATTTTCATCACTCTATGTAGTGTCCAAAACTGAGAAGGACCACACGCATACCTCCAAACCTCTCATGCATCCAGCATTTCCCTCATGGATTCCTATTGGGTAACACAGTCATTCTACAACAAGCAACAGGCAGGAATACACCAAATAAAACCTGGCCTGGGACTTTATCCTGGATTTGATATGAATTTTCTGATCAGTCACAGGCGAGAGAGGTTTTTCACTCCAAGAAAATCTTCCTCCCCAGGGTTATATCTGTGCTGCAGTGGATTTATACAAGGACAGATGAGAGTAATGGGATGGCATTGGTGCCAAACTGGTGCCCATGCCCACACACCGATAGTCATAATCTGTCTTGTGTCTTGCCCTCCCCTCCTCCCTTCTGCAGATCAGGTCTAGTCTAGGAGGGCTTCAGAAGTACTCCAGGATGCCAGAAGGGACAGAAAAAGCCATTTCCCCAGCAACAGAGAAATACCTATTGAAACTTCCACCCACAGAAGTCCTCCGAGGAGCTGGAGTCTGGAGAGAGGAAGTTTACCTACAGTGATAAAAATTTGCTCCAAATGTTTGCTCTCAGACCCAATATATCAACATGCAAGCTCAGCACCAGGAGCTTTACCCTGTCACTGTAACATTTAGATGCATCTTGATGTATAAGATAGGGGCACCAGCACCGCGGCCATGGAGAAAGACATATTTTGTCATTTGGGAGTCATCATCTTCCATGAAAGGAGACAGTGTAGAGCACAACACTCAACGAATTTCCCCCTGTGACCCGAAACAAGTGGATGGACATGCATGAAAGTGGAAAAAAAAAAATCCAGGCATCATTCTGCTTTCCACAAATCACCATATTGCTGAATTCCTGCACTCCTTTTGCATAAAAATCTCCAAATCTAGAAGTTTTCTGCAAAATCAAAACCCGCTTCCAGAAGACTTCATATCGCCAGCAGCCCCACAGGCTCTGAGGACAGGTTTGCAAAGACAAATGGCAATGAAAGTCCATTAATCAGCAAAATTACCTTGCAGGAAAATCGTTCAAAACTGATGCATCAGCGAAGCTGGAGGAAGAGTTGTGGTGCCCAAATTTTGCTGACCAGCTTTTGTAACAAGTGCAACTCAAGCCGAATGGCTGCTGCTGAATCATCTTCATGCCTCGGTGAAAAAGATCCACACGCAAGCAATTGCCAGCCAACTTGGCTGAATAAAATGAGGACCTGCAAGAAAATTATGTAGACAGGAAGGACAGCAAAATCTGCCTGTAAATTATTCCTGAGCCCTACTTTACCTCTTCTTAATGTTTTTTTCTGATACTTGTCAATAAATCTACCAATTCCACACAAAATTAGGCTACTTCCAGATGTCTATTTCCCACCCAGCTGTCTTGCAGTGACACAACTCACTCAAGGACATGTTGTCCAAACTGGGCAGAGCACTGGTTCACGGCCTGTCCCACAACTATCCAGTTTAAGTCTCATCACAGACCCTGGCACAGTTTTCGCCCAAGTTATCAAGCACAGGATCACACAGGCCAAGGACTGTCCCCAGTTGAGAGTGGGAAATGAGGCTGTCTTGTTTCATGGGAGGGAAGATGTTTATCATAGAGTCATAGAATAGCATGGGCTGGAAGGGACCGTCAAAGCTCATCCAGTCCAACCCCCTGCAGGGAGCAGGGACATCTGCATCTAGAGCAGGTTGCTCAGAGTCCCAAGGGCGAACCTGACGTGCAATGGTGCCAGCGATGGGGCTTCTCCCACCTCTCGGGGCAACCTGGGACAGGGTCTCACCACCCTCAGTGTCAAACATTTCTTCTTTCTCTCTGGTCTGAGTCTCCCTCTGTCAGTTGAACCCATCACCCCTTGTCCTGTCACAACAGCCCCTGATGAACAGCCCCTCCCCACCTTTCTCACAGCCCCTTTCAGCACTGAAAGGCCGCACTAAGGTCTCCCCGGAGCCTTCTCTGCTCCAGGCTCAACACCCCCAACTCTCTCTCCTCTCCTCCCAGCAGAGGGGTTCCATCCTCCCATCATTGCTGTGGCCTCCTGTGGCCGCGCTCCAACAGCTCCATGTCTCTGCTATGCTGAGGAGCCCAGAGCTGGACCCAGCACTGCAGGGGGTTCTCCCCAGAGTGCAGCAGAGGGGCAGGATCCCCTTCCTCGACCTGCTGCCCACGCTGCTGGGGATGAGCCCAGCACATGCGTGGCTTCTGGGCTGTGAGCGCACATTGCTGGCTCATGTCCAGTCTTTCACCCAGCAGCACCACCAAGTCCTTCTCCTTGGGGCTGCAGGGCTGTTGGCAGGTTGAATATGAATTGCATTGTGCTGTGAACCCCAGGGCCATGAACAGGTCCTGTTTAATTTCCAGTATAGATGCAGTTTGCATGCACATATTTAACACACTTAAAAGCCTGGGCAAGATTATTTCTCGAGGCCCGCTTGAACCACATTCCTATAATTTTACTGTGGTCTTTCCTCATCAGCAGCCTGTCCCCTGTCATCAGAGCAGATTAGTCAGCTCAGTGTCCCATCATTGAAGTAGCCACAAATAACTCATATAACTGCTACGCTCTGATGAGGCTTAGGTGCAAATATCCTTTGAGACACTCAGCATCCTTCGGCCACCCTCTTGTGGGTTTTTTTCTCCTATAATGGACCTTATTAAGTCAACTCATTATGTTGTAAATGGTGGAGCTCTCCCACAATCAGTATCCCATAGGAGCTGGGCCTCTTCCATGTAATCCACAAGAGTTCTTTTATCTCAGAAATGAAGAACAGAGCTACTTGGAAAAGATTATTGCAATTAGGACTATGTTATTTTTAAGAAAACTGGCACCCAGCTGGGCTAGCTCAAAAATAAAATAAACTAAGATAGATGTAACTAGAAACAGGAGGGATCAAACTTCCTCTTTTCAGCATAGAAGCCCAGAGGCTTATGGTCAACTACCTTATTAACTGTCCACAGCCAGAAAACACATTCTCGGCTAATTCTAGGTTGCTACATACTTCTAATCTTGAGCTGCTATTTCCACTGAACAAAACCAAGACTGTGGTATTTATAAGCCTCCCAGGGTATTTGCAGCCCAGCAGTTGCTGTGAGAAGCTTGAAACAGGTCAACTGAAATATCTGCTGCATCTTATTTTGCATTTGTGTTGTACTTTGAGATTTGCTGCGAAAACTCCACTACTCTCACCAGAGTCAATTCAGCTTCTCCAGAAGCAGTGACTTAATATCTTATCATTGCTCAACAAATCCCAACCGCCCAGCGCTGTGGGGATCTGAACTTCTTAGATTCATAGAGTAATCTAGACTGGAAAGGACCTGTGGGTGTCTCTGGTTCAACCTCTGCCCAAAACAGACAGGTTGTTCAGGACTTTGAAGCTGAGTGTTGAATGTGTCCAAGGAAGGAGATCCCAGAAAACTCTCCGAGTGCCTGTTCCAGTGTTTGACCACTATTGTGGTGTAAAATATTTTCCCAATATCTAATGAGAACTTTCCTTCTTGCAAGTTGAGTCCATGGCTCCTCGTCCATCTACTACATCCTTCCCAGGAGAGTCCTGCTCTATCTCTACACCATCAAGTAATTATTAAGACACAAGCATCTCTATTCTATGTCTTCTCCAGGCAGAACAAACCCAGGACCCTCATCCTCTCCTCCTATATCCAGCACACCAGCCCTCCAACCATCCTGGTAGCCCTTCTCTGGGCTCGCTTCGGTACATCCATTGCTTTCCTGTACTGGGGAGCCCCAAACTGGGCAGTGCTCCAGATGTGCCAAAAACAAACATCTGTCCCCAAACCGGGGACAGATCACTTCCCTGCAGTCACTGGTGCAGCACAGTATGGAGTTAACCTTCTTTGCCCCAAGGGCACTTTTGACCAACATTCACCTCCTTTTCTACCAGGACCTCCTTGTTCTTTTCCATAAATCTGGTTTCCAGCTCACTTGGCAGCCAGTTTGTGCTTTTTGGTATTACAAATATTATAATTACTTATTCGATTGTTTTGGTTTTTGCTCAGGAATTTTAGTTAAATTAACTCATCAATAATTCCTTCTCTTCCTTTTCACTAAGTACTGCATTGCACTTTTTCCTGTCTTCAAGTACCTCATTCATCTTCCATGTGCTTTCTAGAGCAGTCACTCTGCAATTCCACTGCCTGTCTCTTAAAATATTCAAGGATGGAGCAAGGGCAGCCAGTCTGAAATCCTCTCATGCATTTCAGTGTTGAAAATGGCTCCTTCCCTATTCTAGGCCAAGATCTCAAACTCTTATCCCTGGTGTTAACCCTGTTGTCTCGTCAGAGCTGGTATTTTTAGGACAGACTGCACAAAAAAGGCACTTTGGCCTTCTCAGCAACTTTCATCGATCTCTTCTGCACCACTGGATAAAGAACCAGTTGTCTCTTAGCTCTTCGCTTTATTATGGTGGAACATATAGAACCACAAAAGCAGCTGCGAAAGTGAATATGTTTGTGGTATTCCTTTGGGGGAGACACACCTCCCTTGACTTCATGAGGTGTCCTGCTTTCTGAATTCATCCCTACATGGTCACACAACACACACTGAAGGGCTGTTCTCAGCCAGTGCTTCACCAAACGTGGGTGAAAGAGGCAGTGCTCTCAGTCTCCAGAACAGATGGGATACAGATTTAAAGTGTCCAGATTTAAAGTACAGACCCTTCACTGAATCCTTTTGTTTGTTTTCTTCCCCGTTCCTCTTCCCCAGAGTGGAGATATTATTTAAAAACAGTACATACCCCACACCTTTTGGGGTGTTTTGAGCTGCATCATGGTGATGTTCCCTTGAGCAGAGCTCCTACCATCCCTTTCAAGTCTGATTGCTCTGTCCCTGTCTCGGTTATTCACATGGCTTCGGAAATTTCCATGGCTCTGGTCACCAAACCGCAGGACTCAGAAGAAAGCTTCTGGAGTACATTCCACCATCCTGTTTGCCCATGTATGGCAAAGGTCCCCATGCTCCCAGTGAGCTGTAAGTTTTCACTCCTGAATTTATTCTCTGTCTGCCTGCCAGTAGGGAAAGAGCCATGAGACAACAAGGTGCTCAGAAAAGACCTTTCTGAAAGTAGAGGAACCTCAGAGGGACAAGGTAGCAGCATGTCCACCCCAGGGCAGTACAGCAAGACAACAACGTGGGACATGACAGAGCCTCTACAGTGAACCTCAGCAGAGACAAACTTTTAGATGTGGCCCCCACACTTCCCTCCCCAAGATCCTTCATAAGATAGAGACATCCTTCAAGTCAAAATTCATTATCCTGCCAACTTCACAACACACCAGCTGCCACCCAGAAGCAGGCTGTTCTTCAGCTAAGTACTTCTAATTGAAATGTTCTCCATTCAGCTTCTCACTCTTTGTTGCCCTAATACAGATGCATGGAGGGAGATGGAGATGTTTTTCATGGCATTCCTATCCACATGCGAAGATCAGGATATCTCCATGCACAAAGACGTTCAGGAGCTGTTGGGAGATTTTCAGAACCCAACAAACCAGATGGGTCTGTGACTGAGGACTTCTCCCAGAGCTTGATTGATGAAAAAAGGACTCATTTTGAATTTAGAAGGATGACTAAAACTCAACTGCTCGAGCAAGATGAGAAAATTGAGCTAATGTTTTGGTGTTTAATAAGCTATTATTCTCCTCTCACAAACAAGAATTCATCATTTCCGGAAAATATCAATATTTCTATCAGAAAGAAAAAAACATCCTTTTCCTACAAAAGTAAACCTGGCCCAGGGGTTGGGATTCCCAAATCTCAGTGGATGAGCTGCTAACGCTTTGGTGTGAGTGTGGGCCAGCCTCTCCTTTCTTTGCATCAACCTACACTCACACACATACACACAGTTACTGACTCAGCACCACAGTGAGTGGGCTCTTACAGACCCAGAAGATGAATGCAGAGACCCAGACCTCAGAACAAGCCCTGTTTGCAGTCACATCTATGTGACTCACAGGAAAAATACTCTTGATGTAGCAATGAGATTTTCTCTCTCTACTCACCTTCCCAACCGGCTATTGTAAAACGTGAGCCAAACTGCTTGTGCTCCTCTAAATGTACTTGTGCTTGTCCTCCTCTTCTCCTTGAAACCTGTATCTGAGATGGCCTTGCAAAAGCTGTGCTGGGATGCTCAGCTCTCTGGGTGCTGGGCCTGGTGTACAGGATGGAAAACATGATTGCTTTGCAAAATCAAATGTTTAGCAGCCTCGCAGTTGCTCCACAGCATGTCAAAATGACTGTGTTTACCAGATGTACATCTGGTGTCCCCTGACGTACCTTAGTATGTCCTCTTTGTCCTCCAGCCACCCGTATAAAAGGGCACAGATCTCTCATAAGTCCTGTGTCATATCTTCTGGGCCCATATGGATGTATAAGATATGTCAGAGCACCCTGTTCCCCTTGTGTGGATGACAGAAGTGAGCCCTGAAGCTCTGCTAGCAAGAGACCTCTTGCTGTCAACTAGCAATGGGAGGTTGGCTCCCATGTGTTGGCTGAAGCAGGAGCTGAAACCCATCCTACATGACTGCTGATCTCCATAGTCTGTTAGATAAACAGTCAGATAAATCCTGGTGAATTCTGACCTGCAATGGCTTGCACCCAGAGTCCCCCCCCACCACTGCATGGACTTCCATTGTTTTAGAATGGGCTACGTTCACGCAGAGTTTTATCTACTTTCATGCCACTGTGACTGAGCGCGAAGATTGGTCTGCTGCTTCCACTGCTGCTTAGATGATGCACACCCCCAGAAAAACCAGTCACTGGGAGGTCTGACACAGAACCAGGGAGGGCATAGTCAAATTTGATGTTATTTGCTATGAAAGTGAAACAATTCCATGCAGTTCCAATTAAGCTGTCATAGCCGTGGGAAAAAAAGAGTCACGTGTTCTGCTCCAAGTCAGAGGCAAAATCTTCAAGCACTGTCATCAGCAACAGAGCGAACTGAAGATCGTTTTTCCCTCCCACTGACTCCTCTTTCTTGCTGCTGTGAGACGGCAGCATGGAAGCCTGGTGTAAACCTCTCTGCTTGCTGCAGATGGTAAACCAGATATCTTCAAATTGTGGCTGGAGTTGCAAGTTTGGGATGGCCCATCTCCTGACTGCAATTTGCTTATGTCAAAATGCATTTGTCGTACACGATCATCCCTCTCCCACCTTGAGCCACCACAGCTAACACATTTGATAGTTTTAACTGCAGTTGCTTTCAGTTTGGTCATTTCCTTCTGCGAGAGGTAAAGAAAACTTATTTCTAGTAACAGAGTGTCAGATGGTAAAAGCAGGATCACATCTTCAGAAGAGCAAATCTACTTTTACCCTGTGGAGATCTGCTCTTCCTTAGGATACCACAGAATCATTTGGGTTGGAAAAGCCCTTTCAGCTCCTGCAGTCCCAGCGTTCCCCCAGCACTGACAGGTCTCCACTAACCCCTGGCCCTCAGCACCACCTCCACACAGCTGGGAAAACCCTCCAGGCACGGGGACTCCAACATTGCCCTGCGCAGCCTGTGACAGGCCTGGTCAACCCCAACACAGAAGAAATTGTTCCTCAGGGACAACCTCAACCTCCCCTCGAACAACTGGAGGCCAGTTCCTCTCGTCCTGTTGCTTGTTCCTGGGGAGAAGAGACCACCCCACACCACACTCCAACCTCCTGTCAGGGAGTTGTCGAGAGCAAGAATAGCACATAGGGAGCTTCAAAGCAAGGGCATTCTCATAGAACCGTAGAATCGTAGAATCACAGAACAATTTGGCTTGGAAGGGAACTTTCAAGCTCGTCCAGTCCAACGCCCTGCAGGGAGCAGGGACATCTGCATCTAGAGAAGGTTGCTCAGAGCCCCAAGGGCCAACCTGACCTGCAATGGTGCCAGCGATGGGGCTTCTCCCACCTCTCGGGGCAACCTGGGACAGGGTCTCACCACCCTCAGTGTCAAACATTTCTTCCTTCTCTCTGGTCTGAGTCTCCCTCTGTCAGTTGAACCCATCACCCCGTGTCCTGTCACAACAGCCCCTGCTGAACAGCCCCTCCCCGCCTTTCTTACAGCCCCTTTCAGCACTGAAAGGCCGCACTAAGGTCTCCCCGGAGCCTTCTCTGCTCCAGGCTCAACACCCCCAACTCTCTCCCCTCTCCTCCCAGCAGAGGGGTTCCACCCTCCCATCATTGCTGTGGCCTCCTCTGGCCCTGCTCCAACAGCTCCATGTCTCTGCTGTGCTGAGGAGCCCAGAGCTGGACCCAGCACTGCAGGGGGTTCTCCCCAGAGCGCAGCAGAGGGGCTGGATCCCCTCCCTCGACCTGCTGCCCACATTTTTCTAACATCTCAATTTACTGCAGCACCAGTAAGAGACCAAGAGCTGAAAGCGCTGGGCAGCCACTGGACCAGCTGATCAGCTGTTTATGGGGCCGATTGTGAGATCTTTAATAGTCAGATTGATCACCCAGGTTGGAATCTACCTGCGGAATGAGCATCTCGCATGCAGTCTGTCTGTGCCCAAGGGGAACAATAGCAGGAGAGATTCTGGGTGGTCCCTCCTGTAGGACACAGTAACGGTAGGAGGAAAAGCTGCCAAGCTTTGGGAAAGCACAGCCCCTGCAGGAAGCTGTTGAAGCCGCTGTGGTGAATACACATGCCAGTTGAATTTACGTCCTGGGTGGATGGGATTTATTACAGCAGTGGTACTGATTAGGTTGAGAAAAAGACAGTGGTGCAGCTCACATGCCTCGTTCATGGAGGAGGGGAAGGACCAACACGCCACCCTCAAAGCCTAGTATCCCAGGGAAAGCAGTTGTGTTTCTCATGGGCACTTGGATAAGGAACTTGAAGCGAATGAAAAACCGTGAAGCGCACCCTGGATTGTGGCTCTTCTTCCACGCCTTCACAGACTGTCCCCAGAGCTGTTTCAACCCTCAGCAATGTCCCACGAGGTCCGCACATGAGGTGGGGTTTCCATAGCCATCTCGTCTCACTGAGGGATAAACCCTCTCTCTGTAGAGATGAAGAGATTATTGCAGGTACTCGCTGGTGACAACGTTATCAGATCATGCAGAACTGGGTGCTGGAATGCCCTCCCATTCCTCTGCTGTGCTACCTGGCTTTTCTACACAGGCAACGGGCAAGTTGTAGCCACATCAGAAAAGCTGCAGCCACATCAGAGCCAACCACAAGCCAGACCACTCACAATGTACTCTCACACCAGGTTTCTGATGTGTGTTCCTCTCCTTCTGGTGCTCTTTGTCTGAGAGAATGATGAATTAGGAATTGCCTGATGTTCAGAGTTTCCCAGGACTCAGCTCTTCTTCTGCAGCAGGGTGACCCCGGGCACCCTCCACACTACAAGCATCACATTCTATTTTGTATCTTACCTGTTATGTGCCTGTTCACACTGCCAGCTACAAGTTGGTCCGATCTGGACCTCTTTCTTCATGTACCAGCCCCTTGCCCAGTGCCCAAAGGCCAGCTAAGCCCATGCCACAGAGCTCAGGAGACACTTGCAAGACAAACAGCATCAGTAGTCACTAAAGCCTCTTCCAACCCATCCGGCTGAATACATCCTGTGCCCTGTGATGCTCATCATGGCACTATCCAGAGCTGTCTGTTCATCCTGCACTCCGGGCTTCATGTCTTCTCTCCAGTGAGCTGTCACTCTCAGGTTGCCTCCAAACCGAGGCTGTGAAGTGAGAGGAACCCAGCTTTGCCTTCACAGCTTCCTTCTGCTTTGACATTTATTTTACTTATTTGCCTTTAACCTCACATCATGTGTCAAGGAGCAATGTCTATCTTGTCATCAGTGGGAGAGAGAGATCACTCAATACCCTCCTCTTTCATTTCATTCCATCTGAAAGCCACCCAAGTGGATTTCAAGACTTTGCTAATTCCCCTTGAGCTCTGCAAGCTATCAATATGAATATCATACGAATATTGTTCTCTCTCTCAAAGAAGGAAATAATGGAAACGGAGGAAAAAAAAAAAAAGAAAGAAAGAAAGAATGAAGGGAGAGCTGCAGAGTCTCAGAGGGATTAACTCAAAAACAGGCATCCCCCTCCAGGGCTTGGACTCTGTCCGAGACACGAGAGCTGGTGCTGGAAACCTACCACCCAACAGGACAGTGGCCTGGGTTTTGCAGCACCCAAGGAGGAACACTGTGACTCTTGGACTGGTGAGCTAAGCTCTGAGATCCCAGGCTGCACCACAAGACAAGGGAAGGGGGAAGATTTTAAGATTTTAAGCCAGGGAAAGCAAGGAAAGTGGGAAGCTGTGGTGTAGGAGGCTCAAAGTGTCCCTATCAAAGTCTGCTCAGCCACAACCTCAGATATTCATTAACATATTCTTCTAAGTCATCAGCATATGCTTACTGCCAGTAAAAGCACATAATATGCTCTACACCAGAAACTAGAGGGACTGCTCAGCAGCTTCTTTTGCCTCATCTTCCACCAAGCATACAGATACAGCAATGATGTTGGATATCTCATCCCTGTGTGATCTTTCCCTGAAGATCTGCTCTGTTTTGTCTCTCCATTTGCTGCTTCCTCCACTGAGTGACCTCCACTGACTGACCAACAGTCTGTGTCTGACTTGGAATTACTTCTTCAACCCTAGGCGGGCTTCTGTGAAGTTCCCACAACAGACACAACCTTTTTCTACCTGTTCCTGCTTGTGGCAATCCCAGCATCCATTATCCAGGCAAGAGTTTCTGCTACAACCAAAGGGGTGAGCAAATATCGGGTAAGGACCACACTTGCTGTTGGTGGAGCATCATGCCTATGTGTCCTGGGCAACCACACAAGACTTCTCTCACCTAGAGGATGCTACTCATGCGGAAGGTAAGTGCTTTTACTCACCCAGAACATCATCCTTTACCCTGACATACTTAGAAAGTGGGATTTACCTCATGTGCCTTTAGGGGAAGTATTTAATAGCCTAAATAGGCACTTAGTGTCTCTTGTGACATGCTAGAGTATTCGCAACATCTACATGGGACTGTAGATATGGCTTGAGTCCAAAGGACACCACTGCTGTTTTGGAGCCACAGCTGAAGTCAGGAGGAATAAGATACTGGGATGCCTTAACTGGCTCTAGATGCCTTGTTTTGGCAACTGAATCCAGCTCTGCATGTCTAAGGGGTAACATCTTTCCCTCTGCCAGTCAAGATGGCCACACCCTAAAGTCAGGGGAGGGAAGTAGTCACTTTTACAGTTTGATTATTAATCCCATTTGCCAGACATTGACATTAGGATGAGACAAATCATATTCTCTACTCTGTGAATCTGACTCAAACTCTGGTAACTAGAAAGGGAGCAGGACTTGTCATCACTGATGGAAAGGGCTCTACTGCATGCGTTTTCTTTTACTCCAACAAATCCCAACCCTGACTTCTCAAACCAAGTCCTTAAGGAGAACCCCTTTTGCAGCTAATTTCTGTGTCATCCTACACACTGCACAGCTACTGGCTCAGGGCAGGTTTAGTTTCCAGAGGTGATGGGTAGACGGTGACCAGAGTGGCGTTCAGGTGGGCAGTGGACCTGCAGGCTGGTCACAATGTTCACCCATAGTTCTGCTTTCTGTATAGGGGATGATTCTCACTTTCCCTCTTGTCTTCACTACATAGACTCTTTGGAGCAAGAACTGCTGCCTGAGGGAGCTTTGACAGTAGTATGGGCAAGGGATTAGATGATCTCCATGTCACCTTTGAAATTTAAATTATTTTGTGATTCGAGGCTAAATACTGACATAGAATGTTAGAACTCTGGAATGCTGTGGGCTGGAAGGGACCTTTAAAGCTCTTCCAGTCCAACCCCCCTGCAGGGAGCAGGGACATCTGCAACTAGAGCAGGTTGCTCAGCGCCCCAAAGTCCAACCTGACCTGGGACATTTCCAGGGATGGGGCTTCTGCTGCCTCTCTGGGCAACCTGTTTCAGTGTCTCACCACCCTCATGGCAAACAATTCCAAGGGATCGATTCCAAACCCTTTCTCCAGTCAAACAAATAATCTGCCTTCATTTGAAGCTGAAGTCAATGGCTGGCATATCTGGTACTAAGATAGAAAAGCCAGTTGGCAGGAATGTGCATGAAGACATTTTTGTTTCTTGTAATAAAAATCTTACAAAAACCCGAACCTCCAACACTTCTCAAATGTCAGCTCTACGGTAGAGTTGCTGCACCACTGTAAAACAGAGTGGGCTTCTCAGCAGATGGAAAACAATTAAAAGCAGGAGAAGTACATTTTGCTCTCTCCTGCTAAAGGAAAATAACCTCAGCCTACAACAGATTTATTTTGGCAAACTGTTGCATGAGGGGAAAAAAAAAAAAGAAATAAGTGGGACAATACACAGAGATGACTTAAGTGTTTCTGAGCAGTTCACCTTAGTTACTGCCTTCACGATGCTAGAAACCTGGAGCACATCCACCTCTCTCTTCTCCTCTCCAGATTGAGGAGTCCCAGATTATTTTAATCTCTCTTCATGGAGAAACGCATCCGTCCTCTTGATCACCACAGCTCTCTCGTTGCTCCACTGCATGTAGGTATGCTCTGGTCCACCTGTAGAGACCACACGCAGCAGTGGTAGCAGGACATCTCATAGCAGTAATTGAGGCCATATAATCCACCTTTGGCCTTATGTTCCTCTCTCATCTGCCTAACATGATCATGAAAGCCTTCAGTGATGGAGGTTTCTGTTTCCCTGGCTTGTCAGTTTAGGATTTCACCTATTTATTGCTGTGAAGTGTTTCCTAGGGGCTTCCTGATCTCTTCTCTGCTGCAGCTTTGGACCATCACTTACCAGGAGAGTAACGATTCGTTGTTTCCATCTCTGCAGCTGTCTCTTCGGTATTTGAAGACCATTTCTACACCTCATTACCACGTCACCCTTTCTATACAGACCAGCCTTTCAGCTTTTACTCCTGCTTCGAGTTTCCTTTTCTTTGGGATCTTTCCCAGGATGCTTCACAACTTTGCAGCACTGTGGATTCCATGTATTGCCATATATTCCATATATTCCACGTTGTTTTGCACTTCATGTGTTCACTTGTCCCAGGATGAAAATGGACCAAAATGACAGTAATCCAAGCAAATAATCTACCCCCACATTTTCCAGAATAGTGGTGGTTGATACAGGGCAGTGGAGAAACCAGAGACATGGGGCCAACAGGCAGGAGGAAAAGTGACACTATTAACCAGCTAGTTGAGCCTCAGGTGTCATGCTCAGGGCAGCAACTAAGAAAACGGCAGAGACTAATGATTAATCCTTATTTCAGCATCTCCTTCAGAAAGAAAATAACCCACTTCTTCCCTTTCGTCATCGGACTTTGGAAGTGTTTTCCCATCTCCTCCCTGTTGACTCTCCCCTGAGGAATCCACAACAGTAACAATTTATTTTATTTCAAGCTGTTTCAAGGCCAGGAGCTTTCAGGTGTGTTTAAATTTTTATCTGTAGACACAGAAATTGGCCGAGAGAAAAGATCTGCAGTAGCCCATTTATAAACAAAGCAAGAGCAGCACATCTTACACAAGAGTGAGACATTTCAGACCTTTCTGCATGACCACCAGTTGATGCAGCTCATCACACCAGGGATGTCCCTCCACATGGCAGCACCAGCTCTCAGCCTGGATTAGGATCACCCCTGGAGAGGAGCATTAAGGCAGAAGACTTTCCGGTCCACGGACTCAAACGGACTTCTGATGATGAAACAGCCTCAAGTTGGGCCAAGAGAGGTTGAGGTTGTCCCTGAGGAACAATTTCTTCTGCGTTGGTGTTGTCCAGGCCTGTCGCAGGCTGCGCAGGGCAGTGTTGGAGTCCCCATGCCTGGAGGGGTTTCCCAGTCATGTGGAGGTGGTGCTGAGGGCCAGGGGTTAGTGGGGACCTGTCAGTGCTGGGGGAATGCTGGGACTGGAGGAGCTGCAAGGGCTTTTCCAACCTAAACCATTCTGTGATTCTACGAGTGTGAGATGAGCTTTAAAAGTCCCTTCCACTCCAAAGCATTTTGTGATTCTGTGATTCTACGACATTGTCTCTTGCCTTTAAAGAGAAATACTGTCCTAAGAGAAGAAAATAAGAAAGATTTGTTCAAACGTGAGACAGTAATATAAATTTCTTTTTTTATTCTGCTCCAATTTTTCATCCTATTATTTTGCATTTTTACAGCAGTTCCTCTTTTCCCATGATTACAGATATATTAATCAATAGTGAATGAAATAATAGAGCAGGGACACCTAAGCAACTAGGAACATACTGCAGAAGGTGAGAGGTTTTGGCGGTGTGCTTAAATTTTGCAATATCTTTCAGGTCATCTCTTGTGCCACACCCCCTGCTGAGGGGCTGGAGAAGGACTGAGTTTTGCATCAAAGTCTTCGGGTGTTGGCGATAGCAGAGGAAATCCCCAGTAACAAGATGTAGTTGATCATACTTCTCTAAGCATTGAGTTCAGCTCTCCATCCACTGTTGTGGTTTCTTTGATGCATCAAGATGAGCAGCGCAATGACAGCTGCCAGGTCCAAGGTGACCACTGATTTGTTACAATAATCAGTGGTTTAATCACCATTTGTAGGATGCTTGAATTATGTGATGGTTGCTGTCACTGGCTCCCAGCATCTTCCCCGAGCTCTTCAGAGGCAACACAAGTGATCAGCTCTGCATGTGAACAAAAGTTTGGTTACATCACATAGTGCCTGTGACAAATATCAACCATCACAAATGATCCTTTATCTGAAATAGATACATAAACCCAACCAAGCAAAGATAGGTTGTTTATTTGGAAGATTTAATCTCTTTCCCCATTGAAAAACTGGCAGACAGCACATCAAAATCTCTGTTATTCATAAAATGATTTATGAGAACAGGACTCTCATCCACAAAAAGAACATAAAAATATCCCAGAGTGCTTTCTTATTGCCACTTGACAAGAGGTATTCAGCATTTGACCTGTTTTGACTGGCATTATTGACCTCCTCCCATCAGTCCTGCTCTTACGATAAGTTGGCATTAATATTTAGACCCTGATGAGATGGTAATGGCTGCCCATTAAACTTTAGCAACCAGTTAAGGCCGTGACCTGACAGCATTGTATAGAAACTACAGACAAATATTTGTATTTTAACTTTTTTTATTGCCCCACATTCAAACTGCTGCATTTTGAGAGTGACTTCTACCACCCCCTGACCTCCATTTAGAAATTCAGCCTTTAACACCTATCTTCATAGTGAATAATATCTTCTTCCCTGTGGTGGCCCACTGATGCTAACAAAACTGGTTCTGGAGGGAGGATGTCAGGACCTGGTGCAATAACACAATCAGTTACATCCTCACTGAACCATATTCAACTCTGATGAAAGTCAGTAACGTCACTTCAGAGATAGCTGAGTGCACAGAGAACTGCCCAGGCTCTGCATATAGACAAAGACCTGGCCAGGCAACATCTGTAATACAGAACAGCTGTTCTAAAAAATGTTTTGCTTGAAAGAAAGTGATGGAGCGAGAAGCGAATGCATTGAGCAGAGCCTGACTTGAAGCTATTGCATTCATCTACACAGAAGCCAAAAATCTTTTAAAATCAGTCTTGATGGGGAAACCACTGAACATTTTCACTCACTCATAAAATGAACAAATTTCTTTTGGGCTCAGGACTCTCTGAAAAATTACTTCTCCTGTTCCAAGCACTGACTTCATTCTCTACAGGCAATTACAGTAATACGGCAGTTAAAAAAAACACAGGTTAATCACGTTTGAATAAAAGTACATTAGTCCCCCTACGGTACACACCCACTCTGTTCCCCTGTTTCCCCTAATTCTTTGGCCCCCAATGTCATTGTCGTCACAGGAGACAATAAAGTTGATAATGGATTGGTACAGATCTCCAGGGCACATGGTCCATATCCATTTGGACAAAACAAAACTTAATGAAAAGTATATGAAAAAATGTTAATTTTAAAAATGCCTCCAGCTGAGGAAGGGGAGTGATAGAGCAGTTTTGGTGGGCACCTGGCACCCAGCCAGGGTCAACCCACCACAAGTCAGGAGTGGAGCCCATGATTTTTTACCAGCACAGGCACATCTTTGGAGAGGCAAATAGCAACTTCTGTTGTGCCAGAGCTTCCCTCTTTGACAAGCACTTCGCAAACCACGGGGAAGATGCCCCAGGAGATGGGGAACAAGAAGACACATTTGCAAGAGAGGCAGCAGGGCAAAGAGCTCCAGAGCCATTTCTAATTTCCACCCCAAACTATCCCACCCTCGCTCTGCCCATGGGCAATCACAGCAGCGAGCATGGGTTTTGCAGCTTTCCCACTCAGTGAAGCAGACAGGGGACGCACTTCATGGAAATCTCCTGACTATCCCACTGCACATCACCATCACCCATGTTCAACAGGTCGTTGGAGAGAAACAATCCATGGACGTGGCTGCTGCCCACTCTCTAAACAGACCACAGTAAATAACACACATTTACCTCTGGTGGTGTTGGGCTTTTATCGCCTCTTCTATTAAAAATAGCTTGACAGTTGGATTGTTGACATAAGAAATCCCCCACAATCAGTGGTTTGGACTATGGCAGAATTGCTATCTAGAGAGAAAACAGGTCAGTAAAATATATTTATTCATGAGTACAACAATATGTTAAAGAATGTTGTAAGCTGGCAGAACTACTTTCCACAGGTAGGAGTCAAACTTTAGCTGTGGGGTTTGGTGGGTTTTTCCACACAATCCACTGTGCAAGAATAAGATTAGAATTAAGAGTAATGTATTTTACACAATTAGCTTTGAATGCAATTAACTCTTTACCTGCTTTTCTTACATCTTCATTTATAGAGGGGGATGCTGAGGTTCAAAGAGGAAAGTGATCATTCCCTCACTGACACAGAAATGAATTCAACCACTGCAACTCCTCATGTCAGGGTCATTTAGCAAAACTGTGAAGCTCAGCTCTGTTAGAGCGTGGGGCTGCTGAGTCAGTACCTCCTAGAAGGATTTAGTTTCATTATGAAGCAGGTTCCTGGAGAGGAGGTGATAACACGCTCATCCAGAAGTCAAAGTGAGATGCTTCTGTCATGGATAAAGAACATAAAAGTACGCCAGAACATTCTTTACAGTGCAATAAATCCATAGCAAAGAACTAAAAGGCATAACAATTCCACCCACAGACTCTAAGTCCTGATTTTAGACAACTTGGAGGTCATCAGCAGACCTGCGCTCTCATTTAATGCACAAAATGAAGCTTTTGGCTCTGTCCCAAAATGACGAAAAGAAGTGTTTGGCTCTGTCCCAATTCTCATCTGCTAAAGGGATGGGGTTGAGAGTAGAGTCCAACAAAGCCAGACTGTTGCGGACAAGGAAGACGTTCGGAGGGTTGCCATTGGCCTGTCCCTGCCTGCTGGTAGCTGAGAGTGGAGATCCCGGCACTCCTGCTGCTGGAGATGTCCTTGGGGCACTCTGATGAGCTCTAAAATTGTTTTCTTCCCCTCCAATTAATTAAACAGCTATCTACGGCATCCAGAGCAGCCACATTTTTAATCTAGCATGTCAAGGCAACCATCTGTCCTTCCTCCCTGAAGCTATAGGAACTCATCCAGTTACAGCTGGGGTAATGCGATCACAGAGAGATGGAATCACTCAGTTGGATAAACAGGTTGCTGCCCTGTGCTTTCATTCACTTTTAAGGGTGTTTTTCATCTTCATTCACATGCTAAAAGGCTTAAAAACAGGCACCCTACAAGAGTAATATACATCGGACAGATGAAGAACACCGTTCACAAATGCTATTAAATATCAAGAGGAGAGAGAAGACATGATGGGAGAGTCTTTAAAAATCAAGACTAACAGCCAGGGTTTATTCACAATCTTCTCTCTAAGCAAGTGGTGGCTTTGGAAAAGAGACTCAGGTGACTGTTCTCTCCTGTTGTGAGTTAGTGACCTGTTGTCTTGGTGGTGCTTTTGAAACCATGAAGTCGTATATACATTTTTTCATTCCTGGAAAGAGAAGAGATGCTGTGAAAGAGATGTTTCAGTGAGGAAGCAATGTCCTTTGGGCAAATTCCTCCACAGCCTGACCCTTTCCTCAGACACATTTCAATCAATTTGCAGCTTCTGATGTAAAATTCTGTTGGAATTTCCCCCCGCGGGTCTACTAGTGAGAGCCAATCTCCATCCAGCTGGTGGAAAAGCAGTAACATTCCCTCCATTTTATACACAAAGGATAGAGAAAAAGAGAGATTAAATCTCTGTTTACTTTGCTTGTTAAGACTAGTCTTGATTTTGACGTGGGGATCATATGGACCCACTGCTGTAGGTTCCTGCTTAGGTTGGTATTTGGGCTGGTAGCCATGATAAAACCATACACCTGCTGGGAAACTTCTGCCTGACTCCTCCAGCCTCCAGGCAAAGACCCTTCTGCATCACAGGTGGACCCAAAATCGTCTTACCTCTCTAGGCTGGCTCTAAGGGAGCTAAAAGTTTTAGGAGTCAGACTGAGCAGGCGCTCAAGCCTAAATTCAGGATTTTAACAAGTTAAAATCAGGGGAAGTCAATGTCAACATGTGTTTCAGACGATGTTAGTATTCCCCCACTCTTACAGTATCAGCTTTCTCAGCTACTGCGACAGTAAAAATCACATCCAGATGTCAGAGGAAATCATGCTGGTCTTTGTAGCGCTGGACTTTAATTCACATGAAGTGTGAAGTTAGGTGCAGAAAGATGGTCACGAATTCAGTTTCTCAGGAAGCAAGGAAAATACTTCTGGAAAAATATTGATAATGGGAAAATAAAGGAGAGAAAGTTGGAATAGGAAGGAAAGGGGGACTTAGAGAAGGAAGGTGAAACATGATCATCTAAAATTTCCCTGGAGAGCCCCAACAGCTCTTTCCCTGGAGTAGAAATTGGAGCTAGAGGCTGCCTTTTAGCTTGCTAGCCTTGGCTTCCCTTCAGCTCCCTCTATGCAGCCCTTGTCCAATTTATGGCGCTTGTGGAACTGATTAGTCCAGAGAGGAACAACCGTCTTGAAAAGGGTTATTTGAAACTCCAGCAATAATCACTTTATTCTGAATTCCTCTAGGACTCCAGAGGACAACTGCAGGTTTCAGCGTAGGGCAGGACCACTGCGTATACTAATGGCATCAACACAAAGCAGTGTCACTGGGTGATACGGTTCAGAGGTTTGGACACATGGAAGAAAAATGGTCAGGTATTTTACTAGAAATAAGTCTGGGGAGCCAGGGACAATTCTGGTCACATCCTGTCCACATCTGCTGGGTCCTGACTCTCCACATCATTTCAGAAAATAGCTAAAACCCATGAATACAGATGCTGTGACAGATGATTCAACACAGCCTGACTCCTCAGTTGTTCTGGTGTGAACACCAGTCCCTGTGGGACTCAGTCAGAAGGTTTTTCTTCTCCAAGGTATTGCTCTGTATTCAGGGCTTGCATGCCCTCTATAGAACCATTTCTATTCCAGCGTGAGAACAAGCCTGCAGCCAATGCTAGAAATTACCTTTCTACTTCCTTCACTGAAGAGGAAGCAGAGGTGAGAGAGCTCTGGCCATCATCACTCTTGGCAGACAGGATGTCGCTCTCAGTATCGAAATTCAGAATAAAAGCAAAGTTAAAAGGAGGGGGGGAAAGGAAACAGAGAGAGAAAAAGTGCTCGTGATTGATTGGAGTGATAAAAATCAGCCCAGGGTCATTTGGAACTTGGCCTGCTCCGAAACCCACCCTGGATCCACTCCAGATCCAGCCCAGGTGTGTTTGAAGTGCAACACAGCCCTGCACAGGCCTTGACCAAATTAATGTAGAACTGCACAAACTGGCCCTGGACCGCTTGGGGTTTGGCCCAGATTCCACTTGAAGGCACCTCTAATCTCCGAGGACCTGGGGGAGGCTATTCGTGAGAGGCTAGCTCAGGGGGTTCACCTGCCAAAATCATGACCCCATCCAGTTTTATTTTCATCCGAGCGGGTAACGGCGAGTTTTTTTCTTCTTTTTTTTAATGGAGGATAAAGGGAAGGGAATCATTTTCAATCCCTGCAGGGCGAACCGATGACATACTCCTTTACAAGAAGTATGAAGCCTCACGTGCTTTCCATTGGCACCGCTCTGGGCTCTGCCCTCCTGCTCTTTGAATCACCAAACCTCCTTGATTAATTCTGTCACAAGAGCGAGCGCAGCTCCAAGCAGGGGAAGTTAAACCGGCTGGACTTCATAAACACTTTTCCAGGCTCACAAATCTTTCGCTGGAGCTCAAAGAGAAATTAATTTGTTGCATAAATCTTAGGATAAACGCCGTGTTTGGGAGGCTTCCTGGTTTCGTTTTATGAAACAGGACTGGGCAGAGCCACAGGTTGGTCTTGCGGGACACAGGCTTGTTATGGAAACCCATAAGACATTCTAATTGCATTAAAACACCTGCCTTCAAGCACACATCAGAGCTGCAGGGTCAAACGCTTAAAATTTAGGAGATGTCAGAACTAAAGTCGTCGTGCAATCACGCTGGGCAAATAAGGATTATTAGGTTTTTTGTTTGCCTGCCAAAGCTGAAAACAAAAGGTAAACTTCGAATGAAAACAGATTGTTTGTTTGACTGGAGAAAGGGTTTGGAATCGATCCCTTGGAATTGTTTACCATGAGGGTGGTGAGACACTGAAACAGGTTGCCCAGAGAGGTGGCAGAAGCCCCATCCCTGGAAATGTCCCAGGTCAGGTTGGACCTTGGGACGCTGAGCAACCTGCTCTAGTTGCAGATGTCCCTGCTCCCTGCAGGGGGGTTGGACTGGAAGAGCTTTAAAGGTCCCTTCCAGCCCACAGCATTCCAGAGTTCTATCATTCTATGTCAGTATTTAGCTTCGAATCACAAAATAATTTAAATTTCAAAGATGACATGGAGATCATCTAATTCAACTTCTTTCCCATACTACTGTCAAAGCTCCCTCAGGCAGCAGTTCTTGCTCCAAAGAGTCTATGTAGTGAAGACAAGAGGGAAAGGAAGAATCGTCCCCTATACAGAAAGCAGAACCATGGGTGAACATTGTGACCAGCCTGCAGGTCCACTGCCCATCTGAGGGCAATGCCAGTGCATCACCTTAATATGAAATTCTCCCTTTATCATGCAGGAGATACAAGGCTGGAGCACAGCCAGGCTGCTTGCCTTTCTTTACATGAGCAAGGACAGATTAGTAGGTAAAAATTATATATTTTATTTACACCTAATAGTATAGCTGGGGGAAAAAAAGTGAATTTACAGATACAAGAAGCCTTTTTTAGATCTGGAAACGTAGAAAATGTCACAGCTAAACTCAAGTTGACAGGTCAGCTTAATGAGCTATAGATCCCTTAGACCATCTGACAGAAAAAGTAGTACTTGCCAGGTAGAAGGGCGGGGAGCATGATGGGGAGAGGAGGCAGCTGGTTATCCTGGTGGCCTTCTAGTACTTAAAGGGGGAAAGATGGAGAGGGACTCTTCATCAAGGACTGTAGTGATAGGACAAGGGTTTCAAACTGAAAGAGGGTGGATTTAGATCAGGTGTAAGGAAGAAGTTCTTCACTGTGAGCGTGGTGAGACCCTGGAACAGGTTGCCCAGAGAGGTTGCAGATGCCCCATCCCTGGAAGTGCTCAAGGCCAGGTTAGATGGCTTTGAGCAACCCGGTCTACTGGAAGATATCCCTGCCCATGGCAGGGATGATCTTTGAGGTCTCTCCCAACCCAAACCATTCCATGGTTCTATGACAGAGGTCAGAGTCCATACATTCTTGCACGAGAAATGTTCTCCCAAAGGTTGTAGATTGTTTCTCTTCCACCTTGATGGAGTCAGCTTATTTTCCTGCCTATCACCACACATGCTCCAAAGGTCTTCTGCCTTCAAACAACCGTTCTGTCTCCCTTCGGACCACGTCCTCATTCCATGTATACGGTCACTAGGATTTGGGGTTTGGCACCATGCACTTCACTTTACCATTTCTTCAGATGGCCAGGGTAGGAAGACTGAGCTAGTTCCACTCCTTTTTGACATCAGTGGGAGCTGGTGACCTTTAGGGAGATGTCTTCCCTTCACCAGGACATCAGAAGGCCATCAGAAAGCGTAGATCACTACTTGAAAGCCATTCAGCTTCTTGGTGGGGGGGGATTTATTTCCAGGCAGGGTCTGCAAGGACAATAAATATTTTTACAGCTACAATATGTTTAATTACTCCAACCAGAAGAGATCATGTGATCTTCTAAGCAGACTCACTAATCATATAGTCACCTTTTTAGAGAACAAAAGGTCAAAGGACCGCAGGGATGTGAGATCTTAGCCTGGAAAAGCAGACCCTTTATCATGAAAGAGCCAGGGCAGCGCATACAAAGATGTCATAGGTGTTGGGAGGGAACGAGCCTTTCTGACACAAAAAACAAAGTTCTCTATCACATGGAAACAATAGCTCGGTCCCATGTCAAGGCATCTGTTTCACCTTATGGGAACTGGACTTTTCTCATTCTCCATGGGTTCAACACATGAATGGTCTGGGTGGGTTTTGGTTTTTTGTTGGTTTCTTTGCTGGTGAAAGAACCCTGTGATGTGCACACAGCTACCCACATTGCACACCTGAAGGGGATGCTCCAGCAGCAGCTGGGATCCAGCCTTTGATCCAGGAAGTCTTGAACCTCCTGTCACCCCTCAGCTCTCTTCGACCTCTTGCTTAGCCCTGGGAACTCTAGGTGCTCAGCTGCTAGCAGATGATTTCTTCCTTCCCCAAGACTCTTGGAGGTTTTGAAATGAAACCTAAACCCAAGCAAAATGCTACACCTTGCAATGATTCTCCCATTTTTAGCAAGTTTAATAATAACATTTCCTGGCAATCATTGGGCCATCTGGAACAAGACACCTTGTAACCAGAAAGTTGAGGACATCTTGATTGTCTGTTTGCTATTAATGGTTTATTTTTTGTTTCACAGGGAAGGGTGGGGATAGGAATGCTGTATTTATCAGCCTGCGATGGCCTTGGTTTGGATTGTTCAACTCCCACATGCTTCACACTTCAGTAGATGGTGAAATGCCTCAATCATGTACCTGTTTCCTTTTGCAGTGCCTTCAGCCGGGAAAGCATCAGCTTTCTGACTCCTGTTATGACCTTGGACATACACAGCTAGTGGCATTTCGAGGGTCCCCACAAGAGCAGCTGCTTCCAGTGACAGCAGTGACATCCTTGATGACCTTCCACTCCACTAGCAAGGAGGGTATGGCTTGGCTGAACTGGATTTCCCACTGCTGAAATTCAAGTGCACCACACTGCCCTTCACCCAGTGCATCCTCACGATGTAATGAAGCCCATGAGCTGAGCTCATGAGAAAAGTTGTGTCAAGCTCCACAATCTGGATTTCTTCTTTATCAGAGGGCAGCAGAAAGGTCCTCTCTCTGAAGGTGTGTGATGAGGGAGAGGAGTGTAGGTGAGGAGAGGAATAAAGCCTGTAATGTTGGCTGATCTCTGTTTCCCTCCGTGTATACCCTGAGCAATCTGCTAATTCTGGAAGAGGTTACACAAAAGGGTTTGCTGCTGGGTTTCTGTCCTGTCATGACATCCTCACCTCTCCTGCCTCTGGATTCGTCCCACCCGTTACACACCCACCAGACGAGCCGAGGTCAGAGCAGCCCTTAGGAGACAGAGCGGTCGGTTCACACAGCGGTTGAAAGTACATTCAGAGGGCAACTGACTGCTAAGCTGTGTCAGCTCAGGATGTGCTAAAGCATGCTTCGTTACAGGGAAGAACCCTCCCTAGATATTCAGTCATGGGGGAATACTGTTTTCTAGATCCAAGCAAGACCCTGACAGCCTCTTCCAGACACACTATACCACCTCTCAAAAAAAAAAAAAAAAGAAAAATACCTGTCTGGAGGAGCTCTGGAGATGGGTCTCTAGATGGATATACCAATGCAATTCCAGCCTGAGTTTGTAAAGTCAATGGAGTTTGTAAAGCAGACTCTAACCACATGGTTTAAGGAGAGCATAGTAAACTCATTCACGTAGTACAGCTGCCCATTGGGACATATAAATGTCAACCCCAGCTAAAGAAACAAAGACACAGGAGTTAACGGAAGAATTGACATTTGGGTCGCAATCCTGGTTGTGGGCACCATCTCCACATCTCCAGCAAAGCTCACAGGCTTCTCTGCTGGACATTTTCCCTCTGGGCTGGGACTCTCCAGGCAGCCCAAGGGTATGGATTTCCTGCCCTCACCACAACCTTTCCGCTCATTCCAGATTTAAGCATTTAGACAGCACTCTGCTTTGTTTTCTTCTGGAAGGAGGTGAAGAGAAAAGAGGGGGAGAGGTTAGCACACCCATTGTGAAATACTGAGATATTAACTCAGAAGCAACACCAGATGAAAGGCAGAGAAGGAACTTGTGTTATTACAACTCGCGAGAAGCTTTGGCCCTGCAAGAAAGCCGAGTAATGACATCACATCCCATGAATTCCTACTTGCTGATTATTTATTTGCAAACACATTTTCTGGCCAAGATAAAGCTGGGTGACAAATGGAATCAATACTCTGACCCCAAATGACTCAGAAATATGTGGGTAAAAATACAGCTCTGTTTAAAAACAACTGCATTTATTTTGGGAGAGTGGCTGCTGTGTCGCACAGCACCAAACATCACGACACAGACGAGCAGAGCACCCATGTGTTAACAATAACTATTAACCCCATAGAGCTTTGTTCGCTGCACGGAGTGGCCCAGAGGAAGACGTTGCACACGAGAGACCATGCAACTGAGGCACGGAGTGGGAAAGCTGCTCGCCCAAGACCACACAGTCTGGAAACAGTCACTTCTTTGCCCTCCAGGGCAAGCGGTTGTCTTTGCTGAAGCAGAATTCAGCCAGTAGTGATTGCTTATGGAAACCCCACTCTTAATTAAAAGCAGGCACCAATTTGCTGTTGATATTTTTATTAGATGCGTTGTTCCAGCCATGATGATCCAGACTCATAGCACATGGCAAGCTTTAAGCAGCAAGGTAATTTCTTTTGCTTTCCTGCCTGTGAGTGTTTCTCCCCACCTCAATGAAAAACCCTATAGAACACACCCACTTCGATCAAAATTTTGTTTCTTCTTCACCAAAAACCTCACAAGTGAAATCTCATCGATGCAGCTGGAAACCAAGAAAATCTTTAGCTGAAAGTGGAGGGAAAAAAAAGGACGAGGGGAGGGGAGAAAGGAGGGGGTCTAACTGACAAGTTGAAGTTTTCCACTGAACGTCTTGCCAAAGAGGAATGTTTCATTTCTGTTTAAAAGGCTTCCAAGCAGGTCTGCTCTTAATAAGTATAGCTTGCAACGTGCCCCACAGAACTAATTCTTATGGCAGCTCTCTTCTCCTCGCAACATCTGCTTGCAATGGCCCAGCTGCGTCAAGAAGCTGTGAGGCTCGTCCTTTCAGAAACCCATCCTGCAGCGTGTGTTTTCCTGGCTGTGGCTTGTACCAGCTGGGAGACAGGGACTGGTGGCAGAGACACAGGAAAGGAGGAGGAAACTGTGATGATCCACAACTCCTTTCTCTGAAGGGTTGGGAGAGTTGATTGCAACTTTTGAACATCCAAGTGGAGCAGGGGAACAAGGCCAGGTGAAGGGTCGTTGACTTGTTGGAGCTCTCCTGGTAATTATCATAGAACAGAATCATTGAATCATGGAATGGTTTGGGTTGAAGGGACCTTCAAAGCTCATCTAGTCCAACTCCCCTGCAGTGAGCAGCAACTAGAGCAGCTTGCTCAGAGCCCCAAGGTCCAACCTGACCTGCAATGGTGCCAGGGATGGGGCTTCTGCCACCTCTCTGGGCAACCTGGGTGAGTGTCTCACAAACCTTAGCGTAAACAATTTCCTCCTTCTCTCTAGTCTGAATCTCCCTCTTTTAGTTTAAACCCATCACCGTTTGTCCTGACTCAACAGGCCCTGCTAAAATGTCTATCCCCATCTTAATTTGTCTGGGGATGATGCTCCAGCCTTGCCAGCACTTTTCTTCTCTTTTAACAGCATATTCTTGAAAGATACTATAGCTGTGATAGACAGTTCAGCTTTCCTTCACTATCACATTAGTCCTTGAAGATCATTTAGACTAGCCTATCTGGAAGCCCAATCAGTAAACTCTGTGTCCTTCTGGGAGCTCTCTAAATACCAAAGTGAGTCCAGATTTGAGCTAATCCATTCTCCCTGCTGTTTATACAGGTGGTCATTGTCAGGCACAGGGTTAGCTTGGCCAAAAGCTCTCCAAAAAAGCTCAGCACAGCCAGGATGAGTCAGTTACAGGAGGAACTCACCCTGCCACATCCTAGTCCACCACCTGAGCACATCACGGATGCTCCAGGATGGATTCAGCTCCAAATGTCACCAGGGTAGATGTTAACTGCAAAGCTCCCGTGGAGAGAAGCAGGAAATGTTAGGGGCTAATTCATACGTCCTGCTGGAAGTACCTGTGACGGGTTGAAAGAAATCGCACCCTTGGCTTCATGAAATGTATTGATTAAGTTTCCGTAAAAGGGTTCCAGCTCAGGCACAGGCTTCTGTCTTGTCAACATCCAGATTCAGTGAGGATGGATCCCGCCTGTTGTCTGTGGTCGACAGGGCCAGCAGTGCAGGCTGAGAGGATATAGACTGCAGGACTCAACAGGCCTATACCAACGCTCCAGCCTGCTATTTACTTTGTGGTGTAGACATTCCTCCCATCTGGCACTGGAGACAAGGAGGGGGCATCGAGACAGGGAAAGCAGAGCCATCCTGTGCACCACCTATGAGGTCCCATTGCAACAGCACACAGAGTCTGTCAAGCAGGAGGCAATCGCCAGCCTCGGTTATTGCTCACACACACTCATCACTTTTCATCTTTGCAAGTTGTAGAGCGTTAAGTAGGGAACATATCTTGCCTCCAAATTTTTTGTGTTAGAACCAGGGTATATCACATCCAACGCAGATGTCTTTTCAGAAATGAAAATCTGCTGGGTTTGGAGGATTGTACTCCTCTCTTGCAGCCTGCGTCTACTATAAGATACAAATTCCTCTCCTTTATTGTTGGTTTTGGATGCAAACAGGATCGAAGATCAAATGCAAAGGGTCCAGAACAGTGTTTTTCCCCTAATCCACCAATTTCTTTGCACTTGGCAAAAGTAATTGGCAAGGTCACTCATACAGATGTGGTATCAGTGTCATCCCATGCAAAATATTGCACCTTAAAAAGAGGGACAAGGATGAAGGGGTATCACAGCCGTGTTCCAGTGGCACAGCCATGGGCATGGACCTTCCAGGGTCTCGCATCTGCTCATTTGTGATTATCCAAATCCAACCAAGAAGCATTAACCAAACAAGCTACATTAAATTCAGGACAGTTAGAGACACCAATGGGCAACTCCTGAATAAGCATCAATTGGGTGTTTTAGGCAGGTCACATAAAGACTAATCACAATTCCTCTTCTACCATGTGCTTTTTTATGTTCCTCTGCCTTTAGTTGGCTCAATCAGAAGATTGAACCTGAACTATTGATCTGGTTCCCTTTTCTGCTAGAGCTTGCCCATATGGCTTCAGACAAGTTTTTGACCACTGGTTTTTGATTTACAGGTACCTAAAAAGGTGGATGCTTGTCTACTGCAGTCACCACAATCTTAGGTGGCTTCATTTCTTTCTTCCTTCTCCTTTGGCTGAGTTGAGGTAACTTCAATTACCTAAATATTAAGGGTGAAATCACCATCAAGGGCAGGAGGAGATGATCCCAAAGGTTCTGCCCTGATCTCTGATATTGCCATGACCTCTGCTGCTGATCAGACCATAGAGGATCCTGACTTGGTACAAACCCTTTCAGCTCCCTGAAATAGAGGGATGCCAACCTCTTCTGACATTGGCTGGAGGATGAACCTTCTCAGACTGCATGCCCTGCTTTTAACTGGGGAAATGGTAAAGAGCTCAACTATTACAGCCAGATGTTGGGTATCACAGCTGGATATGTACTCAGCATTGCCATTTGTGGGAGATATTTGAGATTTCTGCATAGGAAAAGGGGAGGGGGGGGAGAAAAAAGAAAGAAGAAAGAAAAAATAACAAAGAATGAAGAAGAAAGAAGAAAGAAAAAAGAAGAAAGAAGGAAGAAAAAAGAGAAGAAAGAAGAAAAAAGAACAAAAAAAGAAGAAAAAAGAAAAAAGAAAAACTAAAAAAAAAGAAAAAAAAAGGAAAAAAAGAAAAATCTCCTCCACCTCCTTAGATCCACAGGCAAAAAAATCACTGCATTTAGTCCACCACTCAAGAAAGAGCAGCAGGGAGAGAGAAGGAGGAAACAATTCCTATTTGTAATAGCATGAGGGGCTTTGAAAACTCCAGGACTCCCTCCTGGAGTTGGGCTTTCAGGAGGATGCACGTTTTGCCCTTCCCAATTGTTAGCAACAGCACCGCACTTTTTCCACAGATGTTGGTGCTTAACCATGGAAGAGCTTTGACAAAGACTATCGTTTGTCTGACACAGCCAGGGAAGTCGCTCCATGACAGATTAATTTTCTCAGAGATTAGTAGGAGAAGAAATCACAGCCAAAGAACAAAGGAAAAAAGAAGATTGGCTGGCCCGCGTGAGTCAGCCCCGCAGATCGTTTATTCCAAGTTTAAATGTAGCAAAATCTGCCTCAATCTGCCTGCTTTTGAAAACCAGCATCGATATAATCTTTGCAACTGCTTGTATCAAACCACCACGCATCCAAAATAACCTGGAGACCAGTCCAAGCCCACTTCCTGTTGAGACACAGACCAAGTCCTTTCAAGTTTTGCCAGACCATAATACTATATAATTTACTATAGCTATAATAACACTCCAGCCTCTGAGCAGGGTCTGTGAGGAGTCCTACTGCTGAAGATACAGTGTCTTCAAAACACATACTAACGGCAGGGGAGGTGGACCCTGCTCTACCGACCCACCAGCTTGACTCCTAATGCAGTTGGCACGTCATAGATTCAAGATCATTTGCTTCTATGGACTGATTTTAATTGGATAAACTCCCTAATTTCCCCCTGGAAGGCATTCTTAAAATCATGAACGTACCACATGTTGACCCCCCTCTGCTCAAAGGCCAGAAAAGTGAGGTTTTTTATGACATTACCACAAAAGTAATAAGCAGTTACTCAGCTTGATGCCTTACAGGATTGAGCCCTCTCTACAGGATGAGGAATTAAGCCATGAGTAACCACAGACAGACCTTTACACTGTCTGCCAGGAATGACTTTCCTGATTTATTCGTTGGTTTGTTTTATTTTGACCTTTTTCCTCCCCAGGAACAGGTTACTATTTGACTTGAACTCATGAATCACCACCCCAGTGTATTTTTCGGGTGAGAAAGTGATTGCTCTAAGATGATCCAGCTAACCCTGATAGGCAAATCCCACTCCCATCCATAATTAATCCATCTGCCTATAAAGAGTTCAAGAGCTTGAATGATGGCAAAAAGGAAATTATCCTTCTGGACGCTGAGCTTGGTCTCCTTTGACAAGTGGGGAGAAGCACTGACCATTTCCAATCCAGCAGCATTTCAGCATCTGGTCAAGACGACTTTATTAGTGATTCTTGGCCACTATCTCTTAAGCTAACTGCACATTCCAGAAAAAGAGTGACATTAACAACAGTAACATGGCATCAAAGTAGCATGGTGGTGTCATGACATGCCTTCAGCTTCACTTTTCACTGTCCTGGCAAATGCCACTTGAAGACTTCTCCACTAGACTGGTTTTTAACTCTCTGCTTGTTTGAAGAGTGGACATCCCCAGGCTTCAGTGCCCCTCTGAGTAGTCAGGACTGTTGATACCCAACGGACGTGACATTTCATTTATGTTTCCTTCCTGAGGCTTTAAAGTCCATATAGTGCAGATTTCTTGCCTAGTGCTACAAAGAATCACACACTGGTGGTGGTTGGAAGGGACCTCTGGGATCATCCAGTCCAACCCCCCTCCTAAAGCAGGTTCACCCAGAGCAGGTTGCACAGGATGGTGTCCAGGCAGTTTTTTAATATCTCCAGAGAAGGAGACTCTTCCTGAAGAATATTCTCCCTAATGAAGTCACTGATAATCACTGAACAGTTTTGGTGGTGCCTACACCGGTGATATCTGAGACCAGACAGGTTGCTGGCACAAGGAGGGGTTACAAAAGAGTCAAAGCTCTTCATGTGCCTGTCCATTGAAGCTCTGGACTCAAATGTCAGGATTCCATGTTTTGTATCCTCCAGCAATTAAAAAAAAATTTCTTAGAAAGGTCCCGACCCCACCATGGCCTGGAAAAGGGAAGCTGCCCAAGTGGTTTTAGGCCACTCCTCCCTTCCACACGCTTTTTGCAGTGCATGGGAGTCCATATCACACAAGGCACTTCTTCATACAACAGTACAAAGGACCACGATGGAAATGTGTGGCCAACACTGGCGTTGGAAAGCAGCCTCTGGAGATCCTGGCCATACCTCCATGATGCTGTGGCAATAAATGACTGCCTTTTAACAGTAATTTAGGAGAAGCAGCAGATAAAGGAAGTAAAGCCAAGTCAGAGATCATCGTGTTCCCCAGCTGTGCTCACACAACCAAACTGTAAACCAGATCAGGGACTGGCCCATCATTTCACTCTGAGGTGATGCACTGCGTGTTCCCACCAGCACAAAGGGCTGATGTTTACAAGACAGAGTGAAGAGCAGGGGGAACAAAAGCCTGGAAGAAGAATACAGGTTCACGGAGGATCCCTCATGCCAACATTTCATATCACGTTAAATATAGACGCTTGCTGACGCCAGGGTTTTTTTTCTCAAGAGCTGCATACTTGTTTCTGCTGATTTCTTTAATGATTATTATTAAAATGAATTTTTTAACAAACATTTTCCCTTTTAAAGAAAATTCCAGTTTTTCCAACAAAAAGAATGTAAAGCGAAAGCAGCAATTTTTGTTCTGCTGGACAAACCCTTTCCCTGTCTTCCGCCAGTGTCAGAAAATGAAAACACTTTTCTCCAAACACATTTGGAGGAAGGGAGATCACAGGGTTAAATTTTCTTCTAAAATTCATAAGTACTCTTTAAGAAAGCCCAAATAATTGCATGGGGAAAAAATGTTAAATTGTATGAAAAAAAGTCATTCCTTTCAAACTGCTTCAGGAAACGAGCTTATCTTAGAGCCAATTCTGCTAGTTAGCAGCGGAGTGGCTGATATTTCTGTCATCACTGCAACGGCTTTAGGGAAAATGTCTGTGTCAAATTATGAATTTAATTTTACTTGGTGAACATCCTTCGTGATTGCAGCCTTCCTTCTGGAGCAGAAGCCTCCATTTTGTAGCCAAGGAGAATGATTAAAAAAAACCCCTTGATTTCCAGAAATAGATGGCGTTGGAAGCATTTGATGCTTTTGCTGAACCCAAGTAGGGTAGATTAACTGAGAAACTTAGAGACAAATTCAAGGAATAAAGGAGACAAGCACTGCATAGGCCAACTGGAACCTTGATTTAAAAAAAAAAAAAAAAAAAAGCTTTGACATAGACCTAAAGTTATTATAAATAAGAATCCACTAGAAAAAATGTAGGCACAGATGTGATAAAAAGCCCTGGAGAGGTATTCCTAAAAAACTGAGAACCTGATGGTGAAATTACAACTTGCAAATGACTTCTTCACTTCCCTGTTCCTTTGAACCTGGCAGCATCACAGTGTGATAAACGATCTCCAAGTACTCCAAAAAGGGGAGAAAGAGAAAAAAGCAGATGAAATTGTGTGCACAGAAACACAAATCCCACATGCAGTGGCTACCAACACAATCCAAGAGAGTGCCCAACGCTGATACTGTCAGACCTCAGAGTGCAGGCAAACACAGCACTGGTGTTTATGATCTCTACGGTTTCATTTATTGAAGGTTTTTCAAAATGGATTGGTTTAACTTCTGCCAGAAATTATTTAGGCGGAGCTGGTCCTGCCTTGGGACCATGGATGGATGACTCAGTTTCTCCAGGATCCTCCCAGACCCATTTAAGTGATTACTTCTCTGAGGAAACACCATGTAGAGCAAATGAACGGGCTCCAGGATGAAAGCAAATTGGACATTTGAGTCGCATCCTTCACTGAAGTTGGGTTAAATTTTAATTAATTTAATAATTAATTAACAAAGGGGAATGTAGTCTCAGCCAATTCTTTCATCCCTCAGTAGCATGGGATGGAGGCCAACAGATAAAAGTGCTATTCACTTGACAACTCTCATGGGTCCCAGATGGTTAGAGAGCAGGAATCTTCTTCAGACCTCCAGACTCATTGACGTGATGGTGGTACCTCCAGGTGGTGCCTTCAACCCGTGGAGGACAGATGTTTATGACAGTCTTTTAGGAGAAATGAATGACACTTCTTAGGAGGTTATGTTTATATGTTTACAATTGCCTTTCTTATTATCATCGACCATGAGTTAGTGTCAATAAAGAGTAGCAACGATGGGAGGAGCGTGGGATGACTTTGCCCTTGAGTGTCTCCACCGTTGGGCTGTTAAGCAGCATTTACAGGATACACTGACCACTCAAACCACTTTGTCTCCACATTATTTCTGACCTGTGCAGGGTGTGGGCCAAAAAGGAGGTAAGATAAAAAGGCAGAAATACTTTACCCAGCCAAAATGAACATGCAAACACATGGTGAAGGGTGAGGCAGATTTACACCAGCTGCCCTGCAAATGCCATCAGAAGTCCTGAAGGCTGCCAGAGGTGAAGTAACTTTGCTTTGACTTGACACCAAGGCTATGCAGCATCTCGCAAATTGCATCAAATACCCAGAATCATTGTCCTGTGCTCCTCAGTATGAGCCTGTTTCTGGCTGTAGTAAGAGAATCAAATTGTTGTGATGCTGGTGGGAGAAAGAGGGGAACAGACAGGAGCGATTCCATCAGCGGGAGTCGTGCTCATGGCAGGAAGACATTGATTGGTGTGTTTAATGCATCTTCCCTGTTTAATGGAGGCAATAGAGAACAAGAGCAGCTTCAAATAATGTCATTTTGAAAGGTAATGGGAACAATAATTTTATTATCAATAAACTCTAAAATGGTACAGCGCTGTTAAGGGAATCTGAAACGCAGGTTGCAACCTTTCATATCACTGTGACACTTTATCTGAAGACAAGCAATTACTTCATCAGTTCTAACAACAGGCAGATCTTGTACAAATTGGTGGGCAGAAAACATCGCAAACCACTTTACCCCCATCAGAAAGGCAGCTGAAGAGTCTTTGTGTCCATCTAACTTTCCAAAAGATAAGAACAAGCGATAGAGTAAGATAAAGACCAGGAATGGATGTGAATTGAGGACAAACAGCTACCCTGACTGTGAGCCACCTCTCTAATGTGTGTAAATAGGATCTTAATCCCCATTTAAAACTGGGTTCAGCACCTACTGAGTGCACAACTATTAATCCACTGAGGAGGACTGGCGAAGTGTCCAGAGATGGCCCCATGTAAATGCAAAATTATGCAAACAGACACACAGACTTCCGTGACTGAATACAGTCTTTACAGCATTGACAATCATACTCATGAGTATCAGCAATTCTCGACATATTCATACGCCACCGAGAGCAAACCACCATATAACACATGAGTCAGTTTGTAAAGATTTTCTGGGGCTGTGGAGTGGCACCCAAATTTACCTGCCACAAGAAGAGACCTTCAAACTGTGGAAAACTTTTGAAGAGCATTCCCCCTAAACCTGGAGCTGGTTTATCATCTGCTAAAACCCGGTACAAATCCACTGACTTCCAAGGAGCAGCTGTAGTTTCCCACAAAGGAAGATGCCTGTGGGAGTTCCACTTGCACTCCCAAACTGGATCTACCAAGTTCAGAAATGCACTTCTCCATAGGGTTCCGAGTGGCGTGGGACAAGCTGGAGATTATTGGTGTCTGGTGCTGGGTTCCTGCTCCTCTGTGGATGCCCAGGAAATCTATCAGTTGTTTTTTACTAAGCACAGTTGAGTAAGCAACAACCATTAAGGCTAAAAAAGGTGACTGACCAGGCTGAAACATTGCTCTACATGCTCCAGTCATCAAAAGTTGCTTGATAAGCAGCAGAGATGTTCATCAGTCTGCATGTGGAAGACAACCAGAGGCAGCTCCAGAGGTAATTCTTCTGAAGAATACGTCTTTCCAGCCTATGTTAACTGGCAAAGGATGAGATTTCACCACACAGCCCAGCCAAATCTAACAACAGGACAGCCAAAGGCATGGTCCCTCTCTCCACCTTCCCCTTCTCTCATCAATTCCTTCTCATGGATCTAGTAATCATGCAATCAAAAGTGAATCAGCTCTAGCTGATCTGGAAGAAAATTAAAGGGAAAAGAAAAAGAAAATTTTTCCATCAAGTCAGCCCATAGACACACTAATGTGAGCTCCAGCACATGGGCTGGGAAGTACATAACTGGCAACAGAGGGAGGCAATCATTCCTTCCTCCGTCAGCCAACCTGGACAGGCTTGGCTATCAATGGAAACCACAGGTTTTGAGGGATAAGATGAGCTGCCCTGATACTCCATCAGAAACGGAAAAGATAAAAAGACATTAGAATTCAGGAAATCCCAGAAAGAGGAAAAGATGTATCCTGGGCTGCATCAAAAGGAGCGTGACAGCAGGTCAAAGGAGGGGATCCCACCCCTCTGCTACGCTCTGGGGAGACCCCCCTGCAGTCCTGGGTCCAGCTCTGGACTTCTCAGCATAGCAGAGACATGGAGCTGCTGGAGTGGGGCCAGAGGAGGCCACAGCAATGATGGGAGGGTGGAACCCCTCTGCTGGGAGGAGAGGGGAGAGAGTTGGGGATGTTCAGCCTGGAGAGGAGAAAGCTCCAGGGAGACCTTAGTGCAGCCTCCCAGTACTTAAAGGAGCCAATAAGAAAGATGGGCACAATCTTTTTAGCAGGACCTGTTGCAACAGGACAAGGGCTGATGGTTTTAAACTAAAAGAGGGGAGATTCAGGCCATCCAATGCATGGATATGGTATTGGGGGCATTATAATCCTGCCATGACTGATGGCATGAAAAGGGAGGAGAAGCAACACCAGACTCTTTCCAGGAGGTGTAGGTGCAGAGGCACAGGGTGGGAGGAGATAAACAAGCTGGTGTCACTCTAAGTGCATGTTCCTCTGCAGGATTAAAGAAACAGCTGAGAGATTTGCCAAGTGCAATCTGAACTAGAAGCATGCACAAAGACAAAATTAACCGGGTATCCCATGACGTCATTTCAAACAGCCACTTTCCTGGCTGAGACAGAGGCAGATAATTCCCCGAGTCCAAGTCTGCACATGAAACTTCACTGAGGCATCTGCTGTTATCCTTTTGCTCTCTTACCCTTCCCTCCAGCTTTACCCAGGTCCTAAAAACATCCAGGAGGCAATCAATGAGGTGTGAATATTTAGCTTATAAAGCTGCTCAAGTGTGAAGGGTATCCATTCAAAGAGCTTGGGAAAGCAGCAGTGGAAAGTTACTTCCAGGTTTACCGTCACTGAGTTGCTGCTCTTTTGGATGCTCCTGAACTGTATCAATGCACCCAATTAGTCAAAGAAGTCATGTATGGGCTTTGAAGTGAAGGCCCACCAGACACGCTGCACTGGGCATGAACCTATGTGCTTGGAAAGCAAAAATGACATTAATCACCAGATTTTCCTCTGAGTTCTTGGAAGTGCTTCACGTACCACCAGCCGTTCAGAAACCTCTGGCTCTCCTCAGCCTGAACCAGGAGGTCCAGCTGCCCATAGCTGTATCTCCACTAGTTGATGAGATGTACCAAGGCCATCTCTGGTCCTGTGTGCCCTCCATCACACCCATCAGTTGGTACAACACATCCTGCACCCCCATTATTATTCTATTTTTATGGTGGCCCTTCTGGAAGTTGTTCTTCACCCACATGAACCTCCAAACTATGTCTGGGAATTGCCTGGAAAAACTGTGCTTGACCTGAGCCAAAACCAAACCAGATGCTGCTGTGGCAATTCACCAGTATAGGCAGTTGTGAGCCTGGTGACAAGTGACGTGATACGGCTGACATCAGCACGGCCAAACTCCCTTTTTCCACCAGAAAATTTGGCTTCCTTTACATAGCACATTCTTGGTGCATGCTAAGTTCTTCTCCACGTGCAGGCAATTAATGGGACATGTCTAGGAGACCACAAGTTGTTTTGGGTCAAAGCTGTGCTGCAGAGCACACTAAGTATTAAACAGCATCAGTGAGCAAGTTCCAGATCTGGAGCCTTGGTTTTGTGTAGTTTACAAGTATTTCCTAGAAGCTGTTGCTACCAAAAGATTTTACACTTCATTATGTCAATAGTCCTAGCGAATTCCCCAGGGCTTCTCACAGAGTCTGAAGACAAAGAAGTCAACAAATGCCCAAGAAAGACTTTACTCACGGTGCATCGCGCTGTGTTTTGAGTTTTCTGTCCAGGCTGTTTGGAGTGGGAAACTTCCAGTTAGAGAAAAAAAAAGTAAATTAATTAAAAGTTTGAAATATCACCATGTTTTGTGAAAGCAGAGAGAGAAAGGTTATGATATGCTGCCACCAAAGAGGTTTATTTGAGGAGATATCTCCAGTCCTGTCCCCAACATCAGATCAACGCTACTAACAAGGATAAAACTGGTAATAAGAAGAAAATTAAATTGGCATCCACAAATGGAGGCTGGATCTAGAAAGAACAGGACTCATCCTGGGCGGTTTTGGCCATCTAAAGGTGGCATCTTGTCTACACTTATTATCTAGTGTTCTCCAAGAACGAGACATTGCCTTCAGAAGGTGATCCAGGCCATCACTGCCACACGCTAATTTTAGGGCAGAACAGGCTGCCCTCCAAAGCCCCTGGTCTCTCTCTATTGGCTTTAGAGGGAACTTAAGGAGCTGCTGTTGACTGGATGCCCCAACATTTAGGCTGCTGCAGTTAATGGAGATAAATCCCACCCATGGAGACCAACCAGCTGGTTCCTTCTCTGAGGCTTCTCACCACTTGTGTTGAGTCCTCTCTCTGTGGCATTTCAGTCACGGACATAACACAACATCTCAACTGGAGGCTGCTGCTTGCTGGAGAACCACAGAATAGCAGGCCACAGGGGGTTGGCGTGTGGATGCCAGAGCCTGCAGTGCCATGAGATCACTGCAGAGGGTAAAGCAGGGTCATGCCATGGATGGTCTTAACCATCCAAAATCTGAATCTAGCATTTTCCATTGCTCCCTTTGCTGAGCCTGCAGAGTCTGAAGGCAGAAGGGGAAAGGCAGAATATCCCAGCAGCTGGTCCATCATTCCACACAGCTCAGCCCAAGCCCCATGGTAGAAACTGGAATGGATTCCCAGAGCAGGATTGTACCCTTTGGATGAGGGATGTTGCTCAGCAGTCCTGAAAGACAAGGACAGTGGGGGAAGGACTGAAATGAAAGCATGATCCTGTCTGCACCTAGGACTGACCATGTGCTGCTCTTGGCCGTAGCTGTTCTTGAGCTGTCGGCATCCTGACAAGGCGTCTCTGTAACCTCTGGGGTGATGTAATCCTGAGGAGTGTGTTTATGGTATTTGGGCTATATGTACATCTGTTTTGACTCTCATCAAGGAGCCTTTATGCCAGTCTGGGCTTAAGAAGGTGGGAAGGTTATCCTGTGCTGAAGCAACAAGTCCCGTTTGAAACAGTCCCTGTCTCATCTTACCCAGGACTGCAGACAATTACACAAGCGCTTTGCAAACCAGTCCTGCAACCTTCTGCTCTTGGCAGCAGAGGTCTGCCTATGTTAGCAGTGGGAACACATTCTGTTCCCGTATCTTCAGAGACAAACATTTCCAAGGTAAAGTCAAATCCAACAGGAAGTGTGGTTCCTCAAGCCACAGAATGAGCCAGTCGGTTTGGGGCAGATAAAGCCCTTCTATAGGAAAAGGCTTCATTCCTCTGGCAAAAAGTCCTGAAACACTTTACCATCCCATACTTTTGGAAAGCCAGTGAAGACGAGTGTGCAGTTAGCAGAGGACAGGGGAGAGACCCAAAAAGATGTTCCCAGGAGCTATGGGACTTGATGAAGGCTGGAAGCTCTGGGAGGTTCCAGGAGTATCCTCTGCTTTGGGAACAGCTTGTTGTCCATATTGAAACTACAATTTATATTGTGGGAGCCTCTAAAATCACAGAATTTTTTGGGTTGGCAAAGCCCTTTCAGCTCCTCCAGTCCCAGCGTTCTCCCAGCACTGACAGGTCCCCACTAACCCCTGGCCCTCAGCACCACCTCCACAAGGCTGGGAAACCCCTCCAGGCATGGGGACTCCACCACTGCCCTGGACAGCCTGTCCCACAGCAAGATGACGAGGAGGAAGGAAAAGTGGAGCACATGGCATTAGCCCTCAAGCATTTGAGGTCTGATGCAAGGAAAGCAAAGGAAGAATTTTTGTCCTCCCTACACAGATTTGGGAAGTAAAGTCCAGAGAGGGATTAAGCTACATCCCAAGTGGGTAACTGAATCCCCATCACCTGAAACTTTGTTCAGTGCCATTATCAGAAATCCTTTTTCCTTCTTATCTAAGACTGTTTAAAGAGGAAAAAGATGAATGCCACAAGAATATCCCTCCAAAGGCAAAAAAAAAAGAATTTTTTTTAAGTGTCAGGGACTTTGTTCACCATTTTTTTACAGTGGGACATAACTCCACAGCAGGGCTGTACTGGCTTTGCTTTGGTCCAGTTCAGCAGAACCTGCTGTGACTGAAATCACAGATAGGTCCGGAAGTGATGGTTAAAAGCCACTTTCAATAACCTTTGCTCCCCACCTTTGCTGTTCCCTTCCTCAGAAATACACATAAATTTTGGTACAATACACTTTTCATCTCATTGGCACAAGACAGCCCAGGAGAATATGTCCAGAGAAAACTTTGTGCACAGATACCTGTTCCCTGCTCTCTGAGCTCAAGGACCCTGGGAGATGTAGCCTTAGCAGAGAAGCTTATCCACCATGAAGTGTAGCAACAGCAACTAACCACACTAACAATTCTGTGAATCGCATGAGAAACATATCAAAAGGGAGATCTTTGGGGTTTTCTCTCAAATTGGACTTTTCACGGTGAAAAGCAGACATGATTTGGAAAACATTATCCACAAAGACTCCAATTTTGCATTGGAAATATCCAGTGCTGGCTGCATGCCTGAAGTTGAGTACGTGAGGATTACCCTGTCTGTCACCAGTTCAGTATCAAAGATGTGGAAACCCTTAATGAATCAGGACGTAAGAGGAGACTCAGATCAGAGAGAAGGAAGAAATGTTTGACACTGAGGGTGGTGAGACCCTGTCCCAGGTTGCCCCAAGAGGTGGGAGAAGCCCCATCCCTGGCACCATTGCAGGTCAGGCTGGACCTTGGGGCTCTGAGCAACCTTCTCTAGTTGCAGATGTCCCTGCTCACTACAGTGGGGGTTGGACTGGATGAGCTTTGATGGTCCCTTCTCACCCAAACCATTCCATGACTCTATAAGGAGCTGGACCCGGGGAAGGAAGGTGGGGATGCAGGAACATCCCACTCAGCGCAAACACAACAGGTATAAGCCACTTGCCTTTTGTTTTGTTATCATCAACCAGCCAAGGGTGCAGTTGTGCAAAATGGAATAAGCCAGAGCAGACTCAGCCTGTAGTCACACCAGGCTGGGGCTGTTGGTTACCCCATCTCTCTCACCTCCAGTTACTGGGCCTCATTATCCTCTCTTGTTGCTGTAATTCAAGTATAATTCCAGGGAAGTTCAACAGAGACTCAACTTTGGGAAGATGTTGGAGACTGATCAGGATCATTTCTGAAGCCACTTGCCACAGAAATGCTGTAGCATTTCTTTAGCTTCAAGTCTAGACTTTTTCTATTTCTGCTGTGTTGTTTTGAACATAAAACCAGAGTGCAATAGTCAAGGGAAGACTATACCATCCCATTTTATATTTATGGTCTCCTGGCCACCAGCCGAGCAAGCACAAATGTGTCTGATCTCAAAATAACCCTCTGACAGCTCCTACTTTATTTTTTTATGGCCATTAGTTGTTGCACAAATGATTTCATTGATTTGAACACAGTGGTTCCCAAATAGAGATAACAAAGAACCAAGTGAAGCCTCGTAGAAAGCAGGTGAATCAGTCATGCCTGGCACGATGGAAGTTGAGACAAAAGATGACACAAAACACCATGCCAAAAATAAAAGAGCCCTCTTGGGTCACATGATTCTCCTGATATGGGCAAGACTCCCGGAGAAGTAGCACAATTATAGAGTACACAAATCTGCAACAGGAAGAAGACTTAAAATAAAAAGGCAGAAGAGAGCTCCAGTGGTGTGTGGAAGTGGAAGATAGATTTAGACATGTTCAAAGTAGCTACTCAGTGCACCTTTTTCTTAGTGATGGCGAATGACCCCTGGATGGGACAGGTTATCCCTAGAAATGTGGGCTTTGTGTGACATTTTTCATTTCCTCTGAGTCCTTTTTTAAAACACCTCTGGGAAAGAAATGAGAATTATGTCCTTGAAACCAAGGGTCTGGTGCCGGACTGGGTGACATCTCCAGCATATATCCTTCAGCAGCCCAGATCATCCTATGGTTTACTTATGATCTTACTAACCAAAGTCAACAGACAGAAAGTCTTGATTATCTGCTGGTCCAGGTTTGTACAAAGAGGGTGAGAATTGGTTCTACCACCAACACAGTAAGTTTTATATTCTCTTTGCAAAAATGCAAATTATCACAAAGAGCGAAGCCCGTGCTGCCTCTCTGCTCTGTAACTGCTCTCCCTCAGGCAGTGCTTTTTATCCCATATTTCATAAAAATCCATTTCCTAAAGGAGTTTATGCCTCCACTGCAAAGTTCCTTCTGGTGATGAGACCCAAACATCCTGATGCATGTCTGACATGTATGAATAGTTTTTGGGATATTGATAGGAGCAGAGAAGTCTGAAAACAACAGACCTGTGGGAAGAGCTAAAGGAGATGGGAAGAACAGAAAGAAGGGGGGAAAAAATTTAATCTGGAGACTATTCTTCCTTTCGCATCCAATGTGAAAAAACAACCTGGGGAACATAAGGTTTTCAACGCACATTTAAAAAACATGGGCTGCACATGAAAACCTGGAGAATGCCAGGGAAAAAGTAAAGGAGGAGAGAAAAGAGAGCGTGAGAACTGCTCCGGCTCCTCCTGAACACTGGGGGATTCAGAAAGGTCCGAAACCACAGCAAAGAGCCAATGATGAGGAAAGCCACAAGCACGTTTTGAGCACGGCCAGCTCCACTCGAAGGAGATTAGCAGCGCCGATAGGTAATTGCAGAGTGAAATGCCTGCCATGTGCCACAAGGCTTAAGCTTCCCACGGGGGCCTTTTCCAAAACAAAATGCAAACAAGATGAGCATGCACAGCTCTAACATGCTAAGCAGGGAGAGAACAAGGACTGAGTCACACCTTGGACCCCTGCTAAGCCAAGAGGACAAACGGTCCACACAGGAGAAGCTCATCGGAGCTGGATGTTGAACGAGGTATGAAAAAGGGCTGGGAGGAGAGATACAGGTATAAAACTTCAGCAAATTTTCACAGAAACACAAAATCATGGAACCGCTTGGGTTGGAAAAGCCCTTTCAGCTCCTCCAGTCCACCCGCTCCCCCAGCACTGACAGGTCCCCACTAACCCCTGGCCTCAGCACCACCTCCACATGGCTGGGAAACACCTCCAGGCAGGGGACTCCAACACTGCCCTGGGCAGCCTGAGACAGGCCTGGACAACCCCAACGAGGAAGAAATTCTTCCTCACGGACAACCTCAACCTCCCCTGCAACAACTGGAGGCTGGTTCCTCTCATCCTGGTGAGAAGAGACCGACCCTTCGCTCCAACCTCCTGTCAGGGAGTTGTCGAGAGCCAGAAGGTCTCCCGTGAGCCTCCTTTGCTTCAGGCCCAACCACACCATGTTCCTCAGCCGCTCCTCAGTGCACTTGTGCTCCAGACCCTGCACCACCTTCATTGCTCTTATTTGCAAAACAGTCTCTGTTCTGACACACATTTTGTGTTTTCTTCCTAAAGAAAAATGGAATTTGGTCTGAAACAACTCCCTTGCTGGCAGGACTCATGGCAAGCATCATATATCTCAATTAAGGAACAGAAAATGCGACTCTATCAAAGTTTGAAGAGGGTGGATTTTGGTTTTCTCTACTGAAATCCTCCCAGTGTATGTCATCCCTCTGCGCATGAAACTCTTTGGCAACAATGTAGGGCCCATTTACAACATGTCCCAGTCCGCCAAAAGCTTTGCTCACTGCGCTTTTACTGTTAGTTTCCTTTATTTTTGCCCTGTTTATATTTCCTGTAGCAATTCAAGACTTTATGAGGTGCAGGAATGACAGAAGAGTGATTTTTTAATTGCATCCCTCTTCTTGCTTTCCTCTGTTTCTCTTCTTGTTTTACTTGCCTCTAGACATTGGATATTTCTTACATCTGAGGAAACTCAATAAAGGGAAAACCAAGAAACAGAATTTCTTAGGAAATGAGTATTTTAAAACCCAGTCTATTTTTAAATGAACTCTATAAAATCACCTATGAAAATAACCTGAGATCTGTCATGGAAATAACTTCTCGACTTGCCTCAAAATGAAGTTATACAGAATCCGGTGAAGGTTGTCAACAATGCACAAGGCACAACCTGACACCATTAATAATTAATCCTCTGAGTAATTAGACAGCTCTGCTGTCTCGCAGGCAGGCAGGCAATGCTTCCTGGAGCTCAGGAACCCCTCCAAATGAGGTGGGCAGCCAGGGGTAATATCAGCCTGATCAGGATGGATCCACCAGATGGACTAAGACCCACCTCAAGGAGACATGGGATGGCTTTGTCCCTCCTCCTGCCAGGGTGCTTGAGCTGTTTTTGCTTCCAGAGCTTTGCCATATTACAACAGTCTCTACTCACGTCTCAGCTCCTCAGCCCACCACAGAGACACATGTCCGTTGTCACATGCATCAGCTTCATTTCATGGTCCCTGAAACACCCCAAGGAACAGCCCCACGTCTGCAAGCTGAGGTCCTGTACCTGAGGTGGAGTCTTTTGTCTTTCCAGCAAGGAGAGGAGAAGCCATTTTCAGGCAGGGCTACATTGTCCTAGTTTAGGCCAAATTTGGATGGCTTTGACGAAGAGGATAAGGTCCTTTCCTTGCATGTGTAATGTTTTGAGATCTTCAACAGGAAGGGTGATAAGAAATCACAAAATAGGCTTGATATGACTTCATCAACACACAAATACCTTCATCTTAAAACAGGATGATCTTCAACAATGCCAAGCCTTCTTTCCAGAAACTAATTTCAACCTTGATCCGGGAAGAAAGACACTTGAGAACAAAAGCAAATCAATACTCATAGGCCACAAAGCAAGAAAACAGTTAATTCCAATTACTTTTTAAGTGCAGCTGCATGAGTCAGGGCTCTGAGATGTCCTGATAACATCAGCACCCAGCTCCTTTTCTCCAGTGGAAAAATCCCACCACCAACGAACATTCTGCTGCAGCCCTGGTACCTGGGGACCAAAGCAGGAACACACAGGACAATCAAAACAGGGTCAGGAGGACTGCAATGGGGGAGATCAATGAGAGGGCAGTAGGAGCCTGGGTAGGAGTGACAGGGAAGACATAGCTACTGATCAAAGCCAAACAGGGACCTTCCACCATGGGGAGGGTGGAATTAGCTGGGAAGTCAGAGATGGCTTGGGAACAGGCAGCTTTGTCCTGGCTCCTGATAGCAACATGCCCAGAAATACAACAGGGGCATTATTGGCATTATTCTGACCAGGGGGACTGGGGGAAGAGAGATAAAAATAAATGTGTTGGCTTTCCACAACACTCTTAAAATGTGAAACAGCAGCCATTCCTTATTCTAAGTGCAGGGTGGTGCTGACTGTGGTGTGACACCTCCATGCCACAGTGTGCTAGATACTGTTTCATTAGGAGCCACTATGTACTGAGAGTCTCCTCAGGGTGTTTTAGATAGAGGTTTTAAAAATTATTCCCATGTGAAAAGCAAGTTTTCTTGGCTAAGCACCGAAAAGTCAGGAGATGCTGCAGCCATGGTTATTATTCCTGTTTCTAAAGCAGCAGGTCCACAAGCTTCAGTCAGTGTGTCCTTTATCTGTCCAGTTTGAGAAGATCTTGCAGTGTCTGGAGGTGCAGATGGCATTAACTCAAAGTAATAAGTCTATATATGTCCCACTGAGACCCACTGACAAACCCCATCACTGGAACCAGGCCAGTGCTGCTTTTTGCTACTCGGGTTCAAATTTATTCCAATTGTTCCTTCAAGCACCTTCCCAAGGCACAAGTCTAAGGCACTAGTCATGCTCTCCACCGGCAAGAGTCAGGCCAGAGCCACAAACAAAAGCAGGAGGTGACCCACCTTCTCCATTGCCCATGGAGGAGCACTGCAGTGAGCACAAGCCCCACCTTGACAACTGAAGTTGGAAGATGTGAAGCCACAAATCTGGGCCTTGACACATTAAAATCACCCCCTGCTGAACATTGGCTGCCAGTTTTACTTTTGATTGCCATCACCATAATAAAGCTCAATCGAACCTCCAACCCTATCAGACTGGGGAGGGATTGGCAGGCATGTGATAAGCAGAGCCTCCACCGAGGCAGGACTCCTGAGTGGGAGGAACTTGGCAAAGAGCAACACAAAATCCAGCATCGGACTCTGAGCCAATTCCAGGATATTAAAATACAAATAATAACACGCCTAAATTTAGCCTCCTATCTCCAAAGGTTGAAGTTATGGGGCCTGATGGAACAATATAGGCTGTAACGGTGCACTTCAGAGGGATGTGGTTTAGGCTGGCTTTTAAGGAAAAGAGCCTTATTTCATCACCAGCCATGAGTGTTTCTGTCTGTGCTACCCACTGGCCCATTCCAGGCACTTTCAAGAACAAAGTGGAAGCTCTCAAAGATACTGGGTTCCTGCAACACTCCTGAAAACAAGTGGCCGGGAGAAGGAGAATGGCCCCCCACCTCACCCCCTCCCCAGGAGGGAAGTCTGCAGCAGGGCTGAGCCCTCGTGAAACATCAGGGAACAGAGGTTTTAAACATGCACTTCAAGTCCACAACAAACCAGGCAGATTGGGTTTTGCTGTTGATGGAGCTGTTATCTTTAAAAAGAAAAATGAAATGAGAGCAGTAAATGGCCATGAAGGAGATGTTTACAACTTTTCTATTGTAAAGAAACATCTGCTAAGATAAAATGAGATTTCCAGTTCCAGCAGGGAGAAATTTTCTGCTGGGATAATAGAATCATAGGATCATAGAATGGTTTCAGTTGAAAGGAACCTTTCAAGGTCATCTAGGCCAACACCCCTGCCATGGGCAGGGACATATTCCACTAGAGCAGGTTGCTCAGGACCTCATCCAGCCTGGCCTTGAACGCTTCCAGGGATGGGGCATCCATAACTTCTCTGGGCAACCTGGGCCAATGCCTCACAACCCTCACAGCGAAGAACTTCTTTACATCTAATGTAAATCCACCCTCTGTCAGTTGAACCCATCACCCCTTGTCCTGTCACAACAGCCCCTGATGAAAAGCCCCTCCCCACCTTTCTCACAGCCCCTTTCAGCACTGAAAGGCCGCACTAAGGTCTCCCTGGAGCCTTCTCTCCTCCAGGCTGAACACCCCCAACTCTCTCCCCTCTCCTCCCAGCAGAGGGGTTCCACCCTCCCATCAATTGCTGTGGCCTCCTCTGGCCCCACAGAGTGCTGAGGAGCCCAGAGCTGGACCCAGAACTGCAGGGGTGTTTCCCCATAGTGCAGCAGAGGGGCAGGATCCCCTCTCTCGACTTGCTGCCCATGCTGCTGGGGATGCAGGCCCAGGGGGATGGAAGTCCAGCTCACACACAAAATCTGCCTTCAGTGAGTACCCAGATATAGAGCAAATTGCCACAAGAGGGGATCTAGAGACCAACAATTTCACCACAGGGATCCCACACCACGGGAGGTGTCAGCATTGTCACCCCTTTCCCAGGACAACCACAACCCCATATCCGCTGTGCCCAAGATGTCCAGGCAACGCAGCCCTTGTCCCCTCCCAGCCTGCCCGCTCCCTGCCTGATATATGGCCGCTCCCTTGGGTTTCTTCCTTACCTAAATGAGGTGCAATGAGATGTTGAGGGAGAGATGGAAGTGACCTTTTGCAGTGAGTCTCCCTGGGCAGGGCTGGCCTTTATGCGTGGTGGCTGCTTTGAGAAACCAAGCAAAACCTCACATGATTCTGTGACTCGGTCCAGCTCTCCTGGGTAAAGAGAGAGCGGGATAAAAACACTGACGTTTGTGACCAATGAGAACAAAAGCCGACATCTCCTACTAGGATGAAGCCTGGCCCAAAATATACCTGAATCACTACAAAGAGGGGGAAAACTTAAATCCTGTTGTTTTTGTCTTTTTTGACATGGAAGTAGCATCAATCACAGAGACAAGGCTGTGGCAAAGAGCCCCTCTCCCCATGCAGTTATTTACAAGCCGTGCGCTCTAAATAGCAGCCAAGGAGCCAGGCAGGAGGCCCGTCAAAGCCACCTCTGCGTTTTTAAGATTTCTGGCGGCATGCAGCATCCTCGGACTGCCATTTCTTTGTATGCAAAGTATCACAAGACTTTGGCTCCTGGTCTCGCTGTTGGGGTTACCTTCAACACCATCCACGGGGTGGTTTTTCTGGCTCGTGTTACAAATATATTCATGCCATGCCACGGCGCTTTACAGGCAGGAAAACTGATCTCCCCTTCCCAGTACAGTGGCTACTCAGTCCTCCTGGCTTAACCCTTGAAGAACCTTGGGAGTGCCGGAGCAGAAAAAGCACTCATGATTTGGCCAGAAAGGCCCAATCCTGAACCTGGTGAGACGGACAGGGACCTGCCCCCCCCCACCAGCTGGGAGCCTGACAGTAAGTAGGAAGATCATTTTGGTGATTTGAGAATGAGGAAGGTGAGGCAAGTTGTCCTTGTTACCAGACAGGAGGACGGTCAGAGCAAGCCCATAAGAAAAGGTCTCCAAAGATGGAAGGAGGAAAGCTGGTGTGAAAAAGGCTGCAACTTGCTATGCTCTTGTCTCGTACAGTTGTTTGCACCCCTGCAAACAGGAGCTGGACTTTGCCACCTTCTTATCTCATGGTGGCCCTAGAGTCTGTGAGCACACTGAAGACCTACCATGCACTGAGCAGTCCTGGTCTCATGGCCTCCCAGAGCAGGGGCACTCCTAACTCCTTACTGCATTGTCCAAGAACACTCAGGGCAGGAATTGCAGGGCAGGGCTCAGCACAAGTACAAACAGTCTTCTCCAAACCCTTTGCCACCCCAGGTATCTGTGTAAGTGAAGCAATGGTCTGTCATGTGCACAGCCAAGGCAGGGTGGAACACATGAGCTTCTCAAAAGGGATTTTCTGGGGATAGAGCAAACGGGGCCCATCCCCAGGCAGGAGGACTGGTGAGAAACTACACTTGAAAGTTTATATGCCCAGCTGTCAATCACAGAATGGTTTGGGTTGGAAGGGACCTTAAAGATCATCTTGTTCCAAACCCCCTGCCAATAGCAGGGACACCCTCCACTAGGCCAGGTTGCTCAAAGCCCCGTCCAACCTGGCACTTTACCTCATGAATGCAAAGCTCGGGATTAGGGCTGTTGGCTGAGAGAGAAACAAAGAGGAAAAGGGAGAAAGACGGAAAGAAAAGGCTTGAAAATCAACTTAAATACAAGTGATTTTGAGAACAAAGCTGGTGTTGCCTGGCTTTGCTCTGAACTGGTTAACCAACACAAAGACATAGCAAAGATGAAACAATCCATTTGGCTTCCTGTGAATTCAGGAGGTCCAGATAAACACTTCCTTTCTCCATAGTCTTCACCCATCCCCACTTGCTCCTCCAAAAGCCACAAGCTGCTACAAGGAGAGAGCTGCAGGAAAGAAGATCCCAAATGAAGACCAAGAGAAAGGACTGATGACCGAAAACTCAGAGCACGACTTTCTTGTCAAGGACGTACGTGGTCTTTGACCCGTCTTGCATGACCGTGCTCATAAATATTCCTTTTCATCCTGGTCTGGAAAGCCATGGTAGACCCAGCCCACCTCCAAGGAGCCAGGGCAGGCAGGGAATGCTGGTATGAAGCCCAAAGATTTGCCAAGGAGTGTGGGATTTGCGGGGAACGGGCAGTGGAAAAGAAGATGAAATAGCCTTGCACAAGAGGAAGAAGGATATCATTAAGAAATAAAGGGCTACCAATGGAAGTAGAAGGGAATGTTTAAAACAGAAAAAAAATGGAGGGGAAAAATAATCAAAAGGCCTAAACATCCCCCCAAGTTGGTTGAGAAAGTCAGCACAAAGACGGCCTTTTTGGGAAAGAAAGACAAAGCGCTACCTCTTCTGGAATTCAGGGATACAGACGTCTCTTTTTGGGAATTGTTTACACCTGGACACCAGGGAGTGGACTGAACAGCCAAAAGAGACTGAGGTCACTTTGAAAAAATCCGTGTTGGGACTGTGGGTTTTGTTTTATATTATTTGTTTATTTAAATACTTTTTTTTTTTTTCCCCCCAGATGAAGCAGCTAGTGTTTGAGGAGATTGAGCTCAGTGGAATCAAGGTACATTTTTAGGTTAGTGGTAGTGCTATTTATCATTTTTAAGACAAATCTGATTGATCCAATGGGAATTCGTGTCTTCAGGGAAAGCTGCCCAGTTGTCATATTAATCATTGCTTTTAGTGTTTTCATTAGGGTTTTGGTTTTTGGTTTAGTACGGGATATTCATTTTTTTTCTCCTTTTAATTTAGCTTTCAGTTGCCCCAGGGCTTTGGCCTGGTAACCTTTGTAGAGTGCTTTTCCTCCAGTCCCTTTCCAACCTATGAATTTTATGAAGGTTGTTAATTTGTGATACTGCCGTCGCTGAAGATCTGTCAGTCCCTCCGCTGACGGGGAACTGGTGTTCAAGGGATTCTTTCTTGCAAGAAGAAGAAATAAAGAAAAATTCGGAGAATAAAAGGAACATTTACGGTTTCCACTATGGAAACATTATCTTATGTTGATGTTCTTCCAAAGCCTGTTGATATCTTCTACCACAGCAACACCTCAATATCTATGTCACATCTCAAGACTGCCCTGTGCTTGGTGAAGAAACTCTGAATATTTCTTACTTGCACCAGTTTGCTCAGGTTCCTCTAAGGCTCACAGAAGTAGTTGTCTCAGTGAAGTTTACTGGAAGGGGTGAAGATAGTCCAGTCTGAGCTCATGGAAGTTTTAGGCTTCCACCCAGTGACTCCATCAACACCGAACCCTACTGATGCAAGTACTCCATAGCAGGACAGTGCATGGTGGGACATTGTGTATAAACCATCCCAGGGAGACTGTTGGTGGGTTCAGAGATATGTTTCCTTGCTGTGCTGTAGTTGAGTGGGGAGGTGTTGGTCCTGCTGCAGTCTTGCTGTGTCCTGCTGTTGTCCAAAGGTCAGATGAGACAATCACACAGGACCAGTCCATAAAACAAGATCATCTTCAGGTGACATAATCCACTAACATCGGTAAGACATGACCACCCAGGTAAACTGAGGCAGCTATAGAAAAAAAGGACCCTGTATCAGGTGACTCACCCCAGGTATCCAAACACCATCTTAGGATGAGACGAATCAATGGAGGGTCCTGTCTCTTTCCCATGATGTTTGAAGATGCTCAGACCATTCCTTTGAAAAAGCAATCTATGGTTTAGACAATGAACGGAAGAGAAAGTCCCAACTTAAATGAATTATGGAACATCCCTACAGTGTGCCACCCTCCTCAATAAAAATGCTAGATCTGAGGAGTAAGGAAGCTGTAGATATCCTCTTTATCACTGCGATTCACTCCACTTTGACTTATATTTCACAAGCTGCTGCTTTCAAAATCATGCTACATTTCTTATATTTCACTTCATCACAAATTATATTGTGGTGGCATTTTCAAAACAAAACCGTTCTGTACTGCCAAAGTGAAGCAATTCAGCTTAACACAGCAGACTGGGTCAGCATCATCAAAATGAAATACTTAGACACTCTTGGAGATCAGCAGGTTGTAATTTATTTCTTGTAAGAAATATTCTTCTTTGTTATACAAACCAGTGGTAAAAATGTTTAAATATCCAATAAATACAAAATACTCTTTCTCACGTAGGGCTAGTAGGTAACTAAGTGACCTCATCACTCTCGACAACTCCCTGACAGGAGGTTGTAGCGAGGTGGGGGTCGGTCTCTTCTCCCCAGGAACAAGCAACAGGATGAGAGGAACCATCCTCAAGTTGTTGCAGGGGAGGATGAGATTGTCCCTGAGGAAGAATTTCTTCCTCGATGGGGTTGTCCAGGCCTGTCGCAGGCTGCCCAGGGCAGTGTTGGAGTCTCCATGCCTGGAGGGGTTTCCCAGCCGTGTGGAGGTGGTGCTGAGGGCCAGGGGTTAGTGGGGACCTGTCAGTGCTGGGGGAGCGGGTGGACTGGAGGAGCTGAAAGGGCTTTGCCAACCCAAACGGTTCTGTGGTTCTGTGAATTTGGGGGAATATAGGGCAATTTGCAATGGTGTAGCTGATGGGGGGAAAGGAAGTAAGAAATCTGCCAAAATGGCCCAAATTTCTCTCAAGAAATAGTTAAGAACTAGGTCAGCCAATAAGAGTTGAGCCCCACCCCACTTGCATGTTTTTAAGGACCCCAGAAAGACCTAGAATCATCCACCCCAAATAAAATATCAGTTTGGAGCATTAAGTTTGAGATGCGGCTGCCTTCAGGTCCTTGCAGGGATAGCCCAGAAGCCCCTGTGCAGGGAGGATTCCTCTCCCATTCTCCTGCCCTACCCACAGCAGGGTCAGCCCCATGGGACCCAGATCCAAACCCAACACCAGGTGAAGGGCTGGAAGAAGTGACAATTCTCCAGCTTCAACCATTGTGGCCTCTTCTCCCCACATCCCCAACCCCGGAGCATAAAATTGAAGAGTTGTAGAGAAAAACACAGCCTTGAACTGGGAATGCTGGGCAGGGACTAGGTTAAGGGAGGAGGAGAGCAGAGAACACCAAAGCCTTGTCCCCCTCCAGTAACTCCCTACGGTCTATGCAGAAACCCACACCCAGGGATGAATTAGATGTTAGGATAAGGGGAATCACCTTTATGGAGGAGCGGGACCCTCTGTCGCAATGGTACCAGGAGTCTGAGGTAAGGAGGTGTCTGACTTGGGCATCTCCATTCAGTGGCTACCACTGATAAGAAAACCAGGAGGTGAACATCCAGCTGCAGCAGGAGGGACTGCCAGTGCCATGGTGTCAGCTGGTCCATTCCCCCGTGCTTCACCCCCGCTCCCTGAAATAAGAACAGGAAAACAGTCAGTAAAAGTTAACTAGTGGACGTATTTAAAAGAAATTAAAGGAAATGGACCCACATCCTGTGGAATTCACCCCTGCCAAAGTCTGCAAAGTCGAGTCCTGTGGTCAGATTTAGAAAGGGCGTGAGGAATTTAATGGCCAATAACATAGCTAAGCAAAAACGCCAGTGCACGCCCCACCGTCCACAATAGCGAGGCTTATGTTTCGGCTTGAATAGCTGAAAGCGCCTCTGTGACACGGGGCAGGAATGCACAAGGCATCCCCCTGAATGTCTCGGTTACGTTTTCAGACATGCAAATATTATTAGCACTACGAGCATAGCAACGAGGGCACCCAGGAGACCCAGGGCTGGGCAACACATCCAAGGCTTTGGAGAGGTAAAATCTGTCACCCGTCTACTAAAGCTGCCTAAAGTTAAGGTCCCAAAACTCTAAATTTTATCCTCAATCCATCCCACTTGGCAAGAGGTCACAGAGAAGCAAATTAGGAGATGTTTCTACCCCTGCGTGCTGAAACGGTGCCTTCATGCAACAAAGAGCCTAAGGGAATGAAGAGTGTGAACATAATCCTCCTGGCTACTTGTCTGAGAAGAGTTTTGGGAGCTGGTCCCTCTTTCCAAAGTGTTTCTGAGACCCACCTAAGTGGTAATAACCACTCTGGAACTCTGCTCCCTTCATGGTCCAAGTGCTTGGGTGTCTGATGGTTTCTGTCATGAGCAAATGTCCAAATTCAGCTCAGAGCAGAGAACTGATCCTGGAAAACATTGGTGGTTTCAGTCCAGTAGCTACAGGAATTGTAGGAGGCAGCAAAACCTGAAGCTGAGAAAGACAGTACGTCCCCACAAGCCTGAGCCTGGGACCTCAGAGACCTGCCTGCTCTTCCCAGTGCCTCTCCCAGTTGGTGGACCTGCCACATCACCACCTCGTCCCTCCATTTCCTCACTCAAGCTTAAAAGCCTGTGCAACACATTTGCAGATAGGAGTTATCTGTCAGTGAGATGCTCAAATTTTACGTGACTTGCATGAGGTCTGAAAGCAGTTTTCCATTCTCAGGAGGTTCTTCTCATATAGAGAGAACATGGGCACCTTCAAGTGCAGGAGCAGCATCTGCCACCCACAGTAAAATCTCAATTAACTGGCATCATCGTGTCCGTAAGGGTCATTGTTGAAAAATTCCAGGGGAACTGGGATTGCTAAACCCATAGCCCTGAAAATATCCCACACTCGGTCCTTTCTGGGGTAGCTTCAAAGACTCTAGCAACATTGGAACAAAACTGGTGATGTAAAAAGATGGTTTTTTCTATCCTCTGCCCTGCCTTGATTTGTAATCTGGGCATGGTTTTAGAGGAGTTACAGCGACATGAAAGCAAGAAGGAAGTTTTTGGCAAATACAAGCAGCAGATCACTCACCCCACTGTTAGCCATGTGGTTTTCCTTTCCATTTCTTCTCACCAAAGCTGCCCACAGGTCTGAAACTTGTTTCGTCAGCTGTAAGCATCTATTATCACCATGCCGCTAGCTAAATCACATCACATTTGCTGTGGGAACAGCAAAATTTGTCCTGCACTCACCTGTTCCGTCAGTACCAAAGACTGTTTCAGAAGAGCCAGGCTCTGAAGTCCAGAGCAGGACCACAAGAATGGTCAGTGGCATGAAGCAGACCCCAGATGGGGAATGGCTGCACAGGCTGGCACTCCTCAGCCCACAAAAGTGATGATTTACGGGAGAAATAAAGATGTCTACAAAACCACAGTGGTGCAGGAGTGTCTCCTCCAGGACAAGCCATCTACCCCAGTGCTTCACTGGTTTTGGGACAGGAAAACCCCTTTGGAATGGAGTTCTCCATGGTAGACTTGAAGTCCCTCATTGCAAGGAAGGCTGTGACTTCCTATTGTCATGAGTGGTGCCATGAATTTTGCCAGGTTGCTCAAAGTGTGAACAAACTGCAAAGAAAGTGGATCTCCACCTGTACACTGGGGTTCAGAAAAAGCCCAGAAACAACCAGAAATAAAACCGAAGGGGCAGCTTAGTAAAAGCATTGGGCCATATTGCCATGTGCTGTAATTTTTCGCTCCAGCAGCATTACTGGAGTCCCATCAGTCAGCACCAGCTGGGAATTTGACCCAACACAGAGCCCAAATGTTGCCCAAAGACCAAGGTAGGATCGGGAGTCAAAAGTTGGATCGCTTGGACTATTTCAGACGGATTTCCAACCAAGTCTTGGAGACTCTGCTTTCAGGATCCAGCCCACACTGGAACAGGGAGAGGGATTATCTAACCACGGAAAATTTTGCCATTTCCAGAATATAAGCTCATATAAAATGATGACATTAGGAATGAGGTCTGGTTGTTTAAAGTTTGTTCTTTCAGTGTTGGACCAGAGGCTTCTCATAAGATCCAGGTACCACTCATATCTCGCTTAAGGTGCAAATTAAATGATCCATGTGTTTCAGACAAGCAGACGCATTTCCAGTATCACTTGAGAACTAATTTGCATGTGCTGGCATGTCCCACGTCAAGATATCTGGGCTATTTTTATTAGTTGCATGCTCATGAAAGTGAGATCAGAAATTGAAATGTCATCTGCCACTTGACACCGATCACCAACTTGCGTGACGTATACTTTCCTCCTAATAAATTTCATATGGCTAAGAAAGCATCCACAGTGTTGTTTAATAAACTGAACAGGCTTCATTATTTTCATTTTTCCTAAGGGCTGAGGGAGTCCTTTCAGCAATTTCTCTAGTGCTTTTTCCATGATTCCTTCCAAATTGCTGACGCTTTGCTGGTATCAAGATGTCCAGATGCCTTTTTTCCTACCAGGGATCTGCCTGGTGAGCCTCCTTGCTCCACGGTGTTGATAGGTATATGAACTCCAAAATTCCCCTGGATTTTACAGCTTACGTGGTACCGTAGTGTGGTATCTAATAAATCACACAACACCTCATCTGGTATTTCTGCTTTCGAGAGTTCTTCACAGCTCCAAGGACCAAGAACGATGGCTCAGCAGGATTTGAAAAGAGGCTGATGGAACCATTCAAAGCCTGATCCCCACAGAGATGGTTCCCAAATTGTCCAAACAGGCTCATGGAAGAGCAAGGTGTCCAGGGAATCTCCTGTCCTGACACAGATGAGACACAGCAGGAATGTGCATCTGGACTGTCCTTCCACAGATGAGGGCTGGAAATACGCAGTTGTTGCATTAACAAGGATCTAAACAGCTAAAAAACCCAAAAGGTGAGAGGCACAGCTCCTGCCTGGTGTGCAGAGAATTTTGGTCATGGCCCATAGGCATTACCGTAGCCACCACCAGAGCTCTCCTGTCCACCAACCATGTTCTGATCAGATATTTTGTATGCAGCAACATTCAACACATGGCCCCAAAGCTGATGATTCCTGTCTCGGTGTCCTGCTCAAAGCCAGAGGTGATCACATGGTGATGTCCTGCCCAGATGTGAGCCATGCACTCCCTCCAGCCTTCGTGGTACTCCCCATGGGGCTGTGAGGCAGCTGGGACTGAACACACGTCAGCTCCACGGTTGGTCGTCCAGCTCCATAGCACCTGAAACCACTGACTGAAAAGAGCAAAGTCTGAGCAAGAAGAGCAGAGGAATCCAAGATGATCCTGATCCTCAGGGAGTCCCAAAGGGAAAAAAAAGGAAGTTGGAAAGAAGATAGCAATAAAAAATAATAGTAACAAAAAGCATTCCTTTAGCCCTTGTGTGGAGGTTGTTAAAGTACAGCCAAACCTGCTGTCATTGAAGATTTGCAGAGTCCTAAATAAGAAAGCTAAAAGGCAAATAAATGCATAAGCAGAATATTTAAATGGCGTATTTAATTTGTTCAAGCCAACAGACTATGGTAGAGTGTCCACATTACCCAAGCAACATCAACAGAAAGCAGACAGGGTTTTACATGAAAACAGGCTGCAGGGGAAATTTAAAGAACAATCAAGGCATGAAGGCAACAAGCAAAAAAAAGGTGCTTATCACAAAGAGGAAACCACCAGACTAGGAGAGAAAATCACAAAATCACCAGAACTGTAATACCTCAGTGAGTGTTTCCATTAGTAGACCAGGGTGTGCTCTGTTTCAGAGGGCCTCAGAAACGTGTCTGAGAGGATTGGTCCTCCAGTGGTGGCACTGGCTGCAGCTCTGGCTGCAATAGGGAAGAGGTTCTGAGAGGTAACAAAGGCAACACCGTATTCCATGGCTGAGCACAAGCCACTTCACACAAGCCAAGGTGCAAAGGCAGCTCATCCTGCTTTACCCTCAGTAGATCTGCTCTCACAGGAGTTCTGTGGAACGGCTCAGAGCCCGTACCAAGCACAGCCACCTCCTCAGCTCCACACCAAAATTCTCATATGGCCAAGAGCCACCTGCAGGCCTGGGCTGGGCTAGCAGTGATCCTGCAGACAAGCAGTGATGACAACCCAAGCCCTCATATATAGACCACCCCAGTGCCAGTCACGTAAATGCAAAGCATCCAACTCAAGACCATCAGTTCAACATTTCTGTCTCACTGCATTTGAGTCTTCACCAATAAAATACAAGAAAAATGACCCAGAAACTGGAGCAGAAGCAGAAAAAACATTTGAAGCTTACAAGAGTCCTTGTCATCATGAACATATACAGAGATCATCTTATTTTTATTCATCTGACAGCAAGTAATTTTTTTTTCCAAACAGATGGTTTTTAAGTAGCTGACACAATCCCAAATTCACTCTCAACGCCTGATCTATAAAACTGGGCAGATAAATCACTCAAGAAGACCAGTCACGGTCTCAATGGAAAGAGAAATGAATCCACGCTGTTTTTTCATCGATGAGTTCTGAGATCTGGTGAGATGAGGGGTAGCCAAAAACACCCATTGTCCTGACAGCTAAATAAATATATTCTTCCTTTTCCAGTTACCAAAATTCAGACGAGGTTTTGTTTTCATTTATAACCTTGTTCATTTACCATTAAAAATCACTGCCAATCATGCAAAGCCTGAACACTGACTGGATTTGAAAGGATCTCAAAAGTCAAGGGATTTACAATGTGTTGGAATGAAGCCCACATTGCAAAGTGAAAATAAAAAGCGCTGACCAATGAGGTTTTCCTATTTTTATGCACGTAGAGCTGATGGGAGGTGTGGGAGGTAGTACCACCATGGATCATCATCTAGTCCCTGAATACCAAGGATGAGGGTGATGTGGTGATGAGTTGCTCAGGGTGATGAGCACAGACCCTGGAGGATGCAGACCCAAATCTGCCTTCCCAGGATCCTGTCCAAGTCCTCAACCAGCTACAAAATTGGGGCTAGAGATGGTTGCATGGTGCCTCTCAGACTGGTCTCCCTGAGCTGTTGAGTGATGGCTGTGGAAATCAGAATGGCCAAATTCAGTTCTTACGTTGTTTGTTCCTGCCACGGCAGGAGGAAGAGTCAAAATGTTGGAGTTTTCCATTCCCAAAGAGGTCAAAAACCTCTGCTGAGACATCTGAGCAGTGTTGCTTTAAGGGGAAAACCATAATTATCTGGATCAGCCTGAACTCCTGGTGTAAAGGACAGGTCTTGTATCTCAGAAATCCTGAGGGCTGTCTTCTCTCTCAAGGATGATGGAGTTCAGTTTGAGTTGACTTGGCTTGTCGTTGTCATTTCAGTCATGAATTACAGCATCTCAGCCAGAGAAGAGACCACAGTGCATCACAGATGACGTAATCCAGTCAGGGCCCATCCAAGACAACAGGGGATGAACCATGGAAGTGAACTCCAAGAAGCATCAACGCAGATTGACCCTAAAAATGTATCACTTTGCTTCCCAGAGTCAATTCGGAAAGGGCAAGAGGATTTGGTGAAAAAAGCGTTTCATCAAAATATGTTTTGATAGAAAATATCCAGTGTTTGTGTATAACCAGCAATACCCACGCAGACACTTGTCCCAGTGTTGGGATGAAATACTTGTCACCGCCTGATGAAGGCCAGTTAAAATGGAGTTCCAGAGCTTCCAAAAATATGGGCCAAGAGTCAAAACCAGCCCTGGTCACCCTCATTATGCTGTGGTCATGTCCCAAGGAGCCAGAAATTTAGTACCAATCAGGAACAACCTTTTCTCATGAGTTTGGTTTTTTGGATGAGAAAATCAATCCAGGAAAACAGACTTGTGTGAACAAAGTGTGCTATCCCCAGACACCCCCTTCCACCTTCTGCCCAACCTTCTGAGTGATCTGAATCTCCAGGCTGATGTATAGAAGAGCTCCACCTAGCCTTAAGCATCAAGTCAAGGAGGTGGTGGGGTCCCAGCTGCAGCCCCAGAGGAAAGCAAAGCCCTGGGCAGTGGTGAAGGCAGGTAACCTTGACGGTGGTAGAGGAGCAGTGATGCTGCTTGTGTCCAGCCCTCACTGCTTTCTGTTCTTTGGCCTTCACAGGAGAAGAACATGGGCCTGGATGAGCCTAGAGAGAGGATGGAGTTCCTCAGGTAAAAGGTAAAAGGTAAAATAAGTTGATTGTCCACCAATAACAAAGTCCACAGTGCAACTCATCATACCAAAAGTAAGCCCCAAGTGAAGAGCTCTTTAAAGACACTGTTTCTCATCACTGAATTAAAAAAAAAAGAAAAAAAAAGAGCATGAGGGGAGGTGCCCACACATCTCCCCAAATCATAGCATTGTCCAGGGCCAAACTGGGACCAGTGACTGACAAAAAATCCAGTGTATTATGGTTTAGATCTGGACATCATCACCCCAGACTGCTGAGCTGTTCAGCAGATGGAGCTCACCATTTCCTCTATGTAACTGGCCCTCTCCAGCACTTTCCTCTGATTTATCTGGTGTAAACCCAGTAACTCTTTCCTTGTTCTCCGCCCTGAAAACTCGTCCCTACACTTTATATTCCAGCACAGAAAAGGAAAATTTAGCTATTTCTGCAGTAAGGGTGCTGCAAAATAACTTCCTCAATAACTCTGCCAAGACCTGCGTATGAAAAATGTCATCTCCATGGGAGAGGAGACTGGGCTTTGGCCCTTGTGCCATGAATCTCACCTTGGAAGGTTTGTGCTGGGTTGGATGGAAGGTCCCCATTGCTGGATTGGAGCCAAACTGGATTAATTACAAGGAAGGTATAGCCCAGGGTGCTGCCCAGATCTCAGCTCTGCCAGAGTTTTCCTGGCCAATCTCTGACCAAGTGCATGACACTGTGTCTTCCCTCAAGGAGGGATGAGCCTGATACAATGAGTCACAGGAGGAGTCATTTTTCATGGAGTTTTCTGAGTAGAGTCTCACTACAGGAGCCATTTCCTACGCCAACAAACCCCATTGCTTTTAAGCCTGCCTGAAATCCCCTGTGGGATGCCAAAGTTCTGCCTTCAGAAGGGCAAAATTATGAGACAGAGTTTCACTAAGCCCAAAAGGACTCACAGCAGTTACTGACCGACCTATTTCTGACCTGTCTGCGTCACACGTCGTCTGTGCATCTCTGAGCAGGCGAGAAGTATTCCTGTTAACACTAGAGCACAGACCCAGGGCCAGGTTTCTTGTCTTAAGAACTGTGGGTTGAGGTAATCAGATGATTTCATGGTTTAATTGGGTAGTGGTTTCTAACCATTGATCTAGAAGTGCTTTTGTTAACCTTGGGATCCACCTACAAACTTTTCAGAGTATTAAAACGGTGAGCACAGCTCCAAGACCCTGTTGAGCCAAGCGTCCCGTCTTCAGTAGTTACTAATAGCAGACAGAGACCAAATTTAAACTGGGTTTAATTATACAAAACCTCATGCAAGGATCCCACTAGTCAGCCAACCTGGAGCAAGGCCAGAGGTCCTCCAGCAAGGGAGAGGTCACAGCCCTGTGACTTAAATGAATCATCGAATCCCGGGTTGAAGGGACCTCAAGGATCATCTGGTCCAACCTTTCTTGGCAAATGAACACGATTTAAGCCCAAGAGCTGGGATGCTGCATACAGTCCCTCCAACCATGACACCACCTGGGAATTTCCTCTGCCTGATTTGGCCAGAAATGTTCTGGATGCTAAGAAAGGGGCAAGAGTTTTGCTCATCGTCCACCTACTTAGAGCGAGAAGAGAGGGACCATGTGCAACTCCTCTCCTATGTCCTTCCTGCAGTGAACGCAAAGGGAATCACTCCTGGCAAGGAGATTTCTTTCAAGGGGACCATCTCACCAGGGCCACTCTTTCCTGCCTACCCGCACAAATAGCAGGAGAACAGGAGAGGAAACGAATTTTGGAGCATTTGCAGTCCAGGCATGTGGTGCCCTGTTCCATCAGGACCTTGCTGCTTGTCCAAGGTCATCAGTGACACAGGTAGTGAGGTGGCTGGAGCCCCCGAGCCTTGCAAACAGTTTCTCAATCCCGACGCGGAACGAAGGGGAGGAGGGAAACTGAACAAAAATAAATAATTTCTGGCTCCTCTGAATCAAAGCCTGTTACAATCAAAACAGCCCTTCATCTGCAGCCAATGCCCTGGGGCCTCGTTCATCAAAAATTATACGTGTGCTAGAAGCCACAGGGCAAGTCTCTTCAACAGAGAAGACCCTCCTGGTGTCAAAGGGAGCTGGGAAATGCTTTTAATCCTCTATCTGTCCCAGGCTCTCCTGGAGCTTGTGTGGGCTCTTTGTCCGATGTCCAACCTAGAGTGGGTTAATCCTCCAGCTCTTGCTGCAGAGCTCGTAGCAGACCCTGCCCATGGGAATGATGGGCTGCCCAAAGGGAAAGGAGTACAAGGAAATGAGGATTTGGAGGATAAATTGAAACGGGAAGTGGACAAGAGAGCATTGAAGGAGGCTGGCTGGAGAAACCCTCCACACAAATGCAGGCAAGGAGCCCTGATCTGGGTTTTTCTTTGAGTGGTGCAACGCTACCGATTTCAGGGAAATTATTCCTGATTTACAGCAATATAAGTGAGATCCGAAGCAGGTCCTCTGCTTTCAGGAAGCTTATGCACTTAATGTCATCCATCAGCCTCTGTGTGTGTGCACACGCCTATAAATGTGTCTATCTATGCACAAGAACATAGCAGTTAAACTGAGAAATCAGAAGTCCTGGTATGAGGGGGTGATGATGGCTGGGGTTACACCCCCAAAAGGCACCAATTTATGCTGAATATCTGAACTCAGTATTTTCCTATTTTCAAGATACAGGTCTGCAAGCTCCAGTTTTCCTTGAAGTCACCCAGCAGCTGTCTGCTCAGGGTTGTGTTTATCATATGGGTATTTGCGAGTGACCTCTCATAGCAGGGATGTCATTTGGAGTAAGAGCTGGGTCCTGGTGCTCCAGGGGGTCTCAAGAGTAGGTCCCTTCCCACTGTGTGCCAGGGCTGGTGGAGAATCCGCATGGAAAGTTGCTTCAAAAGGAGGATGGAGTTGCAGTTTTCCTGATACCAGAGAGCCCAGGAGCATCCAGCCCTTCAGAAATATTAGACAAACCTCCTTGAGGTGTTGGCTTTGCTAAGAGTTTGAAGAGGAGGCGATACATAGACCAGACTCAGCTACTTGGCATTTCAGTTACAAGTAGGAAGATGAATCTAATGATGTCCAGAGTTGCCTTCCAATCCCAGTTAGTTGGTGATTTTACATTGGTGTAAAACAAAGCCATGGGTGATACCACAGCACCCAAAAGCCAGGCAGTGCAGAATCTCTCGGGAAAGAAGTGAACAAAAACCATCTTCTGTTGGATTCTCCAGGAAGAAGCACATTTTAATAGATTCAATGGGATGTTCATATTGAGATCTGGAAGCAAAAATGCAATAAAAGTGGAAGCTGAGAACAAGTAAGGTGGAAACTGGAGACTGAATAATCTTTAAGGCAGTTACAATGGTCCCCCTTGTCTTGCAGCTGGAGTCCGGCCAGCAAGGTCATAAACAAGAAACTGCTCATTCCCTGTGTGACATATATTATTTCATTACTTGGTTTTATTTAATGCAGCAATAAACCCAGGTACCCTACACGACTGGAATGGTCGGGGTCTTGCTTATTATTAACACTTAAAATTGCTGGAGCAAAGCGAAGAACAAGCTGTAGCCAGACGTCTTACCAGTGAGTCAATAGAGAGATTCAAAGGATGATGTAGCCCAATCAAGGTATGAAATTCTTGCAAGGTGAGCCTCTCTGTGGATTACAGAGAGACCCCCAAGACTGCTCTTGGTTAAAATTATGAGTGGGACTCAAAACAGGACAATTAGTCCTCTGGTCTGCTGCATCGCCAGATGTGCCCTGAGCCTGTCCTGGTGAGTGCAGCTTGTCATGCTTTGAGTGTTTCCAGGGATGGGGCTTCTCCCACCTCTCTGGGCAACCTGGGCCAGGGTCTCACCACCCTCAGTGTAAAGCATTTCTTCTTCCTTCTCTCTGGTCTGAGTCTCCCTCTGTCAGTTTAACCCATCACCCCTTGTCCTGTCACAACAGCCCCTGCTGAAAAGCCCCTCCCGAAAAGCCCCTCCCCACCTTTCTTACAGCTCCTTTTAGCACTGAAAGGCTTCAAGAAGGTCTTCCTGGAGCCTTCTCTTGCACAATCCTGCAGATGAAGTCTCATCTGAAGACAAAGAAGGAAGCTTGACTTTGCAGTCAGTAGAATTCAAAGCATTTTAAGTCACACTAAGAAGATTTGGGATGTGTACTGCGGAGGTTTCATGTTCATTGATACAACTGTTCAACACTGATGTTTCTGTGGTATCTCAATAGTTACAGGGCTCTCAAAGCCTGGCCTAAGTCATGTTAGTAGAGATGTGTGAAATATATTCCCTTACAAGCTTCCAAACATTTAGTGTATCTCTATGCACTGCACGTATTTTTGTCCGTTCCACATCTGCTGTGATCTGCGATGAGAGAGTTATCCTTCCACACATACCGAATGGGATATTCCCGTCCAAATTTAGACTTCTGTAGGGCAGACCTCTGTGTCTGTTGTGTTTTGTGACTTCCTTTATAGTCACTGGGGGAAAAAAAAGACAGGTTCTGCTAAGGTACATTCCACATGGCTTATTTTAAACACCTGCCTTAGTGTGAAACAACGCTCCCTCCACATTGCCTCAACTGGTGATTAAACCAAATTTCCTAAGAACCAAATAGAGAAGTTAACTCGACTATAATTTGATAGATTGAGTCCAGCAACTGAAACCCTCCTAGTAATACTCACAAGTGGTCCTATGTGTTATAGATAGCAACAAACATTGCAGAACTGAAAAAACATGTCCTGTTGATGCTTGAAAAGCAGATGACTTGTGAAATAAGCCGAGCTCCAATTGCAGAGCAAAGGATTGCTCCACGCGTCACCTACACACAGGCGTTTGAAGCCAGTGAGTGAAGCATCCTTTCCTCCTCTCCCAGGTCACTTGACAGTGCTCAGATCACTCGCAAAACATGCCGTGTACCCAGAGACACAGGTACGGCTGATTGAAAAGGTCTAATATTTTAGTTGTTGGCAATTGCTGACTTAAAACGAGTGTCTGATGAAACTCGCTACTTGTACACAAACTTTTCAGAGCCAATAAACTGAGCCATGTTAAAGAATGCCCCAAGAAAGGAGGATAACCCCACCCACTCAGCTGCCATTTGTCCTCCGGATGTCCTCTCCAAGGACCTCCTTCCCCACCAACATTTCTCTGAAACACACAGATTTGGGTGAGGTATTTCTGGGAAGGAGGGAGCAGTTACTGCCAGAGATGGTTAAAAAGTTGTGGGTTTGAGCTCATCTCACTTTCAACGTCTGTTACATGGACATTGTTGAGTCAGGACAGGCTGAGAGGACCGTGGCTTGGTGTGGTAAGCACCTCTATGATGAAACCAGTCCTTGGGTCCTCGGTTTAAGAAGGAATTGGGGGAGAAATGACCCCAGAGCATAAATAATTTGGCCACTCGTGGATTTGATAATATAAACGTAGCAAGAACTCTGGTCCAGAAGTCCAGGTAATGCTCTGAGAGATCCAAAGCTTCTAACACTTGCTGTAGCCTCCTCGCAAAAAGCTCAGGTCACCTCTCTGCACTTCAGTTTCATTCCCTGACTTTACTCCCTTTATCCCTGCTCAGACTATACATCACTTTAGGTTGTTACTCTAACGCAACAGCAGCTCCCCACCTTGCTTGGAGACCCCTCCTGGCAGTCGTAATTCTAACGAGGTATATATAGATATATCCTTACAATAATAATGTAATACATCATTTTATATTATACCATCATTATAAAAATGATCACCTGCTGCACAAGGCATGAAGCACCCTGTCAAAATGCTGGTTTTTGGGTTTCCCACAGAATTTTAATGACACACTGGTGTTTCAGCTAAAGCAAATTGCACTATCAGGGCACTGTCTTCTTCTCACTTGCTAAGTAGAGCTGCCACAATGCTCTGAGCTCAATACCCTTTTGTCCTGAAGCATCCCTGGGTTTTAGCACAGGGAGCTGGTCCTGGCAAAGTTTTGTGCTCAAGCTTTGCTTTGCCTTTTCTGCTTTTCCAAGTGAAACTTAATCTACAATCTTCTCTGCTACTTGAAGGATATTATTGGGTGGATGTGGTTTCCAACGTATAGCTTAGTGCGTGACTTAGGACCTGATCCAAAAGGCTGTAAAAGTCACCCAAAAAAAAACCTCCTATGAACAACTTGAGCTTGGAGCCAGCCCATGGATTGAGAAGGAAAACCTCTGTGGGTGTTTCTGCAACTTCCTATCTACCAAGAGCAGCCAGTCTTTAACTCCCACTGACTAGAGGGAGGAAAATTCCTTACAGGAGCTATTTAAAACCTCCACATGACAGGAGACAGTGAGTATTTTCTTGCATTTTCCAACTCCAGTCTCATCCGTCACAAAGACCCACTGAAATAGAAAGAGGAGCCGCCAGCTTTATCTTGGAGTCACCAGCCCACTGCAAGCCCAAGGGATGGTCAGATTATCTTGGTGCCATCCCCATCTCTGTAGTCGCATACCAGCACGTGCGTTCTTCGATGTGCACATCTCTCGGTTGTGTATGCAGACACATGCCAACAGTAGCAGCGTCTGGGGCCAATTTTCACTGCAGCACAGTGGGGATCCTGCCAACCTGCCAGCTTCGACGTGGATGAAAGTTAAGTTCTAACTTTGGAGCTGAGTGCTTAACCACATCTATTTTGCCCTTGCTTATCCCAGAATAAAATATCTGGTTTTACCCATAGTTCTACCTGGACTCATGCTGACACAGGCAGAAATGGGACTCAGCTCTTTAAAGACACAGTAGGTTTGCATGGACTCGTCAGTGGCAGAGGAGTGGGAACAAAAAAGTAATCCAAGACTCACGTCCCTTGCAAAAGGGTCATTAAAACTAAATTGGTGTCAAAACATCACTTCAGGGGTCCAGTTGCACCTTCCAATGTATTTCTTAGTGCTCTGAAAGCCTGAAAGAACAGCCACAAGAACAGGATGGATACAAGGAGGGAAAAGATGGACTAAACTGGGGTGTGTCCCACCCTCTGGCCAAATGAAATGTGAAAGCAAATATCTTTAGGAGCTGCAAGATTACATTGAGCATGCTCATACTGCAGACCTAAAGCTTTCCCTTCGCTCCGGGCCAAGGAGCCACTCCTTGGCTCAGGGACAGATGGTCTCCAGAAACGTTGTTTCATGGTGAAGTTCTCTATGGTGTAGGCAAAGGATGGATCCATCCACAGCTGTTGAACATGGTCTAGACCAGGGTTTGGCCAAGAAAGGCTAGACCACATGATCCTGAGGTCCCTTCCAACCTGGTATTCTGTGATTCTATGATGATTCTATGGTTGTCTGATGTATCTCACAGCTCCAGGACCCCTGTCCCACCTTGCTGCTGGTAGGGTAGTCTGGGAACTTTGTACACCTCCGGCTTCTTATTTTTGTTCCCACCTCCAGTGGTGGGTTACGGGTTAGTGGGGCACCCCACTCTGATCCACCAAACCCATTGAAGTTTGGTACTGTGTCCCTCAGTTATGTTCTGCTCTGTTCTCATCCATCATAGGGCTGTACTCATGTCCTCCAGGGATATTTGGGCACCTGGCTGGACCAGAGCATTCATTCCTCTGAACTTCTTCAAGTAGGATTTTTCTGGCATCTAAAGAGCTCTGCTCAAGCCTGCCTGGAATCAGCTGCAAGCATTGGACTACAGTGATGCTCAAGCAACACCAGGATTGGATTTACATAGGCACAGACAAGCCAAATGCACCCCAGTCTGGCACCAGTTTTGCCCTGCAAATGGAGGGATGCCCTTAAGGCTGTCATGATTTCATATCAGCGTCCTCCCTTATAGTCCTCTGCTGCTGAAAAAGATGGTCCATACAGGTCTTCTGTCCTCAAGCTGCTGTGCTGTCCCAACCCAAGCTCATTTTGATGAATAAGATGGGATTTAGCATCAGTAGACATCACCAACACCTGTCAGTACTCTGGACCTTCTCTCAACAGAGATATAGAGAGTAGAGCCAGCAGGATTCCTGATGTAACTCATCCCTCCTTAAATTGGTGACTAAAATAGGGCAGATGAATCACACCTTCAAATTGTTTGTTTTTCTTTGTGGAGCATAAACAGAGCCCAGGGTGGCAGCTCAGCTGGACGCATCTGCCTGTAGGTATCTCCGGAGGGGTGATGTGGGTTGCACACAGGCTGTCACATGATTTACACAAGCCTTTTCCTTCAGAAGAACCATATTTTTATGTTGTTTTCCGTACTAGACTGAGAGGCACGCCAATTAATGGTGAGCACGCTGGAAGAGAGACAATACTTTGTGCTTCAGAGCTTGAGTCAGCCTTCGACTTTTGGAAACCAGGATGAGATTTCATCCAAGATGCAAATTATTTTGCTGCTTTTTCTTTCTTTTTCTTCCAGTGCCTTGTGTCCTGTCAGAGACACAAAAACACGGGTCAAAGCCACAATGTTTGTTCCTCTCTCACTCCAGGTAAATCAAAGCCTCCTAAATTGAACCCAGCCACTAACAGTTTTATTACTTTGGAAAATCCAAGAAAGAAGAGGCTAGAACACAGACCTTCTTGTTTCCTCTGGGGCCACTGGCAAATAGACCACAAGAGCTCTCCTGGGTCTTCTCCATCACTGCAGCAACCCCACAGACTCATAGCAGGGACAGCTGAGTACTTTGGTAAGAAAGATGTTGGATGTGGGTCTTGTTACCCAGAGACACCCAAGAAAGCGAGCTCCTACAGCAGACTGGCTATGGGGCACTCAATCTTTGAAAGGGCATTTGCTGAGGATCAAGATTATTATGAATCCAATTAACTGCTAATGTGAAAGTAAGCTAAACCAGATTAAAGGGGCTTTGACTCTCAACAGGATCATTCAGGATCATCTGATAGAGCTTAAATAATTCACTTTACTTTCATGCCTCCTGTGAATTTGCACCAGGTTTCCCGAGCATCCCTGGTCTCTGCATCAGACCACGGGTCACAGAGTGGAGGAGGAGAAAAGAGAGAAGATTCAATGGCAAGGTGAAATGGTCAAGATCTGGTGGACACCAGGTGGAGGAGGCACTATTCAAGCAAGAGCAAGAACTGCCCCAGGTCCAGGGGGTGTTTAAGTGATCCCATGGCAGAGGCTGGTGGGACTTCACAGCACTGAAAACTCTTTGGAAGCAGGACTATTTCACTGGGGTTTTTCCAGGGTGTCTTTCATGCCGGATGAAGGCCTGATCTGATCCCATTTCATGGTTTTATTCTCCCTTTCCTGCACCTTATCAGCCCTGCCTGGACAGACTGTTTGTCCCCAGCGGGGTGTCTCACACAGAGCATCTGGCAGAACAGCCCTTCCCTCTCCCTTCAGGCTTCTGAATGTTACAGAAATATAATGATGCGCACTTGGCAGCTCCTCTTGTGACTCCTCAAGGGTCTTTTTTATCAGACCAGCTCAGGGCTGATGTACCCATGAGCTCCCTGGCACAGCCTGCTGCTTCTCAGGACGTGCAGCATCGCCGCGCTCACAGCAGATTGACAGGTATTTGTCTTCCAGCCATAAAACTTCGGTGGGCATTTCCCCCCTCCAAACCTCCGAACCTCCACCAACCACAGACTGAAAAGTGCAGCGTTTAATATTCTCTCTGATGCTAATTCCACGGTGAAGATGGAAAATTCAATAACTCCTGCATGCTGTAAATGCAGCTAAACATATCCCACATTCCAGCCGCGGGGAGGAAAGCTCCCTGCCTCCCGCCTCCCCCCTCTCCTCTCCTTTCTTGCTCTCCCTCTTTCCCTCCATTCAGCTTAGCTTCAGTCCACCCCACTCCCTCTCTGCAACCAAAGCAGCTCCTTCTGCAGGGGTCCGATAGCCAGAACTGATTTAACGGATAATCTAATCAGAGATTATTTTGATTTACTAAAAAACAAGCTGAGAGGATGAAAGAGTCGCTGTATCCCACCGTGCCCCTGCAAATCTAAGGGTGGATTCATCCCCGTTGCCAAAGGCAGCGCAGTTGGTGCACCCAGGGTCTGCCCATTTCATCCTCTTTATATAGTTGTGATAAATGTTGGGAACTGGGGTTGTTTCAGCTTTCTGAAGGATTTTTCATCTTTTTTTGCATGTTCTCAGCAGGCTTTGCCACGTACAGGGCAGACTATTGGGGGGGTGGATGGCTCCACCACCAAGCAGGATCTGCAAAAATGCGATTTCCCCAAAGGACAGATCCTTTCCCAGGTCAGAAAACATGAAAGAGAACCCCCTTTCTCTCCCCTTCTCCCTACAAAAAAATCAATTTGGACAAGAAAGAAATATAGAAAGATTCACCAGATTTAAAAAAAAAAAAACCCAAAACCTAGACTTCTAAACTCTTCCCTTTAGCTGAGTATTTGGTGCTTCCTTGGCTTTCTGTTGCTCACCTGATCAGAGTGCCATCCAACTATTCACTGAAAACAGCTGCCTTTCATCTCAGACAGCCAACTGTTATTTCTCCTCATCAGTACCAAAGTCTTTCAGAGCCAATGAAGAATGTTTGAAGCTCTGCAAGACTTGGACTCACTGGAGCCATCTCCCAGCTCAATGGGGAAGGGGCACCACAGGCTTCCTAGTAACACCTTCGTCACAGCAAATGCAAGTAACTGCTATTTTCCACCAATTCCCTCAGCACCACGAATAGAGGGGCCTGATGTGGGTCTCTTTTTATTACATTTATAGAATCACAGAACCATTTGGGTTGGAAAAGCCCTTTCAGCTCCTCCAGTACCAGCGTTCCCCCAGCACTGACAGGACCCCACTAACCCCTGGCCCTCAGCACCACCTCCACATGGCTGGGAAAACCCTCCAGGCAGGAGGACTCCAACACCGCCTTGGGCAGCCTGCGACAGGCCTGGACAACCCCAACCAGGAAGAAATACTTCCTCAGAGAAAACCTCAACCTCCCCTGGAACTACAGCAGGCCAGTGCCTCTCGTCCTGGCACTTGTTCCTGGGGAGAAGAGACTGACTCCACCTCACTCCAACCTCCTGTCAGGGAGTTGTCGAGAGCAAGAAGGTCTCCCCTGAGCCTCCTTTGCTCCAGGCTCAACACCACCACATCCCTCAGCTGCTCCTCAGCGCACTTGTGCTCCACACCCTGCACCAGCTTTGTTGCCCTTCTCTGGACACGCTCCAGACCCTCAAGGTCCTTCTTGCAGTGAGGGGCCCAAACTGAACCCAGGATTCAAGGGGCAGCCTCCCCAGTGCCCCCAGTACATGGGAAGATTCCTGCCCTGGTCCTGCTGGACACACCAGTGCTGGTACAAGCCAGGATGCTGTTGACCTTGGCCACCTGGGCACACTGCTTCCAAAACTTTGCCTCTGTCCTCACCCTCCTCTACCTGAAGGTATTTCACCAAAGAGGTTGCTTTCCCATCACTTTCTGGTGCTTTGAAAGGCATGGGGCGAGGGGGTTCTGCTCAACAGCCTTTCACATGCCAGCATGAAAGAATCAGAGAACTTTTCATTTTCTTCCCACACCAAAGGAGGAACTCCCTCAATGGGAAGAAATGCCCCGCTTAGCAGGAAGACTTCCTAGCCTTGAGCTCTGAGACATCACAGTTCATCCTGTCCCCTGGGGAAGAGTTTGTTCCTTCCTCCTTCCATCACCCAGCACTTTGGGTCCAAAGTCTGAACACATAACACATAAAGTGAGGATGGGATGATGCTGTCAGCACCAGGGGACTTTTCTCTGGTGATGGAAATCTCAGATGTGGATCTACAGCAAACACTATCAGTTGTCACAGCCTCTGAAGGAGTGAGAAGACCTGTCCAAAAGACAGTAATGCTAAAATGCAAATTTTAAAAAATCCCTACAGTAATTATTTACTAAATATATTAATAACTGTAGTTCCACACTCATGAGTTTTGTCTCCTGAGCTTGGCATAGCTGAAATATATACCAAAACGCAATTTGCTTTGCTTCACTTCATGCCATTTATTTCCTCTTTATGCTTTGTGTGGGCGCAAACCAGCAAGACTCGCCTTGTGTTGGAATTTATCACTGCAGGAGAGAAACACAGAAGAAGAATAACCTCCTTCCGTAGCGAAGAGAAATCAAACTGGAGCTGTTTCTCTCCATCTCAGCCTACCACAATTACATGTAGGGCAATGACTGATGGCTGGTTTCACCACTGGACTTGATGAGTATGGAGTCACTCAAAACAAGCACGTGGGCCTGGGCCTTTGTCACTATAAAGAATTTAATTTTCTTCCTAGACAAATAGATTTCACCTTTCTATAGCCATGCGTGGGTTTTTTTTTTTCCCAAGGCCAGTCCCAAATACTTCAATCATCTCATCCCCCGGCCAGCCCGAGCCACAGGAACTGACCTTGCCTTCTCCCAAGCAGCTCATCACTAACGTCTGAGCCTCAGCACATCTTTCTTGGCTGCTTTTAAAGCATACTCCAATATTTAGCACTAATGTTTCACTTGCATATTAATGCCTCAGATTTTATTACCCCATGATCATAAAACCCCAGCTGCTGAGCGCAGCCCCGGCCTTTGTTATTTTACCCTGCTGAATTCCTGGGACTAAATCCAGCGCTGCTTAGTATAGCTCCTGGCTCAGCTGGCGTGTGGAGACAGCCCTCTACAGATTGTTGGCTAAATTCATTTACTCACATGAAGCATTTCGATCGGCTGCCAGCAAGCTGTTTTCCTCCTGCAGCCAAAATCTCCCGGGCAGCCGAGCAGGCAGCGTGGTCTGACACCAGGATGCAGGGATCAGATGTTTCCGTGGCCAGGTCAGCCTTCAAGTACAAGTTTACAAGCCTTGTTTTATTCGAGGCACAGGATTTCTCCTTTCTCTGGCCCTTTGCTGAGCAGGAGAGACCTTGGAAGACCATGTCTTTGGAGGAAGAGAAGGGACCAAGTCCAGACCCAGGGTTTCCAGAGGTTTCTCCTAATTTTAGTTTAGGATGCACCAGCACATGGTGGAGTGTCCCTTGCACCCTTCCCTTCTGTTCTCCTTGTCATTTTAATTAGACAGCTCATGCCCCACCCACACCCTTCACACCTCCCTCCTCACTTTGAGGGCAACTTGTCCCTGCACTCAGTCACAGCCATCCCTGCTCTGTCCCTGCAGCCTTTTGCCCTCCATTAAAGTGCTAATTCTTAATAAGCCCTTTATCCACATCTGCTTAAAATAGCGCATCTGCTAATCGGTTAATGACACAATTCAATTGACTGCAAATTGAGTTGTCCCACAGCTAACAAGAAACAACAAACATGCTGCTTGTTATTGAGTTGGAGCTGCATCACTTATCATGGGGTGGTGCAGGCTGGGAGCAAGAGGGACTTGTGGTGGGCATCATCTGGGGACAATCAATGATGATGTAGTAGAGGCCAAGCAGGAAACCCAGGTGAGGAAAAAGGTCTTTGGAACCTGGAGGGAGATGTGGTGGGAACATGCTGCACCTCATCCCCAGACCGGGATGCCAGATGTCCCCACATGATCTGCCCCACGTCCCAGTGCTCACGGGGCTATGGACCAACGCCTCTCAGGATGACCCAAGGGACATTTGGCCTTGACAGCTCAGCCCTTTCCATAGCATCAGCTAGCATTAGATGATAGAGAAAAACATTGGGTGGTCCCTCTCCTCGCCTGCTTGCTAGGTCATCTCCCTGCCAGGTTACTGGAGACCTCAACCTGTACCCCATTCCCAACCTTTGCCTCGAGACTAGGCAGCTCCATGCCAATCATAACTCAAACTTTGCCCTGGAGGCCCATTGACAGAGAGCACGGAGGAGAGGGTCTGGATGTGTCCCTGCTACCATGGAGCAGGGTGGTGATCACAAGGTGGTGATGGGAATCCATCCTCCAGCCCTGCCTTTGAGGTACTGTAGAGACCTTGAACAGGCTAGACATTGAAAAACCCCTTCATCCTTTCAAACTGTTGCTGTTTGCTCTTCCCACCCAAAGAGCACCCTGGTGCTGGTGATCCCCAGGGGATTCCTAGATGCAAAGCCATTTCTGCTTCACGCAGCAAGCTCAGATGTCCCCCACGCTGGTCCTTCAGTACTCTTGCCTGTCCCTGAGGGATGTAGCACTTACCAGATCAACAGAGAGTGGCTGAGCTGCATTGTACTGACTCCATGAAAGGTCTTGATGTGGTGGGAGATGCTTACGTAGCTGACTGTGGTCCAGCAGTGTGGCTTCTAGTTCATCAAACTGAGGTCAAACCATTGACTTCAAACAAGCCACAGGAATGAGTGGGGGAAGATATAACTGCTGCCAACCCAATGTGAGGGAAGAGGTATGACCCAGAGGCAGGATAGGCTGGTGGTCAGGACATTAAGATGCGACTCTGGAGACTTCCTCTCGATTCACCACTCTGCCACTAACCCTCTCATGTGACAAGACAGATCCTTAGAGATAAGAAGGTGCCAACCTCCCACTAAAGCCTACAGAAATTTGGCCCCAAGATCCCTGAGTTGACCCAGCTCCTTCTGTCAGCTCACCATCTCCAAAAATGACATCAGACACAACACCTTAGCTTGGAAGAGGCAGCTAGAGGTCAAAGCATTGAGCCTTGGGAGGCAATATGGTTCACAAGCTGGTGGAGAAACAACCACAGGGGTCAGCAAGCTACCCAAGAAAGCAGCTGCTTCTGCAGTTCATGGCTCCCTCCCCTTGGGTATGGATAAATGTTGGCTGCGATTACTGGAACTGCTGTTTCTGATCCATTCCTCCGATATCTTGGCACATATCTAATTAAAACACAGGGCTGATACCCAGCTTTGTCACACTGCCAGTTTTAGTGAAGAAGGGCGATTCAGGCACATCGAAGCATAAGCCAGCCAGGAAATACAAGCTGCATCCTGGAGAGAAAGTGGCCAGGGAACTGAAGGAGGTGTTGTCTTCAGGTTGGACCCAAGGGGGATGGGCTGAGCCGTGGGAGAGCAAGATATGGACTAGAACATGCTGGTGGGTGAACCTCCTTGCTGGAGGCCCATCTGAGAAGAGGTGCTGCCCTGGGACTCAGTTAGGTGGGATGACTTTTTGCAGCCTGGATTTTTAAGAACTTGATGTTTTCTCAGTGGTTTCTTTGTTTAGGAATCTGAGCTTCAAAGGCAGCCTCCGAGCTCCTCCCATGGGTTATAGCAGGTCCCCCTGGGGCAGTAGGAAAATGTATGAAAGATCATGAGGGAAGGGGAAGGGGGAGGGGGAGGGGGAGGGGGAAGGGGGAGGGCGAGGGGGAGGGGGAGGGGGAAGGGGGAGGGCGAGGGGGAAGGGGAAGGGAGAAGGAGAAGGAGAAGGAGAAGGAGAAGGAGAAGGAGAAGGAGAAGGAGAAGGAGAAGGAGAAGGAGAAGGAGAAGGAGAAGGAGAAGGAGAAGGAGAAGGAGAAGGAGAAGGAGAAGAAGGAGAAGGAGAAGGAGAAGGAGAAGGAGAAGGAGAAGGAGAAGGAGAAGGAGAAACAGAGCGTTATGATCCCCATCATGCTCTGCCTCCCAGCCTTTCCAGTCCTGGACTGCTGTAGTTTCTCTGAGATCTTGTAGAGGGAGAGTTATTTCACACCAACGACACAGAAGGACTTTTACATATTGGAGATGAGACCCTGATCAGGAGCCACTATTCAGAAGGGAGACAATCCAGACAGTGGAGCAGCTGGAGGATTTCTGCATGGAGACATGGGTAATCTCACTTTTTTGCGTGGCTGGGACACTGTGAATGCATTTCTAGACACATCCAGATTTCAGTAGCCTGTAGGCTGGTATTCATTGCTCATACCTGGGGTGAAGTTTGACGGAGCAGGTCTAATTTCCAAGTCAGAAGCAGATCAGTAGATGAACTCCTCTGTCTTCTGGCTCTTGCACAATCACTGAAGCTTAATTGCACCAAGGGTTCAAATGAAACTCCAAACCCAGGAACAAGGTTGAACACAGAAGCTCTGTAGGAACATATTAAAGGCAGGAAGTCCTTCAAATCCCATTTCATCTCTGTACCTGCGTTATTTCTGACACACCAAGGCCTATGAGTCTCACCACTGCTACTGGGCACAGAGAAAGCCAAAAGACTGTTATTTATACCAAACTTTTAGAGATTGCTTTTCCTCTCCTACTCTCTTCCTAGCTGTCCCTACGGCTCCAACCAGATACTCTGCAATAAGCGAGGAGGCTTTGAGTCTGGAAGATTTGCTAAGCAGAAAGTCTGCCCGACTGCCTTTTGTTCCCATGAAAACCTGAAGGGGAAAAAAAAAGTGAAAGTGTTTTAATTTTCATTTAATTTCTTGCTTCTGAATTTTACCAGAGAAATTGATTGCAAAAACCACTTTTGAGCCAACGGATCAGACTGACTGTTCTCTGGGTTTTTCTTTTTCTTTGGATGGCTGAAAAGAAGATTAAAAATACAAGTTTCAGCTCATTTCTTTTGATTTCAGCCAGCTGAGAAACCCAAAAGAAGAAATCTCCCTTGTACAGAAGAGACATCCCATGAAAATTTCCACTTCAAAGTGGAGACTTTTGTATGGAAAACAGAGACTTTTGAGGTATCGGAGCCTTAAACAGGACACACCTTGTCCTGGCTTCTTCACAAGCTTCCTTCCCACAGAGGAGCAAAAAGATCAGGGGCTGCTGCTGGTTCTGGCCCTTCTGGCCAAGTCCCAGCCATCTGCGAGAATTTCCCCAAGCTAGGTGTCCACCTGGGTCTCTGGGACTTCATATGGAAGGAAACATGGGAAGGTTGTCCCAAAAGGTTGTCCCAAAAGATTGTCCCAAAAGATTATCCCAAAAGATTCCCCCCAAGGGGGTACCATGTGAGGATCCCGTCGATGTGGTGCTTAGTGACATGGTTTAGTGGTGACCTGGCCGTGCTGGGGGAATGTTCGGACTCGATCTCAAAGGTCTTTTCCAACCGAAACGATTACGTGATTCTAAGAAGTGGACACCAATCAGTGATGGAAACCCTTAGGCTGGAGAGGGAGGGAAGGGTTTGAGCTTTCAGAGAAGTGAAGGTCTGCAGTATTTTCCCACTGGGGTGGGTTTGTAGGTAGGATTTGAGATGTGCTCAAGGGTTCACAGGTCTTGGCACCAGTGACCTCTATTCCTCTGGAAAAGGAGAACAAGAAGGTATCTTGACACACTGGTAACGGTGACTAACAATTAATAGGGAGCTTATGAATAGCAAAGGGTCTGGGGCCAGGTAGAGAAGATTAAAAGCTCTGTTCATTAAGATGATTTCCACTGATGTTAATTAAAATGACAGACGCGGAACGAAAACTTCAGTTACTTCGTTAGGTCAGCCTCTCCTCAGCAGACAAGATCTTGAGTACAGGGCATGGCTCTTAATTGTTTACTGTGTCCAGAGGTGCCTGATGAGCTCTGCAGGGATTTACAAGGAATTAATTTCAAAGGGACGACTCTGCAGTTTGACCCTTGTTGGTAGAATTCCACCATTACGTTGTATGAATAATAAGTAGAGATTAAGTCCAGCTCCTCCTGCCAAAGCATTCAGCGGGGTGAGGAAAGGCTGAAATTTCTGAGCCCACGTAAAGCCCAGAAAACTATGGGCAGAATATTCACCCTAAAACACTGCTCTCCCCGCAAAAATCCACCGTTACAGAGGCTTCTGTAGCCAGCTTGTTATGTTGATTAGCGGCATGAAAATAGGATTCTCAGCTGATGATAAGAAAAATTCGAGGGCGCTTGAAATTTTTTCTATATAGTGCTTTATACCACCCTAAAAAATGACTTTACACTCCTACAGGGCACTTTACACTTGGCTAATGTGTTCTCATGAAGGTTATTTTTAATGCACTCCTAGTGATTTAACAGGGATTTCAGTGTTGCCACCCCACTTGAGAAGAGTTTTCCAGGAGGTTGATGGGGAGAGCACAGGGGTTGCTTGGAACTAGAATCGTTAAAGTTAGGTAGAAAAAAATAGGAAACATATCAAATCAGCTCAGCAGCCCCCATGTCTTCCCCTGAGGATGTGTTATGCCACATGGAGACTTCATATTGCACGAAAGAAGATCCACGGGGCAAATTTTGCAACAGAAGAGGAAAGAGGGAAAAGGGCTTGTTGGGACACAGCTCAGAGGTGCTGGCAGGAGGAGCAGGTTTCATTTCACATGAGAAAACAGGAGGCATTCCAGCTTTGTTCTCTCCTCGTGATGCTCGTGGACTCTCTTCCTCTCTTCTGCACTTCAGGAACTTTTCCACGACCTTCTCCTGCCCTGGGACAGGGGAGGGCAAGGGGAGGGGAAGAGGATCCTCATGTTGCTCTTCATTTTAGCCATCTTGTCTCGATGATCTTAAAGGTCTTGTCCAACCTAAACGATTCTATGATTCTATGAAAATCAGGACACCTCCAGGTTAATTTGGTTGCTTTGGCAAATGTGGGTCACCTACCAGTGGTGGGGCCAAACACACTCATACAGGAGCTGGGAAGCAAAGCCATCCCTTCCATTGGGTAGTGGGAAACTTGCTTGCTTTGTAACCAATAGGCCAGCATCTCTTGTCATATAACAGGTAAAACCACATGTGATGGGGGCAAGAAGGGTCACGTTGCAGACCCACACCTGTTTTTGTGGTGGGATGCTCTCCACTCAGTCATTTGACAGGCAATACAGATCTCAGATGGGCCTTTCCCCCTCTTCTCCCCATTAATTGCAGATTCTCAAGGGCTTATCCCCCATACTGGGATGTCTCTCGTGTCTGAAGATGCACAAGGCAGAGTCAGGCCCTGTTTTGCCAAATATTCTTGGCTTTCACCAGTGGAAACTCAATTAAAACTGGAGAAAGGGTTTGCGTATGCTTCAGCTGAAGTCAAACCTCTTTGTGCAGCATGCTACCTTCTCCTAAGGAAAGCAGCGCAAGACTCGGGGGGGGTGCGAACCACACTGAAAAAGGACAACTTGTAGATGTTCCAATTACTACCATGGGTGAGATGATGTCTTGGGAGAGCCTCACAGACAAATTAGCTCAAGCCTTGCTGCTGAAAAGCCAGGCTTTAAAGATTTCAAAGGGCTGGCTGCTGGCTGGGTGGCTCTGCAGGGATGCTTGCTGCTGGAACGTGAGGACAGGCAGGGAACAGCCCGTTCAATGGAAGCCCCTGTGAGCACCAACCAACCCTCCACGGCTCTGCTGCTGGCTCAGCGGGTGCACAGCAGAGCCAGTGGGAACCACGCTTCCTCGCCGCATGGCCAGCCATAGTCAAAAGGGAGCTGGAGCAAGACAAATTGCCCCATTGAAATAGTTTGAGTCACATCCCAGAGGCCCAGCTTGAGTCCCAAGTCAAGTTGACAGCTCCAGCTGGAGACCAGAAGCTGCCGTGGACAAATCAGAGAGGAGGAGCCACCATTGTGGGCAGTGGGGAAGGTGGGGGATGCTGGAGCTCACACCTAGCAAAGCATGGTCCAGTCCTGCCCTGAATAAAAACCAGTAGGCACAGGAGTTGGGTCAGGCCTTGGCATCCTCTGCAGGAGGCTGCTGAGCTCTGACAATGAAGGCGAGCTCCGGTGAGGAGCTCGCGGTGGTCAAGGCTCTGAGCAGAACAACAGGCAGACTAACGAGCACTTGGGGATGCCACTGAGAAGGCAGGGAGAGAAGCCTCTAAAAGTACCATCTGAGCTGTCTGAGGATATCTGGAGTTGGATTCGATGACATAAAGAGGACCCTTTCAATCTAAATTATCCTCCAACTCTATCCCACCTGGCTTTCAATCACCATCCAGAGGAAAAGGAGTCTCCAGATGTCCTGGGTCCCACATTGCCACACGGTCTGTAAGTCTCAGATACTCTCAAACATCTCCAATGGCACCGAGTGTCTATGTGTGGGCATCTGAATCACAGCCCACACCTCTGGCTCAAAATTCTGTCTTATACTTAGGCCATAGGAAGTTGAAAATATTTCTGCAGGGGTGGCTGGCAGGTATGACACAGACCCTACAACATACATAAGCTTTTCTGGAGCAGCAGCCGCCACTGTCCCCCACCCCAACTATCTCAAGCCTTGAGGCTCTTCTCTATGGATTGCTCTACCACTTACCATCTGCCATTCTACCAGTGGCACTTAACATCTCCATGGGCCTTGTTTTTGTTCAAGACCTTCCACTCACTCTACATCAGCCTCTAGGGCTCTCTGGAGTGAAAAGCAGTCCCCTGCTCTCCTGGTGAAGCTGTTCTTAGCAAGCTTTGGGCTTGATTGTGCAGAAAAGCGTTTGGGATTGATTGGGCTGGAGGAGCAGAGGACAACTCCGCAGCTGAGCAGCTCCAACATTCAGCTGGTACCAGGAAGATCTGAAAATTCATCTCGTGCTTAAATTAATGTGAGAGAAAAGCTGCAGTAATTTGGGGGCATAAAGACCTTCCAAAGGTAGCAGCTGGCTGACCAAAGGGGGTGATGAAACACTGAGGCTGATCTTGGTCTTCTACCGAGTCAGATGGATGTCCACAGCCAAGTGTCACCAGAAGCAAGGCAGGGCAGAGTGACAGCATCTCCCGCTGGAGTGGCTTCACCTGAGCAATGCAGAGGAGGTTGCACCAGGGGCAAGATAGAGCATCAAGTGCAAGAACATTTCCAGCTCCCCCAGTAGCTCACAAACCGGTAATTTAGCTCCACAAGGAAGGGAGAAGTTCCTGCGGAGACGTGACTTGAATCTCCACTCCCAGCACCACTTGGCAAACAGCCCCTGCTCTAGACTGTGTCTCCCTGAACAAGGCTGCTCAGGATGAGAAATGCCACCAGGAGGGTCTCAGTCCTCATTAGAAGTCACGAATGAAAGGCCAAGGCCAGGCAGGACCCAGGCAGTAATGCAGGGTACCAGTGAGCTGGAGCTTTTCTTGCAAAGCTGATGATCAAGCATATTCCACCCATGTCCTCACTTCAGACATTGCAGCGTGGCAGTAAATCTGTACCCTAGCAACTGGAGTCACTGGTTGGCACCCAGGTCAATACCTTATCCACTGAATCATAGAACGGTTTGGGTGGGAAGGGACTTTTAAAGGTCATCCAGTCCAACCTCCCTGCAGTGAGCAGGGACATCTGCAACTAGAGCAGGTTGCTCAGCAGCCTTTTATTCTGCACCACCCCTGAGACTTAACAAGGACAACAATGAAGATGTTGTCTCCTTCCCACCTCACCCTCAGCAATCCTCCAAGCTCGGTCTCCAAACCTAGCACACTTCTCACCACACACTTGTCCTGCAAACCAACCCCTTCTCACTGGTCCCAAAGGTGAGTGATGGAGTCAGAGACACAGAGGGAGATTATTTTGGCATGGAAAAGGACTCTGTGCCTTGTGTTCGCATTGCACCCAGCACCAAGGTGACACAGGACTTGCTCCAGGACTTACCCAAATCTCATCTTCTCGTTGTGCAAAGGTTAAGCTACAGCAAAGAGCTGAACATGTTTCTCGGGAGCCACATCCCACACTGCCTTGCAGCTCTTTGGGGAATCCAAGCACAAAGTCTCTGTCCGTTGCAACGCAGCCAGCTCTGGAAACTTCTGCTTTTCCAGTATACACAAAGTGACTGTGGGGAGGCGGGAAATTAGGCTGAAATAAATAAATGAAAGCCAGCAGGAGGAGACCGGCATGAGGCTTGAATTAGTGTGGAGGGTAATTGTAAACAACTGGGGAAATGTGCCTTAAATTAATTTTTAGGACCTAATGGGATTTTGCTTGGACTCTCGTCAAGAATGAAAAGCCTTCGAAGGCAAAACAAGGCACTTTGCATAAATTAGTAGTTACGACATTAGCAGAGCTGGCTCTTTTTTGGCTGGTGACCCAGAGGATGTGCACATGTGTGCACACCGGCAGGGAGGATGGGGAGTTTGTTTCATGTATTATCTAGAGCTCGTTTAAAGAAGTTGTAACAGGAAAGGGAGAATCTTGACGCAGACACTTAAAAGACAGGACTCCTGGGCTCTGTCTGGGACACCGCTGTGGGGAGCACGGGGAGAGAGAGGACAAGTCACCAGCCTCTTTGTATTGCCATGTATTGAACCAGAGTGATTTTTTTCCCTCTGTAGAGAGGTGTGTTGGGAAATGTCCCTCCCCAGGAGAGAGCGGCTTCTCTGGAAGAAGTGGTGAGGTGTTTTTTTGATCTGAAATGACAGCCACGGAGCCCAAGAGAACAATGAATATCATCTTTAGAATTAGTCTTTAGCCAAAGACCATAAAAAACTCACCCTGGTGAACTCAGAGATTCTCCATAACACCTATTGTAAGCAGCAGCCTGGAGCCAAAATCATAGAGTGATAGACTCATGGAATGGTTTGGGCTGGAAGGGACCTTTAAAGAACATCCAGTCCAATCCTCTTGCAGGGAGCAGGGACATCTGCAACTACAGCAGGTTGCTCAGAGCCCCAGGGTTCAACCTGACCTGGAATGTTTCCAGAGATGGAGATTCTCCAACCTCTCTGGGCAACCCACCACCCTCAGCATATTTTCTTCCTTCTCTCTAGTCTGAATCTCCCTCTTTTAGTTTAAACCCATCACCCCTTGTCCAGTCAGAAACCTGTCACTCCCTCTGCAAACCACAACGAGGTTCAAAACACTCTTGTGCTGTCTGCTGGATTAAAGGGAAGGAAACCTGCACCTACTCCACCTAACACCAGCATAAACACCATCAGCCACCAAGGGTTTCCCATGATCCATTAGCTGTGATACTGATTTATTTTAAAATGGTATAAAGTAAAATCAAAGAGTTTGGTTCCACCTTATACACTCACATAAATCAGAAGTGTTTCCACTGCCCCCAGTGTCCACCACTTCTGGAGCACTGGAGGCCTCATCTTTCTGAAAGCAATTCTGGTTTGTGAAGTCTGGTGGATCTCTATCCCCTGAGCAATAGCAGTATGGAAGTCCTATCAGGTCCCCCAGAATCGCAGATTCCGTTGACGTTTATCTGGGTTGATTTTGAGGAAAAGCCCAGAAATGGAAAACCCATCTAATAAATGTCAGAATAACTCTGAGACTAGAACACAAACTTGGAGCTTGCAGGGGATGGACTTCTGCTTTCTCATCAAGAAGAACTAAGGGTTAGATGCCCCAATCTTATGGTAGCTCACTTGTTAGTGTCTTTGAAAGTGCCTTTAAGAGGCCATTTCCATAGAGCCATGGGCTTCATCACGCTCAATGACCACACTCAGTCATCAACTGAATTCCTGTCCAGTCGAAAAGCATCAGACTTCTGTAATTGGAGTTTACGAAGGCTCCAGCAACTCCATTTCTCCCATTCTTGGCTGCTCAGTCATGTAGGAAAGTGATAATATCCATTTATTTCAAACGGAGTTTTCTGTTCACTCATTTCATACTGATTAAGCTGTATTTTAAAGTCCGTTTGCTATTAGGTTAATTTACCTTCCACCCCAGCTCTCGCTCAGCTCGGAAATGGGATCCAGATGGGCGACATTTCAGAGTTTAATTCAAACTCATTAAAGTCAGTGGAAGTTTTTTTCCATTCATTTCAAAGGGTCCGGCTCTGGCCTCTTTATCACTTTGCAGCAAGATGCCTGGCCACAGACTCCATCTCCGAAATGCCAACAGCCATTAGAAAAGCTGCGAGAAGGTTAATATTCCTTCTGCTTTTATTATTCCCACAGAATGAAAGCAGATCCCTGTCCTCACTGGAGGCAATAAAACCATCCCTATTTGATCACTGGGGCATACGAATGTTCAAACGCCGCCTCCTGCCAAACTTGAAGGTCCTTCATCAGCCAAACTCCTACTGACTTCGGCAAGACTCAGCCAGCACATGACTAAAGGAGAGCAGCATCTTCGTGGGATTTAAGGATCGAACTACCTTCCTGGATGACATCCGTACCATTCAGAGGAACCATCCAGATTCTTGGGCCTGAATAGCTGCCCAGCTTCTGCCAGTCGTGAGTAGCTGCACCCTCCAGCGTCCCGGGTTAACGTAGAAAGAAAAGCTTTTAGTACTATTTCAAGCCTCCCTGAGACTTTCATGCATTTCCATTAATAAACTTTCTGGACTGGCTTTTTATTTGGCATGGTTCAAGCCCAACTCCGATGGAGACCAACTGAAAAGTTTTTCTCTCTCTTAAATCGAAGTGTTGACAGCCGAGGGAAGACCCTTATCCTGACATCTCCAAATGCTTGCCAGAAGTTCTTTGGCGCTCCAGAGAGTTGTGTTTCATGTGGAGAGTCGGACAGGTCCTTAAGAAATTCCATACATTAGTTGTTCTCCTGTTTTCTGAAGGACAAAGTCCCAGTAGCACCAATGCCTCAAGCAACCATTCTGCAAAACTTCAAGCCATGATCACTTCTGCCAAGCCCTCCCAGGCCATGAACCACCCTCAGCTTTACAAACACGCCATAACTCTCCATTAAACACAGATGAACAGCAAGTTCTTCTCTCTTCTTTTTTCTTTGTCATTATTTTAGTGAACAATAGGTCAAAAGCCTGCAGCCAGGCAGCTGCAAACAAAACGCTCACAGGAAAAGCCATATCGAGCCCTTCCTGGTGGTACGTACGTGGGACAATCTCATCTGACCTTCGGTTTTCCTCAGTGCTTCAGATACCCCAGAGGAAAAGGTCATTAATAACAGCATGGATTTGCTATTATTAGCTACATTTACAATATCCAAATGCCTGCAAGATGTTGCTTTATTTAATACAGCTTCCTCTACTGCAGATAGAGTCCATGAAGAGCTGTGGTAGGTTACTCTGTTGTTGAAAACTGCTTTTTGCTGGACATTTTCTGCTTTCTAACAACCACGTAATAAATTCAGCAGGAGTTTTATTAGAACTCTTGGGGTATTTTTCTTTCAAATATCATAATATGAAGGAAAAAAGTTTGAAGCAATTCCTGGCTGACTTGTTTTAACACAGTTTTTGAAAGGGAGAGTTCACAAACAACAAGCTGACAAGCGCTGTTTAGGAATGGTGTCTCTGGGCCAAGTGAAATGGGTTTGGTTTTCAGTAGTAAAGTCACAGTGTTCTTCTGGAGAGGGTATCAAGGGAGGAGATCCTGCCCCTTTGCTGCACTCTGGGGAGACCCCCCTGCAGTGCTAGGTCCAGCTCTGGGCTCCTCAGCACAGCAGAGACATGCAGCTGCTGGAGCGGGGCCAGAGGAGACCACAGCAATGATGGGAGGGTGGAACCCCTCTGCTGGGAGGAGAGGGGAGAGAGTTGGGGGTGTTGAGCCTGGAGAAGCGGAGGCTCCGGGGCAGCCTTTCAGTGCTGAAAGGGGCTGTAAGAAAGGTGGGGAGGGGCTGTTCAACAGGGGCTGTTGTGACAGACAACAGGTGATGGGTTACACTGACAGAGGGAGACTCAGACCAGAGAGAAGGAAGAAATTGTTCACACTGAGGGTGGTGAGACCCTGGCCCAGGTTGCGCCAAGAGGTGGGAGAAGTCCCATCCCTGGCACCATTCCAGGTCAGGTTGGACCTTGGAGCTCTGAGCAACCTGCTCTAGATGCAGATGTCCCTGCTCACTGCAGGGGGTTGCACTAGATGACCTTTGAAGGTCCCTTCCCACCCAAACAATCCCATGGTTCAATGATTTACTTCACACATGTATTTCCAGAATTTGACTCTGTGCCTCCCGGTTTTGTGGAACACATTTCTAGATAAGGGTCTGAGTAACTGAAAATGAACTTGGCAAAATACCAGCAAACATGAGGTCTTGGGGGTCCAAAGAAGCTGAATGAGGAGGCAATGTTGGCTCTGCAGGGCACTCAAGAAATCATTACAGGAGGCTACTCCCGTACTGTCTACACTCTGAACACTCTCTCCTATGGACCTGGAGAGCTCACAGAAGAAATGGGGCCTCTTTCTCCCTCCCTCCTGCAGCATGGAGATGCTGCAGCACCTGGCGAGGAGGAGGTTACTGTTATTTTTGTACCAAGACTGAAGAAATGCAGCCACAGGAGCATGCTGATAAGATACATTCATGGAGGAGACAGGAACGATGTCTCTAAGCACAGTGATTCGGATACAACTTCAGACCCAGGTATGCCGTCACTCACTGATCACCAAAAGCAGTGAGGGCGGAGGATTACCTTATGTTTTCCCATGCTGTACTTGCCCTTGAATCTCAGCAACTTTTCATTGGCTAAAACAGGATATTCGGCTGGAAGATCTGCTTTTCTGGCAGAATGGGGACATTTTTACATTCTTAAGTCCTCCAGACACTCGGAAAGCTCTGAGGAACAGCTGTCAGATGCATCAGCCAGTGCTGGGAAACCTTGAAGTCACAAAAACATCACCATTGCATTAATCCTTCTTAAAAAATCCTGACTCACCTCTGTGGTTCATGGTGCAGCAGGAGAGTGCACAAGGGCCCTACCAAAGAGAAGCAAGATGTAGCCATGTTTCACAATTACCCCAAGGGAGAGGGAAATCATCTCTTGGATCATTTCACCTCTGTTTCCAGGGAACCAGAGATGATGCCCAGCTCTTAGCAATGTCCAGTTCTTAGCAGCATCCACAGATCACATGCAAAATGTTCCATGCCACAACAGTTTTGATTTCACTGCAAGGTGGGGAAAAATTCAAGACTCAGGGAGTCCTTTGGCCCTTGAAGACTTTGCAGGTGGAAAGGCTCCATATCTGCTCCCAACCCACAGGATGGAAATGTGATATGTGAAAAGGCCAAGGAGTGAAGTGGAAGACCACTTCATTCTCACCTTCTGTGTCCTTTGGTCCAGAGAATGGGAGTGATGGACAAGCCATGGATGGGGGGACAGATGGGGGATGACAAGCTTTTCATTATTCCTTGATCAAACAGGCAAGATAAAAACTAATGGGTCAACCACCATCCCAAGGAGTTGAAGCACCACCTGAAGTGGCAGTGCCTTACGTTACGCTGCTCCAAGTTCCAACATATCGCACTTCTTTCGAAAAGGTCCATCCTTATAATCATGCGGTTACACGAAGAACTTCTGGTTTTCTTCAAGCATAGCTCCAGCTCTCAAGGTTTGGGGCAGAGGCTTAAAAAACAGGAAGAAAATAAGAGCACGTGCGCTCTTATTGTTCAAATCCAAACCACAAGTCAACCTCAAGCTGTTACCTCCTGGCTCACACCTCAAACTCCTTCCCAAGCATCACTCACGAGGAAGCTGGGGAAATGGGAACTAAAATAAACCAGTGGATCAGGTGAGCTCCTTTTAAAGTGGTTTTGCTCCATGTGCTCTCTCTAGCCCTTAAGATCGGGTCAGCAGCTCCAGAGGCAGCCAGGGAAACCATGGGCAGCCCCAGGAGGAGCCTCCTGTCTCCTCGTCCTCAGCACCGCTGCCAGCCACCTGCTGAAGGAACCAAGCAGCGACCCTGCACCAGGTCTGTTGGAAATTTGGGCCACGGAGTTACCTTGCAACTTAGATCTGGTCACTCATGGATTGCCAGGGATGGAAAACAGCCCAGAATCTCTGAAGTGCTGCTGGGGTGGAGAGCAAGCTGGCCACCTTCCACAGCCACCACAAGGAGCTCTTGAGCCACCTTCAAACACATCACATGGTCTCTTTTCCAACTCATGACTCCTAAATCAATATGCTCTGTTTTGTTTGACCTTTTTTTTTCCTAAGCTTTTCATCCACTTTTGGAGTTTTGGAGGCCTTCTGGAGTCTCTGAACTCTCCAGGAGGGCAGAGTTTTGCTCCCTTGCTTTTTCCAAGTGATAGCCAAGCTTTTTCTGTGACTGCAGAAAGGGCAGCTCGGAGCAAACACTCCCCCTCTTATCCCTAAGACTTCTGACAAAAAGTCATGAGGGTTGTCAAGAGCAAGAACCAGCACTCAGAACTTGTCCCTGTTCCTCCAGGCTGCATTACCCATGGAGAGGGGATGGGATAGAGAAAGGGGGAGAAAAACTAATGCCGGCTCTAAAAGAAAAGCTCAGTCTCCACTAATGCACCTCAGTCCTGAGCTGTGACCTTCCCCAGCCAGCCCCAGCCTTGCACTCACAGTGACACCCAGCCAGAGCTCTCCTGCAAAGCCCTTGGCTCCGATCACAGTCCCGTTGTGCCTGAAACACCTTCAGCGCATGGCTGGCACCTCAGCAGGGTGTGATGGAAATAAAACCAGCAGCTGCAGCCAGTTAACTTCCAGCTCACGAACTTCCAGACGGGAAAATTATATTGGGACTTTGCCACTCTTTTTTTTTTCTCCTGCCCCGTACTTTGACTGTTTGCCTTTTCCAGCCAATGTGGCAGGAATAGCCTCGGGAATTTTTCACATGCCTGTGCCAGTAGGACATGGAAAATTGTGGCAGTGGAGCATCGCGTTGCACAGCTCATGGGATTTGCCCCAGCACCTGCTCCAAATTCCCAGACATGGCAACGAGCCCGGGGCAGGGGAGGACATGGTCCTGCTGAGATCAGAGGTTGCAGCATTCAATGGCAAGTCATGGATGCAGAGCCGCTGCCCATCTCCCTCACACAGCTGCTCTTCTGCCTCTAGTCACCCCATTAAAGTCCCTGAGAAAGCCATTAGTGAGTCGTCCTCTCTGCTCTTGCCATGTCTGTAATTAATGGTCAGTGACTGTGGGGCTCGTGTCCCTTTAGTCACTGTAAGATCATAGGATTACAGGATAGAACCATGGACTGGTTTGGGTTGAAGGACCGTCAAAGCTAATCCAGTCCAAACCCCTGCAGTGAGCAGGGACATCTGCAGCTAGAGCAGGTTGCTCAGAGCCCCAAAGGCCAACCTGACCTGCAATGGTGCCAGGGATGGGGCTTCTCCCACCTCTTGGGGCAACCTGGGCCAGGGTCTCACCACCCTCAGCGGAAACAATTTCTTCCTTCTCTCTGGTCTGAGTCTCCCTCTGTCAGTGTAACCCATCATCCCTTGTCCTGTCACAACAGCCCCTGTTGAACAGCCCCTCCCCAGCTTTCTGACAGCCCCTTTCAGCACTGAAAGGCCGCACTAAGGTCTCCCCGGAGCCTTCTCTGCTCCAGGTGGCACAACCCAACTCTCTCAGCCTGTCCTCACAGCAGAGGGATTCCAGCTCTTGGATCATTTTTGCCCCATCCACAAGCCATGTCCAGAGGATCTCAGACAGCCCCAGCCAGGCATTTCCTAAGCACCTCAGATGTTTAAAAAATAAAATTCTACCCTACAGTCTCTGCTCAGTTTTGTAAGATGATGTTGCAGAAGAACATCTTGCAGAAACCTGCGTTGGAGGCTTGGAGACCTGTTGAGTCATGACAGCAGAAGTCATGACAGAAACAAAACCCTCAGAAGAGGGTTTTGTTTCCTTTCTTTACCAGAAGCAACAATGGCCCAAATCCTCCAGTGAGTTCAGCTCGTGGGACAGGCAGCAGAAGCTCTTGACTTGGGAAAAGCCTGGCCAGGGACATCACAAAAGGCTTTTTCAGCAGCTGTCAAAAACCAGGCATTTCCTTTCATGTTTCTGCAGCAGTTGGACACTTGAAAGCCTGACCTTGTCCCCGAGCGTGGAGCACTGCAGAAACATGGCCTGAAGGGCTGAGGACTTGGTATGAAGCCTCCCCTTCACCATCCCAGCAGGTAGGACCCTGGGATCTGCTGGCTCGAGAGTCCCACCCCAGCGCAATTGCTCCGGCACACCAGGGTCACTCCTGCTTCGTGTCACGCAGCCTTCACAATGCGGCTCCTTCACAATGTGGCCCACCCTGCTGCCTTTTATTCTGACCAAGCACATTATGCCCAGTTTCTCGTAAGAGGAACAGAGGGATGTCAAGAAAACTGTCTGCTAAGGCACTCTCCAACGCTGGAGCATGAAGAGCACAGAAGGGAACCCCATTAAAAGATGCAGGAGGTGGCATTTCTAAAAAGAGGAGAATGAAACATCATCCTTTTTTAAAAGGCCATCGTGTTGGCTGAGGATCAACCAGATCAAGTGACCAGGAGAGTCCCGTGAGGATGTATTTGACATTGTTGTCAATTTTGTAGCCTGTCAGGGCTTTCTACACCTGCTGGTAAAAGGCAGTGAAGTGCTCGGGCTCCAAATCAACCAAAGAGAAAACAGACTGTCCTCCACATGCAAGTTATTCATGAGAAAGGTTGGGAGAGCAGCAGCAACAGCAGATGGTATTTGCAAAGAAGGAGCCAGACTTGCCCGATGCAAGGCAGAAAAAGGATGGAGAACATGGAGACAGCAGGAATAGCACGAGGCATGGGCTGGTCTGGCTTCGTTTATCTTTTTAACCAGTAAACATGCAGTATCCCACCATGCATCTGCAAAAAGCTCAACGATGATTCAAAGTACAAAATGGTTCACATCCAATAAATGAGCATTTTTCTACTCCTCTGAGCAAGGAACAAGGTGGATGACCCAGCACCATCTCAGTCCCTACCTGAATCCCATCCCAGGCTGCAACAGAGACTTTGGCCCAAAGGTAGCTTGACTACAACCTTCTCTGCTTCTCCTTCCCACAAACCCTGTGCTCATATTTACACAGGGCACCTCCCACAAAGCCCACAGTTTCCACGTTTCAAGGCAGTGCCTGCAGATTCCAGATGTCACAGGTCCATCCAACCCCACCAGCAGCCAGGAGAGCTTTCCTCACATCTTCTGGGCCCCACCCCACCTTGCATGGAGACCCTCAGCTCTTCCCACTTCAATGGATCAGCTCTTCAGTCCCGGTACTTGGCTTAACCAAGCCAGGTTGGGTAGAAACTTGACCTCAGGGATACCCAGCCTAAATCGTGTTAATGCCCTCCTAGTCCAAAGGGCTGTAATTTGATTTACAAAATTCACATCTAAAATAATTGAACCTAAACCCAATTCAGACCTCTTTGATTCTGAGGGCTCGTGTACCCAGAGACACCAGGGAAAATTAATCTGCATTAAGGTCCATGGCCAATTAGTTAAACTGCATTAAGACCCTGTGAAAACATTCTTATGGGGCATGATTTGATTTAGTGAAATCCACTTCCAAAGCCTGTAACAATTGCACGGGCAGTAAATTAAGATGTGCTTAATTAGGCAGAGATGGTTGGTGTGGGTCACCGGTGACGCTGCTAAGGTACACAGGGAGGTGAGATGATGAAGTCCATTGTCCCAAGTAAGGGCATTCCTCAGGTCCTCCCGGCAGCTGAGGTGTGAGATAGAATTATGGGTAACTCAGGTGCTATGCCAACCGGCAGCCCCGGCAAGCCGCGATGCCCTTGGAGGGCTCTGCCGTCACCTCTGCCCAGCCCAGAGCTCAAGGGCTTTAACCAAAACAAGATGTCCCCAAATAAATCGCAGAGAGGAGGCAGAGTGAATGCAGTAAATACCCTGGGAAATCAAAGTGCGGGTCCCCTGTCGAGCAGGCAGCTGCACTCCCCACTACCAGCTGGGGGCATCCTCCTCCCATGGGGAACAGCAGCCTGTCACTGCTGGAGAGGGGCTCAACAGGGCTTTTCTGTTGTGAAGGTTCTGCAGCAGCAACTCCTTCCCCTGAGAAGACCTTGCTGCTGGGGAGCCATCCTCATGGTGGGTAGGGGTCAACTGCCCCCTGAAAGGCCAGGAGTTGAACCCTGGCTCCTTCGAGCCATAGGGGAGACCAGTGACAGCAGCTCTCTGGATGGGCTGTCCTCGCTTTCCTGAGGGTTAGGGCACCCATCTCTTTGCACACTGCGTACAATCTTGGGCTGGTCAAGGTGGCTAATGCCAACCCTGGAAAACTCCTTTGCTTCTCAAACAGCCCTTGACTATGACAGTCTGCAAAGTGAGGAAGTCCCCAATACCTGGGAATGATGTTCTCCAGTGCTCTTCATCTCACAAGGTACAAAATGTGCACGATTATCATCAGTCGAGCACAAACCATGGGGTCCCTGTCCCTTCCTTCATGTCTCAATAACCCTGGACTGCCTTTGAAATGCTTAATTTCTCCCAGCCCCTGGGCACCAGGAACACAAGTTCAAACAGAGCTTTCAAAGATGGACAATTCCCCAGACGAAACCACAGAGCAAAAGAGGTTTGTGAAAACAAAAATGGGAAAAACTCACACACAGACAGATGCACAAGAAAACCCTTTAATAAGGAACACAGGAGCCTGACACAGAGGAACAGGAGAAGAGACACTAGTGACCAACCAGACTTCATCCATATGGCAGAACTTCCCTGGTTCATAACCCCAGTCCCATTTTACCTCCCATATATCCCCAGACTGGGACCTGGACACACCTCTGCATACGAGACATAGAGAACAGGACAGCAGAGCCCACCACGTGTTTCTTGGAGGGGCAAGAACGGAGTTTTCCCTGGATCTGCAGCTATTTCTGTAACCTCGTGGGAAAAAAAAAATACATGGTACCTAGGAAGTCATGACACAGTAATGTGTCAGCCTGGGGAAGGCTCCGCGGAGACCTTAGTGCGGCCTTTCAGTGCTGAAAGGGGCTGCAGGAAAGGTGGGGAGGGGCTTTTCATCAGGGGCTGTTGTGACAGGACAAGGGGTGATGGGTTCAACTAAACAAGGGAGACTCAGACCAGAGAGAAGGAAGAAATTTTTGATGCTGAGGGTGGTGAGACAGTAGAACATGCTGTCCAGAGAAGCTGTGGATGTCCGCTCCCTGAAAGTGTTCGAGGCCAGGTTGGACGGGGCTTTGAGCAACCTGCTGTAGTGGAAGGTGTCCCTGCCCATGGCAGGGGGTTGGAATTAAATGATCTTTAAGGTACTTCCAACCCAAACCATTCTGTGCTGGCACTGGCCTCCTCATTAGAGCATTGATAGAGCGTGTGGGGTGACGGTCACAGAGGCTTTTCAAAAGAAATGGCAAATCAGACACTCAAGATACTCCTGCTGGATACACTCTGCTGGACACCAACTGCTGTAAGAAATCGCCTTCTCATGGCCAGGGGAAGGACTCATGATGTCAACCACCTCTTAAATGATGTTCCACTTCCCTAGACCCACATACATCCCAATTCTGAACTGTGGGTGCACGGAATGTCAAACACTTTCCCATAGCTAGAGCAAGGTCCTCCAGGAGGGACACCCTCTGTGGAAAAGGACTGTTTCCTCAGCAGGGCATGTTGCAAGGGCTGCTCAAGCCACAGTATGGCCACGCTATGAAAATATGTCGTCAATATCAATGAGTTTTGCACAGTTTGGCGTGTGCTGTTAAAGGAGGCGCAAGGTCTTTGGCCTCAGAGCATGTGCCAGTCTCCAGCCCCAGGCCACCGGTCTGCTTTCCATGGGCAATGCTTCTATTCAGAGAATCATGGAATGAGTTGGGTTGGAAGGAACCTTTAAAGGACATCCAGTTCAACTCCCCTGCAGGGAGCAGGGACATCTGCAACTACAGCAGCTTGCTCAGAGCCTCAAGGGCCAACCTGACCTGGAATGGTGCCAGGGATGGGGCTTCTCCCACATCTCTGCCTCAGCTCTGTCGCTTGAGCTGAAGCTTCCTCAAGCCTCACTTAGACACTTTACAGGCACCAGTGAAAGGGAGAGGTAGGGCTGGGCAGTTGGACTGGTCTGCAAAGAACTGGGACCTGCCCTCACTGCTGCTGGCAAGGCAAGAGGAGAAGATGCAACAGAGCAAATTCCCTGAAAAGTCCACCCTGAAGCACCCTGAAGATTCCAGAAGGACCAGCTCAGGCCTGCAGACCCACATGGGCCAATGCTTTCCCTATTTCAAAAAGCAGGGCATGAAGAGCATCGCGGTGCAGAGGAGCTCAGTGATGAGGTGCCTCCAGTGATCTGGTGGTGTGGATGGAGCATCGGTGATCAGGAGAAATCCCTCAGGAGGCACAGGCTAAATGTTAAGCCTTTGATTTCCCTGGAGCTGAAGGGATTATCTCACCAGGTTATTTATTCAGCATGTTTCTGCCACAGCAGCATCCTGAGGATACGGGCACAGAAGGAGCACAGAGCCCTGCGCTGGCTCAGGAGCCTTCAGGTGGGTCCCTGGGACACCTGCAATGCAAAAACACGCTGTTCTCCTAGTTCTTCCCCACACACTCATCCTTCCCCCCAGCTTGGGAAGGAAACGACCCAGGGAAGGGAGGAATTAAGCCACTGGCAGCTGCACACCAGGACTGGTCGCAGGTAGGGATCCCAGTTCCATCCTGGGATCCCTGTCCCATGAATGGACACCAGTCCCATGCTCAGACCCACATCTCATGATGGGGTCCCAGTCCCGTGCCAGGATAAGCGACATTTTGCTGTGAGACCCCACAGGAGGGAGACACGAGCCTGATCCTGCTCTTCCGCACCATCACCCCACTCAGGACACCAGCCCAGCCCCTCGTGTCCTCCAAGGATGACTGCTCCAGGTGATGCTGCCACTGCCCACGGAAAGGGGATGCATCTGGGAACAGACTTCTCCTCTTTCCCAGCTGGGTCGGGGGCTGAACCCAGCTTAATTTCAAGCTGGAATAAAAGCAGAGAGCATGTGGGGATGGGAAAAGTGGGGATGGTTCATTTTGGCTTGTCCTAAAAGAAAATGTTTTTTGATTTTTCATCTCCCAATGACATGTTCACGGAGAGCTGAAAGAGCGAAGATGGTTCTTTTGAGAACTTTCCCTTGTGGGAGAAAAGCAGGTTGTAATTGTTTAAATTAAACGATTTAATTGCTCTGCCTGGGGGCTGGGGAGAAGAACCGTGCTTCTACTGCACCGTGGAGTGCGCGTTTGCTCCAGGAAGAGACAGTTTAAAGGGAACTTACGTCCCTTGAAAGTCAACGAGGGGAAATTATGCGTCCCACGGTTGTGAAGGAGAGGACTGTTCCCTTTGTGGCGTTGGTCATGTTTGTATGTGACACGTGTGGCCATCGGTCCAGCTCCGGCCAGGTAAGAAAGGGGCAGTGTGGGTATCACGAGGGCTGGAAGAGCACAGCAGCGTCCCAGCCGCTGCAGAGCTCGGCTTTGCGCAGGGTCCAGCTGCTGGGACCAGCTTCGTGCATGGAGATTTGCTGACATCTACAGGGTGTTGTTTCACAGAGGCGAATCACAGAATCACAGATGGGTTTGGGTGGAAGGAACCTTAAAGATCATCTAGTTCCAGCCTCGTGCCACTGGCAGGGAACCTTCCAGTAGACCAAGCTGCTCAAAGCCCCATCCAACCTGGCCGTGAAGCTCCTGCCCAGTTCACACTCCCCAATCTCCTTCCCAGTGGAGAAACGGACATCAACGCGTGGGACGGGTCATTACTAACTAACCCCAAATACACCCAACATGGTGGAGCGATGGCTGAACACTCACCTGGATCGCTGGCAGCTCCGCTGAGGTGGTGGAGAAGCCATCACTGCCATGAATTGGAGGGTGCTTTTCATTTTTAAGTATGACTACGTGCTCTGCCTGGTGCCAGGGATGTCCCCATAGAGCAGATCCACACCCACTTTCCATGCTGGACCCCCAGGGCAGCGTTACCTGATGGCCAAGAGCACACACAATGAGCAGCACCCACCTCCCCCTGCGGCACTGGGTGCCTGGGTGCACCTTCACACTGGTGACAGATCTTGGCATAGAAAAGCTCTGAGTCAGGACAAGAGTGAAGGGCACCAGGCTGCATTCTGCCTGGGGGAGAATAGGGCAAAACAATAAAATAGCCCCAAAAATGCCCCCCAAGATGTCTGGGCTTTCACCTAAGGTTCTTCTTCAATGGAGATCCCAGAGTGAGTCCTCAACCACAGCCCAACGTTGGAGCCTGGTGTTGGACATTCACTGGTCCAGGTGGGTACAGGTCTCCCATGGGACGTGTGTCTCCTTGTTGGTCCCTTAGACTGGGAAAGAGCCCCTTCAAGGGGCGTCAAACACCAGGCAGAGGTGAGCCAAGGGAGAAGGAAGGCAGCTGGGGATAGAAGCTGGAGGAACAAGAGGGCATTTCACCAGATCTTTGCTCCTCACCCACCACCCGGAATCAGGATTGGGGGTTTCGCAGGTGGAAAGACCCTCGGGTGTCCTCACCGCACACAACCACAGAGCAGTGGGTAGGAGCAGCAGATCCTGGCAGAGGGATGAGCGTCCATCAGTCTGCACAGCTGGGACTGACCTCGTCCTGCATGGGGACTTGGTGACAATGAGGTGGCAGCTCTGGCAGTCATGAGGGCAGGAATACCACCCCCCCTCCAAGGACCCCTCCACCCCCAGAAGCTCTTTTCAATAGGCTTTTAAAAGCAGCAGGATTTGAGCATTAACAGGAACGGCTGTTTTTATCATGGGCAAATGCTTCTGCTGTCAAAGCCAAGCGCAGCAGATGTTTCACCTCGAGACACCCACAATTCCATCACAAGAAGATTCAGGAGCCCATAGGATCAGGCCTGGCCAAGCTCACAGAATGGTTGAGGTTGGAAAGGACCTCTGGAGATGGTCTAGTCCAAGAGCACCAAGAGCCATAGCAAAGGTTCCCAGGGAAGATGCAGGGTCAGCTCTGCAGCAGCCCATCCACCGGCTTCTTCCAGACACACACAGGGTTGGCACCACCCCAGGTTGCCTCATCCATGGCACAGCTCTAGCCCAGGAGTTGCGCTTGACCTGCTCAGCCACCTCCAACTGCGATGGTTTGAAGCCTGTTGAGAAGCAAAGGAGACAGGAACCAGCCAACACTGGCCTGAAGTCCCCACAGACATAAGGGAGGTGAAGTTGAGCCATCTCCACCCAGTTCTCTGCAGAACACATGACAACTTCTTCCGCTGCAGGACTGTTTTATTATGAAAAGGTTTGTTAACAAACTTTGACAATTATAAAACAGTGAGAGGATTGGGACAAGCTGCAAGGCCTGGAGGGTCAGGAGACTTCAGGGAGCAGAACCAACCCCACGTTAACCTCAGCTGGACACGGAGCGGCCAACAGGTCCCAGAGCAGAGTTATTCTGCATGAGCTGGGTCTGACCATGGATGTTCCAAGATCTCCTCATTGTTTCCCGCGTGGGAGTTACACCAGCTCTTCTGCAGAAAGGAACACCTTGAAAATGGCATCTCTGCGCAGGAACAGGAGTGTCAGCCCCCTGGAAAATGGTGGTGCCTCTCTAAGAGATGCTGTTGGTGCTCTGGGCATCTTCTTGCTTACCCAACAAGCAAGAGTTGGCCTGAATTTACCTTCTCCAGCTTTTTTTTTTTTTTTCTTATCTTCCTTGTCCCCTGGCAGCCCAGGTTAAAGCTAACATGGGTGTCTGCCCTGCTTGCCCCATGGTCCTCAAAAAGCCATCTATGAAGTGTTCCTCAATGGCCAACCACAGTCCAAGAAAGGACAGGAAAGCTCCTTGGATCCTTCAGGCACAGTAGGATTTGGGGGCTTCTGGCAAAGCATTGGTGAGCAGTGTGTCACAACAAGGTGCCTCTGCCCGAAAACAATGGGATGAGGCACCGGTGGCAGGTCCGCAGAGCCCACATCCCCATGGCTGCCTCCTCACTCAGAGTCGCTTCCCTCCTGCTTTGCTGACCCGACGGCAGACGCCAGCTCCTCCTCCTGCCCTTTCAACCGCTCTCCTGCAAGGGAAAAACAGTAGCGGCTTAGCGGGGAACTGACACATGGAGGACCTGAACTGCAGCCCCAAGCCCACAAACTGTCCCTCCTTGCCCTCAAGTCAAGCACATGTGAGGCCTCGAGGAAGCTATGTGGGACCAACAGCTTCACAGACCCTTTTGGGAGGGGGATCAAGCCCCACCAGTCCCTCCCTGGCCCAACAGCAAGACACCAAGCTCCCAGTAAGGACCATGTAAATCCCTCCAGAACAACCAGTGATGCCCCACGCCATCCCTGCAGCACTATGACTCACGTATCAGTTCAGCGATGGCTCTCTGCGTCCTCTTCTCCAGCTTCTCCAGTTTCTTGGCTACGTCTCGCTTCAAATCCCTGGGGAGGAAAGCAACAACGTCAGAATGAACCCTTGGCCCAGGCAGGTGGGAACACGAAGGCCACATTACACCTTTTGCAGTGAGAGAGAAGCTCCTTCTCTCTCCCATGAGCACCCTGGAGCAAAGTGTGTGTCTGTCACCAGGACAGCTCATGGGCAAACCAACCCAAGGTCCAGAGAATACCTTGTCACTGAGGCCACCATGGGGACAAGCAGCCCAAAGGGTTCAGTGGAGCCACTTGGTGGAGGCAGGAAGAGGAAGGACAGCCCCATGCCTTGTATCCTCCTCAACAGCAGGATGGGGTTTCCCATTAGTAGCATTTTTCATTGAATCACAGAACCATTTGGGTTTGAAAAGCTCTTTCAGCTCCTTAAATCGTAGCATTCCTCCAGCACTGACAGGTCCCCACTAATCCCTGGCCCTCAGCACCACATCGACCCATCTGGGAAAGCCCTCCAGGCATGGAGACTCCAACACTGCCCTGGGCAGCCTGCAACAGGCCTGGACAACCCCAATGCGGAAGGAATTCTTCCTCAGGGACAACCTCAACCTCCCCTACAGCAACTGGAGGACGGTTCCTCTCGTCCTCGCACTTGTTCGTGGGGAGATGAGACCGACCCCCATATCACTCCAACCTCCTGTCAGGGAGTTGTCGAGAGCAAGAAGGTCTCCCCTGAGCCTCCTTTGCTCCAGGCTCAACACCACCACATCCCTCAGCCGCTCCTCAGCGCACTTGTGCTCCACACCCTGCACCAGCTTCGTTGCCCTTCTCTGGACATGCTCCAGACCCTCAAGGTCCTTCTTGCAGTGAGGGGCTCAAACTGAACCCGAGTCAAGGGGTGGCCTCCCCAGTGCCCCCAGTACAGGGCGACAATCCCTGTCCTGGTCCTGCTGGACACACCAGTGCTGGTACAAGCTAGGATGCAGTTGGCCTTCTTGGCCACCTGGGCACGCTGCTGGCTCATAACCCAACCCAGACAACCTCAAGGTGAAGGTAACCCACCGTTGACACCAACCCCCCTCTCCCAGGAGTGGGGCTCTGCAGACACTCACCAGTCCGGCTTCCTGGGGGCCAGGTTGGCCAGATCCTAAGGAGGAAGAGGAGACATCCATGAGAGCTGCAGGTGATGTTCAAGTGCTGGACGCAGACAGACGCGACCGGCACAGAGCAGCAGTGAACATACGTACCACCTCATCGATGATAGGCTCTGGCTTGGCAGCTTCCAGCTGGTCCTTCACCTTGTCTTCCACTAGATGGAGGAACAGGACCAGTGTCAGTGGGACACCAAGGGGACAAGGCACAGGGAAATCCACCAGTGCCCTGGGTTTGGTTCACAGCAGCTTTTACAAAGCTCATTTGAACACCTTTGCTTTAAGAGCGCAGAACACACGAGTAAGTACATGTGGGTACACGTGTCCCTCCACCACCCAAACCCTTTTGGAGGCTCCTAAAACCATCTGGAAGTGACACGAACCCAACAACCATGAAACACCGACAACCAGCAACAGCAGCAAGACACCAGCTGGGTTCAAGTCCTCTTTTTGTGAGACCTGCAGAGATGAGCTGCCCCGCAGGTGTTCAAACTGGGATTTGACTTGCCGTGACTCATTTTACCAGGCCTGAGACATCTCAGAGGAATCAAGCTCCAGCCCAGACCTTACGTAAAGGTCTGTGGATACTGGGGATAATGGTGTAGGAAACAGCCCTCCATCCTTCAGTGCTGTGCAAGGAGGTACTGCAGCTCCAACGAAAGGCTGGAAAAAAGCGCAGGTTTCACTGGAAACGGTCAAAAATGGTTGTTCCCAATTTCAAACCACACATCGGGGCAGTTTTAAACTTTGACAGAAGGTTAAAGGAAGTACGGGCTCACGCTTCCTACCTGCCGGGTCTCTGCTGCGCTCCCAAAGGCTTGAAATACCTAAAGGTATCTCAAGATCAAGGGAACTTCCACCCTTCACCTCCCTCTCAAGAGCTGCATGGAGGTTCAGTGTGAGGAAATGGCAGACTGAATGCCCTGGACTCGTGACTAATATTTGTTTAAAGGTAACTCAAACAAAAAACATCCTTAAGAATCCTCCAGCCGGAGCTCAGCTCCTCCTGAGTATCAATCCTTCGGTTTGGGGCTGGACCCACACCCCACTTGTGCAATGCATGGTGTGAAGTCCCCATAGACAAGAGAGAAGCATGAAGCAACAGGGGCCTGGCAGCAGTGGGAGAGCTCCAGCACTACCACCACAGCTGCTCAGACACACCAGCACCCTCCAGGGCCTCAGACACTCATCTCCTAGGACCTAAACACCCTCACACCAGCAAGCTGCTATCCAAATACGTCCCAGTGGCTTCTCCACCTTAGGCTGGAGCAGTCAGGAACACAGAGGTGTCCAAGCCACCTGATTTTTGGGAAGGAAAGATCTAACCCACCTGCTCTGCAGTGTGCTGGCTGGATGCAGAGTCCTGTGCTGGTTTATCTGTCCTCACACCCACAATGAGGCCAGCAGGTCAAGGGAGGGGATCCTGCCCCTCTGCTCTACTCTGGGAAGAACTCCCTGCAGTGCTGGGTCCAGCTCGGGGCTCCTTAGCACAGCAGAGACATGGAGCTGCTGGAGCAGGGACAGAGGAGGCCACAGCAATGATGGGAGGGTGGAACCCCTCTGCTGGGAGGAGAGGGCAGAGAGTTGGGGGTGTTGAGCCTGGAGCAGAGAAGGCTCCGGGGAGACCTTAGTGTGGCCTTTCAGTGCTGAAAGGGGCTGTCAGAAAGCTGGGGAGGGGCTGTTCAGCAGGGGCTGTTGTGACAGGACAAGGGGTGATGGGCTACACTGACAGAGGGAGACCCAGACCAGAGAGAAGGAAGAAATGTTTGACACTGAGGGTGGTGGGACCCTGGCCCAGGTTGCCCAGAGAGGTGGGAAAAGCCCCATCCCTGGCACCATTGCAGGTCAGGTTGGCCCTTGGGGCTCTGAGCAACCTGCTCTAGTTGCAGATGTCCCTGCTCACTGCAGGGGCGTTGGACTGGATGAGTTTTAAAGGAGGGGCCTCACAATGCTTCTGTTTTCATGCTCCCTCATTTCACCTTCCACACTTGCGCTTCCACCCACCTGAGGCTGGCTTGGCCTGGGGCACCTTCCTCTTCTTCAGCTCCTCATCTTCGGGCTCATAGTTTCGCAGTTTCAGCTCCCTGGGGAGGGGAGAGCACAGAGCAGTGAGACACATCCATGCCACCCTGGACCCTCACTAGCAAGGGGCACATCTGCAGCAGCAGCTGCAGGTGGCAGCCAGGGTCCGGCAGCAACCCACAAAAATCCTAAAGGGCAGGGTCCTAAAGCCAGGAGCTTGACAGGGTAAAGGCAATGTCCAGGCAAGCCAAGCAGAGGCAGCTAATAATGGGCCAAAGCTGCCTTGCAAAGCCCTGATCTTCAGCCCAGCTCCCTTTGAGACCTCAACCCAGTGATGTACTCGGGATGGAAATACCAGAGAAGATCCACATCTCAGGAGGGTACACGGGAAAAAAAAAAAAAACAGATTATTTAGGGTACAAGGTGGTTACTCAGTCACAGGAGATGCTTCTGAAAGTGCTACCAACAGGGATGCAAATCAGCCATGTGGTGCAAATGAAGGGAGCAAAAATCAGGTTCCTGAGCGAATGGGTCACGGAGCTGGCAGAGACAGGGACGATGACACCCAGACACTTGCCCACCCTTTTACCTCCCTCCAGGAAAGCTCCAGAGCCAGCAGTCAGCCCTCTCTCCCATGCAAGCACCTCCCCAATATTTGGGTGCTAATGCCCCCCCTTCCCAAGGCTGTTCTTTTTACATCCCTCCCAAATAATTCGAGCCTCAAATGGACAATCATGAGACAACCTCAGCCTGATCCTGAGGTCAACCCCTGCAAGCTCCCAGGAGAAGCGTGTCCAAAACCAAAGCCCTAAAAATTGAGCTCACAGGACCCCATCCCACCTCCAGCTAGACTTCATAGAACCACAGGATGGTTAGGGTTGGAAAGAACCTTTAAAGACCATCTAGTCATTAATGGTCATCTAGTTCCAACCCCCTGCCATGGGCAGGGACACCTTCCACTAGAGCAGGGTGCTCAGAGGCCCGTCCAACCTGCCCTTGAACACTTACAAGGTTGGGACATCTACAACCTCTCTGGGCAGTCTGTTCCAGTGCCTCACCACCCTCACACTTTACTGGTGGAGAAGCAAGTGAGATACAACCGAACTCAAGGGCTTCCAGTCAAAGCAAAGAGGCAAAAGAAAGGGGGAAGAAGCTACAGTCCAGGAAAGGTGAGAAGATGAAGGTCAGCAGCCAGATGGCCATGTTCATCTGGAGTAAAACCCCAACCTGGAGTAACCTGAAGTACAGCAGGAAGGTCCTACCCTTCCCACACCATTCCATCCCCTTTCCAGCAGCCAAAACTACTTTGCAGAGTCTAAAAAAAAGAAACACAGCAAGAATAGCACATAGCTGCAAGGCCAAGAGCACCCTCACCCCACACAGACAAGCTGCTGTGCCCAGTTTCACATGTATTTTTACGTACCCATGCCCCAGGAGAAGGGATTTAGTCAGTTAACTGGTACTGGTCACCACCAGTCCTCAGCCAGAAAGGCAGTTCTCTTCTGGAAGGCTGACCTTGCAGGATCAAGTGATCATTAAACTTTTGATACTCCCAAATTTTTTGGTCTCCTCAACTACAGCTGCTCAGCCACAGACAAACCAGCTTCTGTTCACAGTAGAAGCTCCCAGATCCTCCATTTCAAGGGGCACATGTTCTGCAGGTCTGGTTTCCGCTCCAAGGGTCTCCAGCCCTTTGTGATGTTGCTACAGGGCTTCGTCACCACTTGGGGAACACGCAAAGAAGAGGAACTGGAGTTTAAACCTGCTCCCTGACACTCTTGCCACCCAGAGACACTGGGGCTGCAGCACCCAGAAGATGCCCTGTGCCTGGTGCTGGAGCTTTCAGCTCCTTATTAAACCCCTGCAAGTGCCAGGAGAAAAACAAGCAAAAATTGATCCCTTTCAGTTAACTCAAGCGAGGCCAGAGCAGCTCCCACACCTCCCTCTGGTAATTCTGGGTGCCCAGCGATCCCCACAGCCACCTCCTCAGGGACTTCGCTGTCCACCAGCCCCAGCAGAAGACTTTTCTACCCCTTATTCTGTACACAAGTTCGTTGGTAAAGATGGAAAGATGAGGTTAAGAATAGATCTATTTAGAAGTTGTTGGTCTTCCACAGAGGTGGGTTAAAGTTCAGGTTCCAGCGGTTCCTCTAGTGCCACATTCCAGAAAGACAAGTGATGAATTATCCAAATCCTCACAAAAACAAAAGAAGACCAGCCAAAAGCCCAGATCTAACAATGGCCACGTAGGAGCCAGGTTGGGGAGTTGAGCTCCTGGAGCTGGAGGAATGTCACGGCGATTCACCGGCACCAATGTGAGCTTCTGGGGAAGGACCGAGCGCCCAGGCAAGAGCTAGGTTTGAACCATTTGCCTTTAGGGTGGGAACAAGCTTGTGGTCACCAGTAGATTTCATCAGCATCTCCTTAGAAGTGATGGATAGGCCCAACTCATAAGATCTTCTGCTCCTTTAGCACCGTGTGCAGCGTTTCCCAGCCCATTTCAGCCCAAACGATCCAGGACTGCGAGGTATGGGGGTGGCAACAGCCCTATGATCAGCAGCAGGTGCAGGTCAGTGCTGGAAGCTCCAAGGATCACACAAGGGTTTGAGGTGCTACAGCAATGACAGAGGGAAGCGATGGACACAGTTTTCAATTGATGGATGGATCTATCTAAGCCTTCTGGTGAAGCGCCCACATCCTTGCCCCCTCTCTCAGGTGTTTCAGGCAATTTCTTTTCCAAAGCCCTGGAGAAAGACCATCTGGTTGGAGAATCAGCTGCCCTTTGACCTTCCCAAGCTGCTCCAGAGCCTTCCATTTTTGCAACACCCATTCTAACTTCCCTGAAACCAAATGTCCTGGGCAACTGTTTCTACATTGTCCTTTAAGGAGGATCCATTTTACTTCTCTGCATCTCCAAAACTCTCTCACTCCTGGGTGGTCCTGGGAAATGACGCTCAGACCTTTAAAGAAATTACTGCTACAGAAGATACGAAGGAGGTTACAAATCCTTGAAGCTTGAAGCAGTGGTGGTTTGGTGGTACCCCCCTCTGCTCCACTATATGCTCTGCGAGGGCAAGAAACTTTGAAGGAGGCAGACAACCAAGAACAGCAAAGCAGGAGACTTCAGCAGCAATCCAGGAGGTTTGGAGCCCACAGCAACCTAGCAAAGTCACCCAGCATGTACAGGGTGCTGAGAGATCACTCATGGGCGCTGAGGGAACTTTACAGGACTATCACCCTTCGGGGGCACTGCCAGACCTGTTACACAACACCCATCAATCCTGGCAGAGACTTAATTTCACAATCTCCATTTTTTTGCACTTCTCTTTCCTGGCCCACACACCTCCAGGCTGCCTCATTGAGCACAGGGACCTTTCAAGTGACCAAGATACACACCAAGACCATCTGCATCTCCTCTGACTTAGAAGCCAAGAAGAGACTTTCACATCCTGAACGCACACTATGTTGGTCAAGGCTCTCCTCTCCTCCATCCTCCTCCAACACAGAGGTCCAGAGCTGTTGTCTGATCAAGTTGTCGCCGTCGTTCCTGGATTCCTCGCCCAAGGCAGAAAAGGAGCAAGTGACAAGCAGAGGCAGAGACCCGTCAGCACCCACCCTCCAAGGAGCAACCTCTCTTTGCTGGGAGAGGGCTGCTCCTGCTGAAATACTGAGCGTGTTGGAGCACATCCTCCTCCCAGCGCGGCTGCCAAGAGGCACTCGAAGAATGCCGAAAAAAGCCACCTCTCTTAACACCATGAGTCCCCAGAACTTGCCGAGGCAGTTAGTTTCTCAGGCAATGCTTCTTGGGGGAGAAGCAATGGGGAGAGACCTGACTCTGAGGTGTTGCAGGAGAGCTGCAAGAGAAGCTCTTCAAACAGAGGTAGATGCCACGAGGCCGTCTGGCCTCCCATGCTGCTTTACCAAGGCAGCAGAGAGCTGTCCCGGCTGACAGAAGCAACTTCAACACCAGTAAATACAACCAGAACAAAACCCACGTTCCATCTACAGCACAGGACCCAGGCGGTGGCCCAGGCTGATGTGCAAACCCTGACCGTGCCTGCAGCACCTCTACAAGCTTTCATCAAGCTCTTAAGAGGTTTCTACAGCTTCTTCAGCTGGTGGTAGGTCAGAAACCATCTGCCAACCTTGAGGCTCAAGCCAAAAAGAATCTCTGAAGGCACCTTGGCAGCATCTGGATGAACAAAGGGCCTCAAACATCTCCATAGCTGGTCTCAAAACAGTGCTCAGCATAACTTGCTGCAGCTCTGCACTTCAATGACCACATCTGGATCTGTGAGCAAAAAGCTGCTCCAGATAAGCTCAGGGTTCTGTAAAGCCTTGTCCCAATGCCACACCAAATGCTCTCCCACTAGCAGGTCAGATGGAGGTCTCAGGACCCAGAACTCAACAGCACAGTGAGACAGGCACAGCTATAACCAGAGGGAAGGTCCACAGCATTCTCAGCTCAGGAGGGCAGAAGGGCTCTGCACTGCTTCAAAATCAGGACAAGCATCTTCAGGTGAGGACCAAAATGCTGCTGGCTCCTGAATCTCTTCACCCAGCACACTACTGGTTACCAGCCAGGTGGAAACAGCCATCCAGACTCCCGTTCTCACCTCTCCAGCACCAAGAGAAGGTGTGATCACAGAACCATTTGGGTCAGAAAAGCCCTTTCAGCTCCTCCAGTACCAGCATTCCCCCAGCACTGACAGGTCCCCACTAACCCCTGGCCCTCAGCACCACCTCCACACAGCTGGGAAAACCCTCCAGGCATGGGGACTCCAGCACTGCCCTGGGCAGCCTGTGACAGGCCTGGACAACCCCAACCAGGAAGAAATTCTTCCTCAGGGACAACCTCAACGTCCCCTGGAACAACTTGAGGATGGTTCCTCTCATCCTGGTGCTTGTTCCTGGGGGGAAGAGACCGACTTCCACCCAACGTGATTTTATAGCCTTGCCCCTGCCCACCCATCCATGCTATTGCCTTGGCTGTCCCACCAAGCTGAAGCCAACGCTGAGCACACTCGTTGCTGTTACTTTTTTGTGCAGAGATCAAAAAAAAAAAGTGGTTTTGACCTGCCCCATGACATTCTTCACACGGTGAGGGGGTAGATAGCATTTCCAAGTCCCTGCCTCTCCCAGCTCCTCCCCGAAATTCACCTCCATGAGCGGCACAGCACGGAGTTATAATTTTAAAGCATGACTAAGCGCCAAAACACCAGCAGCTGATTAACAGCAGTTCGCCAAAGCTTGATTTCAAGTGAAGTTGAAGAGTTGAAGATATTTTTACTTCCCCTCCCTCTCCAAGCCCTACCTTGGATTTTTATTTACACTTTTAACATCCCTGACGAGCTCCACTCGTGCTCCCACCTGTGCCCTCGCCTTGCACATCCCTGAGCCCCCAAACTGATTGGGTTTTTTTTCCTCCAAGGGAACAAGGCAGAAGGGCCAAAGTCCACCCACACCCTGTTCTTTGCAGAAAAAAAAAAAAAAGGTGGTTCGCAGGCTGTGCCGTGGCGGAAGGTGTTTCCTGGTCAGTGAGCTAAGAATAACTGCTTAAAAAAATAATAATAATAAGGCAAGCTCTGTGCAATTACAGATATAAACTCCCCTGAGAGCTCAGACAGGAGATAGCGTGAGCTGAAATTGCTGCGAGAGTATCAGGGCTTTCACCAAGGGCTTTGTCAGCACTTGTTCCTGCAGTGAGAAAGATAAAAACAAGGAAAGAAAAAAAAAACAAAAAGCAGGGGGTGGGGAGATGTGAGTCGATCAGAAAAAAAAAAAACAGGAAGCTGCCAAAAGGCATGAAAATATCAGTAAAGGCAGCGCCTGCCGGTTGTGTCCTTTCTACGGGGTGGAAGGGACGTCATGTTCTTGGTGGTTTTCAGCTGGAGAGAGTGGCAGAGCTGTCGAGACGCTCGTTTGGGGTGAGGGAGGGTGGATTTGAGTAACCAGGACCCCTCACTTCTCAAATCCAGGGTTAACACTGGTGGATGACCTCAGCTTACCTTCTGCCACCAGCAGTTCCCTTTATCAAAGGGCTCAGAAAGTCCAGCTCTGCTACTGGGAAATCAAAATCTGAGATGAAATTAAATTACCAGCTTGATGGCCTTTGTGATAAAAACATGTGTCCAATTCCAGCGGCAGAAAAAAGATGTTCGACACATAAAGCAAAAGCTGAGAATCATCTCGGCCAAATCTGTGATTCAAACGCTTCCTGCAGAGCAGATCTTGCCCTACTTTGCCTTGCAAAGCAATGTCTGGATCCCAACAAAAACTGCTGTTGTTGGACAGATGGACAAAGAGCTACAGAATCCTGCAGGAAAAAAATCAAATCTGGAGAGGAAACTCATCTGCCCCAAAAGCTGCCTTCCAAGCTCCCAGAAGCCCCGTGCCCACATCTGCAAGGGGTTTCACAAAATCATTTGGACTGAAAAAGCCCTTTCAGCTCCTCCAGTACCAGCGTTCCCACAGCACTGACAGGTCCCCACTAACCCCTGGCCCTCAGCACCACCTCCACACAGCTGGGAAAACCCTCCAGGCATGGGGACTCCAACACTGCCCTGGGCAGCCTGCAACAGCCCTGGACAACCCCAACGGGGAAGGAATTCTTCCTCAGGGACAACCTCAACCTCCCCTGCAACAACTGGTGGAGGGTTCCTCTCATCCTGGCGCTTGTTCCTGGGGAGAAGAGACTGACCCCCACCTTGCTCCAACGTTCTCTCAGGGACTTGTCAAGAGCCAGAAGGTCTCCCCTGAGCCTCCTGTGCTCCAGGCTCAACACCATTACATCTCTCGCCCACTCCTCAGCGCACTTGTGCTCCACACCCTGCACCAGCTTCGTTGCCCTTCTCTGGACACACTCCAGACCCTCAAAGTCCTTCTTGCAGTGAGGGGCCCAAACTGAATTCAGGATTCAAGCGGCGGCCTCACCAGTACAGGGGGACCATCCCCGCCCTCATCCTGCTGGCCACACCAGTGCTGGTACAAGCCTGTTTCATGCATCAGTACAAAGCTGGCTTGGAGACCGGAGTTCCTCCTCCACACCTTCCTCTCTACATAGAACCTTGGTGAAGTTTTAAGGGCATTGAGGCTTTTTGCTGAACTTGCCACAAGGTGAGAGCTCAGAACGAGCGGAAAAAGGGATTTACCAACTTGACAGCAGGGATGCTGAAGGCTCAGTAAGAAACCGCATCACCTCTGACACGCTTCGGGCTGCTCAGCAGCAGTTAAAAAGTAGCAATCCCCAGCCTCAAAGTCAGAGTAGAAAAAATAAAAAAGACTTTTTTTCCACGGATTTAGCAGAGAAGTTCAGAATGCTGCTTTGAGAGCAGGAGTACATCACTGCCAGCCCAACGACACCAGCACAGTGAAGTCAGCCCAGGCTTGACGCTCCTTGCCAGTGGGTCACCACGTCACCTCACCACACGGCTGGAAAATAAGAGCTGTTTATTCATTATTCATCATTTCCAAGATCTTTAAGCTCTTGTTTCAGCTTCACTTCAGACTTCGCGTGCCTTTTCCAGCACGAAACCCAACCACAGTGCCTACAAACAAAGCTCAGCCTTGTTGGTGGTTCTTGAGAGGCACTCCCAGCCCCAAATCCAGGTGGGATGTTCTCCAGAAGGTCGTCACATTCTGCTGGGATTTATTCCCCAAGAAGCAGTAAGGATTTTGCTCCAGTTTCTCAAGCAGAGCATGTGCTCATCCGCAGCAGCATCTCTGATGTGCACCTCCCATGGAGGAGCTTTCAAGCCAGTAAAGTGATGAGAAAAGGTCACGTCCCACATCACCAAACCCAACTTTACCCCCATCACCATCTCCAAAAGAGACCTGACAGTGTTTTGACCAGCAGGAAACCCACTGCAGCGTCAGCCAGTCCTGCCAGGAGCAACAGCCTGCGACAGGGTGAGGGTTGTGCTCACATTTTCCGGTGACACGAGAGAACAGCGGTGGGACGCGGTTGAACAGCCACGTGTACCCTGCGGCCTCCGTTCACGGAAAAAAACAAAACCACTTAAAACGACACACGTGCAGGGGTCAGAGATGTTGAGTTCAAGGGAGCCTAAATGCTCCCAACACCTCCGAAGGCACCACCTTCCTGGCGCTGCCCCAGGAATGCTGCGCTGCAGCTCCAGGTTTTTCCTCTTTTTTCCCCCATCTCAGATCATTTACACTGCGAGATCAAATTCACACTGAAAAAAAAAACCTAAAAATAAATTACACGTTACAAGTCAAGGAAAGAGCCTAATTAGCGAGCATGAGAGCAGCACCTGAACAGCACACACACGAGACACAAGTAGGAATAAATAAATCATTACCTGTGCTTGATGGTCTCCTCTTCGTCAGCTTCTCCGAGCTGCTTGTTCTGGCGTTCGCTGCCGTCCTTATTCTGGAAGGAGAAGTTGATCTGTCAGGCCCTGCCTGAGAGCAAAGAGCAGCCCCGAAACCCTCCCCGAGGGCACAGGACAAACAACAACGTGCAGTTTGAAATTACTATTGAATTACAACACCTCTAATTCAGCCTGTTTTGCCTTTTCTCCCTTTAGTGTCCTGCTGATACAGATGGAACAATAAACACATCTAAGAATGGGAGAGGAAAAGTTAATTTTCCTCTCAGTGCTGATATCCCCCTTGTTGCCAATAGCCACATCAATTCGGAGCGAGCAGCAAACGGTGATGGAGCTCAGAAACCTCGTCCCGCGTTGGAATTACCACTTCAAGTGAAATAGCAGAGCAGAAGGGGATCAGGGCACTGAGCAGACGAGCAACGGCCACGTACCCCTTCACCACCTCACCAGCACAACGACAGGTCTAATTCCAGCTCCAGAAACCCCCATGCACTAACGAAAACCAAATTTCTCTTTACAATGCTCTAACACCCTGTTACAGAGGCTCCTTTTGCACCATCCAGACACTGGCACTAACAGCTTATTAGTCGAGTTACCAATTGTATTTCTGATCGGACACGGGACGTTGGCAATAACAAGCTGGAAAGGAGCTGAGTCTCAAACTCATTTAATTCAACTACTAGAATTGAATACGCTCAGTGCAAAACTCATCTGCTCTGATTTTGCAGAGTCCATTGTCAAAGCAAACCCAATAAGATGAACACCTCAGAATCGCAGAATCATTTGGGTGGGAAAAGGCCTTTCAGCTCCTCCAGTCCCAGCATTCTCCCAGCACTGACAGGTCCCCACTAACCCCTGGCCCTCAGCACCACCTCCACACGGCTGGGAAAACCCTCCAGGCAGGGGGACTCCAACACTACCCTGCACAGCCTGTGACAGCCCTGGACAACCCCAACGGGGAAGGAATTCTTCCTCAGGGACAACCTCAACCTCCCCTGGAATAACTCGAAGACAGTTCCTCTCGTCCTTGCACTTGTTCCTGAGGAGAAGAGACTGATCCCTCCTCGCTCCAACCTCCTGTCAAGGAGTTATCGAGAGCAAGAAGGTCTCCCCTGAGCATCCTTTGCTCCAGGCTCAACACCACCACATCCCTCAGCTGCTCCTCAGCGCACTTGTGCTCCACACCCTGCACCAGCTTTGTTGCCCTTCTCTGGACACGCTCCAGACCCTCAAGGTCCTTCTTGCAGTGAGGGGCCAAAACTGAATCCAGGACCTCCCCAGGGCCCCCAGTACAGGGGGACCATCCCTGCCCTCATCCTGCTGGACACACCAGTGCTGGTGCAAGCCAGGATGCCATTGGCCTTCTTGGCCACCTGGGCACACTGCTGGCTCCTCTTTAGCCACTCTCACCAACACCCCCAGGGCCTTTTCCCCGGCCAGTTTCTAGGGCTCTGGGGTTGGTGTGACCCCAGGGCAGGACCCAGCACTTGCCCTGGTTGCCCCTCAGCCCGTTGGCCTCAGCCCATTGCTCCAGCCTGGCCAGAGCCCTCTGTGGAGTCTCCTGACCCTCCAGCAGATCCACATTCCCACCCAATGGGTGTTGTCTGTAAAATGACTGAGGGTACCCTCGATCCCCTCATCCAGGTCACTGATAATGAGAACAGGCCCCAGCACTGTGCCCTGGGGACACCACGTGTGACTGGCCACCAAGTGGGTTTGACTCCATTCCCCAGCACTCTATGGGCCTGGCCAGCGAGTTCTTCACACCACAAGTCCTGTAGTGCCTTTAACCAGGGACTTTCTCTCCACCACAACTCTCCTCGTAGCATCGTCTCGGACAGCACGGAGCAGGCGTGCTGCCCTTCGGCAGTGGCGGAGCATCCCCAGGGATGTCCTGAGCTGGAAATGGACACAGTTCAAGGAGACAGCGTAACTGCACGTAACCATTTCCAGGCTGCTCGACCCCACCACGAATGTCCTCTAAATTACACTCCCTGCCATCACACGCCATTGATCAGGCTCCACCAGACAGATCAGCACGCGAGTGGAACGCAGCCGAGGTCTGAAGCCAGGCTTCCTCCCCAGGAAGAGAAATTCATGCTGGTCCCCTGTTTGCCAAACACTCTGTAAACAAGATTTCGGTTTCAGGAGCAGAGTGATGAAAACCCCCAGCCACGGGGCTGAGGCAATGGACAACGAAGAGGCCATAAGCCTCCAGCAGCCCCGGGAACACCTGTGGCTCCGCACCGAGTCAGCTCCTAACCAAAAAAATGGGGGTTCTGAAGTAATATTTGGTGGGTGCAGCAGAGCCGGATCGTTGCTGCTCCTCTGATCACTGAGATTCTTGCTTGTGCTTCCAGCCCAGCTGCGCTGCCTGCCCACAGCTTACCACGAGGGCTTCCTGTGCTGCATGCAAGAGCCTCAATTCACGTGAGCTACAGAAAAAAAAACAAAGTTAGAAGACGACAGCGGCTTAGTCTAGATGCTGCCTGAAGGGAGCTGGATATAAATGTACATATATATATATATATAAACTGCAGCTGATTCAAAGCACTTCAACAGTTTTACGCTGGAGCAGGCAGCCAGCAGCACCCAGCCAGGCTGTGGAGATCCCTCCTCTGCTTTCCACCCTCCCTCGCCCCCAACACTGGCGTTTCCTGCTGTAGAAGAAAGCTGAACTTTCCATTAGTTGCTTCTTTCTGCTGAAATAAAGTGTCTGCAGCCGTAGAGAGGATACGGGAAGGGAGGGACTGATTTGGTGTTCACAGCAGCTTGATCTGTGAGATCTACTAACAGATTTAATTCATTTTATTCTCCATTAGAAACAGAGAGATACAGAGCCCCTGGTGAGGACAATGGTGCCTCCTCAAGAGGCTGCAGAAAGGCAGATCCCATTACCATGATCATTTATTGATATCAAAATGGCCTCTCAAAGCTGCAGCTTCTCCCCATCTCCCTCCTCTTTCTTCCCGTTTATCTGATCCCTCCGGACTTTGACACAGCCACATCCTGGGGTTCTCCACTTTGCTCCCAATTTTTGTCTTCAGATCTGCCCCTATATCACCCTCTTCAAGCGTTTCTCTTCAACAGTTGCGCCACAACGCGCATTTCTTAACTCAGGAAGGGGAGTTTTCCTCCCCAAAGCAGCATTCGCCCTTGTTACTGCTTCGTCCTCCGCGTGGTTTCATGTATTTTTCACGCTGGCGTTCCCTTCCCGCAGATGCAGCAGCAATTCAACTCTCGCTCCTTTTCGGTTCAACTTCATTTCCTCACATTTCAAACCTTAATACCACAAAAGGAGCCAAAAATAACCCCTGGGCCGCTCTCGCTCTAGCGATTCCTCTTTTGAAGGCAGCCCACGGCAAGGTGTTTTAGTCCGAAGATTGGAGAGATACACCACAAGTCCACAAGACCGTTCACCAACTGCCTGCCACTTCCCACCCTTCCATCTCTGGAAGGAGACGCTCCAAAGATAAACTCCCAACATTAAAGACTTGCTCCCTTGTAGTCTCCTACCTGTTTTAATTCGCAGACATTACAAGCGGCAACGCTGCCTCATAGCTACCTGCATGAAGACTTTCACAGGCTCTTCACAAAGAAGTCCCAGATGAAAAGAGTTGGATCCACTGACTGTTCAAGGAGTATATCCACAAAGATTTGCATCAGGTTGTTCAAAGGAGGGTGTCAGGTGCCTCTCTGTAACACCCACAAGGCCCGTAGCAAGCTTGACATGGGATTGGTTAATGTCTTGTGCTCCTAGTGATCACATATGGATGATGTCTCCAAGGTTCAGAACCTGGGTCCTGCAAACCTGGGCTGTAAACCACGTTACTCAGTCAGTGAACCACAGTACTGCCAGTACAAGTTGCATTAAGCTGCTTTCCTCCCAGCCAGTAGCAGGCAGAGAGAAGAATATATCGGATGGGTCAATATTCAGATGGACAGTGTCAACTCCACTTGTAAGCAGGTCCAAGCGTTTACACGGAGAAGGAGGGCAGTGAAGAGGAATGCTGCTGGGTCACCTGAGTCCACCTCCTGGCACCACCCCTGGTGCTGCCAGGCAGAAGCTTTATTTGACTGCAGGAGAACAACTGGATTTTACAGAGCTCCCATTGCAAAATAAGAGGCTCCTCCAGCCTCGTGGAGAAAGCACCAGATTTCACATTCTACCACTTCCCAGACTTCAGGCAGGTCGTGTCACAAAGCAGGAGGTTAAGCCTTGATAGCCAGCAGAGAGGAACACAGCCAAGGAAGGGAAGCAACTCACTTTGCATCACATTCAAAGATTTCAGGCCAAAAGGGACGTTTAAATCACCTCGCTCGGCTTGTCAAACACCTCTGGTCTGGGAAGCCTCAGCCAGTTATCGCTCTGCTGTGGCAACCCACATCCCAGTAAAGCACAGAACCAGAGAATCGCAGAATCCCAGTTGAAAGGACCTCAAGGACCATCTGGTCCAGCCTTCCTTGGGAAAACCAGAGTCTAGTCAAGAAGGTCCAGCCAAATCTTTTCCAGGACATGGGAAAGGACACAACCTTGTCCTGAAGACAGCAGGTGGAGCCACTCCTTCCTTTGTCAGCGTCTCTTAAAGCCTGTAGGATGCTGTTGAGTCTTTCCAGTTGTTGGTTCCTGCCATCGCTCAGTCCCAAAGGACATTTTGTACCTGATACGTTTAAACGTGCCAACACTTGTGCACTACAATCGAAAACACTTTTGTGATAAACCAACCTGACGAACATGGCTCGTTCCTCCCGCCCCCACCCCATCACCAGCACTTCAAGATGTCTCCTAATGCCCATGTGGACCAGGGCAACACCACCCCTCACTCGATCCACGAACCCAAGAACCAGGAGCCTACTCAACGCCGCTGGGTTCCCAGAGACGGACCCATCTTATGGTGGAGCCTCATATTTTCCCCCCGCAAGCATACAGAGCCCACTGCAACCCTTTTTTTTGTTTGTTTGTTTGAAATGGCTCATACTTGATACAAGCAGACAACGATGGCAACTCTGACGTCACCATCAGGTTTTGAGACAGGTGTCATCAACCTAGCAGATAATTTACACACGTTTCCAAGTGACTAATGGAAACATTGGGTGCACAGGCCCCGGAAAGCAACATTTCTGCCAGACAACAACTCCTTCTTGACAGTGATCAACCCACTCCAGAGCCATGGTCTTGAACCAGCCTGTTGCGCAATACTAACCCTTCACTAACTCACATTTACATGACAGAAAGGACACTCCCTTTTTCCTCCCTCTTCCTTAAACAAATTGCAAATCAGGTTTTTCAGCCAAAAGCCGTCTAACTGGCTTCGCCCATGTTACCCCTCTCACCTTTATTTTCAGATAGTGGGGGGTTTACCGGCACTTTTCCACTCCTTTGGCATTTATCCAGCATTCAGAAAAGACTTCAATGAGAATGCAGCAGGCGAACGGTCTCTTCAGCTGATTAGTTTAGGATTCCTAGGTGCAAATTACCATAAACCGCTGATTTGAAGTGGTTTTGCTGGATGTCTCATCACAGTTGGTCTGGAAACCATCATTTCCACATGACACAAGCGTGTCACTTCACTCCAAATATACTTTATAAACAGAAGCTTGTGTTTGTTTCCTTTTCTCCACCATCTTTTAAAAATAGTTTGATATCGGCCTAAATCTTCCAGCTCATGTTTCCCTTCTTCCCCAGCTTCCGCTGAGCTGCTTTTACAAACCCCCTAGGCTACTTTGGTTATTAAATGCCACCCAGGCAGCCCCTGGCAACCCCTAAAAGTCAATAAAATGACCCGACAGCTTCTCCTCTTCCCAGGCACTAACACGACTTCATTCTCCTTAGGCATTGACCAGAATACTAACGATCTCCTTATCTTCCATTTAAAGGTTAGAGGATGGTCACCTTAGAGTCAAGTGCTTCTTTGGCACAAAAAACTTGTCTCTTTTGGAAGAGTTAAAAGGAGGTCAGAGCTGGAACAAAGTGAGTTTGATCTCTTGAGCTGTTCTCTGCCAGCTGAGCTGTAGCTGCTCCTATTCCCACTTACCAGCCCCTGGGAGCCCTTGCAAAGCAAAGCACCAGCGTCCAAATCAACAAGAGCAGCCTGTGGAACGGCCCATCCTCATTTCTCAGCCAGCTGGGAAGCTCCCAGATCATAGAGTCTGATTTCCTGCACAGCAAGCAGTCAATTTCATCCAGGTAATGAGCATTCATCCTGTTTGGTGGTTACGTTCACCATTTTCCTTGCTGTTTCTTCATACATGGTGCTCAGTTCAGCTACAGGGTGAGGACCGAGGTGCCTCGGTCCGAGCATGGCACGTACGAGTGCTTTTTTCTTACTGCTTGGCCAGGATTTAAGCTCAAGTGACCTTGAAGTCTGGAGAGGCACCGCTGTGCAGCTCCACTCCCACCTCGCCGCTCCTTCAAGGCGTTTAAAGCCAGAACACAAAAAGCTATGTCATGAAACATCACTGAGGAGCTGAAGGCTTCTATGAGCAATAAAAACCAAGAATTTAAATTCTCTAAATACCCAAAAAAAGGGATTTTATAATAAAATCTTGCAGCAAAAGGTCCTGAACATAAAACATCGTTAAAGTATACGCAGCACCCAAGATCCACCGATGTTTTTCAAGCTGTTCAGAATCCGTTTCCTCACAGAAACCTTGCGGTGATTGTATAAAAACATGATTTTTAAGAGCCAGAGCTCCTGGGTCCCTGCTGCTCGCTCCTTATTGAAGTCCTAATCCCAGTTCAGTCTTCGCTGGTTACTATGGAAATGGTTAAATCAGAGCATTACTTCCCATAAGAAACAAACACAAAGAACAAAATGGCCTCTGAAAATTAAAACACTTTGCTTTATGTACGTGCCTTCAAAAAAGAACCTCACATTCCAAAAGAGCGAAGTATTTTAAACACTCTATTTAATAATCGTGGTGTTTACACAGTAAACAAGTACCAATAATTTGTCCCTTCAAATAACCTGGAAAGAGCCCTAAGTCATTTGCTGGTTTCAATACACCTATTGCTACAGCTTCGGAACCTGCTGTTAACCAGCAAACGCTGGAGGATGTTCCTGGCGGCACGTCGCAGTTCTCCGGTGAAATCAGTGACAAGGGTGCTCCCCTGAGATCAGAACTGCAAACATCTTGTTGAAGAAAATCCATAATGTGAAAACATGAGACCTTCAGTGAGGTGGAGAAAGTTTGAGCAGGAAGAAACAGGCACTTCTGAGCAGGAAGAACAAGATACTTCAAACCAAAACACTTTTTCAGGCAATGAAGATCTAGAAAAGCTGTGAATAAGCTTCTCCACCCTGACACAATACCATCATGAAATAGAATCCTGTGCATTGGAAAAGGCCTTTCAGCTCCTCCAGTCCACCCGCTCCCCCAGCACTGACAGGTCCCCACTAACCCCTGGCCCTCAGCACCACCTCCACATGGCTGGGAAAACCCTCCAGGCAGGGGGACTCCAACATTGCCCTGGGCAGCCTGCAACAGGCCTGGACAACCCCTATGCGGAAGGAATTCTTCCTCAGGGACAACCTCAACCTCCCCTGCAACAACTGGTGGAGGGTTCCTCTCATCCTGGCGCTTGTTCCTGGGGAGAAGAGACTGACCCCCACCTTGCTCCAACGTTCTCTCAGGGACTTGTCAAGAGCCAGAAGGTCTCCCCTGAGCCTCCTGTGCTCCAGGCTCAACACCATTACATCTCTCGCCCACTCCTCAGCGCACTTGTGCTCCACACCCTGCACCAGCTTCGTTGCCCTTCTCCGGACACACTCCAGACCCTCAAGGTCCTTCTTGCAGTGAGGGGCCAAAACTGAATTCAGGATTCAAGCGGCGGCCTCCCCAGTGCTCCCAGTACAGGGGGACCATCCCCGCCCTCATCCTGCTGGACACACCAGTGCTGGTACAAGCCAGGATGCTGTTGGCCTTCTTGGCCACCCAGGCACACTGCTGGCTCCTCTTTAGCCACTCTCACCAACACCCCCAGGGCCTTTTCCCCGGGCAGTTTCCAGCCGCTCTTCCCCCAGTCTGGAGCACTGCAGGGTGTTGGTGTGACCCCAGGGCAGGACCCAGCACTTGCCCTGGTTACCCGTCAGCCCACTGGCCTCGGCCCATTGCTCCAGCCTGGCCAGAGTCCTCTGTGGAGCCTCCTGACCTTCTACCACCTTACTGGAGCAGATGCGCATTACAGACTATTAACACCCACTCTGCAGAGATGCAGGAGGACCGTCCCTCCTTGATCTGGCAGGGCAGAGGTGTTTGACGATGGGCAGTAACTCATCGCTCCCTGACACCCACTAACCCAACCAGCAGTAGGGAGTTTGACAGGTGTTGTTGCTGCGGTCAGGCACTGACACATTGGAAAAGACACAGCCAGCCCTTCCGAAATGGCAGTGAGGAGGGTTACAGCCTGTTCCACCACCAACAAAACTTCTTTCTTTGAACTTGACAGGTTAATGTGCCTGCAGGAGTCACTCCGTCCTCCAATGAAAGCTGCTGACTTACAGGAATCAGCTGAATCTCTACCAAAAAAGGGGTTTTGCCCCGTCACATCTTCGCTCAGTCACATAATTCTTTTCTACTATGTAAGAAAAATAAAAAAATATCTTTAAAAAACCACCTGTTCATCATATTGAAGCCAAAAGCCACCACTGCAGACAGGGACAACGCTTCAGTGATCTTCTTGTTCTCTTCTGGGGTGGGAGGGAAGAGAGGGCCGGGCTGGCTTGGCTGGATTTGAGGCATTTCAGTGAGTTAATGTGTCACTTGCGGATAAAAAGGGAAACAAAACCAAATGCTACACATGGCCGGTTCCATCTCTCCAAGGAAAAACAAAAAGAGGAAAAGCTACACACAGGTTTGTGTTCACACACCGAGACCTTGTGGAAAGCACAAGCCAAGAAGCTCCATACGTGAATCCTCCCAACCCTTATTTATATAGATGTATTTTTTTTTTTTAAAGTGAGATGAACTACAAAGAGTTTCACAAATGTAAATCACAGCTTTGCAGGCACTCATAAAGCAGTTCAAAACCACCCGAGAGGTGCTGCAAGGCCAAACCTGTGCATTCATTTAGCAAATAACTCAACAATTCCACATACAGTGTGACCAGGGGAGGTACAGCCCAGCGCCGAAGGAACTGGGCATCGCAGGGAGACACGGCATGAATAACTGCGGCTTCTCTTCTCTGCGATTCACCCAAGGGCGAGGCCACAGGGGACTCAAGACGTGCACCAAACCAACCAAGAACAAGCTGCAAACAGAGAAACAAAAAAGCTCCTTGCAGAAATACGGACTCACACCCTCATTTGAACCTTTCCTTCTCCACATGCCACAACCATTCTCTAGCAGGTCATAGAATCACAGAACCATTTGGGTTGGAAAAGCCCTTTCAGCTCCTCCAGTCCCAGCGTTCCCACAGCACTGACAGGTCCCCACTAACCCCTGGCCCTCAGCACCACCTCCACACGGCTGGGAAAACCCTCCAGGCATGGGGGACTCCAACGCTGCCCTGGGCAGCCTGCAACAGGCCTGGACAACCCCAACATGGAAGGAATTCTTCTTCAGGGACAACCTCAACCTCCCCTGCAACAACTTGAAGACAGTTCCTCTCGTCCTCGCACTTGTTCCTGAGGAGAAGAGACCGACCCCTACCTCGCTCCAACCTCCTGTCAGGGAGTTGTCAAGAGCCAGAAGGTCTCCCCTGAGCCTCCTGTGCTCCAGGCTCAACACCACCACATCCCTCAGCCGTTCCTCAGCACACTTGTGCTCCACACCCTGCACCGGCTTCATTGCCCTTCTCTGGACACGCTCCAGACCCTCAAAGTCCTTCTTGCAGTGAGCGGACAAAACTGAACCCAGGGTTCAAGGGGCGGCCTCCCCAGTGCCCCCAGTACACGGGGAACATCCCTGCCCTGGCCACAGTATTTCTGACACAGAACTATTTCTCTCCTTCTGATGGCAGTAGAGGGACAGTTCCGAGCCACCCACAGCCACTGCAAAGCATCTACCAAGCCCCACTTAACATTTCAGGACTGGGCAGCTCCAGCAACCGTGTTTTTCCATAGTCAGGTCTAATTTCCACCTCTCTGCAACAGCTCTAAGGCAGGAAGGAGAATAATGTTGTTTTGTGGGGGGAAAAAGAAACCAGCTCTGCATGTTCCCTCAAAAAAAGGCAAAATGCAGCTTTGCTGGCCTTGTCTCCATATTCATCACGCAACCACAACCCACCAGAAATGTCATGAGAAGGGAAAAAGGTACCTCTTCCACCTGCCTCAAAGTGTGAGACTGCAGGAGGGAAGGAGCACACAGGGATTCCCAAATCCCAGCACGGCTCAAATCGTGCGGAACAAAATGTTTTACCCTTCCATCTGCTCCATGACTGCGATGAGCGATCCCGACCGCGCCGTGCAGGATGTGTTTTGCCAACGAGGTCAACCACGTCACGCTCTCCTCTGCCTTTTGAAGAGGCAAGAGAGATTGAAAAGCTTTTGTGGCGCTAATTGTGCTGGTTTCAGGATGGGAGGGATTCCCCCAGCTGCCCCAGGTCCCAGCAGCTCTGCACATCCCCAACTCGGAGCAGGACACGCTGCTCTTTATCCACCCGCAACCTGGCTCAGGGTATTTTAACCTCAGCTCCCCGGAGAGAGCAGCAGAAGCTGGGCAGTTTCTTCCCCAGTAGTGCTGGTTTATGTCTGCATGGTGGCATCTGCGAACTATGGATGAAGCAAAATACTTGTACATCTTTGGGTTTGACTTCCCACCTTTGTGGTGTGCACAGCGCTGGTTTAAGTTATTACCTATCGGCACTCCTCGACTCCCAGATCTCATTTTCCAGTCTTTCCTGACTACGCAGTCACTAAAGGTTTCCAGAGCTTAAAAAAACATCAAAAATAATAAACTGTGTTTCACACAACTGGGTTCCGAGCCAGAGCTGCCTGCAATCCAACCAAAAGGAGTGTTTAAGAACACAGTGCTATCAGGTTTTATGGTTGAGTTTTCCCTATGGAGACCAACATAGCACCAAAGCCTACCAAGTCCTCACTGCAGGCACCAAGAACCACCCTCTGCCCCGAGATCTCCAGCAAACTCCAGATCCCAATTAACACCCAAGCCCTGTTGACTCCACACCCTGGCGTAAACCTCCACAGCTCTGCAGAACTCTCCTCTCAACCTCCACAATGTTCATGTGCTGGCACTGCGGAGAGGAACATCTCTGAGGTGACTGGCTGGTCGCTTCCAACCAGCCACCATACATGAATTTGCAGGTCACTGGTGGAAGCACAATCACTTTCTCTGCAGGTTTCCATCTTGAGCCCCGCCGCAACCATTTCTCCCTCTCCTAATCAAGCCTGAATAGAAATGAAGCCTTTGGAGCCCCGAGTGTGTGTTTTATTCTCGCTGTAATAACTTTTCTCCACTCCGTTTCCACAGCAACTGTTTTCTCAGCCGCTTGGTACTTTGCTTCCAGGAATGCAATGCTGCTTTGCTCCACCAAAATAAAAACCAAGCCGAGAAAAAACCCCACAAACTGAGGGAGGCAGCGAGCCAAGCTCAGACCACACACCAGAGAGATGCTTCAGGCAGAGTCCACCAGCGTTTGCAGCTTGACCCACTCTTCGGGACAGCAGGAAAACAGGCGGAAAGGCTCCGCGGCAGCAGGAAAATGCGACACAGAGCAAAGGAAATGAGCAGCGCCATGGCCTTCCTTCCCTCCTCCTCCCTCTCTTGCTGGCCCGGCAGGCGTGGAGGAGCAGGGAACAATCTCCCTGCAACAAAAGGTTGGGCTGCGGCCAAAGCAATCCTTCAACGTGATGCACGACACAGCAGTGAAAGGAGCAGGTAGGAGGCGCTTCCTCCCTGTCTGTCTATGAGTGAAAACACTGAATGCTACTTCCACGCAGCAAAAAGCTGATTCCCATGCAACTGTTCCTCCTTAAATGACAGAAAAAGCACTACAGCACCCACCCGGCAAGTGAAGAGGGAAGGAGAGGGTGGAATCTGGATGCAAGAACTCCTGTAATATATACATTTATCCGCATTTATATGGACATACACGCCTACAACCAGCACTTCCACCGAGGCCAACAGCCCAGCCACCTGCTCTGCTCCCTCAGAAATTCAGACACTATGGACAAAAGAGGCTTGTGAAGCCACTTGATACTTTGCCATGCCGATTTCACAGTATTTCAAAGCAGAGATCTTCATATTTGTGTCACTTTTTTATTCTCTCCTGTTGTTTTTTCACACCAAGATACAACTAAACATTCTTGGAGAGCTTCTCCTCGTGCTGATCTGATGGAGAACCTGAGCAAGCAGGAACCAGGCACCCACGTTTGGCCTCTTTTCGGTGCCACCTCGGCACAAAATGCCCAGCTGGCCCAAACAACCCGGATTTTTCCAGCTAAGCCGGGGCCACAGACCAATTTCTCCAGGGCCAGTCCTGTTTTTCTCCACACCTCGTCTCGCACAAACCGGTGGGAATAACCCAGAGCTGCCATGTTTTCAGCACAAAGCCCGAGAGACACAGGAATGACAGCAAAAATTAACGGAAGAGACAGGGAGCTCCAATAACCCACGTTAGCTGCAAGAAACGGGTGAAATCTGGGTATTTCCAGCAGCAATTTTCTCATTTCAGCTCGGCTTTAACTTTTGGCAAACACCCTCCGGCCTCAGATGCTTCACATCATCTTCACCACCACGAAAACACCTTCAACATGCCCTCCTCCACCTCCATCACGCTCCTAAAGGCCACTTGAGTTGTACTTATTAACCACGTCCTTTGTAGCTCCTCTAAACCCATCCGGGATCTGAGCTGCTCGGATCAGCTTTGGATCCCTGTTTGCAAACCACCTTCGCAGCTTAAGGAGTGTCTGAAAGTTCAGAGACACACTGCTTTTCCCACCTGTATTTCCAATCCCTTTCTTCTTCCAGATGAAACTACGTCACCCTCGGAACGTTCGTGCTTTAAGCTGGACGATCTGATCTGCATTCGCTGTTAATGGAACTAAGGGCAGCGAGAACGTGATGTCAACCCCTAGTTAAGGAAAAAAACCACCATAAAACGACTCTGTGAGTTGTCAAAGGAAACAAAAGCAAGCCGGAATAAAGGAAAAGCTCCTAAAAGCTTCAATAACAGAATCTGAAAGGGAACCAAACACTCGCATGGGAGGAGAAGCTCCAAAGTGACTTTTAAGTGCGTTGCTCCGGTTCAGCAAACACGTTCTTGAGTTTTATCACGATTTACCAAGCCCGGGAACTCACGACCGTGTTTATGGTGCCTTCCCAGTAACAACCACCGTGTATCTCCCTCAATGAGGGACACCATGTGAAATTCCTGCAGGAAATTTGTAGGTTCAGGCCTGTTTCCTCTGGGTTTCACTCCTGGGTACATCCCTTAGGGTTTAATAAAGCAGGAGCTTCAATTTTCACATTAAACTTCACATTAAATCTCCCAGATGGATTCCCTAAGAGCTGGGAACAGCTGAGCTCACGCTCCAATCTTTCAGCAGGGTGGTAAAACAAAGAAAAAGGCTCTTTCTCTATCCAGCCTCTTGTCCTGAAGCCTTGTAGGTGCAGACTGTCCACCCTCCCGTCATGAAACCAGCCCAACACACCATCCCAGCAGCCTTGTCTCCATGCCAGGTAATTTAAACACCCTGAAGAACCAGCTGGATCTCCTGTTGCTCCCACAACTCACCCCTCCGGCTTTGTGTCGCCCTTTGGAGCTCCCGCTCATGGGGTGTATTCGCAGCGACGGGTGAAAAGAGGCTTCGGGGCCGTTATTTATTTCCACAGAGCCCGTTGAAAAGCTCTGGTAAATCCAGAGGGCCCAGCTGGGACAATGAGATTAAAGGAGCCAAGGTTTTAGCAGCAACTGGTTTGGGTGAAAAGGAGCATTTCATCTTTTTTTTTTTTGTGGGGAAAAATATGTAAAAACCCTCTGCCCGTTACCATGCTGATGCAAAAGTCAGTCAAGATGAATGAACGTCAGGAGAATCAGATCTCAGCAACTTTCTGCTGGTTGCTTCTAGGAGAGTGTAACTCTCCCAGTATCAGCTACTCCTGGGCTGCTCCGCTGGCGGCCTGACAAGGTGGCAACGGTGCTGCTGGGGATGGTAAGAAGGTTTAAGTCAAGCTGGTTCTGCCTCAAGCTTGGCCTAAGGAACACCTGACCCACCATCATGCACCGCAGAGGGGGACTTTGCTGCCTCTTCCTCTTTACCAGGGCCACAAGTCATGTTTTAGAAACAAGGAGAGAACAAAAAAGCCCTAAAAACAAGCAGGGAAAGGGCAGAGGTGGATCCAAAGCTCCTCTCGACGTGACCTAGACCCAGCAGCCATGAACCGCTTCCCATCCTTCCAACAGCAGCCACACACGAGATGCTTTCAGCAGCCAGATCAAAGGAGTGGAGCCAGGTTACGAGGCAACAGTTCCTCTGCTTGGTATCGACTGCTAAAAATAAGCTGCTGTGGGAAAAGCACTCTGCTCTCTGCAAGGAAGATAACATAGGTACTTCTTTATTTCACTACTTCTTCCTGTCGCTGGTGCTGCCCAGAGGAAAAGTTGATTTCAAGGTGATTTTAAGAGGGTTTGATGCTTCTGCTCAGGCAGAGCCTTCGCCTCACTCCAGCCGGGGCAGACGCGAGTGCGGCAGAGAACCGGTTTCAAGGGCAACCTGCAGACAAGCGTTTCATAAACACGAGTGACTGCAGTTAATTATCAACCAGCTCAGCCGGGGGGATGGAAATACAGCTCCTTCAGAGAGGATTTGCAACCAAAATTGGAGTTTGCAGACAGGCAGGAACAACGGCTGCCCTTACAGCAGCTTTTTATCAAGGACACGGACTCCCTTTCTGCTCCCAACACCTCGTTGGACACCATTAGCAAAGCTCCCCGCAAGCTTCGCTCCCATCTGCAGCACAACGATTTTATAGTCAAGCTAAAAAAATGTGCAAAACTTTTACTTCAGCGAAAGAAGGAAAAAAAAAAAAACTTCCTGAGAAATACAAACAGAACGTTTTAATCTGATTTTCAGCCGTTACAGCAGATAATCGGGGCTTTATCGCAGGATACTGCAAGGATAAAGCCTCGGCGCCGGCCTCAACGTCAGCACAACGAGCCCTGGGCCAAGAGAGACCAGTTCGACGCTGGAGCTGGGAAGAGCTACGTCACCACGTGACCTTTCGCCAAAGTTTGGTGGGGTTTTCCTGTTGACTGAATGAAGGCGGCAGTGAAAACATGAGCTAAGAGCCAGTTATAGAAGAGACCGGCTGCAGAATCACTGTTTTTTAAATGTCATAAGCTGGAGAAAATGTGCAGAGCCCCGTTACAGCCTACGGTACCTGCTGGTGCTTCTCCTCTCCTCTGGCACAGCAGAAAATTTACCTTTGAGGCTGCGCCCACCACCATTTCACTTGACTTTCCAGTGGCTTCTAGATCACAGGGTGTGGTGGGGTTTGCTTGGATTCGCTTGCGTCAGATTGAGATTTTGTAGGGGTATATAACAAGGAGAGGTGATCAGTCACCTTGCAGGACTCCCAGAGAGAGAAACAAAACAAAAACCATCCTGGCTGAGCCACATAGATCAGACTTATCACGGAACCGTTTGGGTTGGAAAAGCCCTTTCAGCTCCTCCAGTCCCAGCGTTCCCACAGCACTGACAGGTCCCCACTAATCCCTGGCCCTCAGCACCACCTCCACACGGCTGGGAAAACCCTCCAGGCAGGGGGAGTCCAACATTGCCCTGCGCAGCCTGCGACAGGCCTAGACAACCGCAACACAGAAGAAATTCTTCCTCAGGGACAACCTCAACCTCCTCTGCAACAACTCAAGGCTGGTTCCTCTTGTCCTGGTGCTTGTTCCTGGGGAGAAGAGACTGACCCCTACCTCGCTCCAACCTCCTGTCAGGGAGTTGTCAAGAGCAAGAAGGTCTCCCCTGAGCATCCTTTGCTCCAGGCTCAACACCACCACGTGCCGCAGCCGCTCCTCAGCGCACTTGTGCTCCACACCCTGCACCAGCTTCGTTGCCCTTCTCTGGACACGCTCCAGACCCTCAGTATCCTTCTTGCAGTGAGGGGCCCAAACTGAACCCAAGATTCAAGGGGCAGCCTCCCCAGTGCTCCCAGTACAGGGGGACCATCCCCGCCCTCATCCTGCTGGACACACCAGTGCTGGTACAAGCCAGGATGCTGTTGGCCTTCTTGGCCACCCAGGCACACTGCTGGCTCCTCTTTAGCCACTCTCACCAACACCCCCAGGGCCTTTTCCCCGGGCAGTTTCCAGCCAGTCTTCCCCCAGTCTGGAGCACTGCAGGGTGTTGGTGTGACCCCAGGGCAGGACCCAGCACTTGCCCTGGTTGACCCTCAGCCCATTGCCCCAGCCTGGCCAGAGTCCTCTGTGGAGCCTCCTGACCCTCCAGCAGATCCACACTCCCACCCAATGGGTGTCCTCTCTGAACTGGCTGAGGGTACACTGGATCCCCTCGTCCAGATCAGTGATAGAGATGTTAATGAGAACAGGAATGTTAATCCTAAGGAAGCAGAAATGGTTGGGAATCCAGCTTCATATTTTAAGCACAGTTGCACTGGTCCTGTGTGTCCCATACCGGTCCTGTGTGTCCCATACCGGTCCTGTGTGTCCCATACCGGTCCTGTGTGTCCCATACCGGTCCTGTGTGTCCCATACCGGTCCTGTGTGTCCCATACCGGTCCTGTGTGTCCCATACCGGTCCTGTGTGTCCCATACCGGTCCTGTGTGTCCCATACCGGTCCTGTGTGTCCCATACCGGTCCTGTGTGTCCCATACCGGTCCTGTGTGTCCCATACCGGTCCTGTGTGTCCCATACCGGTCCTGTGTGTCCCATACCGGTCCTGTGTGTCCCATACCGGTCCTGTGTGTCCCATACCGGTCCTGTGTGTCCCATACCGGTCCTGTGTGTCCCATACCGGTCCTGTGTGTCCCATACCGGTCCTGTGTGTCCCATACCGGTCCTGTGTGTCCCATACCGGTCCTGTGTGTCCCATACCGGTCCTGTGTGTCCCATACCGGTCCTGTGTGTCCCATACCGGTCCTGTGTGTCCCATACTGGTCCTGTGTGTCCCATACTGGTCCTGTGTGTCCCATACTGGTCCTGTGTGTCCCATACTGGTCCTGTGTGTCCCATACTGGTCCTGTGTGTCCCATACTGGTCCTGTGTGTCCCATACTGGTCCTGTGTGTCCCATACTGGTCCTGTGTGTCCCATACTGGTCCTGTGTGTCCCATACTGGTCCTGTGTGTCCCATACTGGTCCTGTGTGTCCCATACTGGTCCTGTGTGTCCCATACTACTCAGGGCAAAGAAATAAGAGCAGCTGGAGTCCTCATAGGGACTGAGTCAGAAATCCCACCCTAAAATTTAAACAAAGCCGCTGCTTTCCGATAATATGAGCATCTCGAGGTAAGAGGCTTAGCAAAACACGCTTGACCTGCCCACCAAAGTGACAGCTCCCTTTAACAACACCCAGAGAAGGTCCCTCGGCGCAGGGAGGGGACACCTTCCCACGTTACTGGACCGTACCAACCCAGACCAACAAATTCAGGGCGACGTGGCAGAAGGGGAGCAAATCCAGTGCTGCGTGACAAGCCCAAAAGAGGGGAATGAAGCAACACCAAGACATGCTGAGACATGTCAGAGCGCGGCCGCTGAGGTGTTAATCACCAAGTGTCTCAAGTTTAATCCCTCCTTCTGTCACCCCAAATAAAAAAAAGCTCAGTTTCAATATTCTGAGCTCAGCATTTGTGGAGTCAACAAGGATGGACAGGTAAAATAACGGGAGTTTTTCCAGGTGAGGATTCAACCCATTACAAAACTTTTCATAGAAGCTCCTTAAGTAGCGATCCCAGATGTTTTGCTGCCAGCAGCACCTCATACAACACTGGATTTAGAACCACCACAGCAGGTTCCTCCGAGGCTGAGCCAGGAGACTGCTGCAGCGCTCAGATCCCAGAGGAAAATCCCAACCTACAGACTCCACTTGGCCCTGGCTTGGGTCATGCAACACAACCGGCTCCTCAGCACCCTCAAACCTGTGCTAAAGGGTCTCAGTTTATCTGTGGAAAAGACGTTTAAGGGCCAGAAAGCGCCAGAGAAATGTAACGTGGTATTAATTAACCTCTGTTTTCATCCACGCTACCAAACCCATGCTGGGGCTCAGCTCTGACATGACGCAAATGCAGTGAACAGGGCAGATAAGGCGGAAAAATCTAGAGGCTTAATGACCTGATGGGGGTGTTCAGTGAAGACCAGGGGCAGCACAGCAGAAAACCAGAAAAGCAAGAAGAAGCCCCAGGCCAGACAGGCCACTGCGTCTTACAGAGCCAGATGGGGCCCAGCACTGTCACATTGTCCCCTCTTCCTGCCTTTTCTTGCATGCCTCCTACCTCACCACCCCATCCCCACAGTGGGAGAACCCCTCTGCCCCACTCCCCCACCCCAGACACCAGCCACCCTTCCCCCTCACCCCCACTAACCCCCAGTACCCCACAGCCCAAACCCCTCATCAGGCTGGTGGCCCCAGACCCCTCAGCCTTCCCCAAGTACCCCTGAACCCCCACCTCACCCCCACCACCATGTCCCCACCCTCAGGTCCTCCAGCCCCTCCCAGTCCCCCCCTTCCCCCCTCCCAAGCTCCTCTTTTACCCCCAGTTCTCTGGCCTAGACTCTTCCCTACCCCCTCGGACCCCCCTCCAACCTCTCTCTGCCTCCAGGCCTCACTACCTGCCATCCCTTCCCCTCCTACCCCACAGCCTCCAGCCCACGCTCCTAACCCCCAACCCTCTTAACCCCCACCTTTCCACAGCCCCCCCAGTATCCCCAACCCCCCAATCTCTCCTACACCTCTAACTTCTCCAGGCTCTCTACCCTCCATATCCCCAGTAACTGCAGGCCCATCCAAGAGCTTGTGATCCCCAGGCCCTCTCCAGACTCTCTGACCACCCCTCCAACATCCCCAGGTCCACTCCACACCCTCTGCCCGCCCTAGGCCCACTCCAGACCCTCGCACTCCTCCACCGCCCACCCCAGCCGGCCCCCACCGCCATGCCCTCACCCACCTGAAGCGTGCGCTGCCGCAGGGCCCGCAGCCTCTCCCGCCGCCGCTTCGCCTCCTCCTCCAGCCTCCCCAAAACCGGCCCGTCCCCCGCGTCCACACCACTACCGGGCGCCGCCATTTTCTCCTCCCTCTCCGCCTCCAACAGTCCGTACAGCCCCCAGCGCGCATGCGCGGGCAGGAGCGACCCATCGAGCGCCGAGCGCGTCGATTGGCAAACAGCGGCGGGGGGCGTCATCGATGGGGAGGGGGACAAGAAGCGGCGGGGGGATGTGCTTAAAGATAAATTTAAAAATAATTTAAAAGGTAAAATGACCCCAAATCCACACGGGCAGGCTTGTTCCAGTGTGCGCACGGCTCAGCTGGTTTAATGGGGGGAGAATAATTACGGGGAGGTGTTTACCTTCCCCACCCCTTTTTTCACCTCCCCCCCCCCGACAGCTCAAGGGTTAAAGGAGTAAAAAGGGGGCGGGTGGGGGGAAGGGCTACCCCACCCCATCCCCACCAGCAGGTACCCGGTACCGGCAGGAGGAGGAGAAGGAGGTGGGGGGGGGGCGGTGACAGGCCCCCCCCCTCCCCCCCGTACCTGGGGGAGGGCCCGGGGATGGGGGGGGCGGAGCCGCCCGCCGTGCCGTGCCGAGCCGAGCCGTACCGAGCCGTGCCGGCCCGGCATGGCTTCCCGGGAGCGGCTCTACGAGCTCTGGATGCTTTACTTCGCCAAGGTGAGACCACCCCACCCCTGCGCCCCCCCCCCGCCCCCATTTTCCTTCGCGGGGGTGGGGGGGTGCGGTACGAGCGCTGCCCGCACCCCCCTGCCCGCACCTCCAGCGTCCCTCCCCGCCCAGTGCTCCCCATATGGGAGGGGGCACCGCACGCCCCCTGCACCCTATTACCGCATAGCATACCGCCCCCCAACCTCGGGGGTCACCGCGTTCCACCACCCCCCCCCGGACCCCACCGCTGCACGCCGAGCTCTGCGCCTCCCCCCCGCCCGCCGTGGTCCCCACCCACCCTGGGGGGACACCGCAACCCCCGGGACACCCCCCTCATCCCGCACCCTCTGCTGGGGGAAAGGGTGGGTCTGCACCCCCTTTATACCCAGCCGGGAGGGGGTGGGGGGATCCCTGAGCCCCCCCGCCACCGGCAGCAGTTGCAGCCGCGGTGACATTGTCAGGAGCAGCGGGGTGACAGGGGGGTGTCCTGCCTCTGGGGGGGGTGGTCCAGCTCAGGGACCCTTGACCATGGGGTCGGGGGTCTTTGGGGAGTGAGGGGGGTCCCCAAGACCCCCATCCCACCCCGCACAGTCCATCATGCTTCATTATCTCCTTAATTATCCCCATTCCTGGGGAGCGGGGGGACAGATCCTGGAGGAGAGGAGACCCCGCCACACCCCATGTCACCTGCTGGGTGGGGACACTCTGTCACCTCATCCAGCCCCTGGCCCCCACCAGCTCCTCTGCCCCCCAAAATGAAGCCATGTGCCCCCCCACCCCAGCTCGGTGCTGAAGTGTCTTCGGGGGGTCCACGATGGTGGGCGCTGCCACCCCTTCAGTGACCCCCGGCCTGTTGACAAGGGACACGTGCCGTGGCATCGGGTGGGCGTGGTCGTACGGGGACATGTGCCACACCCTCAGGGTACCAACCCCGTGGTTGTAGGGGGACAGGTGCCACGTCACGGAGGTGTCCATGGTTGTGTGGGGACAGGTGCCACATGATGGAGGTGTCCATGTTCATATGGGGACAGGTGCCACGTCACGGAGGTGTCCATGGTCATATGGGGACAGGTGCCACATCATGGAGGTGTCCGTGGTCGTATGGGGACACGTCCCATGTCATGGAGGTGTCTGTGGTTGTATGGGGACACGTGCCACACCATCAAGGGGTCCGTGGTTGCATGGGGACATGTGGCAGGTTGTGGAGGTGCCCATGGTTGTATGGGGACACAGGCCATGTCGTGAAGGTGTCCATGGTCATACAGGGACACACGTCTTGCCGTGAAGGTGTCCGTGGTCATATGGGGACACATCCTATGTCATGGAGGTTGTAGGGATACATGTGCCACGTCGTGGAGGGGTCAGTGGTTGTATGGGAGCATGTACCGCGTTATGGAGGTGTCCGTGGTTCCATGAGGACAAGTGCCACCCATGGGATGGGTGGCATGGAGGTGTCCGTGGTTGCACAGGGACATGTGCCACACTGAAGAGGTGTCCATGGCCTTATGGGGACACACAACACACTATCAAGGTGTCCATGGTTTTATGGGGACACATGCCACACCGTAGAGGTGACCATGGTTGTATTGAGAACATGTGCCAGGTTGTGGAGGTGCTCATGGTTGTAGGGGGCCACATGCCACGTCATGGAGATGTCTGTGGTTGTATGGGGTCAGGTGTCACGCCCTGGAGGTGTCCATGGTCATATGGGGACAGGTGCCACACTGCTGGGGTGGACATGCTCATACAGGGAACACATGCCACAGTCATACATGGACAGTTGCCACATCCTGAGGTGTGCACGGTCACGCATGGACACATGTCACAGCATCAAGGTGCCCACAGTCAGACGGGGAGGAAGCCTTCACCGCAATGACATCCCTAAGCACCCGGCAAGGACCAGGCTTCTGGGATGTGGCCCTGGTCCCTTCTGTCAACCTTCGGTGATGCCACCAGTCTGAGCATCACCTTGGTGGCAGCTGGTGACACGCTGAGGGCCACGTGCCGGGAACGGATGCGTTATCTCCGGTGGCTTTACAATAGGGCAGAGCTCAGCAGCACCGAGGCACTGGCAGGGGACAGGGGTGTCCCCAGGGTTGTCCCACGGGGGGGTGGCCATGCCAAGGCAGAGAGGATGCCAGCCACGGTGTCCCACACCATCCAGGGGGACTGTCAGGGACCTCGGTGTGGTCCTGCACTGTGGTCCTTCAGCGTCACCCAACAGGTCTCAATGGCAGGGAGGTGACAAGCTGGTGGCTTTGCCACCATCCTTTTTTTTGGGGGGCGGGGGTTTCCAGAGCTCTCGGCAGCGCAGCGATGGCACCAGTTCCCAGGCAGCACTGCGCCGGCTGAGCCCAGAAGCCACCCAACAGGCTCGGCCGGGTGGCAACTGGTGCGGGACGGGGCACCGGCGGGGGCAGCCGCCGACACCGTGATGGGATGGCGGCGCCGGGTGGGTGCAGGGGTGGTGGGGGGTGGTGGGGGGATACTGGGTGGGGGGGTGCAGTGCACGATAGTGGGGGGGGCGGTGCTGAGACCTGGCAAACTCAACACATCCTGGTTCGGTCGCACCGCCGAGGGGGTGACATGATTGGGCAGGAGTGGTGACACCCATCATCAAGCCCCACGGCATGGTGGGCTCCACAAAGCCGGGGTGAGGGTGGGTGGGTGAGGTGGGGGGACACAGCATCCAGCAGCACCCCAGAAGCGATGCTGGGCGCGGGGTGGGGGGGTGAGGGGGTGAGGGGGGGAGAGGAAGCGCCGTTGGGGCGCCGGGTGACTTGGCATTTCCTGACGCTCCGCGGTGGTTTGGGGGTGGGTTTTTTTGGGTGCTTTTGTTTTTGGGTGGTTTTTGTTTCTTTTTCTTTTTGGGGGGTTGTTTCGCACGAGAGCAAAACGGCGGCGAGAAAAGGCAGGTGGGGGGGACAAGTAAAATAACAACGGTGTCCCCCGTGTCCCGTCACGGCTGCGCCGTCATGGATGGCCGCGGCCACCCCACCGGCCAGGTAACGGTGGGGGGGTGACGGGGACGTAGGGGGAACCCCCCCATCTCACCCCGCTGGATGCTGGTGCTTGTGGTGGAGCAGCACCCAGTGGTACCTGGGGGGGAATGGGGTGACATGGGGGAAGCGGTGGCTTGGGGGAACGGGGGGACACTGGGGTGGTGGGGGGGGTGTTGCTGGGAGGGGGATGAGGTCCCCTCGGGGTGCCCTCGGTGGCGGCGGTACTGTGGGTGCCTGTGGGAGGCGGTCCGCGGGGAAGTTGGGAATGGGGGAGATGGTGTCTGCTCAGGCTGGGGACACCCCAGGGTGCTGCGAGGGGGCGGCACGGGGAGGTGGGACACCCCAGGGTGCTGCATTGGGGTGCTGTGGGGGACCCCAAGGTGCTGCACTGGGTGCTGTGGGTGAGCACAAGGTGCTGTATGAGGGTGCTCAGAGATGTGGGTGACCCCAAGGTGCCATGCTGGGTGTTCAGGGTGGTGGGTGACCCCCTGGGGTGATGGGCGGGGGGTGCTCAGGGGTGTGGAACACCCCAACGTGCTCTATGGCGGTGCTGTGGGTGACCCCAAGGTGCCACATTGGGTGCTCAGGGACATGGGTCACCCCAAGGTGCTCTATGGGGGTGCTCAGGGCCCTGGGTGACCCCAGGGTGCTGCGTTGGGTGCTCAGGGTCATGGGTCACCCCAAGGGGGGTGCTCGGGGCCGTGGGTGCCTGCCGGGGCGATGGGTGGGGGGTGCCAGGGTGCGGCACAGCCAGGGGTGAATCAGGCTGTTGCACAACCAGGGGCCGGGTTGTGTCAGACGGTGCCACCCAGGCCCTGCTCTGCTCTGATTGGCTGTGGGGACAGGCACTCTGGCTGCTGATTGGCTGGCAGCTGCCTGCAGGGGCAGGTGCTCTGGGTGCTGATTGGTTGGCAGGTCCCAGAGGTGAGTTACTCCGTGCAAGTCATTGGCCAGCAGCTGGCTTTCAGGTGGCTCTTCTTGCTGATTGGCTGGTAGTTGTCTGTAGGGGCAGGTGCCCTGGCTGCTGATTGGTCCGCAGCTCTACAGGTTGTGTGGCTCTGGATGCTGGTTGGTCAGGAGCCCTGCGGCTTGTCCTGACCGGTCAGGAAGTTCACAGGTTGTGCTGTTCTGGGTGCCGGTTGGTCAGTGAGTCCAGGGGTTGTGCTGCTCTGGGTGCTGATTGGTCAGCGGCTCCACAGGTTATGCTTCTCTCATTGGCCAGTGGCTCCCAGAGGTGCACTCACACCAGTTGACCAGCATCTCCTGGGTGAGGGGCGGGGCTTGACCACCCTGGCTGCTGATTGGCTGACACCTCCGAGGCAGAGGTTGCTGTGGGATCTGATTGGCCAGCGGCTTCAGCCCCGCCCTCGCCCTTGCAGAAGGACCTCTCGTACCTGCAGCAGTGGCTGGAAGCTTTTGTCATGAACTTCGAGAAGATCATCGCCCTGCCCTCGCTGGAGCCCAGGAGGTGGGGAGCACCCATGGGTGCTGCAAGGGTGACCCCCTCCCCGGGGGGTGGGAGGGTTGCTGACCCCCACAGCTAAATTTGGGGGTTTCCACAGCAGCTTATCCGCTCTTGGTGGTTTTAAACCATCCGGTGTGAAGCTCGAAGCAGGGTTGGCTGGTGGAGGAGGGGTGGTTTTGGGTAGGGGGGGGTCACATCCTGCCCCCCACCCCATCGCAGGCCAGAGGAGTCGGTGTCGGAGATCCCGGTGCTGCCGCGGGAGGTGCTGCAGGTGCTGAGCCAGCGGCTGGGACACTGCGTGGTCCAGGTGCCGCGGGAGGAGGGTGCTGGGGGCAGCCTGGGCCAGGCCCTCCTGCTCCTCAAGTTCTTCATCATCATCTGCAGGTAGGTGACACCCCACCGCCGTCACCATCACCACCCCTGGGGTGGGTCCTTGGCCACCCTCCATCCCCCACCACCACCCATGGGTGTCACCTGAGGGGTCCCCCCCACCTCTGGGTCCTGTCCCCCTCCCTCAAGTCTTCACTGATGGGACCAAAGTGGTATCGCTGTGGGCGCAAACACCCCCCCCAAAAAGCACGTCAACACCCCATGAAATGCATCACCCTCCCATGAAATGCAGCATCACCCCCAAAATGTGCATCATGACCCCCCAAAGCACATCACCTCCCCCTGAAGTCCATCATCGCCCCCCCCAAATTCATCCCACGTCCCTCGTCCTACCACGTCCTACCACTCATCAACCCCTCCTCACGATGCAATAAACCCCCCCAATATTTTATTCCCCCCCGCCTGCCCCCCACTTTGCAGGAACCTGGAGAACATCCAAGCGGACAAACCCCCCGGCTTCATCCCGGAGGTGCTGAAGCTGCTGCAGGTCTGCGCGAGCAAGGTGGGTGCACGGGGAGAGCCCCCATTTTTTTGTTTTTGGGGGGGGGGTGGCTCAGCCAAAGGAGGGTTTTTTTGGGGGTGCAGATGGGCGTTCATCCAGATTTTTCCGGCAGTTGAAGAGCCTCGAGGTGGGGGAGCGGAGCAGCATGCAGCTGGAGAGCGGGATGCTCCACGCCCTGCACCTCTGCGAGGGTCTCTTCGACCCCTACCAGACCTGGCGGCGGGAGCTGAGCGGGTGAGCGGGGACCCCCCCACCCTGTGCCCCAAAACCCTCTGGTGTCCCACCGCCACCACTGCACCCCCTTCTCCTTCCAGGGAAGTCATCAGCGCGAAGGAGAAGAGTAAATACAAGTTCGCCCCGGCCCCTCTGCCCCCCGAGTTTGGTGTCTTCTTCCAAGGTAAAGGGGTCCGTGGGGTGTGGAGAGGGTCAAGGTGGGTCCGTGGGTTGAGGAGAGGGTCAAGGTGGGGTCTGTGGGGTGTGGAGAGGGTCCGTGGGGTGTGGAGAGGGTCAAGGTGAGTCCGTGGAGTGCGGACATCCTGCAGCAGGGGTTAAGCCTGAAAGCCCCCAAAAACCCCCTTCCCAAGCCAAAAAATCCCCCTGACCCTCCCAACGGCCCGTAAATCCCCGAACCCAACCGTATTTTTAGACCAAAACCCCGCTTTTCGCACCAAAAACCCCCGCCCCGGCGCCGAGTTTGCACGTCCTCAACCCCTCCAACACCCACCAGGTCCCGCGCCCCCATGGGCTGGATTTTGTGGGTGGATTTGGGTGGAAAAGGGAATTTTTCCTCATTTTTGGGGCCGAAGTAAATCTCTGCCTCCTCCTCATCATCATCATCCCTGCAGAGAGTTTCCAGGGCGGGGGGCAGCTGCCCGGGACCCTCCAGCTGCGGCTCATCCACCTCTTCGGCGCCATCCTCTCGGGGTCCAAGGTAGGGGCTGGGACCGTCGTCCCCGCCGGAACCCTGGTAATGTCGTTGGTTCCAAGCGCTGGAATTCAACCGCGGAATTTTAAGAAGCGGTTTTAAAGTTCTCTGAATTCAGGGGGGTTACCGCAAAAAAAATAACAACAAAAAGGAAATTCGAGAGGGGGTTGAGTTGAAGCTGCTGCTTTGACACCGGCTCGGCTGTGAGAACGCCTTGGCTGGATAAATTTGAGCAGAAATAGGGTTTAATATTTAATTTTTTAAATTTAATTTTTTAATTTAATTTTAAATGTAATTTTAAAATTAATTTTTAAATTAATTTTTAAATTTTATTTTTATTTTTTATTTTAATTTTCGTTTTTAATTGTTTTATTTTAGTTAATGTTTACTTATTTAATTTGTTTTCTAGTTAATTTTTAATTCGTACTTTTAAAATTTTTTTATTTTAACTTTATTTTCATTTACTTTTTAATTTTACTTTTTAATTGTTTTCATTTTAATTTCAGTTTTAATCAATTAATTTAATTTTTAATTTATTCTTAATTCTTAGTAATTTATTTTAATTTTTTCCTTTTTAAGGTTTTATTTTTATTTTTATTTGGTTTATTTTTGATTTAAATTTTAATTTAATTTTTAATTAATTTTTAATTCTTTTTTAATTTTTTAAAATTTTTTTAGCTTTTATTTTAGTTTTTAATTTTCATTTTTAATTTGAATTGGTTTGGTTTTAATTAATTTTTAATTAATTCATTTGATTTTTTAAAATAATTTTTCATTCTTACCTTTTTTAATTTTAAATTTTTTATTTTAACATTTTAAATATTTTAATTTTTAACTTTTTAATTCTGAAAAATAATTAATTAACCTGCTTCAAATTCATTTACACACGCCCAGGCGGGTGGACGGGTGAAACCCGCAGCGCCGGAGACCTCGGGCGCGCCACCAATAACTTAAAAAAAGGATTTTCCATCACGCTGGGCGATGTCACGCCCCGTCCCCTGTCTCTCCCCACAGCCCAACGCGCTGCAGGCCATCACGCCGGCGGCAGTGGAGGTGCTGCTCGGGGTGCTGCAGCAGGGAGGCGGGGGGAGCGCCCCAGTCCCTGGCTTGCTGGAGCTGACCTTACGCGTGGTGGTGGCCGTGGTCCACGTCCTGCACGGGAGCAGCCCTGGCGCTGGCCCCGTGCCCTTGCGTGTCCTCCTGGACGGTTACTTCAGGGTCCTCAACTCAGACCTGCCCGTCGCTTCCTTGGCACCGGAGGCGGCCGGCGACCTCATCGCTCTTCGCGTCCTCATGTTAGGTAGGTGGTTGCGGCCAGGGGTGGGACTGGGGACCTGGGGTGGGTGCTGAGCCGTCTCCACCTCGCTGCAGACGCCATCCCGGCCATGCTGAGCTGCGAGGACCGGCCAGTCCTTCAGGCCGTCTTTCTCAGCAACAACTGCTTCGAGCACATCATCCGGCTCCTCCAAAACAGCAAGGTACTGCGGTGGCCACATTGGTGTCCCCCTTGGTGACATCAGGGTTGGGCACCCTCACCTCCACTCTCACCCTTCCTGGCTCTAAACAATGCTGGGACATAACAGCATCCATGGGGTGGGGACCCTTCAGAAGCCCTTGCCCATTCCTTGGGGCTAATGCCCACCCCATGTCCCACAGCTCTACCTTGGCAGCTCATGTGAGGCAGGTGAAGCCCAGGACAAGGTCCCTGCACAGCCACCGGATGGGGGTGGGCTCCAGCAGGTATCATGTGGGACCAGCCCATAATCAAACCACCAGGCATGGTGGGCTTCGTCCCCTCAACCCCATGGCCCAGCAGACCCAACACCCCCATGTCACCGTAGGTCTTCAACAGCAGCTCTGATGCCATCGCGGTCCACGCCATCGGGGTGCTCACTGCCATCATGAGTAACTCGCCCTCAGCCAAGGTGAGCAGTGGACCAGAGGCAGGGAGGACACCCCAAAAGCAGATGGGTTTGGGTGTTCTCACCTTGCGAGGTGGGCTGAGGTGAAAGCAGCACGTGGTGGGGCTCAACATGGGGTCTCGTGCCCACATCCTTGCAGGAGGTGTTCAAGGAACGCATCGGCTATGCCCACCTCTATGAGGTGTTGAGAAGCCAAGGCCAGCCCACGCAACGTCTGCTCCAGGAGCTCCTCAACATGGTGAGCACACCTGCTTCTCCTCCACGCTGAACAAAGCTCTCAGCGCTGGTGGTTCATGGTAGATCTCAGCCCCCAGCACCCTGTTCCTCACCCCCCAGTCCTTTCCTTACAGCAGGTTTCCCATCAGCTTCCTCCCGGGGCGTCCTGGGCCATGTTTAGCTTGGAGTCATGCTCGGCTTTAGGAAGTTTTGAGCCCTTTCTGATGTGGTACTTCTTGCTCTGGTACTGCTGGATGCAGCAGGGTCTCCAAGGTGCTTGATACATGGGGATCTCCAACATGCTTGATGCCTGGAGGTTTCCAAAATGCTTAATGGATGGGGGTCTCCAGGGTGCTTGATGCACAGCGGTCTCTGAAATGCTTAATGGATGGGGGTCTCCAAGACTTTTGATATACAAGGGTCTGCAAGACTCTTGATGGGTGAGGGTCTCTGATATGCTTGATGGACAGGAGTCTCCAAGAGACCCTCAATGCATAGGGTTCTCCAAGACTCTTGATGGGTGGGGGTCTCCAAGACCCTTGATGCATGGGGCTCTCCAAGATGTTTAATGCACAAGGGTCTCCAAGACTCTTGATGAACGAGGATCTCTGATATGATGGGGTTCTCCAAGATGCTTGATGCACAAGAGTCTCTGATATACTTGATGCACGGGGGTCTCCGAGACTTTTGATGGATGAAGGTCTCTAAGACCCTTGATGCACAGGGGTCTCCAAGGCTTTTGATGCACAAGGATCTCTGATATGTTTGATGCACAGGAGCTTGATGCACGAGGGGTCTCTGCTGCCAGCCCAAAGTGGCCAGTGGGAGGATCTATCCCTCTCCACGAGGTCAAGGTTGCACCAACCAGCTCTTGTGTTTCAACAGGCAGTGGAGGGCAACCACAGCTCCTTTCCGGTGCGCCCCATCCGCAACGAGCAGCCCCTGCTCATCCTGCTGGCCTGGTTGCCAGCGCTGGCGTGCCGGGACCTGCAGGTCTTCCTCTCGGGCTGGCTGCGACGGCTCTGCGAAGCCTCCCTGCCCAGCCGCCTCACCTGCGTCAAGGCAGGGATGGTGGGATGCCTACTGGGAGCCCTGGCCACCGAACCGGCACTGCCGACCGCCTGCTTCCAAAATCTGCTGGAGCTTCTGCGGGCCTTGGGCAGCCTCTCCATCCGTCCTGGGGAGCTGCGGCAGCTGCTGCGGCTGCTGCGACACGAGCGGGGTCAGGGGGCACATCCCTACGCAGCGCCTGTCATCCGGGCACTCTCAGGGATGGCGCGGGTCGAGGGACCACCCCGGGCGCTGCAGTGCTTCGACCTGACGCCTGGTATGGCGGGAATCATGGTGCCCACCATCCAGAAGTGGCCAGGAGGTGCCTTTGCCTTCCACGCCTGGTTGTGCCTGAGTGAGGAGGAGCCCGAACCATCGCCGAGGCCAAAGAGGAGGCAGCTCTACAGGTGATGCTCAACGGAAGGGATCAGGGGAGCTGAGGATGAGGAGGGGCAGCAGCAGCATCCCCACCATGCTTCTCCTTCACCAGTTTCTTCACAGCTGGCGGGACAGGCTTTGAGGCGTTCTTTACAGCTGGCGGTGTGTTGGTGGTGGCTGTCTGCACCAAGAAGGACTACATGACGGTGGCACTGCCGGAGTTTGCCTTCAACGACTCGGCTTGGGTGAGCATCCTTGTCCCCATCCCCATCAGGGGGGAACAACAAGGACACCAGGATGCCTGACTCCCCTCCCTGTCCCCCCAGCACTGCGTTGACGTTGTCCACGTCGCTGGCCGACGGCCTTTCGGCCAGAACATCGTCAGCATCTACGCCGATGGGCACCTACGGAAGACGGCGCAGCTCCGTTTCCCCTCCCTCCATGAGGTGGGGAACCCCTCCGCCGGTGTCCAGCCAGACCCATCTCTCCGTGGCTTGGGTCTGGGGGCCAGGCATGACTTCTTCTCTCTTCCAGTCCTTCACCTCCTGCTGCATTGGCTCTGCGGGCCACCGGACCACCACCACCACTGCCACCACCACCCACCCGCTGGCGTCCCATGGGCCAGACTTGCTCTTCCCCTCACATCCCACGCTCGGCCGCTCCCAGTCCGTCCCTGCCGCCCTGGGCCCCCACGCTTGGACTCCCACTGAGCCCCCCACAGAGGGGGTGGTGGCCACCACAGCAGCTGGCAGCCAGGACACCGAGTGGGGCAGCCCCACCTCACTGGAGGGTCACCTCGGCTCTGTGGCCATCTTCTGTGAGGCTCTGCAGCAAGCTCAGGTCAAGACGCTCTTCTGCGCGGGTACGTCAGGGTGAGACGTAGGAGATGTCCACAGAGGTGCTGGTGGCAACTGGGATCTCCTCCACCATGCCCTAGCTCATCCCAATCCTCTTCCCCTCCCAGGACCAAACATCACATCACCATTTACACTGGAAGGTGACTTGGTGGAGCTCAGCAGCAAGCTCTTGCTGTACTACACCCCACAGGTGAGGAGAGCCACCCCCTTGGGGATGGGGACAGCACTGGTAGACCTTGTGCCAGAATTGACATCTCCAGGAGCATGAGGATGCTCCCATGGTGCTCTCTTCTAGGCCTGCAGGAACAACATCTGCCTGGACCTTTCTCCCAGCCATGGCTTGGATGGGAGGCTGACGGGGCACAAAGTGGTCAACTGGGATATCAAGGTACACTGGGCAAAGGGTGGCCTGTCCACCCCATGGTGTGAAGGCAACTGGGTCCCTCTTTGCCTACGAGGCCAGGGCAGGACCCCCACGGTGTGTTGGCTGGCCATGGTGGTTCCCCTGGACCCTACAGGGACTGTGCTACATGGTAGCACAGCCCATGGGTCCCCTGATTGCCTCTCTCCATCAGGACGTGGTCAACTGCGTGGGTGGGATGGCTGTGCTGCTGCCTCTGCTTGAGCAAGTGGTGTCCAAGAAGGAGGAACCTGAGGATGAGCAGGAGACCAACGACCTTGTGGGGCCAGAGCTGACGTCCTCCAGGAACGCCCAGGGCTTGCTCATCCCGTTAGGCAAGTCCTCAGGTGAGGACCTCAGAGGGCGTGGAGTGGGGTGGCTGGAGGTGACCACGGTGGTGCTGGTGTCTACCACAGGCAGGAGAGGTCTGGCCTGGGGCACCAAGAGTTATCGGGTAGTGGAGAAACTGTTGACATCTTTTAATGTTGTTATGACCTAATTAGTCATAAGCAAGTAGTTCTGGAAAGATGAGGGTGGCTCCAGCCTGCTTAGCTCCAGCTTGCCTTTGTGTGGAGTCTCTGATGTCTTATAGTAGGGCTGGGTTCATGCAGGAGCTTTCTCCTGATACCCAGCTGCTTATTTCCAAGACACTCAGAACAGGTTTTCCACTGTAAATTCGGGGGAAATAGGAGACCAGGCTGAGAAGTTTGTGGAGAAAATTCAATGGTGGAGTCTCCAGGATGTCCTTTGCAGGCAGATGCTGGCAGTGCTGCAGGAAGGTGCTGGGGTGGGCAGAGGGCTCATGGCTACGGGTGGGGCTCTGCCTTGTGCCTTGCAGAGAGCAGGCTGGAGAGGAACAGTGTGGCTGCTTTCCTGCTACTGGTGAAGAACTTCATCCAGAACCACCCAGTGAACCAGGAGAGCCTGGTGCAGTGCCACGGGCCAGCCATCATCGGGGCACTGCTGCAGAAGGTGCGGGGGGCTACCAAAGGCTCCATCCCGTAGTCCCCAAGGCTGTTCTCCAAGGAGGACATCAGGCCTGCAAGCCTCCCCTCTCACCCATGGCAGGTCTCTGGCCCACTGCTGGACATGAGCACGTTGATGGCCTCGCAGATCCTCATGGATCAGGTGGCCTCAGAGGGCAGCGGGCTGCTATTGCACCTCCTCTACCAGCATCTCCTCTTCGACTTCCGCATTTGGAGCAACAGCGACTTCGCCGTCCGCTTAGGTGGGAACTGGAGGTGCTTGGGGATGTTCTCCATCCCAACCGGCCTCCCTGGTTCCTCACGCCTTCTCCCTGCAGGTCACATCCAGTACCTGGCCAATGTCGTCAAGGACCACAAGCAACGCATCCGCAAGAAGTACGGGGTGCAGTATGTCCTCGACTCCATCCGGACATACTACAGGTGAGCTGACGCACGGAGCTGGGACCCCCCAATGCTGAAGTGGTGATGGGCTTTGCCTCACAGCTCCGAGGGGTTTAGGGTAGACACCCTTTGCTAGCGGCAGTATCACCGCTGCGAGCACCTCATGGGAAGATCTCCCAATGTGGGAGCTGGGCCCAGTCAGCCCCAAAATCCACCCCCAGCATCTCACCAGCAGTAACTAAGATGATGGTCGTTTCTGCAACAAGCTGATGCCCTTTTCATGTCTGACTTGATGCATTTTTGCACACCCAAGTGCACGGGGTGGTCATTTCCTGGTAACCAGAAGGGATGTCCACATCGGGCTGCCCTGGAGCTCCTCAGGCTTCATGGTGGGATTTGGAATCATGCTGGCAATGGGTGACAAGGAGCAGGAGGGTGGCTGTGCCTGTCCCCAGAGGGAATGCCCATGTCTGTCTGTCCATCAGCACCTCCAGGGAAAAGACCACGGCCACCGACGACATCAAGACAGTGCAAACATCCCTCTTCAGCCTGGTGAAGGATTTCTTCTGCAGGAGCTTCTCTGGAGAGGAGATGCAGAGCTTGCTGAGCTACGTGGCCGGGGCACAGGACGAGCAGCAGGTATGGCACTGAGCCACCCAGATCCCCAAACACCTCAATGTGCCTTGGGCTGGCCCAGCGCTTGGCAGCCTGTGGGGAGAAGTCACCTGAGGTCCTGGTGGAGGCGTTGGACAACAGGCCCCGTGTCCTGCAGGTCTGCGGGGCGCTGGAGGTGATCCACAGCCTGCTGAAGGGCTCGCCTGCCCAGGAGCAGCTCTTCGCCTTCCTCTTTGAGCCAGGCCACGTGGAGGTCCTCTTCTCACTGCTGGTGCAGAAGAAGTTCTCGGATGAAGTGCGGGAGAGGGTCTTCAAGGTAAGGCGGGTCCCCAGCACCAACCTCTTGCCATCCCCAGCGGCCAAGGGCTTTGCCACGGCAGAGTGCCCAACTTTCTCTATCTCACCAGATTCTCTACAAGATGCTGAAGTATGAGAAGGTCCCCGAGCGCAGCAAGAACCGCCTGAAGCTGAAGGACATCGGGTACCAGGGACTCATCGCCTGCCTCAGTGATGTCCCTGGTTCCATGTTGCTCTTCCGCTGCCTCTCGGAGCAGGTCCTTGGGGCAGGTACCATGTGCCCTGCTGAAACCAGGCTGGCCTTGACCACCCATCCCAAACACATGCCATGGGGTCAACACCAGTGGCTCCCACAAGGCTCACCTGGTCTTGGGGCTGCGGGTCTTTGGTGGCTTTTGGGGACAGAAGGAGGTGTCCCACCACTGTATTGTCTCTCTTTGTCCATAGACCCTCCCAACTACAAGGACCTGGTGGCCGTGGTTTACCTGTCCCACCGGGCTGAGCTGACCATCCGGCTCGATATCTGCCGCAAGGTGAGCAGGACCACGGGGGCAAGGGGCTGTGACAGAGTTGTCACCGCAGGTCTGAGCTCCATGGGCACCCAGCTGTGCCCAAACTTGGGGGCCATGGGGGTGGTGGGTAACACTCCACACCCAGGGCTGCCAGCACATGGAGGTGGTGCAGCCCCACCACCCCATTACAGTTATGAAGGATCTGAGGTGCTCAGGACCAAGCATCCTGCCCCTTGGATGGGCCAACCCTGCAAAAGGTTACCAGGAGCTGGGACAACATCATCGGGTTTCTCCCCTTGCTTTCTCTTGCAGCTCTTCCACTTAATCTACGCGCAGCAGGACATGGTGAAGCAGCTGGCCAGGTTGGCTGGCTGGCAGGACACACTCACCAAGCTCTACGTCAAGGAGTCCTACGAATCCCGCCAGCACAGCCTGAGCAACATGAGCAACGGGGGCTGCCTGGAGTTCCTCCGCCTCTTGGACCACCCTGGCAAGGACGGGGCAAGCCCTCCACCAACCGAGCTGCAGGAGCTGGATGTCTTCCTGCCGCTGGGCTACGAGGCCTCAGACCAGGAGCTCTCTGAGGGCTTCTCCGACCACTCCATCTCCCCAAGCGGCCGCACTAAGTCTTTCCACTCCTACAATTTCAAGTCCTTTGACTCCTCTGACCGGGCCAGCCGCTCATCCTCCAACCCGGGTGACGGTCCTCCCTTTGATGGTGTCTACCACCCACTCTCGCCATTCTCCACCTCACCCTTCGACCTGGGGCTCGACCTGGCCAGCACCAGCTCCATCACCACAGCTGAGAGCGGCACGCAGACTCCTGCCAGTGGCCCTGGCACCCCTTCACCCCTGGAGAGCTTCAAGCCCTTCCCGGGAATGCGAGCACGCAAGAGCTCCAGCCTCTCCAACGTCCTGGATGAGAGCAGCTACCAGGATGCACTGCCCAGCGACAACGTCTCCAACACCAGCAACCCCCAGGTGAGCCCCAAACCATCGTGCCCACCACCCTGGGCAATGCTGGATGCTGAACCTTTCACCCTCCTCTCTGTTGGCAGCAAATGCCTGAGGAAGAGCTGTGCAACCTCTTGACCAACATCATCTTCTCGGTGACCTGGCGTGGGGTGGAGGGCTGGGACGATGTGGCATGGAGGGAGCGCGGGCAGGTCTTCTCCGTCCTCACCAAGCTGGGGACGGCGTGTGAGCTGGTGCGGCCCCCCGATGAGATCAAACGCAGGTGAGTCCTGCCCAGGTCTGGACTGGGGTCCACCCCAAGGGATACCACCCTACGGAGCCGCCTGCTCTCCCACAGCCTGCTGGAGATGATGCTGGAGTCGGCGCTGACAGACCTGAAGGAGTCGGGGCCATCTGCCCTGCCCGGTCTCACCCACAATGCCCTCAAGCTGCTGCGGCTGCTCCAGGACTTCTTGTTCTCCGAGGGACACAACAACCAGGCCCTGTGGAGTGAGAAGGTGGATGGGCACGAGCAGGGAGGGGTTCCTCATCCCAACCCGAGCTCTGAACCCTAATGATGACCCTTGATGTTAGCCCAGACCCTAATCCCTGCCCCTACCTGCAGCCCTTGACCCTCACCTCTGAAAATAGCCTGTACCTTCATCCTAAACCGTAACCCCACCCCATTACCAGTAAATCCAACCCTGACCCCTAAACCTGACCCTAAATCTTAGCCCAAGCCCTAAGCCCTTGCCGTAAACCCCAACTCTAACCCTAAACCTTAACCCGAACCCTGCACCCTTGCTGTGAAGTCCAATCCCATACCCTAACCCTTATCCCCCATCCTACCTTACCACAAACCCAAATCCCATACCCTAATGCTATATGCTAAAACCTAACCCTATCCATAACTCATAACCTGTAAATCTAACCCTAACCCTGACCCTGAACCCTAACCCTGATCCTAAACCCTAAACCCCAATCCTAAACTTTAACCTTAACCCTAACCCATAAATCTACCCCCCAGCCCTATACCCTTAGACCTAACCCTAACCCTAACTCATAACCTGTAAATCGAACCGTACCTCCTAAAGCCTAAACCTTATCCCTGCATCCTTGTCGTAAACCCCAACCCTTAATCTTAAGCCTAACCCTACACCCTTACTGTAAACCCAAACCCTAACTCATGACCTGTGATCTAACCATACCTTTTAAATCCAGATCCTAACCTTAGCCTACATCCTTGCTGTAAACCTCAGCCCTAACCCTAATCCCAACCCTTCATCCCAACCCTACAACCTTGTTGCAAACCTAACCCTAATCTCTAACCCTACATGCTAAGATCTAACCCAAACCCTATTTCTAACTCATAACTGACCTCCTAAATCATAATTCTAAACCTTAACCCTACATCCTTGCTATAAATCTCAGCCTTAATCCCAATCCCAACCCTACTAACTTACTGTAAACAAAAATCCTAATCCTATACCCTAAACCTTAATCTTAATTCTTCATTTATCAATCTGTGCTTCCTAAATCCTAATCCTAAACCTTGACCCTACATTCTTGCTGTAAACCTCAACCCTAACCTCAATCCTACACCCTAGCCCTAAGCCCAATTCCAACCCTTAATCCCAACCCTACGACTTCACTGTAAACCAAAATCCTAATGCTATACCCTAAAGTCTAACCCTAACTCATACCTAACCTCCTAAATCCTAATCCTAAACTCTAACCCTACATACATCCTTGCCATAAATCTCAGATTTAATGCCAACCCCAACCCTTAATCCCAACCCTACTACCTCACTGCAAACCAAAATCCTAATCCTCTATCCTAAGGTCTAACCCTAATCTACAACCCTAACTCATACCTGAACTCCTGAATCTTAATCCTAAACCTTAACCCTTCACCCTTGCTGTAATCCTCATCTCTAACCCCAGTCCTCTGCTTTAGCCCTAATCCTAATCCCAACCCTTCACCCTACCCCTTCCCCTTCACCATGAACCCATACCCCAACCCTCACCCTCATCTCCAACCCTGACAAGTTTGTCATCGGGGTCATGAGTTGGGGCTCTACCCTACCCCTAAACCCTGATCCCAGCCTCTACCCATAACGTAAACCCCTGTCAAGCAAAGCCAGGGGTGTTGGGGACTGACCTGGTGGCTTTGGCCGGACGAGGGGCTCACTGTGCCCCCCCAGATCTACGAGGGGGTGAGCAGTCTGCTGGACAAACTGGGTGTCTGGTACCACCTGGCCAACGGCACCTCTGACCTCAAGGAGATGGCCCAGACAGGTCTACGCATCCTCGTGGGCTACATCATGCTGCAGGACCCCCAGGTGGGTCACCCTTTCCTGGGGCTTGAGGTGAGACCCCAGCCATTGGGGCAGGGCAGGTGGCCCCATCCGATGTCCCATGTCCCCCACCCCAGCTGCACTCGCTGGCGTACGTGAAGCTGCACAGCCTGCTCCAGACCTCCTCGGCCCCCAAAAAAGATGAGGCTTGCTACCTGTTGGGCAAACTGGAGACCCGGTTGCGACGCTCGCTGGATGCCAAGTCAGAGACCTTCTCCTGGTTGGTGCCCATCGTCCGTACGCTCATGGACCAGTGCTATGAGACCCTGCAGCTGCAGCTCTTCCTGCCCTCTCTGCCCCCCACCAATGGCAGCCCCACATTCTACGAGGACTTCCAGCTCTTCTGCACCACCCCGGAGTGGAGGGGCTTCATCGAGAAGCATGTGGGTGCCGTGGGACACGGGGTGACATCGCTGTGGGGGGAACATCATCCCAGGCTTAGAGATGGGTCCGTGCTGCGGTGGGGTCCCCATGTCACCATTGGGTTGGGACAGCCTGCAGGGATGACCTCCAGGATGATGGTTGTTGGGTGCCAAGCCCTGCCAATGCCTCCCCTCTCACCCTGGTTCCCTCGGTAGGTGCAGCCCACCATGGCCCAGTTTGAGATGGACACCTTCGCCAAGAGCCACGACCACATGTCCAATTTCTGGAACGCTTGCTATGATGCCATGATGAGCAGTTCCCAGCGGCGGGAGCAGGAGAAGGCGGCCAGCCGCAAGATGTTCCAGGTACTGCCTGCTTCTCACCCCTGGGACCTCATCCTGGGGATGTGCTCCTCAGCCCAGGGACATGCTCCTCACCCCAAGGATGGCATCCAGGGGATGTGCTCCTTGCTCTGGGGATGTCATCCTAGGGACGTGTTCCTCTCCCTGGGGTTATTAATCCTGGGGATGTGCTCCTCATCCTGAGGATGTCATTCTGGGGTCATGGCAATGTCCTCCTCACCCTAAGGATGTCATCCTGGAGACACGCTCTTCACTCTGGGGATGTCATCCTGGGGATGTGCTCCTCACCCTGGGGACATTAATCCTGGGGATGTGCTCTTCATCTTGGGGATGTCATCCTGGGGAGGTCCTCCTGATTCTGGGGACATGCTCCTCATTCCAGGGACATCATCCTGAGGATGTTCCCATCATCATCCCAGGGATGTCATTCCAGGGACGTGCTCCTCACCCTGGGTACATGCTCCTCATGCCCAGGACTTCACTCAGGGGCATCATCCCAGGGATGTGCTTCTCACTCTAAAGACATCACCCTGGGGATATTCTCACTCTGGGAATGTCATCCTAGGGATGTGCTTCTCACCCTGGGGACATTAATCCTGGAGATGTGCTCTTCATCCCAGAGAGGTCATCTTGGGGACATACTCCTTACCCTGGGGACATTGCCCTCAGGAAGTGCTCCTCACCCTGGGGACATTGTTCTGGGGGTGTGCTCCTCACACTGGGGACATGATCTTCACCCAGGGACATCATCCTGGGGACATTCTCTTTGCCTTGGGGCAAAGCCCCAGCCCTGCTGTCACTTCACTCTCCTACTCCCTTGGCAGGAACTGGTGCTGGAACCAGCGGCGAAACGCTCCAAGGTGGAAAACACCCGGCACACCAACATGCTCAAACAGGCCAACCACCACCACAGCACCGTGCTGAAGCAGTGGCGGTCGCTGTGCCGCCTCCTCACTTCGCCCCGCTCCGCCTGGGCTGACCGGTGAGCCCCCGCCTCGGTCCCCAGGTAAGGGTGGCATGGCTGCAGGGGTCTGTGGAGTGCCTCACCCCCCCCACCTACCCCTCAGGAACCCACCAGAGGTTCACTGGAAGCTGTCGAGTGCTGAGACCTACTCCCGGATGAGGCTGAAGCTGGTGCCCAACCTGAATTTTGACCAACACTTGGAGGCCAGCGCCCTACGGGACAACTTGGGTGAGGCTGGTGGGAGTGGCCCACCCAGTGCCATGGGCAAGGGGGTGCCACCGGTTGGATGCACGTGATGGGGTTGAGATGGGAACTGTCATGGACCCCTTTGGGGTTGAGGGATGGGATGGGAGCCCTTTGCAAGACGTGCCCCGGCTGTCGGGGACCTGCCGACTCCCTCCTCATTTCAGGAGCTGACCATCTCCACAACCCCACCGAGTCCCTCCCACTTGCCATGGCCAAGGAGGCCAAGGTGAGCGAGCTGGAGGATGACCAACTGGCTGAGGAGGACCTCCCTGTCCTGGACAACCAGTGAGTGTCCCCATCCCCTGTCATGGCACTGGCTTACCCAGGCTGAGGTGTCACCAGGTTCTCCTCAGCCCTCTGTGTCACCCAGGGCTGAACCCAAGGAGCAGAACCAGCGGGAGAAGCTGGTTGTCTCAGAGGACTGTGAGCTCATCACGACGGTGGCCGTCATCCCCGGCCGCCTGGAGGTGACGACCCAGCATGTCTACTTCTACGATGGCAGCAGCGAGAAGGAGGAGACAGAGGGAGGTAACGGCGTGTGCTCCTCAGGGGGTCCCTGCAGCAAGGCGGGGTGAGGAACCCCCCACCCATCCCATCTCCCCCAGAAGCCTGTCACGCCGGGTGCTGGTTGTTTTGGGGGTGGGCTCCTCCCAGCCCCAGGGTGATGCTGACCCCATCACTGCCCCGGGAATGGGTGACCAGATGGATGGTGACACCTGTGGGTGCTCTGTGCCCCCCACCATCTTGCCAGGGATTGGCTACGACTTCAAACGCCCTTTGTCCCACCTGCGTGAGGTCCACCTGCGCCGCTACAACCTGCGTCGCTCCGCGCTCGAGCTCTTCTTCATCGACCAGGCCAACTACTTCCTCAACTTCAAAAAAAAGGTGGTGACACCCTTTCCCCACCCCTCCCAAACCCCTCCCAGAGCCATGGCACTGCCCCGGTTCAAACCACTCCATGTCTTCCTCCTGTCCCCCCAGGTGAGGAACAAGGTGTACTCCTGCATCCTCGGCCTGCGTCCCCCCAGCCAGATCTACTTTGGCAGCCGGTCGCCCCAGGAGCTGCTGAAAGCCTCAGGACTCACCCAGGTACCGGCTGCATCTTGTCCACCACCACCCCATATCTCCCCTTCTTGGATGGCAAAGGGGAAGGTGCCAGCATGAGATGGGGGTAGCCATGGGTTGGAGATGACCATGTGACCAGGGATGGCCATGGGATGGGGATGGCCATGGGACCAGGGATGGCCATGAGTTGGAGATGGCCATAGGATGGAGATGGCTGTTGGACCCAAGATGACTGTGGGACCAGGGATGACCATGGGATGGAGATGAGCATGGGACTGGGAAATGACTTAGGGACCAAGGATGGCCATGGGACCCAAGGTGGCCACGGGTCCGGGGATGGCTGTGGGACCCAAGATGACCATGGGACCGGGGATGGCCGTGGAATGGAGACGACCAAGAGACCAGGCAATGGCCGTGGACCAGGGATGATTTGGAACCAGGTGTGGCCATGGGGTGGGGAGTCTGTCCCATCTCCTGCCTCGCCCCAGCCCATCTCAGCCCCACTCCTTTCACTCCAGAAATGGGTCCTACGGGAGATCTCCAACTTCGAGTACCTCATGCAGCTGAACACGATTGCGGGGCGCACCTACAACGACCTCTCCCAGTATCCTGTGGTGAGCCCCATGGTCCCCCCACCATTCTCCCAGCAAGCCCATCCCCCCACTAGCCTCACCTACCTCCCACCCCCACACAGTTCCCCTGGATCCTGCGGGATTACGTCTCAGAGACCCTCGACCTCACTGACCCAGCCGTGTTTCGGGACCTGTCCAAACCCATCGGGGTGGCCAATGAGCGGCACGCACGGGACGTGAAGGAGAAGTGAGTACCCCCAAAAACAAGAAATGCAGGAAGCACCTGTCTGGCTCCTGGTGGACCATCCTCACCTCGTCCCCAGGTACGAGAGCTTCGAGGACCCCACGGGCACCGTGGACAAGTTCCACTACGGCACACACTACTCTAATGCGGCAGGCGTCATGCACTACCTGATTCGCACCGAGCCCTTCACCACCCTCCACATCCAGCTACAGAGTGGCAGGTGGGCGCCCAGCAGGTGAACCCCAGGGAGGGGACATTGGAGGGGACGAACAGGCTCCAGCTGTGTGTCCTGTGCCACCAGGTTTGACTGCTCGGACCGGCAGTTCCACTCGGTGCCAGCGGCGTGGCAAGCTCGCATGGAGAACCCTGTGGATGTCAAGGAGCTCATCCCCGAGTTCTTCTACTTCCCCGAGTTCCTGGAGAACCAGAACAGTAAGGACCACCCATCACGAGGTCAGGACCCATAGTGGGAGCGTAGTGGGGTGGGTGTCCCTCACGCCCTGCCTGCTCTGCCTGCAGACTTCGACCTGGGTTGCCTGCAGCTCTCCAACGAGAAGGTGGGCGATGTGGTACTGCCCCGGTGGGCACACTCCCGTGAGGACTTCATCTACCAGCACCGCAAAGCCCTGGTGAGATGGTGGAGCTCAGCCCAACCCCTGCAGATGTTGTTATGGGGAGTGGTGGGGGCACTCCTGGCCCTCCCTGACGCCCCATCCTTGGACAGGAGTCAGAGTATGTCTCAGCCCACCTCCACGAGTGGATTGACCTCATTTTTGGGTACAAGCAACGAGGCCCGGCCGCCGTGGAGGCCCTCAATGTCTTCTACTACTGTACCTATGAGGGTGAGCTGTGAGACAGGGAGGTGGAGGGGAACCTGCTAGGTGGCCCCATGCCATGACCATGCCCATCCCCAGGAGCCGTGGACCTGGACGCCATCGCTGACGAGACTCAGAGGAAGGCTCTGGAGGGCATCATCAGCAACTTTGGGCAGACACCCTGCCAGCTGCTCAAGGTAGCTCCACCCCCAAAAAAGTAGCCCCTTTTGGGGGGCCACCCCCCTTCTTATGGGTTCTCTGACTCCCCAGGAGCCCCATCCCGCCCGGCTGTCAGCAGAAAGCGCTGCCCGGAGACTGGCCCGTCTTGACACCCGCTCTCCCAATGTCTTCGAGAACCTGGACCAGCTCAAATCCTTCTTTGTGGAGGTGAGGACAACCCTGGGGGGAATCCCTGGCCAGAACTTGGAGAGGGGTGGTGGTGGCTAGGAGGTTGCCCAGCAGTTGCTGTCTTCCCGCAGGGCATCAGCGATGGGGTGGCCCTGGTGCAAGCCGTGGTCCCCAAGAACCAGGCGCACTCCTTCATCACTCAGGGATCACCCGATGTCCTGGTGAGTGCAGGGAAACTGAGACACGGGTGCAACCAGGGTGACTGGGACCATACCCAGGAGGGCTCCAGTGGTGGGAGTTGGGTCATCTCCATCTCTGCCCAGGTCACTGTGAGCGCCAATGGCTTGTTGGGGACCCATAACTGGTTGCCCTACGACAAGAACATCTCCAACTACTTCAGCTTCACCAAAGACCCCACCGTCTCCAACGCAAAGTGAGTCAGGCACGTGGTCCCTGGAGGTGCCACCAGCTCACTCATGGCTCTGCCACCATGCCATGTCCCTCCCCACCAGGACCCAGCGGTTCCTGCAGGGCCCCTTCGCCCCTGGTGCGGACCTCTGCTCCCGCACACTGGCTGTGTCCCCTGATGGGAAGCTGCTCTTCAGCGGGGGACATTGGGACAACAGCCTCCGCGTCACCTCGCTGGCCAAAGGGAAGGTTGTTGGACACATCACCCGGCACATAGGTACATCCTCCAATGATGCTGAAGGTCTGGTGATGCCCCGATAGGTTTGTAGGGCCATGGGGGGTGGCAGGGACACGTGAGCAGGCAGGGGGCACCCCCCAGTGTCGCCCATCTTCTGGGGACAGTCCAAGCTCCATTTCAGAGACAGGGTGGGGTTCAAGTTAGCAGCATCTCCACACCCCAAAACACATCTTGGTGCCATCCTGCGGGATTGCGGTGCCAAGCACAGTGGGACGAGACCAGCACCTCATGGTGTCCCTCTGGGTGTCACAGATGTTGTTACCTGCCTGGCACTTGACCTCTGTGGCATCTACCTCATTTCTGGGTCCCGGGACACCACCTGCATGGTCTGGCAGGTCCTACAGCAGGTAGGTGGTTGACCCTTACCCTACACTTCAGCCACATGGTGGGTGCTGCCACGAGGTCACTGAGGTCCTCATGTCCCCAATGCTAGGGTGGCTTTTCCAGCGGCTTGGCTCCCAAACCTGTCCAGGTCCTGTATGGCCACGACGCTGAGGTGACATGTGTGGCCATCAGCACCGAGCTGGACATGGCCGTGTCGGGCTCCAAGGTGAGCTGGGGCAGTGGGGTGGGCGACAGGCTGGGCAATGCCACTGTCATCACGCTGTGTCCCCTTCCTTCCTGTAGGATGGCACCATCATCATCCACACCATCCGCCGGGGTCTCTTCATCCGATCCCTGCAGCCGCTGGGCGAGAGCTCACCGCCTGCTGTCGTGTCCCACCTGGCTGTGGGACCAGAGGGGCAGGTGGTTGCTCAGACCACCATAGGTCATCGAGCCTGCTTGAAGGTATGGCCAAAGTGTCCCTGGGTTCTCTCCCTCATCACCATCAGCGCATGTGTCCCCCTGCTTCTCACTCTGTCTTTCAGGACAGGTTTGGGCTGCACCTCTACTCGGTCAATGGGAAGCACCTCTCGTCCGTCTCGCTGGATGAGGAGGTGACGGCCATGTGCTTGACAGAGGAGTTCGTGGTGCTGGGGACCATGCAGTGTGGGCTGGAGATCCGGGACCTCCAGAGGTGAAGGCTACCACCCACCTCATCACACCCCTACCACCTCCTTGGGTGGGTTCAAGGGGTTCCATCCCACCACTCGTCTTCTCCCAGCCTCAGAGCAGCCATGTCCCCTGTGCCCATGCGAGTGCCTGTCCACAGCGTGTCCGTCACCAAGGAGAAGAGTCACATCTTGGTGGGCTTGGAGGATGGCAAGCTCATTGTGGTGGGAGCTGGGCAGCCCGCTGAGGTGAGCGTGAACCCCCAGCCCAGGTGGTGGGGGGCTCATGCCTCACCGTCCACTGGGTGCTGCTGGGCTGGGGACGTCTGCTTGTCCTTACTCTCCAGAGCACAGGAGGTGGGGTGGGATGGGGCATATGGGGAAGGGGATATGGAATGAGGGTGGAGATGGAGATGGAGAAAGGGATGGTAGGTGGATGATGATGGAGGAAGGCATTGGGAAGAGGATGGGGGTGTGGCTGGCAAAGAGAATGGTGATGGGAGAAAGGATGGAGATTTGGAAGGGGAAGGGATTGAACGTGGTTGGAGCTAAGGATGGCATTCGGAAGGGGATGGGAATGGGGAAGGAACTGGGGGTGATGGATGTTAGGAGGAGAGTGGGGATGGAAAGGAGAATGGGGATGGAGAAGGGGATGGACATTTGGGAGTGATAGGGATGGGAATCTGGAAGGGGATGGAGATGGATGAAGGCCGTGGAGATTCCAAAGGGGCTGTGGCAGAGGCCGGGGCCAGCAGCTGGGTGCTCATGGCCCCTCGCCCCTCGCCCAGGTGCGGCCAGGCCAGTTCCACCGGCGTCTGTGGCGCTCCACGCGCCGCATCTCCCAGGTGTCGGCCGGTGAGACAGAGTACAACCCCGCCGAGGGCAAGGTCTAGCCCAGCACCCACCACCCACCCGGGGACCCCCACAGAGCCAGGGAGGGGCACGGAGACCCCCGTGCTGCCCGCTCAGCCCATCGCCTGTGGCCTTATCCAGCCCCCGTGGGGTGGGGGGCGCAGAATTGCCCCCACCCCCAGTTTAGGGGGACGCATCCCCCCTTCTCTTGGAGGGGATGGGGGCGAGGAGGAGACGGGGACCCCTCGCTGGGAAGGGTGGTGCCATGTCCGTGTGTGTCATCCGCCGCCCCGCCGCCGGGCCCGCTGGCCAGGAGCCGGCCGGAGTGTCCCCCCTCTTCTTGTTTTGGTTGGTTTTTTCTATCTGTTTTTAGATCTTTTACAGAAAAAGTAACTAATATTAATAAAAATAATAATAATATATCTGGGAAATGAAGGTGTGCGAGGCCCTCGTCTGCCCCACGCTGGGCGGAAGGGGGACACACCATTGAGGAGGAGTGTCCGCCCTCTCCAGTGTCCGCCATATCCAAGCTGGGAGGGTGTCTCAGTAGCTTTACACACACGTGTCATGAGCGTGGGGGGTCTCAGAAGCTTAACACGCACATCATGAGTTGGGGAGGTCGGTCTCAGTAGCTGGGTACCCATGTGTCATGAGTCAGGGTGGGGGGCTCTCAGCAGCTGCACACACGTGTCACAAGTGTGGAGGCTCTCGGAAACTCTATACACGCATGTCACGAGCGTGGGGGGGTCTCAGCAGCCAGGTACCCATGTGTCTTGGAGGAGCGGGGGGTGTCTCAGCAGTCACTCACCCGTGTGTCACGAGTGTGGAGGTTCTCAGGAGCCCTGTGCCAACACATCACAAGCATGGGGGGGTCTCAGCAGCCACGTACTCGTGTCATGAGCGTGGGGGGTCTCAGCAGCCCCGTGCACATGTAGCACAAGCGGGCGAGGCCTCAGCCTGCCTTCCTCACCCCTTCCACGGGCACGAGGCCACTGTCCCCAGGGAGCTGGCAGCCTGTCCCTGGGAGGCCACGTGTCCCCAGCCGTGGTGCCCGTGTCCTCCCATGCCCCTGCCCGCCCCTGGGGAGGCCCCACGGCTGGCAGCGACCTCTGTCCCCGGCCAAGGCTGGCTGCGGGTGCCCACGGCATCACGTGGAGCGGGCACCAGCGGGGCCACTGGCGCCAGCAGAGCCACCGGAGCCGGGAGCAGCCGCTGTGCAGGACGGAGGCATGGACGGACAGATGGACAGGTGGGCAGGGGGAGGGCTGGGTGCTCGGGGTGCCACCGGGACCTTCGCCCCTGACAGCCCTGTGGTGGGTGCTCCGGGAGTTGGCGGGGACACCAAGGTCCTGCTGCCAGAGGGCCCGATGGCCCAGTCCCAGGTGGCCCAATCCCAGGTGGCCCTGACCCCAGTATCCCAGTCCCAGGCAGCTCACATGTTCCAATCCCAGGTTTTCCCTTCCAATAGCTCCCAGTCCCATATGTCTCTGTTCCCAGTGTCCCTGTCCTAAGCGACCCAGGTGTCCCAATCCCAGGTGTCCCAGTTCTAGGTGTCCCTGTCCCATATGCTCCAGTCCCAGGTGTCCCTGTTCCCAGTATCCTCATCCCAGAGGATTCAGGTGTCCCAGTTCCAGATGTCCCAGTCCCATATGTCTCTGTTCCCAGTGTCCCTGCTCCAGTGACTCAGGTGTCCTAGTCCCAGGTTTCCCAGTCCCAGGTGTCGCAGTCCCAAGTGTCCCTGTTCCCTGTATCCCAGTCCCAGGTGACTCACGTGTCCCAGTCCCAGACATCCCTGTCCCGTATGTCCCACTCCCACATGTCCCTCTCCCAGGTATCCCAGCCCACTTTTCCCTGCTCCTGGTGTCCCAGTCCAAGGTGATCCAGGTGTCCCACTCCCAGTTTCCCAGTCCCGTATGTCCCAGTCCCAGGTGTCCCTGTCCCATCTATCCCAGTCCCGTATGTCCCTCTCCCTGGTTTTCCAGGTCCAAATGTCCCAGTCCCAGGTTTCCCAGTCCCAGGTGTCGCAGTCCAAAGTGTCCTTGTTCCCAGTGTCCCTGTCCCATGTGTTCCAGTCCCAGGAGTCCCTGTTCCCTGTATCCCAGTCCCAGGTGACTCATGTGTCCTAGTCCCATATGTCCCAGGTCCTGTTGCCCCAGTCCCACAAGTCCCCTTCCCACAAGGACTCAGGTGGCCCAGTCCCATGTGGCCCAGTCCCAGCGTCTGACTGAGACCGAGCAAACCCCCGCTCCGGGCCCACCTCTAGAACCTCCCCACCCAAACCACCTCTCCAGGCTTCCGTGGGAGGGCGCAGCCCACCAGCCCCCAGCCCCAATCCCCACTCGGAGACAGGGACCCACAGGAGCCACCGCTGTGCCCACTGGGGTAGGGTGGGTGCAGGACTGGGTGCATAGGGGGTGCAGGGCAGGCTCCCCCTCTGCTCTTCCCCCACCCCCCCGCAGCAGCAGCAGCCGGTGGCTAGGAGCCCCCCTGGAGCGGTTGCCCACCCCGGCGCTGACCCTGGACCAGGCGACGCTGCGGCACAATGCGGAGCACATGCTGGAGCAGTGCCGGGCCCTCGGCCTCCGCCTGCGTCCCCATGTCAAGACCCACAAGACACTGTGAGTGTGGCCCCCCTCCCCAGCATCCCCCAGTGGCCCCGAGAATCCACGCAGTGCCCCACCAGTATCTACCCCAGCATCCTCCCACCCTCCTTCCCAGCAGCTCCCCAGCACCTTTCTAGCATCTCGCCAGCATCCCTCTCAGTATCCTCCCCACCAAAATCCCTCCCGGTATCCCCCTAGCACACCTCACCTTCCCCACCAGCATCTCCCCAGATTCTCCTCCATCATCCTTCCAGTATCCTTCCCAGCATCCCCCATCCTCCCTCTCAGCACCCCTCAACTTCCCTCCCCAGCATCCCCCCACCTTTTACACCGGCATCTCCCCCATCATCTCTCCAGCATCCTCCCAGTATCCTTCACAGTATCCCCCCACCTTCCCACCCAGCATCCTCCCATCCTCCTCCCCAGTATCCCCCCAGTATCCCCCCATCATACCCCTAGCATATCCCCAGTATCCCCCTACCTTCTCACTCAACATCCTCTCTTTCCTCTCCAGTATCGTCCCCAGTATCTTCCCCAGTATCCCACCAACACATCCTAGAGCCTCACCCAGCATCCCTCCATCATCCCCCTGCAGCATCCCAGGATCCTCCCCAGTATCCCCCAGCATCCCCCAGTGCCCCACCCAGCATCCCCATCATACCCCCAGCATCTCCTCACCTTCCCATCCAGTATCCTCTCTCCATTCTCCCCAGTATCCTCCCAGTATCCCTCCATCATACCCCCAGCATCTCCCCAGCACCCTAATACCCTCCCCAGCATCCTCTCACCTTTCTCCCCAGCATCTCCCCAGCATCCCTCCCAGCACCTCCCCACCTTCCCACCCAGCACCCCCTCACCCTCCTCCCCGGTATCCTCCCCAGTATCCCCCCAGCACCCCCTCACCTCCTCTTCCCCCACACCCCCCACCCCAGAGAAGGGGCTGAGCTGGCGACGGGCGGCTCCCGCCGCGGCATCGTGGTCTCCACGCTGGCCGAAGCGCGGTTCTTTGCAGCAGGGGGGTTCGACGACATCCTCTATGCCTACCCGCTGCCGGGGGCGCGGCTGGAGGACTGCGCCGCCCTGGCCCAGCAGCTCCAGGCCTTCCAGGTCCTCCTTGACACCCCCCAGGCTTTGGCCCTCCTGCGCCAGCACCCACTGCCCCCCGGCAAGCGCTGGCTCGTCTGGCTCAAGCTTGACTGCGGGAATGGCAGGGGTAGGTGACCCCCACACCCCCCCCCAAAATAGCCCCCCTAAACCCCACCACTGGGATGGGGTAGTCACCAAGGGTGTTTTCAGCCACCCACACCCTCCTCCAAGATGCTTGATGGGGTGGGATGGTCCATATCCCTGCCCGGAACCACCATCTCAACCAAGATGGGGCAATTAAGACACTCACGCCCCCAAATCTCATTATTCAAGTATGCTCCGTGGAGAAGAGTGGTGCCCCATGTGTCCCCAAGTGCCACCAGCTCAACCAGGATGAGGCATTTAAATCCCCCCCCAAATTCATTCTTCAGGGATGCTCCATGGGGAGAGGTGCCCCATAAGTCCCCACCCTCCGTGATGGATTATTTAAGCCCCTCCTGCCCCCTCAAACAACCCCATTTTCACACAAACACACACCCCTAAAGGCTGCTCCATGGGAAGGAATGTCCTATGGCCCTCCAAGCGCCCAGACCCACCATCTCAACCAAAATGGGACATTTAAGACACCTTCTCTGCCAAAAGTCATTCTTCAAGGATATGCCATGAGGCAGATGTGGCCCAAAGCCCCCTTGATGGGACACTTAACCCACCCCAAACCCCATTTTAACCCACCCAACCACAGGTTACTCCATGGGCTTGATGCCCCACACACCCCCAACCCCAATCCCCCATCCCCACCATCTCAGCCAACATGGAGCAACAAAGCCTTCCTGACCCCAAGCCCCCCTTGCCCCCTCCATCCCCGAGCCATGCCTAGACCCTCCTCCTGGTCCACAGCCGGCGTGCGGCCCACGGACCCTGGTGCCATGGCCCTGGCGCGAGCCATCGTTGAGGAGGCCCCAGAGGAGGTGACACTGGTGGGGGTCTACGCTCACTGCGGGGACACCTACGGCTGTCGTGACGTGGCGGCTGTCCAAGCCATCGCCCGGGCCACCACCGCCGCTGTGATCCGCTTCGTCACCGCGTGAGTGGACCTTTTTTTTTTGGGTGGGGGGGAGGGGGAGGTCCAAGGTGGTCACCATGGGGTGTCACCACTCCATAAAATCCCACCAGCTGGTTGTAAATGTTAATCGCCCCCATAAAAGGGGCCCTACAAAGCCCCCTCGGGGAGCTGGAGGAGGAGAATGGCAGCTCCAGTCACCTTTGATGTGGCTTCGTTCGCAGGTTGTGACCTGGGTCATTGTCCCCCCTCCCCATTGTCACCCGGCGTTTTGCATCCTGGAGGGAATTGCTGCCGGATGGTTCCTGCTGGGGGGGGGGGTGGGGTGGAGGGAGGCTGGTCCGAGGGGTCCCCTGGGACCCCCATCCCCCACCATGGGGACGTGGTCCCCTGGGGACCCGTCCTGGGGTCCCTGTCCCATTCCAGCCAGTCACAGTGGGGAAACTGAGTCATGCAGGGAAACCTGCTGCCCCCCTACCCTGATGCTGGGGGCTGCTCTGACACCCCATCCCACCCACTCCTATTCTGGGCACGTCTGGGGGTGCCCTGGCACATCTGGGGTGGTCCTGGTACACCTCATGTGGGGGTCACAGACACATCTCAGGGTGCTCTGCCAAGTCTGGAGGGATCCCAGGCACATCTGGAAGAATCTCTGGCACATCTGGGACCTCCCAGGCACACCTGGTGGCATCCTTGCACATATTGGGCAGGGTCTCCAGCATATCTGGGGGGGGTCTTTATGCATCTGGGGGCTCCATAAACACCTGGAGGCTCCCAGAGTCATCTGGAGGGGGTCTCCAGCACATCTGGAGGTACTCTGGCACATCTGGATGGCATCCAGGCACATCTGGCTGGCTCCTCAGCACATATTGGGGTCTTCCTGGCACACGGGGCTGGGGGGGTCTGCCACATCTGGATGGGTCCTTTGAACAGTTGAGGGGGTTCCCATGCATATCTGGGACGCCCTGAGGCATCGGCATGTCCAGTCCCTCTCTTGGGGCACCCAGGAGGGACAGACCCACCTCTAGTCCCACTCCCATGGTGCCCAGGGGGATGGACCCATCTCCAGTCCTGCTCCCGTCGAGACCAGCAGTGATGTACTACCTCTGGTCCCACTCCCATGGTTCCTGGAGGTGATGACTCCACCTCAGGTCTTTCTTCCCGTGGTCCCTGGGGGTGACATCCCCCCTGGCCATGCCTCACCTGCTCAGCATGTCCCCCCAGGCTGCGGCAGGCGGGGGTGCCGTGTCCCCAGGCCAGCATCGGCTCCACACCATCCTGCAGCCACCCTGTGCCAGAGATGTCCCAGCTCACCGAGCTCCACCCGGGCAACTACCTCTTCTACGGTGAGTGGGTGGGGTTGTGACCCTCCCCAGGGAGGGACACAGCCCAACCTGAGCCGGGCACCCTCTTCCCCCAGACCTTCAGCAGACCCAGCTGGGTTCCTGCCAGCTGGAGGACGTGGCCATCCGCGTCCTCACCAGGGTCATTGGGCACTACCCCCACCGCAACCAGCTGCTGGTGGACTGCGGCTGGGCCGCCCTCAGCCTCCATGGCCACGACCAGTCGCCTGCCGGCTGCGCCGCCATCGAGGGGCACCCCCAGCTCAGGTGAGCGGCAGTGGGGCGGGGGGCAGTGGGACACCACACACGGGTGGGGACCTGACCATGTGTCCCTGTAGGCTGGTGGGGCTGACACAGGAGCACGGGCAGGTGGAAGCCATCAATGGGCAGTTGGATTTCAAGCGGTTCCCCTTGGGCAGCATCCTGGCTCTCATCCCCTTCCATGTGAGTACCGGTCAAGCCTTGCCACCCCCGGCCACGCCTGGCCATGCCCAGCTGAGCATCCCCACCCACCCCGCAGGCCTGCGCGACCGCCGCCATGCACCCCGTCTACTATGTCCACGCCGGGGGGAAGGTGGTGGAGCTCTGGCACCCCGTCCGTGGCTGGTAGGGAGGAGAGCGGGGAGCCCACGTCAAGAACCTGCACCCACTCCAAGACCCTGCACCCACTCCGAGAGACCCACCATGAGACTCTGCACCCACCCCGAGACCCTGCACCCACCCCGAGACCCACCATGAGATCCTGGACCCACCTTGAGACCCTGCGCCCACCCCAAGAGACCCACCACGAGACCCTGCGCCCACCTTGAGATCCTGCACCCACCCTGAGACCCAGCTCCACCCTGAGACCCTGCACCCACCCCTGCACCCATCATGAGACCCTGCACCCACCCTGAGACCCCCACCCTGAGCCCCTGCACCCACTCCCCCAGCCCAGCCCGGGCTCAATAAAGCCGCTTCTCCCTCTTCCAGCCACGTCTGCCCTCGGGGCAGGGAGGGGACAGGCCGCGGGGAGGTGCCGAGAGGGTGGGGGGCACCGTCCCCTAGGTCCCAGTTTGGCCCAGTCCGGTGCCAGCCGAGCCGGTGCGCGGCGGGACCCGAACCGGGTGCTCGGCCGAAGCGGCCGCCGAGCCCAGCGGAGCCGAGGGGTCGGAGCACCACGCGAAGCCCCGCCCCTCTCTGCCGCTCGCAGCCAATGGCGACGCGCCTCGCCCCGCCCGGCGCGGGGCCGCGCCGAGCCCGGCCGAGGCGGAGCCGAGCGGAGCCGAGCGGAGCCGAAGCGGGGCCGGAGCGGATCGCAGCGGTTCGGCTCGGCTCGGAGCGGGTGCCGGGGCCGGGTCGGGGTCTTTCGCGATGCGGCGGGTGCGGCTGCTGCTGCTGCTGCCGGTGCTCCTGCTGCTCGGCCCGGTGCGGGGAGGGACCGGGAGCGGGACCGGGAGCGGGACCGGGAGCGGGTGGGGATGGGGATGGGGATGGGGATGGGAACGGGACGGGACAGGGACGGGGCTCCCCGCTGCCCCGGGCGCGCCGGTTCACCTCGCTGCGGGGTTTTGTTGCGGTTCTTTTTGTTTTATTTAGTTTGGGTTTGGTTCGTTTCGGTTTAATTTTATTTCCTTTTCTTTCGCTTTGTTTTATTGATTTTTTTAAAATTATTTTTCTTTATTTTATTTTCCTTTTATTTTGTTTTATTTTATTTCACTTTGTTTTACTTTATTTCACTTCTTTCCACTTTATTTCACTTTAGTTCACTTTATTTTGCTTTATTTCACTTTATTTTATTTCACTTTATTTCGTTTTATTTTTTCTTTTATTTCATTTCAGTCTCTTTTATTTCATGTTTATTTTTATTTTCTATTTGATTATTCACTTTTATTATTTTTATTTCTTTTTTTTTCCATTTATTTTTTTCTTTAATTTTTTTCCTTCATCACTCTTTCACCTCGCTCCATTTTATACCCCCGCACCCCCCACCCCCCAGGCACAGGCGCTGGTGTTCCACGAACCCCCAACAGGGTCCAGCACACACCACCCCCCCGATGTCCCCTCCCACCCCCACCGAGTGCTCTGGGACCCCAAAGAAACCCCCGCCATGGGCTCGGGGGCACCCAGCACGGGTTTGGAGGAGACTTGGGGAAACTGAGGCAGGCCTCATGACACCCCCACTACCACCACCCTGTCCCTACAGGTGCCGGGGTGGGGCGCGGGGTGCGAGAGGACGACGGCGGTGGGGGGGTGCTGCACCCCCTGCCCCCCTGGCTTTGGCGTCACCCAGCCCTGCGGCCAGGCCGACACCCGCTGCCAGCCCTGCGCCCACAGTGAGTAACCCCCCACCCCCCCCACCCCCCCAGCACCCCCCAGCACCCACTGAGCACCCTTCACCCCCTGCCAGACCGGACCTTCTCGGCGCTGAGCAGCACCCAGGCACCCTGCCAGCCCTGCACCCGCTGCCCGCTGCCGCCCGCCCGGCCCTGCACCCCGACTCGTGACACCCTCTGCACCCGTAAGTGGCACCCAGGGGGGGTCCCACCCCATCACCACCCCCCACCCCGGGCAGGGGCCTCAGTTTCCCCAGCGTGGGCACAGAAAATTGGGGTGAAGTGGGTGGACAACGCCCCCCCCCCAGTACATATTTAGGGTCCCACTGCAAGGGGACCACCCATGGGTGCCTGCAAGGGGGAAACTGAGGCACGGGTGAGGGTGGGGGTGGAACTAGGGCTCCTCTAACCTTTTGGGAGTCCCCGTAGCTGAGGACCTGGAGCGCATGGATGGGGAACTGGTGACGGGGGCCCCCTCGCCCGTCCCCCCCCAGTTCGTGCCACCCGAGGCCAGCGGCAATGACATCATCCCCGTCTACTGCTCCCTCCTGGCTGCCGTGGTGGTGGGACTCCTCGCCTACGTGGCCTTCAAGTGGTAGGTTTGGAGAGGGGACGCAAAGGCGGTGGGAAGTGGGGGGACACAGGGAGAGTGCAGGACCCTCTGGGTGACCCTACGTGCCACCGCGGGCAGCTGGCACACCTGTAGGCAGAAGCAGCAGCTGGCCAAGGCGCGGGCAGGGGACACAGGGACGTCACCTGAGGGCGAGAAGCTGCACAGTGACAGCGGGGTCTTCCTCGACACCCACAGCCTGCAGGAGCCCCACCAGCCCGGCAAGGGTGAGCACCCACCACCCAGCCATGGGGTTTGGGCGGCGGGGGGTGGTTCCAAGGGGGTTTTGTCACGTGATGTCATCAAGGTGGGCTGGTTCGTGGTGGGGGTCAAGCTGTGTCTGTCCCCAGGGGGCATCTGTACCTTGGAGAGCATCTGGGTGGGGTTGGCGGTGTTCTAGGGAGCACCTAGATGGGTTTGGGGTGCCACCATGGCCTGTGGAGCACCCACATGGGGTTGAGGAGCACCTACACCCCAGGGAGCACCCACATGGGTTGGGGAACATTCTTGCCTTGGGGTTCACCTGGGTGGGGTTGGGGAGCACCCATGCCCCGGGGAGCACCCAGAGGGGTTGGGATACACCCGTGCTCTAGGAACCATTTGTATGGGGCCAGGGAGCACCCAAGTGGGGTCGGGGAGTACCCACGCCCCAGCTATCACCTGCTTTGGTTGGGTGGCACCCAAACGGGGGTCAGGGAGCATGTGGATGGGGTCGAGGAGCACCCACGCCCCGGAGAGCACCCAAATGGGGGTTGAGGAGCATGTGGACAGGGTCAGGGAGCACCCATACCCCGGTCAGTCTCTCTCCAGCACACAAATACTGCCAGTAATTCTGGGTGCTGACACTGACCCCCCACCCTGCCATCCTCTGCAGCTCCCCGCCCCGAGGGGCACCCATTGATCGGGGTGTCCCTGCAGCGACAGGAGGAGCTGGAGCAGCTGCTGGAGAGCGGGGCGCCCGGCGGGGACTGGCGGGGCCTGGCCGCCCACCTGGGCTTCAGCCCCGATGCCATCAGCGCCTTCGGCCGCGGCCGGGCGCCCGCCCGCACCCTGCTCAGCGCCTGGGCGGGCACCGAGGGGGCCACCCTGGACACCCTCTGCCAGGCGCTGGCTGCCATCGGCCGGCAGGATGCGGCCCGGCACTTGGTGGCACCGGGGGACACCATCTCCGTGGTGTGACCTGGGGTCACCAAGCTGCAGGACCGGGGGACACCACCTCTGCCATGTGACTTGGGGTCTCCAAGGTCAGGACTGGGGGATGCCATGTCCATGGTGTGACCTGGGGTCTCCAAGGCCTGGGACTGGGTGGTCACCTCTGTGGTGTGACCTGGGGTTCCCAAGGCCCTGGACTGTGGGACACTGTGTCCACCATGTGACTGGGAGTCCCCAAGACAAGGACTCGTGTGACATGGAGTCCCCAAGGCCCATGACCAGGGGACATCACCTCCACCATGTGAGATGGGGTGCCCAAGGTCTGGGACTGGGTGATACCACCTCTGTGGCGTGACCTGGTGTCCCCAAGGCCCGGGACTAGGTGATGCCACCTCCGTGGTGTGACCTGGTCCCTCCCAGGTGCTCCCTGCTTTGTCCTGCCAGATTTTGGGGGTTTTTTAAGTGGGTTTTGTACTTTTTTTAGAGGTGTCAGGGGGTGGGATTGGGGTGGGGGCTTGGTGGCCCCGGTGTGGGGACGGTGGCGGAGGGCGGGAGACATGGGGATGCAGCTGGTGCCATTAAACGTGTCACTTGTGTTACCAGGATGTGTGGCCTCAGGTGTCCGTGTGTCCCCATGAGCACGTCCCCTGGGCTGGGTGTCCCCAGGTGTCCATGTTTCCCCCAAGCGCCTGCCACTGGGATGTGTCCCTTTGGGTGCCCATGTGTCTATGTGTGTCCTCGGGGGGTCATGTATCCCCACAGGCAGCCATGTCCCCCTCCCAACAAGCGCATGTCACCAGGAGATGTGGCTGTGGGTGTCCGTGTGTCCCTCAGATAAGCGACCCCAGGTGTCGCTCTGTCCCTGGGCTGTGCATCCCCACATCTGTGTGTCCCCCAAGAGCATGTCCCCATCAGCTGTGTCCTCAAGCATCCGTGTGTCCCTGGGATGTGTCCTCTGGCATCTGTGTGTCCCCCAAGCCTGTGTCACCTCAACGTGTCCTCTCAGGCATCCGTGTGTCCCCAGGATGTGTGTCCTCAAGCATCCATGTGTCCCCCATGCCCGTCCCCCATGAGAACAGCAGGAGGGTGGGTGGTCCTGGACGGGTGGGACACCCCTCAAAGACCCCACGGCCGGTGGCAGCAGGGGACGTTGTGTGACAGAAAAGAGCCGTTTTCACCCCAAAATGCACAAGGTCACCCCAAAATGTGCCCCGGGGGCTCATGGGGGGACGCTCAGGGTGATGGGGTGGGTCCCCGAGCAAGAGGGGACGGACCACCAGGCCAGGCCCACCTGTTTTGGGGGTGGTTGTTGATTTTTTGTCATTTTTCTTTTTATTGGTTTTTTTTCCTCTTTTTTTCTCTTTTTTTTTTTTTTTTACATAAAAAGTTCCGTAAAAATTAGATAAAGTAAAATGATTGAAGCAGTAAAATCAATCTTATCAACAGCGCGCGCGTGGCTGGCCGGAACCAGGGGCAGCCCCGCGCCACAACTATTTACAGGAGAACAGGTGACACCTCGTCGAACCCCAACGAAACCCGAGGAACCGGCCCCCCAAACCCCCCAAAAACCCCCCGAAATTCCGTACAAAGGGTTCACGTGGGCTCGGCCAAAAAAAAAAAACCAAAAAACCCCAACCAAAAATGATCAATATATTCACATAGAGTTAAAATATTATACAGGGGGGGTGAGACGTGGCCAACGGGGTACAAGGGGCCTCACGCCGAAGGGACCCGAGTTCCTTCTCTTGGTTCTTCAAAAAAAAACTGAAAAAATTAAGAAATCTGAAGAATATAATTCACAGGTTGGTGGTTTAGAACCGCCAAGTCGAGCGTCGCGAGGTTAGGCGGCTGCAGTGGGCGGCGGTGGGCTGGTGGAGGTGGTGGAGATGGTTGTGGTGGTGGTGGAGATGATTGTGGTGGTGGTAGACGTGGTGGAGATGGTGGTGGAGGTGGTGGAGATGGTGTCAGAGATGGTCATGGTGGTGGTGGAGATGGTCATGGTGGTGGTGGTGGTGGTAGAGATGGTCGTGGTGGTGATGGAGATGGCTGTAGTGGTAGTGGAGATGGTGGTAGAGATGGTCACGGTGCTGGTGGAAACAGTCATGGTGGTGATGTAGACGGTGGCGGAGATGGTAGGGATGGTCATGTTGATGGTGGAGGTGGTGGTGGAGGTGGTAGGGATGGTCGTGGTGGTGGAGATGGCGGTGGAGGCGGTCACGATGGTCACTCCAGCTCCGTATCCTCTTTGGGTTTGTAGATGGCCCCGAACTTCTGCATATACTTCTTGATGTACTCCTTGGTCTTGTGCTTGACGTTCTCGTTGCACTCCAGGTCCTCGGGGTTCTTGCAGTACTTCAGCTCCTTGTTCATCACGCCGTGAGTCAGCTGGGGCGGGGAACAACACCCACCATCACTCCCAGTACACCCAGTAACCCTCATCGTGGGGATTCCCCAGGCTCGGCTGCTGTCAGTCCCCGAAGATTCCCCGTTGTTCCCCAAATAGTTCCTGTTATTCCCGAGTATTTGCTGTATTTTCCCAAATATTCACCAAATACTGACGATTATTTCCCTAATATTGCCTATTATTCCATAATATTGGCTATTATTACCCAATATTTCCTATTATTCCTGAAATATTTCCTCTTATTCCCAAATATTGGCTAATATTCCAATATATTCCCCAAATATTTCTTCTTATTCCCAAATATTAGCTATTATTCCCCAAATATTTACTATTATTCTCAAATATTCCCCAAATAGTGGCTGTTATTCCCAAATACTGGCTAATATTCCCCAAATATTTCCTACTATTCCCAAATATTGGCTATTATTCCCCAAATATTTCCTATTAATGCCAAATATTGGCTATTATTATCCAAATATTGGCTATTATTCCCAAATATTCCCCTAATATTGGCTGAAAATCCCCAAATATTTCTTGTTATTCCCAAATAGTCCCCCAATATCTCCTATTATTCCCCAAATACTGGCTATTATTCCCTAATATTGACCAAATAGTGGCTATTATTCCCAAATACTGGCTAATATTCCCCCGATATTTCTTATTATTCCCCAAATACCGGCTATTAATCCTGCGCTGTTGACCTTTTCCCTCCCTGCCGCCCCCGGCCATGTCCCCCCCATGTCCCCTCACCTTGCGGGCCAGGTGTTTGAAGTCCTCGGTGGTGGTGATGCGCCCAGCCTTGCAGTCGGGTTTGCGATAGGGGTTGAGGCACTGCACAATGAACTGTGACATCTGTGCGAGAGCACACCATGAGTTCAGACCCTGCCTTGCCCCACACCTAGGGGGGACAGGGAGCCCCGGCACCCCCCTCCCACTCTCCCCCAGTCCCACCTCCTTCCTGAAGACCTCCTTGCTCTTCTTGGCCAACTCGCTGGACGTGTCCGCTTCTGCCGTCTTGGCCTTCTTGGAAGACTGGGCAGGGGCAAGGAAAGGGTGTTGGGGGCTGCTGGGATCGACCGGTCCCCAGCCCGGCTTCCCAGCCCACTTCCAATGAGATTCCCAACCCGGTGCCAGTGAGCTTCCCAGTCTGCTTCCCAGCCCACTCCCAGTAAGCTTCCCAGTCCAGTGCCAGCACACGTCCCAGCCCACTCCTGGTGAGCTTCCCAGCCCAGTCCCAGTGCGCTCCCCAACACATTCCCAGCCTGGTCCCAGTGCACTTCCTAGCCCAATGCCAGCATGCTTTCCAGCCCAGTCCCAGTGAGCTTCCCATCCCAGTCCCGGCATGCTCCCCACCCCAAACCAGGCATGCTTCCCAGTCTGGTCCTGGTGAGCTTCCCAGCCCAATCCCGGCACAATCTCCAGCCCAGTTGCACAGCCCTTCCCAGCCCAGTCCCAGCATGCTCCAGCCATGCTGCTGGGCTGGAGCACAGCCCCAGGGAGCGGAAGACGCGGGATCTTCCATGCTCGTTCCCTTCATGACAAAAAGCTGGAAAAGGGGGTGGGCTGGTCCTGGGGGTGATGATCTTCAGCTACAGCCCATCGTGGGAGGATACAATGAATTTTAAGGGAATTTCTGGCCATTCCCCCGACGGCTAACCCCACAGAGCACAAGCTCCGGCTGATTTAATTTGTTGCCGTATTAATGGAGCAGAAACTGCATCCGGGCCAGCTCTGCGCCCCCTCCCCACGCACGAGTCTTTGAGCCCCGTGGCCTCCTCGGAGTCTAAAGTAAAAGGGAAAAGCAGCCTCACTCCTCCAGAGCTGGTTTTTGGGAGAGGTTTGGGTTCTGCAGGGTTATTTTAAGGATGGAGAGAGCAACAAGGGCTTGTTAAAGGCTTGTAAAGCCCGGGGAGATCTGTCTTCTCCTTCTGCTCTTAATTAAAGAATTAAACCCCTGATTTTTCAACCATTTAGCACTGAAAAAAGCAGAAGCCATCCCACCCCTCCCAAACGCCGAAGCCTGGCTGAGGCTGGAGGGCAGAGCTGGGGCTTCGATCCGCTGCCGCAGCCGGGGAGGTTTTATTGCCGAGGAGGGTTGTCCCCAGCGAGCTCCGGGCTGGCCGCACATCAAAGCTGGCCGCTCCCTGCCCGCGGCTCGGCTCCCAACATCAAACGGCTAGTGATGGGGAGCAGATGGCTCCCCGCCAGCTCCCGGCACCAAGCCCTTCCCCACCGTCCACCCCTTCCCCATCACTGAGCTCTCCACCACCACCACCCCAACATCTCCGGCACAACCCCTGAGTCCAAGTGAGGAAGGGGTTAATTTTCGACACAGGTCAGTTTGCTGATTTAATTTTAATTTGGCCCTCGAAGGATGTTCTGAATTACAGGCACTAATGAGCTGAAGCAGAGCTGGAGGATGGGGCTGGAGGAGCTGGCAGGGAAGCGCCGCAAAGGCCGACTAAAGACGCACCGGAATAAACACGTCAAGAAGTTAAATGCAAAAATAAAGCCTGGGTTAAGCCTGGGAGTAAACGATTTTGAGCTCTGTCACTTCCCACCACGACCTACTCAGGCGGTGGGGGTGACCTGGAAGAGGCTTTTTGGAGACCAGAGAGAAGCCAAACCCTGGCTAACCAGCAAATGTGATGGATGGGAAGCCATGAGCTGAAGCATGGCTGCGATCTCCGCAAAATCCTGTTCCCCATGGCTGGAGCATGCGGGATGGGGGGAAAATGGTGATGAAACTCATACGGGGAGATGAGGAGGAGAAAGAGAAACTTCATTTCTAAGGCACACCTTGTGGAAAGGTGCCGATTTCTCCTTATGCTATAATTAATCTTTAACATGAAAAGCTCCTTATCAAAGGGTTTCAGCCTGCCTTGAGGTGACCGCAACAACAAGGCGATGGCGGGAGGGGAGCGAGAAGCCGAATGTGCTGGGAAATGCGAAGGAGCATTTGGAGGAATAAAGCTGCTGGGATCTGCTCCGCTGGCGCCTGCCTTTCCACAAGGTACCGACAGGCAGAGACACAATAAATCAGGGCTTTTTCTATATTCAGAGGATGCACAAAGTGCGGCGTCTAGCCTCGCGTCGCTGCCAGCCTCTCCCAACGACCCCCCTCGTGAAACCCCTTTTCTGATGGAATAAAACAGACGATGCTCGGAAGAGGGAGGAGGAAATAAAACACCCTGGTCGCTGGGGCGAGCAGTGCCCCGCGGCCGGGGGCCACCCGGAATAGCAGCAGCAGCTGTTGGATGCCGGGGGGGGGTTTAATCCCTCTTGAAAAAGGTGTGGGGTAGGGAGGGTAAAAAAAATCCGAGGAATGTGGTTATGGTTTCAGGGTGGAAGCGGCGGCGGCGATGACCACGGGGAATTCAGCATTATGTCCATGAGCAGGGAAAACCCAACCTTCAGGCCAGGAGAAGACTTAAAGCTTGGAAGCGAGGGAGAACCACCTCGATGTAACGTCGGCCGAGGCTCCGCGGCCGTGACTCGTTTAGAAACGGGGTCTCGATGGCAACAGAGTTTTGCATCCCAAAATAGGGATTTGGGGGTTTGAGGGAGCAGCAAAAACTCCTGGCAGGAGCAGACAGCTCATGTTTGCCCCAAGGTGAAGCCCTTGGAGCATCGCTCTGGTCCTCAGCGCCTTTTTTGTCCCAAAGGATTTGAATCTGGCATTTCCAGAAGCAGCCACAGGCACCCTCAAAAACCCGCCGGAAAAAAGACTCCCAAGCAGCAAAGCACCAGCACAATGATATCGTCTTGCTCCGAAGAGCCCAACCTTCTTCTCAGCACCTTAATCTCACCACAGGGATGTTCCCAAACATCCTCAGGCTGGTCCACTCCGCTTGGCGTGAGCTCCTACAGCCACAGCAGCAAATCCCTCCCCAGGGACGCACTTTAGGGCTGTTCCAGCTTAATAAAACCTCACCTTAAAGCTTAAAACAAAGCTTTGGTTGATAAAGAGGTTCTTGGTTCAACAGCAATTTGCGACTCAAACCCAGAAGCAACAGGGAAGGGCAGATAAACTGGGCTCGACCCAGGGTAAACCCTTCCCTGCTGCAGAAAACAGGGAAATCGGGAATATTTGTTGTTCTTTCAGCCTGAGTCATCCAGAGGGTTCACAGAGCTGCACGAGCTGCTTTTAATGCTTTTGCCCAGCACAGTAATGTGAAGATTCAGCCAGCGCAGCGCAAGGCCGCTGCAGGCTACAGAACCTGGAGCTGCCCGAAGGGATCCAGCAAGCCCCAGTGATCCCAGCACCTCTGTAACTCCTCCCAGTGCCATGACCAGTTGCTCCTTTCCCATCAGAGCAGTGGGGGATGACGGTGTGATGCCGACCCAGTGCCAAAAATCTTTGAAAAGCCTCTTCTGGATAGTGAAGGCACCTCGGCCGAGCGGCATGTGCCAGGTCTAAGTTCATTTTCGAATTAATGTCTTAACAGGGAGATAAATGGCTGGACAGGCAGAGGGTGCTGGTGAATGGGGTCAAACCGAGCTGGTGGCCGGTCACACGTGGTGTCCCCAGAGCTCAGTGCTGGGGCCTGTTCTCATTAACATCTTTATCAGTGACCTGGATGGGGGAATTGAGGGCACCCTCAGTCAGTCTACAGATGCCACCCAGTTGGGCGGGAGTGTGGATCTGCTGGAGGGTCAGGAGGCTCCACAGAGGACTCTGGCCAGGCTGGAGCAATGGGCTGAGGCCAGTGGGCTGAGGGGTAACCAGGGCAAGTGCTGGGTCCTGCCCTGGGGTCACACCAAACCCACAGCACTAGAAACTGCCCAGGGAAAAGGCCCTGGGGGTGTTGGTGACAGCAGCTGAAGAGGAGCCAGCAGTGTGCCCAGGTGGTCAAGAAGGCCAACAGCATCCTGGCTTGCACCAGCACTGGTGTGTCCAGCAGGACCATGGCAGGGATGGTCCACCGTACTGGGGGCACTGGGGAGGCTGCCCCTCGAAGCCTGGGTTCAGTTTTGGCCCCTCACTGCAAGAAGGACATTGAGAGTCTGGAGCGTGTCCAGAGAAGGGCAATGAAGCTGGTGCAGGGTCTGGAGCACAACTGTGCTGAGGAGCGGCTGCGGGACGGCTGCGGGACGTGGTGGTGTTGAGCCTGGAGCAAAGGAAGCTCAGGGGAGACCTTCTGGCTCTCGACAACTCCCTGACAGGAGGCTGGAGTGATATGGGGGTCGGTCTCTTCTCCCCAGGAACAAGAGCCAGGATGAGAGGAACCGGCCTCCAGTTGTTGCAGGGGAGGTTGAGGTTGTCCCTGAGGAAGAATTTCTTCCTGGTTGGGGTTGTCCAGGCCTGTTGCAGGCTGCCCAGGGCAGTGGTGAAGTCCCCCTGCCTGGAGGGGTTTCCCAGCCGTGTGGAGGTGGTGCTGAGGGCCAGAGGTTAGTGGGGACCTGGCAGTGCTGCGGGAATGCTGGGACCTGAGAAGCTGAAAGGGCGTTTCCAACCCAAATGGTTCTGTGATTCTATAAAGTCATTGATGTGAACCGACAGGAATCCCTGCACTTGGAGGCATTACAGGGGGATTGGGTTAACCCTTAGGATTGCAACAGCTCATGGGAAAGGCATGGGCAGCAGAGCAGGATGTTCCTGAGCGTTGTAGGACATATGGTGCCTTTGGTACCTACAGCAACATCAGTCCCAGGTATGTGGGTATCACCCAAGTTACAACCTGACAAACCTTCCTTTCCTCGGCTCTTCTCTGTTTTGTTTTGGGAACCAGAAGCGTAGAGAGGGTGATTTATCTAGAAGGAGTCAGCCTCTGTCCTCCCGGCTCCCCAAGAGCTGGCAGAGCTGGAAACCAGCACCGTCAGCAGACATGTCCTCCAGAGACTCAGATCCCTGCCTGCCAGGCACTGGGGTAGACACGGCCACAGAGGGACCTAACTGGACATCAGGCCCCATTTGGAGAGCGGCTCCATGGTCAATATAATCACTACAGCTTATCTCAGGTCACTTCTGTCCCGTTGTCAACACCCCAAGTCCACACCAACCTCAACAACAGTCCCAGCATCTGCTGCTGCTCCTGCTCCACAGGACAGGACTATCCCCACGGTCTGTCCAAGAGATGTTAATGCCCTCACTGAGCCCCACCCTTACCTTCATGGGGTTCTCGTCGTACGTTGGGGTCCCGAGGTCCATTTCAGCTTCGTGTTCAAGGCTGGCATCATCTCCTGGGCTGTCCCAGGTAGGAGGGTCCCACTGGGTTTGCCTGGAGAAAGGCAGACAGACAGATCAACATCCCTTTCTCTTCCACCCAGTTCCTTCACTTGAGCCATCAAACTCCAACCCCGAAGCAGCCATCGTACTCATTACCACACTCATCTCATTACCACGCTCACCTCGTTACCACGTGGTAGTAGTAGATCTTCCCCTCTGGATCTCGGGCTGTTTTCCAGTTGGGTGGGAGGACAATTGTTTTGGGTTTTGGAGGGGATGGAGGCGGCAACTCCAGGAGGTTATTGGTCACCACAAGCTCTGGCTGAAAACAGCACAAAAAGGGTGAAGAGAAAGATGTGAGTGGCCATTAGGGTGATCAGAGCAGCTCTTTCCTCCATGACAACGACTTTATTGAAGGTAATACTCAAAATTTACATTAGTGTTGGCCCAAGAAGCAACCAGGACAGGATCTTTCCCTAGTTTATCAGATTTGCAAGCACCCACCCAGTCACAGCCTGAGCTTGGACTACAACCACTTTGCCACCCATGCACTTAAACCCCCTGTGGTGGATGTCAAAACCATTGTTTCTGATGGAGGGGCTTCAGCAGTCAAAGAGGGTCGTGGAGCTCCCACCCATACAGAGCCTTCTCAGATGTGCTGGTAGAAACACCGAACATGACAGGATCTGGGCTCAAACCTCCCAAAATGTGTCCATCCAGCCTAGAGAGCAGCATCCCAAAAGGTGAGGTGTGGGAAACTTCTCCACCACCAATGCTTTCACAGCACCCAGACGCCACAAGGAACGAGGCAAACCCAGAGCAGATGTAGCCAAAGAGTTCCCATCCCTTTGTATCCACCAAGTCCTTACCTGCTGGATGGGCTGAGGCTGCCCGGCTGCCACGATGGTGGTCACGGCTGTGGGTGGCTGCACTATTACTCCCTGCGGATGAGCTGTGTAGATCTGCTGCCCTTGGATGTACTGGAGACCTGGCTGGGCGTAACTCTGAAAGGGAGCACAGGGAAGCACAAGTCAGCTCGCTGGACCACGAACCAGCCTGTTTGCCATCCCAGGAGTCGTATGATTGCCCACATCTTGTTCTTACAAACAACGAGGTGTTGGCAAGGTACTCAACGCTGATACCCAAGTTAATGAAGACAAAGTAGAAGGAGATGACCTTCATCATGGGCATTCAGAGCTCCACACTGAGTGTGATGGAAATTAACGTTAATTCAGAGAAAACAGATAAAGGTTGATCTGTTGGGCTTTTTGGTTGGTTTAAGTCATAAAAGAGCTTGTAGCTCCAGATCCTGCATCAACAGAAGGAGAGCTCACACCTCCACATTTCACTTGGTCAGTGACAGTGGACTCTCTTACCTAGAAGTATGTGTTCACCAGCGTCAACCATCAAAAAAACCAACATAACTTTTATAAACAGGTTAAAAACCAGTCTCTGTGGGCTGTAAACTCCCGTTTGTCCCCAACAACCATGACATATAGGGGTTGTACATGGAAATACCCTCCTAGAAGTGCTGTTCTCAGGCTCTTGGATGGGAAGTTGCCCGAGAAGTGCAAAGTAGGATGCTCTAAGATTACAAACGCTAGCAAAGAGTGAGCGAATACAGTGTACCAGGCTGATACCCTTCATGTGGTGGGTGTTTCTGGCCACGCTGTGTCCAAAATAGGAATTACCTGGACAATCGGTGGGGTCGTCTGCGAGTAGGGGGAGGTCACACCGTAAACGGTCTGACAGGTCTGTCCTTGGTAATAAATGGCCGGTTGGGACTGGGCGGGCGAGTACTGCTGTTGTACAGCGACAGTCTGCTGGCTGGAATCCCACACCCCGTAGCTCTGACTCTGCACCGGTCCCGGCGTGGCCACGGGCAGGACAGCCACATTGGCTTCTTGATGGACCACGGTGTCGCTTTGTGCTACATACTGTGGAGTCGTCACCTCCATTGTTGTTGCTACATGTTGGACTACTGGTACCGGCTGAGGAGTCGTTAGGGTTGGTTCCACCGTGTGCCCAACCAGAGTCTGCGGGTGCTCGTAGGCCGCCGGCGAGCACATGGAATCCATGGTGGGAGTGGGCAGCAGCACCTTGCCAGCATTGGGGTTGCTGGGGTCTACGTAGGCTTGCATGGGGTAGCCGGGCGGGTAGCCGATGAAGCTGTGGTGGGGCGTGCCATAGCCCATGGAGTCGTAGGGCAGGGGGGACGTCATCCCCAGGTTTTGCAGTTGTTGTTGCTGTTTCTGGGCTTCCCGCTGAGCAACTTCCTGCTCAAACAGCTTCCTGCGTTCCTCCGTGGACAGCTTGTTGCGATCTTTAAGCCGGACTTTCTTCTTCGAAGATGCTGGTGTGTCATACCTGGGAGAGAAAGAAGGCTTTGTGAGACCTCAGAAACTTGCAGGTCCAGGGCTCCAGCAGCAACAGGGCCACCACTGATGGCACTGATGGTGGCAGACTCGGGAGGACCTGAAGCCCAGCAGCAGCACTGATCCCTAAAAACATTCGTTTTCAGCTGCTTGACCAACTGTGGCAACTCATAGAGAAGAGAAACACCAGAAGCCAGGGCAGAGGACGAGCTAAGTGGTGCCACTACCAACTTCAGTTTGGTGCTGAAGCTAATGGAGATACGAAGATGCAGCAGAAGTAGTCTGGAGGACCTGGCAGGTAGCACCGGGATCCCCGGAGAGAGGAGACAACATCTCCAGGGCCAATCGGGAACCCAAGGAGAGGACATAATAAGCTGGGTGCCCCCCAAACAGGCTGGATGCCCACACTGGAGACCCTCTGCCAGGGTTTCCCAAAGCAGAACCAATGAGGAAGGGCTTTGGAAGAGGCTCTCCAAGCAGAAGGTACACGGCGCCTTCACCCCTGAAGACCTGGGCAGCTCTAGAAATGGCGAGAGCACCCGTCCTCCCTAAGGACCCCCCCGTGCTGGTGGAGCTGCCGAGTTCACAGCCATGACGGAGAACAAGGGAATCACAACCAGCACGTTTCTGTTTAGAGTTACTCTGTTTACTAGACCACAGACTCGGCTTAAAAAATAATCAAGTGGGGATGGAGTTTTTTAATTCTCCTTTTACTAATTTTCGTCCCAAGACGCGGAGCAGCTGGAGGGATTTTTCCAAGGAGTTAAAGAAGAAAATAAAACCCAAAAGCCGAAGGACTTTGCTCAGACCTCAACCACGCCAAGTTGCAGATCAAAGGTGGATATTTTGAGAAGTTATGAGTGTGGTAAAGCTGGGACTATGAGCAAAAACGCTTTGCAGCCCTAATAGACTGGGTTCTACAAAGCAGTCAGTGTATTCTCCACATACTCGCTTCACGTTCACGCGTATCAAAAGCACGTTGCTACCAAGAGATGCACTTGAGACGCTCCCTTGCGTCCCCAGAGTAGCCGCAAGGATCAGTTAATGGGAACCTTACTGGTGTGACAAGTTCAATGTCAGTAATTAAAGTCTTTCCTGGCATTGCCTGGAGAGTCTACACGAGAGGCAGCGGCGTGAAGGGCCGGGCAGGAGGAAACGGCGGCTTTAGTGCAGAGCCAGCGAGGCTCTTGTTTGCTCTGCTCCTCTCTCCACCTAGTTCATTGTCTTATTAAAACTTTCATCTAACAAAGGGGGACAGTGAGAGCAGGGAGAACATCCCTGGAGAAGGATGCCGGCACCCTGGTCCTTCTCTTGGAGAGCACCGCTCACTGATGAGGAAAGAGCCAGAGCAGGCGACTACGCGCCCATGGAAGAGCTTGTTCTGCTTAAAACACCACCAAACCCACGGTGTTTATTCCATCCTCCTTGATCTCTCTCCACTCAGCTCCTCTGCTACCCCCAGACCTCGCTGAGGTTTCCATTCTCCCAATGGCTAATTCCAATAATAGAGATTTACATTCCAGTTGTATAGATTTACGTCTTATCCAGATGTTTTAAACTCGCCCAGCGCAGTTCCATACGAGGACAAAAGTCTCCTCGTCTGGCTGACTCGCCACCAATTGTTCCTTAATTATCAAGTGCCTTCAGATCCTATTTAAGAGGGACAACAAAAAACTGATTTCTTAAAACCCAGGAAAGGAAAATTAAAAGAAATTCCTTGGTCGTCTCACTGCCTTTAACATGATCTGCTCTCCCTAAAATGCAAGACATGGAATATTTTCCTTCTCTTAATTAAGAAGCAACTTTCAAGGGAGGAAAATGGGTGTCTGGTAACAAGCAGCCATGGATTCACGTGCCGCCTTGGACCAGCCCAGCCACCACCATCACCTCCATCACTCCTCCGGCCCCGGGAAGGTGCTTATGGGGCACTGGGGAATATTCCTAGGAGCTGGTGCAGGCTCAAGCGCTCTAAAAATGATGGTCTGAATCGATAGGAAAAGGCAGCAGCAGCTTTGGGTGACTGCGCTGATCCAGTTCTCATTAAGAACAGCTAATAATTAAAATATTTAAAAATAATTAAAATAATTAAAAATATTTCCTCTTTCTGCTTGTTCCTTCAAGTGGCCAATTGACACACCAGCTTGGCGGGGTCACACCTATGTGGACCTTGAGCTCAACATTTTGGGGGGATATTCCCTTGGTTGAGGAAGTTGTTTTGTGTTAGAAATCCTGGTTGGCCAGAGTCCTGCAAGATCCCGTACAGGCACGGGATGGCTCCAAGTTTAGAATCATCCCCAAGTGAACTGGACAGAGGTGGAGTAGAAGAAGGGAATGCGATGTGAAGGACTCAGAACACCTCTTTGTCTTAGGAAGGCTACAGCCCTAATTTCAGCATGAGAGATAGAGGTAGCTTCCCTCATCACCCAGTTAATTCCCAAAATGCCTGAAGACAAAGGTGTAGGTTCTCGTTAACATCTTTACCAATGATCTGGACCAGAGGATCCAGTGCACTCTCAGTCAGTTCACAGATAACATCCAGCTGGGCGGGAGTGTGGATCTGCTGGAGGGTCAGGAGGCTCCACAGAGGGCTCTGGCCAGGCTGGAGCGAAGGGATGAGGCCAATGGGACGAGGGGCAACCAGGGCAAGTGCCAGGTCCTGCCCTGGGGTCACATCAATCCCCAGCAATGCTCCAGGCTGAGGGAAGAGCGGCTGGAAACTGCTCGAGGAAAAGGCCCTTGGGGGTGCTCCCTTAATGCTTGGACTTGAGGATTTTAAAGGACTCTTCCAACCAAAACGATTCTACCTGAAGACAAGAGGCCACCTAACACCAAGGAGCCACCCAATTCCAGCCAGGCAACACATCTCACCATGCGCACAGCATTTCCTTCCCCATCTCTGGCTGTTTCAAAGATCACCAGGACCATTTTTCCCAGTGTTTCTACCCCTTTTGCTACCACAGATCCAACATTCCCAGCCCAGTGGTCAGATCCTCAGCTCTCCCAGACAACTTGCCTGTCCTCCGGCCTCTTTGTCCCTCGCTCATACGCCGAGGATGGAGGGGACAATGAGTCTCTCCGTCTCTTCTTCTCTTTACTCTGGCTCTGCCTCTCGGGATCTCGCTCTCTGCTCAGGATGGGGTTCTTCGGAGTAGGAGTTTGATCCCTGAGGCCGGCTGTCTCTCGCCCTCGGTCAGCTGTTGGGGAAAAACAAGTAAAAGGGAGAGAATTTTTATAATTCAGACCATTTCCAGCTCTCCTCTCCTGCAGGAGCCCAGCCCAGCTGCTAATGAGTTTTCAGATCAATCCCAAACCCCAAATGCTCTCCTGGCCTTTGAGGCCACTCTAGGAGAGGGAAAACACTGAACAGAAAAAGGATGGAGATCGGTGACAACTGGTGTCCCTCAGGGGTCTGTACTGGGACCAGTAGTGTTTAGTATCTTCATCAATGATGGGAACAGTGGGATCAAGGGCACCCTCAGTGAGTTTCCAGATGACACCAAGCCCGGTGGTGCAGGGACACACCAGAGGGACGGAATCCACCCAGAGGGACCCGGACAGGCTGGACAAGTGGGTCCATGTGAACCTCAAGAGATTCAACTCTCTGGGGAGACCCCCCTGCAGTGCTGGGTTCAGCTCTGGGGTCCTCAGCACAGCAGAGACATGGAGCTGTTGGAGCGGGGACAGAGGAGGCCACAGCAATGATGGGAGGGTGGAACCCCTCTGCTGGGAGGAGAGGGGAGAGAGTTGAGGGTGTTCACCCTGGAGCAGAGAAGGCTCCGGGGAGACCTTAGTGCGGCCTTTCAGTGCTGAAAGGGGCTGTAAGAAAGGTGGGGAGGAGCTTTTCATCAGGGGCTGTTGTGACAGGACAAGGAGTGATGGGTTCAACTGACAGAGGGAGACTCAGACCAGAGAGAAAGAAGAAGAAATGTTTGACACTGAGGGTGGTGAGACCCTGGCCCAGGTTGCCCAGAGAGGTGGGAGAAGCCCCATCCCTGGAAATGTTCCAGGTCAGGTTGGCCCTTGGGGCTCTGAGCAACCTGTTCTAGTTGTAGATGTCCCTGCCTATGGCAGGGTGGGTTGGGCTGGATGAGCTTTGAAGGTCCCTTCCAACCCAAACCAGTCTGTGTTTCTATGATTCAACAGGCACAAGTGGAGTCCAGCTCTTCTCCCCCAACCAGTAAACCCCATCTCCAACAGTTCTGTAGATTCATGACTGGGATACAGGACCCATCAGCTTGGCCAAAGCTCTTGCAGGTACAGCCGGACCAAGGGGTAAAAAACCCACCCCTCACTCCCACCAGAGATGTGATGGAACAGACATCTGCCCTGTTCACAGGAGCTGTGTTTGGTCATCAGGAACACCGAGCTACAGAGGCAGAACATCTCCTGCCACCACATCCTGAGAAGATTCAGCAGTGTTGGAGGAGCCGAGGGATAATGGTGGGTACGTACCGCTGTTCTCCTTCTCAGCTTGGCTCTTCTTTGGGATCCGGTAGACCTCCTGCAAGACAAGGCACAGGTAGGGTCAGGGCAGCAGCTACAACCCCAACATCTACAGGGCTGTAAGAATCACAACGCCGTGCTAATAATTTAACAATTCCATCTGCATTTTAAAACAAAACAAATAATACTGTGTTTCTTGAAGCAAAGTTCTGGTTTTAGGCAAATTATTGTGGTGCTTTCTAGACACCGCCTCTGCTCAGTGTTTCGTTTTGGAGTTGAGGTGGGCTTTGGGGTCAATTGCTACAGGCAGGATCTAACTAGTCACCCCATGTGGGTGAAAAGAGCTGAATGTGGGCACCTAACTCATCCTCTAATGACACCGTGGTGACGTGCCTGTCTACCACAGTGCCTGAAACCCTCTCCTTGTCCCATCCTGGTCTTCAAGGAAGTTTTAGGTGGTCCTGTGAGGAATAAGGAGTTGGACTTGATCATCCCTATGGGTCACTTCTAACTCGAGGTATTCTATGACACTGTGATAGCCACAGTTTCATCAGGTTGGAGAGAGACCATCAGGCAGCCATCATCTGCTCACCCTTCTCATGCACTCCCATGAACGATCCATGGCTTTTCCCAGCACCCACCAGCCTCACTGAGGACAGGTTCCACCGTGTTTCCCAGGATGTTTCTCAGATCATAAAATCACAGAATCACTTTGGTCGGGAAAGCTCTTTCAGCTCCTCCAGTCCCAGCGTTCCGCCAGCACTGACAGGTCCCCACTAACCCCTGGCCCTCAGCACCACCTCCACACAGCTGGGAAACTCCTCCAGGGATGTGAATATAAAAAGCCAAGTGGGAACAGAGGGGTGCTTAATGAATGGGAAAAGTGAATTTTTTTGGTAGCTACAGGGTATCTGGGACATGGTGCTTCTTCCAGGGGCTGTCTGTAATGCTCAGGTGGGTGATACAGCTTGATATATATATATATTCCATCGAGTCATGGAATGGTTTGGGTTGGAAGGGACCTTCAAAGCTCATCCAGCTCAACCCACCCTGCCATAGGCAGGGACATCTACAACTAGAACAGGTTGCTCAGAGCCCCAAGGGCCAGCCTGACTTGGAACGTTTCCAGGGATGGGGCTTCTCCCACCTCTCTGGGCAACCTGGGACAGGGTCTCATCACCCTCAGTGTCAAACATTTCTTCTTCTTTCTCTCTGGTCTGAGTCTCCCTCTGTCAGTTGAACCCATCACTCCTTGTCCTGTCACAACAGCCCCTGATGAAAAGCCCCTCCCCACCTTTCTTACAGCCCCTTTCAGCACTGAAAGGCCGCACTAAGGTCTCCCCGGAGCCTTCTCTGCTCCAGGGTGAACACCCCCAACTCTCTCCCCTCTCCTCCCAGCAGAGGGGTTCCACCCTCCCATCATTGCTGTGGCCTCCTCTGTTCCCACTCCAACAGCTCCATGTCTCTGCTGTGCTGACGACCGCAGAGGTGGATAAGCATCAGGGGGTGGAGTTAGCTGCCATAGGAGAAGGGGTAGTGGGTGTTGGTAGCTGATCTCTGTAGCCTTCAATAAGTGCTTTGTCATTACTCAGACCTGGGAGATGGTCTCCTGCTTATTTCCTTTGGGGTCAAGCCTTAGAGTGGACTTGAGGAAGAATTTCTTCCTGGTTGGGGTTGTCCAGGCCTGTCGCAGGCTGCCCAAGGCAGTGGTGGAGTCCCCCTGCCTGGAGGGGTTTCCCAGCCTTGTGGAGGTGGTGCTGAGGGCCAGGGATTAGTGAGGACCTGGCAGTGCTGAGGGAACAGCTGGACTCAAGGAGCTGAAAGGGCTTTTCCAGCCCAAATGGTTCCATGATCTTTAAGTGTGTTGCATTATTCCCCTCTGCATTGACTTTCCATCGTTACCACTTGCAATTATGACCTCTCAGATTCACCCAAACAGCCCCTTGCCGGCACCACTGTCCCCCAGGGTTTCTGTCCATACCAGGTTGGTCCCCGAATGCCAGTGACTCACAGATGGGTGGGGTTCAGAAGAGGCCTCTGGAGATCATCTAGTCCAACCCCCCTCCTCAAGCAGCTTCAAAGATCAGCCTTTGTGAATGTCAAGTTCTTTGAGTCAGATGCTTTTCTCCTGGCACAGTACGTGTTGCTGAAGCCCAAAAGCCATGTGAGTGGGAATAACTCATCAATAACTTAATTAAACAGGATCCTGCAGCTTATTCAACATACAGAGAGAACCATCAAAGCCTCCAGATGGTCTTAATTCTTCATACTCGATGCAACGCCACATGCCCCGATCGCACCTTGATGCCACAGGGGGAAAACACCTTCCCTGGAGCTCTGAAATATCCTTTAATTTAGGTCATGGATGAGGCAGAGGGGAGAAAAAGATACATAAAACTGTCACCAAATGCTGCTTCTAGTTGGGTGTTTAAAGCTTCGTTACACTCAGAAATGTGAAGTTTTACCTCGACTTGACTCTCAACCTCATACAGGGTTTGTTTGTTAAAGAAAACCCTGGATTTTTAAACATGTAAATAGGCGTTTTTTAAAATTATTCTGATTTATTTACATGTTTGCAGAGCAGCATGCTAAAAAAACAGCCCAAGCAATGGTCCCATGAGCAGAAAGTGTGATGAGGAGCCACCAAGCCATGAGGCGACTGATAAACCATCCAAGGACAAGGCGGCAGGGGAGTAGCGGGGAAGAGCTAAGCTAGACCAGCCTCCCCAGCTCCTAAAATGATCTGGCCCATTAAAAAGCAGAACATGCAATGGGAAACTACTGGGAAAAACATAAGTGAGAATAGGAGGAGGCCACAGGCCGCCTTGAGTAAGTGGCAAACGTGGCACTGCCTAGTCCTGCCACAGGTTGCTTTAGGTCCACCATGACAGTGAAAACGCAGCTGCTGAAGCTAAGAAATACCACCCCAACAGAGATCACAGAATCTAAGCTCCGAGATGATGGCCAAATGTCAAAGGGGCAAGAAAGCATCTGCTCTTCCTTTCCTCTGAATGACACAGCTGTGACCACAGCAACAAGCAAATGGGTGAACCCATGGCAGGATCCGTCCCATCAAACTGGATTGGTCTAATGAAGGTCCAAGCGGCTCAAAATCCAAGACAGAACCAGGGAGCTATGCCTTCCTGGAGAGCAGCTACGGATCTAGGCAAGGGGCTTCAGAGCCTCCAGCATCAGCCTGGTGAAGATGGAGGCAGCAGAGTCTTTGAACCACCATCAAATGGAGGAATATGTCAAAATTGCTCCATGAAAACCAGATGGTGGTCAAACCAGATGCAAGCTGAGGGCAGGAACTCTGAAGAAAAGCCTATTTTAGTTTTGAAAGTGGAAGCTGCTGGATTTGAGCGTAACTGCTAAATCAATGCAATCGCCACGAACAGAGCCCAAAGGGAAGGTTTTCCAGAACCATGTTTAATGAATTGCACAGAAAATAATTAAATATGGAAAGAGAAATGACGTGAGTCTGTTCCAACTAACAGAAAAAACAACCCGCAGGATTCAGGCTGTCCGGCTGCAGACACAAAACCACCCGTGGCTTGAGAGAGGCAAGAGAATGGTCTCAGGACTCAAAGGATGCAGCGGCGGGGAAGGAATGTTGAGCCTAGCGAAATCCTCTCCAGAAATCTGTCATTTCCAATAGAGTGGGACTAAGCTGGAGAAGACCAACAGACACCAACAACGGGCGCAGGAAAACAGCAATGCAACAGGGTAGAGGTCACCCCACTGGCTAAGGGGTGACCCCTCTTCTACTCTCACCTGTGCCAACCTCTGCCACCCACCCAGGCACCAGGCATGTTTCTCCTGAGGTCAAGGGGATGAATGTGGAGCTGGAAAGTCACCTGCAGCCCACAGGAGCTCCACAGGGCTTATGTTAGGGCTTATGTGCTCAAAGCCAAGACGACCTGCGGACCATGTTGCCTCACCTAACTCTACTCTGGAGTTCTCTGATCTTATGTTGAAGAAACACCATGCAAACAAATTCATCCTCTACCAAGCTGGATCCTCAGTGAAGATCCAGCAATGGAGCATCCTCCTGTGATCTTCTTCCCTCTGTAGCTCCCTTCTGCACAAGCATGAAGCTCCAGCACAATGCCAAGAGAGGGAGGAGAGGAAGAGAAAGGACTAACGCCACAACATCCCTGCTTGAAGGCCAAAAAAACCCACCAGAGACAACAGCCTGGCCACTCACCAGGTCCTATTGTTCTCACAAACTACTTTTTGCTGTAAGTTATAACAAATTACACGCCTCCTAATCAAAGCATGCAATGTGCGTGCCGGAGCGAGAGCCAGTCGCTCCAGGATGGCTCATCTAGGGCCAGGAGAGGCAAGAGCAGCTTCACGGGATTGTCCTATCAAGATGTACCAGACATGATTTGGAAAGACTATCCCGGGGGAAGATGAAAGCTCAGTTTGGGTCACCCCAGCTCTGCTATCCCTGTTCGGGCTGATAATTAAGCTCAGAGAATGGCTGTTTTCATTGCAAGAGAGAAAGTCCACCCTGGCCAAAGTTGGGGTAACACCTTGGCCTTGAGCTCCAAGTCACTGCTAAATAGATGTGAGGCTGGAAGTATCCAATAAAAACCTTTCAAACCCAAGACGCTTGGCTCTTTCAAAAGGTTTTTCTTAAATAAAGATCTTCTCCCACCAGTCAGGGCAAGGTCTGGGGATCCTCACAGCTACAGAAGGTGGAGGAAGATGCCAAAAGCTCAATCCCACCTGCAGTGGAGCAGCACCCAAACCACTCTCGCACGGTGGGCTGTGCCATGCCATTGTGTTCATGCAGTGTTAGTCAGTTGGCAGAGCACACAAGATCTCTACAGGACAGATTCGAGACACGTAACGGGTCATCTCAAGAAGCCTCCAGCTTAGGTAATGGAGCTGCAGGACCTCAAGGCCCTGATTGGGCATAATCAGGGAGAAAACCCCAACAGCCTGACCACCCTGAAATGGCAATGCTGTTAAAGCACATGCTACGCTTGAAGCCAAATGTCTCTCCTGTCCCTCAGTCTTAGCTACTGAAACCTAAACCACCAAAAAGGACATTGAGAAGAGCTTGCCACACTTGGCAGTGCTGACCCTACCGCTTGTTCCTGTGATGGCAAGACAATCAAGCACCAGGTCTATTGGCTGTGTGTTGCCTCCACCACAGGTTTGGCTGTACAGATCGGTTCACAGAGCCTTACCTGAGAGTGATCCTCCAGCTGGATTGGACTAAGACACCTGGAAGAACCCTGCTGACCCACCACCTGCACCCTTGCTGGGTGTTCAAGCAGCCTTTGCTGCTCAAGAGTGAGTTTTCAGCATGGGAGAAGATCTGCCCTGCGTCCTCCCAGAGCGGGAACAGCAGGCATGAGCCCAGGCTGAAAACTTACTCCACTGGGGAGTGTGAGTGTGTGTGCTGTGGTGGGTGTGTACGTGTGGCCAACACTCTTTGAGGGTTAAGGAGTCGGAGTGTGTGAGCCCTGGAAGCCGAGGACTTGTGAGTCCTGTGTGTAGAGGTATAGAAAAAGGTAGCTCACTTAATCCTTTCATGCCAGGAGCTGGGATTTTCCCCGGAGCGACATCCATTGCCGGCAATGGACGCACCAAAATAACGTCGGCATCACTGAGTTAACCACCTCTGTCCTCTTTTCACCTATTACATTGCTCATGCATCATCCAGCTTCCCAACCATCTTCCTGGCTCTTCACCGCTATGTGCTCTCCCTTCTTCAGCACGGAGTTGAAAATGGAGTTGAGAAAAGGAGACCCATGGTCAGCTCCTTGCTGCCCTGAGAAGCTAGATGGAAACGGTTGAAATTACAAGGGGGTCATCAGCAAGACTGGAGAGGACAGAGCTTAAGTTTCAGACCCTCCCACCACCCCCGTCCAACGCCAGTTGCGGCACATGTTCCACCACTCGAAACAAAACCAACTTTGAAAAAGCTTGGACGTGCTGGAAAAGGCACCTAGATCTCCTGCCACCAGGGTGGCTGGGTTCTCCACAGTGACTCTCCATCCCTCTTCCAGCTAAAGCATTGCCCTGCCAGCTCAGTCTTGTCTTTTAGACATTGGCCACCTCTGAGCTGAGCTATGGTGGCACCTTCACAGGTGAGAGTCAGACAGAAGCAGTTAACTCAGTGCCATGATAGAGTCCAGGACAGGACAAATCCCCAGGTCACAGTTTCCCCACAAACATTTTACAGGAGAGAAATGAGTTTTCACATCCCCACAGCATGATGATGCTGTTTTGGGTTGGATTTGCTGGGATTGGGAGAGACAACCCCATCCCTACAAGCAGACACGTGCGCTGCACAAGGTGATGAGCACCATTGTCACGATCCGAGGTTAATTAATAACTACACAGGGAGGACATGAATCCACATCTTCAACAGCGACTATGACAGGTTGTGACTCTACCCACAGGCTTCAGAAAAGGTACTTAGATACCCACAGCCGAGCTCCTCGAAGCTCAAAAGGAAACACAAGCCACAGTGATAGGACAACACTGTCAGATCAAATTTGGTCCTGAACCAACATTTTGGAGGAGTCCCACGTTTTGTGAAACTCCACACTCGCTGTTGGTGGTTTTCGACATGATTTTCTGTGCTGTTTCAAGCTGAAACATGGCAGCTCATGATCCTGGACGCAAACATGGCTGGTTGCAGACCAAAACCAGAACCTGGGTAGTCCAAAGTGAGTGTGTCCAAAGCTCGGACTAAGGCTCGACTCAGTTTAAACAACCACAATGGGTGGAAAAGGACTTTGCTTCGATTTAACCCTAAAATCAACCTGACAGTGTCACTTTGATAAAGAAAACCATGAGGCCCACATAATTTTAAGTCTGCAAATCAAAATCTAATAAACAATCAGATCCACTTGGTAAAGAGGGGGGGAAAAAAAATAACCACCACATATGGAAACGTGTTTTAGTTGTTCGTCCAGTGAAGTCTCCCCTCTTCTCCCACTAAGATTGATGGCACAAGAGTGCCAGATGCTCAAGAGTACCAGATTCTTCTGGAAAATCTGGGCAGAAGATGCTCCATGACCTTCTCCACCAAGCCCACACCATGCCAGAAGCATGGCAGCACTTTCGATTCCTTTGCTGGACCCTCAGCAAATGCTGTTTTTACACTTATTAAAGTGTAAAAGCAACTCAAAAGGCTCCCACCCCTCCTGCTCTCAAGTGTAATATAAGGGATATAATCCCAGAGAAGCAGCAGGTGGGCGAGGAGTTTCCAAAGGCCTAAAGAAACCCCAGGAAATGGCTGAAGCGTTGAGTGGCGAGTTACTGGAAAGTCATCCTACATCCCATCAGGAAAAAAAAAACCAAACCAACTGTCAGCTGAAGATCAAGTGGCCAAGTTGGCCAAGGGGCCCACAGCCACCAAGCCCTTCTCTTAAAGAGGTTATTGCCTTGACGAAGACCTTCAAGGGAGTAAAACCACGAGAAGCTGCACACTCTAGCAGTCTTAAAAGGCTCAGACCTGATCTCAACACCAACCACAATCCCCCAGAGGTTAACCCAGCATTAAAACCACCATGGAGTGAACGTGATACGGCCAACGGACTGGTTTCTGGAGGCTCTATAAGGATTAGGGGAAAAGCAGATGTTAACAGGACAGCAAAGGCTGATGATGTGAGAACTGAATTTAGGAGCAGAACGTTCAATGTTGATGGATACTGGGTTGCTTCGACCCAAAAAAGCTTGCGATGCTGTCGCCAGCCCCTTTTTCTGATGGATTGAGAAGGGAATGGCAATTCCTCAGCGCTGCCTTCCCCCTGAACAGCCTAAACAATAACTGGATGACCGTAGTGTCTTTCTAGGTGAATTATCTGCTGGTCTCAGCGGGCAACGCACCGATTCCTGGACATCAACTGTGAGTCACGTACAGGGCAGTTTGCAGTGACGGGATATATACAGAAAGCACCTGGAAAAGCCCTTTTGCATAGAACAGGCCATCTTGGATGTCAAATATTTACCAGGAGGACAAACAACTTCATCCCATTTGCACTGAACCACGAAAAAACTCTGCATTTCCCTCAGCAAGAGCAGAGGGGGAGTAGCTGCAGGAAGGTGCCTCTTACCTTGAGTTCCTTCCAGCTGTCCAGCAGCCTAGTCGCCAAATCGCTCACATCCACCATTTTGTCTGTTTGTTCTTGGCTCCTCTCGCTCTCGACGTCGGAGACGCCTTCCTCCTCGTCTTGAGACGGCGTTTCCATCGTAATGGGCTCTTCCAGCTTTGCCCCGTTGCTCTCTTTCACCTCTGCTTCGGGCTCAGCCTCCAGCTCCGTGGCTTGAGGTTTGCTGCTCTCCACTGGCGCATCAACAGCAGCTTTGATCTCCTGCTGTTGCTGCTCCTCGGACACCTCCATTGGAGCACTCTCCAGCTGGTCCAGGTCCTCCTTCCCCTCCTTCCCTTCCAGCTCACTGGTTGTATCTGAGATTGCACTGTCCATGCTGTTTTCACTTATAATTTTCAGCCTTCGAAACACCAGCTTCTTCGGGGTGTCCGTGTCACCTTCTGTGCTCTGCTTGGTGGAGAGATCTGGCGTGTTGAGCGGTGTGTGAGCCCGTGAGGTGTTCTCACTCGAGTAGCCATCCCCTTCGCTGAGCTGTGGGACAGCAGTCTTGGTCTGAGCCCAGCGCTGAATAACGGGAAGCACTTTGCTCTCCTCCAGCATGTTCTTGGTAGGTATAGGTAGGAGCTCCAGTGTCTTCATGATCTAATTGCAAAGACAAAAACCACGTTGTTAAGAGTCATTGGAACTTAAAGCCACCTCCAAACCAGAACAATTTCCTTTTCTCAACAACAGGTAACTCTGAAATATCAATATGGTGGTGACAGGTTGGGGATAGCAATGGCCCTTCTCACAGCTGAGCTGCAGCAGTGAACGTCTGCCAAGAGCAAATAAACCATGAGGTGAGGGGAAACAGGGAGCACAAGTATTTAGCCATTAGTTGTAATTAAACTGATTTCAAAGAGCTCAGATGCAGTTGGCCATAACCCTTCCTAGGACAACTAATACAATGATATAGCAGTTAGATGTGCCAGATGAAAGACAACCTGATCCCAAACATCAAGATGTACAGACGTGTGTACGCAAGTATCACAGAATCACAGAACTGTTTGGATTGGAAAAGCCCTTTCAGCTCCTCAATTCCAACCATTTGGGGTGGGGTGGTGGGAATCCAGTCCAGCGCATCCCTGAAGCTCCCCGTGTTATATTCATCTGCCTGGATGAGGCTCCTTGACAGAGTGAGGACAGAGCCCTGCAAGATCCTCTGGCCTCGGGCTAGGTTCTGGGGTGTCTCCTGGCTTAGTCAGAGAATTGTTTGGGTTGGAAGAGACCTTCAAGCTCCTCAAGCCCTAGCCTTCCCCCAGCACTGCCAGTCCCCACAAAACCCTGGCCCTCAGCACCACCTCGACATGGCTGGGAAAACCCTCCAGGCAGGGGGACAGCCTGTGACAGGCCTTCACAACCCCAACTGGGAAGAAATTGGTCCTCAGGGACAATCTCAACCTCTGGAACAACTGGAGGATAGTTCCTCTCATCTGTTCCTGGGGAGAAAAGACCAACCCCTCCCTCACTCCAACCTCCTGTCAGGAGCCAGAAGGTCTCCCCAGAGCCTCCTTTGCTCCAGGCTCAACCCCACCACGTGCCGCAGCCGCTCCTCAGCGCACTTGTGCTCCACATCCTGCACCAGCTTCATTGCCCTTCTCTAGACACGCTCCAGACCCTCAAGGTCCTTGGAGTGAGGGGCCAAAACTGAACCCAGGATTCGAGGGGTGGCCTCACCAGTGCCCAGTACAGGGGGATCATTCCTGCCCTGGTCCTGCTGGCCACACCAGCGCTGGTACAAAAGTCAAAACAGAAGAGACCAACACAAAAAACTTTGCAAACTAATACTGGCAAAGCTTCTTCCTCACTTGACAGAGGTGCCCTGTGCTGCAGCAGAAGCTGGAGTGTTACTGGCATCAACAGGAAGAAGATGTTGCTGATGGAGCTAAACCTGCTCCACCAGGTCTAGATAACACTGCTCGTGGAGCTAAACCTTAAGCACAAAGAGATACAGACAACTGGAGACCCTAGAGACCAGCCAAAAAGCTTGACCTCAACTGGGTGGTGTCCAAGGCCCGAGATGAGAAACAAGTTACTGAAAAGATCTTCAAAATCCTTCTACAAAAGCCGTCAGTGGTATCACAGGCACCAAAAGAAGCAGCAGACATTAAATGAGCACAACAGGATCCAGCAAGTGACTTCAGCAACTCCTCTCCCAAGATCAAACCCCACATCCCTGGTTTTGAAGCAAGAGCCAGCCAGCCCTTCCATGGGACTTTTCAAATTGTTTGCTTCCAAAACCAGCCCTCCAGGAGTGCAGGACAGAAGATGGTTTCATGGCATTACACTGATTTCTGCCATGGGCATCTGATGCGCAAAAGACCATTTCTCTAAAACAATGAAAGTTTTTTTAAAAAGGGAAAAAAAAGCCAAGTGTCGTCTAGTCCCTATCACAACTCTCATTTGCAACCCAAAGGGTTGAGGGGAGCAGCTCTGGGTTTGAGATCAACATGGTTACAAGCCTGAATCTATTCCAGGGAACAGATAAGAGTCTGACCTTAACCGGACCACTGATTTCACCAAAGCTGGAGGTCAAAGATGAGTCGGAGCTGAGCTACCCACCAGCTCTGCAACACCATGGCACCAGTACGTCAGGCAGCAAGGAGGGTAGGCACTGTATGTACAAAAATCCAGTCTTGAGACTCCCTTGGAGCAACAGCTTTGACATCTATCAAGTGGGATAGATCCCACCTACCCCAACAAAGAAAATGCTGCAGTCCCAAAGGGGAACAGCTGAGCTCCCTCCTAAGAAAGATGCCTGCAATGGATTAACCCACTCCGTGTAGATTTAGTCTCAAAAGATCCTTCTGCAGCCTCGTGAGCAACACGGGGGCGATACACTGCGGCAAGAGGAACGTTGACTCAGTAGCTGTCAAGCACTTCTGCTTTGCCTACAAATGCTGAAGAGCCCCAGCACATCAGCAGGAGAGAAAACTTGAGGTACCTGCTGAATCCACATCCTATATCCAACAGGCATGGTCCATCAGCAACAACATGCTCTGCACAGCACGAGGCTGACCAAGTACATGGATCTGCAGGAGCAGGGCCAGAGGAGGCCACAGCAATGATGAGAGGGTGGAACCCCTCTGCTGGGAGGAGAGGGAAGGGAGTTGGGGGTGTTCACCCTGGAGAAGAGAAGGCTCCGGGGAGACCTTAGTGCGGCCTTTCAGTGCTGAAAGGGGCTGTGAGAAAAGTGGGGAGGGGCTGTTCAGCAGGGGCTGTTGTGACAGGACAAGGGGTGATGGGTTACACTGACAGAGGGAGACTCAGACCAGAGAGAAGCAAGAAATGTTTGACACTGAAGGTGGTGAGACCCTGGCCCAGGTTGCCCAGAGAGGTGGGAGAAGCCCCATCCCTGGAAATGTTCCAGGTCAGGTTGGCCCTTGGGGCTCTGAGCAGCCTGCTCTAGTTGCAGATGTCCCTGCTCACTGCAGAGGGTTGGACTGGATGAGCTCTGAAAGTCCCTTTCAGCCCAAACCATTTATTGACTCAATGAAGTATGGATAGGTCTACTCAAACCCTACAAGACAGCACACTCTAACTTAACATCAGAGATCTCTAACCCAACAGCACTGAAGTTTTCCATGCATTTACAGCCAAGATTTTGTCTAAGAAAGGACAGACGAGGACTAGGTGGTGGAAACAGTGGCCTTCCCATAGGACACACTGCAGAGCAGACAGATCTGCTGTCCCTCTCACCACTGGTTCTGGAAAACGAAGGAGAAAGCAGCAGAAGAGGCACCCTGAGCTCTAGAGCTCACGTGGCTTCTGCTTTCAGATGCAGGACTGGATGCACCCCTCCAAATTGCACAGCAACCCTCCTGGAGAAGTGTCTTTATAAAGGAACTAAGAAAAAAATCTAAGAAAAGCCACAAGAGCAAATTCTTTCCCTATATTAAGGATTTCCCTCAAAGCAGGAGTTTTAGGCTGTGGTTCCGACAGTACCCGCAGTTTGTTTTCAGGAACACTTGGACATAACATGTATACTGAAAATCATCCTGCTCCTGAGCAAATAGTGCCTCTGCTAGGAAAGTGTCAAACCCAAGGGAGTTCCTGACCTCCAGCTGCAGCTTCAGGTTGTTTGCAGTGCTTCCCCGTCCGTCGCCCAGCTCCGTCATCCAAATCCAGAGGAGAGACAAGCCATGACACTCCAGGAAGGACTTGAGGCAGGACTGCGAGTGAGTGTTCTGGAGGAACCAATGTTAAAAAGTCCATGGGAATGGTCAGAGACTTACAGGCAAAAATAACCTTTAATTTCCACAGGCCAATGACTCAACCGGGCTTATTTTATCTGTCAGTCCCATGGCAGAAGGTAGAACAAGGCATCTACCAAGATCAGCACTAGTCTAATGTCATTTAAGTGGCTCCAACTGCTGGGTTTGGAGCAGTACCGCGTGTGGCAGGACTGTTACAACTGTTACCTGGAGGGCAGCTTGTATTGGGGATAAAACGTAATGATAACAGGCTGCACAGAAAACTGGCTGCAACTCATGCGCTCAGTCGAGGGCGGAAACGCAAGATGATCTTGGAGACAAGACAGTTATGATTTTAAGGTGACAAACTACTCGTTTACTCTCCAAACCCTTATGTACAAGGGATTTACGTGCTTCTAGATGCGGGCATTTTGGCATCACCACCCAGGCCGAGCTCCACCAAATATAAAATGAGCAAAGGGTGGAGATTCCACACGATTTATGAGCTGGTGGAACCACCTGGCTCGCGTTTGGGATGCTGGCACCAGTGTGAGACCTTCCTCCCTCCTTCCCCCTCCTCCTCTCCAAGGACATGGCTGTAAGAGGGCATGGATCCCTCTCCTTCAGCTGGGACCTCCTCACCTGGATGAGTTTGAGGCAGGTGAGCTTCTGCTCCAGTGTTTCGATCCGAACCATCAGCCGGGACAAGCTGAGAACTTGGTTCTTATCGGAGAGCCCTTCGCCGTTCTCCAGCAGCGCCTCCAGCTCCCCGTCCACCTACAATGGCCAAAGGGAAACAACTCTCAGGCATGCCAGGATCGTGCCACCCTCCACCACAGCAGCGACAATCCATTCCCTTAGCTTTGAGAAGCCTCTCCCAAGCAATTTCCCCATTCATTTGTCTCAACATGGTTGAGTTTCTTTGATTTGGCCTTTTATAGGCGTTCGTTGGACCTCAAATCCTGTAGAGATGCGCTACAGGATTATCCCTGAGCCAATAGATTTACTTCTTTAAATACCCCATGGCTATTTATCATCTTTACATCCAGAGGGGCGTTCCTCCCCACACCAAAATACCAACGCTCAGAGTTTAGCCTACAGTTCAATGCCACCAATTAGCCTCTTAAAACACCGTATAAATGACTGATAAAAAATTTCTTGGCTTCTCAACTCTCCACTACAGTAAATAAAAATGAAGCCAGCGTTTTCAGAGGCAGCTTTTTCCAAAAGAGGAGGTAACAAACCCTATCTGTAGGACTAGAGGTTTGTATCTTCAAGGACAGAACAATTATGTCTTGGAGGAAGCAAAGAGCTTCTAGCAGCAGCCTGCACCCAGGAAAAACTCCTTTTGACGGCTTTGCTCAGACTTCTCAGCCCAGTTTCCTACATCCACCACGTGAACCATCCCTGTAATTCAATATGGGGAGCACAGGGCCGCTTGAGGGGGACTACAGGCATGAAAAGCTGTAAAAAGTCTATGAAAAGCCTGATTCAAGTCTTAAAAATTTAAACATTTTAAAAAGATTTAAAGTTTAAGGATTTAAGTTACAGATTTCTTTCATGTCCACCTGCAAAGGCGGCTACAACTGTAGTCAGCACAAATACGACACAAGTTCGTACAAGTCCCTTCTGGGAGCTGGCTCGCCTCTAGGTCACAGCAATTAAGAGACTCCAATTTCATAGCCCAGCCCAGAGACAGCAAATAGCTGCGTCCTCACAGCCATGGAATTTCAGGTGATGTCCTAAACAGTGAAGGTGGTATTGCTTGTCTTCACCAATGCTAAAAAATCATGCAACACAAAGCCAATTTTTAAATCCACACAGAATTCAGTATGTTTTTTACCACCGTGATGACCAGGTTTTGTCCCGGTAAAAGGCCCTCTCTGGGGGGACTCTGTGGTGAGTAACACAGAGAAAGGAAATACAGATTTAAAGAGCCAAGAAAACATCAGTGTTATGGGGCCATGTGAGACAAAAATCACAGAACCGTTTGGGTTGGAAAAGCCCTTTCAGCTCCTCCAGTCCAAGCGTTCCCCCAGCACTGACAGGTCCCCACTAACCCCTGGCCCTCAGCACCACCTCCACACGGCTGGGAAAAACCTCCAGGCATGGGGGACTTCACCACTGCCCTGGGCAGACTGCGACAGGCCTGGACAACCCCAACCAGGAAGAAATTCTTCCTCACGGACAACCTCAACCTCCCCTGCACAACTGGAGGCTGGTTCCTCTCGTCCTGGCTCTTGTTCCTGGGGAGAAGAGACCGACCCCCACCTCGCTACAACCTCCTGTCAGGGAGTTGTCGAGAGCCAGAAGGTCTCCCCTGAGCCTCCTTTGCTCCAGGCTCAACACCACCACGTCCCGCAGCCGCTCCTCAGCGCACTTGTGCTCCACACCCTGCACCAGCTTCGTTGCCTTTCTCTGGACACAGTCCAGACTCTCAAGGTCCTTCTTGCAGTGAGGGGCCAAAACCGAACCCAGGCTTCGAGGGGCAGCCTCCCCAGTGCCCCCAGTACAGGTGGACCATCCCTGCTGTGGTCCTTGTGATAGAAAAGACTGAACCTTGAGGTCATCATGAGTCACTGATCACAGAAGATGACCTGAAGGTTCATGTTGAAATGGTCAAGTCCAGGGTCAGCTCCTGGTTTCTGCTACTCTTAGAAATAAGTTAAAAACCACACAGAAGAGGGAGAGGGAGACTCACCGAGTCCTTCTTCCGGGAGCGCTCCTTCTTCATCTTCCCCCCAGCAGCTCGGATGCTGACCCTGTTCTCTCCGCCCAGGTAACCCCGGCAGTTGGCCGAGCCGCAGAAGCATTTCTGTGCCTCTTTGCTGTTGGTGGGCACAAGCAACAGACCAGTTTAGTAACAGATCGACTGTATCCACAGCCAGTTGTTTCACCTTACTCATTAGTGCAGCCTCAGAAGAAAGGGACAGGGACCACTCGGCACGGCGAGGCCTTTTCAGGCACTGAACATTCCAACAACTCTTTATTTCTGACGTCACCACTGTGACACCCCGTTGCCTCAGCTGCAAACCAAAGGCTGCTTCGCTTCCAAGCTCTTTGTAGGTCAAGAACCACAAAGGGAAAAGTGGGGGGCATTGGGTCTGCTCATTTCTTACCACACACCACAATCAATGTATTCATTTTCCTAATGAATATGTAATCAGGATTATCGATCCATTAGGAAAAAGGCCATGGTTTATAGCTCAAAACAAAATACAGAATGAGCTGAAGAGTTGTAGAAGCCATAAGATTCAGCTGGAAGGTGGTTTTTTGCACAAATATGCAGCCAGGGAGAACAGGAGAGATTTAGATGAGATTTTCCAGGCAATATTTCTCCAAAGCCTCTGGATTTGCTACTTGACTGACAATAATTTTAAACTGTATGTGGCCATTGCTCAGGAGAATGGGTGGGTTATAGAACGTGCACAATCCCTGAGGGACGGCAGTTCTGCGGTACAAGCAATAAGAACCGGGGAAGCTCAACTGCAGGAGCTTCCTTGAAGCTGAACCTGAGCTCAGGAGGGATGACCAAGAGCTCAGAGCTGACCAAGACAAGATTCCCTGGACTCAAATATGGGACATATCAAAAAGAACCAAAGCAGCAAAACAAATCTCCACTAAAACAGGGCCATAAAATGAAACACTGATAATCCTGACTAAGCCATGTACTGATAAAAATAAAATTATGGGTGTGTAGACTGACTATTCCATGACATTTCCCAGCTTTAGAGATATTCCTGCCTGTCTAGAAACCAAAGGGGCCTCGCTGCAAGAGCAGACAGAACAAGGCTCTGTTCTCCTGCCCTCCTGCCCCAGGAACGGAAAACTGTATGAATTGATCTGGCACTTTTAGCCCAAATTGTTTTATAATGCAACTGAAAATTCTTTTCTGATTTTTCTGCTTGGTTTTTTCTGATCCAGGAGGAAAAGGAAGAGACACGACTGCATTCAGTAAAAAAAAAAAATTGAGGATTATAATCAATTAATCCCCTAATTACATGTTGCCTCAAGTGCTGATCAGATTAAAGAGACTGAAATATTTTGTCATATACCTGGACAAGCAGTAACATAAAAATCTTGGGCTCAGGTTTAGAGAAAAGAGCCAAAGCCCATGCTTGGAGCTTCCACATCTGCCCTTCTGGACCGGCCAGGAAGAGGGAACGTGGTATCTGGGGGGTTTTACAGCTTTGCGAGTAATTGCAAAGTCATAAAACAGGGGCGGGTGGGGAAGAAGAGGCGTTTTTTAAGGGTATTGCGAAGTCTGGAGCTTCGGTAATTAATAATCATACAGAGGAAAGAAACAGTCAAGGTGATTATCTGGGAAATTTTCACGGGGGAGAGCTGGGATGAAGCAGAACAAAAAGGCAATAAAGCGACACTGAAAAAGACATATTAAAACAACTGGAAATTCCTCTGCCAGTCTCTTGTGTTAGAAATGGAAGAAACTTTATCCAGGTCATTTCTTTAATAGTTGAATTCTAAGATCATTAACAACTGCTCTGTCAGACGAGGCTTTGCAATGGTTTTGGAGCAGGATTTTCCCCTTGCTCACAGAACCCCTCACTTCGTGCAGCTTGAGCAGAGGGAGCGGAAACGTACCCATATCTCTGGAACTGGTAATCGAACGTCAGCTCTGAGCCCGACGGGACGAGTTTGGTGGTGAAAAATCCGACTCTGAGCTGCCCATTCACGGTCCACTAAAGCAAGAAAAAAAACAAGATGAAAAATTGCAAAAGGCTTGACTCTGGTTTTGCTTTAAATTATCACTAGAATCACAGACTGGTTTGGGTGGGAAGGGACCTTCAAAGCTCAACCAACCCCCTGCAGTGAGCAAGGACATCTGCAAGTAGAGCAGGCTGCTCAGAGCCCCAAGGGCCAACCTGACCTGGAACATTTCCAGGGATGGGGCTTCTCCCACCTCTCTGGGCAACCTGGGCCAGAGTCTCACCACCCTCAGTGTCAAACATTTCTTCTTCCTTCTCTCTGGTCTGAGTCTCCCTCTGTCAGTTGAACCCATCACCCCTTGTCCTGTCACAACAGCCCCTGATGAAAAGCCACTCCCCACCTTTCTCACAGCCCCTTTCAGCACTGAAAGGCCACACTAAGGTCTCCCTGGTGCCTTTACTGCTCCAGTGTGAGCACCCCCAACTCTCTGCACCCTCCCCTCCCAGCAGAGGGGTTCCACCCTCTCATCATTGCTGTGGCCTCCTCTGTCCCTGCTCCAGCAGCTCCATGTCTCTGCTGTGCTGAGGACCCCAGAGCTGAACCCAGCACTGCAGGGGGGTCTCCCCAAAGCACAGCAGAGGGGCAGAATCCTCTCCCTCGACCTGCTGCCCACGCTGCTGGGGATGAGCCCAGGACACAGGTGGCTTCTGGGCTGTGAGCGCCCATTACCAGTTCCTGTCCAGCCTTTCACACACCAGCACCCCCAAGACCTTCTCCATCTGCAAACTCACTGAGGGTGCCTTCGCTCCCTCTGTCTACATCACTGCTGAAGCTATTACGCAGCGCTGGTCCCAGTATGGACACCTGAGGGGCACCACTGGTCACCAAAAAAGGTGCAGGGCCGCAGAAGTGAGAAGCAAGCGGCCTTGATCCACCACTTTACCTTCTGTGTCTCGCAGTTCGGTTCGCAGCTGTGGTTCATAAACCGTGAGCAGTTTCCTTTCTGGGTAGCATCAATGATCTGAAAAGACACAGTACAATAAATGCAGCACAACAGCCTCCCTCTGTCTGTGCCAGGCAGAACCAGGGAGCAGCAGAGCTGCGGACACCACACAGTCGAACATCTCCCCTTCCTGCTCCAGCCACCAGCTTTATCGGGTTTGGAGAATGGGTTTTAGAACGGTATTTAGTGCTTCCCAAAAAAAAGAAGAGCATTGAGAAACTGGCACGTGGTTGTTAGTTTCCAGCATGGGTTAACACTGAGTTCTGCGGTTGGGCGGGATCCTGCAGTTGTAATAGTGGTTTCTGACCCTCTGCTCCATGGTATGGAGACCAGGAGGGCTGGGGCCCTCCATGCTGCAGCTCCACCATCCCTCTATGAATAATTAAGAATTTCTGGTATAAAAATACTTTGATGGCAGTAAACCCACCAGCGGCCCAGTTTAATGTAGCTCTGTGAGCAAGGGGAGAAAGAAAATGTGGTTTCTTGGTACATCTTCTAGACTGGTTTACTTGGGCATCCAAAAAAGACTGTTTGGTTTGAAGGATCTCCCCAACCTGGGGCACAGGCACAGGTTCTCTCCTGCAGTGTGGATGGCATTGGCCGTACTCAATCCTTTCCCTTGGGAGGACAATTTCTCCTCTCCAAGGACACCGGGACAGTGTTAAACCAGGTTGAAACTGAGCAATGGGTTAAAAAAATATAGACTGCCCAGAAGCCAAGCGTCGCAATTGCACTGCTCACCTCGTCATTCTTCAGGGCCATGAAATAATAGTGAATGTTCTTGTTCCGGGCATATTCCTTCACGCGAGCCTTGAACTCTTTGTGATCCAGCACTTCTCCGCAGTACTCCAAGACAAAAGTGTTGCTGCAAAAGGCAAAATAAAAGTGTCACCCCCGGCTCTGCCACCAGCAAGAACCATTGAGGAACCGAAAATAACAGCTGCTGAGACAGGCTCTCTCAGTGCAACCTGCAGCCTGTTCACACAGGTGCTGGAGTGATGACCATTAATACACCTGAAGCTCAGGCAATCCTGATTAATTTTTTTTTTAAGGGTAGGTTTGTCACAGCAATAAGTCCAGACACAAGAATAAAGCTCTGCTTCAAGCAGGGTTTATTCTGTAAAAGACCAAGACCTGGCGGGCGATGCAAGGAGGACAATAAGGAATATCAGGAGAAGGTGCTGGAAAGTGGGTTTCCCCAGGCGAAATAGCAAGTCTGCACCTTGGTGGTCTGCTGGGGGTCATGAGGGATCAATAAAATACCCCCCAGAACCACAGGAAAGGTGAGTTTAAAAGCAGAGATGGCAGAGAACAACTTGTTACCTTCAGATTTTGACGAGAAGGGGGAGAAGGGGGAGAAGGGGGAGAAGGGGGAGAAGGGGGAGAAGGGGGAGAAGGGGGAGAAGGGGGAGAAGGGGGAGAAGGGGGAGAAGGGGGAGAAGGGGGAGAAGGGGGAGAAGGGGGAGAAGGGGGAGAGAGAGCAAAACCAGAGGGAGATGAGTGGACAGGCAGGTGCCGGTAACTATGAGGGCCACCTGACTGAGGACAAGGACAGTACGTAAAGCTGGAAGAACCTCAGCAGATCTACTAACGTCAGCAAAACTAAGAAAATGCAGGTGACTGGTTTTCCCTTCACGAGGGAGTCCAACAGCAGGAGGATACCCTTCAAAGGGCAAAGGCTTACGATGGCAAGTCTTTGGCAGCTCTCAGCCCCCAGCCTTTCTTCTCGGTGAGGATCACTTCAACGTCTGCGTGCTGCTTCTTCTGGAAGCGCCTGTTAGAGCAGTAGTCGCCGTTTGGGCACCTGGAAGAACTAAGGGAAGGGAATGGAATCAATTCCCAGCAGGACAACGGCGATAAGAGCAACGGCTCTGATAGGAAATAGATACCAAGGAACCATAAGAAACTCAGCATAAAGCTTTCAGATGTGTTTTGCTATAAAAAGCACAACCATCTGACTGTCGATGTGCAAATGCAGATGATTTATTTCTGGAAGGAAGATAAAAGCATTTGGAATGTGAATGCCACCGCACTCAACGTTGTACAACCAAAACGGGATGAACAGGCCTCTTCTCCCCACATTTTGATGGGTTCTGCCCCAAAATATCCCCTTCCCCTCATCTACACTGCCTGGGCTATGGAGTAAAACACAAAGGGCAGGGCTTCTGACAGGGAATTTCTCTTCTTCCACCCAAATGGTGACAATCCTTGTGCTGGTGGTGTGAATCCCACCAAGCAGCCTGTCCCCCGCCTCCTGCTCACACGGACCAGCAGCTCCCTCTTCTCCCAGATGCTTCCAGGGGGGAAAAGGAGACACCAGCCACAGCCTGGTGAGGCTCTGGGGAGAGGAGAGAGACGCAGAAGGAGAAATGAGAAGGAATAAGGATTGAGTAGAGCTACACTTGCATTCCTAACCCCTCCAACCACGCTTATGATGGACCAGAGTTAAGGCTGAGGAGCAGAAGACTCCAGGCTGTTGTAGCAGGTTTGAATAGGAGGTTACTAAGGTCTCGACCTGCCCAAGATCTAACTTCAGGTTCAAATGCTGTGTGGAGGCTCTGAACATGACTCTACACCAGCCAGTGAAAACCAGAGTGCCCCAACAGCTCCTCACCACTGCCCAGGGAAGTCTGGATTATTTTAGGAGCTCCAGGTCATCTGGCAGACAACATTACCCAACTCAGGCAGCTCATGAGATGCTACTCACCACTCAATCATGAGCAGGCGGTTAAGACAGTCTTCCCCACAGGCAACCTCCCCCTGAGCCCGCTCTTCCTTGGAGAGAGGAGGGCACTCGCACAGCATTCGCTTGATATCCCGGTGAGATTTGTTCTTCTTCCTATGGCAGACGGGTCATGGAAACACAGGTTAGACCTGGCTGGAGAAGCTACTCCCCAGTCTGGTTGTTACATGGAGGAAATGAATTCATTCTCTGTATCTGGATTCATCATCTTTGGACAACTACAAGAAGGTACAGGGGTAACCAAGGACACTCGCTTTGTTTCGAGCAGGAGGTGATGACTTTCTGACCACCCAAGATGATTCCTCAGAAAGACATCCCAGGACATTTAACTTCCCTTCTCCTCAATGTTCACAATTTCACGGTCAGCGTGCACACACCCCTACACCTCGAGGAAGGACTAAAACCCCTTTGTTTTGTCACACGAGAAACCAACTCACAGAAAATTCAGGCCTGACTCTCCGAGACAGAGAATTTCTCACCACGCAGCACAAGTTCTACGGCTTAAATTAAAGGGAGAAACCTTGTGTAGCTTCTCACGAAATACTATAACCCATAATTGTATATAAAACTATGGAGACAATCTCCAGAGATCCCTTCCAAGCTGCTCTGACTATTTCGCTTGATTTGTTGATCCAAAGGCCAGGAAAAAGAAATAAAGATTCTAAAATATTAACATAAAAACCATCAGTTGAGCGCAGGCACTGTTCTAAAATAAAGCAAAGTGGAGGGTTTAGTGACTTCAACCTCTGCTCTGCTGTCAAATAAGGCAATGAAAAAGGAAACAAGAAACCTGTAGGTATAGGGTAGGGCATCAAAGGCAGCTATTGATGTTGTCGCCATGAGATGATGAGGGAAACGCTCTGAGTGTGGATCCCAGCGAGACAAAGGAGTAAGAAAAGAAAAAACTTGGATTGGAAGAAATAACAGGTTTTACCTGCTTATAAGTGGTTGATATTCAGGCTCCGAATCAAGAAGATTTTTTAAAACCCCTATTAAAAACACCTCCACGTTTCAGTGCACAAAAGACATGGCAAGGGCTTCAGTGTGGATACGCCAAGACGGGTTTAAACGGGCCCTGAGCTGGGGCTGCTGCTGTCACCCCTAAAGCTCAGAAAGAGATGATTTTACTGTCCAGGGATCGTATCCTCCTCAACACTCCCATTCGAAAGGGAAAAGGATAATCTGCAGCCCTTCATTATTTCAAATTACATCGTTAGATCTAAAATAACTCATCTGAGACATCGGATAATTAGACACTGTAACCAAAGCCTTGTATTCCCCTGCGTGCATGTCCTGCCCGATACCCACATCGATGCTGGACAAAGGGGATGCTGCGAGAGGACCAAAAAGAGAGTCTAAATAAACCATCCTTAAACACTCGACCAACATCATCTCCTCAACGAGCAGCTTTGCCAGACGTAGGGAATGCAACATCCCTTCCCCTCCCTCCAACTTACACCAATTTGGCCATAAAAATAAGTTGTGAAGGAACCAAACATAAGTTAGGAATCTAAAATCGCTACAGGAAGACAAAGAAAAGGGTGAAAAAAAATGTTACCTTTCCGTCAGGTACACGTTCTCCTCGATGAGGTCAAAGTAACAGGGCATCTTCCCTTGCTTGGCAAACTCCTTCCAGCGCTGGGGGTCTCTGAAATCATCCATGATGCACAAGCGACCGACCATGGAGGAGTCCTGAGGCACTGAATCCACCTGTTCACCCTCCACTTTCACCTTCTTCTTCTCCCTCGAGTCCACATCGCTCTCGGAGTCGCTCTCCAGCTCCGGGCGTCTTTTTTTTGGTGGGCCTCGTTCTTTCGCATCGTTTTTTTCCAAAGTTTTCGCCTCCTCCTTCTTCTCGCCATCAGGCACCAGCTCCTTGGTCGAATTGCTGCTGATCTCGTGTGCCTGCACCGAGCCTTTTTCTTTCTGCCCAGACATCTGGCATTTTCTGGAAGGACTGGGAAAACAAGGCTTGCACTCAGCATCCCAGCGGTCATCCATTTCGTACTCCTCGTGATCTTCCGTTAGAGAATCTGGAACCTGCCCCTGAATCCGTTCATAGTTAACAACAGAAGGTCTGCTAGCAGACCTCGCGTCCCAGTATCCGTTGCCTTGCCAGTAACCCTGAGAGCCACCATACACTCCCGAGCCTGGCTGGTAAACATAGCCTGAGTAGACCCCAAAGCTGCTGTCCGGCTGCTGATAGGTGCTACTGGGCTTCTCTGTCTGGGCAAACTCCCACGCCAGACCACCCAGATCTTCCGTTGGTTGAAAACCGTCCAGCCTGGAGAAGTCTCCGAGGCCAGACTGGTTAAGCCCCCCCTTCCCTTGCCTGCTGTCTGGCTTGGAAGAGCTCATCTGGTGTCGGGATTTATCAGCGCTTTCAAAACTCTCCGGCAGACAGAACGGCTGCTCATCCTGTCGGCCGATGGGTCTCCCCACAGCCATCAGCTCCTTCAACGTCACTCTCTCATCCGGGTTGGTTTTGCTGTGGCAGTCTGCCGTTAGGTCTGCTTGGCTTGTGCTGTCGACGCCGTCGCTCTGTGGCTGGCACGGATCTGGCCGCAGCTCCTCCGTCTCCCTCCTGCTGAGCTCAGTGGAAGTGGCTGGACTCTTCTCCATCCCTCTGGGAGAACATCTGCTCTCCACGTGCGGGCCACCTTTACTTGCCATATTGTCCGATCTCTCTTCGTAGTAAGGTCTACTGGGCTCAGGTCGCTCTTCGTCCCAGTGGTCAGAGAAGCGCCTGTTGCCCTGGCTGCTCCATGAGGAGCCAGGGCTGCTCTCCTCCATCACGATGGTCGAGTTTTTCGGTACCACCACAACCGACTGCAGCCGTTTCCGTGGCACGCCATCATCAGAATCCGAGTCCTCCACATCGCTGTCATCGCTGCCCGCCTCGCTGTCGCTCTCCCCTGTGTCAGAGTAATCGTCGTGGCCAGCAGGAACGTGGCCGCTGCTGTCACAAGTGGGGGCTTGAGTTACCGTCTCCATTTCTTCTGTAGTGACAATGACATCGGAAGAGGGAAACAAGGCATCTGGAAAAGCTGAGGCCACCAAGGGCTCATCTCCTTTGTCCTTCTCGGCCAATAGGCCGGGACAGCAAAGTCTCAAATCATCCAGCCTGACTCCCTCAGTGGAAACAGCACTTTCTTCCACGACCTCGCTGCTGCAGTGCTCTGGCGGTGCTTCTGAATAGTATGAATGTTCATCTTGGAACAACGTTTTGCCTTTTGCGAAACCGAGATCAACGTGCTGAGTATCCACCTGGTACATCTCATCAGCTTCCTGGTGCCCATCCAGCGGCGGCACATCCCACTTGGAAGAGACACTCATGGAACAGCCATGCTGGGGGGGATCCCGGCTCGAGCTCTCCGCTGCCAGGCTGATTTTATAGGCAGGGTGACCGTGCTCCTCGTCCCAGGCAGACCTGCAGTGGAGATCCTCCGTGCTCTCGTACTCGCATGTAACTGTCTGTGGCTCTACCTGCACATCCAGAAAAGTCTCGGATGTCACTTTTAAATCTGCTGGTTCCGCTTCGATTTCAACTTCCGAATGATACAGAGCAGGGGGGGCATCGTCTGAAAGGTAGCAAAAAACTGGTTCTTTGGTTCTGTCGCAGGGAGTTGCCTCATCATCCAGCGTCTTCAGCACAGTTTTAGTGGGATCTAGATTCACGATGGGTAAAGGGGCGGCTTCCCCTTGCTGCTGCAGGACTGGAGCCTCCGCTTGCTGAAAGAGACTGTTGCACTCGCTGGACTGGACCCGGGAATCATCCAGCTCTTGCTCTTGAGATGCATAAGTGGTCTCCAACCCATTAGATGGCAACAGATACGATGGACTCGTCTTCACGACAGGCAACACTTCCGACCGACAGAAGCTGTCGTCAGAAGATGCAGCGACATCCTCTGGTCTGGAGGCACTGGAAGCAGCCAAACCATCAGCACTACCCTCCAGGGACCCATTTACACTCGACTCCGTAGGGAAACACGTTCTTAACTGATCGTGCTTCATCTTTAATAAAGTCTCTGGTTCCTTAACACTGTCATGGCATTCGTTTCCCGTAAGTTCCTCAGCCTTTGAGTTAGCAAAACCCACTTTCAATTCATCTGCCTTTTTAAAAGCGGGCAAATCGTTTAACTGATTCAACGGCGAAAGTGTCTTTTCCCTTTCCGATTTTTTCGCAACGGACACCCTGGTCTCACTTTTTAGACAAGAGGTCTCTAAATCTAGAGAATTAGACTGCTGCTTTATTTCTTCGCTCGATTCTGTACAACAGAAAGAACTCTTAAATTTATCAGGCTTTGGTGTGGGGGTCTTTGAAGGGGTGGACTTACAACGGGAGGAATTCACATTACTGTCAGGCTTAGAATGGGATGTCCCCTTCCGATAGCCCAGTTCGTCAAGGGGAGAGCACCTTTTGGTTACCTCACTTTCTGAAGTCCTTTTTGAATCTCTATCTGCTTTCGAGGACGACCTTCCTCTCCTCTCCATGTCAGCATGAGATGACTCGGCTTTGCTGTCCCTGTCCGACTTGGAGTAAGAAGTCCTTGAGTCTCTGTAGGAGGAGGAGGAATGCGACGACGTACGCCTTGAGTCGCTTGATCTGGAATGCGTCCTCCTGTACTCGTCCTCTGAGTCCGAGCTCTCTCGCGCTCTGCTGTCTGCATACGAACGGGAGTATCGTGACCTTTCCCTGTACGGGGAGCTCCGGTGGTATCTGCGGTCAGACTCGTAGTAATGCGAGCGCTCCGACCTCGAGTACGAAGAACTGGTTCGGGAGCTCCGATCAGATCGGGAACGGGAGTGAGACCGGCTTCTCCTCCTCTCTCTGTCCGATCGAGAGCGGGAGGACGAATATCGCGAATCTCTCTCCGATTTTGAATAGCTCGAGTACTTCTCATCCCTATCTGACTTGGACCGTGAGGACTTCCCCAGGTCATCACCTCTGTGGGATGCGGAGCTTCGTCTGGGGTCTCTCTCCTTTTCCGTACTGGAGATCTTCAGCTCGTGCGACCGCTGGCTGGAGGAGGTCCTCACTGAATCTTCGTCGGACTCAGAGCCCAGCAGCATGCCATCGGACTGGGAGAACTTCCTTTTGGAGCCCTGCCTCCGGGAGCAGAGGGGAGCACCCTTCGAGCCGTCGGAAACCTCATCCTCCTTCCCAATATGGGAATCTTCCTTCTGCGGAGTTATTTCCGTCTGCTGGGGTGCGTTTTGAGTTACACGTTCTTCCAAACCACGCGGGATTGTGTCAGGCTTGACGCCCAGCTCCAAAGCCTCCTTCGGCACTGTGTGACACGGCTCCTTCACAGCAGGGACTTCAACTTCCACGGGCGGCGACAGCAACAGTGTCGACATCAGTGTTACCGGCAGTTGTGGCAAGGCCACAGCAGCAGGAACTGGCATCAAGGCTGTCGGCAGAGGTAGGGGAGGCGGGGGGGGCGGTGGCGCTGAGGGAAAGTCTGCAGCCAGTGCCACCGTTTCCGTTATTGGTACCACGGCCGGCGGCGGTGGCGGCAGCGTCACCACTGTAGCTGGTGGCGGTTTTGCTGTGACGTTGAGTAAATGCTTTTTAAAATGGATCTTCCCTAATTCTACCTTCGGTTTTGGAGGTGAAGATGACTCCTCAGCTGACCCAGCGGCATCCCCCAGGTCCATTTTACTCTTGGGATTAAAGTCCGTCTGAAGGGGCACTGCTGGGGAGTTCGGAGTTTCATTTTGCTTCTCATTTCCGAGAGCAGTCAGGAATCGATTCGGTAACGTTTTCTTGGTTAAACTAAAGCTGAAAGAGACCTTTTGTCTTCCTTGCTCCTCAAGGTTAACCTTTGTTTTGGTGCCTTTGGGCAAAAAGCGGCTGGAAGCGACGCCTTTGAACACGGGGCCTTTGACAAAGCCAGCTTTCTGCACGGCTTCCGGCTTGCCCTGTGAAGGAAAAGAAGAGGCAGTCAGAGGACTGGGGTTTTGGGAGTTTAACACTGTTCCTTCAGGCACATTGAACCATTTTTTTTCTACCTAGTGAATTTTTCATGATGATAAAAACAGAAATTGAGACCCTGGGCTGGAGTCTGGGACAGCAAAGCTGTGCTGTCGTCTACACCTGGCCCTCTCTTGAACAAAATCAACCACCCAGTCACATCCAGTTTAGAGCAAAACCTCCTTCAGTGTTTGGACTGAGGCTCTTTAACTGACTAATGACCAAACTGAAAGTCCATTTTTTCTACTTAATTCTTGGTGTTTTTTACAAAGAGAGAGGGGTCAAGTCGGTTCAGTTTTGAGCCCCTCACTCCAAGAAGGACATCGAGGAGCTGGAGTGTGTCCCGAGAAGGGCAACGCAGCTGGTGCAGGGTCTGGAGCACAAGTGCACTGAGGAGCAGCTGAGGGACCTGGAGGGGGTTGAGCCTGGAGCAAAGGAAGCTCAGGGGAGACCTTCTGGCTCTCGACAACTCCCTGACAGGAAGTTGGAGCGACGTGGGGGTCGGTCTCTTCTCCCCAGGAACAAGAACCAGGACGAGAGGAACTGGCCTCAAGTTGTTCAAGGGGAGGTTGAGGTTGTCCCTGAGGAAGAATTTCTTCCTGGTTGGGGTTGTTCAGGCCTGTCCCAGGCTGCCCAGGGCAGTGTTGGAGTCCCCATCCCTGGAGGGGTTTAACAAGATGTGTCGAGGTGGTGCTGAGGGACAGGGGTTAGTGGTGAAGAGCTTCAAGGGCTTTTCCAACCCAAACGATCCTGTCATCCTACAGAATTGCAGAGATGACACCAGTTTGTGCTGTTTCTGTGGTCCCAGGCTAGAAAATCTCCTGCATTTTTAGGCTTTAAGTGTGTTTGCTTTCCCGCCCCAGGAGGCTGCACCTGAACCCATTTGGTTTCAGCACAAATCAGACTCCCCAGAATCACAGCAGCAGTTTTAAGTCCCTTTCCCACCTCCTGCCAACAGCCTTATCTCACTCATTAAGAATTCCCAATGAGTTTCCAGGCTCAGGAGTAGATCGGTATTAACACAACAACCTCCACGAATTCCCATCAGGAGCCAGTCATGCGTGACGACTCTGTCACCTCCAGAACAACCAACTCCAATACGCCCCACAGGCACCTCACTAGCAGCTTCTCTGCAGTCTCCTGCCCTGGACCTTGCAGTGAGGTGCCTGGCCGTTCATTTTTAATGCTAATGAGGTGCAAAGTCATCTTCTCTAGGGCATTAAGAGCTTGGGATCTCCACTACCAAGCTCCTGTGCCAGCATTCGTGACCCGGCTTTGAAATGGAGCAAGTCGAGAGCAACAAAGCTCCTTCAACACAGGAACCTCTTGCATTCTGTGCAAGGAGCTCCGATGGAAACAGTTGCAGCAGCATAAAAACCACTCATAGCCGGGTTTTGCTCCATAACTGCTGCCTGACGCAGCTTTGGCAGCAGTGGCAGTTTCCTGCAACCCACTGTCAATTATTAGGTGCTTTGTTATCCTTTAACTCTTGTAAAACAACGGGTAGCTGCTCAGGCTAAAGGCACCAGAGTCAATTATTAAATAAGACGTCGGTGGAACGGAAACCCCATCCTGTTCTATTTGCACCCTTGGACATCATAGAGACAATTTTCCACAGAATCCACACAGCAGAAGTGATCCTGACTGCAAATAAACTAAGTCATGGAAGAACAACGGGTCAAATCAAGTGTCCAGCCCATCTGGTAGGAGTTTCGACATGTCTGAACACTCCTGAGACCACCCTCCCATAGACCACCTCCCAGAGAGCACGGGAACATCATTTGGGGGGCTTGCTGGGTCAATTATCATCGCTGGGTGACCAGAATTCACACCTTTTTACCCCAATGTGCGTACATGTCTTGGCACAATGGAAGAGGAGGAGAGCAGGTTCCTATCTTCAACCATACCCTGATGTCTAATGGAAGGAGTCTCCACAAATTGGAATCCAAATTCTTATCAGAGACTGGATTACACCAATTAAATATTGAAAAATTATATAATTTAAAATTAAAAATAGATTTAAAAATACAATTAATAGAGGGCATCAGCATTCGGGAGTTTCCCTTCTTGCTGGAACCTTCATGAAGTCCTTTTATATGCAAAATTCAGTTAGAAGAACAGGCTGATCAAAATCTTTCGAACTTCGAGATCTGAAATAATGAGTAACTGGGTTGGGATATGTCCCCCTTCACACAGAACACAGCACCTGAAGGGAAAAAAGGGAGCTGCCAAGTTCTATTCCTCCCCTTTCCATAGTCTATTCAAAGAGATGATCCATCTCAGTATGTTTTTGCCCTTGTAGGGATTTTTTTTCCCCCTCAACTAACACCAAGTCTAACAAAACATGACTTAAGAGAATTATAAACATCCTCCACAGGCAGCTTTGGAAATCTAACAGGTAGCAATTCCTGGTGAAAGCTCTCCAGGAGCAGAGGAGTTCTCCTCCCTTTAACATTTTACAGAAAGGGAACGTTCCCCACAGCGTTGGCAACAGAAGCTCGTTGTGGGTATGCAGCAGAGGTCTGTGATTCCTGGTGGCCACACAGGGAGGACACTCAGTGTATTCACCAGCCCAACCAGAGTACATACAGTCCCACAGCAGCAAAAATTCTTATGCTGGGATATTATAAACTGTTCCAGTCCCTCTAAGTTTTCTCTTTTCCCCGAGCCATACACAGCAAAACTCATTTTTTTCCACAGAATAAGTCCATAGCAGTGCAGAAAGGAGCATCTACCCACAGCAAACACTCAAGGGCACCGTCGCGCTCTGCGGGAGATGGTCCCTGCTTTCCTGGATTTAATCCAAAATAACAGCAGTTTGCTTCATCTGGACCCCCAGTTGCGCTTGCCACAAGAAATCTATAGGTCAAACTACCCAGGTTGGGCTGAGGCACATCTCAGGAGCTACATCACGAAAGGAACCAGTTCTACTCACCTCATTTTCTTCTTCTCTATTGGAATCCAGCCGAGGACACATGCAAAAGAAACAGAAAAAGAAGGTGTGAACATCAGAAACACAAAACGTAATGTTAGGGCTCTGCAACTGCAAACAGGACGGACCCGGGGAAACAGTGAGGGCAGGGGCCTGTGACAGAGCAAACCTTTCTGAGCGAAGTGCTGGCTTGGTGCTGCCTCCTGAGGGTCTGTTCATCTGTCTTTACCTGTTATGCCCGCTAGCAGAAGCCCAAAAGCACCCCCAGTGCTTTAACCTCTGTGTTCACACCGTGACAGCCCTTTCCCCGTCTAGCTTACAGACACACAGCAAGTTTTCAGCCAGATTTCTGCTAAATTTTATCACTTTTTGACCTGTAATTCAGCATTGTCGTGACATGGCAGAAGATTTCTTGCAGGAAAAGTTCATGGATTTCACTTTGAGCTTCAGCTCATGGCGAGGTGTCGGTTTCTGGAACAGAGAGCCAAAGCTCATGGTTTCTGCATAGCCCAGACAGGGACGGGAGGTGGCGATGGCACAACAACCCCCCATTCCGCCATTTAAACCATCAAGAGAATTAGGAACAACCTGCTGGAAAGACCCATCACCAGCAGTAATAAACTCCTGCCTCTCCAAAGTCTCACATCCAATCGATAAAGCTGATTAATAGGCTATAAATTATTCTTAGAGAGGCAAGACCAGGGTTTGTTTCCGTTCAGGAAACACAAGCCATGGGTTGAAGCTGGGGAACACATGAGGGCACACTGGCTATTTAATGGGGTTACTCAAAACACTGCTGGTGAGCAGGAGGTCAAAAGTCCTCTAAGAGCTGCACTTCGACATGAGTTAGTGCCTAAAAAGAGGTTTCACTTTCAGGATCATGGAAAGTGGAGTTTTAGACTTCCAGGACACCAACGCTGTTGACAGTCGTGTATTCTGAGTGTTTAAGACAAGCATTTACAAGGGGTGAGAGCAGCACTGAGCTCTAGAGCAGCCAACACCTAACGTCAATGTTGGAGTCAATGATCTTAAGGGTCTTCTCCAACCTAAATGAGTCCACAACGATTTTTCAGGCCATCCATAACCAGACACAGCACAGAATACCAACCAACAGATGAAAGCTGGTGGTCCTAAACAGCAACACATGATGGGGAGAAAAAACTAGTTAAGATCCTTCAAAAGGCAGGGAAAATCTTGCAGGAGAAAACAAGCTGCACGAGGAAATGGATGATATTACTGCTCCAAAGCCACTTGGTGGCGAGACTTGTCTGCCCTTGGTGGGGAAATTGCCAAAATTTGAGCAGCTTAAAGGGTGATGAGTGAGAAATCAAAATATTAGAAGAACAGTTAAGGGACAAAAGATGTAAGATGTAAAAAAAAGACATAACTATGTAAGAACAAAGCAGATGTGACATAACTTGTGTCTAGTCCCCGGGGTGTCTATGAATCACTTGATTTCTACTGGACAGAGCAATATTTCTGCTCAGAAACGCTTCTCTGCATCAGAATTTCATGCCCAAGAGCTATTCTCTCCTGACTGACCACTCTGTCAGCAGCAGAACGTCATCCCCCCTCACTTCGGGTGCGGGTTAACCTTCATCCTGGAGGTAGCTGGGGTATGGAGCCCGTTTCCTTTTACAGCCTCTTCCTTCACCCCAGATTAAAAAAAAAAAAAAAATTACATATATAAATAGATTTCCAAAATTAGTGAAGGCATCGCTGTTTGCTCGGAAACCTGCTGCCAAATTCCTCCCACGCCGGGTTTGGAGTTACATAAAATCCCCCCGTAATGAGCCCAGGGAAGGAGCTGGCACCAAGAGACCCAGCACAAGCGCGGACCCAAGGTGGGATCCAGCCAAACCCACAACCTGCCCGTTTTCCAGCAGGTTTCCAGCCCCTGGGGTTTAGAGCCATCCCAGTTTGTTTCCTGACGGTTGCACCTCCCTGTCTGCAGGCACAGAAAAAGCAGGTTGGGATGAAAAGGAGCTTTGAATTCAGGCGCTCAGTGATTCGGGGATCTGGGAACGGCGAGAGAAAAGGTTTGTGAAAAACAAAGTAAAACTCGACCTCTACAAACAAGCGGTTAATGAATTAAAAACACAAAATAAACAAGAATTTTACCCTCTTTTACTGCCTACAGCAGCCCTATGTATTAATATTTTAAAAAAAAATCAATCAGTCTGCCCCTAAAATAAACTTTAAAGAACAATTTTGCCAGTCAGATCTGATTAAATAACAACAAATATCGCTCGGGTGAGAACAAGATGCGCCCACAAACGCAACCAACAGTATGTAAATCCCAACAGCATGTAAATCCCAACTCCCTGCCCCAGCCAGGAACTGGTATCTGCAGGAAAGTGGTTTTTTAAGGCTATGGACCCACATTTCTACCAGAATTCTTTACATTTAAAGTTTATCAGCTTTCCCACGCCTGGAAAGGTCCCAGTTTTGTAATCGTGTGTTAATAAAAAAAATCAGGTTGTATTTTAATTCTGAGGTTCAGCATTTCTGCGATGCTTTAAAAAGCCTGACCAGAATGAGGCTTCTCTCCTCTTGACGGAATCACCCCCAGCCCAAGCTGAACCCTTTGCTTATGCTAAAAATGCAAACAAAGCCGCAAATGCCCTCGGGCTTCTGGACTCTAAAGGACAAATGCTGGTGTGCATTAAGGCAACATTTGAAAGAGCTTCACCTCCTCTCATGGGTCCTCCTGGGTTTCTTTTATTTATTTCATTTTCTTCTTAAGAGAGGAAAATCTGGAAGTCTAAAGCTCTTCTTATCTAAACATCTGCAAGACACACAACCCTGGGAGCCTCCAAAGCCCCATGCCAGGAGCACTCAGCTCACCTTGATGGGGTATTGTGTGGGTATTAGCATGGCTCCATCTGAAAGGCGGCTTCATCTGAAAGGTGACCTTCTGAAAGAAGGCCATTCCCTCCCTTTCAGGAGAAAAGAACCAAAATGCAAAGCCTCAGCGCTGAGCCAGGAGGAAGCCCCAACCTCCAGACTGCTTTGCTTAGGGCGGGTTAGCCAGAAGCGTCCTGCAGGGGTCCAAGCCACTCATGGGTCCACCAGCACCTTCATCCACACCACCAACCGAATCAGAAGGAAATACAAACATCTCAGGTAGAAATGTGCAGTTCCAGCAAGATCCTAAGCCAAAAAGGAAATATCTGAGCAGGTTTCAACGCTGCCTGACTGGTGATGGAAGGCTGCGCCTCTGGGATCTGCCACTGCAGACCATGGAATCACCAAGTCACAGACCGGTTTGGGCTGGAAAGCTCAAAGCTCACCCAGTCCAACCCCCTGCAGAAAGCAGGGACATCTGCAACTAGAGCAGGTTGCTCAGAGCCCCAAGGGCCAACCTGACCTGCAACGGTGCCAGCAATGGGCCTTCTCTCACCTCTCTGGGCAACCTGGGACAGGGTCTCACCACCTTCAGTGTCAAACATTTCTTCCTTCTCTCTGGTCTGAGTCTCCCTCTGTCAGTTGAACCCATCACCCCTTGTCCTGTCACAACAGCCCCTGATGAAAAGCCCCTCCCCACCTTTCTTATAGCCCCTTTCAGCACTGAAACGCCGCACTAAGGTCTCCCCGGAGCCTTCTCTGCTCCAGGCTGAACACCCCCAACTCTCTGCCCCCTCCCCCCAGCAGAGGGGTTCCACCCTCGGGTCATTTGTAGAATGTTTGGAGATGCTGGAGATGTTCACTCCCTGCTGCTCATTCAGCTCCTGCTGCCCTGAAAGGGAATTATTTGATAAAACACGCTCGGGTCTGAAGGGCTGCCGGGTTATTAGTCTCTAATGTGGCCGGTTAGAGATAAAAGACAAGGACAAACAATTAACAGAAAGGCGCTGCTGAACTGCGGTGAGATCCCTTGCTTTTACCACTCAAACTCCCTGCTCCTGAAAATCCTGCATCTCTACCCGTAAGACAACCAGAAAAAAAAAACAAGTTAATGGACAATCCTGCTGGTTCCACCCCCCCCAAAAAAATGTCAGGGCCTGAGGAAAGGGCAAAGCCCTCGCAGGGTGGGGGGGAATCACTAACGGTCTCAAACATCTTATTTAAACAGGAGCTTGAAGCCAAGCCAAGGTCTGCAGAAAACGAGGTCAAGGCAGCTGGGAGCACGAATCTGTCCCTGGGGCAGGGCCACCTTAAACCCCAACGAGAAAGGGCGGAACTACCGGGGGAAAGGGTGAGTTCGGAAAACCCTTTGCTTTTCTGCTGCTCCTCTTGCAAAGGGAAGGGGGTCAGAGAAAATAGAGGATGAAAAGCCACAGGGTGAGGGTTTGGGCTGGGAAGTTTTTTTGGCCAAAGCTTCATCTACTAATTTTCTCGTTATCTGTGTGTTAATCGTATCAGTGGTTTAGAGAAGCCAGGAGCTTCTGCGTCAGCAAAAAGACCTGGTTAAGACAATTTCCAGTGGTCCCCAGTCTTATGCTCTGCTAAAGCAGCCCAGGACCCTGCTCCTTCCATGGCTTAACGCTAAACCAGGGCTCAGCAGGGCGGGAGCATCAGGCCTTGGAAAGCTTCGTCCTCCTCTCAGCACTCTCCCATCAACACAAGCTTTGCAGGTAATTCCTCCCGCAAAATCACCCCTTTTTGACACCCTCAAGCACAATGAGGAGATATTTCACACATCCGAGGTGCTCTGAAACTGCATCTTCCCTCCCTGACGCAATCAGCTCCTAAAACGCTGCCCAGCCTTGAGCCCAGCAGCTTCCCCGGGGAAGGAGAAGGCTGGATCTAACACAAATCCACTCTATCACCTTTGCAAGGAAGACGCAGGAGGGTTTGACATCGCTCTCTGCCCCTGGAGAAGCACCGGCAGGGACAGGAGATCCACAAAGAAACCCAAACCCCGTTAAAACCAGAAACCCCAAACCCGCATTTAAACTAAAACCCCCTAAACCCACCTTAAAAGCAGGTTTAGGCCAGGCTTAAAAGCTCAGGCTGGGCTTCCAGCTCTGTGTGCGACCTGCATTACCGTTCCCAACTTATTTTATCCTCCCCCACATCCCACCTTTATTTATTTTCAGGTTCTTCAAGCCACGGACAACTTTTGCAGCTCAAGATCCTGACGCTGGTTTAAGCAGAGGCACCATCCGAGCAACAAAACATTCCTCCTACCAGCACAAAACCGGTTTTTAGGACTAATTTTGTCCCAGCTACAAGCCCCGGGGGGCACCGACCCTCCAGCTGAAATTCTTTATCACCAGGAGACACAGCAAATCTCTCCTAACGCCAATTTATAGCAAATACCCTCCAAGTTCATGGGCAAAAGGAGGGAACAGAAGCACTAGCCTTTCACCAAACTCAGGTTTGACTCGTTAAACGCCGGGATCACCTCTGGGGGCAGAGGAAAAAGGAATTAGTGGGGTTAGGAGGGGAAAAAACCAACAATTTGAGGCTTAAATTTTTCTTAAATCCACCTCGGACGGCGCAGGAGAAGTTCAGCCTGTGCTGAGGAAAACTGCTCTAATTAAGCGAAAAGATGTTCGACACCAGGGAAATAATTTTAGGATTCAAATCCAACACCCGGCTTCCAAGTGACCGCAGCACCAGTGACCCCAGCGCTTCCCTAAAGCGCTCCAGGGTGGTAGAGGAAGGCGAGGAGCCTGCAAAGACACGGATCTGTTAAAGTAAGAATAATAATCGGAAATATCTGAGCTGACTTACGAGCATTGTGACCGGCGACCAGCAGGGACGGGGCTTTGCTCCCGGCAGCAGCTCCCAGGGACCTGCCCCGAGCAAAGGCTCTGGGTGATTAAGCGCTAAAAAGGGGGGAGAACCAAACCCCCCTGGAAGAGAAGGGCCAGGCTCCTCCCTCGGAGGGCAGAACCCTGCTCCAGGCACTCCCCATCTTCTCAACTGGGTAAAAAGGGGGGAGCTCTACCCCTCCTTCACCTTCCTGGTCCACCAGCAGGTATCACCAACTCGGATTTTCCTCACAGGGGAGAGTAAATTCCTACCTGGACCTTATCAAGGCATCGCCACACCTGTAGGACAAGTCCCCCCTGGCACTTGCATGTCACCTTTGTCTCCCAAAATATCTTGTGGATCAAGATTTTGCTCTGTTTGGGACGTCTGCCAGCTTAACCCCAACCTGCAGCTGGAGATGGGGAGCTCTGGTGTCACTGGGTGAGGTGAAAACATCTGCACTGCCCACGCTGGGATGCTCCCCGTGTGGAGATGTGTCACCTGAGCAGTCCCCAGCATACCCTTCTCCTCAAACCAGGTGCAGTTCTGCCCCCTGCGCCCCGAGCAGGTAAGGTTCTCCTACAGACGTGTCCTACAAGCTTCACCCGGTGGTAAAACCATGAAATTTCAGAGTATTTTTTCACCTCGAGACACAAATATCCCACAAAACGCTTCCATAATCCACCATCTCGACATCAGTGTCCACCAAATGTCCCCTCCTTACCCCAGACTCAACCCATGTTTCACAAGAAGGTGTTTTCCAGTGACCGGCTCTCCCTAAATTCAGGCTCCAAGGGGTAGGAACTGCAGCCCGCACCGTGCACCCCAAAAATCTTTGTGGTCTCAGTGCCATAAATAAAAGGCTGTGATGCTCCAGCTGAGCCGAAAGTCACTGCTTTACTCTAAAATCCTTCACGACTTTATCTCTTATGCAATTAGAGATGAGGTTTAATCTTCTATGCCGAAACCCGCCCAGCAGGTTCAGGTAGCAGGTGGAGACATCTCGGAAGCTGCTTTAATTCAATAAAAAGAAATAAACCCAGAGCTCTCTGCGACACCAACCCCGGGAGAACCAAGGGCTTGAAATCCAGCTGTGGAAACCATCATATCTTGGAGCGATGGTGGGTAAAGCCTATGGGAATCCAGCATTTGGTCCTCGAAACAGTGCTTCACATGGAGTATTGCTTCTTCCCCCGACGTCTTTTCCTCCTGCATCGATGTTTTGGGTCAAATTTGGGCTCCTGGCCACTTGGATTTCAGGTCCAGCTCCAGGTTCTCAGGGGATGGATCCCCAAAGGCTGGAGAGGGGCAGCTGCAGGGCCAGAATTATTTTATGGAAGTTTACCATGAAAAAAAAATGGGGAAATCAGGAAAAAAAGTCAAGAAAAAAAATAATAAGCTTTTTCAGCAAGTGTCCTATGGATCCCTCAAAAAGCAAAGCCCCACTTTGACCTTCTTAAGGCTTTTTCTTCAATGTACAAAGTTTGTTATTTGGGACAAAGGTCAAATACACACAACAAACCTTCATTTTTCTCTGTGTTTCTGTGTCTACCAAAACCAGGCGTTTCTAAATCCCCTCTCCCTAAATACACACACCAACAAGCGGGATCTCGAGCGGCTTCGCCAGCTCTCTGCTGCCGAAGGAAGGCGACAGCCCCTCCACATTGAGCCCACGTGGAGTCACTGTGAGCGAAATATTAAACTGCAGAGGGAAAATTAGAAACAATTAAGACGAGAACCATGTGGCAGCCTCCTCCTCTCACAAACCAGGGACTTCTCCGGCTCTTTTCCAAGCGATCACGGAACCGTAGAGCTGAGGTCAGACATTAGCGCAGGGAGGTTGATTATCTGCGCACATCTTAGAGACTAAAGGTATGCATAACCACTCACAACACAAAATAGACCAACTGGGGAGCCCAGAGTGCTGAATTTCCTCATCTCTGAGAACCAACAGCTGGAGCACGCTCTGGCAGGAGGCAAACCAAGGCCACCACTTTCTTTTTCACAGAACCATTTGGGTTGGAAAAGCCCTTTCAGCTCCTCCAGTCCCAGCGTTCCCCCAGCACTGACAGGTCCCCACTAACCCCTGGTCCTCAGCACTACCTCCACATGGCTGGGAAAACCCTCCAGGCATGGGGACTCCAACACTACCCTGCACAGCCTGTGACAAGCCTGGACAACCCCAACCAGGAAGAAATTCTTCCTCACGGACAACCTCAACCTCCCCTGCAACAACTGGAGGCCGGTTCCTCTCATCCTGGCTCTTGTTCCTGGGGAGAAGAGACCGACCCCCATATCACTCCAGCCTCCTGTCAGGGAGTTGTCGAGAGCCAGAAGGTCTCCCCTGAGCTTCCTTTGCTCCAGGCTCAACACCACCACGTCCCGCAGCCACTTTAGAGTGCACTTGTGTTCCACACCTTGCACCAGCTTTGTTGCCCTTTTCTGGACATGCTCCAGACCCTCAAGGTCCTTCTTGCAGTGAGCGGACAAAACTGAACCCAGGCTTTGAGGGGCAGCCTCCCCAGTGCCCCCAGTACAGGGGAGACCACCAGTACTGGTGCAAGCCAGGATGCCATTGGCCTTCTTGGCCACCTGGGCACACTGCTGGCTCCTCTTCAGCCGCTGTCACCAACACCCCCAGGGCCTTTTCCCCGGGCAGTTTCCAGCTGCTCTTCCCCCAGCCTGGAGCATTGCCAGGGGTTGGTGTGACCCCAGGGCAGGACCTGGCACTTGGCCTTGTTGTCCCTCAGCCCATTGGCCTCAGCCCATCACTCCAGCCTGGCCAGAGCCCTCTGTGGAGCCTCCCAACCCTCCAGAAGAAGTCCTGTTTGCACACGTCACTCCCCCTTTAATTACTCCATCACAGAGAAGTAAACCAGATCCACAGACGCAGAAGGACAAGCCAAGAGGTCCCCTCCTCCCTCAGCACCTAAAGCTCAGTTACCAAAAACGAAGTAGAAGGCAACTTCTCCAAGAGGAAAACATGCTGTGGATGGAGCAGGAAAAAGGCAGAAGAGCGGGACAGGCAGCGGCGCCCGGCGCCCATGTCACCTCCCTGGAGATACTCCACCAGGAGAGAAACAACCTCCACTGTGAGCAAACCATCTCCCAAAGTCCAGCATCTCTCCAACGGATCGGAAGAACAGGGCAGAGGTCCCAGATTCGGATATTTAACCACAGCACCTTTGCCAGGAGCTTGGGCTGAGAGTATCAACCTTACCGATGGTTTTCCCCAGAGAAAAGTGGAAAATAGAATCCAGCTGCCAACAGGAAGCAAAAAAGAATTGAGTCCCAAAGCACCACGAGTGCTGACAGCCCATAAGTCCCCAGAGCTGCGACACACCTTAAAAAAACCACAGGAACAGCCTCGACCAAAATCCTGAACTTTCAGACTGTTTCGATCCGTGACGTTAACAAAACCAAGGGGGTGTTTCAAGCACCCTGGTTCTACATGCCAACCCCACCCATGCACACCAGCCTGTGGAGATGCGGGATGGGAGGAAAGAGCATCTTCCCCCCAAAATGGAGCTAAATTCAAGTTGGGGAGGTCTAGCCGCAGCAGAAGCAGCAGCAGATAAATAGACTTCATCCATGTGCGCAAGGCAACCTGCGGCAGCACCTTCAGTTTCCATCGTAACACAGAGATACCAGCTAAAGAACTTGTTGGGACCCTCAACATGATCCAGCTGGCCCCATGCAATAATCCCACCATCATGACACTTGTTTGAGGGATCCTCCATCCTTGGAACACAGCGGCCAGGGACAATCTCGGTGTCTCCTTGAAGGAAGCGCTCGCTGTTCCCAGGTTTGGCTTCATAAGCTGCACCACAACAGCTCCAGTAACAGCATGAAGAGATGAAGTTTCTTTTGCTCGCAGATACAAACATCCATCAAGCAGGTCCGGGTCGGTGTTGAGAACTCCACGGAGAAGCTGCAGACCATGTGTGGAGTGTGGCAGCAGCTCCAAGCTCAGGGACTCAGGCTTGCCCCAAATTGGAGCACCCAAAGGTGAAATGAGCTGGGCTGGCTGGAGGCTGACGTTCTCAAGAACTTGGGCTCTGGCTGCTGAGCAGGACATGAGAGCGACTGACCAGGAAAAGGCTGGACGGAGCTTCTTGGCTAATAGGAAATCTCCAGTGATTGCCATGAGCCCATAAGCAAGTCGTCTGTGGTTCAGCTCCATCTCAGCAATGATAACGCCCCATCCCTAAAAGCATTCAAGGTCAGGTTGGACAGGGCTTCAAGCACCCTCACCTAGTGGAAGACGTCTCTGCCCACAGGTTGGACTGGATGATTTAAAGGTCCCTTCCAACCCAAAGCATTCCGTGATTAATTCCCAACTGTGCTCTGGAAATACCCAACCGGGTCCCGGGACAGCATGTTTCTAAGATCACGACATTCCAGAGCAAAGAAGAAAACGCTGAACCTGGAGGTACCTCACTCTCTGCAGAAAACCACGGCCAAGCTACCGCAAATAATCCTTTTCTCCAGTTAAAAACATCCTAAATAAGACACACCATTAATTAAGCACCAAACGCTGAGGAAATGAGGCTCCTGACAACACCTGAACGCCTCCCAAGAGCTTCCAGAGTCCCAACACAGAACATACGCCCCAACGAAACCCCAAACCCAATACGTTAGTATTTCTTTTAAAAAGTTGTTAGAGAAGCTTTCAGGAGCCACCTCTAGCAAAACACAACCTGGATTGGATTCCAAATGAAATCCTCCGTCTCTCACTAATTTTAGAAGGCTTGGCTGCGGGCATTGGTTTTAGCTGAAACAAACCCTCACCTGCTCCAGGTGGGCACAGCCAGAACTTGTAGCATTCACTCAAAAAGGTTTGCTCTGTTGTCTGTGCTCAAAATGCACCATTTTTAGCTTTGCCTCCAATCCAACCATCGTACGGAGGTGCTATATGCCAGGTGTCCACCCCAGAGCCGGACGCATGTCAGGGATGCCACACACGCAAAGTTTAGGAAGCACCCGAATCCTTCACAAAGGAAGTCTAAAAATATAAAAATAGCATTCAGAAGCAACAAGAAAAGAGGGGGGTGAAACCCCTCTGCTACCAGCAGGAACTGAGTGGCTTGCTCAAAAGCGATCAAGCCGCTGGCTCTGGCGTGATGTCGGAGGGGGGTGTTAGGGAAAATCCCCAGCGGAGAGGAGAACCAGAGTTCACCGGCCATTAGGCTGTTGTGCCCCCCTTTTGCCTGTCTCCTACCTCCTGTCAGAAAATGGGGTCAGGACAAGGGCCAACCCGGGGCTGTCAGAGGGAGGACTCAAGGGGTAAAATAAAGACCGGACTGGGTAACTCCTCCGCACACCGCAACGAAAAATAAAAATAATAAAGAAGGTGCGGAAAAATGGCCCCCTGGGGAGGCCGGGACACGTCCGCACTCACCGCCGGGCCTCCCCCCGTGCAGACTCGCCGGGCCGAGGGTCTGGACCCCGCAACACCCGCGGCAGGGGAAGGAAGGCAGGGCAGGGGCTGACCCTCCGCCTCGTCCCGGGCCGCTGGCAGCGCCCGCCGCCCAGCTACGTTCCTCCCCCGCTACCCGCCCCCCCCCGCCCCGCCGCGCCACCCAGCCTCCGCCCGCCGGCGACCGGCCGCGGCGCTCACGCGAGGCCGGGGATGCGCGGCCTACCTCGGCCGCCCGCCCGCCGCGCCCCGGGGAGGGAAGGAAAAAGGGAAAGAGGGAGGGAAGGAAGCAAAGGAAGGGACAGCGGCGGCGGCGCCCCGGCCCGTGTCGCCCCCGCCCCGGCGGCTCCCCGCGGGACGGCCCGGCTCGGCTCGGCCGGCCGGGCCCGGCAGGCCTTAGGCCGCGGCGGACGGAGCGGCAGGGCGGCCGCTGGCGCGGCCCGCGCTTACTCCGGTGTGGGGTGCTCCGGGTCGTAGAAGTCCCCCATGGTCGGGCGGGCTCTGTCGGGGGCAGGCGCGGCCCCTCGGGCGGGCAGGGGCCGGGCCGGGCCGGGCCTCGCCGCGGGGGAGGCCCCTCTCCGCCCCTCCGGGCCCGGCGCGGGGCTCGGCTCCGCCGCCGCCGCCTCACATCCTCCGCCGGGCCCCGCGCTGCAGCGGCCGCCGGCGGGGCCCCGCCATCCGCGCCGTGCCCTGCCCTGCCCTGCCCTGCCCTCCCCGCCGCCCGCCGACGAGTCCGCCCCGGCCGCCCGACTCCTCCTCCCCGCCGCGCCGCCGCGCCGCCCGCCGCTTCCGAGCCCGCTGCCGCCGCTCCGCTCCGCTCTCCCCCGGGCGGGGACAGGCCGGGATGTCACCGGGATGTCACCGGGATCTGGCAGAGGGATCACTGGGGGCCACCGGGATCTGCCGCGGGACTGCCGGGATCTCACCGGGATCGCCCCCCGGGATCACCGGGGCCACACTGGACACTGGGACCACACTGGGATCGGTTGTGGAATCATCGAGCTCTCCCCAGGATCACTGGGACCATATCTAAACCAGCCACGGAATCATCAGGATCTCTGCCAGGATCACTGGGACCACAGTGGGATCTCACTGGGATCACCTTCCAGATCACCAGGATCAAACAAGGGATCACCCTGTATCACCCACAGCACACCAGGATCACCCGCAGGAATCAGGGATCACCAGCACACCCAGGATCTCCTATACCCCAGGGCACCAGCACCCCGGGACCACCCACAGCCCAGGATATCAGCACCCCTGGGATCACCAGCACTGCCAGATCACTCCTGGGATGACCCGCATCCCTGGATACTGGCACCACGAGGCACCAACACCTCAGGGATTCCCAGCACCCAGGATCACTCTCAGGTCACTGGCACCCCGGCACAAGCCCAGGATCTCCCCCAGGATCACACCCAGGACAGCGCTGGGATCACCACCCCGGCACCAGGCTGCGTTTCAGAGAGAAATGCCACAAAATCGCTAAAAACTGCACTTGTCTTTCATGGGTTATTTTATTTCACCAGCTTCCCAGACCCCTGGGAGAGCTCCTGGGGTGAGGTGGTGCCGGAGCACCCCATGACACCTGCCTGCTTTCGGGATGCTCACACAGGAGCCTCAAAACTCCCTTACAGCAGCCAAAATTGAGATTTATTGGGGTTTTTTTCCCACGTTTGGGACCATGACACCCATGGGGACAGGGTGAGTGGCACCGAGCAGCACCCACATGGAAGCACGAGGAGGAAGCAAAGGACGGGTGGATGGAGGAGGCAGTCACGAGGAAGGTGTCCTAATGGCTGTGAAGCCCAGTGGCCACATTTTTGATCTTTCAGCATTATTCTGCCAGCTCCCCAAATAATTTCGAAGCTTTTGGGGCTCCACAACCTCAGTGGAAACATGTAGTAGACACGAAAATCACAGCTGACACTTTTATTCCCTGCAGGGACAAGGGGAAGCTGTGAGGAGGAGCTGGACCCCAGAGCTCCTTTGGGCCAAGCCACAGCTTGAGCAGCTCATGTATACAGAACCGCAGGGGCAGGGGGAAGGAACCTCTGGGGATCATCCAGTCCAACCCCTCACTAGAGCAGGGTCACCAGAGCAGGTTGCCCAGGATAGCATCCAGGCAGGTTTGGAATCTCTCCAGAGCAGGAGAACCCACTACCTCTCTGGGCAGCCTGGGCCAGAGTCTCACCACCCTCAGCATAAAATTTCTTCCTTCTCTCTGGTCTGAGTCTCCCTCTGTCAGTTGAACCCATCACCCCTTGTCCTGTCACAACAGCCCCTGATGAAAAGCCACTCCCCACCTTTCTCACAGCCCCTTTCAGCACTGAAAGGCCACACTAAGGTCTCCCTGGAGCCTTCTCTGCTCCAGGCTGAACACCCTCAACTCTCTCCCCTCTCCTCCCAGCAGAGGGGTTCCACCCTCCCATCATTGCTGTGGCCTCCTGTGGCCCCACTCCAACAGTTCCATGTCTCTGCTGTGCTGAGGAGCCCAGAGCTGGACCCAGCACTGCAGGGGTGTCTCCCCAGAGAGTTGAACCTCATGAGCTTCACATGGACCCACTTGTCCAGCCTGTCCAGGTCTCTCTGAGTGGATCCCATCCCTCTGGTGTGTCCCTGCATCACCCACCTTGGTGGTATCTGCAAAGTCACTGAGGGTGCCCTTGTTCCCATCACTGATGAAGATACTAAACAGCACTGGTGCCAGTACAGACCCCTGAGAGACACCACTTGTCACCGATCTCCATCTGGACATTGAGCCATTGACCTTCTGGATGCACCATGCAACCAATTCCTCATCTACCAACCAGTCCACCCACCCAATCCATCTCCCTCCAGTGTAGAGAGAAGGATGTTGGGGGTGATGTGCCAAAGGCCTTGCAGAAGCCCAGACAGAAAACGTCTGTAGCTCTGCCCTTGTCCACTGACGTGTTCACTCCATCAAAAGTGTCAAGTCACAAACCTGTGACTTGTCGCTCCATCAGGACCACGCCCAGGAGACCGTTGCCTCCATCACGGGGAAGGAGCTGGATGCAGAAGCAGCCCAGGTTGTCCACAACAAACATCTCTGTTGTGACGCTGCAGTTTCCAGAGATGCTGAGACAAAACTCAGGGGGTTGTTTTTTCCCTACTGTTTATTTTGGATCGATCTATTGTGGACACGAATATGAGGCACCTTCTGAGGTGATGCTGCTGGTGTCAAGCACTGGCAGAGCCCACATCTGCTACATGACACAGAGGAACGTCAGGGGTTTGTTCTTCCCTGCCGCTGTGATAAGCCCGGGTTTCTTTCGCATTTGCCCGAGGGCTGACATGGTCCTGGCGTAGGTGTGCTGGAAAGGAAGCCAAAAGGATCATTAACATGAGCTTGGTTTTCAGAGCAGAATTTTCACCTGTTAAAAAAAAAACCACCTTCCCAAGCGGTGCTGGAAAAAGCCGCCCCAATCAGTCCCATCACACCAGCTTTGCTTTGCTGGTGGCAGATCCCAGCAGGCTCAAGGAGGGCTACAAGAAGCCCTGGGGAATTCTCCTCCTGAGCATTGAGGAGCTGGTTTTGAGGTGTTCTCCTTAAAACGGTGGTGGTTTTTGTGCAGCCCTGTTTCTCCTAAACACGCGATTCTTTTTGGAGTCCTGCTGAGCTCAGGGCTTTGGTGGTATCTTATGGTGAGCCCTTGCCAGGGAGCAACTAGAAGTGAGAAGCACTGAGATATTTTTCTAGAAGACCAGCAAAGGACAGGGCCTTTCCATCAGCCAAAGAACATTTCCAAGAGCTCCGCTGTGCTACGGAACCAAACGAGCATCTTTCAGAAGGCCCTAGCCAGAGCGGTGTCAGTTATAGACTCTCCCAACGTGAGCGGGAGGCTGGGCCAAGTTGAAATTACCTTCTGATCACTCCTCATTTTCGCCCTGTAGAAGGAGACCGAGGCTGGGCAGGCCGGCAGCGTCATCTCCTGCATCCGCTCGAACCTCTCCTGCTCATCTTCCTCCTGCCAGTGGACAGACAGACCCCACTCTGTGTCAAAAAGACATCTGGAGACATGGAGGTCAAACAATCCCACTTGAACACTGACTTAACAACCTCTCTGAAGCCTCAGAAGTGAGAGGTCCCCCCTCTCCATGCTCACCATGTAGGTGAGCAGATTTGGGCAGGACTTGGGGCAAAATCCATACACAAACGTAAAGCCCCAACGGGAGTTGCCTCAGCTGCCTCCTCATGACCATGCTGTGCCCACAGGGTAGTCTCCCTTCCACCATGAGATAAGCTCATGGTCTGAGCTTCAGCATGGTCCCCCTGAGCCCAGCCAACTGATGTCTATGCCCACGCATTTCCAGGGTACCGTCTGGAAGGTGTGAGCGCACCAAAGAGGAACGGGGGTGGAATGAAGCACAATTTTTTAAGCTACCAGCTTGTTTTCAGGCCAGATTTGAGGACAGCTCTGACAGATTCTTTAGGTCACCTTCTGTGGCCGTTTATGAGTAGCCTGGAGAAGCTGACAGTAAGATTCTGGGAGGATAAAAGGCACATGGCCAAACTGAGCCAAGCCCAGAGTAAAAGATACACACCCTGGAGAAAGGGGTCAGAGCAGTAAAGGAGGAGCCAGCCTGGAAAAGGGGACATAGTTCTAAGCAGGAAACAAACTTCCAGAGAAAAATGAGGTGGTTGCCTCCCAGACTGATATGGGCCTCAGAGGCACTGACTGGGAAGCTGCAGGGAGCTGCCCAGTGAAAGGAACCAGAGGAGAAACCAGCACTGAGTGACGTTATCAGGACACTGGTTATCTCCTGCCTGAAGACTCTTGCCTGTATCATCAGCTGCAAAGCAGCACTAAAGGAGGTGCAGAGCCCTAACTGGGGTGATGACAAGAAACCCAGGGCTGGAAACCATGAAAGGAGTTTCGATGGGTGGATTTCTAGCCATGGATTTCCAGCAATGGATTTCCAAAGAAGACCATCCTGGACCTGTGCAGGAGGTCAGGGGTTTCCCATTGACCTCCTCAGGCTTTGTCCACAGGGGATTGGGTTGGTTGGGGTTTTTTTTTTCACTCTTTTTCTCTACAGGTCTGTGTCTGTAGCTGAAATCTTCCACGGGTTCCATTTAAAAGGGAGAGCTGGGCCTGGGAGCTGCTGCTCTCTGCCATCTGCAGAGGTTGAGCAGCAAGAACGGAGTGTTAGACCTACAAGCAAAGGGCCGAGTCTCCCTCGCAGCCACGGTGGGATCTCCCTCCTTGCTGGAGGTCACTTGGTCAGGTCAGACCGAGTGGAAGTGCGGCCACCGCAACAGCGCGAAGGGTTTAAGTCTGACATCTAACAATGAAGGACAAAACTTGGAATGACTTCACAGGATCATCGAATCCTGGAATGGTTTGGGTGGGAAGGGACCTTTCAAGCTCATCCTGCTGTGAGCAGGGACATCTGCAACTAGAGCAGGGTGCTCAGAGCCCCAAGGTCCAACCTGATCTGGAATGGGGCCAGGGATGGGGCTTCTACCAGCCCTCTGGGCAACCTGAGCCAGGGTCTCACCACCCTCAGCGTAAAAAATTTCTTCCTTCTCTCTGGTCTGAATCTGGTCTGTCCTAAAACAGCCTCTTCATGGTAAAGCTAATGTTAACACAAGATGTATCTTCAGATAGTTGCTCTCAGCGTCTCAGTGGGCAGCATTTCAATGCTGTGAGAGAAAGGGGCTGCCGTACCCTCCTCCTCCTCCCATGGGCTCCGCTGTGCCCTCCTCACCGTGCCACGGGTGGCTGTCAAGGAGAACACACTCACAACTCACCAGGCACGTGACTCTGTTTATGGGAATCATTCCAGGTCTGATGTTGCCATGGGGTTTAAGAGCTTCCCGCACGTCCTTGGGGATGAGGAAGGACTCACTGTACCAGATCTCGAACTCTGCAGAGCAAAGTGGGGAGCAATAAACAGGGTTGTAATGTCCGAAGAGATGAGGGTGGGTGGTTTCTGGCTCCCTGTCCGTGGCTCAGACGGGACCTTGGTGCTTCTAAACTCTCAGAGGGGACCTCGGGGCTCTGAGATGGGACCTCACAACTCCACGGTCTTATTAGAGAAGTTCATTAACAGGACACGGCCTGTCCTTGCTGTCTGCCAGGTGGCTGGGACACGGTGGCTGGCCCTGAGGACAGTCCCTGGGCTTGTGGGAGGTGGCTGACCACGAGATGGCACTGCTCCTGCGTTCCAGAGCCACCCCAGCTTGGTGCTGGCCACTTGGAGTGGGCAGCACATTCAGGGTCAGGTTTCAATTCCAAATGCTCATTTGGAAGCACATTTTCCATCCCATAATAACCAGTGAGAATACACAGCAGGTGGAGGCACTGTGGGCATGATGCCACACCACTGCCTTTTCAAGCTCGTTTTAGCTCTGAGATGACCTCATCGCTCTAGGATGACACTGGGTCCATGTCTGTGTGGTTAAACCAACAACAAACATCTGGAGCACCCAAAAACTGTCAAACCCAGATGCAATGTGAACCAGCGGCCAAGTTTTGATTTGGCCCTGTCCATCTCCTGGAACAAGCCACACGTTTCTGGCAGTGTGGGACACACTGATAGGTACAAGTTGTGCTCTGGCCCCATGCAGTTCCTCCGCCACCACCTCGATTAGATGGAATCAAGGTGAGCACCAGGGCCATCAACAGGAGCATCATCGTCAACTTCATTGTGGGCCATCTCGTCTAGACCGGGATTTTCCCAGGAAAGGTTGGACCAGATGATCCTTGAGGTCCCTCCGACCTGGTGTTCTGTGATTCTTTGATTCTATGAAAGGCTTTTACCCACAGCACTGCATCTAGTGGTGTGACCAAGGAGCCCTATGTCATCATCTGGGAGAGAGAATCTGCAGCAATTCAGTGTAACGTCAAAAAAAAACCCAAAACCCAATTATCAAGTCTGGAAGGTGACAAGAAAAATGACAACAGAGGATGATGGGCTTGGCTTACATAGAATCATAGAACCACAGAACCATTTGGGTTGGAAGAGACCTTCAAGCTCCTCCAGTACCAGCGTTCCCCCAGCACTGACAGGTCCCCACTGACCCCTGGCCCTCAGCACCACCTCCACACGGCTAGGAAACCCCTCCAGGCATGGGGACTCCACCACTGCCCTGGGCAGCCTGGGACAGGCCTGGAGAACCCCAACCAGGAAGAAATTCTTCTTCACAGACAACCTCAACCTCCCCTTGAACAACTGGAGGACGGTTCCTCTCATCCTGGCTCTTGTTCCTGGGAAGAAGAGACCAACCTCCCCTTTGCTCCAACCTCCTGTCAGGGAGATGTTGAGAGCCAGAAGGTCTCCCCTGAGCCTCCTTTGCTCCAGGCTCAACCCCACCACATCCCTCAGCCACTCCTCAGCGCACTTGTGCTCCACACCCTGCACCAGCTTTGTTGCCCTTCTCTGGACACGCTCCCGCACAATATCTGCCACATGTCTGTGAAGTGCTTCAGCGCTGAGTTGCTCTCAAGCACCCCAGGCAAACTGGAGGCTGTTCAGAAGCTGCCCTGGTGAGCCAGTACCTGAGATGAGTTTGTTCCGGCACTGGTCCACCAGATGCTGGCAGTACTGGATTTCTGCCCTCAGGTCCTGCAGTTCAGCATAACCAGACCTGTACTCTTCCTTCAGGTCTTTCAGCTTTATGATGAGTAAAAACTCCTTCTCGTCAATTATGGTCTGTCCTTCCTCATCAACATACTCTCCTGGAGGGTAAGAAAAGGAAATGAAGGTTTCTTGAAAGGGTGGAGAGGGACAAAGAACAGTCATTACACTTCAAACCACACGGTAGTTACCCGATTATACTGAGGTTAACCACACAACTGACATTTCCTTAGACACGCTCACTACAAACACACTGTTGGAGCTGGCATGGGGTAGAAATCACTGCTGAACTCCTGAACCCTCTCAGATGCCAATCCTCCATACTGAGACATGTGCAGATGAAGAGGAGGGACTAGGCTCCACAGAAAGACATGCACAGGTCAGGCTGCTGGAGGGTGTTCATGGCTCCCGCTGGAAAACTCCCTGAGCAGCCATGGTAGGGGCTGGTCAGCCCGTTGGGACAGCAAAGCCAGTGCTACTGCCCCACAATAAACATCTCTGGCTCTTGGTTTCCCTCCGATCACTTTATTCTTGTTGTTTCCAGCATCCACAATAAACCACCAGTGGGCAGATGTCATCATAAAGAGCAAACGCCCAAAAGAATCCCAGACTGGTGGGGGTGGAAGGGACCTCTGGGGATCATCCAGTCCAACCCCCTGCTAGAGCAGGGTCACCCAAAGCAGGTTGCCCAGGATGGTGTCCAGGTAGGTTTGGAATCTCTCCAGAGCAGGAGACTCCACAACCTCTCTGGGCAGCCTGGGCCAGGGCCCTGCCACCCTCACAGCAAAGAATTTTTCCTTATGTTCAGGTGGAACTTCCCGGGTTCCAGTTTGTGCCTGTTGCCCCTTGTCCTGGCACTGGGCACCACTGGGAAGAGTCTGGCCCATGCTCCTGCCCACCCCCATTTAGCTATTGATCACATTGATGAGATCTCTCAGGCTGCTCTTCTCCAGCTGAACAGCCCCAGGGCTACTAGCCTTTCCTTGGCACAGAGATGCTCCAGCCCTACATCATCCTCCTAGTCTCCACCAGACTTTCTCCAGTAGCTCCTTGTTTCTCTTGAACTGGTGAGCCCAGCACTGGACACAGGACTCCAGGTGTGACCTCACTGCGGCAGAGTAGAGGGGAGGAGAACCTCCCTCAACCTGCTGGCCACAGCACCCCAGGAGACTGTTGGCCTTCTTGGCCATGAGAGCACATTGGTGGCTCATGATGAACTTGTCATCCACAACAAGAAGCAATGAGTCCATGAAAAGACAGGCCCTCACTTCGACACGGATTCAAGCTGATTTGCTCATTGTTTAGCCAAAAGCAGGATCATACCCTATGAGAAAAGGCCCCTTGCAAAGCATGGTCATAAAAGTCTCTCTCTAGGAAGAGCAAACCAGTAGAGCAGCGTTCACAGGGGGTCTGACTCTCTGGCCCTTGTGCACTGGCCAGGCCTTGCTTGCTGGTGGCCATTCTCTTTCATCTCACTACCAGAACTGCTTTGAAACCAGCGGCTCCTCTCTTCTGTCAGCCTCTCACTGGCCACTGGCCACACCAGGACTTACCCTGCTGCCACCGCTCCTGCTTCTGAGCCTCCAGAGCTCTTTGGATGTCCTCCATCTCATGCTTGATGAAGTTGATCCTCTGCACTACTGTTTTGCTCCTCTGCTTCCTGGCAAGGAGGATGCTCTTGTTCTCTTTGAAGATCCGGCTGATCTCACTGCCGTGCTCCTCCTTAAAATGCTCGAATGCCACGGGCTTGGGTGGAGGGGAGCTGCAAGGGAACACAAAGAAAACACACACAGACATGGGGAGGTCGGTTTGTCCTGCCCTGCAGTGTGACACAGCTCATGGCAGTGGCCATAGCTGAGGTTTGGGGATGGTATTTCAATGGGCCCTTTGAGGATCTGGCTGTGCCAGCTGCGCCCTGGTACTGCCTCCATGCCAACCCTCACATCCGCTTCCCCCAGCGCTACTCCCAGAAGAAAGAGTTGTTTACGTAGAAACCACATTCCTCAAGATATGCCTCAGAATTGAGTCCTCCCTGGAAAGTGGACTTCAATGGTCTGAATTTTCAGTAAAATAATGAAGACTGTTCCTATTGCTTTTTCCTCGCTGCATTCCCAGCACAGACCAGTTGCCTCTTCCAACAAAACCCCACAGCTGTGTGTGTTGGCCAGATCCACACCGCTGCCGCCCAGGGCCTTTATTCACAAAGACTAAATTCAAAGTGGCGCATGTCAATCCTGACATCCTATGAAATGGCTTCGAAGTCAACATGCTGCTGCAAACACCAGCTTTTACTTCAACACAAACCACATTGGGCCAAAGGAGAGTCCCTCAGGAGAACGTCGCACTCAGGGATGAGCAGCCTGGAGCTGGGAGGAGGTTGCTAGATATCACCACATTCCTCAGTCCAGACTGATTAAAGCAAAACTCTGACCACTGCCTTCCCCCTAGTGACCTCTTAAGGGCCTTTCTGAACCGCCTCTAAGGAGGCGTGAGGCTGTTTTCTGTGCCAAACTGCTGGCCAAGTGCTGGAAACAGCAGCCATTGGGCGGGCAGCCATGGCCACAGCTTTGCCAGCCAGCTACCAAGCTACTTTAAGCACTCTGGGTTGTGTCTTAGGCAGCTGCAGCAGCTGCAGGGCTCTTAGAAGAACAATAAAACACATACAGGGGGCCCAGAGGAACATGAGAACGTGTTGAGGTGCTTCAGGAACACATTCTCCTGGGGCAGCTTCACTGCTATGCTCTCCCCGGAGGGCAGCTCACGATACCTCAAGCTTGTAGCTTGAGAGAGCTCAGTAAGAAAAGCCGTCAGGTGATGGGAAAAGCGGTGTCCAGCCTGGTTTGTGTGGGGTCCTGGCTGAGCTCCGGGGAGCGGATCACCTTTGCGCTGTTGAGCACATCCTCCTGCAAAGAGTCCTTCACCTCGGTACCCTTTACTCAATCAACTCCACCCCAAATGAAATTAAATTCCTCCCATGCTAAGTTCTTGTCATGATACGAGCAGATGACTGGCATGTTGGCCATCCCCCACTCTTCTGTCTCGGTCTGGCACCTTCTGCCATGATCTTGGGCAGCTCTTGACTCATTTTCATGTCTCTGGGCGGTTTTGTAGCTGGACGTGAGGTCCCTCTGCCCTTTTACTACTAACCAAAGGGTGAAGAGCGCTGCAATTTTCAGAAATTTCACACTTAATAGAGCAACTGGCCAGGGCAGAGCTCAAAGCAGGTGGAGAAGATGACCACCACCACACACTGGTACACAGGGTGTGCATACAACCTGTGTTGTCCTACAGTATATTTCTGCATCCAAGAAGTGCAGATCTCCAAATCCCTCCTCTTCACTCTGACGCAGGCTGTTGTACAAGGGGAACACAACGCCATCGCTCCTCTGGCAAAGGGGATACACGTCCTCCCAGGGACAGCTTACCTGGGCTGCTGGGAAGCCGTCACGGGAGCTGCTGTTGAGAGCTCTGCATCAGCATCTGCTGTATCCTGGTTCCTTGCTCCTCCTCTCACATCCAGACCCTTGGTGGAAATTATTTCCTGACTTCTCGATCGTAAAACCCCATCCGGATCTTGTGCAGAAGGAGAGCTCCCGATTCCTTCCTTCCTGCGGGGGGGTAAGAAACCAGAGTCATTAATTTCTTCACAATAGGAACCTGGAACCCAAACATGCTGCAGGTGCTTGCATTGCTGATCCAAACCCTAGCAGCCTGACGTCGCAGTGGAGCATCTACTGACAAGAAATAAGACGAGCCCTGTTCTCACACATCCTGACCTCCTGCAGCAGACTCTATAAATGGAAGGACCTTTCTCTGCTTTCTCTGCTTGCTGGTTCTCCTTCCCTCTCAAAATCTCCCTATCTGCTCCCCCCGTCCACCGGCCCTTCCTCCCTTTTCACTTAGCAAATCTCCTTCTACTCAACACTTTCCACTGCAGGTTTAATACGTCTGCTGTCTCCTGCCTGCACGTTCAACTCTCCACCTCTCTCATCACATGCTGACCCTGTCTGTGCTGGCCTGTCCACCCTCCACGTCCACCCTGCGCACGCTCCATGGTCTTGGTTCATCTGTAACTGATGCACAGAGGAACCGTCCGCAGTAAATATCCCCCATAACAGAGGTCCACCCTACCACAGGCTGTGCCTACCAGCCACACACGCTCCCCCAACTCCCTCTTGATGGTGTGGCTGGTGTGGCCATAAGGTCACCGCAAACCCTTCCAGCACCACACTGGAACGTGATCCTTGAGGAACCACGTTAAGCTGGCTTCATCTCTGCCATCCTCCATGGGCTCCCCATCACACCTTGACCAGATCCGGTCACTGCGATGACACGTTATCAGAGTGAAGGGAGAGCTGCCTGGCTGCTAAACCCACCTGGGCTGCTCATTGCTCTTCCTGGGCTTCTTCTTCCCACCATGTCTGGGCAAATAAGGAGCAGCTCTAGTTGCAAAGTCCTGTCCATCCTCTTCCTGCACCAAATGGCTGTCCACATCCACCACACCTGCCTGGAAAAAGGAAGAGATAAAACATGGACCAGGAAGCATTAGATCTGTAGCTGTCTAAGCCATGAAAGCTGCATTTCCTTCACCCAGCACTCTTCCAGCCCATTATACAACCTAATCCGCAAATCCATATGCGCTAGCGAGTATTTCGGGGAAACATGTCTATAGGAATGAAAGGAAAACTAAAACAGGGCCAAAGTGAGCCTCAAAGTCATATGGTGAATGTTCACCTAGGGGAGAATAACTTGGGTCTAGTTTCACAGAAAGAGAAGCCCTCTCAGAATGCTTCATGTCCTGAAGATATGTGAGATAACAACATTTCCTCATACTGCCTCAACTATAAAACAGAGTTAAGTGCTAAAATCCACATCTGGATTTCTGGGTTCCATATGATACATTTACTTTGCTCCAGAAATTAGAAGGATCAATAGCAGGATCTCAGCAGAGGCTGGTGATCTGACTCCACCTCCTACAGCTCATTAATGGACAGTTCACCTGCTCGTTTATATTTCCTTCATTCCCATTTAGTTAATTAATCTGTTCAGATAAGGGGCCTGATCCTCTGCTGGTGTGAATCCCGCTTGGTGAACTCGTGCGCCTCTGCTCTGCATGCGTCATGGACACACTCATCCCATTCACATTCCTGAGCTTCAAGATTTCAGCAGGGAAAAGTGGAGGACTTGAGGCAACGTGCGTTTCAGCGGATGGATCCATGTTTCTAAGCCAGCTTCTGGGCCAGACTCGAGCACCAGTCATTACCTTCTGCACAGCAGCGACAGCAGCAAAGTCGTTTTTGTCTATCAGAACATACTTGCTTCGTAGTCTGGCCTCCACTTCATGCTGCTGTTGCCTGGGGGAGAAAACAGCCCCTCACCATTGTGCCCAAGGACTATGTCCTATGTCAAACCCTGTAATACCCACCAATACCAGACTGACAAAGAAAACCATCTTTTCCCTGTGACCTTGCTCCCAGCCGTCACCATCCTCCCTCTGTTCTTCCCCATAACTGCTGTGACCTTTAGCCACTCTCCTCTTCCTTTTTCTACAGTCTCCCTTTAGACCTCTTCAATATGGAAGCTTTTGGGTGGCTGTTTTAATACTTCACATCATCTTTGAATGGTCCAGATCAAATAATCTGTTCAGTCCCATCATCTTACTTTAACCTAACAATTGGCTGGGTTGCCCTAATACCCTTCTTCTTCTTCTATGTTCTCTTCTATTTCATGATGTGGAAGATGCTTGTCCTCATATTTAGGGTTTTTTACAGCCTGTCATTCACTTTCCCTCCTTCAGCCTAAAAAACTGACTTCCATCATCCACCAGTGACATGTCCAAATGGCCACCTTCCCACCTTCCCTCACCCCACCCCACACATCACAGAGTGCCTCAATGGAAACAGCCACAGACTCTTCTTCTTATGCTCCTCCAAACTTCTTCATGACCTTCCCTTGCCATGATCAAGTCTATCTAAGGACTTCTAGATTCTGGTGTGGTGAGACCACTTCCCATCATCCCATCCTACCCAGTCTACTTTTCCTTCTGATCTGCTTGCAGACTGCCTTGAGCTGTGGAGATGCGTGCCATAACCAGGGATCCTGCACAGTTTATGCTCAGCAATGGTGTATTTCCCAGGAATACTTTTTAACCAGAGAAGTTCATCACCACAAGCCCTCACACAGGATTTACGAGCACTGGAAGAGGCAAGAGACTTCTTGTGCAAAGACCAATAGAATTTGTCCAAAATTGTGTTTTCAGTTACAAGTTATTCCCTGGACTTCATAATGATTCTTCCCCAATGTCATGGTACGTGCAATATCACAGACAGAGGCTTGGTGGAACTTCTAATCCTGACTGTGAAACGCATCACCCTTAGATATAGTCTGGGTTGGCCTCAAATCAAGGTTCTCTTACCTTACAATCAGTCTGAACTGCTGAAATACCTCCTGGACTTGCCTGACGTTCGCTACCTGAGGAAGAGATGCAGACAGTGAAGACACACATGAGCGTTTCTACGCTGGGCTCAGCTGTATCGACTCAAACAGTTCAGACTGTGAGGGCTCTTCTTTCCACACTCAAGGAGAGTGACCTCCACCCTGCACTGGAGAGCCAGGCAAAAGGGGGACATTGCTCACTCTGAGGAGGTTTTTAAAGGGAGGAATCTGTGGTAAATTCCATGGAGCACATAGCCATCAGGGTAATGAATTATTCACAGAAAATTTACAAATTACATAGATGGCATCTACTGACCTTGCGGATTACGGTGCTACTTCTCATTTCATAGAATCACAGACTGGTTTGGGTTGGAAAGGACCTCAAAAGCTCATCTAGTTCCAACCCCCCTGCAGGGAGCAGGGACATCTGCAACTAGAGCAGGTTGCTCAGAGCCCCAAGGGCCAACCTGACCTGGAATGGTGCCAGGGATGGGGCTTCTACCCTACTGAGCAACCTGGGCCAGGGTCTCACAACCCTCACAGTGAAGATTTTCTTCCTTATATCTGATTTAAATCTCTCCTTTTTCAGTTTAAACCCATCACCCCTTGTCCTGTCACTACACCCCTTGTAAAAAAGATTGTCCCCATCTTTCCTGTAGACCCCTTTAAATATACAATAAGGTCTCCCCGGAGCCTTCTCTGCTCCAGGCTGAACACCCCCAACTCTCTCCCCTCTCCTCCCAGCAGAGGGGTTCCACCCTCCCATCATTGCTGTGGCCTCCTGTGGCCCCACTCCAACAGCTCCATGTCTCTGCTGTGCTGAGGAGCCCAGAGCTGGACCAAGCACTGCAGGGGCGTCTCCCCAGTCTGGAGCAGAGGGGCAGAATCCTCTCCCTCGATCTGCTGCCCACGCTGCTGGGGATGAGCCCAGGACACGTTTGGTTTCTGAGCTGCAAGCGCCCATTGCCGGCTCATATCTCATTTTTCACTCACCAACACCACCAAGCCCTTCTCCTCGGGGCTGCCCTCCATCCCCTCATCTCCCAGCCTGGATTTGTACTGATCTCTGCTCGTCAGCTCCAAAACTGCAGAGGCATGGGCAGATAAGTAATGGGCAGCCTGCAGCTGAGCAGGAACCTATGGTCAGCTTTCCCATGCTCCAAGAGACTGGACCAAGTGATGAAACACTCTGTCTCTGTTCTCAACCCTCTCTCTCAAAGATTCTTCAGTGCCACTGAAGACACCCTTCCCTGTGTGAAACTCCTCAGTCCTTCTCTACCCTTATTCCACTCCACTCCTGCTAGTTGGAGGGAGAAAACAAGGACTTTGAGAGACGATAACGATTACGTGAAACGAGCAGGAGTGTCTCCAGTGTTTCACGTAAACTAAAGGGTTATTGAGCTGTTTGGAAAACAGACTTGCAGTCACTTCACTGCCACAGCAGTTTCTGTTCCCAACCCAACAACACTTTACAGGAGCTCTGAGTGTGCATTTAGGACTTTCATTTCCTTATATTTTGCTTTCTCCCGTTTGCCCTCACAGGGTGCACAAGACTTTTGCAGTTTCTTTTTGCCATCATTTTGCAGACCACAGGTATTTTCAAGGTGAGAAACTCTCCCCTAATGAACCTGTCTCGAAGAAACTGGATGTGTTTTGGCAACACACCTTGCAAAGATTTAGTTTGACATTGGCAGGGCAAAACTTTGACATTAATTCTCTAAAGAAGCTCCAAATAAACGAATTCAAAGGGGTTTGCAACTGAGGAAAAGCCTCCTCAAGCTTCCACTAAAGCAAAAATGGAATGAAAACAAGGATACTGTCCTTAACACACATGAAAACATAAATTACAACTCTGTAGCGCTTTAGGGGCTAGGGACAGCTTCTTCAGAAGACATTTTCATTGCTTCTGTCTTGGAGAAAACCAGGCTGGAATCAGTATTTATGTCCTACTCCACTAGAAAGCGACTTACATCAATTTCATCAATGGCTCCTTTTAGGTATTCATGGACTTGAGACTTAATCTCTGCTATCTGGCTGTCAGTCAGGGGGTCGTAACTCACCAGGGAACGATTTACCTAAGAAAAAAAAGGGTGGTCAACTGAGTTTCAATAAATTACAGAAAGCTAGTGAACACCTGACACTGCTCTATGGTACCCAGAGACACCTGATGTGTAATTTATGATGGTGACCGAGTCAGCAGGACACATGCTGAAAGCAATGACTTCCCCTTCACAGCTCAATCAAATGAGAGGAGAGCTTCAAAAGGCCAGAAAAAACATCTGTGGTGGGCCAGAGCCTGAAAAAAAAAACCTATGGAGGCTGGGGGCTGAAGCTATAACCCAGGGATGGGATCTTCAGAGCTAAACCCCAAAAGACTGTGCTGGAGGCTGAAGGCAGAATACAAACATGCTGGACACCGAGTTCACTGATCCTACTGCAAAACGAGGTGATGACAAAACATTGACTAGATGCCATCAAAGATGCCACAGTCAGTTCCTTACCAAGCTGTCATGCACGGCCAGTTCCTGCTTCAGAAGGCTGATCTCCTTCACCAAAGCCTTCACTGTGCCCTAGCAGAAAAACAAAGGCAAATGACTAAACACTATTGAAGAAAGACCTGATGAAAAGCAGCTTTAAACGGGCTGCTGGAGAGCATTCTCGTGTGAAGCAGCTTCCCCAGTGCTGCCCTGGTGAACTGGTGGCTCTGGAGAGCACTTTGGCTTTGATTAGCCTCCAGCAAGAGAGCTTCTGTGGTGTCCTGGGGGTGCTGCCTGCAGAGCCGACCCCAGAAGGGCTCGATTGAAATGGGGCCTTTTCCTGAGCTGGTACTGCAGGAGCCATCAAGTTCTGGGCTATGAGATATTATCTGGAAAGCAAAGTGTGCAGTTTCCACTCTGACCTTCCCTGAGTTCTGACATTATAATAGAGGGGGGTTTCCATGGTGTTTCCACCTAAACATAAGGAAAAAATTCTTTGCTGTGAGGGTGACAGAGCCCTGGCCCGGGCTGCTCAGAGAGGTTGTGGAGTCTCCTGCTCTGGAGAGATTCCAAACCCACCTGGACGCCATCCTGGGCAACCTGCTTTGGGTGACCCTGCTCTAGCAGGGGGTTGGACTGGATGATCCCCAGAGGTCCCTTCCACTCCCACCACTCTGGGGTTCTGGGATTCTGTGATTATTTGCTTGAATTTCTCCATAACGTGGAATATCTTCAAACATTCACTGTTTAAAATGTGCTTCCAGAAAGGTGTGGGTACACTAATCTCCTTGGGATTCACTGAGAATTGGACTCCAAGCTGTTTTTTAAGTGACCTGTTGAGCATCACAGCACAACAGCTTCCTTAAACACTGCTCTTACAGCTGCTCCTTCCCACTCCACACATCTCAAGCAAGGCCTGTTGAGACAGGACAAGGGGTGATGGTTTAAACTAAAAGAGGGAGACTCAGAGCTGAGAGAAGGAAGAAATTTTTGATGCTGAGGGTGGTGAGACCCTGGCCCAAGTTGCCCAGAGAGGTGGGAGAAGCCCCATCCCTGGCACCATTCCAGGTCAGGTTGGCCCTTGGGGCTCTGAGCAACCTGCTCTAGTTGCAGATGCCCCTGCCTATGGCAGGGGGTTGGAGTGATGAGCTTTGAAGGTCCCTCCCAACCCATACTATGATTCTACAAAAATGAAGGGACTGAAGAGGAATCGACAGTTTGCTGCACGGCTTCTTCTGGAGGAAGAAACAGCTGTTTCTCTGTTTGCCAGAGAGATCAGACCGTGAAAACCTTCTGTTCCCCGCAGTGACGGGGATAATGCTGCGGGCAGGACCAGAGGTGATTTCCCCACGTACCAGGGGAGCAGCCCACAACATTATATCTCTGATAAGAGGTGAATCTTATCAGAAAAATCAAGGACTTATGTTCATGCAGATGAAAGAATTAGCATGTGTCAGGGAAGGCATGACCATCTGCACGACTGTTCCCAGCAGCATGTTTGAGGTAAGTGGGATTAAACACCAATGAAAACAGCTTAATATGAATCCATTTTATCGTAGACCAAAATTCAGCAAGTGTCAGCTTGGTAATTCATTAAACTACCCAATTTCCCTCTGGTTTTTAAGGTCATTATCCTAAATATTAATGAACCTGAGAAAACACGCCTCTCCCACCCCTTCTTTACCTACCTCCTGGGTGTACGACTCATTGAGGATTGGCTCCGTCGTGATCCCTTTCATTCTGGTAGCAAAACGAAGAGAAGACAACTGAAAAACATGGGGTTTAAGTAACTGAAAGAGACACTGGCAAGGATATTTTTTCATCATCAGTTACTAATCATATTAGATCCCAGAAACAAATAGCTCTTTAACTGCAGGGAGCAGCAGAGGCTTTCTCATGCTGGGGTTGTATCTTCCAGCGCTCACTGGTCTCTGTGTGATTAGGCAGATTCATATGATACCTTTGTCTTTTCTGGTCTGCACAGGGAAAGCTCTTTGCATGCCCAGAGCTCCCATTTGTGATCCAAACAACATGTCCTGAAATCTCCCAATCACTTCTCAATGGCCTCCAAGCTCAGTTCCTGCAGTTGTGGGATCCTGAGAGCGAGCTCCTGCAGCCTGAAAATCCTCTTCTGAATGCAAAGTTCAGCAGCAAGATCACTAGATGCTATCAGAACAGGTGGAGATGACAAAAAACAGCCCTGCCTTGAAGAGAACCTGACAGGAGGTTGGAGCGAGGTGGGGGTCGGTCTCTTCTCCCCAGGAACAAGCACCAGGATGAGAGGAACTGGCCTCCAGTTGTTCGAGGGGAGGTTGTCCCTGAGGAAGAATTTCTTTCCGGTTGGGGTTGTCCAGGCCTGTCGCAGGCTGCCCAGGGCAGTGGTGGAGTCCCCATGCCTGGAGGGGTTTCCCAGCCGTGTGGAGGTGGTGCTGAGGGCCAGGGGTTAGTGGGGACCTGGCAGTGCTGGGGGAACACTGGGACTGGAGGAGCTGAAAGGGCTTTTCCAACCCAAAGGGTTCCATGATTCCATGGTTCTATAACAAGTGTCTGCGTTTACATTTTTTTGCTCCATAAAACCTTCTTGGCCAAGAGCAAAGCGATTCCCTTCTCCGTGTCACAGAGGTGGTTAAGTCGATCCAGTTCACCCAGACTTTACCCAATTTCATTATTCCACAGGTTAAAAACTCTCCTGTCCGGAGGTCACTTCCCAGCCCCCAGCCCCATACCGATGTGAACTGCTGCAATTCCATCGACCTCATTACTGTTTGCAGCACAGACAGGGCACAGCAATCTGTTTTCTGAGCCTCTGAGATAAGCTGAGCCGAGTTTCTGATGCATTAGGCAGGATGTTTCTCTGGAACTCCTGCCACACCCCTTCAGAGACTCCTCTCTTAAACTGAGATGGGGCCAATTGCCACAGGAGCAGGAACAAGGCTTTAATTCTGCAGAAATCAGTTCAACTTACAGTCTCTTCCATGTGCGCAGCTTCCCCACAGATATTTGCCACCAGGACAGTGTTGCAGTTTCCCCCTGGGAAAAAAGAAAAAAATTAAGAAAAAAGAAAGAATATAATGTGGGGTTTTTGGTTGTTGCCTTTGCTGGAATGAAAAATAGAGAAGAAGAAGCCACAGAGAACCCAGCCAAGTTTGTAACTGTCCCTCTAAAGCTCCTCTGTTTACAGAAACACAGTGGCACAGAATGACTGAAGAATAAAGGTAAAATGTGCTTCTCGTGTGACGATGATGCAGAAAGATGGAAAGAGAAACTGTGAAAGCCTGAAATAGGGAAAAAATGAAGAAAGGATTTGAAAAGCCCTTGGCCTAAATCTAACAGCAGGAACCTGGCAGGACACAGTCACTACCTTTCCTAAAACACTCGTGCTCAGAATGGCTCCAACCTCACTCTCTGAGGACTCGGTTACTCCACACAAATGCCATTAGACAGCCTGTTTTCAGCTGCTCTCACCTCCCCTGTCTCAGTTCCAAGGGCATCAGCCTTTCCTGGGGACTAACAACGCAGCTTTGGGTCTATCCTCTGTACCCTGATGCTAAAGCATCTAAAAAGGCTCATAACATGCTGGGGGGGTGATTTTAAAGTATTCAGACTAAGTGTTTGTGTGCATCCAACGAAGCTGCTGCAGGGTCTGGAGCACAAGTGCGCTGAGGAGCAGCTGAGGGACCTGGGAGGGTTGAGCCTGGAGAAAAGGAGGCTCAGGGGAGACCTTCTGGCTCTTGACAACTCCCTGACAGGAGGTTGGAGCAAGGTGGGGGGTCGGTCTCTTCTCCCCAGGAACAAGAGCCAGGACAAGAGGAACCAGCCTCTAGTTGTTCGAGGGGAGGTTGAGGTTGTCCCTGAGGAAGAATTTCTACCTGGTTGGGGTTGTCCAGGCCTGTCCCAGGCTGCCCAGGGCAGTGGTGGAGTCCCCATGCCTGGAGGGGTTTCCCAGCCATGTGGAGGTGGTGCTGAGGGCCAGGGGTTAGTGAGGACCTGGTAGTGCTGGGGGAACGCTGGTACTGGAGGAGCTGAAAGGGCTGTTCCAACCCAAACGATTCTGTGATTCTGTGATGTCTCTAAGGTTTTGTGAACTTCTACTGGCTCGAGTAGTGAGGGCTTTGTGCCACCTCCTGCGCCTGCTGTTTTATGTGATGAGGAAACCAGACACCCACTGAATAATGATGAATTCCCTGTGTTTATAGGTGCTGGCCTCAGGACTTGATATGCTCAGCAAAGCTGTTTTCTAGGAACTATTTAGGGCTGCCTAACCCGCGGCTCTTACCCAGCGAGTCCTTGAGCACGTGCGTGAGCTTGCTCTGCCGGAAGGGGACGTGGTCCCTCCTTGGATCAGCCAAGGCAATGACAATTTGCTCCAGGAACGACAGAGACTTGTTGATGTAGGTGGCTTCTTTCAGAACGTGCCCTTCAGACTGCAACAGAGGTTCAAAGGCAAAGCCTAGTCCTTATGGCAGGTACAACTCTGCCTGGCTGTGAGGGGTGGGAGCTGGCTCAGACCCATTAAATTCCTCATCTAGAGCTTTTTCTAAGCGCTTACAACAACACACAGCAGCTGCAGACAGCTGAGCACCCTCTGACTTGTTCATGTGACTCACAATTTGTCACGGTTTCTCCTATTTTTCATGGGTTGTGGGGAAATCCCATCCTTCCACCCCCACCGTGGTGGTTACTGGACTCTCCACTGAGATATTTCTGCCATTACTTACCCCAGTCTTGCTCAGCCTCTCTGAGCCTGCCAGGTCTACCAAGTTGATTTTAGAGCTAATGCACTTGACATCTGAGAAAAGTCTGGAACGAGACTGAAGGAGAAAAGAATATAAACTGTATTTAACTGTAACACAGTAAAAACTGGCCACATAAAGATCCTCAGCTGTTTGAGTCCCTTAAAAAGCTGCTGGAGCTCTTACCTCAATATAAATAGTGAAGATGCAGTGGGACCGGGATGAGCTCTTATTCAGCGTGTGTTCTGCTATCACTCTGTTGGTCTCGCCCTGCAAATGAAGTTAAAAGTCAGGGGAGTGTTTTTAAACTTCTGTGTTGGTAGAGTAAAGGAAAATTAGAAATCCACACAGTTAAACCACCAGTGGTTCCACCCTCACACGCCTGCAACACCTATCAGCAGGTTGAAAGAGAAAGTGGGAGGTACTGGAAATCCCAGGGGCTGGCACAGAACACCACAGCTCTGTTACTAAAAAGGCAAGAGGAAGATTTAAGGACACCAGATGGCTCCTGTGTGCTTCCTGCATACAGACCAGTTCTTTATTCATGTTTTCCATGATCTAAAGCACCCACAAGTAAAATGCAGGTGCAGACACAAGTAAGCAAACCCCCTTCACAAAGTCAATCTGCTGTGAGAGCGTCCCTGCTGTAAAATGTGACTGATGGTACCTGTGCCGGGACCACCCCAAACCATCTGCCACAGATCACAGAATCACAGGGTTGGAAAAGCCCTTTCAGCTCCTCCAGTACCAGCGTTCCCCCAGCACCGCCAGGTCCCCACTAACCCCTGGCCCTCAGCACCACCTCCACATGGCTGGGAAACCCCTCCAGGCAGGGGGACTCCACCACTGCCCTGCGCAGCCTGGGACAGGCCTGGACAACCCCAACGCAGAAGAAATTCTTCCTCAGGGACAACCTCAGCCTCCCTTGGTGCAACCTGAGGCCGTTCCCTCTCGTTCCTCTGGACATGCTCCAGACCCTCAAGGTCCTTCTTGCAATGAGGGGACAAAACTGGACCCAGGATTCGAGGGGCGGCCTCCCCAGTGCCCCCAGTACAGGGGGGCCATCCCTGCCCTGGTCCTGCTGGACACACCAGTGCTGGTACAAGCCAGGATGCTGTTGGCCTTCTTGGCCACCTGGGCACACTGCTGGCTCCTCTTCAGCCAGTTTACCATGCCACTGGTAAGACCCTTTTCTTGGAGCAGTGGCATAGCTGGGAGAGGCAGAGGTGTTTGTCAGTGGGTGCTGGTCAGCTGGTGGGTCTGAGAGGATCTCAGATATCATCCACTTTGTCCTACATCACTCACTGACACCCTTATGTGATGACCAGGGTAATGAAAACGAGTGTTTTGGGCTGTCTGGGAGCTCAGTCTGCTGCAAGGGCTGTGATTTCAAACAAGCCTTTTGAAATTAAAGCAGATTCTGCAGCTGCTTTCACTGTTCTGGTGCTGCCTGGAACCTCCAATGGTGCTACGGCCTGTGGTCTCCCCTCAACATCTTTCTTCCATCACTTGACTTGCTCTGGCGCACACTAAAACCAGGGTTTCTGCATGGAGACCTCCCAGAATCTCTGTGCCAGGGACATTTTCCTTGAAAGAACAAGCTACAGTTACCAGTTCTTCTACCCACAACAAAGAGAACAAGGAGGGTTGAACCTCTCTCCAGATGTCCTGGCCACCCACCTCCTGCTTTACGGCCTCCTCCCTCAGCCAAGCCTATAAATATATCAGATGAAGTGTAATATTTGTATTGTCTTGCCTCAAAAAGAAGATTTAGAGCATCTTCCTCGTGGCCAACGGTATGTACAGACAAGCCCTTCACATAAACACCCTGTGGACAATCCACCACAGCCATCAGCCCGTCGCTGCTCCCATCCCTTGGAGCGGTGGACAGAAGATCAACCAAGGTCTCGTTGTAAATCTCCAGGTAGGATATTCGGATGGTGACACATGGATCAACGGAACAGGCAGTCGCTTGGAAGACCTACACAAAGACAAAGAGTTTGTCAGCAGCGGCGCCAGTTTGCAAACACAATTAGTCATTAATTACAGCTTTCCAGAGAAGCTGTTTAGAACTTTCAGAGCAGCTACATCAGCCCCACGCCACGCGTGTCCATTGTGAGAGCAGAGTGCCTGACAGTATCGCTGCCCAAAGAGAGGCCGACCTGCCCCCTCAGAGCGGGAGGAAACATCCCAGTTCAGTGCAGAGGTGGACAGGGAGGCGTCTACGCAGCAGCAGGACTGGCAAATCAACAGGCCAACATCATCCCAGAGCTGCAAACGGTCACCGTTACTGGTGCATAAGGTCATAGTGTGGTAAAAGGAAGGTACAAAGTATGTTTTACAGGCTCCTTTGTTTAATGATCATCATTCAGATAAAATGAAGAAAACAAAAACGGCTGGTGGAGATAAACATATTCACCATGTTAAAACACTTCTAGGAGTATCAGCAAGAGCTGATAACAGAATCACAGAACCGTTTGTGTTGGAAAAGCCCTTTCAGCTCCTCCAGTCCCAGTGTTCCCCCAGCACTGCCAGGTCCCCACTAACCCCTGGCCCTCAGCACCACCTCCACATAGCTGGGAAACCCTTCCAGGCGTGGGGATTCCACCACTGCCCTGGGCAGCCTGGGACAGGCCTGGACAACCCCAACCAGGTAGAAATTCTTCCTCAGGGACAACCTCAACCTCCCCTGGAACAACTTGAGGCAATTTCAGCTTGATATAAGAGTTCTCTTTGTTATTTCATGCAGCCTCTTCTCCAGCTCAGACCCTCGGTACCTGCTGTATAGCCCGGGGTATGAGCCCTCGGTGCTGGTACTCGGCAGTTACTCCCGTCATGGTGTAAGTTTTACCAGCCCCTGTTTGCCCGTAGCACATAATTGTGCCTGGAAAAGATTCAAAAGCAAAAGATGAATCTCAGGAGGGAATCTCTGCAGTACTCACATGCAGCATCAAAAGGATCTTGCCCCTCAGATCCAACCTCCACTTATCATCAATATAATAAAAATAGCAAGAAATTACCATTATAACCAGTTAAAGCTTGGGACACCAGTTCCTTGGCCACAGTCTCGTAAGCCAGCTGCTGGGAGGTGTGGTGCAGGACACCATCCAGGCGGAAGGACCAGTCAGTCTGTCTGTTATTCACAACTCCCTTCTTGGTGTCTTTTTTGATGGATATATCAATGATCTGAAACCCAAAAAGAGAAGATCAAAGAGATGAAGGTAATGCCCACAGCTGCAAAGAGTTTCAGCAGTTATGGGCTGAAAAAAAAATACCTGAGGGTGAGTAGGAAACTGAGCACAAATAGAGGCAGTATTTTACTGACCTGGGTGGTGTTTTCTAGTAACAGATACTCTGAAAAAGGGAAACATGGCCAATCTCATCACCCAGTGATGGGTCTGTCCAGGGTGATCAGTAATTAAGCAAGAGATGGTGAAGGAAGGAACTTGCATAAGGGGGATAGAATCATTGAATCACAGACTGGTTTGGGTTGAAGGGACCTTCAAAGCTCATCCAGTCCAACCCACCCTGCCATAGGCAGGGACATCTGCAACTAGAGCAGGTTGCTCAGAGTCCCAAGGGCCAACCTGACCTGCAATGGTGCCAGCGATGGGCCTTCTCCCACCTCTCTGGGCAACCTGGGCCAGGGTCTCACCACCCTCAGTGTCAAACATCTCTTCCTTCTCTCTGGTCCGAATCTCCCTCTGTCAGTTGAACCCATCACTCCTTGTCCTGTCACAACAGCCGCTGCTGAAAAGCCCCTCCCCAACCTTTCTTACAGTCCCTTTCAGCACTGGGAGGCCACAGTAAGTCTCCCCAGGTAGAAACGCACAGTACCACAGGAAGACCTTAGGCTGGGGTCATGGTTGCCACTGGAGTTCCTTGAGGACCAGTCAGTCCCTGTCCTTTCAAGGATTTTCTCTAGTGTGTTACACAGTCGCTGATACACACACACACCCCCCACACCCCACCCCAACCCACCCCGAGCCACTCTCAGCATCAAGAACAGCCCCAGGAAACACATTTCTGTGGGCAAACCTCAAACCCAGCTCCCAACCTTTCACGCTCGCCGGCTCTACCTTGTTGTCTGGCCCAAACTTGATCATATCTTGAGCGAAATCAGCTGTTGGCTTGACTCGCACAAATGCACGGACTCTCCTTTTTACCACATCCATCCTAAAGAGGGGCAAACCAGGAAAAATCAGTGATGTTGTGTTCCCTGAAATGAAATGTCATGTTATCGGTCATGAAAAGGCGAGCTGCAGAGTAGCCAAGTTTAAAAAGAAAGAGCTGACTTACGTTGAGCTGCAGTTTCTACCCTTTATTAACAGCAACTGCGGGCAAAGAGTTGCTGGAAATTCTTTCCAGCATCGTTCTGCTCAAAAACCGAGCATGTGAAAAGAGAATTGTGACCAATCACGATCTCTCAAAGATCAGGGTTTGCTTTTCTCCCTCTTACCTTAGCAAAGCAAAATAACTGCAGGACAATGAGACAGATTTTCTTGTGTCTGGTGCTTTGCCTGTTTGGTTTGTAGTGTCAGTTCATCGCAAATTCAGTCACTACCCAGCAAGGGCAGAGGATCTGCGGACTAAAACCCACCGGAGCAGCGTGCAGGGGAACACCCAGGGGCTAAATCCTACCTAAGAAACATGCACTGAGTATTTCAAACCCCAGGAACGTGCAGATCCTTTGTTTTCTCTCACCTGTGCTCAATAGTTGGGGAAGATCTAGCACCAGCTTCTAGTTTCAGACAAAAATCTTTGGTATTTCTGGTGATGAAGTATTTTTATTCACCTTACCTGTGGCAACTGCTCTAAAAAGAAACATAGGCATGTGACCTGAACCAAAACTGCTCAGTTTAAACATGAGCTGAGCGTTTCCCGACTACCTGGTGAAGGCACCTCGACCTTCTCCTAGACAGCGACACCAATATAGAACCCAAAGCAGTGCTGGGTTGTCGTGACCATAATCTCTGCAGTGTCAGGGACAGTCTTCAAATAAAAGAGCTGTGGAAAAACAGGGAGATAAAGAACTGCCCATAACGTAATTCGAGCAAACTCACAACTTAGGGCGTTGGTTTGGAAGCTCTTTATGCTAAGGGGCCAAACCCCTGTCTCTTGGTCCCTCCTCACGCAGCAGCTGGAGCCAGCAGGACTTGCCCATTCAGTTCTAATGGACTGGTTATGCTGGGAATTAATGGAAACCCAGTTCCCTCTGCAGTGGGGATGGATGCCAACACGCCTACACAAAGATTAGTGCCAAGGGGAAATTTTAGATGGGGATTTTGGGGCTAATTGGCACAGAAACGTGTGCCCAGAGCAGTGAAGTGAGGTTTTGTGAGGGATCTGAGCTTATCTGCCACACACAGACAAAAGCTTGAGCCAAATTGTAGAGTCATGGCCTGGTTTGGGTGGAAGGGACCTCCAAAGCTCATCCAGCCCAACCCCCTGCAGTAAGCAGGGACATCTACAACTACAGCAGGTTGCTCAGAGCCCCAAGGGCCAACCTGACCTGGAATGGTGCCAGAGATGGGGCTTCTCCCACCTCTCTGGGCAACCTGGGCCAGGGTCTCACCACCCTCCGCGTATGATTTCTTCCTTCTCTCTGGTGTCAATCTCCCTCTTTCAGTTTAAACCCCGTCACCCCTTGTCCTAAATGAGAGTGGCAAACTGGGGAGGCAAAGCTGCTTTGGGCAAGGGGGGGCGGTGATCGTGAGGCAGTCCCTAGAATTCAAACTCCAGCAATGCTTTGAGAGGTGGACACCCAAAGTCCAGTTCTGCCCCAGCATACACAGGGCCACCTCAGCTCCCAGGAGAACAGGGGAGAGAACAGCCCCAAATTAACTTCTGCCTTCCTAAACCAAGCAAAGTGGGGGATGTGAGGCAGCCTGTGACACAGGGGTGAAGGAGAGTGATCTGAGAGGGGACTGGAATAGAGGGGGGCTGCAGCGACAGGGAAAGGATCATCCATGCCTTAGCAAACCTTGGCGGGGTGGAGATGGTGGGGAGACAAGGGCTGAGGAGGAAAACAATGTCTTGAGGAGGTGAGGCTGGGAGAGGGTGAGAGGGAGAGCAAGGCCCATGGTGACATCGCCTGAGGTGGGGGGAACAAAGCCTGGGAGGGGCGTGAAGCCTGGAGCGGAAGGATGAGGCCTGGATGAGGGGGACGAGGCCTTAAGGAGGGGCTTTAAGGATGGAGACGAGGCCATGAGGAAAGAGACGAGGCCTTGAGGGGGTGGACGAGGCCTGGAGAGGGAGGGACAAGGCCTTGAGGCTAGGGGACGAGGCCTGGGGGGCGATGCGGCCTGTGGGGACCACACTGCCGGGAGAGGCGGGTGCCGACAAGGCAAGGGGGACGGCCTCAGGGGGGCAGCCCCGGCCCCCACGTACCTGCGCCCCCTCCTCAGCAGGGCCGGGGCGAGGGGAAGCGGCGGCGGCGACGGACGCCGTTGCTATGGCACCTGCCTCTTCCGGTACCACCCGGAAGTGGAGGGAGGCGGAAGTGGGCGGGGGCGGGTGGAGGCCGTGCTACGGCGGCCGGGCAGGGACAGGTTGCGGGGGAGGCGAAGTGAGGCGGGAGCGGTCGGGAAGATGCTGGAGGCGGCAGCGGCGGCCGCGGCCGAGGCGGAGCTGGACCCTGAAGATTTGGTGCATTTCTCGGTGGGCGATTTGCCCAGCCGCGGTTACGGGGTGATGGGCGAGATCCGGCGGCAGGGCAAGCTCTGCGACGTGACCCTCAAGGTACGGCCCGGCCCGGCCCGGCGGGGCTGAGGGACCCCCGGGCCCTTTGCCGGGGAGAAGGAGGCAGCTGGGGTGCGCTTGGGTGCTTTGGGGGGGGTCGGGGGAGATGAGAGCCCCTTTGGTGGGGGATAAGGGGAGAGCTGAGGGTCCCCCCAGCCCCTTTGGTGGGGAGAAGGGTGGAGCTGAGGGCCTCTTGGTGGGGAGAAGGGGGAGGCGAGGGCCCCCCCCAGCCCCTTTGGTGGGGAGTGGGAGGTGAGAGGAGAGCTGAGAGGACCACCAGCCCCTTTGGTGGGGAGGAGGGGGGAGCTGAATGTACCCCCTTCCCTTGGCTTTTGGCAGTGCAGAAGGACTGTGCTGAGACCCCCCCTCCCCACCCTCCTTGGTGCGGTATCAGGTGGTGCTGGGCCTCCCCAGGCCTGGATCTGCGGGCTCTGTGAAGGCCCCTTGGGGTGAGAGAGGTCCTAATCTCCTCCAGCCTAGGGTGGGTGCTGGGACGTGCTGCTGACACCCCATCCCCAATGCTGCGCCTCACCCTGGGCATGGGGCGGGAGATGGAGCCTCCATATCCCTTGGAGCCATCGTGGTTTTTCCAGCAGCGGAGCAGAGTGATTCAAGAAAATGTCTCGTCTGGGGAGGAAATGGGGCACCCCAGACCACCCCTGCCATGTTTGGGTGGTGATCCCAGTGCTGGTTTGGGAGATCACGCTGTGGAGGTGGGGTCAGCACAGGTTTATGCCCCAACCTGTGAGAGAAGAGCCCTTTTTACCTAGGAAACCTTTATTTTTTAAGACCATTCACTTTCTTACTCCAAAGACATAATCCATAGCCTTGGTGGGTCCTCGCGATGGTATTCAGGGGTGGCTGTGAGGCCCTGGAGACGCCAGAGCCCTTCAGACCAGGAGGAGTTTGTCAGGGGTGGGTGCGACGTGCAGCACCTCGCTTGAGTCATTCCCAAATTAACTCTGCTATTTAATTAAACCTGAAGGTGTTTCCCAGCCTACTCACGCTGAAACCTCTCGCCTACCTCCCACTGGAGAAGGAGCCAGTGAGGGTGGAGAGCACAGGGTGCGGGGCTGCTTCATCCATCTATCAGCTGATGGAAAGAGGCAGCTGAAACCCTTGTTGGGAAGAGCCCAGCCCTGTGCTGCTGCTCCTTGGCAGAGGTTGAGCCTTTCCAGATGTATTTGTGTGGGAGTTCTGCGACAAAACCAGTTTGTGGTGGAAAGTGCCGTTTTATTCAATTTAAAGTGTGGTGTTGAGGTGGCTTCATGGTGCCGATTTGTTCCAGGAACTGTTGCCCTCTGGGGAGGCTGCAGAGCCTTTTCATCCCCACATAGGTTTCAAATCCATGAAGAGACGTGTCTCCATCCTCACAATGAGCCTTAACTTCCTCCGCTGCCCAGTTAAATCCTTATTACACAGCAGAAAGACCCCAGCAGCGACTGGTGTGTTTGGCTGAGGCTGACAGCATGTTTCCTTAGGATCTATAATGCAAGAAAAAAAAATCTGCCAGAAGCTGGGCCAGGGGTTGGATTCCTCCTGCTGCCACCAGCGTTCAGGCTCGCGGCTGAGATGGGAGCGAGCGCTTCAGGGTCTTAGTGGCCTCTTCACCTGTATCAGCTTTGGGTTTGATGGCTGTAAAGGATTCTTCCAGCCCAGAGAAGTGTTTGCTGGGCTGGGATGTGTTCTCCTCCCTCAGCAACCACCTGTGCTGCTGTTCCTGCCACTCTGTGGGAGCCGCACACTGCCTCAGCAGCAGGTTTGGATGCAATTCGAAGCGAGAAGTGCTGATTTTCCCCTCTACCTTCAGCTCCACTCAGCTCAGGGAAATCTGTCGCTGCTTCTTGGGATTGAAAACCAAGTTTCACGGGGCAGCGAGTGAACTCCGCGTCTTTCCAGTGGCTCAGGATGTGCCTCAGCTCCTTCCCCGCACGGCTGTGGGTGTGAAAAGTCCCTTTTTATCCCTGTCTCTTAACAGCTGCAGCTCGGAGTTCCCTGTGGAGATGTTCCATCTGGCCTTTCAGTCTTCTCTGAAGTGTTTACTTAAAAGAATAATTTGAGGCTGGTTTGGTAGAAACACCAGTGACTAAACTGGAGGGAGGAGGGAGGCAAGAGGCGCAGCTTGTTCTGTGGTCAGTTCGTTTTCCTTTGGTGGGAGGAGGATTTTTTCCTTGCTAAAGCCAAACTTCTGCTGCTCCTTCATTTCCCACCATCACAGAATCGTTTAGGTTGGAAAAGACCTTTAAGACTGAGTCCACAAAACCAGCAAAGCCAAACTGGGGCCAAACTGGGGTTTCCAGCAATGGACTGAAGTTTGAATCATCCGAATTTCTCAGGCTTGAACTGGGCTTTGAGCGGCCAAGTCTGGGGATAGGTCCAACCCACACGTTATTTATTGGTAGAAATTAATTAGCTTCTTCCTAAGCTCCCAGGATGAGGAAAGCTCCACATTAAAGCTTTGGCCTCTCCCTGCTTTGCTTTCCTGGACACAACAGCACAGCAGAACCTTTCCACCTTATTTTACGCCGGATTTTCAGTCTGTTTTTTCTGTGCTCTCAGAGCATTTTCAAGCTTGCTCATAAACACCACCAAAGCACGAAGAATTTTAGTCCACTGGTGAGTTTGGGGGTGTCTGGAGATCCTGATCTCCTTCTTATCTGCCCAGGAGCCGTGACTCGGTGTTCGTGTCCTTCCTGAGCATTGTTTTTGGACCATAAATATCCTGGCGAGGTGAAGGCTGCTCAGGCAGCTTTGTTTTCTGCAGCTCCGCTTTCGGCCAAGGTCCAAGCACTCTCTGGGGACGCAGCAGCTTGCTGGAAGCCTGTGGCCTTCCCCACTCCATGGAACAGGGAAGCAACCCCCGTCCTGTTTCTTCAGCGATGGATTTGGGGACTTTCCAGCTGCTGTGAGTGGTGCCAGAGGACAATTGGCACCTCCAGCACTCAGTCTCGGCTAAACCACTGTCAGGGGAGAGCAGGTTTGTGCCTTTGAATCTTGGGAGCAGAGTTAATGTGAGCTCTGATTATTGCGGCCGCTGCTCGTCTGGTTCTGAGTTGCTCGAGTGCCATATTTCCACAGCTGACTTCCAGAATAATTAGAGAAGTCTCTGAACTTGCCAGACTCATGGTATTTTTTTAAAACACTTCCAAGCCCTGGAGAGGTTCTGTTTTCTGTTTGATGTACAATCCACAGTGGGCTGACAGAGGATGGTCCTCTTGGCTTTTTGTCTCCTTCTAACCCCAGTTTTTCCAAAGCAGACTGTTAACTCAACCCTCTGAAGCCGAGCAGATGCGCCCAGGAGAGCTGCTGCTGCCATGCAGAGGTGGAGGAGCTTCCCTTTGTCCTGCTGTGGAATTCCAGACAGCTCAGGCTGTGGACTTTCAGCAGGGTCCTCAACAAACCCTGCGCGTGGCTGATCTGCAGATGCTATGAGATCTTTATGGAGAATGAGCTTGGTGGGAGAGGGAATGCCTTTATATCACAGAACCCTTTGGGTTGGAAAAGCCATTTCAGCTCCTCCAGTCCCAGCATTACCCCAGCACTGACAGGTCCCCACTAACCCCTGGCCCACAGCACCACCTCCACATGGCTGGGAAACCCCTCCAGGCAGGGGGACTCCACCACTGCCCCCTGCGCAGCCTGCGACAGGCCTGGACAACTCCAACCAGGAAGAAATTCTTCTTCAGGGACAACCTCAACCTCCCCTGCAACAACTGGAGGACGGTTCCTCTTGTCCTGGCGCTGGTTCCTGGGGAGAAGAGACTGACCTCCACCTCACTCCAACCTCCTGTCAGGGAGTTGTCGAGAGCCAGAAGGTCTCCCCTGAGCCTCCTTTGCTCCAGGCTCAACACCACCACATCCCTCAGCCGCTCCTCAGCGCACTTGTGCTCCACACCCTGCACCAGCTTTGTTGCCCTTCTCTGGACACACTCCAGACCCTCAAGGTCCTTCTTGCAATGAGGGGACAAAACTGGACCCAGGATTCGAGGGGCGGCCTCCCCAGTGCCCCCAGTACAGGGGGACCATCCCTGCCCTGGTCCTGCTGGACACACCAGTGCTGGTACAAGCCAGGATGCCGTTGGCCTTCTTGGCCACCTGGGCACACTGCTGGCTCCTCTTCAGCCGCTGTCACCAACACCCCCAGGGCATTTTCCCCGGCCAGTTTCCAGCCGCTCTTTCCCCAGCCTGGACCGTTGCCAGAGGTTGGTGTGACCCCAGGGCAGGACCTGGCACTTGCCCTGGTTGCCCCTCAGCCCGTTGGCCTCGGCCCAGCCTGGCCAGGTGAGGAGGAGCTGGTAGATTTACAAACCAGATCATCTGTTATTGGAACTTTAGGTTAAGGATCCTATTTACATCCTGTCATACAGCAGCAACAAGCCACTTTGGACTCCTTTTTTTCACCTAAGCTCTCAGCTCACATCAGCGCTGTCCTTCTCCTGGCAAAGACGAGTAGTTTGAGCGCTTTAGGAAGACGCTAAAGCTGAAGAATCAGCAGAAACCGCATGTTTCTGCACTAAGCTTTTTACTCTGAGTCTAGACTGAGAGTGTTTGACTTAGCAGCATCAATCTCTGGGGTTTGCACATGCCAGGTTTGATGGAAACGCTTCTGTGTCTCATCCAGCAGCTGTTTGGGTGGGCAGGGAGGAGGGTGTTTATCTGAATTGGTGAATTTTGGTACAAAAATCTCTTAAGCTTTGCTGTTCCCATATCTAATCTTTGCTTAATGTCTGCTGTGGCCTCTCTGCCAATGTCATGTCAGGAAAGACATGTTTCTTTTTGAGATCTTTGCAGCAGAGACCTCGAGAGGCTTCTCAGCTCTGCAGTGAAATGATGTGGTGAAAACAACAGACGCCTTTATTACACTTACCCCGATTTTCTCCAGAGAAAGCTTTATTGTACCCCAGAATGTGATGCTTTGTGGCTGTGGGAGTGGAAGAGAGCGTCTGCCTTCTGTTCCCTGTGTAGAGGGCACGTCGAGAGGGAGTTTCGTGATATCTGTGGTCCAAAGGATGCTTTGCCAGCAGTGACTCTGTCCTTGTTTCTGGTAAACAGCAAAAAATAGCAACAAAGCCTCTTCATAGGGCACTTGCTGATGTGTCCCTGGGGGGTTTTCTGTCTTTGGTGCCTCTATAAATTGCGAATTCTGCCTGGGCAAGTTGGGTACTGTGTTGTTTGTGGTGATCTCGCTTGTGCCTGGAGCCGGTGCTGAGCTCCAGGCTCCAAACACCAAAGATCAATGCACCAGTTTGGGTTTAGCTCCACAGAAACGCCTGGTTTTGCCACCAAACCATCTGCTCTGGCAAACCAGGGTTTCCACCTTCACCCAAAAGCTACAATCCCCACCCCAGGTGGGTTTAGACATGTGTCCCATGGGGACATGGAGCGAGGGAGGCCAAATACCGTGCGACATCCCATTCTTGAGAGTATTTTTCACCTTCTACAGGAAAAACAGGTATTGTCCTTTGCCCAGTGCAAAACGGAGTCATTCCTTTGGGACTAAGTGCCAATGGTATGAACATAATGAGAGCTTCTGGACCAGTGACCCCGATTTCTACATCTCCCTGAGGGCCCTTTATCATTCCAGGAGTTTAAAACAACAATGGAATTGCAGGTTTTGCCTTGTCTGGTACCATGGAATAGTTTCCGCTCAGCTGGTGGTGATGGCAGCTCTGTGCTGATGCAGCTCCCTGGATCTCACTGCCAACAGTCTCAGCCTTCCCCCTTCTCCTGCTGCGACAGCACAAAATGCTTCTCTTTTTTTTTTTTTTTGGCACGGCTTATTTCTGTTTTATTTCCCAAAAGGAACAGCGTTAGCACTAGTGCAAGGGAAGTGGCTGTGAACTATGTAGCTTCGTCCCGCCCACTAAGCCCGGTCCTGCCCTGGGGTCACACCAACACCCTGCAGTGCTCCAGGCTGGGAGGAGAGCAGCTGGAAACTGGCCGGGGAAAAGGCCCTGGGGGTGTTGGTGACAGCGGCTGAAGAGGAGCCAGCAGTGTGCCCAGGTGGCCAAGAAGGCCAACGGCATCCTGGCTTGTACCAGCACTGGTGTGTCCAGCAGGACAAGGGCAGGGATGGTCCCCCTGTACTGGGGGCACTGGGGAGGCCGCCCCTCGAATCCTGGGTCCAGTTTTGTCCCCTCATTGCAAGAAGGACCTTAAGGGTCTGGCAACAAAGCTGGTGCAGGGTGTGGAGCACAAGTGCGCTGAGGAGCGGCTGAGGGACGTGGTGGTGTTGAGCCTGGAGCAAAGGAGGCTCAGGGGAGACCTTCTGGCTCTCAACATCTCCCTGACAGGAGGTTGGAATGAGGTGGGGGTCAGTCTCTTCTCCTCAGGAACAAGCGCCAGGACAAGAGGAACTGTCCTCCAGTTGTTGCAGGGGAGGTTGAGGTTGTCCCTGAGGAAGAATTTCTTCCTGGTTGGGGTTGTCCAGGCCTGTCCCAGGCTGCGCAGGGCAGTGGTGGAGTCCTCCTGCCTGGAGGGGTTTCCCAGCCATGTGGAGGTGGTGCTGAGGGCCAGGGGTTAGTGGGGACCTGGTAGTGCTGGGGGAACGCTGGTACTGGAGGAGCTGAAAGGGCATTTCCAACCCAAACGGTTCCATGATTCTGCGCATGGCAGTGAGGAGCCGGGGCAGTAATGAGGCCAGGCCTAGTCCTGCCACCGAGCTACCCAAGTCCTCCTGCAGCTTCTGCTGGGTCACTGTGAGATGTCCCGGAATGCATGAGAATTGCAGCATTCAGATACATTGATGATGAGCCCCATTTTGGGGGTGTTTTTTCCTCCTGGGGCTGAGCATGGTTTTGTCCACAGGTAGGAAGGGGCTGGGGAGCTCCGGAGCTTGCCTGAGCAGGTCTGGCGTTTTTGAGCCGCAAGTTAGTCATCGTGGTCAGCCGGGCTGTGGCTAGTTGTAACGAAACAAAAGCTTCAGCACCAATCAACTTATTTACCGACCGACACAGGGCTGGGGCCTGTGGCCTTGAGCTCAGGCCCCTCTTGGTCCGTGGGCAAGTCCTGGGCACTCTCGGCTCCTTTCGCCAGCGATTCCCCATCCCACATGAGGAAGCTGGCCATGATTTTGCTCGGTGAGGGAGCACAGGCCATGCCCGTGGCCCAGCGCTTGCTGCTGCAGCACTGCCAGAGCTGTCTTAACTTCCACGCTTGTCCCCACCGCCTCCTGCTCTAAAATGTCCACCCGTTGCTTTTGTTGCCTCATTCTCTCCTGCTTCATCCCTCTGTCTCTTTCCTGGAACTTCATCTCAGCCCTCATCTGCCAAGCAAGTCCTCTTATTCCTGCTTCTATCCCCACCATGGTCTGGCTGCTGCTCGGTGCTCTCAGGAGGTGGAGGTAAAGCAGGAGATAAATCAATGACCAAGAGATGAGGCTCTCCAGGAGCAGTCCTGCCACTGCCAGGCTGGAGCAAGCCTTGGAAGCCATTTGTCTGGAGGTTCACAGCACTGGTTTAGACTGGGAAGCTCGAGCAGAGCAGACTTGGCCCTGCAGAGCCAGTGAAAACCCCGAATGCCAACAACCTCTTTGGTAATAAGGTTCCCTGACGTGAAAGGGTGACGGAGCTGTTTTGTAGAGAGGGTCTGGAGAAGTTAAGGGCTTCTTGGGTGACCTGGAGAGCAGAGGACCTGCTGTGCCAGCCAACCAAAGCTCTGATGGGAAAATCTTGCTTGAACAGGGGGAAAAGGGCAGTTCTGCAAAGGTAAAGTGGAGCTGGTCTAAGTGAACCTGCAGAAATTGAAACAGGATGAGCCCATAGGTACAGCGAAGGTGACTGAGTATAAGCTGAAGGTACATGACGGCTGCCTGAGGAGACCAGTGGTGGGATTGAACCTGTAAACCAGTGATGGGCTCAGAGGAATAGCTACAGAAGAGGAAACGGGCAGCTGCATTACCCAGCTTGTAGTTCTGTGCAATAATCCCAGTCCAGGACTCGTTTTGAGCTGTCATGGCTGCACTAAGGGTGTCCTGGGATCAGCCGGGTGCCATGGGATCAGGGATCGCCAGCTCTTCAGGGCAGGGGGTTGTCTGGAGCAGGGCCATGGAGCAGCGTTCTCTGCCCCAGACAACAGGGGAAAGTGGATCTGAGGCTGAAACCTCTGCGTGAAGGTGAAAACTGAGTTGATTTGGGTGAACACGTGGTTCCGTGGACATGGCTGTTCTCTGTCAGCTATCTGAAGACATCCTGCACTGTCATAGTGTCCTGTCTTTGCCTGGTTGACCATTTGTGGTGGCTTCTAAGACTGGAAAACTGGGTTTAAAAGTTTGAATTTAAGAGACAAGCTGCTGCCTTGTTTATGAATGGAAATTATCCGACTTCCAGCCCACAGTTACTGCTGGGCTGAGTGAGCTGTGCAGCACTGAATCACCAGGATTGGCTGCGGACGGTGCTGATCTTCCCTCCTCCCCCTTTTCTCGCCCTTTTTTTAGGTAGGGGACCATAAATTCAGCGCTCACCGGATCGTGCTGGCAGCTTCTATCCCCTACTTCCACGCCATGTTCACCAATGACATGATGGAGTGCAAGCAGGATGAGATCGTCATGCAGGGGATGGATCCCAGGTAACATCAAATATGTCCAGAAGGACCATGAGCCCTCTGCAGGCCACAGCGTTGGCCTCCCCTCTGCGTGAATGATGCCAGAAAACGGGTTTCTCTTTGTAGTGTCCCCTGCTAGGTTAATTGTTAACAAATTCTGTCCTTTTTCCCCTTGTTTAGTGCCCTCGAGGCTCTGATCAACTTTGCCTACAACGGTCACCTGGCCATAGATCAGCAGAACGTCCAGTCACTGCTGATGGGGGCGAGTTTCCTTCAGCTGCAGAACATCAAAGACGCGTGTTGCACTTTCCTCCGAGAAAGGTAAGGGCTCGGCTCTGCTCCCTGCTCCCCAGCAGCAGCAGCAAGGCTTTAATTGTCTGTGTCCCCGCTTGGGAGGGAGCGGAGTGTCCCCTGCCAGCGTGATCATCGAATCACGGAATGGCTTGGGCTGGAAGGGACCTTCAAAGCTCATCTAGTTCAAACCCCCTGCAGGGAGCAGGGACATCTGCAACTAGAGCAGGTTGCTCAGAGCCCCAAGGACCAACCTGACCTGGAATGGTGCCAGGGATGGGCCTTCTCTCACCTCTCTGGGCAACCTGGGCCAGGGTCTCACCACCCTCAGAGTCAAGGATTTCTTCTTCCTTCTCTCTGGTCTGAGTCTCCCTCTGTCAGTTGAACCCATCACCTCTTGTCCTGTCACAACAGCCCCTGATGAAAAGCCCCTCCCCACCTTTCTCACAGCCCCTTTCAGCACTGAAAGGCCACACTAAGGTCTCCCCGGAGCCTCCTCTGCTCCAGGCTGAACACCCCCAACTCTCTCCCCTCTCCTCCCAGCAGAGGGGTTCCACCCTCCCATCATTGCTGTGGCCTCCTCTGTCCCTGCTCCAGCAGCTCCATGTCTCTGCTATGCTGAGGAGCCCCGAGCTGGACCCAGGACTGCAGGGGGTCTCCCCAGAGTGGAGCAGAGGGGCAGGATCCCCTCCCTCGACCTGCTGCTTACGCTGCTGGGGATGAGCCCAGGACATGGGTGGCTTCTGGGCTGTGAGTGCCTATTGCCAGCTCATGTCCAGCTTTTCACCCACTAGCACCCCCAAGTACTGATGATACCAAGATCTGCATCTCCCAAGACTCACCATTCTCGCTGCCTATAAAATAATTGATCTGGCTTATGAGATGCTGCAGCTGGGACACAATCTAAGGCCTTGGCCAGCCTCCCTTTTCCGGAGCTGGCCCATTACCATCCCAGTGGTGCTAACGAACATTCCTCACAGTAATTACCCTTCCTGTGCATGTGTGAGAGGGGAAAAACAAAGAGATTCAGCCAAGGAGCTGGACAAGAAGCTGTGGCAGAGCCTGTAATTGGTCCCAGTTTTTTTCCAGTCCCCTCACTGGTGTTTGGCTGCATGATCATTCCAGGAGCATGATCTGGGAATGGAAAAGCTGGGCCAGGCTTTGGAAATGAACCACACATCTTACGGGTTGAATTTCCCCTCCCTTCCCCAGCCAGATCCTGCTGCAGTGGTTCAGTGTGTTCCGTGGCATGTTATTAAACATACGGACCAAAGACATGCAGCGGCTGAGCCGCTTCTAAGTAGAGATACCCTAAAACCATGGATTGGGGAGAAAAATGGGCTTCCTCCATGTTTAAGCTGTCTCAATTTTCAGCCCCATGTCTGTCCTGACTTCCTACTGTGAGTTTAAAATGAGGTTAGGTGAGGTTAGAGCATTAATTTTTCTTTATTTGAGATGCTGGAGCTGGAAAGAGGTGGGTCATGTCGGTTGTAGAGTCCCCACTGCCTTTAGGTGGTTCTATCCATATCGAATTTAAACGAGGTGATTTGATTTCTCAGCTTTAGCTGCTAACATTCTCCCAAATCTACCAGGAGCAACTGTCCTAAATCAATTCCTGTCACTTTTGATTCATAACAAGAAAATGGGTGGACTCTGACCATCCCCAAGAGCTGGAGCCTGCCATCATCCATTAAACTGATCGTTCTTTTGCTCTCCTCCTGCCCCCAGGCTTCACCCCAAGAACTGTCTGGGAGTGCGGCAGTTTGCAGAGACAATGATGTGTGCGGTGCTTTACGACGCTGCCAACAGCTTCATTCACCAGCACTTCGTGGAGGTTTCTATGTCTGAGGAGTTCCTGGCGCTGCCTTTTGAAGACGTCCTGGAGCTCGTTTCTAGGGATGAGCTCAACGTGAAATCTGAAGAACAGGTGAGTACCCGGTGTAGGTCTGAGCCAAGGCAGTTTTTCCTTTGGAGGGTTTCTGGTTGCTTGGAAGTGGAATGGGATGTGACCGTACTCCTGGTCTGAATGAAGCTGAGATCTCCTGGCATGGTGGGGACATCAAGAGATGCTGGACAGAGCTGTGATGACTCCCCGAGCCCCACTTAGAATCACCAAATGCTTTGGGTGGGAAGAGACCTTCAAAGCTCATCCAGTCCAACCCCCTGCAGGGAGCAGGGACATCTGCAACTAGAGCAGGTTGCTCAGAGCCCCAAGGACCAACCTGACCTGGAATGGTGCCAGCGATGGGCCTTCTCCCACCCCTCTGGGCAACCTGGGACAGGGTCTCACCACACTCAGTGTCAAATATTGCCTTATGACCAATCTAAACCTACCCTCTGTCAGTTGAACCCATCACCCCTTGTCCTGTCACAACAGCCCCTGATGAAAAGCCCCTCCCCACCTTTCTCACAGCCCCTTTCAGCACTGAAAGGCCACACTAAGGTCTCCCTGGAGCCTTCTCTGCTCCAGGCTGAACACCCCCAACTCTCTCCCCTCTCCTCCCAGCAGAGGGGTTCCACCCTCCCATCATTGCTGTGGCCTCCTCTGGCCCCACTCCAACAGCTCCATGTCTCTGCTGTGCTGAGGAGCCCAGAGCTGGACCCAGCACTGCAGGGAGTGGTTCTGAGTTGAAGATGTCCCTGCTCCCTGCAGTGGGATTGGACTGGATGAGCTTTAACAGCCCCTTCCAGCCCACACCTTTCTGTGACTCAATGATTCTAAGGTTTTCCACTCTATCCCACCTTCTCCACCAAAACTTTCTTCCCAGCTCCCCCTATCTCCCTGCAAACATCTGTACTAAGCACACAGTCCCATGGGACCACAGATCAGTGTTACTGCAGACTAAGCCAAAGCCAAGACCCTGAGCATCATGGTGCCATGTCAACCTTCACCATCCTGCCCTGAAGCCACGTCATCTGAGACGGGGGAAGAATATTGTCAAGATGTGGTTTCTTTTCCATCAGACAACTGGCAACAGTAGGGATTTGGAAAGAAACCTGCCTAACCCTCCACCCCCTTGCTTCTCTGTAGGTGTTTGAAGCTGCCTTAGCTTGGATACGGTACAACCGAGACCAGAGAGAGTCATTCCTACCCGAGCTCCTGTCCAAAATCCGCCTGCCCCTTTGTCGACCTCAGTTCCTCACTGACCGCGTGCAACAAGACGACTTGGTCCGCTGCTGCCACAAGTGCAGGTGAGATTCTGACATGGGGCTGGAGAACCACTGAGGGGGTGGTGGCTTTCAGGGGCTGATGGTAGCAGGAATGTGGTTTAGTGGTCTTGGGGACTGAAATTTTCTCGTTGGGTGGACAGAGCACCTCACAGAGCAAAAAACCAAAGCACCTTCTACAGTTTTAACCTGGCAGTGGGACCATGTTGCCCTCTAGAAGTGTTGGCCATGGGAGGGGGAAAGTTAGTTGCTTAAATCTGCATCTGACGACAGTTGGATTTCACCGTATCAACCGAGCTCTCTGATTACTTAACTGATTTCAGGGATCTTGTTGATGAGGCAAAAGATTATCACCTCATGCCCGAGCGCCGGCCACACCTCCCGGCGTTCAAGACCCGCCCTCGGTGCTGTACGTCCATCGCAGGATTGATTTATGCTGTTGGAGGACTGAACTCAGCAGGTACCTTGCATATCCACTCCCTGCAGTGGGCAGAGCAGCATGGTTCACTGGGTAGGACGATGGGATTGTGAGTTTCCCTCATGGGAGGTGTTGAGCAATTTCTCCTCTGTGCAGCACCTTGACCCTTCCACTGAAATGCTGACAGTGGTTGCGCCCATAGTTTAATGTCTTCTAGATGGAAACTCTGTCTAGGTCAGGTTTATTTAGAATCATAGAACAGAATCACAGAACAACTTGGGTTGGAAAAGAGCTTTAAGATCATCAAGTCCAACAGTTCACCCAGCACTGCCAGGTCACCACTAAACCATGTCCCTCAGCATGGAGCCTCAACCAGCCTGGTTGACGTGGGACATAGGGTCTCCTGGTTGACCTGGGCCGTGGGGTCTTGCACAGGGGGTGCACACTGGGTACTGCCTCACACCCCAGTCTCTGCATTGCCAGGAAACAGTGACACCAACAGAAGTGATGTTGCAGGTCTCTGCTGCCCCTTTGAGGTTAGAAGAGGTTTTACCTCCACATCCTGGGACTTCATAGAATCATAGAATTTGGGTTGGAAGGGACCTTCAAAGCTCATCCAGTCCAACCCCCCTGCAGTGAGCAGGGACATCTGCAACTAGAGCCGGTTGCTCAGAGCCCCAAGGTCCAACTTGGCCTGGAATGTTTCTAGGGATGGGGCTTCTGCCACCTCTCTGGGCAACCTGGGCCAGGCCTTGTCCCTGAATCAGCCCTGACGTTGGGGTGATAGCAGCGACCGCTCACCCCTCATGTGCCTCTGCTTCAGGCAAGCTCATTAGAACCATGTTCTATCAGGTCTCCCTCTTTTAATTTGAGTAGCAAATTTTTATGCAGGTGACTCACTGAATGTGGTAGAAGTCTTTGACCCCATCGCCAACCACTGGGAGAAGTGCCAGCCCATGACGACGGCCCGCAGCCGCGTCGGCGTCGCGGTGGTCAATGGGCTCCTCTACGCCATCGGTGGCTACGACGGTCAGCTGAGGCTGAGCACCGTGGAGGTTTACAACCCCGAGACCGATTCCTGGTCCAAAGTGGAGAGTATGAACAGCAAGAGAAGGTACGTGCGACTCATGTGGTGGGAAGGGGACCTCTGGAGCATGAGGTCATAGGAAAGCTGGAGGTGTTGGGTGGTGGTGAGCATTGAACAAGAAATTCATGTGTGGAGAAGGAGTGTGGTGGGATTTGCTTGGCCACCTTCGTGCTGTTCTCTCAGTTTTGGTGGAATCAAAGAGCAAACTCAAACTAAAAGAGGTTCTGCTGGTGAGGTCTGGAAGGGTTTGGAGTCCTGAAGGAGATGGTCAGAGCCCCATTTCTTCGTGTTGTGATACCAGAGGATAGGTAAAGCACTGGCGAGCACCACGTAGGAAACCCCTGTGCTGCCAGGAGTCAAATTAACCCATTTCACCATCCCTGGCCAATGCTGGCACCTTCTTTCGCTCCATTTGTAGCGGAAAAGCTCCAGATTTCCCTAGCAATGAGGTTCCTGGGAGCTTTTCCCACCATGAGAGGCAATTACTCTTCCATGACTGGGCCATTCTGCCTCGTAGAACAGGCGACAGATGCTCTTGTGACCTATGATCTGGATCAAAATCTCTCTGCATGTTTTGATTCAGTTCCTTTGATGCGGAAAATAGCGTGTGATCATGCTGCAAGGGTCTTTTCTGACCCGTGAGGCTCAGAGCTCAGCTGGGATTGAGAGGTTGAGCAGCCTGGAGGTGAAGCCAGAGGAAGAGGAGGAGGTTTGATGGGGTGAAGGACCCACAGCCATCTCACAGGGTCCTGATCTCTGTTGCAGTGCCATGGGAACAGTGGTGCTGGATGGGCAGATCTATGTCTGTGGTGGATACGATGGAAACTCGTCCCTCAACTCCGTGGAGTCCTACTCACCAGAAACAAATAAGTAAGAGTGCTCCATGCCCTCAAGTTTATCTGTTGGTTTGCTGTTGGTGCTGTGGAACCACTGGGCATCTGGGCTGGCAAAGGAACACCGTGAGCGGTGCGGAAAAGCCTTTTTTCACTGGGTAAAATATGTCTACCTGGGCCCAAAGAGTGGTGCGGAATGGAGACAAATCCAGTTGGCATCCAGTCACACATAGTGTCCACAGGGCTCAGTGTTGGAGCCTGATCTCATTAACATTTTTAACAGTGACCTGGATGAGGGGATCCTCAGCCGTTTCACAGACAACACCTAGTTGGGCGGGCACGTGGATCTACTGGAGGGTCGGGAGACTCCACAGAAGGCTCTGGCCAGGCTGGAGCGATGGGCTGAGGCCAGTGGGCTGAGGGGCAACCAGGGCACATGCCGGGTCCTGCCCTGGGGTCACAACAACTCCTGGCAATGCTAGAGCAGCTGGAAACTGGCCAGGGAAAAGGCCCTGGGGTTGTTGGTGACAGCGGCTGAAGAGGAGCCAGCAGTGTGCCCAGGTGGCCAAGAAGGCCAATGGCATCCTGGCTTGTACCAGCACTGGTGTGTCCAGCAGGACCAGGGCAGGGATGGTCCCCCTGTACTGGGGGCACTGGGGAGGCCGCCCCTCAAATCCTGGGTCCAGTTTGTACCCCTGACTCCAAGAAGGACCTTGAGGGGCTGGAGCATGTCCAGAAAAGGACAACGAAGCTGGTGCAGGGTGTGGAGCACAAGTGCGCTGAGGAGTGGCTGAGGGATGTGGTGGGGTTGAGCCTGGAGCAAAGGGTTTAAATGAAACAAGTGGTGGAAGGAGTGTTACTGGAACCCAGTTCTAGAGAACCCATCGGGCTGTTCAGGCCGTGCCCACAGGACCCATTCTAACCTCTCCCTCTCCCGACAAGGTGGACAGTGGTGACCCCCATGAGCTCCAACCGCAGTGCCGCTGGAGTCACTGTCTTCGAAGGCCGCATCTATGTGTCAGGAGGACACGATGGGCTCCAGATCTTCAACAGTGTAAGTGCCTCGTGAGCCTCACACAGGAACTCACCCGCTGTAGGGAGCCCCAAGGTCTGGCTGGGGCTGGGAAGGCTCTGCTCCCATTTGATGGCTCCAGTTTCCAAAACGCCTTGAAAGAAGCTTCACAGCAGGGTGGGGTTGGTGGTGCAAGGCCGCTTGGCCTCTTCCACCCTCTCTGCCCAGAGGAAGGGAGGATACCCCTCCCCAGGCCTCGGGGTGCAGGTGTAGGCTTGAGCTGTGCCATCTGGCGTGAAGTTCCAGCATGAATCTGCCACCTGGGCAGAGCGGGGGGGGTCTCACTCAGGGTTAGGAGGTTAATAAGACCCTCTTGGGTCTGACAGAGCTTTGGCCGTTTCTGCCTTGGGGCAGCAGTATGATCCTGTGTGCACGAGGAAAATACATGGAAATCAAGACACAATCCTGGGGCAACTGAACTTTTAATTAAAGGGTGCTGAGACTCGGAGACCTAGTTAAAACATGTCGTGGAAGCTGATGGAAGGGGAGTGGAGGGAGCATCTTGGAGGCTGCATTTGCTGTGGTCTCTGCAGCGTGTTGGGTGGGGAGAGTGGGCTCACCCCCCATCCACCTCCTCCTGCCCTGGGGTCACACCAACCCCGGCAACGCTCTAGGCTGGGCGGGTTGAGCCTGGAGCAAAGGATGCTCAGGGGAGACCTTCTGGCTCTCGACAACTCCCTGACAGCAGGTTGAAACAAGGTGGGGGTCAGTCTCTTCTTCCCAGGAACAAGCGACAGGACAAAACAGCCTCAAGTTGTTCGAGGGGAGGTTGAGGTTGTCCCTAAGGAAGAATTTCTTCCTGGTTGGGGTTGTCCAGGCCTGTCCCAGGCTGCCCAGGGCAGTGGTGGAGTCCCCCTGCCTGAAGGGGTTTCCCAGCCATGTGGAGGTGGTGCTGAGGGCCAGGGGTTAGTGGGGACCTGGCAGTGCTGGGGGAACACTGGGACTGGAGGAGCCTCAAGGTCTCTGTGATTCCACCAACAGAGGAGGGTCCCCTAACACCTCTGCCCTCTGTCCACAGGTTGAATACTACAACCCCCCCACGGCCTCCTGGCACCCTGTTTCCAACATGCTCAACAAGCGCTGCCGCCACGGGGCTGCCTCACTGGGCAGCAAGATGTTCGTCTGCGGTGGTTACGACGGTTCGGGCTTCCTGAGCATGGCCGAAGTCTACAGCTCCATGGCGGATCAGTGGTACCTGATCGTCCCCATGAACACCCGGCGCAGCCGTGTCTCCCTCGTGGCAAACTGCGGCCGCCTCTATGCGGTGGGGGGTTATGATGGACAGTCCAACCTCAGCTCGGTGGAAATGTATGACCCGGAGACAAACCGCTGGACGTTCATGGCCCCCATGGTGTGCCATGAGGGAGGGGTGGGCGTGGGTTGCATCCCCCTCCTGACCATCTAAGGAGGGACAGTTCGGGAGGGGGCCAATCTCGACGACAATCTGGGGAGAGGTTCACGGGGAGGGGCGATCCCCGCAGAGACGCGTTTCCAGGTGCTCAAGTGTCACTTGCACACACCAAAACTTGACAAAACAATCCCCAACCTTTGGGGTTTTGGGGGCAAGATCAAATGTGCTGGTGCCAGCAGGGAGCTGCCCCCCGCCTTCCACCGCCTGTACCAGGAGCTGGGGCTGAGCGGATCCTTCCTCTTGCCGGCGCTTTCCCCGCGGTCAGTGCCGTTGGAGCCCGGGGGCTTAATTGCGACAGCAGAACGGCCACGTTAATGACTCAAAATGCATCTGCGCCTTCTGAGGTGACCCTGCTACCCCGAGGGGTCCTTTGGGTGTTACGGGGGCTCGTTGTTGGGCACATCCCTGTTTCTCCTGGCTCATTGAAACAAAAACCTCCCACAGTGTCAGTTCCTGGAGCAGGTTCTGTGGTTTCAGGTGCTTCTTGCACAAGGCGGCGCTGGCTTTTCCTCAGCTCGGTGGGGAAAACTTCTCCACAAGAGCCACACGATGGAGAAAGCAGGAAGAGGGGAAGGGGGCGGTTAAACCCTCGGATCATTTCAGGAAGCTTTGGAGGAGAAGGACGAACGTCAAGGACACTAAAACCCCCCTCTGAGGATTTCAAAAAGGGAAATAAAGTGTAAAGATGCCCCTTAAATATCGATAGCTCTGAGGCAGACCAGGGCCAGGATCTTCCAGGAGAGGCAATCAAAACCCAGTTGAACTTTCCAGTACGAGGAGCTGCTGTCCCTGGGCGGGGGGCAAGACTGTGTTGGAACCCCCCCAGGGAATGTGGGATGAGCAGCTCCTCCTGTCCCCCACCCCTTGGGGGGGCAGCTGGATGCTCACCCCAGCCCCTAATCCAGTCCCTCACCACCCCAGCTGCTCGTTCATAGCTGGCTCCGTGTCACCGGGGGGTTTGGCTGGGTGTAGATGTGGTGTCTGTGTGTTGGGGTACTGTGTATATTTTCGGGGTATATAACAGGCATATCTGGCTGTAACTGTGGTTTGTCTGTGTCTCGATTCCCACCGTCTGTACGTGTCTGTCAGCTGCTGCCTTCACCCGAGCAGGGGGTCACTGCGGCTTTCCCTGCTGCTAAGACTCCCAAAATGAAACAAAACAACCTTGGAATCAAAATGAAGTTGGCTTTTGGGGCTGCAGATTGCAGAAATAACCGAGCTGGAGCCGCTCTGCAGAAGGAGCACGCCGGATTTTTCCATCCCCACCCACGTTCTCCCGGCTTGGGCACCTCGGACCTGCCTCATCTCCCACCCCCCAGCATCTTCTCCTCCCCAGGGCCCATCCTGCTGGGTGCCCAGGGCAGAGGAGGCTCGGAGGAGCGCAGGGCTGCCCTTGTCACCTCGTCTCACTTCCCTCCTCCCTCTCAGCCAGGGCTTCGTGGCCAAAAGGCCATGAATATCGGTTCGAACACACTTTTAGCGGCTCAAAGACCTGCCAAAGCCGGGGCTGGGGATGACCTGTAGCTCCATGGTGGCCCTGGGGGCCTCCACTGGCCCGCAGTCGCCTGCTTGAGCTCCCCAGGGGTCATTCCCTGGGGGTTCCTTTGTCTGTCCTTTGGGGATATTCCCAAGGGGAGCTCCCGGCCCTCCAGCACCTCCATCCTCAGCCCCAAACTGCTGCAAAGGGGACAGAAAAAGAGGGGTTTGCGGAAAAACAAGTCCTGGGTGACCAGGGAACGTGAGCTGGGAGAGTGTGAGCTGCTCGGAGTGACCTTAGGTGGATTCCATGTCCTGGAATTCAAGGAAAACCCCAAAATTGGCAAAATGCATTAAATTTTGTCATACCAGCATGGCCGCGCTCCCCCGCTCTCGCGCCAGGGCTTTCACTGCACTGCTTGTCCCCTCCCAAACCCTCATCCCTACCCCACAAAGGGCACTTTTATCATTACTCAACCCTTTTTCTGTTAAAAGCAGGAGAAATTCAGTCCCTGGCCAGCTGATGCGGCGTCTCTGGGTGAGGCGGGGAAGGTTTCTGGGCACGACGGCGCGATCTCCATCTGCAGATGGGGTGTTTGGAAGGGTCTGAGCTCTGAGCAGAGTGAGAGGGATTTAAATACCCCAAAAACTTGGAACAAAGAAGGAGAGGGGAGGGGGCTCTTGGTTTTTCTCTCCGTAGAGGACGGGAGGATGCTGTGGCTCCCAGCTTGGGAGGAGCGGGATGGCGAGCGGGGCTGGATGGATCCCAGCAGCATCACTTGGACCATCACATTGTAAAATGTGGGATTGGATGGAGGGAAGGGGCCACAGAGGGGGATCAGCCTTGCTGAGCCTCCAGCATCCTCGCCAAGGAAAACACCGGCAACCCAATCCCTTCCTCGCTGCGGCAGGGGCCGGTGTTTATCCTGGAAGCGAAGCCGGCCGAGCCGGGGGCCCCGAGCTGAGCAGGGAGCCGGTTCCTGATCCAGGAGCTGATTCCTTCACTGGGAGCCGATTGCCCCATCCTCCCGCTCCCCCAGGCCCATGGCGCTGGTACTGGGAGCTGTGCTGCTGGTGGCAGGCGCCGCCGTCCCACCAGCACTGCCAGCGCCCCGTGACCTGGCTCGCTCGGTGCTGGAGACCCACAGCCAGGAGCTGAGGCTGCTCAAGGTGCTGGGAGTCGCCAGGACGGTAGGAGTGGGGTGGGCAGTGGGGTGGACGGTGGGGTGGACGGTGGGGTGGGTGGGTCCCATCCCAGTGGGATTCCTTTCCCCGTGGGTGTTGGGAACCCACCGCCAGCTCCATCCTTCTCCCCCCAGCAGATGTTCGACTGGGGCACCCATTTCAGCATCAACTTCACGGCCCGGCAACCCGCCTGCCCCAAACCCCACCCCGACCGCCGTGGCAGCAGCTGCCAGACCCGGCCGGGCAGGGTAAGCACGGGACCCCCAGACACCGGGGGAGGGGACAGAACGGTGTCCCCAAGGCGCTCAGGTTCCCCATGTCCCCCAGGTCCAGCGGTGCTCGGCCCAGGTCTCCGTCTTCGCCTTCCTGCCCGATGTACCGCTGTCGATGGTGGAGTGCAGCCAGGAGCCGGTGAGGGCTCTGGGTCCCCCCAGTTCTCGGGAGGGGGTAATGGTGGGGACATCCCCCCCAGTTTGGGGAGGTTTTTTGGCTGTGGGGTGAAGCCAACCTGTATTTCTCCCCCCAGCAGCCCGGCGGCAGCACCCAGCCCCGCTCCTCCGGCACCCAGCGAGCCAGCCCAGGTCACCCATCGTCATCATCACCATCATCATCATCCTCACGGCCACCCCCGCGTCCTCAGCCCCCAGCCGGCGTGTCCCACCCAGAGACATCCCATGGCCCCCTGTCCCCAACGGAGCTGGAATAAAGATATTTTGGGGTCTTACGTGTGCGTGTGTGAGGGTGACACAGGTTGGGGGGCGCCCCCCGGCATTGGGCAACAGGGATGGGGGGTTACGCAAGCTGAGGGCCACCAACCCCATACAACGGGCACACTCCTGGTGTCACCGCGGTCCCTGCAACACCTCGTCCCCAGCCTGTCCTGACGGCTGGTGGTCCCGCAAATCCCACCCCCACGCCCAGCCAAGTACTGGGACACCCCAGGGAGCGGGGACATGTCCCCAGGGCGGACCAGAGACGCCACCACCCACACTTGGGGCCACCCACCCTGTGTCCCCCCCAAAAAAACAAACTGTCACTCTGTGGCTGGGGCCAGGCGTTTCCGGAGGGGGGGAGCCGAGCGCCGGGGCATGTTCCCCAACCTCCCGGGTGGGGATAAAAGGGGACACGGGTGGGGGGTGGCCGTAGGGACGAAGATGCTGAGCTCCTGGGTGCTGGTACTGGTGGTGCTGGGGGGGGCCTGTGCCCTCCCCGCCCCGGCCCCCCTCACCTACACCCAGGCACTGGCTCAGGCTGTCGACTCCTACAACCAGCGCCCCGAGGTGCGAAACGTCTTCAGGCTGCTCAGCGCCGACCCCGAGCCCACCCCGGTGAGTGATCCCCCCACTGGTGACACCCCCACATTTGTCACCCCACCCATTCCTGACCCCCGCACACCCCCACTGGTGACTCCACAGGGTCTCGAGCTGAGCACGCTGCGAGGACTCAACTTCAGCGTGATGGAGACTGAGTGCACCCCGAGCGCCAGGTTGAACCCTGATGACTGCGACTTCAAGGAGAACGGGGTGAGGATGAGGATGGGTGGGACCCACCAGGGAGTGGGTCCTGGGTGTCCTCATCCCAGGGTGACGCTGGGTGTCCGTCTGTCCACACCCCCCAGGTCATCAAGGAGTGCTTGGGGTCAGTGCAGTTCCTGCAGGGTTCCCCCGAGATCGACCTGCAGTGCTTCGATGCCTCCACCGACGTGAGTCTGAGGGGGCCCAGGGGGGCAGGACACCCCCACAGCACCCGCTGACCCCATGGGTGGGGTGCTGGGTGTGGGTGTCCTTTCTGCTGCCCCAAAAGTCTGCTGTCCCCTACATCTCCGTCCCACCGCAATGGCTCCAGCCCATGGAGGGGTGGATGGAGGGTCCTGGGGCACCCACGGGGTCCTGGGTGCTGGGTGCTGGGTGCAGGGGCCCAGGTGTGGGGTCCTGGGTGTGGGTCCCTGGTACCAGATCCCAGGCGCAGGGTCCTGGGCTTGGGGTCCCAGCTGTGGGGTCCTGGGTGTGAGGACATGGGTGCAGGATGCAAGGTGCTGGGTGGAGGATGTTGGGTGTGGGGATATGGGTGCAGGGTCCTGGAGGGGTCCCAGCTCTGGGGCCCTGGATGTGGGATGCTGGGTGCTGGGTGCTGGGTGCTGGGTGCTGGGTGCTGGGTGCTGGGTGATGAGTGCTGGGTGTGGGGTCTCACAAGGGTCCTGGGCACAGGATCCTGGGTGTGGGGTCCTGGGTGGGCTCTGGGGTGTTGGGTCCCCAGTGCAGGCTCCTGAGTGAGGGCTCCTGGGTGGCCTGGGTGGACTCCTGGGTGCAGGGTGCTCGGTGTGGCGTCCCACAATTGTCCTGGGTGCGGGATCCCGGCTGTGGGGTCCCATGTGGGGTCCTGGGTGCAGAGTCCCCAGCATTTCTCCCCCCACCCCGGTGACGCCATCATCCTTCCGGCAGCCGGTTCTCATCCAGCGGGGCCGGTTCGGGCGCTTCCTGAGCAGGATCCGGCGCATTCGACCTAGGATCAACTTTGACATCCGCGCCCGGGGCTCCATCAGACTGGGCTGAGCCAATAAAGGGGCCCTCGGGGGCCGGAGTGCGTGAGCCAGGCGCCTCACTGTCTCCTGGGGGGTCTCGGAGGGGAAACTGAGGCACAAGAGCTTGGCCCCAAGGGGATGTGGGGTTGGCATTGGGGCCAGGACCCAGCTTCACGCCAGGGGACCTCCCCAGGGCATAATCCCCCCCCCAAAAAAAGAGCCATTCGCATCCCACCCCACATTGTCCCCACAGCATCATCGTCCCCACAGAGTTTTGTGCCCTAAACCAGGAGCCATGGTAGAGGGGGGAAACTGGGGCTGTGGACCCCCTCCAGGGAGCTGCAGGAAAAGGGATGGGGTGGGGGGTTCAGCTCCCGAGGAACCCCATGGTGCACCCATGGCCAGGGGGTCCGGCCACCGGCCTCAGCTGGGACACAGGGACAGGGAGCATGGGGACCTCCCACACCCCAAGAGTGGCCGCCCCAATGTCATGTTCACAGCCCCAGCTCTGGTGGCCTCATGGGAACCTGAGGGCGTCCCCTCCCATCACCTCCGCCCCCACAATGGGTCAACTCACCCCTGTGGAGACCCCACAGCTGGCGCAGGCTACTGGGGTGGCCCTGTGGTCCCCGAGGTGTCTCAGGGCAGAGTCTCTGGCTGGGTGGCCAGGATGTGGCCCCAGGGAGCCATCGGTGCCCAAGGTGGGGGGTTGACCCCACTCTCCCCACCCCAGGATCCTCCTCCATGTCCTCGGTCCCCCCATGGGGTGATGGCGGTAGGAAAGGGCACAAAGGGGCCAGGAAGCAGCTTTATTAGGGGAGGGGGTATCAAGGGGGGTCCCCGAGGTGGCAGCCCCTCGAGGGGTCTCATTTCCTCCCAATGGGCTTGAAGTGTTTGATGCTGGTGGCCACTGTCTTGATGGCCACCGGCACCAGCAGCCAGAAGCGCTTGACCTGGACAGGCTGTGGGGAGAGGAGGGCTCACAGGGTGGGGGACCATGATGACCCCCAACTCACCCCCTCCAGACCTTGCACAGGGTGTCCCCCATCCTGGGACCCCCCCAACTCACGTTCACGGTGGAGCCCACACAGGTGACGTCGAGCAGGGGGTTGCCATCAGGCTGAGGCACAGGCGCCGAGCAGTTCTTGACGAGCTGCGGAGAGCAGGGGGGCTGGTGGGGACACGATGGGGGGGACTGTCCCCAGGCTGGGGACCCCGTGGAGGGGGGTGATAACCCCCCTCTGAGTCCCTCAGGCTCTCACCCCACCCTCCTTGAAGTCGCAGGCATCGGGACGGGCACCCGAGTGCGTGGGGCATCGCGTCTCCATGATGGTGAAGTTGAGGTGCTGCAGGGAGCTGAGCTGAATGTTCTGCGGGGACAGGGACGGGAACGGGGTGGTGGCACCCATCAGGGAGCAGTGAAACCCATCAGGGTGTGGTGGAACTCACCAGAGAGTGGTGACACCAACCAGGGAGCGGTGACACCCACCAGGGAGCAGTGACACCCACCAGGGAGTGGTGACACCTACCGAGGAGTGGTGGCACCCATCAGGAAGCAGTGACACCCACCAGGTGCCTGGACCCAACATGGGGACAAGATCCCACCGCACACTCCTAAACCACCCCTTGTGCACAGGTTCTGGCATCCCCCTGATGTTCCCATGGGGACCCTGGAGGACATGGGGGCGTCTCCACACGGTGGCACTCACCGGGGTGGGCTCGGGGTCGGCGCTGAGCAGCCTGAAGACGTTTCGCACCTCGGGGCGCTGGTTGTAGGAGTCGACAGCCTGAGCCAGTGCCTGGGTGTAGGTGAGGGGGGCCGGGGCGGGGAGGGCACAGGCCCCCCCCAGCACCACCAGTACCAGCACCCAGGAGCTCAGCATCTTCGTCCCTACGGCCACCCCCCACCCGTGTCCCCTTTTATCGCCACCCGGGAGGTTGGGGAACATGCCCCAGCACTCGGCTCTCCCCACTCCGGAAACGCCTGGCCCCAGCCACAGAGTGACAGTTTGTTTTTTTGGGGGGGACACAGGGTGGGTGGCCCCAAGTGTGGGTGGTGGCGTCTCTAGTCCGCCTTGGGGACATGTCTCCACTCCCTGGGGTGTCCCAGTACTTGGCTGGGTGTGGAGGGGGTGGGATTTGTGGGACCACTAGCCCTTGGGGACCCTCCCCGCTCCCCAGTGGGACGACGCAGGGATCGAGGTGACACCGGCAGCATCTCGGGGACATTTATTGGCAGGAAAGCGCCCGGGCGGGGGGGCATAGCGTGGCAGGGTGGGGACACATCGGCGTCACCCGCTCAAACACCGGCCGGTTTGAGGTTGAGTTTGTCGCGGATCCAGATCTTGGTGCGCCGGAAGAAGTTCCTGAAACGCTCCTTGATGTGGGTGAACAGATCCTTGAGGCGGGAGGTGCGGAGCTGGAGGCGCTGGGAGGAGACGGAGCAGGGTCCGACCCCGGGGACATGGTGGAAGGGGTGGTCACCCCCCCTCCGAAGGCAGGGGACACGGCGAGAACGGTGCCATCTCGGCCACCTTCTTACCATAGTGGGCACCGTCTCGCAGGAGAGCTCAACTGTGGGCTGCTGCTGCTCGAGGAAGACCCAGCCCTGGCACCGCATCACCGCCTGCGGGGACGGGACACGAGGAAGAGGCTGAAAGGAGCCCAAACCACCCCACCCATGCCTCAGTTTCCCCATCGGCTGCTCCCCAGTTGGGGACAACAAAGCCTCACCCTGAGCCAGTGGCTCTTGCAGGCAGTGGTGGCCATTGCTGGAACCCGGCACGAGGTCTCCTCCACGGTGAAGCTCAGCTGCTGCCGGCGCTGCAGGTCCACGGGCTGAGAGAGGAGACAGGACCTGTCAGGGACCCACGGCCCAATGCTCCCCAAAAAGGGGCCAAATCCAGCCCCCAAATAAGCCAGATGCAGCCCCAAGGGGGGCCACATCCAACCTGGAGATGGGTCACACTCAGCCCCAAGCTGGGTGAGCTCCATCCCTGCAGAAGGACACACCCAGCCCCAAAAGGAGCCAAATTCAGCCCAAAAAGAGGCCAGATCTAGCCCTGAGAGGGTCCAGGTCCAGCAGTGGAGCTCAGCACCCACCTGGTCAGGCTGGGGCTGGGCCTCCCTGAGCTGCAGCACGTAGGGACTGACGGCCCTGGTGTTGAGCAGCTCCACGGCCGCCGTGACGACGTCACCATAGCTGACGGTCCAGAGCCCTGGCGGGACGGATCCATCCAACACCGGTGGTGTTGTGGTGGGTCCATCTGACCCCAACGTGGTGTGTCCACCCAGCCCCGGTGTGGTGGCTCTGGCCAGCCCCAGCAGCAGGAGCAGCACTGGCACTGTGTGGCACGGCCTCATCCTGCCTCCTGGCACCCACCACGCCGGGGAGCCCATTTTATGGGAGCTGCCGGGAGATTCCTGGTGGGCTGAATCTGGCTGGGAGCCAAGTCCATCCCTCTTTGGACCTCAGGCCACTGGAGGGGCTGTCCCAGCCCTGGGGATAGGTGACATGGTGTCATGACATGGCTATGGAGAGCCACCACCACACTAGGGCAAGGTGCACTCCAAGGCGACCACCAAAGAGCCAGAGATGGGGGCGTGGGGTAGCCCACATTGGGTTTCTCGCCCCCGTTGCCCCATGGGGCTGGGTGAAGAAGTCACCCCACCTCATGGCTGGGGCTTTCCAGCTCCCCTCAGGAGGGTTTGATGGTGGGCGGAGCGGTGAAGACAACTGTTCCTCATGGCAAACAAGGTGGGGTTGGCCAAACACCAGCCATGGGAGCGGTCGCCCACTCCCAGGCCGAGCAGGAACCTCCACGAGGTCATCAAAGAAGCCTGCCCAGAAGATGACCCTGGATTCAACCCCCACCTGCACCCCCAGGCACAGTGAGGGGAAGCCCAAAGCCACCCAACAGGTTCAGAGCTCCTGGCTGGTGGAGGCCATCAAGGACGTTCTCCAGCGGCTCATAAATCAAGCAAGGACAAGCGCACCCAGGTCACGAGCTGGTGGTGGCATCTGGGAAGTCCCCAGGGATGGCCACTGTCAATCACAGACTTGGAAAGACCCAGGTGCAACCAGGTCTAGCCTTCCACAGAGAAGGGTCCTCAGGTGGGTCCCATCCAGGTTCATCTTGAGAACCTGTAGCATTGGGGGTCACCCGGGAGGGTCTTCCAGTGAACAACTGGTCTCACTGTCCAACCTCCATTGAGATGAAACTTCTCCCAGTAGCCATTGCCCCTTGTCTTCTCCATGTGGCTCCTTAGAAGCTTCCACCCTGCGATGAGGACCCCTCTGAGCCTTCTCCTTTCCAGGGAGGAGAGACCCAACTCCTTCAGTCTTTCCTCCTAGAGTGGGTTCTCCAGCCCTTTGACCATCGCCCTTGGGACCTCTCCAGTCTGTCCACGTCCTTTTTGACTTGTAGGGATAGGAACTGGAATTCTTCAGCTCCTTTCAAATTCTTCCAAATTCCCTTCAAATTCTGCAATTTGTTCCAAATTCCTTCCAAGACCTTCCAAATTCTTCAATTATTCTAAATTCCTCCTAAAATCTTCCAAATTCCCTTTGAATTCTTAAAGTCCTTCCAAGTTCTTCCAAATTCCTTCAAAATTCCCTTTGAATTCTTCAATTCCTTTCAAATTCATCCAAATTCCTTCCAAATTCTTCCTAATTCCCTTTGAATTCTCCAGTTCCTTCCAAATTGTTCCAAATTCTTCTAAATTCCCTTTGAATTCTTCATTTCAAATTGTTCCAAATTCTCTCCAAATTCCCTTCAAATTCTTCATTTCAAATTGTTCCAAATTGTCTCCAAATTCCCTTCAAATTCTTCAATTCTTTCCAAATTCTTCAATTCCTTCCAAATTCTTTAAATTCCTTCCAAATTATCCCATATTCCTTCCGAATTCCCCCAAAATTCTTCAGTTATGCAGAAATTTGGATTCAGGTGGGACAGTCGGCACCGGGACGCCTTGCTGGGACTCCCACCCCTCTGCAGCACCTCACCATGGTGAGCAAAGTTGGCCTTTTATCAGAGCCAAAGCCCTCCCAGCTCTCAGAAGGGACCATCCAGCCAGGCAGCACCTGCATCCCGTAGGGAGACGGCACCTGACGCCAAGGCCAGGTCCCCTGGGAGGCTGCACCAGGCCTCTGGCAGAAATTTTCTGCCCCATTTTTCCTGCAGCTCATGCTCAGGATTCAACAGGGACCAAAACCAGCATCAAAACCTCTAAATATTATGTTTTATTATTATTTATTAATATTATTTACTATTATTATGTGCAGCTCGAGGAGGATTGACCCTTTCTGAATGGCTACAAAATCCCGTGCAGCCATTTTGGGACCAAAAAGGGGAATTTTGGTGAGTTTTAGTCAAGAGTAAAGCTGTGCTCACAAAGCTTGTGCTTCACAGGTCAACTCCCCACCAGCGGCTGGGTGGGAATGTAAAACCACCTCCAAAACCAAACAAATAACGCCCCCAAAACCAAACAGTTAACACCCCCAAGACCAACCACCCCCCTCGTAAATCAGTCTCTGGTTTATTTGACCACCACAAGACGGAGCTGCCCCACTGCATTCCTGCAGCTCGCGGAGTTATTTGTCTTTTCTGCGTTCCCACAGCTGGGCCCTGAGCTGGTTGGACACTGATGGAGCAGGAAGGAAAACAAAGGGGTCGGGGGAGGCAAAACCCAGCTTATCTCACCAGGACAACCACAGTAGGGCAGGGCTGGTCCATCAGCCCTGGAGGGGGACGGGGGGAAATTACAGATTCATTTGTGTTAGAAAAGCCCTTGAAGCTCCTCCAGTCCCAGCGTTCCCCCAGCACTGACAGGTCCCCACTAACCCCTGGCCCTCAGCACCACCTCCACATGGCTGGGAAACCCCTCCAGGCATGGGGACTCCAACACTGCCCTGGGCAGCCTGGGACAGGCCTGGACAACCCCAATGCGGAAGAAATTCTTCCTCAGGGACAACCTCAACCTCCCCTGCAACAACTGGAGGACGGTTCCTCTTGTCCTGGTGCTTGTTCCTGGGGAGAAGAGACCGACCCCCACCTCACTCCAACCTCCTGTCAGGGAGTTGTCGAGAGCAAGAAGGTCTCCCCTGAGCCTCCTTTGCTCCAGGCTCAACACCACCACGTCCCTCAGCCGCTCCTCAGCGCACTTGTGCTCCACACCCTGCACCAGCTTCGTTGCCCTTCTCTGGACACACTCCACCCCTCCCAGGCCTGGCGGGGCCGCGGTTGGGCCTCGGCGGGTGATGGGGGATCATGGCGGCCACGCGTCCCTCCCCGACCCGCTCGCGCACCGGAAGTGCCGCCGCCTGAGCCAACCGGCGCTCGCCGCAGCTCGATGACGTACTAGGACTGCGCCGGCGCTCTGCCAATGGAGTGTCGCCTTGGCGCGAACGTCATTAGTCTGCGTCGGCGCCTCGCTGCCGGCCCGCCGTGCGGCTGCGGCGGGGGAGGTCAGGCCCGGCGGCGGCGGCGGCGGCGGGAGGGGAGGGCCCGGCCCGGGGGGCGGAGAAGAAGGCCCGGGGGGCGGTGGGGTGGGCCCGAGGGGTGGAGGGGAACGAGCCTGGGCTGGGTCTCGGTGGGAGAACCGGGCCTAGGGGGCTCCCAGGGAAAGAGCCCGGGAGTGGAGGGCCAGACCTGGCGGGGCTCCGAGGAGAATCGGCCGGGCTCTGGGGGTGCTTTGTGGGGGAAATAGCCCCGGGGAGTGTCGGCCAGGCCCGAGGTGCTCTGAGAAGAGCCCGGAGGTGGGGGACAGGCCTGGGGGGACCCTGAGGGGAAATAGCCCAGGGAAGTGAGGGCTGGGTCCGGGGGTTTTGAGGGGAGTAGCCCCGGGGGGTGGTGGGGACGGACAGCCCCAGAGACTCTGAGGAGCTGGGCAGGGCAGGTGGGAGCCCAGGGAGGATGGTGTGGGAAAAAGCTGAGTGAAGGGGGCTGCATCCCTGGAAGTCTGGGCGAGGCTCAGCTGGGGCCGGTGAGGAGCTGGGGGTGCTCCAGACCCGCTGCAGTGGCTGCGTGGTGCCTTGGAAAGCAGTGCCAGATCTCGGCAGCAACTAAGGGAGTGTGGAGACAGGTCAGCCCAGTGGGGAAGTGCGTAGCCTCACAACTGGCACCAGAAGCCAGCTGCCTCCTTCTGAAACTCTCCCGCTCCTAAAGGGGTTTCTTCTCCTGCAGCATTCCTGACATGTGGTGCTGACCTCTACCCCCCTGGCCTTCCTTCCAACCCCCGACACCTTCCACCATGGCAGCCCGCCTGGTGCAACGCTGCTGCTGGCGGCACTTCGCAGCCTTCATCTCTCCTCCCTCAGCCATCCCAGCTCCTCGGCTGGCGCTGGTTGGGAAGGTGGTGACAGCACGAGCTCTGCCTTTTGCTTCCTTTCACTGTTCGAGCCCTTCCAGCCTGGCAGATGGATTCTCGGTCAGAGAGCGGGTGGAGGAGAGCAGAAATCCAGAGCACAGGGTGATCGGGGAGCTGATTGAATCAGCCACGACGCCTCAGGAGCTCTTTCAGCTAAGTGAGCTCCATGCTCTGAACAGCAATGAGGCCTCGCTCATCATAACTCAACTCTCCCGGCTCGCAGCAGAAAAAAAGCTGGAAAGGGAGAGTATTCTGCAAGATGAGCGTTTCCAGCAGCTCATTGGCATCACGGATGCTCAGGTAAGGTCCCTCCTGGACGCATTTTTTGGGGGAAAAATATGATGGGAAGGCGGCTGATGCTGCTGGGATTGAACCGGGTGCTAGTCTAAGGGTTTGTATTTTGCATTTCCAAGTGAAGTTGAGGGGAGCAGGAGGTGAAATTATCAGCACCAGGTGGGAAACGTGATCATTTCTGTCTAAAAGCACCACTTTATGGACCAGAGAAAAAATGTGGTGGAGAGATCAGCCTTGCTAAACACTGCCTTGCTCCTGCTGCCCTGGATTTTAACCTTTCTCAGTAAGATAATCATAGAATTACAGAGTGGTTTGGGTTGAAGGGCCCTTCAAAGCTCATCCAGTCCAACGCCCTGCAGGGAGCAGGGACATCTGCAACTAGAGGAGGTTGCCCAGAGCCCCAAGGGCCAACCTGACCTGGAATGGTGCCAGGGATGGGGCTTCTCCCACCTCTCTGGGCAACCTGGGCCAGGGTCTCACCACCCTCAGTGTCAAACATTTCTTCTCTCTGGTCTGAGTCTCCCTTGTTTAGTTTAACCCATCCCCCCTTGTCCTGTCACAACAGGCCCTGATGAAAAGTCCATCCCCAGCTTTTTTACAGCCCTCTTTATATATTGAAAGGCCACAAGGTGGTCTCCCTGGACCCTTCTCTTCCCCAGAAAGCAGAGCAGAGGGGCAGGATTCCCTTTCTCAACCTGCTGCCCATGCTGCTGGGGATGAGGCCAGGTCACGTTTGGCTTCTGGCCTCCAGCGAGGCAGTGTGACAAAAGAAGCTGCCAAGAGGGCCATAGCTGGGGATTTTGAGACGTGAAACAAACAAACTCACTGCAAACATGATTGTCCTCCTCCAGCAAGCTGTTAGTGCAGCCACAGCTGTAGATAACCCAGCATAAACAGGCATTGTGTGGATGCCACCAGCATACTGGCTTGTACTAGCACTGGTGTGGCCAGTAGGACCAGGGCAGGGATGGTCCCCCTGTACTGGGGGCACTGGGGAGGTCACACCTCGAATCCTGGGTTCACGTGGGCCCCTCACTTCAACAAGGACCTTGAGGGGCTGGAGTATGTCCAGAGAAGGGCAACAAAGCTGATGCAGGGTGTGGAGGACAAGTGCACTGAGGAGTGGCTGAGGGATGTGGTGGTGTTGAGCCTGGAGCAAAGGAGACTCAGGGGAGACTTTCTGGCTCTCGACAGCTCCCTGACAGGAGGTTGGAGTGAGGTGGGGGTCGGTCTCTTCTCCCCAGGAACAAGAGCCAGGACAAGAGGAACCGTCCTCCAGTTGTTGCAGGGGAGGTTGAGGTTGTCCCTGAGGAAGAATTTCTTCCGCATTGGGGTTGTCCAGGCCTGTCCCAGGCTGCGCAGGGCAGTGGTGGAGTCCCCATGCCTGGAGGGTTTTCCCAGCTGCGTGGAGGTGGTGCTGAGGGCCAGGGGTTAGTGGGGACCTGTCAGTGCTGGGGGAACGCTGGGACTGGAGAAGCTTCAAGGGCTTTTCCCTGATTCTCTTCCCATGTTTCTCTTTTCCCAGATCTCTCAGGTGTGGAACAACACCTTGGTAAACCTGCTGAAGAGCCTCTATTCTCTGGGGTTGGAGGGCAGTCGGCGGGAGATGCAGTCAGTGGAGCAGGAGGTGCTGTGGCGGCTGCGGCGTCTCACCTTCCGGCAGCTTGCCTCTCTGGCAGAGTTCTTGGCCATCAAGCAGGGGAAGGAGAACAAGCTGCTCCACGAAGTCATCAAGAAACTGGAGCTGCGTTGGACGGAGCTCGAGGGCACCCGCACTGTGGTGTCACTGATGAGCAAGGTCGGGCACATCTCCCCAGCTCTGATGGACCGGCTAGAGGACAAGGTACGTCCTCGGTCTCTCCAAGGTCCTGCATGGGTGCTTCTAGGAGAGGTTTCATCCAAGGAGCCATGTAGATGCAGGAGATTGCATTCACCAGCCCCTTCCCAGTCCATACTGGTGCAAGTGGGTGACTCTGCAGCTGCTCCTCCGCATGAGCCAGGCTGTGAGGGTGCCTTTCCTTGGCACTTCCCCTTCACCTCTGTGCTCCAAATGTTTCTTGGCAGGCTCTGGAGCTCGCCGAACAGTTCGATCCTGACGATATCCGGAAGATAACGCTGGCCCTGGCCTATCAGAACCGCCGGTGCGTGCCACTGCTGCGAGCTTTGTCCTACCACCTCATCCAGAAACAGCCCGAGCTCAGCCTCAACACCCTCATGGACCTGATTTTTGCCTACGGTAAGCGGCTGGGCTGCAGCAGGACCTGCTGTGTGGTGGAGACCAGCTCATTTGTGGGCCAGAGGAAGGAAAAGGGCTGGCAGGGTACGTTAGGCTGGACCAGCCGGGTAGTTCCCAGCTCTGAGCACAAGCAGAGTGAGCCCAGTGGCACCCGTTTTCCTTCCAGTGCACGAAAAGAAGGGAAGCTGTGCTGAGGGAGCGCCTTGGAAGGGTGATCGAGGTGCCAGGGAGCCCCCAGAACTCTGTCTCCTCGCTTCCCTCGGGAGCAAGACATATCAGCAGGAGCCCTGGGGTGGTCCAGCCTGTTTACCTGGGAACCGATTTCTTTCCACCCAAGAAGTCCTGGTGACGAGTTAATTATCGTTTGGTGCTGAATTCATGCTCTTCAGTGGGTGAGGGGCTACAGGTCTTTGTACAGACGCTCAGCCGGGTGGTGACAGCCACCTTGGTGATGTTCCTGCCTATGGGGTAGACCAGAGCCACCAGCTACAGGGTGGTGACAGAACCTGGTGGAAAACAGCTCTGTGAGCAGCAGCGTAGCGCTCACTGATGAGCTGGTTCACCATCCTGAGTGGCTTCATTCTCTGGCTCCTCTTTCTGTGGCGTGTTGTGTGGTCCTGTGCTCCTCTTGCTGTTGGGAGACAGTGGAAACCTCGGAGAATCGGGGGTGAAGCTCGGAGAAACAGAGCTAAAGCCCAGAGAAATAGGGGTAAAGCCCAGCGACTGGGGGTAGAGCCCAGAGAAATCTGGGTTCTGGTGGCCTTAGTGAGTTCAAGGCTCTTCTGGCCAGACAAGGATCTGTAGCTGGAGAGTCGCTGGGGATGAAATCTGCTGCCAGCGCTGGGTGGAGGCTGGAGCCACGAGCTGGCACCAGGATTAAGAGCTGGTAGGTGCAGCAGGACGCAGCAGAGACGTGGTGTGACCAGAAAGGATGGGGCCGAGGCAACTGAGGGGGACAATACCAGTCTCCAAGCCTCCTCCTCTTCTAACTTTGTGCTTCCCCTTGTGCCACCACCGTCACCATCCAGGCACGGCTCCCGTACCAGCTCCTTGTAAGTGGCTGCCGCTTTCTCTTTGCTCCTTTAAGGAAAACTGAATTTCCACCAGCCTCAGGTCTTCCAGAAGATCGCCAGCGACCTGCATCCCCATGTCACCACCATGACCCCCCTTGAGGTGACACGCTGTGTCCGATCCTTTGCCCTCCTGAAGTGGCTCAGCCTACCGCTGTTTGAGGCCATTGCACAGGTGAGGAGGGTGGTTCGGGAAGTCAGGGAAGCCCCCCACAGTACCAGTATGGCTGTCGTCCACCCCAGTGCTGAGCTGGGGCTGATGTCAGCTCCGAGTCTCCACTCTCCCCAGGCGCCTCCCCAGCTCTCCCCCACTCTCCACTTTCTCTTGGGCCGAGACAAAACCCCACCAGAAGGCCTTTGGCTCATGTTTCGCCATCGTGCCACGGGGCTGGACGCGCCCTTGGCTGACGTCTCAATCATTCCCTGTCCACACTCACCCAGGACAGACCTAAACCTCTGCTTTTTACCCCCATATCTCCCAGTACACCCTGGATAACACGAAGCAGCTGTCACTCACCCACCTCTGCGGGATCATCCTCTCTTTTGCTCGCCTGAACTTCCAGCCCAGTGGAAGCGAGGACTTCTTCAGCATGGTAACCTTCCTCCTTTCCCCCCTCTTCATTAACCTTCCTCCCTCCCTGGGCAGGATTTAGTCCCTGGACCCACATCCTGATGCCACCAATGCAGTTTTGGACCCCTCCAGCTCCATTCATGGCAGGTTTAGCTGCAGATGTTATCCCCTCCAGCACTCCCTGTCCTGAATAGTGTGTTACCCCCGCCCAGTTTGCTGCTAGGCTTTATGCTCAGCTTCCCCCCGCCGCAGCTCCCAAGCAGCAGGATCACGTTAGAGCGACCTTAAAACCACCCCTCTGCCAATAACCCAGGGGAAAAGCACAACCTCAGGGGGCTGTCAAGCTGCCAGGCCCACATGCTGATGGCAGAACAGGGGCCAGGGCAGCGCTGAGGGGTCGGTTCCCTCTCCACAGGTCCATGAGTCGCTCCAGGGCCAGCTGGACAGCCTGGAGCCTGCGCTGCTGACTGAGCTGGTGTGGTCACTGTGCGTGCTGCAGCAGGCCAGGGCTCCCTACCTACGGCAAGTGCTGGCGCCCGACTTCCACGCTGGCATCCGAGGTGAGCTGGGGCCTCTCTGCCCATGGGATGGGGGAGCGAGAACCTCAAATGCAGGCCTGGAGTTGGGGGTACACAGCCTGGTCCATCTAAATTTGAGTTAATGGGTTGTTAATCAGGAGGGAATTAGTCTCACAGGGTACCCAGGCACCAGGAGTTGGGCTAGTGAGAGCCATGTCCCCCAGCAAGCCCCTGGGCTCTGGCTTTGTGCTGGTGGGTGATGGAGGAGGAGGAGGAGAACAAAGCAGGGATGGCAAAGGGGACCTGCTCTCTCCTCCTGCCTTTCTCTCAAGTTCTCCAGGGCTTGTTACTCTGCTCCAGTGCTGCCCATGAACTTTCCCCAAGACAAACCAGTGACTGCTGCGGGGGTGCAGCCCCGTCAAATTCGCTCCCTGCCTCCTCCATGGCGGGGAGTGGCCAACCGGCTGCCACAGCAACTCCTGTGGTCCACGTGCCCCACGTCCCCCTCCCGTGGGACGCTGGGGGTTAAAAATCACACCACAGACACTGGCCTCCAGTTGTACCTGCCAAACACGGGCCCAGTTCGGCTCGGCCAGCTCACGGTGTCTTCCTGTGAGCGCCTGGCAGCGGGAGCAAGGCCGAGAACCTCCTAGTGATGGCCGTGGGTGATCTGTGTCTCCACGCCAGCAGGCAGGGGCCCATTGTGGGAGCATCGGGGTGAGGAATCCTGGTTGGACTAGCAGGAGAGAGCCAGAGTCCGCCTCTACCTCTGCTTTTCTCCTTCTGTCAGGGAAGCAGTCCCCCAGAGCCCAGAATTTAAAGCTTAAACTCCTCCACATCAATGCTGCTGCCAAACTGGAGAGCCCCGACTACGAGGGGCCATTCCTGCCAGCCGAGATGCTGAGCCCCGCCGAGCCAGGGGGTGACAAGGTCACACTGCTGCAAAGCAGCTTGCGGGAAGCGCTGGCGGGGGTGCTGGGCAGCCCTGAGAATGGGCGCTTTGATGTCCACACTGTCTACGGCTGGTACATCGGTGAGTCTGTCCCCCCCACCGCCTCGCCGGGCTCCGCCTTGGGTGGAGGGAATTGAATTTGAGGGCTTGGGGGTGCCTGCTAGGCTTTACCCCTCTTCATTCTTCAGCCTCCTTGTTGCAGTGCCCAGGCTTCTTCCCACAAGGCAGAGCAGAAGCTGGCTGTGGGAGGAAAAGCCCTTTCTCCTGCAACCGAGCAGCACTGAGTCCAGTGAAAGCTGCTGGCTCTGCCCTCCCTTCTCCTGGGGCAGCCCCGGGCTCTCCCGCAGCCCCGTCAAATTCGTCCCTGCCTCCTCCGTGGTGGGGAGCGGCCAACCGGCTGCCACAGCAACTCCTGCGGTCCCTGAGCCCCATGTCCCCTTTCCGTGGGGACCCCGGCTGGTAAAATCACGCCACGGACTGGGCTTGAGCAGCAGACCCTGCACTTGGGTCGGGGGGTAAAATCACGCCCGGTCGCGGGTGCAGGGCAGCTCAGGATGGGGGGTTTTGGGCAGAAACCAGCGGGGTTTGGCATTCTCTGCATCACCAGCCTCAGGGGGGATGCTGGGAGCAGCACCCAAGGTGGGTGTCAGCAGCCATTTGTGTTCTCCCCTCTCCGTGCAGACGCTGAGATGGTGCTGAACAGCGAAAATAAACCCCTCCCCTTGAAGGACTTTGCTGCTCCCCATCTGCTCCGCTCCGAAGGGACGAAGCCACTGCCACCAGGTGCCAGGAGGTGGGTCTGGGCTCATGGATTGTGCCAGCCCCCCACAGGGTAATGCTTCGCCAGCCAGCGTGGGGTTGGCACAGCAAGGGAGGGGGCAGACGCTGGTCCTGGCCGTGGTTTTCTCTCCAAGAGCCTGTGCCACGGAGCCCTGGGGGCTGAGCTGCCTCCACCCAGCCTGAAAACAGCCACCATCAGCTCATTGCCAGGCACAGGCTGTGGATAAATCCCAGTTGAGCTGCTGTCCCAGTGCTTCTCAGAGGCAGGATAATGGGCTCCCCATTCCCCCCCTCCACCTGTCCCAGGGTCGCCTTCCTCCGGTGGGAGTTCCCCAACTTCAGCAACAGGAGCAAGGACCTGCTGGGCCGCTACGTCATGGCCCGGCGGCACATCCAGGCTGCCGGCTTCCTTGTGGTGGATGTGAGTAGCTGGGGGGGGCGGTGTCTTCATGCCATCTGGGGGGTCCCCTAAAATACCGGGAGGGGGGCTCTTAATGAGGCTGGGCACCTAACAATGTCATCGCATTCCCAGCTCTCTCCTCCTGTGGGGTCCCATGGTGGTGGCCCAGTGGGGATCTCCCCCTCCCCCAGTTTGAGTGGGTGACCCCCTTCCCCTCCTCCCATCTGGGGCATGTCCCCCCCAGCATTCCCTAAAATATTGGGGGGGGCTTTTAATGAGGCCAGGTTCTTAATGAGGCCGAGATCCTAAGGATGCCACCACCTTCCCCGCCTGCGGGGTCCCATGGTGGGTGTCCCAGTGGGACCATGGGCTTCCCCCTCCCAATTCGAGGGGGTGATGCCTCCCTTTTCCAGCACAGATTGTGTCCCCCAAGGGAGAAACACGCTGGAGAACATCAAGAACTTCTGTGCTGGGTGAAGAAGCACTCACCCTCCTCCCTCCAGCTCTGGGTGCCCACAGTGGGCGCAGAGCCCCAACCAGCCCCCAGCTCTCCCAGCCATGTCCTGGTGACTCGGCAGGTCACCCGCCTGCTTGCCCAGCACCGAGATTAGCCAGCGTGATCCTTTCCCGGCCACCTGCTGGGCAGCCCCAAGGTGCCGGGGCTGGGCTCAGTAATCGCCAAGGACGGCAGACAAGGTCGCAGGGTGCTGATCCCCGGCGCTGCCGCCGGCTCATGCATTATTGAGCTCCTGGGAGGTAATTTTAGCTCTGCGGGAGGAGGGTTGGCAGCTTGGCGAGGCTAGGAGCCATCTCTCTGCCCCTCGCCATCCTCCCCAGCAGGCCTCCTTCAGGCCACGTGTCACCCCAGAGCAGCGGCATCACCCCAGCATGGTCTCCCTGGCCCGTTCCCTGCTTCCCCTGCGCTTCAGTGCTCCCCCAGCTCCTCGTGCCTCTGAGGCTGATGCGAAGCGAGGTTTGAGGTTCACTGGCTCTGTTTTTCCCGGCCACTTGTGTAATCCAGCTTGGCTGGCTCAGCGAGAAGGAGGAGGCGGGGGAAGAACCGCTTCCCTCAGTGTCAGCTTTGCCTCCCGGCTGCTAAATCCAGAGCCAGGGATGGGCGGTGGGATCCCCCCAGACCCGGCTGCTCCCTCGTCCCAGCTGGTGGAGGCACCACCAAAGCTTTTGGTGGTTGAAGGGAGCCGGAAAGCAGGCATTGGGCTCTGGACCCTCTTCCCCAGCCCCCAGATTCCTTCCAAATACCCATTTCAGCCACCTTTGCCACTCACGGGATCCCGGTGGTGGGTGGTGGTGACACAGGGAAGGCCACCACAGCCCCCTCAGTGCCCCACGGTCCCCGTTGGGGATGGGGCGAAACTGGGGATGTCTCGAGGGCTCTGACAGCGTCTCCTCCCCCCCATTCCAGGTTCCCCACTACGAGTTCCTGGAGCTGAAGCTGGAGCGGCAGCGGACAGCCTACCTCAAGGACAAGCTCCTCAAGGCCACGGCCAGAGAAATGGCCAGTTAACGGTGCCAGCAGCTCCCGCCTCTGCGAGAAACCCGTTCAATAAACCACCGCTGTACAGTGCCAGGGGTCTGGGTAGTGTTGGGGACGGGGGGCACAGGGCTGGGCTTTGCCCTGGGGTGGGTGATGGCCCCACAACGATGGTCATGGAGACCCCTGTGTCCCACAGGCCACGTGTGCCCGGGGAAGAGGTGGGTCAGGAAACCCCCCAGTGCCTTAGCCGGCTGTCAGGAAGGGCTTTGGGGGGGATTAGTGGCCCATCTGGCCACCACTGGTCCTGGCTATCTCCCTTCCAGCCCCTCTGGCCCCAGGGACATGGCCTGGTGACACCCCAAAGCAGTGCCAGGAGGAGGCCACGGCATTGCCAAGCTGCTGAGTCATGGCTCAGCGCTGCTCCTGGCACCGGCATCGCGGCCTCAGCGCTGGCGTTGATGGGTGCCTGGGGTGGCAGCCAGCACCCTGCTGTGCCCAGTGCCAGCCCCAACGGGTGCCCCAGATGGTAGCCAACACCCTGCTGTGCCCATACTGGGTGTCAGCCTCAGGCCATGCCTCAGTTTCCCCCCAGCATCCTTGGGTGGGGGCTCCTGTGGACCAGGGAGGGGGTTCCTTGGGGGGTCTGGGCATCTCCTTCCCTCCACCCCATCCGTCTGTCCATCTAGTGTCTCCTCTGGGAGCGGAGTGGGGGGGTACCACACACACACCCCCCACGTTGCCAGGGAACCATCCCCATCACCATGGAGACCAGCACCGTTCCCAAGGCAACCGTGCAGGCACCCATCCACCCTCCTCAGTGGGTACCCAGGCCCCGGGAGGGGGGACACGGAGGGTGGTGGGGACACACCAGGCTCCACCCCTCACTCCCTCCATACCTCTGGCATTAAGGAGGTTCTGCCCCTTCCCAGCACCCACAGCTGGGTGCTCAACCCCGGGTTTTGGGGGTGACAATCCCATCTCCATCCTCTTCCTGGGGAAACTGAGGCTGGGGGGACACCACCACCACCCCCGCACCCCCCTCCCCTCAACCCAGGAGCTGATGCAAGCAGGGATGGGGTGGGCCCTTCCCTCCCCTGCCAGCGCCGCAGTGCCTGGCACACACCCCGCCGGAGAGGGGGAAGAGTCGGGGTGGGGTGGGGGGGCGGGGAGCGGGTGTTGGGAAGAAAAGGCAGGGAAAAAAACCGGGAAAAATCTGGAATAAAGATCAAGAGAAAAATTGGGGGGAAAAAACTCAGGAAAAAATATAGGAAAAAATAATCGGGGGGAGGAAAACGGCACTAAATGATCAGGAAAAAAGATTCGGGACATAATAAACGGGAAAAATATTCAGCAAAAAAATCGGGGGAAAAAACAGGACAAAATCTGGAAAAAAAAATCGGGGAAGAAATCAGGGAGAAGAACTAGGGAAAAATTAGCTGGAGAAAGAATAATCGGGAAAAAAAAAATCAGCAAAACAACAATCAGGGGAAGAATAATCAGGAAAAAAAAATACCAGGGAGAAAAAAAAAAAAAAACAGGGAAAAAAAACCTGCTGCTGACATCATCCGGGATGACGGGGCTGATCCCGGCGCCGGCCCCCCCGCCCCAGCCCCGCTAATGCTCCGCGTCTCCCGGCGCAGCCGCCTTCGTCCCGCCCTGGGCGAAGGTGCCGGGGGCTGAGCGGGGCCGGGCCGGGGCGGGCCGGGCCATGCCCGGAGGATCGCGCCAGAGCCGGGAGCCGGGGGGCTCCGGGGAGCAGCCGGGGATGGCGGAGGGACCCGAGGCAGGTGAGGCCGAGGGGAGGCGGGGGAGGGTGGAGGGATGCGGGGTGGAGAGACGGGATTTGGGATGGAGAATGGAGGGATTTGGGGCGGAGGATGGAGGATGCAGGATGCGGGGATGGAGGGTGAGGGATCTGGGAGGGAGGATGGAAGGATGGAGAGATTTGGGATGGATGAGGGACACGGGATGGAGGATGGAGCAGGAGGGACGGAGGGATCTGGGATGGAGGATGGACGATTTGGGATGGAGGATGATACGAGGTGGAGAATGGAGGATAGAAGAACTGAGGGGTGGAAGGATGGAGCGATTTGGGGTGGAATTATCGAGGCGGGGAGGACACCGGGCCGGCAGCGGCAGCCGCTCCGGTACCGGCACCTCCAGGGATAACCAGGAGGTGACTTTGGGGACACCCCTCTGCCACCCCCAAGCCAGCCTCAGGTTGGCCCCCCCCCCCCCGCACCCCAGCAGGACAGAGAGGGCTCGGTGCCATAGACCCACCCCCCTCCCCCCAGCACCATCCCACCCCCCGGGGATCACCGGCTGGGGAAACTGAGGCACGGGGCGGTGCAGAACCCAAGGTCACCCTGAGCTGGTATCCCCGAGGGCTCAATGTCACCTGCTCAAGGAGCTGGGGACAGCGCGGGGGGGCACAGTGTCACCCTTCCCGTGTGCCTCAGTTTCCCCCACCCAGAGCCGGAGCTGCGGGGTGCAGTGGGTCGCCCAAAAATGGAGGTGAGGGGCTGAGTTGTGTAAAGTTGGGGGGGGGGTGTCAGGACTTCCCCCCACCCCCCAGGGCAGCAGAGGGGGTTGTAGGACCAGGTGGGAGCTGGAGAAGCCCCAAACCCCACCTCCCGGGGTGGGGGCGCCCAGCCAGGCAGCACCGGGGATGGGGAGAGTTAAACTGACCCCAGCAACGCCCCCCCAAACCATGGGGCAGAACCAGTCCCCCAACACAGCACTTGGGGGTATGTGTGTGGGGGGCACAGCCCAGGAACCCCCGGGGGGGGGGGGTACCCTCAAAATTAACCCTTTACGGGCCTCCCAGACCCTTGGGGGCGTGAAATATTTCCCACCCCCTGCCTCCTAAATACCCCGGTGAGGCCCCACCCCCTTCCCATCAGCCCCTGCGGCCCTGCCCCACCCACCCCCCTTACCCCTATATAAAGCCCCCGGGGGAGGTCAATGAGGCTCTGTTGGGTTTTGGTGCTAGAGGGAGGTCCTAGCTGCTCCTGCCCCATGGATCTGCCCCCGGGGGCTCGAGGTAATGAGGGCGGAGGGCCTTCCCCAAAAGAGGTTCTTGGCTGCTGGAGGTGGGAAGGGGGTTACACCCCGCCCCCCCCCCCCCCCCCCCAACAGCTGGGTAATGGGTGGGCTGAGGACCCACTAACTCAGTGCATGGGTGGGCATGGAGCTCCCTGCAGGGCTGAGGCTGTAAGGGCAGGGGTGTGTGTCTGCTTGGGAGGGGAATATGAGGTCCCCCTACCATGGAGAGATCCCTTTCCTTGGGGACATGTGGGTCTGGGTGCCCCCTTAATGCAGCTGCATCCTTGTGCCCCCCAAGAGAGGCTGGAAGGGGGGGGGTGCTCTTGGTAGGTGGGTGTGTCACCCTCCTAGAGTCATCCGTGGTGTCACCTCACCCTGTGGTGATCCCTCTGGGTGGGTGGGTGGGGGTCCACCCTGTTCACCCACCCCTGGGTCTGGCAGGGATGTCTACAGCACTGAGGGGGGGGGTCTCCCCTCTCTCCACAGCCCCCCCGCTGTCCACGGACCCCCCACCGATGCCCACCAAGGAGGAGGCTCGCCCGCAGCCCGAGGGGGCCAGCTGCGACCCCAGCCCCCCTGCTGCCACCCCCCCAGGCAAGACCTGCCGGCCCCCCCCCACCCACGGACCCCCTGGACACCCGTATTGTCATGGGGGAGGAGACGCGCTCCCCCACTGCCCCTGAGCTCCGGGGGGGGGCCCCCCAGCCTGCTGTGCCTTGTCCCTTCCCTGCTCCCACCAAAGACCCCCCCCAGCGCCAAATGGCTGAGCCCCCCCTGGGCAGACCCCCTGTTGCCGCTGCCTTGGACCCCGACCTCTTCTTCACGGCTCCTTCCACCCCCATCCGCGTTGGGGGGTCCCGGTTGCCGCCAGTCCCCCCAGAAGAGCAGACGGATGGGGAGAGTGAGGGGCTCTGCTCCCCACCAACCTCCCCCTCTGGGTCCTACATGACGGCCGAGGGGGGTAGCTGGGGCTCCTCAGGCACCGCCAGCACCTCCCCGTCCTGCTCCCCCAACCTGGTGGCTGAGGCCGAGGCCATGGCAGTGGCTGAGGCCGAAGGCTTGGAGGAGGCCGAAGCCATCGTGGCAGAGGATGACCCCCCTGCCTTCACCCCACCATCTCCTGAGGAGGAGGAGGAAAATGGGCCCTTCACCCCGCCAGAGGAGGATGAGGAGGATGGACAGACACCTGAGGAAGAGGAGGATGAGGAGGAGTGGGACGTGTCCGGGATCGAGGGGCTGCCTGGCGCGGGTCTCATCCCGGCGGCGTTGCTGCCGTTCCACGGCAGCCTGCTTTTCCAGGCCGAGGCAGTGGAGATCACCCCACTGCCCCCTGGCATGGTCTCCCTGCCCCTCTGTGGTGAGGAGGAGGAAGAAGAAGAAGAGGAGGAGGAGGAGGAGGAGGGTGGCAGCACCTCAGTCTCCTTCCTGCACTCACTGTCAGAGACCTCCATCACTGAGGGGGTGGACGAGTCCTTCGCCTTCCATGATGACACCTCGGCCTCCTCTGACTCGGCCGCCTACGATGGCGAGGAAGATGAGCAGCTCTACGGCACTGAGCGCCATGCAGTGGGAGCTGAGGCGGGGGTCACCGCCGCCGCAGGAACCGGCGACCCTGGGAATGGGGACATCGAGCTCCACCTTCATGCTGGGACGGTTGTGACCAGCTCTGGCTCACCGGAGGGGTCCCCCCCACAATGTGGTGAGGAGCTGGTGACCAGTATGGAGGACTCTGATAGGGAGGACCATGGTGCCGAGTGGATGGAGCTATCAACACAGGAGCAGGATGGCCGTGAGACCCCCCCAGCACCTTCTGGAGAAGATGGTGAGACCTACCTCACCTCATCTTCCTCCTCGGAGCTGGAGGCAGCCTCAGCCATTGGGCCCAACATCCCATGGGAGGTGGATCCTGTCCTGGAGGAGCTGGTGGTCATGCCAGGTGCCGAGGAGGAGCTGGTGGCGGATGATCCTGGCACAGCAACACTGGGAGAGGGGCCCGGCTCAGAGCCGTTGGCCAGCAGCAGCATCCTGCAGCCTGCTGGCCTCTGTGCCGCAGAGTCCAGGGACCCCGAACGTGACAGGCTGGGGGATGATGACACGGCACCAGCCAACGGGGAGCCCCAGGGCAGCCATGGGAGTGACAGTGATGACAGTGGTGATAGTGACCATGAGCTTGGCACCATGAGAGCAGGGAGCACTGAGCCAGCAGCCACCGATGGCCATGAGGAGCTGGATGCTGCGGCCACTGACCTGGCGCCGTCGGTGACGCCCAGCCCACCGGCCACTGACCTGGCGCCGTCGGTGACGCCCAGCCCACCGGCCACTGACCTGGCGCCGTCGGTGACGCCCAGCCCACCGGCCACTGACCTGGCGCCGTCGGTGACGCCCAGCCCACCGGCCACTGACCTGGCGCCGTCGGTGACGCCCAGCCCACCGGCCACTGACCTGGCGCCGTCGGTGACGCCCAGCCCACCGGCCACTGACCTGGCGCCGTCGGTGACGCCCAGCCCACCGGCCACTGACCTGGCGCCGTCGGTGACGCCCAGCCCACCGGCCACTGACCTGGCGCCGTCGGTGACGCCCAGCCCACCGGCCACTGACCTGGCGCCACCCAGCCCAGTGGATGAGCTGGATGCTGTGGCCACCAACCTGGTGCCATCGGTGATGTCCAGTCTGCCAAAGGAGCTGGATACCATGGCCACTGACCTGGTGCTATCGGTGACACCCAGCGAGCCGGCCACCGTGGCCACTGACCCAGTGCCACTGGTGACACCCAGCCCGCCGGACGAGCCGGCCACCGTGGCCACTGACCCAGTGCCACTGGTGACACCCAGCCCGCCGGACGAGCCGGCCACCGTGGCCACTGACCCAGTGCCACTGGTGACACCCAGCCCGCCGGACGAGCCGGCCACCGTGGCCACTGACCCAGTGCCACTGGTGACACCCAGCCCGCCGGACGAGCCGGCCACCGTGGCCACTGACCAGTGCCACTGGTGACACCCAGCCCGCCGGACGAGCCGGCCACCGTGGCCACTGACCCAGTGCCACTGGTGACACCCAGCCCGCCGGACGAGCCGGCCACCGTGGCCCCCGACCCAGTGCCACTGGTGACTGCCAGCCTGCCAGATGAGTCAGACACTGTGCCCGCCAATGTGGCACCATTGGTGACACCCAGCAAGCCGGACACCACAGCCACCGACGCAGTGATGCCCAGCCCACCAGATGAGCCAGACATGGTGGTCCCTGACCTGGCACCATCGGTGACACCCATTGAGCCGGATACTGTGGCCACTGATCCTGTGTCTCTGGTGACACCCAGCCCACCAGATGAGCCAGACATGGTGGACCCTGACCTGGCACCATCGGTGACACCCATTGAGCCGGACACTGTGGCCACCGCCTCTGACCTGGCACCATCAGTAACACCCATTGAGCCGGACACTGTGGCCACCGTCCCCGACCTGGCACCATCGGTGACACCCATTGAGCCGGACACTGTGGCCACCGTCCCTGACCTGGCACCATCGGTGACACCCATTGAGCCGGACACTGTGGCCACCGTCCCTGACCTGGCACCATCGGTGACACCCATTGAGCCGGATACTGTGGCCATCGTCCCCGACCTGGCACCATTGGTGACACCCATTGAGCTGGATACTGTGGCCACTGCCCCTGACCTGGCACCATCAGAGACACCGAGTGAGCTGGTCACTGTAGCCACTGACCCCATGTCTCTGGTGACATCCAGCCCACCAGATGAGCCAGACATGGTGGCCCCCAACCTGGCACCATCGGTGACACCCATTGAGCTGGACACTGTGGCCACCAACCCAGTGCCACTGGTGACATCCAGCCCACCAGATGAGTCAGGCATGGTGGCTGCCAACCTTGCACCATTGGTGACGCCTGATGAGCCAGACATGGTGGCCTTGGCCCCTGACATGGCACCATTGGTGACACCCATTGAGCTGGCCAGTGTCACAGCACCATCCCCTGCTGAGGAGCTGGCGGCCGGGGTGGCCTTGGCCAGCAAGTCCCTGGAGCCATCGGTCCCCGCGTGTCCCACGGGGCAGGAGCCAATGCCACATCCCCCTGGGGACATTGACGAAACCCCCGAGGAGTGGGACATGGTCACCGCCTCATCTGAGGAGTCGTCGCTGGAGCCACTGGAGACCTCCCGCTCCCGCACCGACTCCAGCTTCTTCACCGCCCCCGAGGACAGCGCAGGGGAGGCTGCCGTCCCTCCCGGACCCCCGCCCTCCAAGGAGGATGACACTGGCCGCTGCCTGGCCCTCTGCCTGCCCCCCGTGCCCCTCGCCATCCCCCCGCCGATTTTCACCGCTTCGGAGCGGGAGGTCTACGTGGGGGCCCCCCCGGCCCCCCTTGAACTGCTCCAACCACCCGGTGCCTTTCCGGCGAGCCGAGAGGACCGTCAGCGGGTCACCGCCATGCTCCAGGGCTCCTTTGGTGACCTCCCGGCCCCCCGGCTCCTCCCTAGGCCCCCCCAGCCCCCTGAGGTGATGGCAGAGCCCTCGCAGGGATCCCCGAGCAATGGGGGGGCGGAGAAGCCCCCGACCCCTCGGCCGGGCGATGAACCCCTCGGCCAGACTGCTGGGGAACCCGATGCCAAAGTCCTGGGGGGTGGAAGCCCCCTGAGTCCCCCCAGTGAGCCCCCGGTCCCCGCTGGGCAGCAGGAGGAAGAGGAGGTGATGGCAGGGGCCGCATCCAGCCCCCAGCCCGCTCCGGGTGCTGGTGAAGCAGGGGATGCTCTGCCGGAGCTGGCTGGGGAAGCTGCACCCCAAATCCCCCCTGAGCCCCCCAGCCCACTGCTGCCCTCCTGCCCCACGACCCCCAAACTCAGCCAAGTGCCTCCTCCCGCCACCCCATCGCTGCCAGCACCATGCCCGGACCCAGCCCGCGGCCCCCAGGACCCCTCAGGGCTCCACACTGGCGAGGAGCGTCCATCTGTCCTGCCGCCCTCCAGGAAGCACCTTGAAGGTAAGAGACCCCCCCACACACACCCACTCCCCAGAACACCCACCCAGGTGTCACTGGGGTGGCCACTGCCCACGGTGGGATGCTGGGGGTCCCCTTTGGGTGGGTGATGGGGATGAGCATGTTGGGATCAACCCCATGGATGGGGAATTTTGGAGGCACCACCAGCTCAACACCCCCCCACCCCTCCCCAAACCACTGTGGGGTGTCGTGGGACACCAGGGTGGGCATCACCCATGGTGGAGTGTTGGGGGTCCCTTTGGGTGGTCCCAGGGTGTATGACAGGGGCAATGGGCTGGCTTCAACCCCACAGATGGGGAATTTTTGGGGGGCCACCACCAGCTCAGCCCCCTCTCCCCCCTCTCAGCCCCCCCCCAGCCCTCCCCACGCAAGGAGCCGGAGGCCCGTGGGCGTCAGGCAGGGCCAGGGGCTCGGGGACCCCCCCGGGGGTCCCTGCAGTCGGAGTCGAGCTCCTCCAGCGAGGCTGAGGCTCCCCGGGACCCCTGCCCCGAGATCCAACGCCTGCGGGAAGCCGCCGGCATCGCCCTGCGCCAGGACAAGCAGCCCCTGGCCCCCCGCCGCTGCGAGACCAACCATAAAGGTGAGAGATGGGAGGGTCCCCCCATATTTTTGTGGGGGTCCTGGTGGTGCCCATCTTCATCCCCACCCTCTGCTTGGCTGCAGGGTCCTGTAACGAGTCGGAGAGTAACGACGAGTCTATCCCCGAGCTGGAGGAGCCCGAGGGCTCAGAGCCACGCCCAGCCCAGAGCCAGGTGGGGTTTTTTTGGAAGGGTATGGGGGGTGTGTGATGGGGCTGCCTTGACCCTCCCCATCCCTGGCAGGCGCAGCTCACCCACTCGCTGGGCACCGGGGAGGAGAGCGTCAGCAAGGCCAAGCAGAGCCGGAGCGAGAAGAAGGCCAGGAAGGTGGGACGGGACCCCCCCCGGGGCAGGTTTGGGGTCCCCAGATGGGGCTGAGGGTCCCCAGTGGGGTTGGGGTCCCTGTTCCATGCTGGGGTTTGGGGGGCTGAGATGGGTTGGGGCGATCAGACCTGAGCATGGGGCAGCCCTAGAGTGTTGGGGGGCAGGTCCTCACCCTGGGTGGGGCTCCAGGTCATGTTGCGGTGTCCCAGCAATGCGGGGGGAGGTGATGTGGGGTCCCAGCTCAGCCTGGTCATGCTGGGGGATAATGTTGTCCCACATCTCTGGTTTCACCGTTGTCCCAGGGGTTTGGGGTGTTGCCAGGGGGTTGGAGACCCTCTTGGCTGCTCTGGGGGACCATGGGGTCACCTCTGTGTGTCCCCCCCGGCCCCTTCTCAGGCCATGTCCAAGCTAGGGCTGCGGCAGATCCACGGTGTCACCCGCATCACCATCCGCAAGTCCAAGAACATCCTCTTCGTCATCACCAAACCCGACGTCTTCAAGAGCCCCGCGTCCGACATCTACATTGTCTTCGGGGAAGCCAAGGTGATGGCGAGGGTGGGGTCTGGGGGTGTCCTGTGGGGCTGATGGCCCGTGGGGACGGGGGGGTGACCCCTCCCGTGTCCTCTCCCATCTCCCTGCAGATCGAGGACCTGTCGCAGCAAGTGCACAAGGCGGCGGCAGAGAAGTTCAAGGTGCCGATGGAGCACTCCCCTCTGATCACGGAGACGGCCCCCACCCTCACCATTAAGGAGGAGAGCGAGGAGGAGGAGGAGGTGCGTGCTGGAAGAAAGGGACCCCCCCAGCGTCCCAGGGACATGGTGGGGGTGACAGCGCTGTCCCTTCCACTTTGTAGGTGGACGAGACAGGGCTGGAGGTGAGGGACATCGAGCTGGTGATGGCCCAGGCCAATGTCTCGCGCCCCAAAGCTGTGCGGGCGCTTCGGCACAACAACAACGACATCGTCAATGCCATCATGGTGAGTGGCCTGGGCTGGGGTGGGGGGCAAACGGGGGTACCCCTGCCACTCCCAGCATAAATTGGGGGGTGCGCTCCTCCCACCCTGGGGTGCTGTGGTGGGGGATGTCCCTGACGCTCTGCTCTTCTCCTGCAGGAACTGACCATGTAGCGGCCGGGGCTGTCCCGGCCCCCCCCTGTATAGATGCACAGTTACTTCCCCCCATCCTTTCTCTAGACCTCGCCATCCTCCTCCTCCGTGTCTATAGTGCTCAATAAACGGCCTCATGTATCACTTTGATCGCACGACATCTCCCATCGTGGTGATTTGGGGGGCAGGTCTGGGCTGCCCCGTGGCTCCCCCAGCCCTGTATCTCAGTGGGGTTCATCCTGGGGGTGTTTGGGGTGGGGGCTCAGGGTACCCCCATCTAACTGGGATGGAGCATCCTGGGGAAGAGGAAGGGGGTTAGATGCCACTGTGGTGGGACACGTGGCTCCAGAAGCCCGCTGGCTCGGCCACGTTGCGGTGGGCGGTGGGGGGGAGCGCAGAGTCCTGGGATGCTCCCAAAGCTCTCAGGGCCCCCCCCCACCCCATTGTGCTAATTTTGTAGGTGCTTAACAAAGCTAGCAGGAAGGTGAGTGACAAGACAAATTGCTGTCTCATTGACCTAGACAAATACCCTGTACAGCCAGCACGGACACACAGACCCTCCCCTGGGGCCACCGGGGCTGGTGATGGGGAAACTGAGGCAGCAGAAACCACCCCCCCCACCTGCCACCTTCTCCCTGCTGCTGGGTGATTTCTTTCCAGAATTAAGTCCTGTTTCCCATTGAATTATGAAACCCCACCCCATGAGCTGCAGCGGCTGCTGGTTTCTTGCTCTTTGTACACAATCGGGGCAAAAATAAGGCTTTTTTGCTTCCAAATTTCCTTAAGTCTTTAATGACTTCATGTGCAATGTGGTTTTTAATTGGTACATTGTAAAAAGGCACTAAACCTAACTCCAGGCTGGGGCCTCCTGGGCTTAAGAAGGAGGAAGATGTTGGTCCCCAGCTCCTGAGGACTCCCAAGCTGGGGGACAGAGCCAGGATCAGCCCCATCTCCCTCTCTCTTGGCAAGGGAAGGAGGAACCCTTGAGCTTCTCCCCCATGGCTTGTTCCCAGGGCAGGTGCTCTCCTGGCCTGGCCAAATCTGTTCCTCCAGGTGTGGGGGGACCCTCTTTGGGACCCCCCATCTCCTGCTCTGGAGTTTATCACCTTCAAAAGTGGAGGGAAAAGGCCGTTGGAGGATGGGCATTTGTTGTCCCCCTGCCCCGGGAGCCGCACACCCAACAGCGGGGTGACTTTGCTCCACAAAGTCGAGGGGAAGGAGTGATTGGGGTGCTGGGGACTCCCCCAGGAGCAGAAGTGGGGACACCCTGACCCCCAGGACCGTACCAAAGGCTGGTGATTCCTGGGAAGGGCAGGTGAGAAATGGCTGGAGCAGCAGAGGGAGAGGATGGAGGGATGAAGGCTGCTGGGATGGACAAGACAGTGAGAGGTGACACCAGTAAGGGTAACAGTGAAGTGGGAAGCTGCTGGGGGAGGAAGGGTTAAAGGCACTAGGGGGCAGGGGAGGCTTTGGGGACAGAGGAATGTGCAGGAGGTGGCTGGATCCCCCCAAACTGCTGAGCCAGCATCTGGCCTCAAGCACCCCCCAGGCACCCATGGGTGCCAGAGCCACCCCCCCCCTTCCCTGGGGGGTGCTGCCAGGGCTGGCCCATCCCTCCTCCAGCCCCATCAGTCCTCCCAGTTATAGCTCCGGGATAACTGGGGATCCCCCTGATCCTTCTCGGGTGCCCTGATTAAAAAAAAAAAAAAGTGTATTTTTGTAACTGTATAAAATATATACAACATGTTCCCCCCGTAGCCCTCCCCCAAACCACCCACGGAGGGTCCTGGAGTGGCTCTCACGGCCTTGGGGTCCCCAGGGAGCCCCATCAGGCACCTCCCAACCTCCTGCCAGCACCAGGAACCCCAGGATGGGTAGCAGGGAGGATGGTGGGGTCCCAACGGCAGCTTCTCCTGCAGGTCCAGAGCCGAAACGTCTCGACAGCATCGACAAGCGCTTTAAATAATTCACATTGTGGTAAACTTCATTCAAAAAAGAGGGGGAGGAAGAGGAGGAGGAGAAGAGCAGTTACAACAGGGACACCATGTGCAAAACTGTAAACCAGGCAGCGGGGTGTAGCCGATGGATCTCCCTCGGCCTTGTGCCGGCAACCAGGGACGGGGGCTCCTGTGCCGCAGCATGGGGAGAGGCCACTCGGAGCCGTATATGAGGCCAGGAGAGTAATTACGTCCTGATTGAGGCCCAAAAACCTCTTCCGGAGCAACGGTGAGGACCTAGGTGCCGCTCTGGGGTGTCTGGGGAGGGTGGCAAAGGAGGTGTCCTCCCCTCAGCTTGTCCTCAGGAGGAATCGCGGTCCATGCTGCACCCCAGTGCTTCGATGTCATTGCTGATGTGAGAGATCATTCGGTCCCACTCATCCTCCTCCGAAGGCACCGACTGGTCGTCTGAGCTGCCGGCAGCACCGTTGCCGTTGGTGGTGGAGTTGGAGGTGGTGCTCAGAGTCCGCCGGTACCTCCCGAAGCTGTCAGTGATGATGCCCCGGCCATCCTTGACGCCGATGGTCTCCAGGAAGTTCTCGAAGTGTTGGCTGTCCTTCTCAGGGATGAAGGGGCGAAGACCTGCAGTGGGGAGGACAAAACGAGGAGGAAACCATGAGCAATGTCACGGGGGAGACTCCCAGGACTGATCTCCACCTGGATTTGCTGAGCTGGCTGAAACCCCTCCAGGGTTTCTGAGCTGCCCATCAGAGCCCAGCTGCAATGTCACACCTCAGCTCTCCGACACCGTGACAGAGGAGCCCGTTTCAGGGGAACAAGGACCACCAGAGGCCTGCATGTTTCACTCAGCCCCCTGAGAACTGCAGCCACTGCCCACCGAGCACAAAATCCTGTTAGAGCAGGATTTTCCGAGCTTCAACGGATTGGCAGCTAATTCCCCAAACATATTGCTCGGCTTTACAGAGCTTATCGCTGCCACAGCACCAGCCCATGCTGGAGCACGGCTGCAGCACCATCTGCCCGGACGGGTGCCCGGAGGGTCAGTGTGGCGCAGGTCAGGCATGCTGCTAACTATCCTCGGAGGATTTTAAGTAATTAACTCATTTTTCTTTGCAATTAGAGGTAGGGTGGGCGGCCTCAAGAGCAAGTGTTTCAGCTAAGGCTACTTCAGTATCTTTCTTTTTCCCCTCCAGTGCTGGCTCGGGGGTCAGAGTAGAGCCACCAGGTCAGTGCTCCTGCCCCAACCCCCCAGGTTCTTGTTCCTGATGCTCCTTCAACTTATTAAAGCCAAAATCAAAGCGGGAGGGACTTGAAGAGGCCCCCCCAAAGAAAATATTTCTCCCTCCAGGACTGTGAAATCCCCTTCTGGGACCGCAGGTTCAACACGCCCGAATAAAGGGCATATCCGAGAGCAGCGTCAGGGCTGGCCAAGGACCAGCGGGCACCAAAAAGCCTGGTGCGGGGTCAGGAGGGAGAGGTGACACCCCGATGGCTGCCGGGCAGAGGTGATGCTCACCTAAGAGCAGGAACTTCCTGCTGTCCCCGTAGAGCTGCTTCAGGTTGATGCAGAACTCGTGGATGGACGCCCCATTGCGATACTCGTGCAGGAGCATCGCAAACTGCTGGATCTCCTGGGAGGAGAGTTTGGTTCGGAGCTGCAGAAGACACAGGCCACAACCATCACTGATGTCATTTAGGAGACGATGGGAAACCCAGGAATGGCATTTACTGGATTTATTGTGATTTACTAAGAGCTGCAGCAACCAACCAGCTCACCCCAGTGGCCAAGCTGGTGCCACCCCACTACTGAGTTGAGGGAGAAGATCCCAAGAACCACCCAAACAGGAAGAAACACCACCACCACTGTGCCCAAGGCTACCCCACCGTCATCATATAGTCCTGGAGCAGCTCTGTCGCTGTGGTGCTCAGCTCGCTCTCGCTGACCGTCTTAATGTGTGGAGACTGTTGCGTGGAGAAGGAAGAGGGGGAGATGTCGCCGGCCTCCAAGGTTTCCGGAAAAGAACTGGAAGGTAAAGAGAGCATGAGGCCTCCAGAGCTCCCTGGGCACCTTCCACGTCGCCGAGAGGCACATGGGGATGCGCACATGCGTGCTCGACTCTCGAGGGCGGCTGAAGGCTCCCACAGCACAAGGCCTCAAACTACAATGGTTGGCTGAAAATAAAGCCCCTAAAGCGGGCAAAGAAGTCTTAAGCACCTTTATTTTGGTGTTAAACACGTAATTTTCATCAATTTTTAAGAGTGGTTTGTGTGTCAGGTTTCCAGCCCCCAAACTCTCCATGTTTGTTTGATTTTCCACACTAAAAGGTGGTTGGGGAAAACATTTCTCCCCCCTCCAGCTGGATTTTCCCAAGCGAGGGCTGTGTCCCTGCTGTGCTGACGCAGGAGACAGCGTGTATGTTGGGTACGTGACTGGCTGTGGATGCTGCAGGGCCACAGCAGTAAAAACAGCTCCCAACGTTCCAGTGGCATCGCAATGTGCAGACAGCAGCAGTTCCCGTGGCGGGGCCTTAACCCTGGCAGCGAGGCAGCACTAACAACCCCAGCGAGCTGACTGTGGCGCATTGGACTTACAAAGTGCTGGCATCCGCCTCGTAAGGTTCCTTCGCGTCCACTTTTGTAGAAGAGTCGTCTGTGAGGAAAACATCCGGGATGTGGAATGGGAGAGGCAGAAACTCATCGAATCATGGAACAGTTTGGGTTGGAAAAGCCCTTTCAGCTCCTCCAGTCCCAGCGTTCCCCCAGCACTGACAGGTCCCCACTGACCCCTGGCCCTCAGCACCACCTCCACACAGCTGGGAAAACCCTCCAGGCAGAGGAACTCCAACACTGCCCTGGGCAGCCTCCAGTAGGCCTGCACAACCCCAACCAGGAAGAAATTCTTCCTCAGGGACAACCTCAACCTGCCCTGCAACAACTGGAGGATGGTTCCTCTTCTCCTGGCGCTTGTTCCTGGGGAGAAGAGATCGACCCCCACCTCACTCCAACCTCCTGTCAGGGGGTTGTCGAGAGCCAGAAGGTCTCCCCTGAGCCTCCTTTGCTCCAGGCTCAACACCACCACGGCCCGCAGCCGCTCCTCAGCGCACTTGTGCTCCACACCCTGCACCAGCTTTGTTGCCCTTCTCTGGACACACTCCAGACCCTCAAGGTCCTTCTTGCAGTGAGGGGCCAAAACTGAACCCAGTACCTGAGAGGCGGCCTCCCCAGTGCCTCCAGTACAGGGGGAACATCCCTGCCCTGGTCCTGCTGGACACACCAGTGCTGGTACAAGCCAGGATGCTGTTGGCCTTCTTGGCCACCTGGGCACACTCCTGGCTCCTCTTCAGCTGCTGTCACCAACACCCCCAGGGCGTTTTCCCCGGGCAGTTTCCAGCTGCTCTTCCTCCAGCCTGGAGCATTGCCAAGGGTTGGTGTGACCCCAGGGCAGGACCTGGCACTTGCCCTGGTTGCCCCTCAGCCCACTGGCCTCAGCTCATGCAATCAAAGCAAAGCAGAGGTTTTTTTGGCAGAAGGGGACCCACCCAGCCAGCTCTGCCCTCAGAGACGTGATAGACTCTGGGTGAAGATGGGGGAAAAACCCTTAGCTGGGCTCGGTAAGAACCAGGAGAGCATAGACTCACCACTGTGTAAGGACATGTGCCGTGTGGGCGTAGATGCCCCATCAAATATTGCTCTGTCTAGGAAGTCTATCGTGGACTCGGTGTAAACGATCTGGAAGACTTGGCTGAGAAGCGAGCACAGTTCCTCGGCTGTTACCTGTGGAGGGAGCCAAGAAGGGCTGGAGCGAGGCAGAAGACACCGTGGTGGCCTTTCGCTTTAGCTCCCTGTGGCAGGAGAACGCCCTCATCCAGGAGCCCGGACAGTGCTCGACCCTGGGGATCTTTAGGGCTGGAAGTGATGAATCTCAAATCTCATTAGGAATGTCCCACGGGGTTTTCCTTGGTGCTAAAGGAGATCCATCACCCCTCATGACCCTCCTAGCCATCTTCAGCCACCCAGCCCCAGGCAATGGGAGATTGGATGCTCTGTTGTCATCTCCCAGCTATTAATTAGCTCCCAGATTTGGTGTCGATGCTCCGTCCTGCTCCTCAGCTCTGCTCCCCTGGGATTTTGACTGTATAACCTACTTCCCAAATGGGTGCAGGGACCCCAGAGAGTGTTAGAGCTGAAAACTCCACCAAGGGCAAAGGGTTCAAGCATCAGAAGCAGGAAGAGACCGACATCAGATTCTCTAAATCCAGATACCGGAGGAAACAAGTTTCCAGGTCAGCATCAGGAAAATGTGGCAGAGGTTCAGTTGTCCTCACAGATTTCCTGCTGCTGGAGAAATCTCTGGGCAGAACCACCACCATCAAGGGAAAACCATCTTCCCAGACCCTCTCATGCCCAAACCAGGTCCCAGGGCTGGGGCAGGAACCAGGTTTCCTTCTCCAGGCAGCACCTCATGTGCCAGCAAAGCTCAACCCTCACCCTGCAGCCTTAAAACCAAGCCTAAGTGTGTCACACAGCGTTTGCCCAGGTGAACATGTGGTCATGTAGCAGAGAGGACACAGGGAGGGCAGGAGGAGGCCACCCCAGGGCTCGTGGCTCACCATCAAGAGGTCTGAGAGCCAGAAAACCTCCCAGTAATCCCAGTCCCGGCGCCGTTGCGACGGCGAATGACTCCAGCGTGGGACAGAGTTTGAATCGAGGGGTTTGGCTCTTACTTTGTTCTCTGTAGCCAGGACCACCAAGCAACAGGCTTCGACAGGGACCACGCCGCTCTCGGACAGCGAGCCCGAGGTAAGTGCTTTGGAGCTCTCGGCGCAGAGACTTTGGCTTGGGGAGATCCCGGGGTCCTGAGCTGAGAGAGAAACGAGTCGTGAGGGAAAGGTGGAGGCAGGGAGAGAGCAGCGAGGAACCCTCACAAGGCGAGCTGTCCTCCGAGCCCCCGGAGCAGCAGAGCGGAGGACCCCACAGCCAGGACAATGTGCCTGGGAAGAGGGACCTCCCAGGAGCCCTGACTGCTGCACAGGGCCAAAGTCTTTGAGCAAAAAGCCTGTAATTTAGAGCCAATTTCTGGCAACTCTGTAAATCACCGGCTTCGTTTCCAGGGCTTAGCCGGCCTCAGAAATCCATCAGCAGAATTACAACCTCTAAGTCACTTATTTATTCTCCAGACCTTGCTGTCACGGGGTTTATAATCCACTAAGTCTCTGTCATTACATCTTCTAAGTAGCTCAGCACTCCCCAGCTGCCCCAGCCCAAAACCGCGTGGGCTGGACTCACGCCGAGCTGCTGGGGACCAGTTTGAGGCACCTCCCCAGGGATGACAAGTTGCCCAGTGAGGTGGGAGAAGCCCCATCCCTGACACCATCCCAGGTCAGGTTGGCCCTTGGGGCTCTGAGCAACCTGCTCTAGTTGCAGATGTCCCTGCTCACTGCAGGGGGTTGGACTGGATGAGCTTTGAAGGTCCCTTCAACCCAAACCATGCTTTAATTCTGTGAAGACGCAGTTTTTTTGGTCTGTCCTCCCTCTATCCTGTTTCTGGTCAGGCCACTGCCATCCCACACGAGGGAAATCTCAGCCCCACAACCCTAAACCATGCCACGCTGGCCCCAACCTACCTGTTTTCAGCACGACCAAGTGAGAGGAGTCATCTCGGATGTAGGAAACAGATGCAATGTCATGGATGGGGACCCTGAGGATGAGGTCTTCTCCATCCCTCCACACCAGCTTGATGTTGTAGGCAGAGAGGCTGATGACAGCGTCGTGTTCTTGGGTCAGCTGTCCCGGGAGCTGATGCGCTCGCTAAAATAAACATATTTCCATCGATTTGCTGAACTCTTTCCCCTTTGGTAACGACCTGGTCATGGGTTTCCTTCCCACGTTGGTCACACCACAATGGTGGACACCAGTTAGACCAGGCCCCAGCTCTGAGGAAGCCCCATGAGCCTTTTTTTTTACCCCACAGAGTGGGTGGTTCAACAGGCTGAGCGCTCACCTTTGCATTATCAATCAAATGCAGGATTTCCGTGCGGCTGGAGGGATTCAGGTACCCTGGGATGGATGTGAGTTGACCTAAATACTGGAAAAAGAAGACCCAAAGGGTGACCACGGCACGTAGGCGCTTGGCACGGCCCCCGAACGCGCTGGCGATGCGGAGTAGGCAGCCGATACCTTCACTTCTTTCTCGATGTAGTCATTGAGCAGCACGTCAGGTTCGACGCGGTCAGGCAGGGCCACCACCACCGTATGCAGAGGCCGACGCTCCGTAACCTTCTCCTGGGCTTTTTTATCCCTCCCTTTTTCCCCCTTCAGGAAGACTCGTTTGAAAGGAGACACTATTCCAGGCTGAGGAGGAGAAACGCTGTGGTTAAGGGTGAGAAAGGGAGTTTCTGCCCCAAAATGGGGGGGAAGCAAGCAGCACCCACCACCCAGCGCTCCTCCAGCTCATACAGCTGGGTTTACCAGCCCCAACCACTCCGTGGACAGGCTGGTTTTAGAGCTACGGATCCATGAGCACGTGACCTTCTGCTGAAACCCCTTGCTGTGGCTTGTCACAAAATCACAAGTGCTGATAAGAGCCTGTTACCAAAAATGGGACATTTTAAACCCCAAACTCATGATGTCCAACAGAACAAATTCACTTCCTATTCCCCCACCGAGCTTTTGCGGCAAGGAACTCGATGAAGGAGCACGAAAAGAAAAGGTGGAGCTGCTGTAAATGTGTCTGAGGTCTCCAAAAATGTGAGTACATGACCCAAGAAATGGGAAAAACAAGTTTTTGGGGGTTCCTGAACCACTGAGTTTGGGAAAACACTGGAGTCCAGCCAGCACCAGCATGTACACACAGGCTGCCAGCTATAGGGGGAGCATCACCACCATCCTTTGGCCTCGGGGTGGGGCTGCACCCTGTGGTAGATCCCCACCAACCCGTGGACTTCTCCAATTCCCCGTTGCGCAGCAAAAAGGGATGTTTTGAAGTGGGGAGATCCAATGCTCGGGATTCCTGGCAGCAAGAAATGCCGATCCAGAGGGGAAAGGCAGAGCTCTGCTGCCTCATGCCCGCTTGGCTCCAGCTGCCCTGTCCCAGCATGGCGATTTTCTCTGCTTTCCCACCCTTCAGGGCAACCACACTTTGGTTTTCCTGATTTTTGTGGGCAAGAAAAAGGACTGTACAAAGAAGAAAAGATGCTGCAGGAACAAGAGAGATCAAAGCCAGACCAAAAGAATTTGAAACCGATGGGAAAAGGGTGGAAAAGCTCCTGGTTGAATCGTGTTTACCAGCTCCCAGAGTGAACCAGGCACCACAAGGACATCGGGGACAACCCGGCCCTGAAAAACGTCTCCTGGACCAGGGAGATGAAAACAGTGAGCGTTTAGAGGACAAAAAGGAACAGAAAATGCAGCTACATGACGACAGCCTCATGAAGCAGCTCTGAGGAGCTGCTGCACCATACAACTGTCCCCCAGACACCTCCCTCTCCAGCAGCTGGTTCACCACGCTGCGCCAGATCCAGCCCAGTCCCTGTGGAGCAAACCAGGAGAAACTCTCGTTGTGAGGAGACCATCATTCCCCCAGCATCCTGTGCCGTGAAGGAGGATCCAGGAAAGCCCAAATCCAACGCGGAGGCGATACCTGGCATGACGCAACGCAGAGCAGCAGCTTCTGCATTTCTGGGAGCTGACGTGAAACTGGTACCTACCTCGTTCTCCATGAAAGTGCCCGGTTTCAGGGAGCAGAACCAAACCGGGGCACCCAAAGCACCTCCTGGGGTGGGGGAGAGGATCCGTGACCCTCGTCTCAGGGGTTTCTGGCCTGTGCCGAAGGGCTGGCGATGGGGCAAGCTTTCGTTCCCCCACCGGCTCGCAGCCAGGAAGTGCCAGAACCGCAGTTTCCTTCTGTTTACATGCAACAAAACAGAGCTGGTGGTTCAGAACGAGTGACGTTCAGGGCCGGGTACAAGGTGCAGCAGCTCATTTTGCAAAGCTCCACCCTGTTCCCAGCCATCTCGTTCCGCTTCCTGCGCCCCAAAACCCTTGGAAACGCCCCCAAATCCTTTGTGCTGCTACAGCCCAGATATGCACCAACTACTCGCAGCCCAGGGGAGGTTTTAACCCAGGTTTCTCCTCCACATTTCAGAGCTACTTTGTTCTCCATTATTCTCAATCTCATGATTGCAACCCATGAAGGGTCTCCCTGGTCTGGAGATACATCCTGTGGTGGAAGACCTTGGGCACCTGCTCTAAAAGCACCAAAATTCAGGAGGAAAAGTCATTTAATCTCCTTAACAAGGCATTTTAAGACCATCAGGCAGAAGGGACTGATGGGCTTTGGTGATGGTCCAGGTTGGACATAGCCACAAGACATCAGGAGAGAGACAGAGACATGGACAATCCTGAGAACTCCTCACCCTCCCAAGCCTGCATCTACATCAGGGTGATTCATCCCTCTGATGCCCTTTCTCCTGTCTGAGGCCAAAATGAAGGAGCTCATAACCTCACTAAGACCCCGGTAAAGCCCCCACAGGTCTCTGCAACCCCCTCCCCACCCTGGCTGGCATTTAACAACACAGAGACTTCGAAAAAACCCACTTTATTTGGTGCCCCAAATAAGCAGCTCTCACTCTCGGGCAGTGAGACCGGGGCTCTCACAGCATAAGCACGACCAGGAGCAGACCAGGACCTTCTCCCACACTTCAGAAACTCTTGGAAGATATATTTCTGGGCCCACAAGTGCACAGAGGGGATGAAGACGGTTTTAGGGTAGCAGCAGCTGCTGGTATTTGAGCTGCTTCCACTCCAAAATCACTGAGATCTTGGCCTTCAATGCTCGGAGCTGACAGGATACCACTGGGAAGAGCCTGGATCCTCCTTCTTCCGTTCGTTTCTCCCATGAGACATTTATAGACATTAATAAGACCCCCCTGAGCCTTCTCCAGGCTGAGTGGTCCCATCCCTGTCAGCATTTCCAGGCTCTTCAACGCTTGCTGCACTTGCTCCTGTCTCTTGTTCTGGGAGCCCAGTGCTCCAGGAGATCCTCTCCTGCCTGGTGGCCACGGCTGCCATAAGGACACATTCCTGGCTCACGCCCACCAAAATCTTCTCTGGTCTTGGACCAGAACAAGGCAAGAGAACTCAAGCAAGAGCCAGGAGCAGGTTCAGGTAGACGCAACCGTTTCTAGATCATCCTGTGATGTGATTTGGTCCTGTCCCTGTGATTTGGTTTATTTGGACTTGGTCACTACTCAAGCTCTGCCCCAAAGAAGCCACCCACGTATTACTGAGGAATGTCATTTGGTGCTGCCATTTCAGTAAGAAAGGTTGGTCTCCACCATCCCAGGACCCCAATATGCACCATTCAGACCCTACCACCGCAAGAAAAACCACTTGGAGAGCTCATCAGCTCCACAGGAGCCCCAGAGTCAGGTTGGGAACCCCCCATGAAGCTCTGTGTGGGATCTGGACTGAAGACAACCCATGAGACATGTTCCTGTTACATGCCCCCTTCAGAGTTCAGAGCATCAACGACAGTTTGAGAGAGCCCAGGTGCCTACCAGGGTGACGGTGTTGGAGGAAGGGTCCTTCAGAGCCTGCCCAGTTCACATGTGGAGTGAGAACCAAAATAAGGAAGGTTCCTCAGCTGATCTCCAAGGCAAGTAGAGCATGTTCTGTCTTCAAGAGTGTCATCCCAGCAGCAAAGTCCCCACTGCTGCAGACTTTGGTGTCATGGGTGAGGATCTACCTGTGCCTGAACCAGACGGTGAAGCCCAGGGAACACCGAAGCCAGGAGGATGAAACCTCGGGTCACCTGGGAACCTGCAGCTCTTCGGCCATCTTGCTGAAGAGTCTCTGGTTTTCCAGCTCCGTTTGCACCATGTTGGTCATGCAGCGTCATTCCGGCCCCCACCACTGTCCTGGAGCCCAGCCACCACCCGGATTTTCTTGGAAATCACTTTGACCAGCTTGTAGGGAAGTGTCTGGAGCGGATCCTGCCACCCTGTTCAGCAGTTTTGGTCGGACAGCTGCTCCAAGTCCTCCCATGGCTCCACAAGACCTGGCTTCATGTCCACCGGGCTGAATTCAAGACAGGATCACCAGGAGCAAGGGGTCCCTGCTGGCCGTGGGACTGCTTGCTCCTCCCCGGCTCCCAGCAGGATGACACGGACAGTATCAGAGTCAAAATAAATGAAATATTCATATTTCAGCCCCAAACGCTGGATGCTATTTCAAAGATGCTCCTCCCACAAGTGACACAGAAACACAATTTTCCTAAACCCAGTGAGCTGGAGCCCAAATCAGTCTTAAAACCACCCAACCATCACAGCAGCTCAAGACTAAAGGCAACAGCTGCAGAAAACCCGCCACCCAATCGAGGCTGGGCTCTGAGTTTCCACATTGCAGACGCGTCTTGCCAGGCTTCAGCCCACCCGACAGCGTTTTCCTCTACGGCAAGAGGAAAGGAATTTTCCCTGGCTATTTTTAGCTGAACCGTGTTCCTCCTCCCAAAGAGATTCCTCCACCCACGGCTTTCATCTCCTCATCCTGACTCAGCTCAGCAGCTTGAGGAGGATCATCAGAGCAAGTGGCTGCCTCAGGGAGCGGGAAGGGAAGGCATCAACATAAACCCTCCTTCTCAGAGCGGTACTTCCTAAGCCAGGCTTTAGCCTGGGCTGCTCCATATCATACTCACGGAATAACCACTTGTGGGCTCAATTTGATCTCCCGCTACCTCCCTTCCCGATCCCACGAATCCATGTCTGCAGGATTGATGCCAAGGAGGATTTTAAGGAGGTGGAGAATACATTCTCCAGCCCAGTTGCCTCTTCAACTTGGAAGCAGAGAGAAAGGCCACCCATACGTAAGAGGTCCAGGTCCAGGAGGTGGATGGCCACCACAGGTAGGTCAGAATCAATGAATCACAGAATCGTTTGGGTTGGAAAAGCCCTTTCAGCTCCTCCAGTCCCAGCGTTCCCCCAGCACTGACAGGTCCCCACTGACCCCTGGCCCTCAGCACCACCTCCACACAGCTGGGAAAACCCTCCAGGCAGAGGAACTCCAACACTGCCCTGGGCAGCCTCCAATAGGCCTGCACAACCCCAACCAGGAAAAAATTCTTCCTCAGGGACAACCTCAACCTCCCCTGCAACAACTGGAGGACGGTTCCTCTTGTCCTGGTGCTTGTTCCTGGGAGAAGAGACCAACCACCACCTCACTCCAACCTCCTGTTAGGGAGTTGTCAAGAGCCAGAAGGTCTCCCCTGAGCCTCCTTTGCTCCAGGCTAAACACCACTATGGCCCGCAGCCGCTCCTCAGCGGCACCCACACCCTGCACCAGCTTCGTTGCCCTTCTCTGGACACACTCCAGACCCTCAAGGTCCTTCTTGCAGTGAGAGGACAAAACTGAACCCAGGATTCGAGGGGCAGCCTCCCCAGTACAGGGGGAACATCCGTGCCCTGGTCCTGCTGGACACACCAGTGCTGGTACAAGCCAGGATGCTGTTGGCCTTCTTGGCCCCCTGGGCACACTGCTGGCTCCTCTTCAGCCGCTGTCACAAACACCCCCAGGGCCTTTTCCCCGGGCAGTTTCCAGCTGCTCTTCCCCTAGCCTGGAGCATTGCTGGGGGTTGCTGTGACCCCAGGGCAGGACCTGGCACTTGGCCTGGTCTTAATTTGAGGGCTCTTCTCAGTTGCAGGTCACCCAAGACCCCAGTAAAGCCCACAGCTTTGGTTCCACAGACACTGAAGAAAGCATCCAAGCAGTTTGTTGACCTAAAAATAGAGCTTGGAGCCTTTTGGGGTTTTCTACAGCCAGCCAAGGCAGTCAATTCACAAGAGCTGGCAGCCCAGGGGAGCACAAAAGCGAGGCTTATGGGAAGAAGGACATCTGACAGCAGATTGACATCAAGAAAAGAGGCTTTGAGACTGACGAGCATAGGACTGAGGTCCTTCTTCCCTCTGTTCCAGCTTCAAGGGCAACTCCAGCTTCATCCCATGTCTCCCAGCAGCATCTTGCCGCCTATCTGGACCCACACAGCCAGACACTCCTGTCTACCCACAGGGAGGTTCCTCACCCTTTTTTTCTTTCATGCCAGAGGCCCAAGACTTCTTGGCATCTTTGAAGCTCCTGGTTTCACCATCTCTGTCATCATCTTTAACAGCAAGATCGGCAGGAACGTGCCTGTTGCACCCACCCCCTGCCGGTTGTCAGGCCCAGTGGAGGGAGAGGGAAGGGTTTAGACCAGGTCAAGTCTTCTCAGGTGGCTTCCAAGGCTGAAAACTCAGCATTGTGCCCAAGTCCTCGACTCTCTCCTATTTTATCTCCAGTCTAGGGCTCCTTTCACCCATCACACCATGCTTTCCCAGCTACACACCCACCAACACACATGGGAGTTTGACAGAGGGGCCTCTGATGGTAGCGGGATCCCATAGAGGAACACAAAAGATGTTTGCTGAGCCATGCCCAGCTCTTGACCTCCACCAGCAGGTGCCTCCTGGCCTGCCCTATGTGCTGGTGTCCCAAATACCTCCTTCCGGTGCTGGGTCTCACCCCCAGCAGCCAACATGTCTCTTTACCCCAGCCCACTGCTGCTGTACTCAGTTCTTCACAGTGCCTCAACAGAAGACCAACCTTTGGTTTCCTCCAAGACCACCAGCCTTTGGCTCCCTCCAGGCTGCATACAAACCCATCTCCTTCCAGCCTACTGCTGAGGTCCTTAAAGCTCCACTCTCCCTTCTCCAAAGAGGCAGCGATAGACATGGCCCAATAGTCCCACTCAGGATGGTGGGTCAGGAAGGCAGCGTCCCTTCACCACCAGCTCCGGAGATTTTCCACATTTCCTGCCTCTTTCATGCAAGTTGCTCTCCAGAGCGGGGTCACACCTCAATTCAAAGCAGGAAAAGTGGCCATTTCTTCTTCTTACTAATGAAACGACTTTATTTTACTAACCTGAACAGCAGCCGGGAAGCCCTGAAACTCACTGACCCGCTGTCCACATCGAGCGGCATGACAAGCATGTTCTCCACAGGATTTTGGCACTCAGTGTATTCACTTTGGTTGGACACAGCTGCTGGGCCAAGTTTTACCACATCTAGAAGGGTCTGGTGGTTAAGCTTCTGGCTAAATCCAGAAAGGAGCTTCAGGAGATCAAGAGAAGCCTCTGAGGAGGCTGGTGATCACGTCTGCAGACAACACACTAAGTCAGACAAGACTGAGCAAAGAATTTGAAGGACTTTATGGAAAACCTCGCTTTCAAGTCTCGGGGGACAGCTCTTGGGGAGAAGATGGTGCATTTCAGGAGGGCAGGTGATCAAGCCACCCTCCTCTGGAGCTCACCCCACTCCAGGACAGCAGCACGTTTAATGGCCAGAGCCATCTTAGGGAGCAAAATTTGGAGATATTTACACTAAAATAAATCTTGAGGGGTTTGGTAAGGACCCACGTGGACTGGAAGATGGGAAGAGGGAGGTGGTGGGCAGAAGCCACAGCCCAAGGAGACCCAAAAAGTCCCTGCACTGGCTGTAGCTTCCCTTGGGAGGAGCAGGATCAGTCAGAGTAGCAGGCTCTGAACTTTGCGCTCCACAAACTCTGGCTTCAGCAACTCCCTTGGCAGCTTCCTCTGTTTCCACAAATCCCTTCACTGCTTTCCTGCCAAAATTCATTTATTTCAGATTTATTTATGTATTTACAGTGTTCTCCGCCCCATAAATACACCAGAGACCATGGCTGCCTCCAGCCTGCTGCAGGACATCTACAGAGCTCCCCTTTTGCCCAGTTCAGCCACCCAGAACCAAGAGTCACGTTAAGGAAACCACAAGGACTCTCTTTACGCTACAGAACATAAATAAACCCCCTTTATTTCATCCCCTCCTTTTGCTTTAAGGCACCGTGAGATGGAGACACCAGCATAGCCAGCCCTGCCACAGGGATTTTCCCTCAGAAACACCAGAGCGGAAGCAGTGGGTTCTGGCTACCTCACCTTGCTCCAGGGAAATCTTAAAAACATGAAAGTAAAGATTAAGGTAAGAGGTTTGAGTTCACCAGCCAGAAACAGGTACAGGAGCTCTGGAGCCAGACAGCCCTCGAGCTCCTCCATCCCAGTCTCCTGATTTAAATCCCATTCCTGGACCTTGGAGCTACCACATGGAAACCCCAGTACAGAGACTGCGACAACCAGGTGACATCCTCGGGCTTGGAGGTGAAGCTTCTTTGGGAAGAAATAGAGCAAAGTCACCCAAGAAATAATGATCAGGGGCCTGGAACCCCTCTGCTGGGAGGAGAGGGCAGAGAGTTGGGGGGTGTTCAGCCTGGAGCAGAGAAAGCACCAGGGAGACCTTAGTGCGGCCTTTCAGTGCTGAAAAGGACTGTAAGAAAGGTGGGGAGTGGCTCTTCAGCAGGGGCTGTTGTGACAGGACAAGGGGTGATGGGTTACACTGACAGAGGGAGACTCAGACCAGAGAGAAGGAAGAAATGTTTGACACTGAGGGTGGAGAGACCCTGGCCCAAGTTACCAGAGAGGTGGGAGAAGCCCCATCCCTGGCACCATTGCAGGTCAGGTTGGCCCTTGGGGCTCTGAGCAACCTGCTCTAGTTGCAGATGTCCCTACTCACTGCAGGGGGGTTGGACTGGATGAGCTTTGAAGGTCCCTTCAACCCAAACCGTCCTGTGACTCTAACAGCAGGACAAGTACAAGCTCAGATGGATGCAGGGCTCAGTTTCAGATGTGTAAACACTGCATCTTGTTCCCACCTTCATTTGGCAAGAAAATCACCACATGGGCCAATCTGGATGACTACTGCACGTGTCTAAGGGCATAAGCCAGAGATAATCGACAGGAGATGCCACCAGCAAAGCCACCAGGATTTTGTGGCTGTTGTTCCCTATGGTAGCCAAGGTAAGTGCCCTGCTAGCCCTGGGATCAAGTACAGGACGAGGGCAATCTCAAAACCTCATTTTCCCCAAAAATGGGACAATTAACATCCCTGGTTAAAAAGTTTTAACCCCAAATAAGGGACTCCTCTCATCCTCAGTCCATGGTTCTCCAGCTGGAAGGTTTTTCCTGTAACTGGAAGCCAGGATGCTGCTTTGACCCCAAAGCGGGGCTTTGTCCTCCCCAGTATCTCCCACCTCAGGGAACTGGCCTCCAGTCACAGCTGCTATTCATGTCCTGGTGCCGGGAGGACACAAGGATGGACAGGGAAAGGGTGGAGGAGCTGGGAGCTTCTGCCGAGGGCAGGATCAGAAAGTCTGTCACCGTGGTGGCTGGGACACCAGATTCCAGGAACCTGCACTCATCCTCAGGAAAAGGGCCATCAGTAAGGTGCCTCTCTCAGTTCAAAAAAGGGCTAAGACTGAGCCAATCAGCATCTCTGCAGGAGGGACCCAATGGTGCTGCAGGGGAGGACTGGGATGAATTTTTCCCCTCTGAGGAGGAAGGAGTGGTGGGAACAAGAGACTGGGACTGCCCAAAACGTCCATTCCCTGCCCCACTGTGGGGAGGAGGCAGCAGAGCTGGGCCTGGGAAGGAGGGAGAGGTGGGAAGAACATATTCCTGCTTCCAGTCACCATGCTGGTGCCTGTTGGTGGCTCTCACTGGTTTTAGGGCCAGCCTTCCTCATCTCGGGGCAGACCCTTATCTCATGGCCGCCTGCCAGAGGAAAGGGCCATCCAGCTCCAACCACACAAGGGCCAGGCAGTGCAGGAAGGCAGGCAGGCAGGCAGAAGACAAGCCCTGGGGCCAACACCAGGGAGGGTGCAGGAGCTGGGGGGCAAGGGAAGCAGCACTGCCTCTGCTAGCAGCATCACTGGGCGTCCTATGCCCAACCGAGTCAAGTCTTGGGTCTCAAGCAGCCTCTCAAGATTCCAGGGTCCCTATTTTGGGACTAGTGAACATGTAGGATGATCCCACCCTCCCACAGGAGTTCCAAGGTCACAGAGACAGGAGCAAAGCCCTGTCATGACATCCTTGAACCTTGGTCCTCAGGGAAAGCTCCTCCTGAGCCAGCACCACAGCTCCAGCCCATCCACAGCTGCTCTTGGCCAGGAGGTGAAGAGCCAAGACAAGGAGAGGGGCTGCTGGAGATGTCCCAGGCCACAGGTGCCCCCTCCTCTAGACCTGGAAGAGGTCACCCATCGCACAAGGAGAGCACCCCACCAGCACCCCAGACCTCCAGGAGAGGTGGGAGCAAAGCTCCATGCTGAGGAACAACACCAACATGTTTTTCCAGAGTCCTCCAGGGCCTTCTGGCACCACAGAGCCCTGCTCTGCCTCAGACAAGGTAGAGGATTCCCAAATAGGGCAGGATGAGACTAAAACAGACCCTACAAGGAGTCAGACCCACCCTGAACTTCAGCCAAGTGCATCTCAACTTCCACAGGCCCCTAGAAGCACAATTAAATTTAATTTTTTATGTAAATGTTTTATTATTTGAAGGAAATGTTTTAAAAGTTGGACAAGTACAGTTGGGTGCCACCAAGAGGTCCACCAGCACCATCCAAACCTTCATTTCAAGTGGCTACGGTTCAGCAGCAGCCAGAAGATGCCACCACCCACAGCAAGGTACAAGACCTTTCTGCAATTTCTCCTCAAAGCTCTGTCAGCATTAAATTATTGGGGTAGAAAATGTTCTTTTTACTTGTTTCTCCCTATTTTTATTAGGTTTAGGTCCTGTTTGAGGTCAGTGCATCAGTGCCCCATCTCTCCTGCCCCCTTTCTCTCCCAGTCAGTTTTTACCCCACACTTCCTCCACTCTGGGCTTCAACCCAAGATGTTCCCACCTCCAGCCAGCTTCTGCTCCTCATTTTCCAAGACTTTCTGGCTTCCTCCAGAGGCAGGAGGAAGCACCGAAAAGAGAAAATGAGCAACTCCCTGCTCATAGCTGGGCTGAGCCCAAGAGCAAGGACAGGATTGTCCTGCTGAGCCCTGCAGCAAGCCAAGCGCTGGCAAAGCAGAGCAGCTGCTAAAACTTGGTCTGGTAGCTTGGCCGGTTTCCCCACAAAGTTTTATATCATGGGATCAGACTGGTTTGGGTGGGAAGGGACCTTCAAAGCTCATCCAGTCCAACCCCCTGCAGTGAGCAGGGACATCTGCAACTAGAGCAGGTTGCTCAGAGCCCAAAGGGCCAACCTGACCTGGAATGTTTCTAGGGATGGGGTCAAGGCTGCAGCATCAAGTCTTGAAACAAGAGAGAGCAAGGGGTGATGGATTCCATAGGAACGATCTTCACATGGCTTTAGCTGGACGCGCAGACCCAGGCTCCGTATGCAAGCCATGCAGGGTCCAAGTACATGAGGGTGCTTTTGTTGGCCTAAAAACCTCTGAGAGCTAAAAATACAGACCTTGTACTTACTGGAATGGCCTAAATAAGCGAATCCATGGAGGAAACATTCCTGCAGCAAGGGACTCTCAGGCTGAACACGAGCAAGGGGCTTGTCAAAGCCCAGCATCACGCCAGCACAAACGGTCTGGGCTTTGGGAACACGAAGGAGGCTCAAGCCACTATTAACCAGCATTCAAAGCCACAAAGAATCTGGATCGGGAACAGCTTTACAAGGAAGATCTGGCAGCTGCTGGAATCCCAGAACTCCAGAGTGGTGGGGTTGGAAGGGACCTCTGGGGATCACCCAGTCCAACCCCCTGCTAGAGCAGGGTCACCAGAACTTGCTGCCCAGTGTGGCATCCAGGTGGGTTTGGAATCTCTCCAGAGCAGGAGACTCCACAACCTCTCTGGGCAGCCTGGGCCAGGGCTCCCTCACCCTCACAGCAAAGCAGTTCCTCCTCATGGTCAGGTGGAACTTCCCAGGTTCCAGTTTGTGCCTGTTGCCCCTTGTCCTGGCACTCAGCACCACTGGGAAGAGCCTGGCCCATGCTCCTACCCCCTCGCCCTTTTAGCTATTGATCAGTATTGATGAGATTCCCCTCTCAGCCTTCTCTTCTGCAGCTGAACAGCCCCAGGGCTCTCAGCCTTTCCTGGGCAGAGAGATGCTCCAGCCCCTCATCATCCTCATAGTCTCCACTGGAGTCTCTCCAGTAGCACCTTGTCTTTCATGAACTGGGGAGCCCAGCACTGGACACAGGACTGGGACAAGGTAGAGGGGGAGGATAACCTCCTTTGACCTGCTGGCCACAGTCTTCCTGACCCGCAGGAGACCACTGACCACTCCTCCCAGTTTGGTATCATCAGCAAACTAGCCAAGCGGATGCTCTGCCCCTTCCTCCAGGTCACTGATGAAGATGAAAATACAACATGAGCTGGAAGAGTCAGGAGTTTTATGGCAACACCTGAAAATCCTTCCTGCCTCACTGGGAACACCAGTTTCTGGCAGGATTTCCAGTTTAACAAGCCCAGGCTTTGCCTAAAGCCAGGCTTAGCCCTAAAGCAGGGCTGGGATTTCTCTCCCTAGTCCAGACCCAACCTAATGAAACTCAACCTGTTGCAGCCCATAAAGGTGCTGGCATCTTCTGGAATGATCCACAGCATGTAAAAAACACAGGAAGAGGAGTTTTCCCCTCACAGCAAGGAAGCTCCATAAGCCTATGGCTTGAAAAACCCCCATGATAGCGAGTTCCCCAGCTGCAGCCCCTCACCTGGGCATCTCGGGGAGCTCCTCATCTGTCAGGATCAGCTACAACATGGTGGGGAAGTGGAGGGAGGGGACTGGAGCAGCCAAGACTGGGGTCGCCAGTACAGGAGAGAAGGGAAAGGGCTGTGAGGAGGGTTTGGGGATCAGAGTGGAATCATCAGCCTGGAAAGGAGGAGGTTGGGGGGAACCTGGTAAAGGAGGAAAGAGCAATCCAGGCTCTTCCTAGTGCCAGGACACGAGGGAATGGGCACAAACTGGAACACATCCTATTCAAGCATAACAAAAAAACCCCAATAACTTTCTTACTTCCACCTTTATTCCACACCTAATGTGACTCTACAGTTATCCACAGCCCCAGGAGGGAGCATCTGGAGCTGCTTCTCCTAGCAGATACATCTAGGTGAAGGATTTCTCTCCCTACCTGCACTGTGGATCTCACCACACCACACACAGGTCACCAGACAGCACAAGCGGACATCAGTGGTTTTGTATTCCAGCAGTCAGAAGCTGGTCTGGTAACTCCAGATGAAAACCATTCCCTGTTTCTCACTCTGTGAGGATTCTGGTCCCTTCAAACCAGACTCACAGCAGGAGACTGCTGCCACCTTCTGAGACCGCAGTTACTGCAGCTGCCCTCAAAACAACTAAAACCAGCTTGTTTCCCCCCCAGTTATATCACTGAACCAAGGAAAACGGTTTCTGTAGCAAAGGAAGAGCCAACGCACCCCACTCAGGGAGTGCTGCTGAGTGGCCCAGCCTCCAGCTCGAGCTTCGCCTCCCCCACAAAACACAAAAATAGGTTTAAAGAGGAGAAAACTAGAGCAGCCTGTTTGCAGACAACATAGATGGAGCTCTCTGGCCTTTGGAGGTCCTTAGTGCTGATGAGAGTTGACTTGATAAATGTATAAACACATAAAGCAGATAGGTGTGTATATAGCGCTCCGAGTTTACCCCCACAACCAGTAAATGAGACAACCCAGCGCTGTTACAGAATATGCTTGAAGTCACATCCTTAAGTGATCATCTCATTCACAGCCTGCACAGAGAAGCAAGAGGATAAATCGGCCTCTGATTGCTGTCAGGACACCAGCAGAGCAGCGAGAGCAGACCCACAGCCCAGGAGGTGTGCGTAGAAAGCAGCAAGACCACAGAGTGCTCCCCCAAACCCTACATTTATATAGGGAAGAAGTTCTTTTAGTGGGGGAAGCGAGGCCCCAGCCCTCGGAGCAGCCACACCGACAAGAAGAGACTCAGCTTGGCCACAGCCAAGCCCGAAGCCACCCCAGAAGGGCGCCAAGGCCTGGGAAGCCACGAGGGGCTCCAGCCACCCCTAGGAGGGCTTCAGGCCCATGGGCTGGGGGCCACAGCCAGGGGATGGGGCAGTCCCCCGGCCCGGGGTTGAGGGAGAGCCCCGCTCCCGGGGGCACAGCAGCACCCAGTGCGGCCCCAGGACGGCGAGAGGCCCCGGGGACAGCGCGGGAGCGGCCCGCTCTCACCTTCTTGCCTTTCTTGCCCTCCTCCTCCATGTCTCCGGCGGCGGCGGCCCCGGCCCCCCCCGGGGCATCCCCGCAGCGGCCGTGCTCGCCGGGCCTCCGGGACGCGGCGGAGCGCAGCAGCCCGGCCTCAGCACCCAGCAGCAGCAGTCATGGCCCGCCTAGGGCCCGGTTCCCGCTCCCGACCCACCCAGAGGCTCCTCAGCGCCACCGACAACTTTTCAATCCTGCCGCCATCTTGGGCGGCGGCTTCCCGGCGTGCCCCGCGTCGCGCCCGGAGGATGACGTCAGTGCTCCCCGAAAGCGCATGAGCTGGGGGACCGACCACGCCCACCCCGTCTAGCCCCGCCCCTACAGGAACCGCGCATGTCGTGACCTCGCCCACCCATCTTACCACGCCTCCTCCGTCCACGGGCTCCACCCCCTGTCGCTTATCCCCGCCCACCGCCCCCACACCTCGATGTGGCCCCGCCCTCTCCGCCCTTCCCGCGCATGCGTAGACTCCTCCGGCGCCCCCTCCCCTCCATCCCCGCCTCTAGGTGGCGCCGTACTGCGGCGTCTACGTGCTGACGTCAGGGGCCGCCGTCCTCCCGTCAGCCGTGGCCGTGGTAGTGGCAGGTAGGGGTGGGTGGCGTGGCCTGGCCTCATCCACCGTCATCCGCCGCCATCCGATATCGGGGCCGCTCCCTCGGACTGGGAGAGTAGCGGGGCCTCCCCGGGGCTGCGCGGGGTGAGGCGCTTGTCCCCGAGCGGGCTCTGCTGCCGTCGGGTGCGGTGCATGCTGGGAAGGGTAGTCCGCCATATGGCGCCGCGTGTGGCCGCTGAGGCCATCCCGGGGCGGGGGTTGGGGTGGGGCGCTGAGGGTCCCCGGGGGGAAACTGAGGGTCCCCGGGGGGGGGTTGAGGGTCCCCAGGGGGAAACTGAGGGTACCCGGGGGGGGGGGTTGAGGGTCTCCGGGGTAGTGTCACGAGGCAGGGGGCAGACTGAGGGTCCCCAGGGGGCGGTTGAGAGTTGAGGGGGCGGTTAAGCTGGGGATGGGAGGTGGCTGCGTGTCCCCGGGGGGTCCTGGCCGTGTCTGCTCCCCCCTATCCCCGTCCCCACCCCCGCCGTCTCCGCAAGCCTTCCAGCGTGAGGGGGTCTGGCGTGGCCCCCCCATTCCTACAGCGCTTGCCAGAGCAGCCCGGGACGGTTTGAGGCCTCTCCCTGCTCAACCCGGGGAGGGGTTATAGACATCCCGGACACCCCCATGTCCGGAAGTGGGGGTTCTGGACCCACCCCGCCATGGGTGCCTAATTAATCCCCTTAATTAAATATCCAGGGAAATGGAGCCCCCGATTTTGTCCTAAACTGGTTTTATTTCCTTTCCTGTTTTAGGTGAAAAAGTCAGGATGAACCAAGTTCAAACCTTAAATACAGGAAAAGGCCTTGGTAAGGAGGTTTTTGTGCTTTACTGGGACTACTGGTGAGCACTGGTTAGCTGTGAGGTTTACAAACCAGTGAGGGACTGTCGGCAGAGTCTCCGGGGACCGGCAACACCTCACCACCTTTTCCAGTTGGCTACTGGTCATTCCCCTCCCTGCTGATCCTCCCCTTCCCAGAGCTCCCAGTTCCCTTTTTAACTGGGAATACTGGGATGAGAACAGGTGCAAATAATAATAATCAATAAACAACTGATTTGGGGAGTTTTTTCTTGGCCGGGTGCAATGACGGCGGTGACGCCCCAGAGATTTTGAGGAGGTGACAATGTCACGTGAGGCAGGAAATGCCGTTGGGGGTGGGTGGGGGGAAGTGGGTGCTGGGCGCAGGAGATGGCGGATCTGGAAGGTCCTGAAGTGGGCAAAGCCGATTTTGTCCTCCTGGATGAGGTGACAATGGAGCAGTTCGTGGAGAACCTGCGCTTGCGGTATGGGGCTCGGGTGGGCTGGGCAGGTACACAGGGGACACCCCGAAGGGCCTCTGGGTGCTGCCGTGGCAGTGATAGGGGGAACCGGGACTGCGAGGGCCAGCAGGGGATGCGGAAGCAGCGCCAAACCCCGTGTTCGGGTGGGGCGGGAGGGGGAAACAGGCACGTTCTGCCCCACAGAGCGGGTTGTGGGGGGGTCAGGGGTCCCCCACGTTTCCCACCGTCTCCCGCTGCCCCACAGCGTCTGGGCGGTGGCTGGCACTGCCCCACAGCACCCCAAAGGATGCCACCGTGCCGCTCAGCACCCCACCGGATGCCACCCTGCCCCACCGGATGCCACCACGCCAGACAGCATCCCACAGGATGTCACCCCACCCCGCAGTACAGCACCATCCTGCCCCATAGCACAGGGTGCCACAGCACCCCACAGCGTTCCATCCTGCCCCACAGCACCCCACAGTGCTGCCCTACCCCGTAGCGCAGCACCCTGCATGGTGCCATCCTGCCCCATGGAACAGGGTGGCACCATTTGGGGTGGCACAGCACTCCACAGGGTGTCACCTCATGGCCCAGCACCCCACAGGGTGCCATCCTGCTCCACAGCACCCTGCATGGTGCCACCCAACCTCATGGCACAGCACCCCACAAGGTGCCATCCTGCCGCACAGCACCCCGTGGGCTACCCCCCACTCAGCACCCCGCCCTGGGGGTCTGCGCAGGTTCTCGCAGGGCTGCATCTACACGTCCATCGGGGAGGTGGTGGTGGCGGTGAACCCGTACCGGGCGCTGCCACTGTATGACATGCCAATCATCGAGCGGTACCGCGGGCGCCAGCTCTATGAGCGCCCACCCCACCTCTTTGCCCTGGCCGAGGCTGCCTACCAGGCCATGAGACGCCGTGCCCAGGACACCTGCATCGTCATCTCCGGTGAGGAGCCCCAGCAGCATCCCGGGGAGGGGGACATGTGGGTGGGTGGCACCCATGGGTGGGGGCTCTCACCCACCTGTCTGCCCTCATGGCCAGGTGAGAGTGGGGCAGGCAAGACGGAGGCCAGCAAGTACATCATGCAGTACATCGCCGCCATCACCAACCCCAGCCGGCGCGCTGAGGTTGAGAGGTGGGTGCTGACCCACAGCAGTGATCTCTGGGGTGCCCCATATGTCTGTGGGGTGCTCCTGGGGTGCTCCATAACCATAGGGAAAATGGTGGGCACCCAGGGGTGCTCAATGTTCATAGAGAAGGTGTGGGGCAACCAAGGGTGGTTATGGGGCTGTGGAGTGTTCCTGGAGTGCCCCGTGGTCGTAGGGATGGTGTGGGGAGGTTGGGGGTGCCAGGACCTGGGATGCTCCATAACAATAGGAAAGGTGTGGGGCAACTAGAGGTGCTCCATGTCCATAGAGATGGTGTCGGTCAACCAGAGGTGCCCTTCGCCTGTGGGTTTGTTCTGGGATGCTCTGTGGCTGTAGGGATGGTTTGGGGCAACCAGGGGTGCCCCATTTCTGTGGGATGCTCCTGGCATGCTCCATAACGGTAGGGAAAATGTGGGGCAACCAGAGGTGCTTCATGTCCATGGAGAAGGTGTGGGGACAACCAGAGGTTCCCTACACCTGTGGGGTGGTTCTAGGGTGTCCTAGGGGTGTCCCATGCCCACAGGGGTGGTGTGGAGAGACCAGGGATCCTGTGGCCATGTGGGTGCTGGAGGTGGCCAGGGATGGCATGTCTGATGACCATCAGTGAGGCTGCAGATGCAGTGCCATGTGACATGTTGTGACGTGTCACGATATGTTGTGCGGCCCTGGCCCAGGGTGAAGGATGTGCTGCTCAAGTCCAACTGTGTCCTGGAGGCCTTCGGCAATGCCAAGACCAGCCGCAACGACAACTCCAGCCGCTTCGGCAAGTACATGGACATCACATTCGACGTCAGGGGTGACCCCATTGGCGGGCGCATCTGCAACTACCTCCTGGAGAAGGTGCGGGTGGGGCGTTGGGTGGGGTAGTGGTCCCATGGGGGCGCTGCCTGGCACCCACCTCCCTTCTCCCTCTTGCAGTCCCGAGTGCTCCAGCAGCAGCCAGGTGAGAGGAACTTCCATGCGTTCTACCAGGTGAGACGGGTGGGATCTACGGGGCGGAATGGGATGGGATGGGAAGGTTGGGATGGAATAGATGAGATGGGATCGATGGGATGGTGTGGATGGCTTTGATGGGATGGGATCTACAGGGTAGGGTGGGATGGATGAGTTTAATGGGATGGGATCTACAGGGAGGGTGGGATGGGTGAGTTTAATGGGATGGGATCTATGGGGTGAGAAGGTTGGGATGGGATAGACAAGATGGGATGGATGGGATCTCCAGGATAAGATGAGCTGAGAAGGTTGGGATGGGATGAGATGGGTTGGGTGGTATGAGAAGGTTGGGATAGGGTGGATAAGATCTATGGGATGAGAAGGTTGGGATGGGGTGGGAGGAGTCTATAGGATCACATGGGAGTGGGATGGGGACAGGATGGATGGGATGAGAAGGAGGGGATGAGTGGGATCTGTGAAATGAGATGGAACGATGGGATCCTCTGGGATAGGGATGGGGTGGTTGGGATGAAGAGAGTTGGGATGGAATACATGAGATGGGATGGGATGGGATCTACAGGCTGGACTGGGTGAGTTTAATGGGAGGGGGCCAGGATGGGAGGAGAAGGTTGGGATGGGGTGGGTGGGACCTGTGGGATGGGGCAGATGGATGGAATGGATGGGAAGGGGACAGGATGGGTGGGATGAGAAGGTTGGGATGGGGTGAGGTGTGTGGGTTTGTTGGGATGGAGGTGAGAAAGTTGGGATGGGACCGCTGGGATAACTGGCATGGGATGGGTGGGACAGGGTGGGATTGGCCAGGTCCAGCTGGGCTGGGGAAGGACAGCACCCACTGCACCCAGACAGGGTGACACCAGGCCGGAGGGTCCCGCTCCCTCCACCACCCCTGGGTGCTGATCCCCCCCTGATGACCCGCAGCTGCTCCTGGGGGCCCCCCCAGCCCTGCTGAGCTCCCTGCGCCTACACCGGGACCCGGGCACCTACCGCTGCACCTGCCAGGGAGCCCCCGGCACCGTGAGTGGGGGGTCAGGGTGGGTCAGGGGGATCGGGGTGGGGGGTCAGGGATGACCCGGCCCCTCAAGCGCCCCCTCACCCCACCCCAGGCCGGCGGGGAGGACGCGGCCGCTTACCGGGCAGTGGAGGAGGCCATGGCCACCATTGGCTTCTCCCCGGAGGAGGTGGGCACCGTGCGCCGGGTCCTGGCCACCATCCTGCTGCTGGTGAGAGCCCCCACCCAGTACAGACCAGTACAGACCAGTGCGCCCCACCCTGCACAACAGTATGGCCCCCCCCAACCTGTACAGCCCCTGCGCACCCACACATGCCAGTACAGCCCCAGGCAAACCAGTATCGCCCCGCCCTACCAGTACAGCCCCTGTGCACCACTATGGGCTACACACACCAGTATGGACCCCTGCAGACCAGTATGGACCCCACCACCACCAGTATGGGCCACACACACCAGTATGGACCTCCCCCACCAGTATGCCCTCCCCCACCCAGTATGTCCTCAGGCAGGCAGACCAGTATGGTCTCCTCACACCAGTGCAATGCCCTCACACCAGTATGGCCTGTACAGTCCCCACATACCAGTACAGCCCAGACAGACCAACACAGCCCTGTATGGCCCCAGCCCAGTACCAACCAATGCAGCCCAGCATGGCCCAGCACAGCCCAGTGCAAACCAGTACAGCCCTGCATGGCCCAGCACAGCCCTGGGGTGTGGGAGAGGCTGGTGCCGGGACACCCCAGCCTGTTTCCCGGGAGTTGGGGCTGTCCCTCACCTTCACCCGCCGACACATCACACTGTGGCCGCCCCAGGGCAACATCACGTTCGCGGTGACGGACGAGGTGACGGCGGTCGAGGACGTGGGGCAGGTGTCAGCGCTGGCTGAGCTGACGGCCACGGCTCCGGACACCCTGCGGTGGGCCCTGCTGAGCCGTACTGTGGCAGCCGGCGGTGGGGAGCTCATCCAGAAGGGCCACAGCCCCACGGAGGCCGCCTACGCCCGTGATGCCTGCGCCAAGGTGAGGAGGGGACGCGGGGTGGTGGGTGTCCCCCCCACCTCAGGTGCCCACCAGCCTGTCCCCCTGTCCCCAGGCCATCTATGAGCGGCTTTTCAGCTGGATTGTGGGACGCATCAACGCCAGCATCGCCCCCCGTGGCTATGACATCCGCCGGCATGGCAAGAGCACCGTCATTGGTGTCCTTGACATCTATGGCTTTGAGATCTTCGACACCAACAGGTGACCTGGCCTGGGGGTGAGGGGGACAGGACCCAGGAAAGGCACAGGGAGGGGCTGGGACCCTGTCCCCAGGAGGAACAGGGCTTGAGAGGGACCCATGGATGTGACAGGACCCAGGAGGACCCATGGAGAGGACAGGGCTTGGGAGGGACACATGGAGGTGGTAGAACCTGGGAGCAACACAGGAAGAGGTTGAAGCCCAGGAGGGACACAGGGAGGGGACAGGGCCTTGGAGGGGCACACTGAGGAACACGTAGACGTGACAGGACACAGGGAGAGACTCATAGAGGGGACTGGGTTTGGGAGGGTCACATGGAGGAACACATATTGGTGATAGGACCCAGGAAGGACACCAGGAGGGATATATGGATGTGTCAGGACCTGGGAGAGGCACAGGAAGGAGATGGGACCCAAGAGGGACACATGTAGGGCACAGGACCTGGGAGGGACCCATGAAGGTGACAAGAGCCAGGAGGGCCACATTGAGGGGACAGAGCTTGAAGAGGGTGCATGGAGGGACCCGTGAAGGTGACAGGACCCAGGAGAGACACACAGGGGAATGGGACCCCGGAGGAGACCCATGGTGGGGTTAGAGCTTGGGAGGGACAAGAGGGGATAGGGCCTGGGAGGGACGCATGGAGAGGACAGGGCTTGGGAGGGATGCATGGAGAGGGAGGATGCCTAACGGACACATAGAAGGAGACAGGACCACCAGGGGCACATGGAAGTGACAGGAGTAGGACCAGAAGGAGCCCATGGTGACACAGGAGCAGGAGGGACAGGGGCAGGAGATCCATGTGGCCTGGGGGGCAAGCAGGGGATGTGCTGGGAGCCTGGTGGCAGTGGCCATCCTGTCCCCTGTGTGCCTGCAGCTTCGAGCAGTTCTGCATCAACTACTGCAACGAGAAGCTGCAGCAACTCTTCATCGAGCTGGTGCTGCGGCAGGAGCAGGAGGAGTATCGGCGGGAGGGCATCGCCTGGCAGCGCGTGAGGGGACAGGGGACATGGGGACAGGGCGGGGACATCGCCTGGCAGCGCGTGAGGGGACAGGGGACATGGAGACATGGCGGGGGGGGCATCGCCTGGCAGCATGTAAGGGGACATGGAGGGGACATGGAGGCATCACCTGGTAGAGCGTGAGGGACATGGGGATGGAGAGGGGACATAGATGCCATCATCTGCCATGGTGAGATTTGGAGTACCTAGGGGTGAATCAGGGTGGCCAGGGGGACAATTCGGGGTGCCCCGGAAGGGACAATTCAGGATGTCCACCCCCCTAGATTGAGTACTTCAGCAACGAGCCCATCGTGGAGCTGGTGGAGCAGCCCCACCGTGGCATCCTGGCACTGCTGGATGAGGCCTGCCTGGCTGCGGGGACCGTCACCGACTCCCTCTTCCTTTCCTCCATGGACACTCGCCTTGGCCACCACCCCCACTACACCAGCCGCAAGGTGCTTCTGGGTTGAGGGGAGCTGGGGGTGGTCCATGGGTGGGGCGTTGACACCCTCTCCGCTCCCCAGCTCTGCCCCACAGACAAAACCATGGAGTTCAACCGGGATTTCCGCATCAAGCACTACGCTGGAGATGTCACGTGAGGGGGGGACATGGTCGCCTGTGGGCATCCTCAGGTGGCCATGGGGCTGTGGGCCACCATGCAGGACTTTGGGGGGTCATGAGGGCCATGGGGGGGCCACTCAGGACCATGGGGCTGTAGGGCTCTTGGAGGTCTATGGTTGACCATGAGGCCTTGGAGAACATCTGGAAGCATGGAGGGTGGTCTTGAGGGACTTGGGAGGAGGCTGGGGTCATGGGAGACCATCAGGTTGTGGGGGTCATGGGGAACTATGGAGCGGGGGATGGGTGGATGTCAGTTTGGGCAACCATTAGGGACTATGGACATCTTGAGTGGTCATGGGTGGCCATGGTGGGCCTTGAGGCCATGAGGGACCTTGGGAAGGTGTGGGGGACCATGGGGCTATAGGGGCTCTTTGGGGTTTGTGGTTGACCACAGGGCCTTGGAGAACCATGAGGGACCACAGTGGGCCTTGGGGCCATGAGGGACCTTGGGAGGCCACGGGGGCCACCTGGGACCATGGAAGGCCATGGGACCATAGAGACCCCTTGGTGACTAGGGGGTGGCTGGGGTTCACGATGGGGCTTTGAGGACCCAAGGAGGATTGCGTGGAGCCATCTGGGACCATGGAAAGCCATTTGGGGGACCATCGAGGTTCAGGGCGTCTGGGAGGTCCTCAGAGGCCACGTGCAGCAGGACGGGCTGATTAGAACATGCCCCGCCATACCCTGGGGATAGCAGGGACAGTGTCAGGGGACTCTATGTCCATCAGTCTTGAACCCTGCAGTTCCCTGGCCAACATGGGTGCCCTCAGGGACACCCCCAGGGCGGCCAGAGAAGCCCCACAATGTGGTGTCCCCTCCCCTCAGGTACTCGGTGGAGGGTTTCCTGGACAAGAACAAGGACACGCTCTTCCAGGACTTCAAACGGCTCTTCTACAACAGGTTGGGCACACAGGGGACATGGCCAGTGGGGGAGCACTGGGTCTCCTGCTGCTGCCAGCCCCATGCCACCGCCCTCCATCCCCAGCGCAGACCCTGTGCTGCGGGCTATGTGGCCCGACGGCGATCAGAGCGTCACCGAGGTCACCAAGCGCCCACTGACTGCCGGCACGCTCTTCAAGAACTCCATGGTGGCCCTGGTGGAGAACCTCGCCTCCAAGGTAGGGCACTGGGGATGTCCCCGTGCCATCCCGGTGTGTCCCTGCACAGACTCGATGTGTCCCCATGGCAACTGGGCACGTCCCCAACCCGTCACAGTATGTCCTCGTGGCAGCTGGCCATAGTCCCAGGACACAGGGGCCAGCCTGGCATGTCCTCAACGCAACCAAGATGTCTTTGAGGCAGCCTGGCATATCCCTGTGCCAGATGAGGTGTCTCTGTGTGAGCCAGACATGTCCCCAGGCCAGCTGAGATGGCCATGTGCCAGCTTGGCATGTCCCCAGCCAGCCAAGATGCCCCTGTGCTAGTCAGGCATGTCCCCGAGCCATCCAAGATGTCTCCAAGCCAGCCAAGACGTCCACAGGCCACTGAGCCCTCCCGTCTCCGTGCCCCCATGCCTGGCATGATGCCACCCTGTGTTCCTGCATCCCCTCATCCCCTTGGTGTTCCCAGCACCTCTGGGAGGTGCCACCACAGTGCCACCCCCTCTGTGTCCCTGCAGGAGCCCTACTACGTTCGCTGTATCAAACCCAATGCCCAGAAGTCACCGATGCTCTTTGATGAGGAGCTTTGCCGCCACCAGATCTCCTACCTGGGGCTGCTGGAGAACGTCCGCGTGCGCCGCGCCGGCTTTGCCTACCGCCAGCCCTACCACCGCTTCCTCCACCGGTACCCGCCGGGACCTCCCTGACCCCACCGCTGCCCCTACAACTCCCCCCCCAGCACCCCCTCACCCTGCTCTGCCCCACAGCTACAAGATGACCTGTGAGTACACGTGGCCCAACCACCTGATGGCCAGCGACCGAGAGGCCACACAGGTCCTCCTGGAGCAGCACGGCTACCAGGACGACGTGGCTTATGGCCACACCAAGGTCTTCATCCGCACGCCCCGCACCCTCGTCTGCCTCGAGCAGGAGCGTGCGCGGCTCATCCCTATCGTCGTCCTGCTGCTGCAGAAGGTGGGTGGACATGCATGTGGCACAAGGGGGTGACACAGGGTTGCAGGGGGAAACACCTCGGGGAGCATGGAGAGGGTGGTGTGGTGTGGGGCAGGAGATGGGGTGGGACATGGGGGTTGGTGAGGGGTGTGGAGTGGGGCAGGGGAAGGTGATGGGGTGGAGATGGGGCAGGGCATGGGGTAGGACATAAAGGATGGTGTGGAGAGTGCTGTGGGACATGGGGGTTGGTGTGGCACATGCTGAGGGGCAGGGGATGGGGTGGGACATGGGGGATGGTGTGGAGACTGCTGTGGGGCAGGAGATGGAGTGGGACATGGGATGTGGTGTGGGGCAGGGCACGGGGCCAAGACTAGGGCACCTCATGGGGCTCAGCGTGGCATGGGGCCGGCTATAGGACAGGCCGTGGGGCAGGACGCAGGGCTGGCCCAGCATGTTTCTCCAGAGCAGGGCACAGGCCACACCAGGTGGGGAGCAGCATTTTGGGGGCCTTGCGGTGCCGGACGCCCACCCTGGTGCCACAGATCCACTCCTGTGGGACGGGGAGTGGGGGGATCTGTGGGGCCGCCCCCCCTAACCATGGGCGTGGGGCAGGCATGGCGCGGGGCCCTGGCGCGCCGGCGGTGCGGTCAGCTGCGTGCAGCCTGCACCATCGTGGCATGGTACAAGCGGTACAAGGTGAGGACATACCTGCGGGAGCTGCTGCGGCGCTTCCAGGCCGTCCGCAGCCTCCCCGACTTTGGCAAGAGCCTGGCCTGGCCCGAGCCACCGGCCACGCTGGAGCGGTTCCAGGCTGCCAGCCAGCGCCTCTTCTGCAGGTACCGGCCCCCGGTCCCGCGCGGTGCCCGCAGTGGGGTGGGGGACGTGGGACAGGGGACGTTGGATGGGAACGTGGGATGGGGATGGGGAAGGGACATTGGATGAGAATGTGGATGTGGGATGGGGACAGGCATGTTGGAGGGAGACGTGGGAGTGGGATGGGGATGTGGGAGGTGGGATGTGGGACAGGGACTTTGGATGGGGTTGTGGGATGGAGACAGGGTGAGGGACAGGGAAGTAGGACAAGGATGGGAACATGGGTGGGAAATATGGGACATGGATGTGGGAAAGGGATGTGGGATGGGGACATGGGACTAGAATGTGGGACAGGGACGTGGGATGGAGATGTTGGACAGGGGCATGGGATAGGAATGTGGGACATGGGTGTGGGATGGGGGTGTAAGATGGGGACAGGAATGTGGGACAGGAACACAGGACACGGGTGCAAGATGGGGATGTGAGACGTGGGATTGGGACGTGGAATGTGGATGAGGGATGGAAATGACAACAGGGATGGGGACGTGGCTGGAGATTTAGGTGCAGGTCAGGGACACAGGACAGGGACATGGGACTGGAATGTGAGATGGGGCAGTGAGATGTGGCCATGGGTTAGGAATGCAGGAGATGGCCGTGGGCTGTGGACATAGGCCATGGGCACAGGCCAGTGACATGACTGCGCTGTGTCCCCATGGCAGGTGGCGAGCCCGGCAGATCGTCAAGAACATCCCACCCTCAGCCATGGGGCAGATCCGGGCCAAGGTGGCTGCGCTGGAAGCTTTGGGGGGGCTGCGCAAGGACTGGGGCTGCCGGCGTGTCTGGGCCTGTGATTACCTCTCCTCGGTAAGGACAGCTTTAGGGGTGCCCCACGGTGCACCCCGGGGTGCCACCCCCTGCCCCATGCCATGGTGCCACCCCCGGCCCAATGCCGCGGCTCCCCACAGCCTGAGGAGAACCCGGGGCTGGCACTGCTCTTCGCTCGACGCCTCCAGACCCTCAAGGCCAAGGTGCACTTCGGCTCCGTCCTCTTCTCCTGCCATGTCCGCAAGGTGATAGGGGAAGGAGGGTGATGTCCTGGCTGGCCGCCGCCTCCGTGTCACCTCCCCAGTGCGTCCCCTCACCCAGCCTTGTCTCCTCAGATCAACCGCTTCGGGAAGAGCCGGGACCGGGCCATCCTGGCAACGGACCAGCACCTCTACAAGCTGGACCCGCGGCGGCAGTACCGGGTGATGCGGGCACTGCCCCTCAGCACCGTGAGTGTCCCCAACCCCACCCTTGTCCCCAGGGCAAGGCCACCCCCCTGCAACCTGTCCTGGCGAGCTGGGGTTGGGGGAACCCAGGGGTCCTGGCTGTCCCGCTCTCTCCCAGAGGTTGGAGATCCCTCCATGATCCCCATGGCCACACGTGTGGGCACAGTGAGGTCCCCTGGGACAGAGGTGGGATGTTATCCCCACCACACTGTCCCCATTGTGCCGTCCCCATCGTGCTGGCCATGCCACGCTGTCCCCACCGTGCTGGGCCTGCCATGACATCCTCACCATGCTGTGCCCATGACACTGCCCTCATCACCCTGACCATGCCGTGCTGTCCCCACCACGTCGTCCCACCATGTTGGCCATGCCGTGCTGTCCCCATCATGCCATCCCCACCAAACTGGCCATGCCGTGTCCTCAAACACCCCCCTAACACAGCCACACCCCACTGTCCCCGCAGGTGACGGGTCTGAGCGTGACCAGTTGCCCATCGCAGCTGGTGGTCTTCCACACCTGGAGCCAGGAGGACCTGGCCGTGTGCCTCCACAAGATGCGACCGGCGGGGGACAACCGGGTGGGCGAGCTGGTCGGCGTCCTCCTGGAGCACTGCCGGGCGTGAGTCGGGGGGCTCTCGGGGCCTGGGGGGTGGTGCCGGCACCCTTCCGGCTGCTCCCAGTTGATACTGGGATGTCGTAGGACCAAGAGGGAGCTGCAGGTCAGGGTCTCCGACTGCATCCAGCTGAGCCTACGCGGACGCCGGCGGCTGTTGACAGCGGAGACGCGCCCGGACGTGGCCACCCCTGATTTTGGCAAAAGCCGTGATGGCTTCGTGCTTTACTGGTCGGGGAGATGATGGGGGTGGTGGGACAGCAGCTCCACCATCAACTGGCTACATCCTGCCCCTCTGGCCTCTGCTCAGGACCCCACGTGACCCACAACCGCGCGTCCCCATGCCCCGCGGCCCCCAGGACAATGCTGAAGCCTCTGGGAAGAGCTGGATGGGACCCCCACAGTCCCCCCACTTCCCACCCAGCACCACTGGGACCTTCATGGCCCCCAGCAGCCCCCAGTGTGAGGATCCCAGATCACAATGTCCCTGACGTCCCTGTAGCCCTGACACCCAGTGGCCCAGTGTCACTGTGTCCCAAGGTCCCCATGTCCTGTGTCATGGCCACAATGCCCTGATGGCCCTGACACCCAGTGTCACCATGTACCAAGGTTCCTGGGTCCCAATGTCCCCACGTCCAGGCCCCTGGCGGCCCCAATGTTGTTGTGTCCTGGTGCCCCCATGTCCCAGGTCCTGATGTCCCTGACACCCAGTGTCCCAATGTCACTGTGTCCCAAGGTCCTGGGGACCTGATGTCCCCATGTCCCAGCTCCTGATGTCCTCGATGTCTCCTGGGGGAGCGATGAGTGATGGGAAAATGGGAGGATTTTCCCAGGGTGGAGGAAGGTGGTCCGTCCTGCTGGTGTTTGGGCAGCGTTCGGCTCGTGGGGAGCTGCTGGCGAGACAAACTCATAAAAAAATTAATAGGAAAAAAACCACCGTTATTGTTGTGATAATTATTAAAACAGACCTGGGGGTCTCACAGAGGGAAGCCCTCGCCCATGAGATGCAGCCCTGGGACTTCAAATGTAAATGTACATCGTGATTTTGGGGAAAAAAGGTCTAATTAACAGGGTTAATTAACTCCCAAACGGCCCCCAGTCACCCCCTGCCGCTGTCGGGGCCCAGCCCCACGGGAGCCCCAGGCTGCGGCCCAGGCCGGAGCCGGGCCGTGGGAGGCAACGAGGCCTGCGGGGACACTCCGGGCCAGGCCCCACGAGGACAGGGGGGCAACGGTGCCGCCAGAACCGATCCGATCCGGGCTGGGCCGGGCGCGGCCCAGCAGCTCCGGGGGCAGGGGGCGGTGTCCTCAGGCCAGCAGCGGCGCGGGACCTCCCCTGGGGGGCGGAGCGTCGCTATGGGAACCGCTGTCTCGCCCTATCAGCGAGCGAGGCGTCGCCATGGGAACAGCATTTGCCACGCCTAGGGGCGGGGCGTCGCCCTGCCTACAAGCCCCGCCTCCAGGAGGTGTTTGGAGCGTCGCTGATACGCCGCTACGGGGGGAGGGCGGGGCGTCTCCATGGGAACGGCGCCCCAGAAGGCGTGGGGTCGTCACTGGAAGAGGCGTGGCGAGGTTGGGCGTGAGGACTCGGTTTCCCGTGAGGCTCCGCGGGCGGTTCCGGCCGGCGGGCGGTTCCGGCGGGCGCAGGCCGGGATGGAGGCCGTTCCCCGCATGCCCATGATCTGGCTCGACCTCAAGGAAGCCGGGGAGTTCGCCTTCAACGCCGCCGTCAAGAAGGTGAGACCGGTAAAGGGGCGGCTCGGGCCTGCGAGGGGTCCGAGGTGGTGCGGGAGTGGCCTGTCGGGGCGGGGGGGGAATGTCTGTGAGGGACGTGTGAGGCCTGTGAAGGAGGAGAGGGCTTAGGAAGAGGAAAAAGGGGCTCTGTGAGGGGTTGGGGTCTGCGAGGGAAGAGAGTGCTGTAGGGGGTTGGGGAGGGGGTTCTGTAAGGGAGGAGAGTACTTGGGGAGGGGGCTCTGTGAGGGGTGTTTGGGGTCTGTGAGGGCGGGGAGAGTATGGGAAGTTGAGGAGAGGAGTCCGTGAGGGGGGTGTGAGGCCTGGGAGGGTGAGAGGGGGCTCTGTGAGAGGTGTTTGGGGTCTGTGAGGATGTGGAGTGCTTGAGAAGGGGTGGGAAGGGGGAGCCTGTGAGGCCTCTGAGGGAGGGGAGCGTTAGGGCTGGGTTCGGGAGGGGCAGAGAGGATCTGTAAAGGAGGGGAGTGCTTGGGGTGTGGAGTAGGATGGGGTCGGGGTCTCCATGAGGGATGTTTGAGGTCTGTGAGGGAGGAGAGTGCTGTGGACAAGGTGATCTGTGAGGGAGGGAAGGGCTTGGGCCGTGTGCGTGGGGTGAGTGGGTCCTGTGAGGATGAGCAGTGTTTAAGGGGGGAAGAGGAGCTCTGTGGGGCGGGTGCTTGGGATGCATTGGAGAGGGGAGGGCAGAGGCTCAGGGAGTTTTGGGGGGCCTTGGTGGGGCAGGGAGTTACAGCTGATAATGTCTGGGGGGGGCTGTGGGTCAGCGTCTTGCTGAGGGTGTCTGGAAATGGAGCAGAGCTCCTGGGGCGACTCCTGGCTGTGCTGGGGCAGAGAGGGGGGTGGCTCTGCCCTGCATGTCATGGGGGGAGGAAGGCCTCAAGTGCATCCAAGCCCCGTCACCCCCCTCGGCTTGGACCCTCGGGCCTATGGGACCTTCCTCAGCAGGTCCAGCAGCTCCCGAAGCTGCAGCTACCCTTCCCCACGCCCCACGGCTGACTCCGGCTGTTATAGGGGTTGGCGATGGCCGATCCCTTGCGTCTCCTTCCCCTCCGCTCCTGCGGGCTTGGGTAAAAGGGGGACTTGAGGAAGCAGGGAGCTAGTTCTCCCGCTACCGGAAGCCCCGGCTCACCGATCACCGAGCAGTTAAAAGCTCCGATCCCTTTGAGAGGGAGGTCGAGAGGCTGGTGGGTGTGAGACGACGGGCTCCTTCCTTCCCAAAGACCGCAACCTGGCCTTGCCGCCCTGAACCGCTGGCTTCAGGGAGGCGAAGGACTTAATTAAGCTGCTGAAAACAAGCTCCACCTCGGTCTGGCGTTTCCTAGTGCCGCCTACGGATGAGAATCATGATTTATTAATGTGGAAGGAGGGTAGGGGGTGGTTCTCGGGCATTTTTGTCACTGCCTGCCTCCCGTAGGGGTTTGGGATGCTGAGGGGTGGGGGTTGGGGTCCTGTTGGAGCCCGGCAGCAGTGTTAGCATGGCAGGGACGTCCTGGTGCGGGGAGGGAGGCTTGTGGCATTGTCAAGCTGAGTCATGCCATGCCAGCTGGGACAGGGAGTGGCAGTCGTTGGCGGGAGCCTGCTGGTGACACCTCACAGGGAGTCACAGCAGAGGGGACCATGGCCTCCAGGTCCGAGCTAGGCAGTGATGAGCATGCCGCATCGGTGCTTCATTCCAAGGTGTTGTCCCTCACCAGGAGCCAAGAAAAATCGGGGGGCAGGGCTGGGGAGCAAATAAGCTCCCAGCCAGGAGATTTGAGGCCCCAAGGCAGTGCATGTTCCTTCACAGACCCCCCATGGGGGCTTCTCCTGGGCTTCCCTGCAGAGCTGCCAGTTGTAGCTCTGTGGTGGGGTTGTGGCTGTGGGACAGGGACAGGCTCTCACCTCTCTCCTTCTCCCTCCAGTTTGTCCTGAAGAACTATGGGGAGAACCCCGAGAACTACAATGAGGAGCTGCGGAAGCTGGAGCAGCTCAGGCAGGTGAGCCAAGCTCCAGCCCCGCTGAAACCTGCCAGAGCCCAAGCAGAGCTGGTTCCTCACCTGCCCTGTGCTCCAGGACGCATCTGCCGGTTCCCACCTCCTCCCTGCATCAGCAGCTGTGTCATGGGCTGCTCGTCTTCCTCACCAGCAGCCCGTGGAGGAGGCTTTTTGCATCCTGGGCTCCCCAGATGATTCCAACTTCCAAGGAGTGCGCAGGAGTTGGGCATTAGGGCTCAGCTCTATCTGCTTCCCTCCGTTTTAGGGAGGTTTTCTGTGAAATACAAGCTTCCTCATTCTCCTCCTCTTCCCTTCCAGAGCGCTGTCAATGTGCCCAGGGACTTCGAGGGCTGCAGTACGCTGCGGAAATATTTTGGCCAGCTCCACTACCTGCAGAGCCGCATCCCCATGGGTGCCGAGCAGGAGGCGGCTGTCCCCATTGCATGGTGAGTAGGGCTTTCTTCCCCGGTGCCCTCTGTCCAGGTGACACAAGGGAGTTCTGGGACCCCTTGGGAAATGCCCTGGACGAGGGGATCGAGGGCACCGTCAGCCAGTTCAGAGACAGCACCCAGCTGAGTGGGAATGTGGATCTGCTGGAGGGTCAGGAGGCTCCACAGAGGGCTCTGGACGGGCTGGAGTGATAGGCCGAGACCAGCGGGCTGAGGGACAACCAGGGCAAGTGCCAGGTCCTGCCCTGGGGTCACACCAACACCCTGCAGTGCTCCAGGCTGGGGGAAGAGCAGCTGGAAACTGCCCGGGGAAAACGCCCTGGGGGTGTTGGTGACAGCGGCTGAAGAGGAGCCAGCAGTGTGCCCAGGTGGCCAAGAAGGCCAACAGCATCCTGGCTTGTACCAGCACTGGTGTGTCCAGCAGGACCAGGGCAGGGATGGTCCCCCTGTACTGGGAGCACTGGGGAGGCTGCCCCTCGAACCCTGGGTTCAGTTTTGTCTCCTCACTGCAAGAAGGACCTTGAGGGTCTGGAGTGTGACCAGAGAAGGGCAACAAAGCTGGTGCAGGGTGTGGAGCACAAGTGCGCTGAGGAGCGACTGAGGGACGTGGTGGTGTTTAGCCTGGAGCAAAGGAGGCTCAGGGGAGACCTTCTGGCTCTCAACAACTCCCTGACAGGAGGTTGGAGTGAGGTGGGGGTTGGTCTCTTCTCCCCAGGAACAAGCACCAGGACAAGAGGAACCATCCTCCAGTTGTTGCAGGGCAGGTTGAGGTTGTCCCTAAGGAAGAATTTCTTCCACGTTGGGGTTGTCCAGGGCAGTGTTGGAGTCCCCATGCCTGGAGGGTTTTCCCAGCCATATGGAGGTGGTGCTGAGGGCCAGGGGTTAGTGGGGACCTGGCAGTGCTGGGGGAATGGTTGCACTCCATGAGCTTGAAGGTCTCTCCCAACCCAAACAGTTCCGTGACTCTGTGATTCTCTCCTTGCAGGACTGAGATCTTCTCGGGCAAGACGGTGACCCACGAGGACATCAAGTATGAGCAGGCCTGCGTCCTTTACAACCTGGGTAAGACTCCAGCTGCCCTCGCTCCGTTCTGGGCGTGAGGGATGTCCACCCTCTCTGCCCAGCCTTCGCTCCATGCTTCACATCAGCCTTCCTCCCACGGCTGCCGTGGCTCAGCCCGGTTGTGCCTCTTCCCCTCCTATAGCTTCACTTAGGATTTGTCCAGCTCATCCAACCCCTTTTTTAGTAGCCCCAATGGGAAGGTGACACTGCAAACGCTCCTGTCCCACCGATGTCAGCCTCCCTGGCACTGTGGTACAGCGAGCGGGGCTGGCAGGGTGTCCTCTCTCCACAGGTGCGCTGCACTCCATGCTGGGTGCCATGGACAAGCGGGTGTCTGAGGAGGTAACGATGCCCCAGGTCCTCCCTCTGCGGCTTTTCTCTTACCCCTGTGCTTAAGAACCACCAAGAGCTTCTCCAGCCTTCCCACGTCCCGGCAGCCCACGGGTGTCGGTGCAACAGGGCCTGACACACATCTTCTCCCATCCTCCCAGGGCATGAAGGTCTCCTGCACCCACTTCCAGTGCGCTGCCGGGGCCTTCACCTACCTGCGCGATCATTTCCCCCACTCCTACAGTGTCGACATGAGCCACCAGATTCTCAACCTCAACGTCAACCTCATGCTGGTAGGAACTGGGGTTTTGCCTGGTCGTGGTGGGGTGGCTCCTCACGGAGCTGCTGCTCAAGCAGGGGAGGGGTGTTGGTAGGGTTGGGTGCTTGGAGCTGGGTGAGACGGGACCCCAGAGCCCCACGGGGGTGGTTGTCTGGGAGGTCTGGGCTGCTGTGGGCACAGTGGATCCCTCCCGCTGGGTTTAGGGGGAATGGGGAAGGCTCTGAGCCGCTCTGTTCCTCCCCAGCTCTTCGGGCATCCCCTGGAGCTGGTGTTTAGTGGGCTCCTCAGGAAAGGGGCTGGGGCAAGTAGGTCCTGCCAGGGGTTGGGGCCTGGATCTACTGTGGGGGTCGGGAGACCAAATCACTTCCCCTCTTGCCTTGGGCAGGGCCAGGCGCAGGAGTGTCTTCTGGAGAAGTCCATGCTGGACAACAGGAAGAGTTTCCTCGTGGCCCGGATCAGTGCCCAGGTGAGCTTCTGGGCAGCCTCTGAGCTCCTGCCCCAGCACTGCTGGTCTCAGCACAGCGACACCTCAGAATTGGGAACTTAGGGTGGGGCATTCTGGATCCTGCACAGGGACCAGAGAAGACTACAAAGATGATGGGAGGGTGGAACCCCTCTGCTGTGAGGAGAGGAGAGAGAGTTGGGGGTGTTCAGCCTGGAGCAGAGAAGGCTCCAGGGAGACCTTAGTGTGGCCTTTCAGTGCTGAAAGGGTCTGTGAGAAAGGTGGGGAGGGGCTTTTTTGGGGATGGTTCCTGAGGACCCATCACTCTCTCTGTAGGTGGTGGATTACTACAAGGAGGCCTGTCGGGCGCTGGAGAACTCAGAGACTGCCTCGCTGTTGGGCAAGATCCAGAAGGACTGGAAGAAGCTGGTTCAAATGAAGATCTATTATTTTGCTGCCGTGGCCCACGTAAGTGGGAAGATGGACTTGGTGGGGGGCACCCCAACAAAGGGGCTTTGGCCACTCTGTGGGGTTTTCTGGCCCGTTTCAAAGACTTCAGGAGCTCTGACGTGCCTGGTGTGTATTTTCTTGCAGCTGCACATGGGAAAACAGGCCGAGGAGCAGCAGAAATTTGGGGAACGGGTAAGCGGAGCCACGTTAGCCCATTTCACCCCATCTGGGCTCGGCACCATGGCTTGAGTCCTGGACACGATTGTTGTGCTGCGTGTCCGCAGCCCTGGGGGCATGAGTTCTCCGCAAGCCCTGTTAGCGCTGCAGGGAGCTGTAGGGGCGGTGAAGTTGCGGTGCAAAGCCAGGGCACCCGTGGCTCTGCTGGCCCTCAGTCCTGCTCTCCCCGCAGGTCATCTACTTCCAGAGCGCTCTGGATAAACTCAACGAAGCCATCAAGCTGGCAAAGGTGCATTCCTGCTCTGCCTGGCAGCACTAACTGGGATCCCAAACTGGGAAAACGAGAATTGGTGCTGGTTGAAAGCCTTTCTTGCCATTCAGGAGGTTGTCAAACCTGCGGGGACTTCCCAAAGCATCGCTTTGCTTCCCTCTGAGACCCCCAGATGAGACTGAGGCCCTGGTACCTCCTAACCAGGGCTTCAGCAGTGGTTGGGTTTGGTTTAAATCACTCTGGGAGCACGTGGGCAGCTCTGGAAGGGCTGTGGGTCATGGTGGGCTCCTCGCAGAGCCTCTGCTGTTGGTGCTGAGGTGCTGGGGAAACCGAGGCCAGACCCGTGGCATGGTCAAACTGGGATGGGGAGGATTCTGGGCTGCCTCCAGCCGCTCGGTTCCTTTGTGGGGTGCAAGGAGGGATGGCTGGGAGGCTGTGTGGGCTGCTGGGACAGAGATACCCGCTCCTGCCTGCACCAACTCACTCTCCTGTCCACAGGGCCAGCCAGAAACCGTCCAGGAAGCCCTGAGATTCACCATGGATGTCATCGGCGGCAAGTGAGTCCGCGCACGGGGCACTCTGTCTTGTTCTTTGTGGGTCACAGGTGGCTGGAACAGCCCAGGGAGCATCCCTGGGGCACAGAGCCAAGCACCCCCCATGCTGCCCGAGCCTCTTGGGACACGGAAGCTCCTCTTTGCTCTGCCTGGAGGGCCTGAGCCCACTGGGAGCGAGCGCAGAGAGCCAGGGCTGCTCTCTGCTCCTCGCCGATGTGATGTTGCTCCTTGTTTCTAGGTACAATTCAGCCAAAAAGGACAACGACTTCATCTACCACGAAGCCGTGCCTGCGCTGGACACTCTGCAGTCTGTGAAAGGTGAGGACGGGCAGAGCCACGCGGTGAATCCACGGGGCTCTGAGACCCTCGGGGGAGCTTCGGAGATCTACCGGGAACGAAGGCGTCGAGCCAGAGGGTCTGTCTGGGGAATCAGTTCCCCACGGAGGTCTCACACTGGTATGTGTTTTGCGTTCGCCCCGCAGGTGCCCCGTTGGTGAAAGCTCTCCCCGTCAACCCCACGGATCCAGCCGTCACCGGCCCCGATATCTTTGCCAAACTGGTGCCCATGGCAGCCCACGAGGCCTCTTCCCTGTACAGGTGCGTCCTGGGCGGGCACGGCTCTGGCCAGAGCAGGGCGGCCACAGAGCTCAGCGAGGAGCCTGAGCCCCAGCACAGCCTCTCCGTGAGCTGGAGGGCACCAAACCCAAGCTGTCCCTGTGTCTGGCTGCTGTCCGGCCTTTCTCCTGGCCACTGGAGCTGCCCTGAAGGGCCTGGGGCCAGCTTAGGCTCCAGCTGATTCCTGCCGGGCTGTGAGGCGGAGGTTTCCCTGCTCATGTCGCAGCACTAAAGGGTTTTTTTTTTTTTTCCCCTCCCCTACGACAGCGAGGAGAAGGCCAAGTTGTTGAGGGATGTGATGGCAAAGATCGAAGCCAAGAATGAAGTGCTGGAGTAAGTGTGAGCTGAACCCCAAGGGGGCCCCGGCCCCTTCCTTCCCGTGGCAGTGTCCTGGGCTCCATGTCAGGGCTGTCCCCATTGAGCCCCTCACTGGTTTTCCCACCATGGCACCAACATGGAACACAGTCCCTCAAACTGGGACCTGACCCCCGTGGGTTCCAGACCCCAAATCCCCTTTGCTGAGGCCATCAGGGATGATGCCGCAGTGCTGCCACCCCTGAGCTGGCCACAGTTTGGGCTCGGGGGAACCTGCCACCACTCAGGGGCTTTTCCTCCCACCCGCAGCCAGTTCATGGACTCCCTGCAGCTGGACCCTGAGACCGTGGACAACCTGGACATGTACAGCCACATTCCCCCCGTCCTGATGGAGAAGTGTGCCGCGCTCAGTGTGCGCCCCGACACCGTCAAGAACCTCGTCCAGTCCATGCAGGGTGAGAATGGGGGACCTACTGGGGGGAGCTGGGAATGTGGAATCTGGAGCACAAGTGCGCTGAGGAGCGGCTGAGGGACCTGGTGGGGTTGAGGCTCAGGGGAGACCTTCTGGCTCTCGACAACTCCCTGACAGCAGGTTGAAACAAGGTGGAGGTCGGTCTCATGTCCCCAGGAACAAATGCTAGGACGAGAGGAACCGTCCTCCAGTTGTTCAGGGGAGGATGAGGTTGTCCCTGAGGAAGAATTTCTTCCCCATTGGGGTTGTCCAGGCCTGTCCCAGGCTGCCCAGGGCAGTGGTGGAGTCCCCATGCCTGGAGGGTTTTCCCAGCTGTGTGGAGGTGGTGCTGAGGGCCAGGGGTTAGTGGGGACCTGTCAGTGCTGGGGGAATGCTGGTACTGGAGGAGCTGAAAGGGCTTTTCCAGTCCAAACGGTTCTGTGGTTCTGTGCCTGGGCAGGCTGGGAGCAGGCGGGGGCCAGGAGGGCTTGTGGCAGATGGTGGTTCAGCCCTTTTTTCCTCCCTCCAGTGCTCTCCGGAGTCTTCACCGATGTGGAGGCTTCCCTGAAGGAGATCCGAGATCTCCTCGAGGAGGACGAGGCTCAGGAGCGGAAGCTGCAGGAGCTGCTAGGGAAGGTCCCAGCATCCCAGGGGTCCCCCCCACCACTGCCACCATCGTCCCCGGGGCTGGCTGAGGTCAGCAAGGAGTGTTCCAAGTACCTGGAGGTGCATGAGAAGGCCAGCTTCACCAACACCGAGCTCCACAAAGCCATGAACCTGCACATCGGCAACCTCCGCCTGCTCAGTGGGCCACTTGACCAGGTCCGGGCGGCTCTGCCCTCGCCCACCTTGACCGAAGGTGAGCGGAGCTGCAACCTGGGGGACTGAGAAACGTGACAGTCGGGTCCTGGCTTTACTGAGATGAGCTCAGGCCAGCTCCTTACGCCTGGTGCCCTCCCTGTCCCCTTGCAGATGACAAGCAGGTCCTGCAGAACCTGAAGCGGATCCTGACCAAGGTGCAGGAGATGAGGGACCAGCGGATGTCCCTGGAGCAGCAGCTACGCGAGCTGATCCAGAAGGATGACATCACCACCTCGTTGGTCACCACCGACCGCTCCGAGATGAAGGTGGGTCCCGGCCACTGTGTTCGGGGAAGCCACTTTGTGTGCCACAGGGCTGCAGTGAGAGCTCTGCCCCATCCCCAGCCCCCTCCAGGTCCTCCCCAGCCCCCCCCAGATTCTCCCTCTCTCGGCAGAAACTCTTTGAGGAACAGCTGAAGAAGTACGACCAGATCAAAGTGTACTTGGAGCAGAACCTGGCCGCCCAGGAGAACGTCCTGAAGGCGCTGACGGACGCCAACGTCAAATACGCGGCCGTGCGCAAGGCCCTGGCTGAGGTGGAGCACAAGTGAGTGGTGTGCGGGGCCGGGGCATGGGGGAGAGAGTGTCCTGGTGGGTTCTGGGTGTACCAAAACAGCCCTCACCCACCCCAAGGTAGAGGCATGGGGTCACTGCTGGTTTCTCTAGTGTCTCCCTTGTCACGTCCAGCTGCTGGGAGGCTGCTGATGGCTGTTAGTCCGTCCCAGGTGGGTGCTGGTGGGTTCCCCAGGAGCAGGGACACCCAGTTTTGGCCTGGCATGACACCCCCGCCCAGCCCCTTGCCCTGTCTGCAGGTGGAACACGACCATTCAGACCTTGGTGGCCTCCTATGAAGCCTACGAGGACCTGATGAAGAAATCACAGGAGGGGAAGGACTTTTACACCGACCTGGAGGCCAAAGCTGCCAAGCTGCTGGAGAAGGCCCGGGCTGCCTGCCAAGCCGCTGAGGCCACCCGGCAGCAGATCCTGGAGAAGTAGGTGGCACCAGGCCTCCTGGGGAGGTGGGGAAGCACCTTTGGGTGCTGCTGGGTGATCTGGGCTCTAGCTTGAGGGGTTGGCAATGGGGCAGTGGGTAGCACCCGCCTGGGCATGCTGGTGCCAGCAGCCCCACCCTGAGCCCCACTGACCCCCTCCTCCCAACCCCGGCAGGGAGCTGAAGAAGCAGCCGCCCCCTCGGCCCACGGCCCCCAAACCCGCCCTGCCGAAGAAGCTGCCAGAGCTGGAAGGCGCTGGAGGGCTGGACACCAGCGACCTGCCGCCGCTGGGCTCGCTGGTGCTGCCGGAGCTGCCGGAGGAGCTGCGGAAGCTGCCACCGGATGTGCTGGCCGGGCACATGGCCAGTCTGCCACCCCCCACATTGGCTGCCCTCACCCTCAACCCGGCCCTGGCTGCTGGCCCACGACCCCCGGAGCCCTTTTTGCCTGCAGCTGGGCTGGCCAGTGCCCCGCTGCCACCCTTTGCCCCTGCCCGCTTCCCGGGGACCCCTACCCTCCCTGGGCACTACCGGCTGCCAGCGGCACCCACCTCGGTGCCAGGGCCCTTTCCACCACAGCTCCTGCAGCCATCAGCCCCGCAGGCCACTGGGCCGGTCCCCCCCAGCTCGGCTGCTGCCCCTCAGCTCTTCCCGTCTGCCACGGTACTGCGGCCCCCAGGGCAGCCTGGCACGGGTCTGGTGCAGCCCGGCACAGCCCCTGGGCAGCCGGGCTTCATGGGGCCCCATGTGCTTCCCACCCGCTCGTCCCCACAGCATGGCGCCTCCCTGCCCGGCTCTGCTCCTGCTCCCTCCTACGGCCTGGGCCAGCCCGAGGTGCCCACACCTGGTCCCCTCAGACCCCCCACCCTTGGGCCAGCACCCATGGGTGGCCCTGAGCCAGCCCCAGGCCCCCGGCCGGCCACCACCACGGTGGACAGTGTCCAGGCACCCATCTCCAGCTGCACCACTCCCCCGCGGCTCCCTGGCCAGGGTCCCTTCCTGGCCCCACTGCACCCAGGGGCGCCCCCCACCCGCTTCCCCTATGCCCAGGGTGGGCTGCAGCCCTTCGGGCAGCCGGCCCAGCACCCGTTCCCTCCTGGGCAGCCCCCATCCGCCTTCGCCCCTGCGACACAACTCCAGCCCACTGTGGAGATGCCCACTCGGGCCCAGGGCCCCCAGCCCTTCCCCCCAGCGCCATTTCTGCCGCCGGGGAGAGCCCAAGTCCCCCTGCCCTTCCACCAGCTGCCTCCTCAGCCCCATTTTGCCCAGTTTGCTGGCCCACCTGGGCAGCCCCCGCAGCTCTACCAGCTCCCGGGGCAAGACAAGCTGCACCCCCAGGGTCTCGCACCACAGCCGGGGTCCTTGCCCTTCCCCAGGCCCCCCGGGCAGCCCCTCCATGCCACTGCGTTGCGGGGGCTGCAGCCGGTGCCTGCCAGCTCCCCCGCTCTGCCCTTCTGCCCCAGCCCAGCTCCCCCTGGTGTCTTGGGCCCCCCTCTTCCCACCCCCGCCAGCCAGGCCGGCCCCCACCATGTCCCGCCCTCTGCCAGCCCCGGGCTGAACCAGCTGCCAGGCACGCTGGTGGTCCAGGGTCCCCTCATCCCCTCCCCAGCCCCCTCCCCACAGCCGCCTTTGCCGGTGCAGCCCCCAGGCTCAGGCGGTGTCGTGCCACAGAGACCCCTGGCCGAAAGCCCCTTCCAGCGGCAGAGCTCGTCCACTGACGACCTCCTATCCTCCAGCCCTGAGAGCCAGCATGGCGGCTCCAAGGCGCCCGTGGGGCAGCCGCTGCTGCAGCCCACCAAGGCGGACGCCCCGGAGGGGCAGAAGCCACGAGCGCTGCAGCTCATCGAGAGCGATCCCTACGAGAAGCCCGAGCATGTCTTGCGCTTGTTGGCGGAGCTCGAGCGTTTCCGCGGCGTGGTGGAAGGGCTGGAGCAGCCGGCACCCGGCGGCGGCACCGAGCTGGACGCGGTGTGGAAGGAGCTGCAGGAGGCGCAGGAGCGGGATGCCCGGCAGCTCTCCATCGCCATCGCCCGCTGCTACTCCATGAAGAACCGGCACCAGGACATCATGCCCTACGACAGAAACCGCGTCGTGCTGCGCTCGGGCAAAGACGACTACATCAATGCCAGCCGGGTGGAGGACCTGTCGCCCTACTGCCCCACCGTCATCGCCACCCAGGCCCCGCTGCTGGGTACCGCCGCTGACTTCTGGCTCATGATCTATGAGCAGAAGGTCTCTGTCGTCATCATGCTGGTGTCGGAGCAGGAGCTGGACAAGGTAGGCCCTGGCATGGGGTGGCTCCGGGCCCTCAGGAGGAGACGGGAGGGTCCCCGGGGAGGTGGTGGTGCTGGGTGGGGTGTCAGGTGCCACTGCTGACGGGGTCCTGGTTCTTCCGCTGCAGCAGAAGGTGCTGAGGTACTTCCCCCCAGAGCGGGGCCAGCCCATGGTGCAGGGACCCGTCACCCTCGTCCTCACCAGCCTGAAGGTCACCCCCACCCACGTGGAGAGGATGATCACGCTGCAGTACCGTGACCAGAGCCTCAAACGCACCATCGTCCACCTCCAGTTCACCTCCTGGCCAGAGCTGTATGGCGCTGGGGGGCACTGGGGTGGTCTAGCTGAGGGTGGGATGGTTTGATGGTCCCTCAGGGCTCCAGCATGAGCATGGGGAGGGGGTTTATGGCAGCACTGATCCCTCCAGGGGGGCTTAAGAGTGGGACCCCCACCCCAGTGAGTGTTCCCCCGCCCCAGTAAGCATGTGTCCCCCCTCCCAGGGGCCTGCCCGACAGCAAAGGGAGCCTCCTCCGCTTCATCCAGGAGGTCCACAGCCACTACCTGCACCAGCGCCCGCTCCACACTCCCATCGTCGTGCACTGCAGGTGAGGGCAGCTGGGGAGGGGGGGTTGTGGGGTGTGTGTCCCCCCCTCCCGGGGGCTCTCACAGCACGGGGGGGTCTCTCGGCAGCTCCGGGGTGGGCCGCACCGGGGCTTTCTGCCTGCTCTATGCGGCCATGCAGGAGGTGGAGGCGGGCAACGGCATCCCTGACCTGGGCCAGCTGGTCCAGCGCATGCGGCAGCAGCGCAAGCACATGCTGCAGGAGAAGGTACAGGGGGGGTCTGGGGAGGGGGGGAGGAAGCCCCCCCACCTCGGGGTGTGGGGGTCACGCTGCTTCCTCCTCCTCTGCAGCTCCACCTGAAATTCTGCTACGAGGCCGTGCTGCTACATGCCGAGCAGCTGCTGCTCCGCCATGGCGTGGGTGCCCCTGCTCTCCCCAAGGCCACCAACAGCGCCTGCCCCAAGGTGGGTGCCTGGGTGCAGGGGTTAGTTGGGGAGGGGGGGGGGTTCTGCCACCCGCCCCGGGGCTGATGGGGCCTCTCTGCCACAGCTCTACTTCCACCAGGACCACCAGGACCTGCTGCTGGGGGGAGACATGCCCATCAGCTCCATCCAGGCCACCATTGCCAAGCTCAGCATCAAGCCCGGGGGGACCAGCGGAGAGCTGGATCCCACCCCCCCACCCGATGCCGACACCGAGGTGATGCCACCGGTGCTCCCTGAGGATGCAGTGGATGGGGTGGGTGCCCCGGAGCCCCACCCACCAGGTCCTGCCCTCCTTCCCCAGCCACCTGCTGACCCCCCAAGCAACAACCACAGAGCGGAGAGTCCCGAAGCCAGCAGCAGGGGGGAGCTGGCAGCCCCCCCAGCTGCTCCTTCCTCCTCCTCCTCTTCCTCACTGGAGCTGCTGGCCTCACTGACACCTGAGGCCTTCACCCTGGACGCCTCCCTCAAGGGCAAACAGCGCATGAACAAGCAGAACTTCCTGCAGCCGCAGACAGGCGAGGGGCTGCGGGGACCCCGGCCCAGCGATGACCCCCTCAGCATGCTGGACCCACTCTGGACGCTCAACAAGACGTGAGGGACCACCCCCAGGCCTGGGTCCCCCCAGCCCCTCCGCTTTTTACAGGAGTAACACTGGCAAGCGCCGCATTCTTTGACTCGGGGTAGAACTGACTTTTTCAGCTCTTTGCTACTAAAATAAAGCCAGTTTGAGCTGCAGCGGGTGCTGGTGGCACTGGGGGGGCTCTGGGCCCCTCCATGGTCCTGACACTGGGCAGGGGAGGGGGAGTCCGGCACCGGCATGGCCACTCTGGGGTTAGTTTGGTTTAATGGTGGTGTCCTCATACACGTTATAAAACAGGAGCTGGTACAAAACACCCACCCCCGCCGTGTCCCCTGTACAGTACGACGCTGGGCTAAGGCCACCCGAGGTGGGGGGGGAGGGGGTGGTGGGGTGGTGCAGAAGAGGAGGGGTGAGGGCTGCCCCATGGCCCCCCTCCGGGGCATGCCCAGGCCCTGGTTCCCACCTGGTTCCCTCGGGCCTGGTGCTGCTTCTACAATCACCAGGATTCAGTTAACAGGTGGCAGCAAGAGGTGGAGGAAGAGGTTAACATTCCCCTGCGCAGTATCCCCACCGGGCTGGAGCAGGGCCTGTAGTGCAATTGGGGAGGGGGGAAGAGCCCCACCCCAGCCCACCATGGGGGTGAAGCCCCATGCTGGGGGTGCTGCCAGCCAGTGGCAGGGCCCTTTGGTCCCACTACAGCCCCCACCCCGGGCCCTCCCCTGTCCCACCCCAGGGGTCTTTCTCCCCAGTTGCTGCAGGGCAGCCCCACTCCCACCCTGAGAAGAGCCTCCTCCAGCCCCAGAGTGGGAGGAGGAGGAGGAGGAAGGTGCTATTGCTGCAAACTGGGCGAAGGGGAAGGCCAGGAGCAGGTCCAGCAGTGGAGCGAGGGTAGGCACTGCTCCCCTGCCGTAATAAATAAATATATACAGCATATAAATAAATAGGGCAGGGCCCGGCGGCAGTGCAGGGCTCTAAGGCACGGGGAGGCCAAGCCGAGTGCCCAGGCAGGGTCAGCCCCAGCCTTCTCCTGCTGGGACCCACTGCCACTGCGCTGGGTGTGAGCTGAGGGGCTACAGCCAGCCCGTGGCCAACCTGCCCTGCACGGGGTTCTCTGTACCCCAGGAGTGGGCCTTGGGCAGGCAGCACCCACCACCCTCTCCATCCATGCTCCGTCCCTGCAGCCCCTCCCTGTCCCTGTGCTCCAGCTCCAGGACCCCACCACCACGACCTGGAAGATGCAGGAATGGGGTGGGACGAGGCAGCTGCAGCGTTGGGTGACGAGAGTCCACTTGGCGAGGCGGGACGGCCACAGACTGCGCAGTGGAGCCAGTGTCCTCATCCCCTCACTGCGGGCAGCAGAGCCCACCCCTCGTCTGCCTTCAGGGACGGAAGGGGCCCAGGCGCTCCATCCCACCTGCCTTCCTCCACCCAGGCTCCAGCCCTTCCTCTTTCTCAGTCCAACTTCTCCAGCACGGAGGGCACGTAGACCAGGCTGAGCTCGCTGCCGAAGTTGCAGACGATGGCGGCATTCTCCAGCACCAGGATCTGCCGGGCAGGCTGCGACTCATTGCTCTTGCCCAAGTAGACGGTTTGCAGCAGGTCTCCGTAGCCAATGTCCCAGAAGGAGACGCAGCCCTGGCCACCCGTCACCAGCAGGTTGTCAGAGATGACACCGAGGCTGGCACCGCAGCCCAGCTCCTGTGGGGACAAGAGCGGGTCAGAGAGATGAGGCCCTGGCTGTGGCTGGGAAGAGCCCGTTGAGCCGCAGCCCCCTCGGCCAGCCCAGCCCCACAGGCACTGGACCGGGGCCACCAAGCCTGGCAGCGGGACGCTGTGGTCCAGCCAGGCCGTGGATTCGGCGTTTTCTGAGCTTCTGTTCATTACAAGGCAGTTCTCCAAAGCACATGGAGTTTAACCAGCGCTCCTGGCGCTGAGGTGGCCTGTGGCATCCAGGAAAGCACCCGAGCAACCTCCGCCTTCCCCTGGCTGCTCTTCAGCTACTGACCTGCTGGATCGAGTAGAGCTTGATCCCCGAGCTGCGGTCCCAGATGCTGATGACATCATCCAAGCCACTGCTGATGACGCAGGAGGTGGTGCAGGTGAGGGACGTGACATCCCCACGATGCGCGTACATGTGGCTGACCTTGCTGCCCGTCAGCACGTCCCACAGGCAGATGGCCCCGTCCTGGCCCCCGCTTGCCAGCACCATCGTCTGCGCAGACATGGGTGGGAGAGGTCAGGAACCACGGGTAAAGCAGAGCAGAGACCCAGCGCCACTGAACCAGGGGCTCAGCAGCCGTTTACCGGGATGTTGCACTGTACCTGATCAATGTACACGGCTGTGATTGCGCCCGAGTGTCCCTGCAGCGTGAACAAACAGCACGAGTCTTCCAGCCGAAAGACCTGCAGGGCACAAGAGGCAGATATGAGCGTCCGCGGGGCAGCCAGGCTGTGGAGTGACAACTCCTGAGGCTGAGAAGTGACAGGACGAGAGGAACCGTCCTCCAGTTGTTCCAGGGGAGGTTGAGGTAGTCCCTGAGGAAGAATTTCTTCCCCGTTGGGGTTGTCGAGGCCCAGGCTCAACAGGGCTGCTCAGGGCAGTGGTGGAGTGCCCATCCCTGTCGAGGTGGTGCTGAGGGACAAGGCTGGCAGAACGGGTGGACTCGAGGAGCTTGAAGGGCTTTTCCAACCAAAATGAGTCTCTGACTAAGCCACGGGACACCCCAGAACCCAGCCCAAGGCCAGAGGATCTCGGGCTGCTCAGTGAGACACCTCATGCAGGGCTCTGTCCTCATCGAGGCAGACGACTATAACACGGGGAGCTTCAGGGATGCGCTGGACTGGATTCCCACCACCCCACCCCAAACACTCACCCACGATGGTGCATGTGCACCCGCCAGCTTTGCCCCCACCCACGGACAGACACACTCACATCCCACAGCGTCTGCAGAAGGGAGAAGCGCCCAGAGCCCAGCAGGCACCGATTGCCTCACCCTCAGCGTGTGGTCCTGGCTCCCCGTGACCAGGCGTCCAGCTGCAGCCTTCAGCGCCGTGATGGGCTTCTGGTGGGCACAGGACACAGTGTGGGTGAGCTGACATGTGATGATGTCATTGCTGCTGAACACGGGGGAGGACGGGACGCTGCTCCGGCTCGGGGCTCCTGAGGTGAGACACACGGGTTAAGGCCCAGCTGCAGCGGCCACAGCCTTGTGCTCCAAGACACCCCAGGCCTCACTTACCTCGGAACTGCAGGTGGTTCAAGGATGTGTGTGTCTCCAGCGAAAGAAATCTAAGGAGCCGTTCAGCCGGGGCAGCGACGATCCTGCGGGAGAAATGTGGCATGTGAGGATTATTCCGGACATTCAGCTGCTAGAAAGGCTTAAGATCTGGGTGAAGAATTGGAGTCATGGGCTGGTTTGGGATGGAAGGGGTCTTCAAAGCTCATCCAGTCCAACCCCCTGCAGGGAGCAGGGTCAGCTGAACTAGAGCAGAGTGCTCAGAGTCCCAAGGTCCAACCTAAGCTGGAATGGTTCCAGGGATGGGGCTTCTCCCACCTCTCGGGGCAACCTGGGACAGGGTCTGACCACCCTCAGTGTCAAACATTTCTTCCTTCTCTCTGGTCTGAGTCTCTCTCTGTCAGTTGAACCCATCACCCCTTGTCTTGTCACAACAGCCCCTGCTGAACAGCCCCTCCCCACCTTTCTCACAGACCCTTTCAGCACTGAAAGGCCGCACTAAGGTCTCCCTAGAGCCGCCTCTGCTCCAGGCTGAACACCCCCAACTCTCTCCCCTCTCCTCCCAGCAGAGGGGTTCCATCCTCCCATCACTGCTGTGGCCTCCTCTGGCCCCGCTCCAGCAGCTCCATGTCTCTGCTGTGCTGAGGAGCCCAGAGCTGGACCCAGCACTGCAGGGGGGTCTCCCCAGAGCGCAGCAGAGGGGCAGGATCCCATCCCTCAACCTGCTGCCCATGCTGCTGGGGCTGAGATCAGCACACGGGTGGCTTCTGGGCTGCGAGTGCACGTTGCTGGCTCCTGTCCAGCCTTTCATCCAGAAGTGACCGTTGGAGCAGACCTGGGCCCAGGGCACCTCGTTCCACCATGCCCGGCTTGAGCAGTGGACATGTGGGAAGGAAGAGATGTCCCAGCTGAGCCTCTGCCTTCTGGAGCTGTTGGACCTCCAAGGCTAGAGGGTCACAGCTGGGCTCCTGCCTCCGCCCCGTGTTCTCCTCCCCTCTCAGGAGACCTCTGAGCACAAAACGCAATTACCTGTTGTTCAGGAAGACGAGCGCTGTGATGCCGGACTGACCCTCCTCATTGCTGCTGTGGAGGGTCCCCTCGATCGCGTCCCAGACCTGGAGGGAGAAGGGGTTACTGCTGCCCTCCTGAGCAGGAGAGGAGGAGCCAGGGCTGAGCTGTGCTGTGTCACACGCGTCCCCTGCTCCGGATGTGGTGTGGACTGGGGACAGGATTCAGCAGCAAAACTCAGCAAGTGGCTGAAGGCAGCTGCTCAGGAGAAGCTCAGAAGGACAAAGAAAAGCCGTGGCGTGGCCTGCCTGTGTCTGCGTCGGGAAGAGCGAGAGCTGCTCACATGCAGCACAGGTCAAAAATAATTCAAAATTTTATTTTGCAATGTATTTGTTTAAAACAAAGCCTGCCTTTCTTTTGAAGGAAAAACCTAACTTAATTTCTAACATTAAATTATAATTAAACTCATTCTGAAAGTTTCTCATTGGAGATTTAAACTTCAGATTAAAATTTGCCTCACAATCTGTACCATTCCCCTAGAATTCCTGTTAATTTTACCTGATTTCAGCATCATTACTTCACGGCTTGGCAATTTTTAAGCTTCTCCAGCCCTGAATTGCTACTGGCAGCTCCCCCCGCGCCTCGCTGCTCACCTCCAGCCGCCCGTTACTGCGGCCAGCCACAATCAGATTCCCTTGCAGGTCCAGGCTCCAGACAGAGCTCTCCATGTCTCCTCCCCAGAAAGGCAGTGATGACGATTTGTCGAGCCCCGTAGTAAAGGACTCGTCACCCAGGCTCCGTCGGCGGCTGCTGCAGGCTCCCTCCTCAGCCCCACAGCCCCGGAAGCGGGGGCTGCCGCTCCCTGCGCCAAAGCTGGCCTGTCCGTGTGGGGCAGAGAGGCTGGGGAAGCTCCTGGAGCTGGAGGTGCTGTGTTCTTCATACACTTTCCCCACTAGGCTGCTGAAGTCGTAGCCAGTTTCCTTCTGGCGAGTGCCCACAGCACGGAGCCGCGTCTCTGACTCAGCCACCTTCACCTGCTCCGAGAAGTTCGTGTCGATGAGAGACGTGAGGTCCGGCTGGTCGCAGAAAAGCGGAGGTTGGGGCGGGCCGAGCATCCTTTTGAGCTGGTGGCTGTTCTCAAAGGAGTCATCCAGCCCGTTCTTGCTGTCTGGACTATGGTCCCAGCTCTCCTGGTAATCAAAGATGCCGCTGCTGTCTCTTCGCAACCTGAAACACAGTAACGGAAGCTCAGTCCTGCCCCTCTGCCATCGGAGAGGGGCGATTCCTGAGGGAGGAGTCTGCACTGGGACCCCCCTACAGCGAGATGACTCAGTGTCGCCGCGTACCTCGGTTTGGGAATCACAGTGAGGCAGTCGCCGGTCTGAGCGTCCCACACACGGATCTGCCCCACCAGGCAGCAGCTGACGAGCAGCATCCCGTCACTGGCCAGACACTCGATATCCTGGGAGGGAGAACACGCATGGCTGAGGACCCGGGCTCTGACCATCGCTTCACGTGTGGCCGAGAGGATAGATTTTACATCACTCTGTGGCTGCAGCCTTAGGGACGCTCTGAAAACAGGAACAGATCTTTGCCCCGAGTGCTAGGTGTGCACTAGATGGCTGCAAAACCACCAGACTCCACCTGTCTCCCCCCTCCCCGACAAAGTATGACACAGAGAGGCGGTGGGATGAGAAGCAGAGGCGCAGCTCCTCCAGAAGATGCGGCACAGTGTCCCAAACTGGCTGGACACCCGAGTGCTTTGTTTCATCTCAGAATGCCAAGAAGCATCTTTTCCCTCCAGAAAAATAAGGGAACTGAGCAGCAGCATGTTCCATGCAAACTCACAGCTGCTTTTAGCACCAGAAACAACATCGAGCAGCTCAAACCTACACACCAACTTCTGGGAAGAAGGAAAAAAGATCCAGGAGGCATCAAATATTGGGAATTTAGAGCTACCCCAGCAAAGGCAGCTGGGTCAGCCCAGCCAATGAAGCCAGCGGTTGCCTACACAGAGAAGGGAATGACAGCAACGGCCGCAAGCTCTGAGCAAGACCCAGGAAGCAATGGAGAAGCGCTGCAGGAAAACTCCTCCGACAACACCCTACAATACAGGCCTACAGTGTTCGCCCCGGGTGCGTCGAACTACAGATGCAAAGCTGGGCTGTTAGTTCAATAAATCAAAGAAAACTAACAATGCGAAGTGTGAGTTGGCTGTTCCTGCAAGGACCTACCATGAGGTGACCCCTGAGGACCAAGGGGACGATCTCAGTCTCGGGTGGGGAGTAGCCATAGTCGTCGCAGGGCAGGTCCCCCCTCTTCCGGCGGCTGTGCGAGAGCCCGTTCTGCCCATAGTTCTTGGGGCAGAACACGCGGTACAGGCAGAAGAGCAGGAGGACCAGGAGAATGCCCGAGGCCAGGCCCAGAGCAGCCACCCTGGAGGGACACAGAAACAGACACAAAGGCCAAGGTGAGATGAAAGATTCCACTCCTAGTCCAGGAAAAGAAAAAAATCCTGTGGAAGTGTCACACATGTTGAGGGGCCCAAACTGAACCCAGGATTCGAGGGGCAGCCTCCCCAGTGCCCCCAGTACAAGGAGAATAATCTGGTCCTGCTCTAGTCCTGCTGGCCACACCAGTGCTGGTACAAGCCAGGATGCTGTTGGCTTTCTTGGCCACCTGGGTAAACTGCTGGCTCCTCTTCAGCCGCTGTCACCAACAACCCCAGGGCCTTTTCCCCAGCCAGTTTCCAGCTGCTCTTCCCCCAGCCTAGAGCACTGCAGGGTGTTGGTGTGACCCCAGGGCAGGACCCAGCACTTGCCCTCATTGACCCTCAGCCCACTAGCCTCACTCCATCGCTCCAGCCTGGCCAGAGCCCTCTGTGGAGCCTCCCAACCCTCCAGCAGACCCACACTCCCACCCAGCGGGGCGTTGTTTGTGAAATGGCTGAGGGTGCCCTCAACCTCATCCAGATCAGTGACAGAGATGTTAATGAGAGCAGCAGAACGGATTTTTAAAGTCCTCTCAGCAGGAAAGGAAGGGCCCTGCTTGCACGAGAGTTTGATCTAACACCTGATAAAGCATTATCGAATCACAACATTTATTGCCTAAGCTGAACTCCTGTCCCTGTCACCCAGCAATAAACCTCCCTCGTGTGCACCAACACCTGGGCTGCACACAGCGTCTCCCACTGGGGAAGACGAACGGTGCCAGCGGCGATTAATTCAGCCCTGAGCTAGAGCGTCCCAAGCAGGATGGGTTTTTGTGCTGAAGCTTGACAAATATTTTTTGGTCCCCTCCCAGGAGAAGAGCCAAAGAGCAGCCTGTGGACTTTACTTGTAAAGAGTGACGTCCTGGTGCCCTTGCAGCTTGGATGAGGCTCGGTCAGGCTGAGCTTTGGCCTCCAGCTTCCCGGCACCCGCCGAGAAGAAGGGGTGGTAGCGGTTGGCCTCCTGGGGATGCCGCACTTCTAAGGCCTCTTGTGGGTTCAGGTACAGTGTGACAGGGATTGCTGGGAGGATGCTGATGTACCTGAAGGAAGGGAAAGATAGGAATAGCTTAAGAACAACAGGTACCATCCCCATCACTTACTGATGATCAGATATTGGTTTACAAAATTCTAGACATCACCTCCATAGAATCACAGAACTGTTTGGGTTGGAAAAGCCCTTTAAGCTCATCGAGTCCAACCACTCCCCCAGCACTGCCAAGTCCACTGGGATTTTTTCACTGCAGCACTCGACGCCACCCACTTGCCTTTTGGCCAGAGTGATGTTGTAGTAGCTGAAGAGGGATGGCCAGTGCCTGAAGGAAAGCTTCCTCCAAATCTCCTCATCCTCTGCTCCCCAGGTAACCTCCGCTTCAGTTCCCAGCTCCGTCTGGCCATTTCCTTTGCCCTCTGCTCCTTGGGCCCACGTGTGCTGGTTTGTCTCCAGCCCGCTCAAGGGCCCCAGCCCCAACTTCTGCTCATGCTGCTGCTGCGTCTGGTTTTCTGACAGCTGTATGGGGTCCGATGGGAAGACTGAAAGATCAATCTTGGGGTCTCCAGCGGGCAGGACCCCTCCAGGAACAGGCATAGGAGGCAGACCCGCGTCACCCAAGGGACTCTGTTCAGTGACCTGTGACGTGAGGTAGGTGCGGAGACCAGCAGGATCCGTGTACACCAAGATTCCAATCCAGATCACCGTCCCGGCCTGGATGGAGACAAGCTCCTTCAGTGCACGGCTTTCATATGTGCCTCCAGCACCTCGTCAGCTGCCTGAGCCACACAGCACCACCCCAACCACCTTGCACTCTGTTACGATCTTGCTCCTGGCAGACACTTATCCTCTGAGAGGACTGGGAGGGGTTGCACAGCACACTGCTGTTCTGTGAGCCATCCAGCTCAACCTGATGGCAAGAACACAGCTGCTCCCCCACAATCCCATAGCAGGGAAGAGACTCCCAGCTGGAGATTGGAACCAGCATGTCTGCCACCCTCAAACGGGGCTGGAAAGGCTTAATTTGGGGTTCTGAACTCTGCCAGACCTGCTGCAGCCACCACAGCTCCCAGACTGATGTTTTAATGGAACTTAGGCTGCTGCCAGTGTTAGCTGACAGGAATAGAACCAGGTGCTGGTTGGCAGAGCTGAGGAACACGAAAACACACGCATTCCTCCACCTCCATCCAGAACAGAGGTGGGGTGAGAAGCAGGGGCAGTGACTGGGGTCACTAGGTGGGGGGACAAGCTGCAGTTACGCCTGCAAAAGGAAAAGCTTTAGTCTCATGTAGCAAAGCGTCCCCATGTTTTTAGTCAACATTATCTGCAGGAACAGAACATGGATTCTGCTCTGTAAGAATCCCTCTCCGCTCAGACAGCGCTTGAAAACCTGCTTGTGTAAAAGCAAATATCAGAAAATCACCCACTAGCACCCAAACACCATGCAAACAGTAGAGCCCTGGAGCTAACACGGGCAGAGCCATGCTCTTAAGGAAGGATCCCATGAACTGTGTTAACCACAGGGCAGCATGAGCCTTGCAGGGGAGCGAGGATGCATGAAAACGGGCTTTTATGACTTTTTTGGAAGCCTGTTTGGGTTGGGTTAGTGCCCAGCAGGAAGGAGCACCAGGCACCAACCACCACACGACGTACCATGATGAGTCTCTGGGCCAGGCGGGTCCTGGCGAAGAAATAAATCACGCGCAGCCTCTTTGGCAGGCGCAGGTTCCTAAAAGAGGAGGGCTGCAGGGTGATGGTGTGGGGGGTGGCAGGGCGCATGGCCGGCTGACGCTCGTAGCGCTGGGAGCGGCTGATGGGCTTCGCCGGGGGCAGGCAGGCCTCTGCGGGCAGCCGTTTGTTCAGATCAGCCAGCTGCCAGGGGAAAAGAAAGGAGAGAGAGCCGTGGGGGTGAGAGCCCTCGAGCGAAATGGGTGCAGAGACCACACAGGCCCACGTCCGAGTTCCCACTGTCGCCTTCAAGCTTCTCTCCAGCACACATGCTCTTCTCCGCCTAGCCATGGTCATCTGTTGGTGACCACGTCTCCTTCCAGCCCGTTTACCCCAAATCTGCGCATTTATACTCCTGAGGGTGTCCTGCTCCCTCAAGTGTCCCATCCCCAATCCCTGTGTATGTGTAACCAAGCACGTACCGCCCTGGAACTTCTACAGCTCTGTCTTTTCTGTTCTGAGAGTGAAAATTGCAGGCTGTGCTTCCTTGAATCCTTCCACAGCAGCAGAGAAGGAGAACCCACAGCAACCCCACCGTGTTCTTGGCCCTCCCTCACCTCCATACGGCGAATGTCGATGGACAGCACCGTAGTGAAGAAAAACATCTGCAGGAAGAAGTCGGACACCAGGCCGACCACAGCGAAGAGGCAGAACTCCTGCAGAGAGGACACAGGGATTAACCATGAGTATTTCAACGTCAGAAAAAGAGAAATTCAGCAAAAACCATCCAAGCACTAGAGGAAAAACTGGCAGAGGATGTTTTCCTGGATCACGAAGCTGCGGCAGGGCTGCAGGCAGAGCTCTTGGCCTCCTGTTCAAACACAAGGCCAAACAGCCTCTGACAAGTGAGAGTTTCCTGCGTGTAATTGAAAAACCCCAGCTCTGATTTCAGATTCCTCCAGCAACACAAGCTGCTCACAAACTGGCTCATTCACCCTCCAACCAAAGGCAGACCCCTGAAGTCCCTGTATATTCGTGTGCTTGTTTCTCCAGGGTCCCAGTTAAACCATTTCTACTTAAATTCCACTTGTGGATAACGTTTGATGGGCAAATGTCACGATACTCACTCTCAGACGCCTCTAAACAACAAGTAGGTGGGAAACACCCACCGCCTGCCGGTGCCCAGGGCATGCTCACAAACTCAGACCACGCCAGAACGCGTCCACCTACAGGGAACGCGAGAGACTGGGGAGATAATTTCTTCTGTCCCCCTCCTTCCTCTGCCTGCCCCAGCTTCTTGCATAGGCTGGAGGCCAATACCCACATGGTGAAATGAAGAGGGAGCGTGAAAGGTTATCAAAACCCCTAACAAACCTTGAAGCCTCCCCATCTGTCCAAACTGTTCTCCAAACAGAAGAATCAACTGCTTGTTATTTAAAAATCACAGAACAAGATAACTCACAGGGTCAGCTGCCCCTCCCCACGCCTCCCAGTGCCAGCAGCATGTGGAATCAGGTTCTGATTAGGTTTTTCCCCCAGCATCTCAAGGTGTTCAAGGCCAGATTGGACCTTGGGGCTCTGAGCAACCTGCTCTAGTTGCAGATGTCCCTGCTCACTGCAGGGGGGTTGGACTGGATGAGCTTTAAGGTCCCTTCCAACCTAAACCAGTCCATCATCGATCTGACAGGAGGTTTTGGGAGCAGAGGGATGAAAACACAACACAGGTTCCTCTCTCCAAGAGAAAACCAGAAGGAATGCAACATCCAACTAGATTTCACTTGGACCTCAGCAAATACAGGCTACACAAACAGATGGCTCTGCATGAAGGATATTAATTGTGTTAATATCGCAAATTCTGCAGTCAGGATTAGAGACATCTGAAGCTGCCAGCCCTGGAAATCTAGAACCTTCTTATATCTGGATACCAAACACACAAAGTGATTTCTGTGGGTGCAGGGCTGGGCTGTTGGTATGTGAACTTCAGATCAAGGTAATGGACAAGAGATGAAAACTCTTGACAACTCCCTGACAGGAGGTTGAAGCGAGGAGGGAGTCGGTCTCTGCTCCCCAGGAACAAGATCCAGGACGAGAGGAACTGTCCTCCAGTTGTTCGAGGGGAGGTTGAGGTTGTCCCTGAGGAAGAATTTCTTCCCCATTGGGGTTGTCCAGGCCTGTCCCAGGCTGTCCAGGGCAGTGGTGGAGTCCCCATGCCTGGAGGGGTTTCCCAGCTGTGCAGAGGTGGTGCTGAGGGCCAAGGGTTAGTGGGGACCTGTCAGTGCTGGGGGAACGCTGGTACTGGAGGAGCTGAAAGGGTTTTTCCAGTCCAAACGGTTCTGTGGTTCTGTGAAAAACACAGGACAAGTGCTCAGCACCACCCCCTCAGCACCTCAGGACCTTCAGCAATGACGCTGTGCCAGGAGACCAGGGTCTCTACCCACCCGCAATGCCAGGCAAGTGAATTTCATGGCTGCTCGCAGTGACGAGGCATTTAACGTGGATGCACAATTCTCATCTGAAGCCAAACTGTACTTTAGGACAAGGACAGCCTTGGAAAACAAAAATTTCTCATCTGCTAAATGAGCTGCCCTGCCAAGGAGTAACTGAGAAAATCAAGACTCATTTTAGCCCCTGGGGCAGGGAGAGCCGCCAGCAAAAAAAATGCCTCCTGCTTCTGCTAGCCCCCGCACCAGAGAGCCCCCAAACAGCCCAGCGCTGCCTTGCTCCCTCCGACAGCCTGGAGCAAAGGTCCCGGCCAGATTTATGCAGCCTGGCTCTCTCACTGCCCGATTCCTTGGACTCTGCCATGCGAGTACAGCACGTTATCTGCACAGTGTCCTTCACTCTCAGGGACAATGATAAGGAGTGCACGATAAGGAGCACACGCCAGCCTCCAGCAGGGTGTGATAAACAGAACATTAACAGAGGTAACCCGGGAGTGGGGGCACGGTGTCACCTTTCCCCATGGCTCTAGTGACACTGTTCTACAGCTCTGCCTGTCCCTTTTATCACCCTCCTTTATGCCCTGTCATCACCCTGCAAGCTCCTCCATAGCAGAAGAAAGCGCCTGTCCCAGTGGTACCCACACGACAGGGCTGCAGCTCTGCGCTGGCTTCACAGGCACTGTCAGGCTTCGAGCAGCTCAGCAATAAACAAAGGCCAAAAGGTGCAAATATACCACGTCAACGAGCCCAGTTTAGACCCAAAGGATGGCTCGTGCCAGCATTTGAGCTGAGCAATCTCTGCAATCGGCCTCAAATAACAAAAGTAGGCCACATTGGGTGGGGAATTCTACCGTAGCTCCTCTTTCGCTGTCCTCTGGGATACTGAGAGTGGCTCAGGAGCTGTGAAGTTCTGCCGGCGATGATCCAGCCCACCCTGCACGGTTCATCTTCTGAGATTATAATATTTATCCTCCGGTCTCTACTGGCAAGACCCTGATGTTAAAGCAAGGGCAGACACGAGCCAGCCCTCTTCATGCAGGTCACGCGTGGCCAGTGAGCACCAGGGAGGAACCAGAGTAGTGTCAGCATCCTGACACAGCTCAGCAGACAGTAACACACTGCGAGGCCGAAGACCTTGATGCTACTTTCAGTGCAGTGCCCGTTCACAAAATAAGGTTGGCATAAAGGCACATCTGCAGCAAAGGCTCACAGTCCCGCAGTGACTGGAAGCGCAATTCCACAAACCCAAGGAGAATGGAGGGGATGAAGCCCCTGCTCCAGCTCCTCCCAGGTCCTCAGCCCCATGCCCCGCAGGTGACAGCTGTCATGACGAGGCAGGTATGTGTCCCTGAGTGAGAGAGCTAGAGGAGCTGGACACCAGCTGGACCAGGGGCTCCAGGGGAGCAGAATATTGCCCGCTGAGGTCCTGCAGTGCCTACAAGGCTCTGTCCTGCAAACCCAAACCCATGGGCCACGCTCACCTGGATGGCTGGGACGAGGGTGAAGTACCCGATCAAGATGATCCCAAGCTCTGTCGCCATGTTCTTCATAATTGACCAGCTCTCATTGCTCAAGCCTGAAGAAAGATGGTGAAGGGACAGATAAAAGGAGACTGTCCACTAGTTCATACCTACCAAGGGAGCTCGGGATGATTCTCAGCTCACAACACTGTCTGATTTAAGGAGCCACACGGGGCAATACGGGGGTTCGGGAGTGTAAAGGACCATCGAGTTGTTGATCCACGACACAGACCACTTGTATTTTTAAAACGAGGTAGATTTCTCTAGGAGTCACTCTAGAATCTCTCTTCCCTGATGTTTTTAAGGTTGCAAACTCCATGTATCTGTGGTTTGAGCACACTCACCTCCTTATGCAGGAAGAGTGTAACAGAGGAGATAATTTTGCCCCAGACTCAGCAGAACCTCTTATGGCCTGTGGACTGCACTTAGGATATTCCTGACACGAGAGGACAAGGTGCTAAATACCCTCCCAGGAGATAAAGCTCTCCCTTACTAACACTTCTTTAAAATTCTTTAGCCAACAACCTTCAAAAGCAGTGCCCACAATTACAGGCTTGTATCAGTTCTTGGAATTAACAAAAGCAGCAGGTAAAGACTAACAGAATAAACTCACGGTTAACACAGAGTCCTTGTTTCCTTCACAGAATTCAGATCGCACCCCACCTCCCAGCCCTTGGGTTACCCCGATTTTCTCTCTCTCAACAGCTTTCCAGAGCAGGCAGTGTACCTTGGGCAATGCGTAGCTTCACCTCCAGGTCCACGGGCGTAGAGACAACAGACTTGGTGAGAACCAGCACGTTCTCTAGGCCGATCACTACAACCAAGTACGGAAATATCTCTCTGGAGGAAACAGATCCAGAACGGAGAATGAGACCCGTGGTGAAAAAGAAGGGAAGAGCACATGGCAAGCAGCAAACACACATCCTAGAGTCAGGGTGAGGAAATACTGCGCAGTGCTCTTAGCCAGGTCCCTTCTCACACAGATTACTCTGTGCTAAGGTCAGAGTTCTGTGTTTCACCTGTTTTAGATGGGTATTCACAGATTTGCATGATTTTCTGGAAAATAGCCTTTGCAGACCACCACTAGATCAGTCTTAATGCTTCCCGGGGTTGGGACAGTGCCCCTGGAAGAGCTTCTCCAGCATCTAGGACAAATCAAACTGAGGGACTTGGAACATGACTGCGACAAACTCAGTGTCTACCCAAGAGACAAGAGAACACACTGAAATGGATCTGCCCCTCAGAGTACGTGCACAAAGAGTCACACTGCCCGAGGGCACCACCAGGAATTTATTCAACTCTTCTTCCCAGCCCTACAATTTTTTTCTCTCTTTTGAACTACTTGCAGTCCGGATCGGTGAGGAAAAGCTGCTCCATGCCAGAACGTGGTGATAGTCAATCTCTTCATTTCCCTCCAGTTAAACGTGAGCACAAGTGCTAAAGCTTCCACCGTGGAGGGGAATGGATTTGTGCTCTAACAATTGTGCCACACATTGGTCCCTTCACCCCCTGTCCAAAAGCTGTGCAGGTGAGTGAAAACAACATAAATATATATAAGCCTCTTAAGGGCAACTTCCCAAATCCAAAATCGAGCCCTGCCTTTACCTAAAGCACTTGCAGTTCATAACCTGCGTCACTCCTCCGAGCGGTGCTTTAGGACAGACCGATGTGAGAAAAGCTCTTTGTGATCCCGAGGGACGGAAATCCAGAGATTCCACAGAGTTAAGAGATTGCAACAACCACGAGAGAGAGCTTGGCTGCCCAGCATGGCTCAGCACCCTCCTGCAGAGCGCGTTATCTGCAAGGTGACATCCTGCAGTGTCCTGTCCTTGTGCACAGCCCTGTGAGACAGGCAGGGGGTCCAGCAGCAGTCCCTGATGAGCTGCAGTAATGCTGCAGAAGGCAGCACCAACACAGAAAAGAGAACCTGTAATTCTCTCATCAACTACGTCCTACTTAAACCAGAGTTTCTCCTGAAGAAGATAATTAACTGACAGTCCCAGGCCAGGAGGTTCCACAGTCCAAGGAGAGTCAGCAAAGAGACAGCAGCTTTTCTTGAAGAGCGATGTCACCCTGTGCAGGACAAACACAAGCTGCTCACGCCCTGCAATTCCAAAACATATGTTCACTTGTCCCCAAGCAGGGTGGAGCAGTTGGCAAGAGATCCACATTATATTTTCCACCAAGCACTGAGAAAAAGCTCCCGAGAGGAAGAGAACAAGCAAGGGGAGATGCCATATGGTGTCCATCTACCAAAACATCGGCACATCACCTATCGCTTTGATGCCAGAAGGTGCTGCATTATAGTAGGATCCAGCATCCCCAAGAGTCAACAGAAATGGTGCTGTTAACTCACAAAGAAAACAGACCTTCTCTGATGCCAGACCCACTTGTGACTGGAGACAACCTCTGTTTTATCCACAGTGTTTGGAAGATTGAAGAATTTATCACATCTGCCTCTCTTGTCTAAAATGCAAATGTTCACAGTTGAGTTAGTCGGTTTAGGTGTTTTTTTATAGGCTGGAAGAAGTCGCTTATCATTTTAGAGCACAAGTGCGCTGAGGAGCAGCTGAGGGACCTGGGGGAGGTTGAGTCTGGAGAAAAGGAGGCTCAGGGCAGACCTTCTGGCTCTCGACAACTCCCTGACAGCAGGTTGGAGCGAGGTGGGGGTCAGTCTCTGCTCCCCAGGAACAAGAGACAGGACGAGAGGAACCATCCTCCAGTTGTTCCAGGGGAGGTTGAGGAACAATTTCTTCCCCGCTGGGTTTGTCCAGGCCTGTCACAGGCTGCGCAGGGCAGTGGTGGAGTCCCCACCCCTGGAGGGGTTTCCCAGCTGTGTTGGAGGTGGTGCCGAGGGCCAGGGGTTAGTGAGGACTTGTCAGTGCTGGGGGAACGCTGGTACTGGAGGAGCTGAAAGGGCTTTTCCAATGCAAACGGTTTTGTGACTCTGTGATTTCAGATCGTGACTCCTCTAACCCAGCTGAGGTGCCAACTTGTGGGTTGGTGGCTTGTCCTTTGGACTCATCCCTAGACTCTCCCAGTCCACCAGCACACAGGAATCCCAGTTCCAGGGAACTCCAGGCATTCCCCTCAACTTCACTGTTTATTCTTCCTTAAATCCTGCATTGATCATGTCACCTATTTCCACTTGGTGTTCTGTTCTGCAGAATAAGACTGATGTCTACCTCACCCATAATCCTTTTACTTCATTATAAAAGTTGTTTGATAATGATTAAGGTCCTGTTAATCTATCTCATCTGTAGCAAGCAAAGACTCATCTCTAAGCTTTATTTGATCACTGCACTAACCAAAAGGGTTCCCTTGGATTCCCCCCACGTATCTGCATCCAAATGCTGCATTAAAACTCCAGACTCCTATCTGGGTTATTTGTACAGCTCACAGAACAAAGTGGTCGTGATCCAGAACTACGGTTTCAAGGCACCAGAGCAGTAAAACCAGAAACAAGTATTTCATTTTCTAGAGTCAATTATTCATAGATCTTTTAGGCTTCTAGGAGAGGAATTCCTCCATCTAGGTCTGGCTCCTGGTGAACCAGCACCAGCACTGAGGGGTCTCCCTCATGGGTCAGACTTCTCATTGTTCCTGTGCTGAGAGGAGATGGAAATGAAAATGAAGGGTATCTTCTTAACTACCTAGGAAAGGGACAAAGATTCTGAACTAAGCATTAACTACCAAGAAATAAGCAGTGTGTGGAACAGGGGTGAGGTGCCAGTTAGACCTTCCTTGGGGGTTTTCAGCTCGACACAAATATAACACGTGGCAGTAACAAAGTCCTAAACAAAAGTCCTAAACACACACAGGAGCCCCTACTAAAAGAAGAGCCCACAACTATCAGCAGTGGGTGCAGACACCCAGGTGCCTCCCAGGCACAACTACCACAGGCCAGTTCTGCTGCCTCAAAGGTTTTCCTGAGTAAAACGGAACGAGTCTTTGGGATGAGATGACAAGTCCCTGCAGGGCAAAGGTCTGCAAGAGGTTGCTTAGCTGCCAGGAAATCAAGTTATGAATGAGATGTTGTCCCAACAATTCCTTCTACTTTAGGCAGAAAGAGCAGTAAGGCATCTCCAGGACTGGGACCCAGTCAGGTCTCTTTGCTGGCCAGCAGAGAAACACGTGTCCCTTCAGCCCAGGAGGGGATCTGACTGTGAATTCGCACAGCAGCGTGTAAAATAATGTCACATTTATTGGAAAAATACCAGATCTTAAAGCTGAAGCGTTTAACAGCTGTTTTGGAATGATTTCACCTCCCTCTACCCTTCTTCAGGGAGAGGTTTGGTGCTGGAAACATACCCTCCGTTAAGAGTAGGCGTCAAACCAAAGAGCGTGCACAGCCCAACGGACATGAGCAGGGAGCTGAGCACCGTCACGACTGCCGCCAGGGCCAGGCCCCACTTCGACTTCACCATGTCGATCTTCCCTGAAAAACAGAGCCCAGCATTACCAGACACAAGAAAACAATGTGTTCATAAAAAAATGAAGAGGGGATCCTTGTCCTGACTGATTTCAGCAGGTAGCTTCATACCCTGCAGCCCAGAAGGTCAGTGCCAGTGTCTGAAATGCAGCTCCCAGACCCTCCCAGTACCTAAGAGGTTCTGTAACAAGGGTGGGACAGAAGGTAATGTGTGGCTGGCAGCTCACGCTAGTTCCAGGACAGCACTGTTGAGGCATGAAAAAAGGAACTTAAATGTGGCTTGGAAGGTCTGAAACCACCAGCTCAGGAATGTGGCTAATAAGGTCTAAACCCTCCACCTCAGAACATGTACTTGATCTGTCTGGCAATGAATTAGTCTCTCTAAACTGGAAATAATGTCATTACTGTGGCATTTCAAGCTGCCTGAGACAGAGAACACCTCAGAAGCTTTCACAAGCAGTAACACCACACTGGCCAAGAGGGACAGATTAGCAGAAATCACATAAACAGGATGACTAAGTCTCTATCTGATGCTTCAGGGTAAAATTTCACCACCACCTTTCCTGCTGACACAGGAGGGAACTGCGGTGCTGTGGACAGGAGCTTCTCTTATCTGAAGCTGGGGAAAGGGCACCGCACCACTGATCCCTCTCATACGTTCATCTAGCAGGTGTATGGTGGCTTATTATTGCTCTGCCCTCATGGCTCTCCACCCCACAAACCTACGTGTGGAGAAGTAGATGTAAGCAAAGAGTATGATGTAGGTGGTGACGAGGGGTATCAGCTCGGCAATGCCAATCTCCTCCTTGAAGTGGACATGAATGATGTTCTCCTCTCGCAGCGTGCAGTTAGGGCTGGGATGCAGCAGCTTGAGACGAGAGCGGAGGCTGCTGAGGAACCTGAGATGGAAAGCAAGGAGGAGGAGGTCACCTACGCTGTGCCCAACCACCAGCACACAATTCCACGGAGGAGGAATCCACGCAGGTGTAAATCAAGCAGGAAAAAGCTCCATAGATTTGCACAGACCTACTAAGATTTCTCTCGGCCTGACTGCTAAGTCTGTTCCTCTGTAGCTCAAACTACACTCACCACATCCATCCTGTGGCAATCTCATGGGCCTAGATTTCTACAAAGATTCAAAGGTAACTGTGAAGATTCAGCAAACTATTTAAAACAAGGGCTCATCATCTGAAATCTCGGCCCTGGGGAACAGAACATGCTGTAGTGTCAAACATGCCCTGAATTTGACATAAATAGGACTGATGAAAGGTGCTACAGGACAGCCCTTGAGGCCAAAGGGCTCTTGCACGGGCATCAGCAGAGCAGGTTCTGGCTGCTGTGCTGCCAACAACGTCGCAGGCATCCCTCTGGGAATAATTCTGAGCAGAGCTTTTAGTCTGCAGATCCACGCGGTTCCAGCCGGCTTTGCCAACGCTGCTGAAGGGGTGTCACAGTTGGTACCAGAATTAGCGCTTACTGGAAAGCAAAACATTCTATGCACCAGGAACTGGGCCAAAGCAGACCCACTGGGCCTTGGCTGCAGCAATGACAGCTCTGCGTGCAGGCCAAGCCATCAGCCAAGGAGATCCCGCAGGCAGCTCTGGGTATTATAGAGACCTTTTTAAAGAGAAAGTGAGAACCGATAGTAGCTTACTTCCCTAAAACACAGCAGTTTTGTCCCCAAAACAGCACCCTGGTTTTCTATTGCACCTTCAGAAGATCCTAAAATACTCTAAAGCAAAAGAAAGGGGAGAGTAAAGAAAAACGTAACAATAATTAGAGTAGAAAAACCAGGGAAGTTGCCAAGAATTGACCAAGGGATCCCTAACACAGAGGTAGCACAGCTAAAGCTCCGTACCTGGAATCATACCGCTGGAGACCCAGTGTGACGGTGTAGGACACCACGCGCTTCCTGTTGTAAAGGTTCACCCCGCTGTACTTCCCAGGGAGCCCAAACAACAGGTCTGCAACGACACAATGAGAACCAAACGTCAGGGTAAGAACAGAATAAACCAAGGAGATGGGACACGAGAGGTGTTTGCTGCGAGGAACACAGAATGAGAACTACTGTCTCTACAGGAAGCACTTTCTCAGTGCTCCGGTGAGGTTTTATCGGTTTTATCCCAGAGATTTTATCCCTGTGTTCCTACTCACATGAAGGACAACACCTTGTCCTCCCAGCCCATCCTGAAGAGCCTGGGTCTACCCACAGCAGCGCTCTGGTGCTGCGAGCTGCCCCACGCCATCTCTGTGAGCTGGCCGGGGTTGTGGCCCTCCAACCACACACATCTCCAGCTCCTCCTGTTTGCTCCCTGTGCTCTGTGTGTTCATGTACAGGCCCATCAAGTGGGCACCCAATTTGTCCTTCAACAGAGGAGACAGAATCACCTCTAAGGATGCAGTCACAGAAACCCTTGGATGCTTGTGCGTGTCAGCGGGTGATATGAGCCAGAGGCTCCGGGAAGATTGTGCATTGCAAAGGGCTATTCAATGCCTCTTCCCTCCATCTAAAACAGACTAAAACCATGCTGCCACCTGATGAGCTCTGCCAGCGGTCTCAGGAATGCCTAGATACTGTGGACCTCTATCTCATTTGTGGCTGAGCTCTCAAAGAGAAGCTCCGTGTGCTCCAAACCACAGTGTGTGCACGCTCTGGATGCTCAAAAAATAACCTTTGAAACAAACTCACTTTAGAGTTACAAAACCGCTGCTCAGACATGTTGTTATGGGCTCCCTGACACCTAGAGAGTTCCTTTAACACCAAAGGAACCACATTTCCTCTGGCATTGTGCAGCCGCTGTGCAGTATGATCTCAGAAGTGGTCAGAGTGGGCTTTAATTAAGAGAGAAAAATGCTTTTATGATATCCAGCATCTCGTGCAAGCAACTACCAGTGAGTGCACAAGCAAGAGCAGGATGAATGTTCACTTCCCTGTGACAATGGAGCAGCCTTTGAGTAGGACAGACAATAGCGTGAGGGACAAAGACAGGCTAGAGCATATGTGGGGTAAGAGGACAAAAAGACTTCGACAAGTTACCAGCTATTTTTACACTTAGAGAAAGGAGTCTGACTGGGTGGAATTGTTCACGTTCCATGAATACAGAACCGAGTTCAAACATAGATATCAAATGAGAGGGGACATATTGGATAGCTTTGTTCAGATGCTGCAAGTAACAAAACACAACCCAGTTTGGTAACAGTGAACATCTAGATGCTGGAGATACCCAGGACAGACCAGCAATGCAAACCACACACATTTCTCACAGCTCCTTTGGCACTTTGGCATCTTACCTTTCAGAGTAGCTGATGTCTGTAATGTCTTTGGTTCATGCTGATGGATGGTTTTGATGATATCTGGGTCAGCATTAAACCGCTCTCGGTCGTTCTGCCAGAAGTTCCCTGGAGACAGTAACAGGCAGCCATGTTCGGGAAGCAGATTCCGCAGCTTCTTGAGGCCAGGCAGAAGATCTGTTACCTGAAGACAAACTTCCTCCAAGCTTTTGATGCCAGAACTGAAACACAAACAAAGGTTAGACACTGCTGAGATGAAGCACCCAAGGACCTGCATCGCTGTGACACGGCTCTGGATCTTCCTATCTGAGGATCAAGAGCCTCGGGCCGCAGGCCAGGATCTCACCAGATCCCAGTTACCACCTCTCTGTACACTGTCTGGCCACACAGCATTCACTCAGGCTGCCCAGGGAGGTGGTGGAGTCCCCATCCCTGGACGTGTTTAAAAGCCATGTGGATGTGGTGCTGAGTGACATGGTTTAGGGACCCTGGCAGTGCAGGGTGAACGGTTGGACTCGATGATCTTAAAAGTCTCTTCCAACCAGATAATTCTGTGATTCTTCACCTGTCTGAGGTGCCACAATTTTCGGTTCCTCAGTCAAGACACCTCCAGTCTACAAAGAAACTGCCTCCCAGAATTTTTCTTCAAACACCTTCAACTGCCCCTTCTTTCCACACAGGCAATGGGACACTTCACAGACATCTTTATTAGCCTTCCTTCATGGCTATCAAAAGAAAGTACTAGAAGATACGCTCAAGAAGTCTGTGTTTCTAGGAACAGAAGCTTTCTGAGAGGTAATTTCAAGGAACTGTCACAGTGATGCCTCTGATAATGGCCCCAGGAAGAGCAAGACGACCAGATTTGTGTTTCAGCTTTAGTGAACTCCGAACCATGATGGTGTTAACCATTTACACCGCAGGCAAGCCTACGAACACTCTTATTTGTGAAGCAAAAGCACAAGGCTAACGTCCCTACCAGTACGCTGTGGATGCAGTCAAAAAACTGAAGCAAACTACAGACGTCAGGGCACTGCTGGCTTTTTGTAAACAATAACTGCTCGAAGTTTCAGCAAGCTTAAAGCTGAGGAAGATACCATCACTGGTGTTTCCCCTCCTGCTGGTGGTAATGTTCAGCTCCTGCTGGACTTCAGCATAAAAGAACGCCCTTTTTTTAGGATAAAAATGCCTTTTCTTAGGATAAACCCACCTTTTTTCACATTAGAAAATCAGCTGCACTTAACTTTGACGCTGACAAAAGCGACTGACGACAAGAACTCCCTAACGCCTTCTGAGGTGATTTAAGCATGTAACAGATGTTTCTGAACTGCCCAAGTCCATCATCAAAACAGAACCCTTGCCCCAAGGTTTAGGTCGAAGTGATCAAGTCCTTCTTCCGGTGGCTTTGTAAGTTGAATTTTGCTTCCATGCTGCATCACTGTTCATCAAGGGCAACACCAAGGGGAAGATAACAAGAAGACAACACATGTCGTAGGAGCAAGGTGTTTCTGACGAGAAACTGGTGACTGTACAGATCACTGTCTAAAGTTACACATGTGATAAAGGATTCTTGGATTACAAAGAGAGCCTAGGCCACATCTGAGCAGTCATGTCTTTGAAATGCCTGACTCCTTGGATGGGGAAGGCCCAGCAGATCTCATCTACTTGGGCCCCAAGAAAGCTTTGGATGCAGAAGCACATAGAAAGTGCTTTAGCACAGGAAAGAGGCAAAAACTAGCAGAAAAACTGGAATGTGGTGAAGAACTGGGTTAACAGGAAAATGGTCGTGGAGTTGCTGGAAGGGGACTCGCCAGTACAGAGGAAAACCAAGTGGAATTTCTCACAGTCAGCTCAGAGAACCATGATTGTCATAGGATTTTATTAGTAACCTTGGAATGAGATATGGGGACATCTGCCAATGCCAGCCAATACAGAAACACTGTTAATACAGAAAAGGAACAGAATATCTGAAATGGATGATACGAGGGCTGGAATAAATTTAATTCCCTTTCTATTAACAGCACAAAGTGTGAAACCACAAATTTGGGGACTAAAAAGAGGTTCTGCTGTAAGGCAGGAGCTCATCAGCTGCAAATGACAGAGAGGGACACAGAGACGTTAATCAATCACTTCCCAATGTGTAAAATGGACATGACTGGCCATGAAAAAGGGACCCGCAACCCCACTGCTTTTCAGCAAAGGCATTTCCGTGGGGAAGAAAGCACAAAGGGGACTTCTCTGAGCAAGCTGTGCACAGTTCTCATCTCCATAGTCAGGAATGATACAACAGTGCCAAGGGGTGCAGCCAGGATGGCAAACTGGCCAAAGAGCCACCTCACCAGTGTAAGCCAGGAGTTTCACAGGCTCAGCTTAACAAACAAGGGTTTGGGGTGGGGAGTATGAGATCTAGAAGCAGAGGAAAGGTATTTTTGTACACAGACTGTGTCAGCACAAAAACCAGCAGGTATAAACTGGTCCTGAATATAGCCAAAGTGGAAAGTCAGGAGAAGGTTCCTGACCACGTGAAATTCTAGACGAGCTTCTCAATAGGCATGGTGGGGTCAAACAAACTTGCTTTATCACGAAGCATTCGTGATCACGCAGGGACTGTGTGACACTGCTATCTGCTGTGACAGGTTTAACCTTGGAGGCCCCTTCCACTCTGCCAAGGGCTCTGACTCGAAGGTTCTGACCATTATCAGAGGATGGGCAAATTCTCCAGTGCAAAAATGAAACCGGTCTAGGTGCAGGATGGATATGATGTCACTTGTTAGCAATGACCTCATTTTCTTTTAATTTGGAGAACCTCACGAATTCAAAGCTAACAACCAGCCTTAGGAGGCAGTAATTTAGACAAGGGGTGTGTGCAAGAGTAGGTTTTCCAAACCAGAAGCAATTACCTGTCTCTCAGGGCATGGTTTCTGATCTCCTCCACAAGCTGGAAGACACGGGAGAGGGGCGAACGAAAGACATCAACAGCAAGGAAGTTCTTCTGCCATGGGGAGACAGTGGCTTTCACAAAGATCTGCTGGATGTAGGCCACAGGAGCACCAACATACTGCAGGGGAAACCAGAGGGAGAATGAAAACACACGGTGAGTGGGAAGCTGCTCAGCAGAATGAGACCACAGCCTGGCAACCTTTCAGCAAGGGGGCTGCCAGACTATATTTTCCTTTCCCAAACTAGGGGTGAAACATGACAGAAGCAAGAACAAAAAGAGTCTGTTTCTCAAAGAGGCAAAATGCCACTGACCACTTTGGCATCAGTCTGTTGTGCTTCTTTGTGAGGCAGAGGCTCCCAGCTCCTGCTGAATTTGGTACTGGAATGAAAGGCAGGAGCAGGGACTCACAGATGCCCCACGGAGCGCTGCGGTTCTCCCAGCCTGTGCCGATTCTGCTGGGTGCCATTTAAATCTGCCCAGTCTCTGTGCCATGGGGACTGTAGCGCTGACGGCCGTGGCAGCCAGAACCTTTGTGCTCTATTAGCTGAACTAAGCAACAAAGCAGAAGGGAAGATTTAATCGGCCAGCAGCAGCCTGAGTTAACAGCGTAGGGCAAATGCTCTCAGTGGCACCAGGGAGTGTAGAAGGCAGCAAATTATTTCAATCACAGCGAGAAGAGCATGAATGGGGAGAGCAGAGAGCTGGAGGCATGAAAGCATTAAGCCAACAGGTCACTTCTACTTAAGAGAGACCCCAGAAAGCAAAAGGACAATGCAGGTTACGAAGGATGATTTTAGAATCGTTTTCTGCTTTCCTGGACCAGGTCATCAGCCTTCTTGGAAAGCAGCAGGGTTCCAGTTTGCTCATGCAAAGAAAAGTTAATCTCTTACCCTTAATGTTAAGGATATGTCTTGTTTACCTGCATGATACACACCAGCCAAGACCAAACCCCACTTTTAGATTATCCTCACTCACAGGTTCTTCAGGCACCCCTACACTCCTAGACCACACTGCAGCAGCCAGCACCACAGACAGAGCCTTTGGCTGCCTAAATTCCAATTCAAATGAAAAACTCTTATAGTGACCTTAAGAAAAAAGCCTGTGTCTTGGAGATGAAGCCTAGACTACCTACACCTGCAGAAAAAAACCCTGCTAGATGCAGTGTTTTAAAGCCAAAGGAGAGAAAATTGCAAGAGCTGAGGAGCTGGACAGTCTGTCTTCCACCTCCAGGCCAGGCAGACATTTCCAAGACAGCTTGTTAGTGATCTTTGAAGGATAAGCTGGTTGATGGCCAGAATCCAAATCCCTTCAGTGAGAGGCTGACAACCCCAAATCCACCATTGTAATGACTGGTAGCGTCTCCCCACAGTCAGAGCAGTGAAGGCTGATGAGATGTTATTCCCACCCTTCCGAGGAGGCCAAGGGCAGGTACATGAAGTGGTGGCTGTCAGCAGGAGGCTTGTTTTTCTGATAGAGCAAGACTAATATGAGACAAATACAGCCTGAACTTAGCAGTTACACAAAGCAACACATCACCAGGAATATTTTCTGTTGACTAGGGTAAAGCATAGGTAACACAGCGGGGATGTTTCACCACCTCATCGACCCCCTCAGCCCCTCAGCACAGCACTCACCCAGTCAGGACGCTCGCTGGGATCCCCTTGCTGCAGCCCTGCGTCAGGAGCAGGAGGGGAGTAATCCTTCACCGGGGTGCTGTATTCCACAGGGCCAGTTCCAGGCAGCGGCAGCTTCAGCAGCGGGTAACTGTGGTTTAAGACATAAGCAAGAAACATTGTGCTTTGGTTTTAACAAGGCAGAAGAGCTTCAAAAATGAACGGGCTGTGAAAAATGAGCGCACTCCAGCTAAACACAGGCTCCGTGGGACAGAAGACACAGTGGCAACACGAGAGGAGCTGTTCGATGTGCTCACCCAACACAAGAGACAATCGGTCCTTGATAACTAAGTCCTGGCAGAAAAAGAAGGGAAGTTTTCGTGGGAATCACCTGAAAGTCAGTAGATCTAAAACCATCTAAAGCCACGTCTCAGCTATTCTGTACTCGCACAGAAAGAAGTCATCTGTTGTGTTCGGACGGCTGCTGCCCTGATCCACACTCTGTACTAATCACCTCACTTCCCTCATTAACATTTAAACTATTTCCACTATTTGCCATGAGTCCTCAAAGGACTTTTAAAAGAAACACCGAGACACCAAACCAGCTACAAAATGTTTATTTTCTTGCACCTTTGCTACTACAATCTTCGATGATTGTGGCTGCTACCCCACAACAAAGGCTTCAAACCAACTGGAAGTTGAGAAACTGAGGTTTCAGAGAGTTTAGAATAGTGTTTATAGCTCCAGAGGTTCTCAGAAGTGATCAAAGCCATATCAGGATTGAACTGGTGGAAGCAGCAAGACTGACAGTACAGAGGTATTGACCATCAAGTGGGAATTGTCAGCTCCAAAATGAACCAGAGTCCCAAGTTTCCTGCGCTTTCTATGTCATCTCCCCCCACTTCGTTAGAGATTAGCCTGAATCATCAAAAGCCACGGAGGGGACAAGCAGCAGCTGAAGACGAGGCTTCAGACTGAGCAAAATGCTGAGAAAGAACAAAAAAATCTGAAGCAGAGCTTGTTGGATTTGCTATTAGTCTGACAAAAATACATCATCTAATTATTATCATTTCATTGTGCAATGGGTGGGAAGAGAAAAAGGAATAATTAAATCGTGTCAGAACCCATCGGAGGTGAAAATGCCCCACCAAAGCCCTGATCCGGAGACAGCGTGCAGGCTCTTCTCCTCTCACAAGCAGAAATAAATCAGCTTCGGTCCTTCTAACCGACACACAGCGCCTGCCTGTGCTGCTACAGCCAGTCCAGGGAAGGCCACCAAAACGGTGAAGTGGCAGGAGAACATGGTGCAAAAGGAGATACTGGGTTAACTGGACTCATCTGACCTGGGGGAGACCGAGGAGGGAATCTAGAATGTGGTCTTCAGCTAATTAATTCGTGGTTATGGTGAAGATGACCCCAGGCTTGTCTCAGAGGTGCCCAGGGAATGGACGCAAACTGCAGCAAGGAAATTCCAATTAGATGTACGGAAAAAATCCTTCGCAATGAGAGCAGCCAAACACTGGGAAAGGGACCAGAGTAGCTGCAGACTCTCCATCACCAGAGATATCCAAGAGTCAACCAGACAGGGCTCTGAGCCTGAATTCGGGGATAGCCCTACTTCGAGCAATGACCTCCATCATCTTAAGACTCCCCATGGAAGGGATCTCCTGCACAAACCAGGGTCAACAGGAGCAGGTTCCTCAGGGCCATGTCCAGGCTGGGTTGTGGATCTCCAAGGATTGAGGTCCAACAGCCTCTCTGGGCACTGAGCAGCCATGTTAAACAGACCTCACCTCCCTTCATGGATTAGGGGTAACACACATCTCTGGCAGGGCTGTGGGAGCAGCAGAGGGACAGGAGAAGAGCTGGAAAAGGTTAATGACCTCAGGTTCCACAGCTGTCTGCAGAATAACCAGCTGCCCATAACCATGGATGTTTTGTGGGTGTTGAATGTGTTACATCAAGCAATTCTGGGTTCCATTATGTCCTTTCTGGGCTAGAGGCCACAAAGGAAAGCCATAGCACCGGCTTACGTACCACAGAAATTTGGAAAAAACACAGTTTCTGAATTTTTTTAAAACTAGCCTCTAGAGATGGTGGTCAGTGGCTCCACCACATTGGTTCTCAGGCACTAGTACATTTACATCTGAATAAAACCAATTCCTCGCCAAGAAACATGCCTGTTGCCAGAGTGGAGTGGAGATGTGCATCAACTCCTCCACTACGGACCAGTTTCCTCCTGCATGGGTACTTGCTGTTCACAGGAGCTTTGGCTTTAGCTGTGGAAGCTACCTGAGAAGTTGGTTAGGAGGAAAGTTCATCTAAACAACACAATCTGTCCACAGCTTTCAGCTGACTCGGGGTTACACGAGGCCTTGGAGAAAGATCTGAGGCAGCACAGGCTGAGAATTCAGTATTTGTTTTTTCTGTTGTTAAAAAAAAGGTTTAATTTTCTGTAGAGGGGAATAAGTGAACCACTCCCATCCTGGAGCCACCTCCTAACATATAGGACACAGCAACTCACAGCTCCTTCACCGCTAGTTTTGAATGACCAAGGGTTTTTCTGTTTATTTTTCATGTTGGGATTTTCAAACTTGTCATGAAATAGAGGAAGGAAAAAATGGCATTTTCTGGAAGACTCAAGGGCAACCAAATGAGGGGAAGAACAAAATACAGCAGGTCAGAAAGAGGGTAGTGGCATCTAACACTGCTGTTACTCCAACTGTTTGCCTCTTGCTCGTACGATACAAACCAGCATCCAATCTTCTCTGCACATCATGCTCATCATTTCCCTCTAAGCTAATGAGTCCTAATTCTGCTACTCCTCACTGCTAAAGACAGTGAGGCCTAATACTTTTTGGTCATGGCTCCACTCTCGTAGGTTATCACCTTCATCAGGAGCAAGAGCTTTTGTCTTTGGTGATACCGTCTTCACTTTTTCAGAGGGTAGATTTAGATCAGATATAGGGAAGAGATCCTTCCCTGTGAGGGTGGTGAGGCACTGGCACAGGTTGCCCAAAGAAGCTGTGGATGCCCCATATCTGGAAGCGTTTTAAGTCAGGTTGCACAGGGCTTGGAGCAACCTGGGCTAGTGGAAGGTGTCCCTGCCCAAGGGGCAGTTTTAACCTTGATCAAAAGGTTAGACCAGCACCTGCTGTCTGTACACACCTCTGTTTAGCTCCTATAGTCCTTACTGCAACATGATCTAGATGGTGTAGATTGCCCATGGTATTGTTTTGCAGCAGAGCTCAGGAACAAGATCTACTACGGGGAGTCTTTTCAAAATCTCCCTCATCCTGAGCCAGCTACAACATCAATATATGTCCCTGTGAGGAAAGCAGGGACATACATTTGTTTATATCGCAGTGATACTTGAGGATTCATGTTTATGAAAGGTTTTTGAGATGTTTGATGGGAGAACACAGAGATTACACTTACTGTCAGCTATTTCAGCAAGATGCTAAAACATAATTCTTGAATTTATTCAGCCTTATACAGGCACGCGATACTGGCTGATCTTGTCAGTGACACCCGAGGCAGACTGACAGTGGAGAACAGGAGAGAGCAAGGAAGAACCACCCAGCAATACTGAGACACTCACTAGACCTACTGCTTTGGACATCAATGTTAGAGCATGCTTTAAGTAAAGAGATACTTAAAACTTCTGCAAATCCAAAATAAAGGGAAAATAGATCATCTACAAGCCAGTACCGCTGAATTCAAGCAAGGGCGCATTTGAGTTACCAAGCATGAGGTAGGTTCAAGCAAGAATGTTCATCCAACTACTTTACATATTTTCAAGACAGCTTAGAGGGCCAAGATGGAGAAGTGCCAGGTCAGCCCGAGGCAGCTGGCGGCTCAACAGAACTCCAAACCCTACGATTGCATATTCCTCCTTCTCAGAATCACAGCAGAGATCTCCACCACCCCAGAATAGTCATCGGCTGGTGAACACGAAGGGAAGCAGAGAGCTGCCAGGTCTTAGATAAGAGGGAAGGTGGTGATATATTGCCTTAAAATAGCTACCGCCTCCATTCTGCACGCTGTGGAACAAGCTTTTAGCCTGTTTCCAGCCTACACTACCACAGACAGAACCACCTGAAACCCCACTGCTAACGGGAATATCTGGAGTTTGACAGAAAGGGTCTTGCCAGTGGGTGAAGAAGGCCAGATATTTGGCAGCAACAGTTCCCTGTTCAGCCTCGGTAAGTGCCCAAACAATACATGTTTTCTTTGCCCTGACCCTCAAAAATCTGCACTGCAGAAGGAAAAATTCCCCCTGCTCTGTGCCACTGGCCTCCCTTTTCCTGCGAAGCAGAACAGAGGCCTCGTTACACACGACTTGCTCCTGGTTTCATCATGCGGTCCCACAGGAGACTGTTCTCTGTGGATTTGGGAAATGAAGAGGCTGACAGCAAGTCAGCTCCTCTGGCTATCACACAAGACAGTACGAACCTGTAAGACAGTGAAATGTTCTTTTAGAATGAAATATGTGTGTGCACAGATGCAAACGGGCTCGGGCTCAGACAGTTCTACAGTTCTTCAGCAGCAGAACCCAGTGCTTCAGTCCAACAATGAACATGTGCGCAGACTCACCCTGGGTAATGCCCCTAAACCTGCTTCACAGAGTAAAGTTTGATTTTAAATTCTTTAACTAAAAACTACTCTGCAGAACTACAGGGGAATTTCAGATTTACACCGATTACCAGATTTATGGGCATCACCTGTTCTCTGAACCAGGGAGGAGGAATTACGTGCCAGACCGGCTTGAGCGGTGCTCTCTGTCTGCTAGGGGAAAGCGTAAAATGACACACTCGGGTACACCTGTCCCTGTAAAGAACAGGAGTGTTTCTTAATGCAGATCCATTGACATGGGATGATGAAAATTCATGTCATAGGGATTATGTAGTAAAACAAGAAGTTAACGAAAATGCCCTGTCCCTGCCAACAGTTGGCTCAGCAGAAAACCCTCACTGTGAAGACTAATAGAACATATAAATGAATTTTGCTCTACTACCTCCTCCTTTTTCCGACAGGGACCAACCTTCTCAGGAACACCAAGGATGTCACAGCTTCTTCCCTGTTGATAAAAGTCAGTACAAAACCACCGGATCACTTGTGTATCTTCTTTCCTCCTCAAACAGACCCGCAGTTCCTACTAGATGGGCCCATGCTAGTGTCAGACCCCAATCCTCATTACTACCTACACAGTGATGAGGAGCTCTCACCAGTCATGCTGGACAGAAGTGTTGCCTAAAGTAGCTTCTACCTTGGAGCTGGGCCTTGATTTGTTCCACCAGCTTCTTTCTCCAAATTTCAGCCCATTTCTCACTCATTTTTGCAGTGAGGTGGCTGCAATGAATCAGCGATATCTGTCCTACAAAAACGGAATGCTTGTGAAGAGCAAAACAAATTCAATTCCAGCAGTAAGTCGGTGCCAAAGACCATTACTCAGAGTCCTGACGAGGTGACTGCAGGAGAAAACACAGGCGTGACACTTGGTGGCCATCAGCAGGTTCCTCCTGCCAGCCAACAGAAAGCTTCCACAGGAGGCCGCCGTCCAACAGCTCCCATGGGCGCCCTGACCAAGCCAAGGAACCTGGATACAATACCCTTGGTAACCAGCTTCCTGTCCGTGGATATAATAAGGTTTGCTTCTTGTTTTAAATAATGAACAGTATGTTCAGAGGCACCACAGCAGGCAGCTCAGGGCCAGTCCAGATGGCTTCAGAGTATCTCCACGGATAGAACCTCCACCACCTCTCTGGGATACCTGCTCCAGTGGTTAACAGCTTCCAATTAAAAATGTATTTTCTTAGGTATAAACAGAATCTCCTGTGTTCTGGCTTGTGCCCGTTGCCTCATGTCTTGTCACTGGACACCCACTGGGTGGTGAGCCTGGCTCCATCCTCTTCACACCCTCTCTTTATATGTCTATGTATGGTGGTAAGATCCCCTGAGCTTCTTTCCTCTGGCCTGAGTCCCAGCTCTCAGCCCTTCCTCAAAGGAGAGATGCTCCAGTCCCTTCATCTTTATGGCCCTTTGCTGGACTTGTTCCACTAATTCCACGTCCTTCTTTTAACGGAAAGCCCAGCACTAGCACTGGACCCAGCACTCCAGGAGTGGCCTCACAGAGCTGCATAACAGGGAAGGATCACCCTGACCTGCTGGCAATGCTCTCTCTAACGCAGCCCAGGACACTGGGACATCTCTGCCAGGATGACCTGCTAGTGGCTCCTGTTCAGTTTGGTGGCCACCAGGACCTCTGGGATCTGTTCTGCAAAGCTGCTTTCCAGAGAGCTGACTCCCATCTGCACAGGTGCCTGGGGTTAGTCTTCCTTTTACAGCTCCTTGTGCTGAACTTCACGAGGTTCCTCCCTGCCCACACAGCCATGTGGTGTATCAGCCACTCTTCCCAGTTTTCGTCCAGTTTTCATTCAGTTTGCATAATCTGCACACTTGCTGAGGGTGCAGTCCACCCCACCATCCAGGTCAGCAATGAAGAAGTCAGACCTCAGGCTCAAACCAAGAGGAAGATTTCCAGCCCTCAACCCAAAACTAAACTTCCAATAAACGCTCCAGAGCATCCTGTGCACAGATTCCTGTCAGAGCTTGGTTTTACCACACTGACATGCTCCAGTGGGATAGTTTTGACCCGGTTAGTAATGCCATGCCTCAAGCCAGAATTAACACCTAGTTAACAGCCGTTAATACAGAGCAGCAACAAACGCGAACCAAACATCCCCAGAAATGGCTTCTACAGAGGGAGCGCTGTAGCCACTCTCACTTTTTTTGCCAAGGTCCTCTTGCTCCAAAGGGTGTCACAGGATTTCTAACACCCTGTCGCTCCTTGGGCCATTATTTGCTCTTCTAATGAGTTACTGAAACTCATTATTCACTTTATGTTTGATGGTGCTTTGGACAAGTTTCTGCAGTCCAAAGGTAACCAGTAACTGCAGAATCTCTAACATCAGCACTGAGTAACACAGACACTTCCACAAATACAGTTACCAGGAACTGCTCTGCCAAAGAATCTGCTCGAAAGCTTCAGGGACTTTGTGGAAACACGTTAATTCACTCTGCTCTGAAGATACAACTACAAAGACAAGATAGGTACAAGCTCTGACCTACCGGCTGCTGTCAAAAGACAGAGCTGTTACTGGGAACCATATCAACAAACATAAACAGAATGGAAGATCCACCTGCCTGGACCTTGCAGAAGCTCCATATTTCTACTGAACAGGAGATCTGAAAATAGAACTATGATCATTGACAGTTACTGGAATTCATAGGAAGCACTGAAAAAATCAGGAAAGCAATGTCTCGACTGCTGCCCACAACCTTGGAGGCACAGAAGCAACCTCACAGGTTTTCAATTCCTGGAAAGAATCGCTCTGATGATCTTTTAAGTGTAGATGTGAAAGTCTGTCTTAGCCTCAGAACTGAAAATGTGAAGACAGGATCTGTACGTGCACCTGCAGGTGTCTGAGCACGAATCCAAGCAGACGTTCTCAGCTCCAGCAGTAACAGCACCTCACCGGGAGGGATCAAGAGGCCTGTGTAATATTTCTGAGAGTGAAATTAGGTTCAGTTGCACCTTGGATCCAAATGAGAGTCCAGACAGAGAGCAGAGAATTTATAAGAATACACAACACGTGTGCCAAGGCAAGGGGGAAGGAAGATGAGTATAGGCTGAAGGGAGGACAGAATGGGCAGGTGCAGAGAAAAGGATCAACTTTCCTTCTCCCACTTTTAATTAATCCACGGTTTTGGTGTCCACCACCAGGTATTTGGGGATTCCTTTTATTTTATTTATTGCTTTATTTCACTCATTCAATTAGTTTTCACTCTTTAACTATTAAACCACACGGACACTTCATGTCTATCTTTTGTCCCACAAAAAGAGATGACAAAAACCTATTAAGTTTAAGAGCTCTGGCCTAGCCCACAAGATGGGAAAACCTGAGCACGTTCATAGCGCTGCTACAAAAACCCCACAAGCAGCAGCACCCCGTGACCACAAGGACTTTGCGTGACTTACCAGCAGGCCAAAATACAGAGCCCAGTGAAGAGGATGATGGGGATGGGGTAGGAAGCACACAACAGCCCGTGGTTGTAGAACGCCCGCGATATCCTCTCGCGCAGTTTTTCAGTCAGGGTCATCCTCGACTGTCGTCACCTGGTTGCCATGCCGGGATGCATCAGGGGATCGGTCAATGCCAGCACGCGCAACACTTCAGCAAAGGCACTGTGTCCAGCTAGGAACGGGAGAGGGAGAGGAGATCAATATAAGGAAATAAACATCACCAGCTTGTTCTAGAAAGACTTCGCCAAGAGCTCCGAGGAGTTGCCAAAAGGCCAGTGAGAAACGAGGGATGAAGGCTGGCTGCCGGCAGCATCGTCTAAGGGACATCAGGCTCTGGAGCACAGGGTGAAGCTCTTCCAGAGCTGAAACTCTTAGCAACAAGAGAAGAGCCCAAACAACCTGCGGAAGGTTGTCTTTGCACGGGGAATGAGGGAGGGAAGCAGCAGCAGCCATGGTTCAGGAGACCACGCAGTGAAATAACCTAATGCAGATACTGCTTGGCAAAACACATTTCGACCCAACTGTGAGACTCACGACTTGGCTGTTTACTCGGCACAAGCTGAATCGCACATGCCAGAGCTGGTCAACTTAGACTGGCAATTTGATTTGTGAAGTATAAAAAGAAATGCGCTATAAAAAGTCGTAGGAAAAGGTTCAGAGAATCCAGTGAAATAAAGCGCAAACCAGATTTCTAGGAAGGACGGACAGAAGAAACCTACCCTCTAACTTTTTAATGTTTGTTTTTAAATCTCAGGGTAAATGCAAGGCATGTGGTTCAGGACAACGCTCTGAGACATGAAGGGCTTGAATACAAGACAGAATTGTTTTGTACTGTCCAAAGCTCTGGTTGGCCATGATTGTTAGATTTTTATCTGAAAGGATTTTTCCTGGCTTCTCTGGGACAGTAAGAGACCCAAAGCACATGAAAGAAGTAATTTTTTCCCCAGGACAAACCTCAAGGACAGACATAACGCTTTTAATTTCAGACTCAATTCTATTTAATGCCCACAGGACTATTTTACAACAATCCACCTATTTTCCCCCTCAGTGATGCAACTAAAACAGATTTTTAGCAGTAGAGGCACCAGTAGTGGTCATTAGGCCAATCATGGATAAATATTTCTGCTCCTGCCTTTTAGCGAGGCACTATGTCTTCCTGTAAGAATCGATATCACTTTCTCAGTCGCAATAGCGGTTTGCCTGCAGCCCACCCCAGCATGAGGGTCCTGGGATTTGGATAGAGGGGAGGGAGGAGAAGCTCCTGCTGCCTGGGTAAGGCAAAACCGCTGCACAGAATAGGAGGGGTTTGTCTTATATTCACACAGAGAACCTGAAGTGTGGTATCCCATGAAGGAACAGATGCGTGGCATATACGAGCATGTTTAGAAGTTGTGGAGAAAACGCTTGTTTTGGTCCAGTGCCAAGTATGACCCATTCAAATCAAGGCCAGGACAAATGTAAGAAAAAAAGTGAAAAATATTGTTTTTAAAGGTGCCCTGAAATTGCCAGAAATATAGACTTTATATTCGAGGTCTCAGGAGTGAGGAGAAAAACAAATTCAATTTAATTTAAAATTTCAAAGACAAAGCCCTCTTCCAGAGCTGTTCATAGAGTGGGAAATAACACAGCAAATCTCCACGTATACAAGCCAGTAGAACCACTGGTAGGTCTCAGAACAGACCACTGAAAATAATAATAATCAAAAAATACCTCTGGAATATATGGCAGTAACTGAACGGAGAATCCACAGTCTGTGGATTCCCAGAATGGGAAAGGGTGTTGCAAACAAGTATACTGGAAGTGAAAAATTCAGGGCTTCACCTTGCAGGTGGTTTGTCTCAGGGTGAGTCTTGCTAGAGCTCACGCAGACAGATCGTATCCCTCATCTAAAATGCAAATATTAAATAATCTTATAAAGCAAAGCCAAGCTACAAACCCCCTGGGTCTCAGCACCAGGCTCCGTGGCTGCCCCACCGCAGCAGAAGATCTGGTCCCTTGGGACAGGACCAGCTACACCAATTGCCCAGCCTCAGGCCAGGCTCCGTGACCAGCCTTCCCTTCCAAAAGCAGCTCTCACTGAATGGATTGGGCTGGAAGGGACCTCAAAGACCACCCAGTTCCAACCCATCCTGGTTGTTAGTGTTGCGCTGGGAACCGTTTCTCCTAGCTGCAAAGGAGGGAAGCTTTGTATTTACTTGCCTCATCTGATGTGGGACACTAGCGACCAGTAAGAAGAACAAACATTAAGCGTTCCAAAGCTAATATTTGCTTATTAGTTTTTTGGGGGGTTGCATATAAAGTTCTGAAATCTTTATGAGCTTCATGCTTTGACAGCACTCGTAGAAGTTACAAGCAGGAACCGTCCCTATTCAAAGTCATTTTTGCAAACAAAGATTAACTAACTCAAAATAAACCTGCTGATTTTAGGACAAATGTGAAGGAGAATCTTTCAGAGTGTTTCTTGCCTCTTACACGACTGCAAATCCAAGATGAAGTTTGCCTGGGAACAAGAAGATATCTCACCCCTAACTCAGCACTGGCAGCAGCGCGGAACAGCCCTGCATCACACCAGCGGCTCCCAGTCTCAGCAGCCTCCTCTCCACGTACACCGGCACGGTAGCTCTTTACCCAAATCCCTCCTAGAACTCAATTCTGGCTTGACAGGACTTGTAGGAGCTGACAGCCGGTCAGGCTCCTCCATCTCCCACCCACCCAAGAGCTGAACCAATGATTCACTTTCTGCTTCCAGAGCTTTTTTGTCATGAGGAGTTTGTGGTGGTCACCTCCACGCCAGGGAACGGAGATGCACTGAAGCTGTGCACTGACAACTTCATGGATGCAGCAGCATGGCAGGGATCTATGGAGCTCACCCGGGGCGACCTGGGGCAGGTTGGTCAAGGCTGTGCCCAGTCAGCTTTTGAGTATCTCCACCCATGGAGACTCCAGAGCCTCCCTGCAACTGGTTCCAGTGCTGGACCCCAGGAAAAGTGCAGCCACCAAGGTGTTCGCCAGTGGTTAGTCCCTTGTGTAAGGCCTCTAGAACAGCGTTCATCCAGCACACATCTAATTGATATGACACTTTTGGTAGCCCACTATACGGTTCTACAAGCTTCAGCACTCCACTGCGAGATCTCACTCCCAGACAGCAGCTTTCCCATGCCCACCCGTACCAGCACACGATGTTTGTGACACTGACACTGAACCATGAGTCTGTGACCCAGAGAGTCCAAACGAAGGTGATACCACACCATGCCTCAAGTGCGAGAAGAACAAGGTGGCTATTCCGTAGCGTGGTGGGTGCTGGAACTGTTATAATTTCTTGGAAAACTGTTGCTGTTGTTTGTTGGCTCTACTGCAAATTCATACAAAAAACAAGACCAACCAGCTAAGGAGGAAATACAGAATTTCTTCTTCAGCTCAAGCTGAATGATACTACTTTTCCCAAGGCGAAAGCTTTTCTCTCCCTTAACAGCAGTTACATGTTCCAAATTCTTTACATTTCTGTCTGGAAGCATTTCACAGCCTTCTCGGAGCCTCCCTTTACCAGTGAAGTGCAGGAAAACACAGCTAAGACCAGCAGCTCAAACACAAGCCCACTGCGAGCTTAGAGACAAAATTCCTGAATGTATGAAACCTCCTCCCTGTATAACAAACATTAACCCATACTTCTTTAAAGGAGATTCAACATCTCAGTTTTCCATGAAACATTCATGAATCAGGCCTTAGCGTGATGACTGAGCTAGTGAAGAGTGGAGGGCGGGGGGGGAAGGAGGAAGAAAATCAACCATGGTTGTGATTTTCTTGCACTTTAATACTTAACATAATTTGCTCCATCCTGTTTCCTATAGCCAAGTCCTAGATTTAACCTTTCAAGACGAATTTTAAACCAGCATTTTCCATTTGAAACACGGAGCTTGGTAAAGTAGGAACAGGTCCTCCACGGGCCTTTTTCCCCTCAAGCCCCTACCACCAGCCACAGCACCCCACCAGGAGCTCCCATCTCAAACACACGACCCGTCCCTCTGAGGCAGCTGTTCTTTAGGAGAGGAACAGCACGTCACACCACACCGATCACCGCGGCAGCCCCAGATCAGACACAGAATTTCAGAAGCTTTCCTGCCCCTTCTTTCCAGAAGGGGAAAGAAGAAAGAGTTTACTAAAAATGAGGATTTCTAAAGGTGACTTGGCCGCTCTCTGCTGTCGTCAAGAGCGGATCAATTTGCTTGCACTGAGGGCAAGGCGGACGTACGGACCATTAGCAGTAATTCACCCTCCCAGCGCTGCAGGCGTTTGCCAGTGCCCATCAATCCAGCACAGGCTGCCCAGAGCATCACAAGAGCAACCTCCTGCCTTCAAAGTTATCACAAACCGAGTGGGAACAGCAGGATCGATGCTGCTGGAGACCAAATGAGCCAGACTGCTTCAAATTTGTACTGTCGAATGAGGAAAATTTTCATCTGGGCTCCAGTTAAGATCTTGAGCAGAGGGTCCATAGAGGGCAATGCTTCTGTCACATTCACGTGCCACCTCCTCCACTGCAGCAGCCTGCGGGGACATATTCACACATACACCAATGGCTACAGGCACTTCATGCATTCCTGAGACACAGAGCAGAAAAGCAAGAGCGACCACCACTACTGAGTCCACCATCTGATCTACAGTCTCTGCTCGACCTGCAAACCTCCCTCTGACCTCTTTCCAGTCCGCACTACAGCACTGATTTCACAGGAACACCAGAAACTCCTCACCACAAACCACCCGAAGTGAAATCAAAGAGTCTCCCTGCAGATGCAGAAAATGGCCAGCTGTGAGATCACTTACGCACCAGCAAAGAAAAAAAACTGGTTTTCTTGCCCTCTGATGGACCGTAGAGGTGGTTCATAGCCTCGAGGCACTAGAAGCTCTAACTGCCACAATCCCCTCAGTCAAATGTCTGGTGTCAGCTGCTGCAGGAGCTCTCACATCCCAGCATCAGCAGAAGGGAGAAGGGGAAGCAAGAGAGGAACAGCCCATGGGATCCAATTCTCCCACTCTTCAAGTCTGAGGGACTAAGCGTGGCTGCTCCTCTGGTGAGGGCCAGGATGAAGCATTCTCTGAAGACTACAGAGGTAGGAAAACAAGAAGTATGCTCAGAACACTGACCTCCCTTCATGGAAACACCAACACAATGGGCTCTAACACCAAGTCCCTGCTCTCCACTTGCATTCCCATGAGAAGAATAACATGCTTTGTGTGGTGGAAGGACACAGGGGTCATGGGGGAACAGAATAATTCTGATGGGAAAATCCTGACCATGGCACTAACCTCCTGGAGGCTGGTGTCTGGAAGGGGTTAACCCTGACGGAAACAAGGCTCCAGACAGCCTCTATGCTCTCCGTGGGGCGCTCTTCGTAGCGGGGTACTTGTCATATTCAAAATGTCCAAAGTCTTCCATAAATTACATTTCAGGGTGCATTCTCTCCACAGACAAAACAGTATTTAAAGACTGAACTGTGGTTTTGAGCTGGATTTAATACACAGACCATGCATCTATCCCAAGATAACCAGGCAGATGCATCCTCAGTGCAAGTCTCACCTTCCTGCAGGCAGAAACAAGCTAGTTTTGATGGCAGCTGAACCTCTGGGTTCTCCGTAGTTCAATATAACAGTACAACACTGCACAGCAAGGATCAAACCCTTCCAACACACCCTTCCCCTCTCAGTTACCCTGCTCTGACGACACCTCAAAGCTCTCAACATCTGGACTGCGCGCCCTGAACTTGCCTGGCAACTCATTTCCCTCAGTCAGCTCAAAAAAACAAAAAACAAAAACAAACCACCAAAACCAAACAAAAGCAACTTGCCAGGAACCGGAGAGGTTTAGAGATCAAGGAGTGACACACCTCTTGATACAAAATTCCATACCCATTAATAGCAGCCACTCACTTCATACGAAATTCTACACCAAATTCATAGTAGTCACTCACTTCATTCTCACCTTGTTGCCCGATTTCCTCCCACTATATATTGATTTATGTTTTGAGAGTTTAAAAATGCAGAAGTTATCTGAAATAGGCACCGTTTTACACGTGGTAATTCACTAGACAGGCCCCATTTTACAACTAGTTTTTCACTCATAAATTATTACACACATCTTATTATTAATCACAGCTTGAAATGCTCAAGTAGCAACAACAGAGGAACACCGCCACAAAGACTCAAGAAGAAAGCACCTAAACCATCTTAACATCCCAGACAATACGTTACCTGCTACAAAAAAAAAAAGACTAACATTCAAAATGAGTCTCCAAACCTCTTTTCAGGACATCTGTTTGACTTTCATGCCACAAGAACCTCAGCTAAACTCCTGCTTAAGAACGGTAATAGAGTTTTCGCCTGGTTTAGCCTCATTTATTACAATTTCAGAACTATTATTAGCCTATACCTCACGCAGGGCAAGTGATGGACAGAAAACCTGCAAAATTAAGTTAGGACAAGGGTTCATTTAGAGAAGACGACATGCAGGACATGCGCCACAGCGAGAAGCCCCATATTCAGTTTCCAGTTTTGGTGGGTTTTGGACAATTGGCTTGTCCTCACCAGACTCGCTTCTCCCTAGTCTGTAAAAGGAAAGTAAATTATGCCAATTCCACTGAAAAACATAGAGGAATAGAAAACAAAGAATCACAGTTCAGAAGCCGCTGCTGTAATACCGGGAAGATACGCATTGAACTCATCCTTTCTTCCTGGTGCTTTTTTAAGGAGCCAAACGGCAACTCGCCAGATCAAGTGAGGGAACCCTCCAGAAAGCAGCCGGAATAACAACATCCCAAATAAAACCCCACTTTTGCATAACAGCAAAGGGGGAAAAAAATGGGGGGGAGGACACACACGACTACATGAAAAAAACCCCAATTTTTTGGTGTTAATTCCAATAGCAAGAGCAGCAAGTTCTCCCGGGTCTGTAGGACAAAGGGTAGAGGGAAAACACAGGGAGAAGAGATTCTTTTAACAGAGGGAGCAGTGCTACTGGCCAGAGTCACAATTTCCATGGAAAAAAGGTGCAATGTTGGCATAAGTAACACTTTTGGTTGTTATTCGTGGTGGCAAAGATCAGGCTGACTGAGAGGTGGGCAGAAATAACTCCACACCAAGCAACAGGCAACAAAATGAGAGATTAAGTTTGATGGCATTGAGCAGTACGTGATGCCAATGGGGAAAAGAACGTGACACACGCAGGAACGTAGCCTTGATAGGCTGTTGCTGCTCACAGACAGGGGCCTGGGAGTCTGATCGTTAATTCTCTGAAAATGTGAACTTGATATGGTCAAAAAAAGCAAATTATGTTAGGAATTGTTAGGAATGGAATGGAGAACAAACAGAAATTGTTACATTAGTGTGCAAATCTGTGCTGTGCGCACACAAAGTGTTACACGTGGTTCTGGTCATTCTTCCTCCTCATCTCAGTGCAGGAGCATTCAAAGAGGTGGAGAGAAGCTCAACGAGGATGATAAAAGACACGGAGCAGCAACTACCAAGTGGCAGCTCAAAATAAACACACAGTTAAGCCATCGAAATCTTTACCCTGGGACATTGTCTATGTCACCTGGGTTAAAAAAGCAAGCGGGGGAATTTCTGGAAGAGCAAGCGGTGCAGCACGACACAGTGCAAAGCCAAGGCATTCCTCTGGCTCGGGAAGGCCCTGGGCCACAAGCCACTTGTCCCGAACACCGCTCTGGCTGCCAGCACCCAACGTATTTGTCCTGTTCATGCGCTCTTCCCTGTGTTAAACACTGTTCGCACGCAGAAAGCAGACACTGACCTAGAGAGGCGGTCGGTCTGACCCAGCAGCATCTCACGTGATCGCTGTAGGAGAAATCTGCTGTTCTTTGTGTATCAGCTGAGCTGCTTTATGACCAACAGCCAGGGAATCACCTTCTCCTAAAAACACCCAAAGCCTCATGCAACACCCACATGCACTTACGGATCACAGCTTCACCGTTCCATCCACCTCTCACTTCACCCACGTGCTGGCCTGGTGCAGCTCATCCCAGCACTGTGGCCAGGCACAAACACTGTGGATTTCATCAACTTTTCACTCTCTGGCTGCTCAGAAAGTTCCCAACTCCAGAAGTCACTTCCAGGATGCAAACAGTAACCAGCAAAGAGCACCTACGATCTTTTCGGGATGCACCCTGTCTACATGAAAGCACTGATCAGGCATCTTAAACCTGTCTTTTAAGTATGGAGAAAACTAATTTCCCTAAAAATAACATGGACTCAGGGTTAATTCCGTGTTGTTTACTGTCTTGTAGGTCTTAACCAAGCTCCATCACTCCAATCTAAAGTCGCTGTGCCTACATTTGTCCCTCCTCCTGAACATGTCGTCATACGCTCGGCTCTTTCTGCAGCAATGGCTGCAGCCTCAGCAAGTTTGCAGATGATACCAAGCTGAGTGGTGACATGCCAGAGGGATAGGATCCATCCAGAGGGACCCGGGCAGGCTGGAGAGATCAGTCTGGGTGAACCTCATTAAGTTCAACAAGGCCGAGTGCAAGGTCCTGCCCCTGAGTCAGGGTAATCCCAATCCCAAACACAGGCTGGGGGATGAGGGGACTGAGAGCAGCCCCCTGGGGGTGCTGGTGGGTGAAAGGCTGGACAGAAGCCGGCGATGGGTGCTTGCAGCCCAGAAGCCACCCGTGTGCTGGGCTCAGCCCCAGCAGCGTGGGCAGCAGGGCGAGGGAGGGGATCCTGCCCCTCTGCTCCACCGGGGAGACCCCCCTGCAGTGCTGGGTCCAGCTCTGGGCTCCTCAGCACAGCAGAGACATGGAGCTGCTGGAGTGGGGCCAGAGGAGACCACAGCAATGATGGGAGGGTGGAACCCCTCTGCTGGGAGGAAAGGGGAAAGAGTTGGGGGTGTTCAGCCTGGAGCAGAGAAGGCTCTGGGGAGACCTTAGTGCAGCCTTTCAGTGCTGAAAGAGGCTGTAAAAAATCTGGGGAAGGGCTTTCTTCCAGCGTTCAAGGCCAGGTCGGACCTTAGGGCTCTGAGCAACCTGGGCTAGTGGAAGGTGTCCCTGCCCATGGCTGGGGGGTCGGAACAAGATGATCTTTAAGTCTCTTCCCACTCAAACTGTTCTGTGATTCTATATCATTCCTGAAGTGGTACCTTTGCCAGGTCCATCCTCAGTATTAGTTTCTGTAAAGGTTCCAAGCACCACATACATGAAGGACTAGCCATAGTGAGTCCACACCTCCGCAGTGCAGCCCTCACACCCCAATGAAGCACGTGAACTGAAAATCATCCAGATAAACGCTTCAGTGTACCCCGATGGCTTTCTGTGAAGCTCACAGGGCCAGACACACACTTTGCACTGAAGGACCAATCTTTTCCTCCCAATGGATGTTACTTTTCCAGCGCTGTACCAACACCAGGTCACAGGGTGTCCCAGTGAAGCTTCACCAGCATGGGGCAGAAGGGAAGGGTTACGTCATAACCTGCAGCTTCTTTTCTGGTTTGTACACCCAAACTGAACTCGTGCCTCCCCTCCTCCTTTCCCACAGCAGCTCACTGGTCACCAGTGTGGGTGGCAGGTCCCTGAACTCTGGATTATACCCAGTCAGTTATCCCAGCGTCTGGAGCTGGCTGTTTTTGCCTGAATACAAAACCTTTCCCCTGTCCTTACTGGCCTGCAGCTGACTTTTCAGGCAACACTTAGGTCATCAAATCCATTTCTCAATTTTTAATCCGGTCAGATAGCGTATTTCAGTCCTTCCCCGCTTCGTGTCACTTCCAACTTCAACAGGCAGTTGAAGTTCTTCCACAGGCACAGACAGTTCCTCCACCGAAGCCATAAATGAAAACCCAGAGCCCTCTGGTATGTTTTTTTAACCACGTTTGTACCCATCATACTGCAGCACCTTTTTTTTTTTTTTTTTTAAAATGTCACTTGAGAATCTTATTAGGACAAAAATCAAAACCATGATGAATTCCAGACACACGGAAGCTGTTTCTGCAGCCAGTCACAGACTTGACATCTTACCCCAGGGAAGGGCCCATGGAAGCCAACATGGGCTGTTCTGCGCCCCTCGTCATCGTTCAGGTCCTTACACACACTCACTGCTGGCTGCAGGATTTGCAGATGGCTGCTACTCCCCTCTTCCCACTCCTTCACCCATCTGAACTGCTCGCTCTTCCCTAGTCTTTCACAACATCACCTACTTTCCATTTCTCAGAAGATGCCTACTAAGGATTTTAAGGTTTTTTTTAGGCTGTACTTTAAGTACACAGATGAAAATATCTCGCTTAAATGACTGCTGCAAACCTGCTCTTTCTTTTTTCTACGCTGTCACCAGCAGTAGTTGCTCCACACCTGGCTTTGGTCTCCAGGAAGAGTCAAATGATACAAACGCTTCAGTTTCAGCGACTCCAGACTGTAAGTTTTCCTCTCTCTTCCTTCCTCTAACATTTTCTTACTATTAAGACATTCACAGAAGAATTTTTGCATCCCTCGACGGCCTCTGATAGGTTTGGTTTCTATCTCCACCCATCCCACGTGCTCTAGCTACCCTCGCAATGAAGAACGGAAACCCCTGTGGGTCTGAATAACCCACGTGTTGCGGTGTGAAGAAAGCAGCGTTCACAATTAGTACCTGAATAACATGAATCCCACCCAGCTCCAGCACTGCTTTCTGGAGACAAAGTTCACGAAGATTTATCATCACGACACACCCACCGGAGATTCACTCTTTTCTCGGCAGTTCTGCAACTGTAATTACTCATTTACCTCATCAAATGAGGAACTGAACGAGCATGACTTCTTCCCTGTTTCTTTCTCTCTAGCTGAGGCTCCTCTACCTGCAAAGGAGACACTTCCTGGTCCAAAACTCTACTTCAGGACAGAAACCAGAATTAGTGGTTAATGATCTGTACTAAAATAAATCCACCCCCCCCCCGCCAAAGCTATTTAATTTAGGCCCATTTATTCTACCTGTCCAGTCTGGGGTTTATTTCTCACACAGATGGTCTTGTCTGTGCATCTGAAGAGCACCTTCGACTGCAAGTGTCTCTTTAGAGACTGTGCCACAATAAATGCTCAACACCCACGTCATTCAACGGTTTGACAGGGCAGGGAAAGGTCAGCTGGACAATAACATCTTTTAAAAGTGCCCCAAAGAGGCAAATATTCTCCTCAGAAGGAATCGAGGTTCATTTAGCAGCCCCCGGCCACATTAAAACTCGCTCTGTGACACAGAGCAGGTATCACCGGGAGAAGTTTCCTCACTGACAGCAATTAGAGCTGGATCAAACTAAGTTTATGCATCAAGCACTATTGTTTTCCTGAAAAATATGTGGTGGAAACACGGAAAACACTCGTGCTCCTATTTCAGGGGGAGGACTTGCTTTTGGCAGCACCGGGTGGGTTCCTCCTGAGAGCTGCCAAGGGAAGAGTTACTAAAACCTCTGGGTTTGGCAGAAAAACCAAAGTCTGCCCATGGCTCTCTGGGGAAACGCGTTCCCTGCTCCGCACAGACCCTCTCCACAGCTCCCGAGCATTAGAGCTTCGGAGGGGTTTGAACTCTGAACTCTTGAATGCTGCAAGTTTTGGTCGTGTTCATCGTCTAATTAGCAGGGGTGCAGAAACATGGGAGACGACAACTCTGACCTCTTGGTCCATGAGACAGAAAGCAAAAATAGAGACACACACTTCAGCCTGTGTTCCCCTGCACTGCTCCCTCACAAATAAAACCACTGAACCTGCAATCAGAACAGTTACATTGTTAAAAAGTAAGTGAAAATCTTTCCGCTCAAAAAGTGCCCTGAGAAGGCGAGAGGGAACGCGAGGCAAGTCACCTCCAGGGGACTGATTTTCAGCAGGTCCCAGGTTCCAGCAGCAGCAGCTGGCCAGCCCAGGTAAGCAAAGGACCAGCATATCCCAGAAGGGAGCTTGTCATCACACAGAACTAAATATTTTTCTTTCTAATAGCCCCCATTAGAAACCCAGGACTGGCAAATCACTCAGCTCTTTCTTCCCAACGGTGGAACAATCCCAAAACGACTGTTAGACAACGAGCCCCAAAGCCTGACTCGGACATTGTCTTCTGCAAACAAACCAACAATTATTCCCATGGCATCTTCATCACAATGGTCCATACAACATTAATTCCGTTTTTACCAAGGAAATGCAACCCTCCTCTTGCCTCATTCAGCACCGCTCTCTCGCCGCAGCTGAAACTCTCTTTTTACTGGCGGGTTTTATTTTCTTCCCAAGGGAACCCGGTTACACAGGACAGACATTGGCCATTCTGAAATGCCGGGACCGTGAGGACACCAATTAACCAACCCACTGCCCAGGGTGCCTTCAGACCTTTCTTTCTCACCCTTTAACACACCATACAAGTTCTGAAGGAATTAGAACACAAGTATTACAGCTAAGGAAGGCTTGGAAAGCTCACCGTACATCTACCTCCCTTCTCATTTTATACCTTAGACCAAGTTCCTCAGGTCAAGTGCCAGTCAGTTCCTCCCTGGCAGGGAGATGCTGTCCATCACCGGGTCTCCGTGCTGTGAAATGTCTGTTGTAAAAGCTGCCGCAGCTCCCTGGATGGACAGTCACGGGAGGGCTGATCACCCCAGCAGCACTGCTCAGAAATTCAGTCACAGCAAGAGCAGAAAGGAGGATGCCCAGGTCACAGGACCCGCTGAAATCACTGTACTACCGCTACTGCCCTTCCACTACAGGCAGGTAGAACTATTCCTGTTCGTCAAGCTGTACCTATTCTGTTTTTTGAATGCTTTGCTCATCAGAGAGCTAAAAAAAAAAAGACTTTTCTATGCATAATTATATGAAGCCAGATGGGCCTAGCAACCCCTTCAACGAAAACAGCATTAACTCAACCACTGCCTTCAGAAAGAGCTCAACAAATTCATTCATCACTGAGATTCTGACACTTAAAACACTATTTCAATGTTCCCAAGACAAAACCTGATTCTTCTTCGCCCCTTAGTGATGTTATATTTGTTCAGAAAAATAAACCGTGTTGTACCAAGTGAAGCCTCGTAACTGAAAACACGAAGCAGAATTATTTAGGTGGAAGGACTCGGGGGCGGGCAGCAGCGCTCTCAACATTCAGTGAAAATCCCAGGGTGTTTTCCTTTCTCCTCAATTCACATCAGCTAATCTCCTTTCTGCGTTACACAACAGCTCGTGTAATCCTGATTTGATCACACCAGTACGCGGACAGGACAGTTCTAGGTTTGACAAAGTGAGATCGTGCCTCAGCTTTGCCCCTCTCATGAAAGGAAACTTCATATGTCTTTCAGCCACCCTGAAAAAGAAGCGGACATTGCATTCAGGATACTTTGGCATTAAGGCAGTTGTCCCTTCCTCGAGGTTCTCCCAAACACAAAATCACAATCATGTCGCTCCAGGTTTGGTCTCACAGAAGGAAATCGATTCCTAAGTATTAACCAAACACCAAAGAGGCGGGTGATTGGCCGGAGTGAGCAATACTTGCAGCACTGTGCTGGCACCTGCGAGCCGAGTCCCCACAGCACAATAGTTCTGGGTGTGAAGTGGCCCACCAGCGTGCCCAACAAATCCAGCAGTTTCACTCCATGTCTCCGTCACTCCCCACTGGCACCCAGTCATTTCTCTCCTCTTCTATAAAGCCTGTTCTCCCCATTGCAGCAGAGATGATTAACTCTCTCCTTCACCTCACCAACCCCAATCTCCCCTCACACACCTCTCCATCCTCGGCCACCCAGTGGGTCCAGCGTTCCCCGCAAAGCTCAGGATCACCCAGCACCGTGCTCTTTGCAAACATCACCATTAATTCATCCGTGGTCTTTACCCTCATTAATTAGAAGACGCAGCCAGAAAATAAAGTGCAATCCTCACAATTCCCCGCCCACCCCGCCCCGAAGATGACACCCACCACCCTCCGCGATAAACTCAACAGGGACCTGAAGCCCCGCAGATCGCTTTTGGGGGTGCGGAGAGGATCCCCCGGCCTCTCTGCACCCACCGCCCTCCTTTGCGCACCCCAAATCCGTCCGTGTCGTGTGTCCCCACACACACACCTACGAGGGGCCTCCCCTCAGGCTCCCCGCCGAGGTGAGGCCTAAAGGCCTCCGTTCCCTGAGGAACGGGGTGTGAGGAGGGGGTTTGAGAGTGACCGTTAAACAGCCATTAAAAAGGCGGGAGGGGGAGGCAGAAGGCGGGGGGGGGGGGAGCGCGCGCCTTCCCCCTCACACAGACGCGCGGGCGTGTGTGTGAGGTGGGGAAAGCGCGCGCCCAGGCCCCGGCGGGAAACCGGGGGACCGATCGCGCTGGCCGGTGCCTCTCACCTCAGACCGACGGGGAAGCGGCTCCTCCTCACCTCCGACCTTTGACCCCTTCGCGGCCGCGCGGACGTTTTGCTGGTTATTTTTATATATATACACCTCTCTATGTTCGGTTGTTTGGTTTTGGTTTGTTTTTTTTTTAATTTCTCTTGGTTCTTTTTTGGTTCGTTTTAACACCCCACGCACCGTTCCTGACCCTAAACCTTTTCCGCTCCTTCCCGGTCCCGTTCACCCACCCCCTCCCGCCCTCCCCCCGTTGCCGCCACCGCTGCCGGGCCCCACGCGCGCGCGCGCACGCAGCACCGAACATCGGTCACGCCTCCCGACGTGACCACGCCCATCGCCGGAACAACTGTTTCGTCTGCATAACCACGCCCCTTTACTGTAACCGCGCGCACACCCGCACCCCTATCGCTTTGGCCACGCCCCCCGGCAGGGTCGGGCACGCTAGCGGTTACGTGAGGGCGGAAACGGGGCGGTAGCGGCGGGAGCACGTGGAGCTGGGATGGGGGGGGGTACGGGGGGGGGGGAATCGGGGTGGGGGGGAATCGGAGCGGGAACCGGGCGGGGAAGGGCAAGGCCGGGGGTCGTGGAGCGCATTGGGGACGGAAGGAGAGGGGGCGGACCGGGCCCCGGCCGCCTTGGGGATGAGGGCAGAGAACGGCCCCGGGAAATGGCGGGGCTGGGTGGGGTGGTATCAGGTGCTGGGAGCCGTGCGTGGGGGGTGGGATCGGGTACCGGGAGCCCTGGGCTCGGGAGGGCTGCTCCCTCCATCCCTGCTGCTATCGCATCCACCCCTCGCTCAGGGGATGTGCCCCCCCCCCCCCCCACCTCATCCCATCATTTCCAGCCCTCGATGGGTCCTTCCCCGGTTCTTTGCCAAGGCCCCGGGCTGGTCCCATCGAGGCCGAGGAATGAAGACCAGAGACCTCAGGGCCAAGTCCCACCTGCTTTATCAGCCAGGACGAGGGGTTGCACAAGCTCTGGCTTGCACAAGCTCTGGCTCGCACACAAAGAGCCGCGTGTAGCGGTGGCCCCGTGCAAGGCCACCCTGTTCTGCCATCAATCCCGTTCCCCCTCCTCTCTGCTGCCTTCCCGCAGCGTCAGCTCCACAGCAAGGCCTTGGGTTGGTCATGGCCACGGCCTCATAGCCTTGGCTCAGCGCAGCTGCCAGATCAGCAGCTCCAACATTCGTGTACCAATGGCACCCCGGGCTCTGTGTGGGGCTCAGGGGCACTGGGAACCCCAAGCCTCAGCACCCCAAACACGGCCAGCATGCCACACTGGTGTCCAGCTGTCTGCCATTGCCACCCACATGGGCAGCTCAGGGCTTCCCCACCAAAGATAATCCGAGCTGGTGACCCTTTGGGGCTTGGACAGGTCCTGGAGGCACTACCTCAGTTGGCAGGTTGCTGAGCGAGGCTGGATTGGAGACACAACTTGGAGCTATAGAGAGACCCACTGGGTTCCATTCTGATACAGGTCTGCCAAGGAGCCTGTGGGGAGCAGTTCCCCTACAGAGAGCCATCGTTACCTAACGACTGGGCCCTGATCTAACTGCCATCGGTAGTTATCAGCCCCCAGCAATCACTGAACCGTTTGGGCTGGAAAAAGCCCTTTCAGCTCCTCCAGTCCCAGCGTTACCCCAGCACTGACAGGTACCCACTAACCCCTGGCCCTCAGCACCACCTCCACATGGCTGGGAAACCCCTCCAAGCAGGGGGACTCCACCACTGCCCTGGGCAGCCTGCAACAGGCCTGGACAACCCCAACGCAGAAGAAATTCTTCCTCAGGCACAACCTCAACCTCCCCTGCAACAACTGGAGGATGGTTCCTCTTGTCCTGGTGCTTGTTCCTGGAGAGAAGAGACTGACCTCCACATCACTCCAACCTCCTCTCAGGGAGTTGTCGAGAGCCAGAAGGTCTCCCCTGAGCCTCCTTTGCTCCAGGCTCAACACCACCACATCCCTCAGCCGCTCCTCAGCACACTTGTGCACCAGACCCTGCACCAGCTTTGTTGCCCCTCTCTGGACGCGCTCCAGACCCTCAATGTCCTTCTTGGAGTGAGCAGACAAAACTGAACCCAGGGTTCGAGGGGCAGCCTCCCCAGTGCCCCCAGTACAGGGGGACCATCCCTGCCCTCATCCTGCTGGACACACCAGTGCTAGTACAAGCCAGGATGCCATTTGCCTTCTTGGCCACCTGGGCACACTGCTGGCTCCTCTTTAGCCACTCTCACCAACACCTCCAGGGCCTTTTCCCCGGCCAGTTTCTAGGGCTCTGGGGTTGGTGTGACCCCAGGGCAAGACCCAGCACTTGCCCTGGTTACCCCTCAGCCCACTGGCCTCAGCCCATCGCTCCAACCTGGCCAGAGCCCTCTGTGGAGCCTCCTGACCCTCGAGCAGATCCACACTCCCACCCAACTGGGTGGCATCTGTGGACTGACTGAAGGTGCCCTCGATGCGCTCTTCCAGGTCACTGATAAAGATGTTAATGAGAACAGGCCCCAACACTGTGCCCTGGGGACACCACATGTGACTGGCCACCAACTGGGTTTGACTCCATTCCCCAACATTCTCTGGGCCTGGCCAACCAGCCAGTTTTTTTATCAGTAACACTTCAAGGTCGAGTAAGTTCCAGCAGTGGTTTGTGATGGGGAACCAGCTGAGACAGAGGCTTGTCTGCCCATAACCCAGCACAAGGATGAGCTATGGATTTTTTAATCGTGTGGAAGCTGGGAGCTGAGCAAATCCCTCCCGTGCCAGAGCTGGGAGAAAGGTAAGAATTGCGACACTTTCCCAGACCATCCCTGCCTCCACCCGCTCTGTGTCACCTCGTTAAATGCCAGCTGGAGGGTGGGGTGATCTCTCCAGGCACGCCCAGCCCACCGGGCATCCCCTCTGCTTGTAGTTACAGGCTCCAAGGGCCATTCTTGCAAGTTTTTGCTCTTTTTCTTGGCCTGCATACGTTGGGAACACGGTGGGAGGACAAAGGGATGCAGCAGTGCTAACACCCTCATTGCGTCCGGTTCAACACGTGTTTGAGCTGCAGTCCAGGGTCAGTTTGTTGTTCCCGGCTGCAGACGCAGCCAGGCTGGTTTGGTGGCATGTCCAGTCTAGAGGCACCGACCTCGCTCCAAGTTGTGCTGTATTGCGGCATCACAGGACCGCAGCCGACAACCCTCGAGCGAAGAAGGTGACGTTCTTGTCCTGGATCTTGTACTGGTAGATCTGGACGTGATCCTGCTCCCCCGTCAGCTCCAAGGACACTCTCCTAATTATTTTAATCTGCCAAGGGAGAGGAAGAGGAAGAGGAATATCATCCCTTCGGCTGCCCCGGTCACAGCATCCTCACCCCCAACACCTCTTAGGAGAAACTGCTCAGAAACCAGGCCCCAGTGACCCAGCCGCGCTCCCATGTTCAAAATCTTCACCAGTGACCTGTAGGAAGGGACAGAGTGTCCCCTCAGCATTTCCTGATGATACCAGACTGGGAAGAGTGGTTGACATACTGCCAGGGCATGCTGCCATTCAGCGAGACCTGGACAAGCTGGAGAGTTGGGTGAGAGGAACTAAATGAAGTTCAACAAGGGCAAGTGTAGGGTCCTGTCCCTGGGAAGGAACAACCCCCTGCACTAGTAAAAGTCAGGGGTGACCTGTTGGGAAAGAGCTCCGCAGAGAAGCACCTGGAGGACACCAAGCTGACCATAAGCCAGCAACATGGCCAAGAGGCCAATGGTCTCCTGGGGGGCATGAAGAGCATGACCACCAGGTCGAGGGAGGTTTTCCTCCCCCTCTACCTTGCCCCAGTCCTGTGTCCAGTGCCAGGCTCCCCAGTTCATGAAAGACAAGGAGCTACTGGAGAGAGTCCAGCAGAGGCTACAAGGATGATGAGGGGCTGGAGCATCTCTCTGCCCAGGAAAGGCTGAGAGCCCTGGGGCTGTTCAGCTGAAGAGAAGGCTGAGAGGGGATCTCATCAATGTGATACATAGCTAAAGGGGCGGGGGGGGCAGGAGCATGGGCCAGGCTCTTCCCAGTGGTGCCCAGTGCCAGGACAAGGGGCAACAGGCACAAACTGGAACCTGGGAAGTTCCACCTGACCATGAGGAGGAACTGCTTTGCTGTGAGGGTGAGGGAGCCCTGGCCCAGGCTGCCCAGAGAGGTTGTAGAGTCTCCTGCTCTGGAGAGATTCCAAACCCACCTGGACGCCATCCCGGGCAACCTGCTCTGGTGACCCTGCTCTAGCGGGGACTTGGACTGGGTGATCCCCAGAGGTCCCTTCCACCCCCACCAGTCTGGGGTTCTGTGACTACAGGCCAGGCTGAGCCACCAACAGGATAGCTTGGGGGAGCTTCCCAGGAAATCAGTGGTTTTCTTTGCCATCACCTTGGGGCAGGTGTATAAACCCAGCCCTGTACAAACCCCTTCAGCTCCAGGGACAGAGAAGTCCCCAGGCTGCAGGATGTCCCTGAATATCCCCTCGGAAGCAGATCACAGCTCTAAGAGCCTGGGTGATCCAGCAGATCCAAGTTTGCTCATTAGTCCTTAGATGTGCTGCAGACCAGGCTGGTCCTCCGTCTCCCGTGGGGCAGACGGAGCATGTCTTACATACCCACAGGCCTGCGGGCAAGTGCTGTGTGTGACATTAACAAGTGTCACCTCCCCATGCGTTACCTGCCCATGAACATCCTTGCAGAAGCCGGTCGCCAGCCCCTCTACCCACAGGATCAGGTCACTGTGATGACAAAGGGAGTTCACAACCAGTTCGTTTTCCTCGTCTTCAGAATCCTCATTGCTGTGAACCAGTACAACGATGTTTCCCTGAAAGGAGAGCAGCAGGCAGCGATGAGCCGCCGGCTGACTCCTAATCTGCTCGAGGTGAGGAAGGGCAGACAGCAACAGGAGTTTGCACAAACACCCAGGTCACTAAGCTGCACGGCAGCTGGTTCCAAGCTGAAGTCCACAAGGAAAATAAACAGCAGATACATATCTAGATCTCAGAGAGAGCCTGTGTTATGTATATTGTGTGCACATACCCTCAACAGATATGGAACACCCAGCCTAGAACACACCGAGCCTTTGTTAGGAGACAGCCATCCAGTCAAACCAGTCCGTCAGGCCACACAAAACCCAACTCTAAATGAATTCAGAACAGATAAGTAAAGACGTGGCCCAACAGCCACAGCAGTGATGGGTGAACCTTCAGAACTCTCGCAAGAAGCCAAGAGCTCCACAACACAACCCCAACTCTGTTAAAAATACACCCCAAGAGCCTCTGCCTCAGCCCGTGCGGGTCACCAAGGACTAAAAATGAAATTCCCAATCAATTAAAACGTACTTTAAAGCTTCAGAAGGTCCTAGACAGAGACAGAAACGTGTTAGCACGATTTATCATCCTTTTTAGCTGCTTGGAGGTCGATATTCTCTGTGAGCCGCCAGAGTTTACAGTGCAAACCCCGTACGAAGCGTGGGCGAACAAAACCTGACACCGGCTACTTCATTTCTCACTCAAGCAGAGAGAGAGAAGCGGCCAGGGCGGGGGATGCTGCAGTGTACACAGCAGAGGATGGATGCAACTGGAACAATTTCTGGCTGCAACGCTCGTAGAAGTCAGCATGTCGCTGGGGACATCCCTGTAGAAGCCCTGCATTGTCACACGCCCTTAGAAACCAGCTGGTGCCGCACACAGCCACACCGAAGATGGGTGGAATTGTGTCCCCTCCAAGTGGACCTTCCTCTGTCCCATGAGGCTCATCAGCTCCCCACTACCTTCACTGCCTGCCCTCCCACACGCACACAAACAAGATGCGTCTCTGGAGAGCTGGGAGCTCTAAGAAACACTGTTTTTCACCTCAAATTCCTGCTCACGTGTCAGGGACAGAGAGAGCCCTTCTCTGGGCAGCACCTCCTGGGAAACCTGTTGCAAAGGGCCTTATGCAGGTAATCCAGGACCTTACACAACTCCCTGAGAGTGGCCCTAGAGCAATGATTTGAATTTCTTGAAAGCCAAAGCCTTCCAGAGGCTCTTCTGCACCCGTCGCATGTGGAGGCAATAGTACCTTCAGCTGGGAGCACACCACGACTCTGCAGTAGTGGATGAAGTCCAGCACGGCCACCGGCGTGGTCCCCAGGCTCAGCAGCACGCCCAGGTCATCCACCAGCAGCACCAGGCCCTTCCAGGAGTCACTGCCAGCGGGAGTCAGGGATGTCCGGACAAAGTCAAACAAGGCTCTGAGGTCGGAGTTGCTTTCCCTGGAAGAGAAGGGGGACTTGGCCCTCGTGTGTTGTGCATCCCCCTCCTCACTCGCTGACCCATTGCCCACACCCTCCCTGCTGTCTCCACTGCTGTGATAGTCACCAGGTCCTGCCCTTCCCCACATCACTGCTCCTGGCCTCGCCTAAGTGCAGTGAAACCCTCCTACCCTGCTCCAGGGATCACAGAATGGTTTGGGCTTAAAGGGACCTTCAAAGCTCATCCAGTCCAACCCCCTGCAGTGAGCAGGGACATCTGCAACTAGAGCAGGTTGCTCAGAGCCCCAAGGGCCAACCTGACCTGGAATGGTGCCAGCGATGGGGCTTCTCCCACCCCTCTGGGCAACCTGGGACAGGGTCTCACCACCCTCAGTGTCAAACATTTCTTCCTCCTTCTCTGGTCTGAGTCTCCCTCTGTCAGTTGAACCCATCACCCCTTGTCCTGTCACAACAGCCCCTGATGAAAAGCCCCTCCCCACCTTTCTTACAGCCCCTTTCAGCACTGAAAGGCCACACTAAGGTCTCCCTGGAGCATTCTCTGCTCCAGGCTGAACACCCCCAACTCTCTCCCCTCTCCTCCCAGCAGAGGGGTTCCACCCTTCCATCATCGCTGTGGCCTCCTGTGGCCCCGCTCCAACAGCTCCATGTCTCTGCTATGCTGAGGAGCCCAGAGCTGGACCCAGCACTGCAGGATGGTCTCCCCGGAGTGGAGCAGAGGGGCAGGATCCCCTCCCTTGACCTGCTGCCCACGCTGCTGGGGCTGAGCCCAGCACACAGGTGGCTTTTGGGCTGTAAACACCCACCAACAGGACCTGTCCAGCCTTTCACCCACCAGCACCCCCAAGTCCTTCTCCTTGGGGCTGCTCTCAGTCCCCACATCCCCCAGCCTGTGTTTGGGATTGCCCCGACTCAGGGGCAGGACCTTGCACTTGGCCTTGTTGAACCTCATGAGCTCTGAAACAGCAGAGAGCCAGCAGCATACAGGAACAGAGTGAGTGAGCCCCAGCAGAACCACTAACTGCTCAGGTTTACCTTATAAACTGAAGAGGACTGGGCTGTTCTGACTGCTCCTCCTCCTCCTCTCCAAACAAGAGGTCAAGGCAGGACTTGAGGCCTTCCAAGAAGACAAGCTGTCCCCGTTCCTTGGCAGCGGTCAAACTGACTCCCTCGAGAGATGAAAACACAACATTGCAGAGCAAACAGCTTTGGAGGGATGGGGCAAACAGAACCAACGCAGATCAACAGTGGATTTTTATTGAGTCTCATCTAAATGTGCTAATACAGGCAATGCTTCAGTGAGTCTTGCAGAGGGGATGGAACAAGCAGTCCGGTTACAGACACCAGTGGAGACATTCACTCTGCAGGAGATAAAAAAGACCCCACTGTGATTTGGGGGCTCAAACAACCTGGAAATGCTCCTGGGAATGGGAGAAAAACAGCTTATTCTCCAGAGGTGGGCAAACGATGGGTACAGCCTTCTCCAGGCTGCCCCAAGGACCCTGCCGTGAGCAATTTCCTCGCCCTCCCTTCTTGGGTGGTGAAACCCTTTTGTTTTCCTTATCTCCAAACCATCGCTGTGGCAATAACCACAACCCCACACACCAGAGGGAGGCACGGCCTGGATCCAGAGAACACCGTGGGCTGGGCATCCTGATGCTTGCACAACGCCTGGGTGAGAGCAGCGGGGCCAGGGCTCCCATGGGAAGCGGTCTCAGGCCTGACTCTCCTTCGGAGGAGGGACCATGACAACCTCAAGCCAAGATTTCCAGCTCTCAGCCCTGCTTCTTGATGGGGCATGTCCAGCCCCAACAAAGAAAGCCCTGACAGAGCTGCACAAGAACCCAAGTGGAGATGTAGTTCTCAACCTCCTTCCTCATCCTCCTTTCTTTCATCAGCAAGGGCTACTTTTGCCAACCATTCCCTAGTTCCTGAGCTTACCAGAAACTGCATCAGCCCTCTGGTCAGGAGAACATTTACCATCTGTCACTGATCATACAAAGGTATCTCACAGAAACAAACTCCGAACCCCAGCCACACTGTGCGTTTCTCAGCAGGAAGTGCACATTTCCTCGGGTTTCTTCCCACATTTCACACAAGGACGGCGATTTCTTAAAATGGAACCAAGAAGCGTCGATGCAAAGATTGGCGGCGTCTCGGCAACCTGGAAACAGGGTTGTTGGGCAATGTGGCAGGGCGGTGGAGGAGATGGTGAGACAGACGGTTTACAGGGAGTTCAGGAAGGTTTAGCTTGATGCAGCATTGCTTGACAGGCAGAATGGGTGAGCCAGAGGCAGGGAACCAGAAACAAGGATCCTGAGAAAGCAGTTCCCATATTCTCTGAAGAGAAAACATCCCTCTGGGATGCTGTGAGATGTCAAACCCTCTGAAGAGGGTGGCTGGTCAGGAACAGGGGTAAGGCCAAGGGCAGAAGCCCTTCCGTTAAGCTAGGCCTGGCTTCTGTGCTGGAACAGACACATGCCAGCAGCACTGGTGCTTTTCACCAGGAACATTTTAATTATCACAAAAAATACAGATTTTTTTTTTTTTGCTTATTTCCTAAGCAATCGTGCTGGGAGCTGCAGGACGCTTAGGCACGGAGCCTGAGTCGCTCAGCAAGGGGAAGGCTCGTAGCAGCTCTTCTCCCAGCATCTCAAGCCCTGAGCCGAGCTGTGCTTGGCCCTATCCCAACACCTTCTCTTGAAAAGACCCAGGAGGTTTTCCAGGCTCTTCCCAGTCCGCATGACACCCCTGAGAGCTCATGGGAGACGCAGCACAGCAATGTGGCCGCTTCTGCCTCCTGCCTTCTACCCCCTGCTCAACCTTCCTGTTACTCTGACGTGAAAATGTAAGCACCGACGTTTTAAATCCCCTTTCTTCTCTCCTTTTTTTATTCAAAAAGATTGTAAAGCCACATCTTAAGCACCTGATCAAGCCCTACAAGGGGCTGGGCCCGGTGGCTTTGCGAGTATGGCATTTCCACCCGAGGACCTCCAGAGAGCAGGTCTGGGTGGGTAAGGACAGAAAACAATCTACAGCTATTAGAAAACTATGGATTGGACACAACATCCTCCGTCACGGCCAGGGGACAGTTGGACAAGCAGAGGCTGCTCCAAGGTGAAGGCCCTCTGACACGTCCCCACCTCAGATGCAGTTTTTACATCAGCCCACTGCTTGCCCTTCTTTCTCCTGATCTTCCACACATGCTTCTGGGAGGAAACTGGTCCCGCCTGCCAAGCAGAGCCTCAGGCAAGGCACCAGCCAGCACTTTTGCACATACCCCTTTTGTTTCCAAGTGCCTTTCTCCATGAACAGCATTAATCAGCAAGTGCTGCAGCTCTTGCCTCATTGAATCCATCTTGTCTCCTCTCTCTTCCCCTTCTCCCAGGCAAGCCGGGAGCAGTAATTCCCAGGAATGAGACTCAGAGCACAGGACCCTTCACTCTCCCGTTGGCCTCGAGCCCAGCAGAGGCTGCTGGGGGCTGCAGGTGGAGGGATTCAGCTTTTGCAGGTGATATTTGCTCACTAAAGCATGCCAGAAAGCAGGAATGGGGAGCTAAGGGAAGCCTCTTGGGCAACTGTGAGCACACACAGTGGAAAAAATGTCTAGCCATGGACAGAAGAACCTTTATGTTGCAGGGCAGGAGCGGGGAACAGCCGGCAAATATCTGGCAAACCTCATCCCACAAACCCCACCCCACAAACTTCACCACCTTGGGATTTTGAATCCACAGGACTTGGCTTTCGCTGACATGCTTTGCTACAGCAGCAGCTAAACTCACTAATAACATCAATAATTCAGAAACTGGTTTTAACGTTGCTTTGGCTGTTTCCTCCTGTGCACATGAACTCTCAGCACTTCAGATCAGCAACAGAACAGTGTCCCCTCTTCAAAATACCCACTGCCGGTATCCTAGTGTCTGCCTGCATGACAGGGAAGGGCCACAGTGTGGAGGAAGGCAGCCAGGAGCAGTGCATGCATGTGGGTCAGACCAGGAATTTGATCCTCCCAGCGCCATGATGTTCCTGGGTAGACCCAGCAATGCCAGTCCCATTTTCCAACTGGGGAAGCGGGTCCCAGCATTGGATGGAGATCTGGACTCGCCCCACTGCAGTCACCTACCACAGCAAAGCTCTGCCGGTCTCCCAGCTAGCAGCCCTCCCATGTAACCTCGGGAAGCAGCACAGGAAGCATCAGGACAGCTCAGAGACAGTGGGAAAAGTGCTCGAAATGGCCAACAGCAACTTTGTGACTGCCACAGCCACCACAGTGTCCCTGTTGCAGAGCACCCAAACCACCCATTACCAGCCCTGAAAGCTTTCAGTATCTCACAGCCCCATGCTCCATTATCACCAGGGGCACACAGGCGTTATCTCTGGTGATCTGACATGAATCGATCAAGCCCAGAAATGCTCCTCAAACAGCAGCTTGGCGTGACTGGAGACACGAGCTCCACCATGGAGCACAATGGTTCTCATCCAGCAGCCCAGCAGTGACATCCCTTCAAACCAGAACAGCTGCTGGCCAGTTCCTAAGGGAAAGCAAAATACTTGCAGGGGAGAAATAGTAACAGAGTGTCATCTGTGGTCACCAGCTGCAACAGCAGCCATGGGACAAAGTCTGCAGCCAAGGTCTCTAGTACAAGTACCTGAGGGGAGAGCAGAGGTGACAAGGCGATGTCCCCTTGGCCACGACCTCAGCACTGGGACAGCGGAGCAGGCAAAAGGGAGACCAAATGAGGACAAATATGTTTTTCCTTTGAAATAAACCAAACGTTATACAAACAAGGGTGGGAACACTGATCAGGCAAGCTGCCCCAGGACCATGCTAAAACCCAGCACATCCTCTACAAGGTCATGACAAATAACGTTGACTGTCCCTTCAGATTAAGTGCAGATACTCATGGAAAGAGTGGGATTCACAGAAAAGGGAAGGTGTAAAGTCAGTATTGCAGAGCCAACAGAGGCACAAGAATCCAGGGAAGCTTTTCCCTGCAAGTGAAAAAAACATCACTGCATTTAGCTACCACATAAGGAACTAGTTCTGGACTCGTAAGAGCTGGCAGCATGGTGAGGAAGCAGCACGTAAGGGAACCATTGCTTCGACTGCATATAAACACACACTGTATTACCATACGTCAGGCACTCCTCACAAAATATGGCTGTAAAGGCTGTGTAACACAACCCCGGCTCCAGGACCCATCCTCCCAGCGCTGGGACTGCCCTGGTACCAGGAGAAACAGGGGCATCACAAAGTTACAAAGCTCATCCAACTGCAGCCTTTGGTAAGCGCATCATCTTACCGAAACTCAGAGAGATATAAATAACTGATGTCACGACCTCCAGCTCCTCTGAGCTTCAGGAGAATTCACACAACTGAGCACACAGGCACCTGTGAAGGGAGAATCTGACTCAGACTGGAAACCAGTGGCCCAGGGACAGCTCACCACTGCGGGCAAATGTAATCGCAGCTCTGAACTCCCCTGGGCAAACCCTATTGTTCTTCTCACCACCCTCGGTGCCAGGAACATGTTTGTTGAGGTGTCAGACAGCAGATCATTTTGATTTGCATCGCACGTGTGTTCCAGCTAATCCTCATGTCCTCTCCCTCCGCAGCCTCTCCCACGAGGCCGATGACAACAGCACCTATTAAAAGCGCATGCTGTGCACCGGGAAATTTCACCTCATTAGGAAACGCACCAACAAACAGGATCCTGCTTTTAGAGCAGGCAGAAATCCCATGGTTCACAGCTGAACCTCCTACCTCCACCGGTTGCTATGCCTCTTTGCGCTTAGCAAGCTCGCCCCAAGATTTCTCCTCTTGGCCACGCAAAGGCCAGGACTGTTCGGTGCTGGTTTGCTCAGCAGTGGGGAGGCTGCTCTGGGGGATAATCGCATGTGCAGTCTCTGCCTGTGAGGTAGAGCTCCACCTGGAAGTGCTTCCATTGCTCTGTCCATCTTATTTAACTTAGGTCTGAGCTCTCAGACCACTGATCTCCCTTTAAAAGGTAAAAACTGAGTAGTAAATAAAATAGAGCTGTTTAACAAGCGCTGAAACTCAACCCACTTTTAGAGCGGGGAGTATCTGCACTGGTGTGGCCAGCAGGATGAGAGCAGCAATCATCCCCCTGTACTGGGGGCACTGGGGAGGCCGCACTTCAAACCCTGGGTTCAGTTTTGTCCGCTCACTCCAAGAAGGACATTGAGGGGCTGGAGTGTGTCCAGAAAAGGACAACGCAGCTGGTGCAGGGTCTGGAGCACAAGTGTGCTGAGGAGTGGCTGAGGGACGTGGTGGGGTTAAGCCTGGAGCAAAGGAGGCTCAGGGGAGACCTTCTGGCTCTTGACAACTCCCTGACAGGAGGCTGGAACGAGGAGGGGGTTGGTCTCTTCTTCCCAGGAACAAGCACCAGGACAAGAGGAACCATCCTCCAGTTATTCCAGGGGACGTTGAGGTTGTCCCTGAGGAAGAATTTCTTCTGCGTTGGGGTTGTCCAGGCCTGTTGCAGGCTGCCCAGGGCAGTGGTGGAGTCCCCCTGCCTGGAGGGGTTTCCCAGCCATGTGGAGATGGTGCTGAGGGCCAGGGGTTCGTGGGGACCTGTCAGTGCTAGGATAACGCTGGGACTGGAGGAGCTGAAAGGGCTTTTCCAACCTAAACAATTCTGTGATTCGATGAATTCACTGTTAATGCAACACCTGGTGCTTCAACACCTGAAACTCTTTGCAAGTAGCAGCATTGCAGGGACCTCAGCCAGAAAAGGGAGGACCAGCACAAGCCCTTGTCCCTTTGGCCCTGGAAAGTCACCTGGATGTACCAACCAGAGCATTCCACATCTGCGCGTTGTACAAAAAGCTGAGAGATGCAGCTTAAAGCCGAGCCCAGCCTGATTTGCTGACACAGGCAATGACTCTGCTGCTTTTTTTCTCTGTCCTCTCATTTCAGGGTACACATAATCCCCGCCTGACCCACTGCAGGAAGGAAATCCCCAAGAACATGGTCAGAACTTGTGGCTCCTCAAACAGATGGTTTGGGCCAGTGACCAGGTGTCCTCCTGAACTGACAGGTGATTTGGCCCAAAGCACTTCATCACAACAGGACAGAGGATAAATCACCTCAGGAGCTGCTGTGCCCACAGCCGGGATGTACAGAGAGGCCCTGGGGATGTAGACACCACGGCATTTTAATCCCCAGAGCACTAACGGAGCTACATCTGCCTGGCTGGGGACTGCTGATCTCCAGAAAACATTTCTAAGCACGAAGTAACCAAACAGCCGCTCAGCTCTCTGCCCTCTGCGGGGCAGAGCCCAATGCGGCCCTTGCAGGGAGCCTCATAGCCAGGTTTTTGCCCTATATCACATCCCTTTTCCAGTGAGAAGCTCTCTCCAGCCACAGGAACACCAGTCCTGTCCCCACCAGTATGTGCACAATCACTCACACACAACTCCTCGTTCTCATTCTTTTCTGCCCAAGAGAAACTACCCAGACCTGTAATTATTAACTTATGCCAAGAGACTTACCAGCTTCTGCGCCACGATGTTATAGTGACTGAAGGACTGGAGCAGGGCCACGAAGCAGACCTTACAGCCAGCTGGGTGAGGAGGAGAGAAAAAGATGCATTACCACTTCCATTTTGTGAGCTGCCATTATTCACAGTGCTGCCCATTAAATCACAGTGGACAGGCTACAAATCCACCTGGCAAGGCCTCGGAGCAAGGCAGGTCTGGGCAGCCCCTCACTTCCTCGTGGCTGGGCTTTCAATTTGCACCTTTCTACAGGAATTCTGCATTAGGGAAAATGTTACTCATTTTAAAAAGAAAGGGAAAGTCCAGGAAACAGATGGCATAAAAAAAAAAAAAAAAAGAGGAGGTCTCTTTTCTGTCTTGTGCCAACTCGCCCTGGGATCTCCAGGCTCTGTTTGCTGGTGTAACTGCAAGGAGGCCAAGAGCCAGCCATGACATGAGCTACTGAAACCACTGACAGGCCAAAAATCCCTAGTTGGGCTCTGGGAGGACAAGAGACCTTGACTGGAAAAACAGAACAAGACACCTGACTAAAATGGGATTTTGAAAAACCTGGCATGCAAGGACCTGGCCTTATAATCAGGGTACAAACCACGGTTGGGGTGTTTGTTTCTCCCTGCCAGACAGCAGGACATGGACTTCAAGGGGAACAAGTCGTTGGTCCCAGTTGAGTCTTCACTGACCCCTCGAGAGCTCCCAGAGGTCTCAAGCACCAAGCGGGTATTTGGACAGCACAGGCATGCTGCAGACAGCCTTTCACACGGTTAATAACCTGCTCTCCAGGGGCTCTCCTGCAGTTTTTCCTCCATTCTGTTAAGTAAAATGACGTTTTAAAAACACGGTAAAGCCACAGCTGAGGAAGCGGCAGTTATAGGCAGCATGATGGGCTCACCCTACCACCTGCACAACCCTCTGAGCTACCTTTCAAGTCTGGCGGGTCCCAGGTTTGCGGGGCTGCTTTGGCAGCAGAACGCTGGAGGAGTTCCTGAGCCCAGCACCCGATCTGCAGGGACTGGTAGGTGACTCACAGGTTAAACTGGGCGCAGAAAAGTGATTAAGCCATTTGCCAGGCTCTTTGTTTGGTTCTTTACTCACTGCCAATCAGTTGTTACTGATATTTTTCATCATCATCATGGCTTGGCTTCGCGGACGAAGATTTGGGAAGGGCTTTGCCCACGCTTATTGCAAGCGCGCTGATGGCTGAAAAGGCCAATGCAAGATAGGCAAGACCGGTTGCAAAGAGCGCACCGGAGGGTCTCCTTGGGTGGTATTGCCGTTTCGTCCCTTGCCTGTCGCTACAGGGCTTTGCAAACGTGAGTACACCCTTCAAGCCTGCGCGGTGGATTTTTTAGGTGAGGCGCAGCGTGCGTGAGACTGGCCCCACCCTTTACACCTGAGGTTCATCTGCCAGGGCCTAGCGAGCTTGGACAGTGACAGCGAAGTCCTCAGGTCGTAGGTTTGGTTAGAGTATCCTTCTCTTAGATGGATGGCCTTACAGGGCTATACGAGCTCCATCTGCCCGGGTTTGGAGTTAGAGTTGTCCTTCTCCTAGGATGGTTGCCCGAAGGCTAGTGAGCCCATCCTGCCCGTGGACACGCTTTGTCTGACCCTTCAGTTGAGACCTGTCAGGCTTGGGAGACCCTACCGGAGGCATATGCCACCACCAGCATAGCTCTCAACTTCGCAAGGGCACGCAAGCTCTTTCCCCACGGCAAGGGGGTGCCCGTGAAAGAGACTGATATTTTTAATTACGGTATAAAACACCTACAAAGGAATTAGAGTCAACACCTCCCTGTCAGATAGCTATGTGATACACTGCGTTGGCTGCAGGAATGATGCGGACGTTATGGGGTGTACTCAGGAATACAGAGCCGGTCCCAAGAACAAGTCAGGACTGGGATCCATAAATCCTGACCCCAAAGCTTTGTTTTAATTTGAGGGTGCTTCATGCTCTGCAAAACCAGCCTCTGCTCACACAGAAACGCTTCACACTGAAGAAACCTCCATGGAGCAAACCCTCACCCTGAAGGGTCCTGCTGCTGCCATACCTCTGAGGTAGAAGGAGAGGAAATGGTGCACCAGGAAGCTGCCGTCTGTTCTGGTGTCTCGCAGCAGTGTGAATTTACCCTGAAAAAGAAGTAAAATAACTTAACAGAGGGAGATGAGGGCACAAAGTGCTGAAGCAGGCTCCAATGAGCAGCCCGACGCTCTCCAGTGCCAGCACAGCCACAGCACGCACGTATTCATGGCCTTGGGGCTGGACACCATCGTCATGGGTGGCTGTGAACAACTTCTACCTCCCAGCTTTGTCCCCTTCTCCTCCAGTTCAGAGTCATCTGTCTACCCCAAGTGGCACAGACAGCAGGGGGACAACAGCCACCCACTGTTCCCAGTCCATCCTCCCACTGCCATGGCCTGGGTGCTTAAAATGGCAGCTGCTGCTCCTCCTGTCCCCAAACAGCCCTCCCTATCCCCTGTCCCAGGCTCACCTCAAACAAGAAAACCTTATCACCAAAGTCTGTGGAGCAGAGCTCCCCATACCCAGTATATAGAGAGCATGGGACAAACACAGGAACCGGGGTTCTACTACTCATGCAAAGCTAGCAGGACTCTGCGAGGTCTTCCAAGACCCCTGTGCTCACACTGTCTTCATGCAAGTCCAGGCACCTCTTGCACTCATCCCCAGAGACTACATATATCAAATCATTTAATAGCTGGCTGGAAGAAACAGGGTCCCTGGAGGTCCTGAGGGTGGGCAGCTTCCGCTTGCTGCCAGGCAAGAGGAATTCTGCTGAGAAGCAGCTAAGTCCCAGCCCCTCCACCAGAACCTCACAGAATCACAGAACCGTTTGGGCTGGAAAAGCCGTTTCAGCTCCTCCAGTCCCAGCGTTACCCCAGCACTGACAGGTCCCCACTAACCCCTGGCCCTCAGCACCATCTCCACATGGCTGGGAAACCCCTCCAGGCAGGAGGACTCCACCACTGCCCTGGGCAGCCTGCAACAGGCCTGGACAACCCCAACGCAGAAGAAATTCTTCCTCAAGGACAACCTCAACCTCCCCTGCAACAACTGGAGGACAGTTCCTCTCGTTCTGGTGCTTGTTCCTGGGAAGAAGAGACCAACCCCCTCCTTGCTCCAGCCTCCTGTCAGGGAGTTGTCAAAAGCCAGAAGGTCTCCCCTGAGCCTCCTTTGCTCCAGGCTTAACCCCACCACGTCCCTCAGCCACTCCTCAGCACACTTGTGCTCCAGACCCTGCACCAGCTGCGTTGCTCTTCTCTGGATATACTCCAGCCCCTCAAAGTCCTTTTTGGAGTGAGGGGCCCAAACTGAACTCAGGATTCTGAGATGCGGCCACAGTATTTGAGGTTCAACCTTGTCTGCTGGTGTGCAGAAGCCCTGCAGCCCCCAGTTTACCCCCACAGATGCACAGTCTGATTCTCTTCCCCCTTCTGTGCATCCTTGTCAAGCCCAGAAAGAAACTGCTGTGGGTGAAGGTGAAGCACTTCCAAAGGCCAGGCCTTGTCATAGCACCTTCTCCTCCATGCCCAGGCCCGTTGCCTCCACATGCTGCTTTCACACTCTTTCCACCTGCAGGCAACGAGGCAGAAGCTGCAGCTACTTGTTAGAAACTGCCGAAATCCCTTGGCAGGGCTGCAGCGGGTGTCACAAGCCTTCAGCGGTGACACGCCAGATACACCCACGCAGGCGGCAGCTTTACCCACCCACCGGCACTGCAGTAAAGGCATTTGTCAGCACTTTGAAAACATCACAATCCAACTGCAGAGGAGCAGAAATTGGGATGGCAGAGATGAGAAGGAGAGATTTGCAAAGGGCTGATGACCATGTAGTGCAGAGAGGGAATTGCAAAACAAGGGAATGATTTACCACTGGCTTAGTCCATATCACAGTGTATGAACTCAATCTGCCAACTTTGGCATCAGGGAACACCGCTCGTGCTGAAGCCAGCCACGTTCTGGTGCAGCCACATTCAGACACTGCCAAAGAAGAATCTGGAGCATGTGGTGGGAGGTCCAAGTCCCTGCCTGATGGGAGAGGAAGAGCTGACACAAATCCAATGTGATTCCTCACAGAGAAAAGCTTTTGGTTCAGCTCCTGTCAAGTCCTGCCTCGCTGCCAAGTCAAAACTCAGGATCTTGAGGCTAAATCTCCTTCTGGTTTTGCTCTGCAGAATTTCCCGTTCACATCAAGGCAAGCCCCTGGCCTCCAAAAACAGGCTTGTGGACGACAGCCTCCCTCCTCATCCCACAGCTCCACCATCAACCCTGCCTTAGAGCACCAGCTCTGCTCTGCCAACCCTCCACCCTACTCACATCCTAAGCAAGGGGTAAACTCAGCCTTACCAAAGAAATTATCACCCCAAACCTGCTTTTTCTTATTTAAGCTAATATCTACCAGGAAAAACATGGAGTAATGTGTAACATACGCACATTTTATTTGCTTTTTACCTGAAGCACTTCACGGCTCTTGGACAGCGCAAGGGTGTTTAGCTACAGCGTGATTTCATTAGCACAACCGCATGGATGAACTCAGTTAATTCAGTAGCCTCAAGGAAGAGAAGCCTCTAGAAGCCACCATAGAGCCTGGTGAAGCGCTGGGCAGCGGCTTGTACCCCCAGTTTTGCCGTTATTCACGACCCAGCAGCGACCACAGAAACACCGAGGGCTGCGGCGACGCGAAGCGGTGGAGACCGGCGCCAAGGGCCGCATGGGTCGGCGGGGGAACCAGGGCCGGGCGAAAAGAAGGGCCCAGAGGCCGTCAGAGAAGCAGAGGCCGCCACCACGTCGCCTTCCCGCCACCGGCGGCGCCGCCGCCTGAGGAGGCCCCGCCCCTCCCAACATGCACCGCGCGGCGCCCGGCGGGCCGCGCTGCCCGGCCCACAGCTCCCAACAGGCACCGCGCCGGCCCCACCGTCACCGCCACCGCTGCCGCCGCGGCCCCGCTCTCTCCTTCCCGCCGCCTTCTCACCGTCTCCGGTCGCTGCGGAGAAGCGTCCAGCAGCTCGTTCAGCTCCGCGAACATGGCGGAGGGGACAGGGAGACTTCCGGGGTAGGGGGAGGGGTGGAAATGGAAGCGGCGCGGGCTACCCGCGCATGCGCTGAGCGCAGCCGGAAGGCGCCGCCTACTGGAGGGGCGGGGACCCGCGGGGCTGGGCTCTGCTAAGCCCGCGTTTTTCTGTCCCCTCAGGGGAACGATGGGGCCGCGCGACCGGAGTTACCGAGCCCCAGCCGGTGCCCCAGGATGGGCCCCGGGCCTCTCTGGGAATGTCCCCAATGTGTTCCAAGCAGCCTGTGTCACTGAGGCCGGGCCCAGCCGGCCACTCTCCCCTTCAAGCAGCCCAGGGGGATGAGGAGCGTTGCCGGTCAGCTCCACACTGATGTCCACGAGTTCCCCAGCACCTTCCCTGCCAGGGGAGCTGCAGCTGGTCAGCCCCAGCCCCTCCCGGTGCTTTGGTTCACCCTATGGCAGAACTCGGCCTTGCCCCATTGCTGAGCTCCATGAGGATCCTGTCAGCCCATCTCTGGCCTGTTCCGTCCCCATCGCTCAGGAAGGTGCTAAACGGGACTGGATCCCAGTGCAGACCACCAGTGACTGCCTCCAGCTGCAGCTGGTCACTGCACTGATTCCTGGCCCAGAGGTGCCTCCCTACACCCCTTTGCCAGCTGCAGGCCCCTGGGTTTATACAGCAGGTACGATGTGCCTTGGGACAGCGGGGTGTCTGGGAGGGGTCCATTAGCTCTCCTAGTATTTCCTATTAAATTATTTGCCCATTTGGGTGCTGCTGAACGTTAATTCGATGATCCCATAGGTGATTCTATGATTCTATGAATTTGTTGCTCTCAAAGAACGCATCATGGCAGTTCCCAGCCAGCAGCTCAGTGACAGCCAATGTACAGCCTGTAACAACAAAAATCCACATTATTTAGTGCCATTTTTGCCCACGTGCCTGATTTGCATTTTTCTGGCACTGAATTCACCTGTCACTGCCCCATCTAAGTTTTTGTAACCTTTGATTTTCATAACATGGATGAGGATTGCCTGGCTGAGGGGAGACGAGCCGGAGCCCTGCATGAGCCAAGAGGCCTGGGGAGAAGATGCAGCAGCCTCGCACTGTCTGGTCCACTGTGAGCATTAGGGGGCATCAAACGATGCTAATAAATGTCAAGCGCCGAGCGAGAGGGAGGAGATGCCTGCATCGTTCAGCTCTTCAGACCCACAAATTATCACTATAGAAGGTTTAGGAGGGTGAATCGATGGGAGAAGAGGACAAATCCGTCAAAGAGAGGTCTTTGAGGGCCACCACCAGCTCAGGAGTCCCTGAGCTGCGAATTACTGGACCACGTGTATATTAGCTGTAAAATTTATCAACCCGTTCTCTTCAGAGTGTTTAGGAACATGATGGATACGCCGGGTCCCAGCCCAGACCCGGAGATAGCCCATCCATCATCTCTCTCAGTCACAGAAACCGATGGTTTGTGTCAGCCCTTCACTTCCTGTGCTTTAACCAGTTGTTCAGCTGTGAAAGAACTTCCTCTCTTCCCCTTTGATGGCTTCAGTGCTGTAAAGCTTTAGCTGAAAGCTTCTTTAAAAGTCCAAATCACTTTGCTTTTGTTTCCCTACCCTTTCACAGAGCTGGGAACCTGGGTCTGGTCTGAGCGAGTCCAGTAACCAGCTAAGTCCCCGCTCTGTGTTGGTGCAGCCAGAGCCTTAATTCCTTCGCTGCCCTTTGAAATAATCTGGCTCCTGGCCTCCTGCTTCCCATGGTCTGTCTGCAGAGCCCCATCCTGTGGCGCAGACTGCAGCAAAGGGAGTTCACAGGCGGAGAAGAGCCTGGAGATGTTCCTACCTGGGAGATCTCCTAGGGCTGCGTTTGCATGCCAGCACGTTTTCAGAGCACCTTTGGTCTGCTCTGTCGCATTTCTCTCTCTGTAGCACTTTCCTTCCAGCTCCGTCAGGAGCCACAGAGCCCTAAACACCTTGTAAATGAAATGTGAAATCCTCCCTTTTCCTCATTGCAGCAGGAAGGGGCCCAAACTCACACACAAAGCACAGCTGCATCTCTCAAAACACCTCTTGTCCTTCCTAATATATTCCTTCTCACATTTCCTGACTTGTTACCACGTGAAGGCAGCGAGAATTTTGCTGGTAAAACTGTTGCCCCGTCCATCCCATCTGCTTCACGCTTATTTGCGGCGTTCACAATGCAGCAAACACCGTCCGCGTCACATGGCAGAGCCATATGGCATCCATAGGTAACGACGCTGCTCGCAATTAAGCTCCTCTGCTCTGTCAGACCGGCTGGTAAAAAGGAATTCATGACCCAGAGTGATAAAAAAGCCCAACTGAACATATCAAAACAATTAATCTTGTGGTATTTGAGGTAATTCCCAAGCGGTGAACTAAAAGCACTGGGCTTCTGGACATGAGGAAAATGATTTTGAGGGAGAAGGCGCTTTGATTTCCTTCTGATTACCCGTTTGTGGTGCCCAAGACGCCGACCTCACTTATTGCCGAGCTCCCCGGGATGCTCCCGTCCATCCCTTTGGATTTTAACACACAAATCAAATCTCACCCCAGCATGAGAAGCATACCGACACGGAAGGGTTGTGCTGATCGAATGCTAAATGCTTTAGTAATGCTTGGAGTGATAAAAGATCATCGGCGCTCTGAGGCTGGCAGAGGTTAATAGCAGAGCAGATGTTGGGCTGAGTCAATGGCCGGCTAAGAAAAGGGACAGGCAAGTTGTCTCTTTAACTCAGCTTGTGTTCGGGGCATAAATTCAGCCCAGCTCAATGCTGGACTCTTGACAGGGCAAAAAGCAGCTGGAGGGAATAATGGATGAGCTGAGCCAGGTGCCGAATTTCTCTGAAGAAATGCCGGAGCCAGACTTTGAAAAGAATTTCTGAGCCAGCGGGTCCTTCCCCGTGACAGCAGTGGGAAGAGGGAGCCTGTTCCTCGGATGTGTCACCGCTCTGTAACCTCTCCCCTCTGCCTTTAACAATGCTCTTTTCTATAGGAAAGTGGGGAAAACGGGTCTCTTTCGGTCACGCTAGCAGTGCCGACATCTCACTTCTGGTTTCTCCAGCCTGCCTACAATTTGCCAATGAGCAGCACACACCAGAGCTGGTTCTGGTCAGCACCTCGTTTCAAACACCACGGTTTGGACCTGCCCTTCTGTGAGAACCCGAGGCTGCGGGTCATAGAATCAGAGAATAGTTGGGCTGTAGGGAGAAAGTGCCAGAGAGGAGATGGGGAAAATAAATATTAGTTTAGATGCTTGAGGATGCAGTAAAACAGCCAGGACTGAGCTGTCTGTAAAAGACACCCAGGAAAGAAACACACAGAGCAGCGTCAGTACGTACGTCTCCCTCTTTCACCTTCTGCTCACACCGGTTTTGTGAAGCCAGGAAGCCAGATACATGCTTCAGAGTGTCTCACGTCTGGGTGCTCGTTGTCCTGGAAGATTTTATGGGGGATTAATATGACTGGGACAGAAGAAACACCAGGCAAAGAGAGAAAACAGAAAGGGCGACGACTTTTCTTCTGTCCCTTTTCAAATGTTATTTCTTGTTTGTATGTGTACACACATATATCCTCCTGTGTATGTAGCAACTATTTAAAATGCAGGAGAAAATGATGAAGAATGACCCCTCTGCCAGCCCCCAGCGCAAACGAAGCTCACAAACCCGTTTTGCAGAGGCAACGACTCTGGCAGGGGGACGGCAGAGCAGGGCTGACATTTCTGATGAGAACAACAGCAGCAGCAGCGCAGGATCACTGAGCATCAGGCTGGAGGCACCTGGAGAGCTCGCGTCGGTAGAGCTACACCTGCCGCCGGGCAAAGTCACCTCGGCTTAAACCTTCCTGACAGATGTTTGTCCAACCTTTTCTTTGAACCCCTCGGTGACGGTCACTCTGCACCCGCTCTTGGCATTTCTTTCCGGTGCCTCCTTATTCCCACTTCAGCTGCTTGATGTCGAACCAAAGGATCCTTTGCTATGTTGAACCGGGGTTTGTTTGCTGACTGCCCGTGGCTGTGAAGAATAATTTGCTGCATTTGTAAAGCAAGGGGGGAAAAAAAAGAGTTTTGATTCAATTTTCAGGTTTTGATTCAATTTTAAAATTCCCTTTTACTGTTTCGAAGCATGGTCCCTGCTGGCTCTCCACGAGAGCTCTCCAGGCCTTTTCCAGCAGAAAAATCCCTGGGAAATACAGTGAAACAGTTGGGGATGCGGCACCAGAGTCATCTCAGTGGGGAACCACCGAGATGCTGAGGATGGCTGTGAGGAAAATGGGATCAAAGCCGGCAGAGAGAACGCTCTCCTCTTCCTCCTCCTCCTCTCCCAGACGCAGGCATTTGTCTCTAAAGACACGGCACCCTGACAGATCCTCTGCCCTTCCCACCTCTTACTCCCTTCTGACTCTGTTCCTCCTTGTGCCCCATCCTGCTTCTTGTCGTGCCAACCTCTTCCTTCTCCTCCTCCCAACTCCTGGAGCTCTCCCATGGCTCCTTTCCTCCTGCCCTCTCCTATTTTTGCCGATCTCAGCCGCCTGAGGACGATACAGACAACTTCAGAGCTTCAGAGCTCCTCTTCACTCCATACTCCATACCTGTAGCTCTGGCCTGGGTCACCACACGGAAGCTGGTGCTCTAAAGCTGAAGGAGAGTCCCCTCATCTTCTCTCAAATCTCCTGAAATCTCCTTTCCAACATCCACACCAAACCCCAGCGAGTTTGCCTGGTCGTATGCTAAACCCCGCTGTCTGCCATGCCAGCCCGTATTGTCTCGCCGTCTCTTCGTGCTCTTCTACCCAACAGATTGTCTCCATCTGCCGTCTCTTGCCTCACAGTTAAATTCTGAGCTCTCCAAAGCCAGAACTGTGTTTTCACGCTGTGTTTTGGTCTCACCTAGCAAAAGGAGATCTTCATTTCTCACCAAGGGGCTCCTGCAGGATGATTTCTAATTCATTTAGTAAATTGTGGTCGTAGATCTGAGCAATATTCCTGAATCAAGAACTATTGGGCTCAAAGGAAGCAAGAAGTCGGATGTAAGGTGTCTAGCAGATGGAGAAGCTGGACTAGCTGAACCCTTCAGCTGCACCTCTGTCATTGAGGATAAGTTCACCTTTTTGGGGGGGATCTTCTGACATGTCACTACAGCCCCTGGTTATTTGCAGCCTTTTTGAAGAAGCCCTTTGAGGATGTTCTCACATCTCCCTTGGTCTCCAGTTGTCCACACTGCCCACCCCACCCCACAGAGACTGTCTCTTGGCCCTCTCATCTTTCTTCTTGCTTCCCCTGAACCTTCTCCCATGGGCTGCATCTTTCCTGAAGTGACATGCCTCAAACTGGACCCAGTCTTGTAAAACCTTATCTGACCCTCGTCCTACCTAACAGATCTGAGGTGGCTTTAACTGGTTTTCTAAGGATGGAGTTCCAAAAATGCCTCATCAATCCGTGTACACTGTTTGGTGTTCTCATTTATTGCAGTAACAGTCTCTTGGTGATCGTATTTATTGTGGTCGGCATTGGCTTGAAGCTCTAAACATTTTTAAAGACTGGTTTTAAAAATCCCCACCAGTGAAGCCCTTGAATTCCCAGCCGCCTTTGCCAAGAGCTTCCTTCTTCACTGGGTCCAGACCAACACTCCCTTCCTCGCTCTCCTCCTGCCGACGGAGTCTTTTCTTCTTCCTCTTAATGATGCTCGCTATTTCCATTTCAATTTGTGCCGTGGCCTTTCTGACATTCCCCCACTCTTATAACCCTCCTTAGTAATTTGACCTAGTTCCCACTTTTCTGTAAACGTTTTGTCTTGAGCCCGAGGTCAGTGAAGAGCTCCTGATGCAGCCAAGCTGGTTCCTGCTCCATTTCCTACTGGGATGGCTTGTTATGTGTGTTGTTTGCATCATTTCTTTGAAGAGCAGCCAGTTTCCTTCACTCCTTTCACCTTCAAACATGCCTCCCAGGAGATCTCACTTACCAGTTCTCCAAGTCGAGGTCCCAGGGTCCCTTGTCTTTATTTCCCTTTTCTCCCACATCCCTTCATGAGTGTCGGGAGCTTGGTCACTCCGCACTCGCTCTTGGCCAACTTGCCTCCTCCTGCCTTTACATTTCAAACCAGGCTCCAGCGGCTGATCGCCAACGCTGCCTGCGCCCTGCTCCCTTCCTCTCCCAGGACAACCAGTTAACCCAACCCCAGACAGCGACAGCAGGGTCTGCCATGGTTAAAGCTGTGCCCAGAGCTTCGCTAGCACCAGCGAATGCGTGTCCAGCTGCTCTTTCCCACACTGAGCATTTTACAGTTTAGGAAGCTAAGAGGATTTTGCTTTTATTTTCAAATCCAACACGGAGCCAGTTTAAGGCTGGATTCGCTCCCCGTTACAATGAGACTGACAATACTGGAGTAACTGGTATTTCCCATCCCTAAATACAGAGATCCTGATGATTTCTGGCCATGCAAATATCAGTTAAGGGCTTCTACAAGCCAGGAGGCAGCTCAGCAATGGTGGGAAGACCTGGATGTCAGCAGAAGTGCTCCCACTGTCTCCCCACAGTGACCTCCAGGACATGTCTCCTCCTGGAGCAGCTCCCAGGGATGGTCCAGGTGGGTCAAGAGGATTTGGGATTGCTTCCTCAAGCCTGACCCTCCTTTCTCCAGGTCCTGAGAGGTGGGACAGTGAGGGTGGGATTCATCTGGCCACATGTAGATGGAGCATGTCTGGGCTGCAGCCACAGTCAAAGAGAGCCAGACCATGCTGTGGTGGAGGACATGGGTCAGATAAGCCCTGACCGAGGGGAAAGGAGATGTCCAGCCTCATCTTCCAACTGTTCCTCAAGGGCAGAGGGAGCTGCTGGGCTGCGGGGCTGGCTATTGGTGCCAGCACCCCACGGCGATGGCCCAAGCCAGTAAAGAGACGGTGCTGGGGAGGCCACGGGTGCACAGCTCCCACCCCGCCAGCTCCAGGGATCGCACAAATCCTCAGCCTCCGCTCCCAGGGGACCAGCAGCTCGAGAAGGAATAGGCAAACCCCAGGTCCCAAAGCATCCCGCACTGAGGGTGCTGAGAGCCTGACGGGGACCACAGAGCCACCTCTCCCACCCCTTCCCCCCACAGGGCTCGGCCGGTGAATTGGGACTCAGGCTATTTTGTTTCAGACAGCCGGAGCTCGTCAGAAGGAAGAAAGGCTCCTTGTCTCGGGGTCGCGGCTCTAATCCTGTTATGTGTCTGCGAGAGAAAAGAGGACGACGGAGCGAGAGGACAGAGCCGCTGCCGCTGCCAATTCCCTTCCCTTCGCACCCCGCGTCCCGTGCCAGACCTTGCCCAGCCACAAAAGGCCGTGTCCCCTCCCGGCAAACTAACCAAGCATTTAAATTTAATAGCTGTCCCCAACCTCGCCGTTTCGAAGTGATGAGGCGTCTGATTAAAGCCCGTGTGTTGCTTTGCTGGCTGGGAGGCAAATTCCTCCACAGGGCCCGTGAAATCAGTGCCAGTGACCGGCACGGCACATCCCTTCCTGCTCTCCCCGTGTCAGACGAGGCACTGCCGAGGAGCCTGGCCCCTGGGGTAACCCCTGCTGTCCCCTCCATCCCAACGCTCCGGCAGAGCCAGAGCAGGAGGAGAGCCTGTGGGCTGGGCGCGTGCTGTCACCTGGGGGGGAAACCGAGGCACGGCGAGGGATGCTGACTCCAGCGCGAGATGGGGCTCCAGGGCTCATGGCCAGCTGGAGCAAGACGGGGAACGGAGGTTGTGGCTTCACACGGGAAACGGGAGCGCGCCGGGTAGGTGAGTCGGGTCGGAAGCAGGAGGCACAGCAAGGAGGGGAGTTGTGGGGGTCAGACAGACACCTCGGAGTGGAGGGACAGGGGGACAAATACCCCCAACTCTCTTCCCGTGTATGTTATGAACAGGAGCATCCTTAGACCTCCATAAATCCTTGTGACCCCATTTTGCCCAGTAAGTCCCAACAGCCCACTTGTGTGAGTGGCTGCAGCTGGGAGTGCTGGACCGAGGGTGTCACCCATCCCCTCACCCCCTCCTCAGGCCCACCCCTCGCTTTTGGGGGGTAACACTGAGAAGTTACCATCTGCCTCTGTGGAGAGGCTGGGCCCCCGCTGCCCGCCACATCTTGGCCACGTGCTGGGCTCCTCGGAAAGGACAAAAAGCGGGTGGTGAAGGTTTCTCGGTCTGGTCAGACCAGCTGCTTCTTCCCAGCAAAGGAGGTTTTTCTTCTCTCCTCAGGCAGCGTCCGGCTGGACCCGCAGGTGCCGTCAGGAAGGATCCCAGCAAGGAGCGGACGGTTGGCTCCCCCAGCACATCGCTCTCCCTGCCGGCTCAACCCCAGCCACCTTTCACTGCTGTGTCGGTGCTGCCTCGGTGCTTTACCCATGATTTTACCTGTCGTACAGCTCCGTGCTGGGAAGGGAACAGCAAAACCCAAAGCCCTGACAGTGCCGGGGAGCTGCTTTGCGTGACCTACAGGATCGTCTGCCGGCTCCCACCACACCCCCCCCCATAATTTTTAAATCTCCCCGAGTAAGCTGAGAATTAATTACTTAGCAGCTCATGGGAAGCATCGGGAACGTCTCAAACATGCTTTGCTGTGGCTTTAGCTCCTACCTGCCCCGGGGAAATCGCCGGCTGCGTCCCTAACGCGCAGCATGCTTAATATTGCATGGTGATTAATTGCTTCGTTTCCGCTCTCCCGAGGAGCCGGGAGTTTTGGCTCGTGGATGAATCCATCTCTGGAAGAAATCGGCTCGTGTGGGAAGCTGGGGAGGGCAGGGAGGGGGGGACCAGGCACCCGCCACCCACCCTGGGTGATGCTCAGATGGGACCCGGGAGAGCAGGGAGGGAATCTGCTGTGTCCGTCTCGGGAGGTCGCAGGCACCAGCCAGAGGCTTAACTTTAAAAAAAAAAAAAAAAGTGTTTTATTTCAAGATCTTCCTTTTGTTTTGGGGTGGGTTTTAGGTTTGTTGTTTTTTTTTTTTTTGATGTTGTTTTCACTCATATTTCAAAAAAAGTGGGGTAAAAGTACAAAAAAAGTCAGTTGCAGAACAGCAAAGGTTTAGAAATCACAGCGCTGAACTAACCCAAGCAACAGACACGGAGCACGAACCAAACACCCCCACGACACGATGCGGCCCAAGACCCGTTGGAGCCTTCGGCTTTGTATGATTATGAATTAATTTTTTGTTCTCCTCTGTACAAAACACACCAAAGCATGCCACGGAGCGGGGAAAACAGAGACACCGCCGGGGAGGTGACGGGACATCTGTACAGCAGGGGCTGGGGGGGGCCTGGCGCCCGCTCTCGCCTCCTCCTCCTCTTCCTCCCTGGCTCACGTCAGGTTGTTCTGCAGACAGTTGAGCTCGCTGCCCTCCTGCTCTCCTTTGCCGCCGCCGTCGTGCTTGGGCGACGTCAAGTTGTGGATGTTGAAGGGCTCCTCGTCCTTCAGGCAGGATTTCAGGGAGTCCTGCGGCTTGTGGGGAGCGCTGGGGTCATCCTGCCGGGGGGAAGAGATTGCGGGGGGGGGGGGGTTGGTCAGGAGGTGACCGTGCCGTGGGGGACACCATTGTAATGGGGGGGGTGACCAGGTGAAGGCACTGACATCCCTGACAGCAACCCAGCATCCCGACCCAGGACACAAATGTCGCCCCTGCCAGCGTGGGGGGAGCATGGAGCTCACGGCACTGTGGGGAGCTGGTGGGTGAGAGGGTCCAACCCGCCTGCGGTGACTTGCTGCCATTCCCCACCACGGGATCCCCACCTTGGGGTGCCTCCAGCACCCAAAGCCACTCCCCAACAGCACCCAAGAGTCACGCCATCCATGGGAGCCGTCCTACCCACCACCCCTCCAGCTGCCCCCACCATCCATCCACCCACCCAGTTTCTCCTCCCAGTCCCAGCCCAGCTCGGCTCATCATCCCAGCGACAAAGAGCAACTCCCCGAGCGAGCGGCGCTTGGCAGGAGGCCCGAGGGGTTGGATTTATTGCGGTTTGTTCGCGTACAGCTGGCCTTGCCATGCCGCTGGCCGGCTTTGCCAGCGGCAAAGCCGGGGAGGCCTCTTCCTGACACCCCCCACGGCTTCCAGGAGCACCGTCCCACCGGGGCTGGGCTGTGCCCTGAGCTTGTCCCACATCCACAGGGAAAGCAGCCCCCAGCACCGAGGACGAACTCCAGCTGCATTGGGTAATGTCTGTGCCCAAGTGGTCGCAGTGTTGCTGTCGGTGATGGAGGGGCAGGATGAGCCCTGAGGGTGGGATGGGCAGCGAGGCACCTGATGGCATCGTAGAAGTTACGGCGGGTGGTGGATGGATGGAGACGCCCAAGGGCCAGCTCATATGGGGCTGGGAAACCTCCATCTTCTGTGCAGCATCCCCATAAGCGGCGCCCAGCTGGTCCAGGGTTGTGCCATCAGCCCCACAGCAAACCCCGCGGGATGGGGTCCACAGCCGGGTCACCGAGCACCATTGCTCAGCCAAGGGGCTGCACCCCTAAAACCCTTTTCCTGGGGAGTGTCGACCCCGCTGTCCCCTCCGCATCCTCAGTGCGCTGTGTCCCGGGCACCGCGTGTCACTGTAGGACCGAGCCCTCCACATCCCGGAGGGGACGAGGGATGGGTCAGACCCCAGTGAAACACTGGGGAGCGGCACCGAATCCATCCCGAGGTTCATCCTCTCTGAGCCAGCTCCGGGAGCCTCCTGCCAGGGCGGCCGGGCCGAGCGGCAGCAGACGCTACGGCTGCTAAAGGCGGTCGAATGACAGGGAGAGCTGGCAGTGGGCTAAGGCAAAGGCTAGAGGGACCTACGCTCCTCCTCCGGCTCGCGCTCGGCAAAGCCCTTCACTTCTCTCTGTTTCGATTTGAAAGACACAAGGTTGGAAGGGCAGCCCCGGGGAGACGCATCCCGACCATGCCAGTGGCATCCCGGCGCGTTTCAGCCTCCAGCACCACCCGCCGCTGCCGGCCATCGTCTGCTGGTCCTGCCCCAGCAATGGCGCAGCCGGGGAGCATCGTCTGCCGGAGCCACGTGGCCCCGGTTGTCCTCTACTGGCGCAGCCACCCCTGCCACCCGCGTGTGGAGCCAAAGCCACTGGGCAGCTCCCCAGGGAGCCACGGGGGCTGGAGGGGACGGGGCACAGGGACAGCGGGGTGACACCAGCCCCCTGCCTGGCCCTGGTTTGGGTACTTGGGGCAGGGTGTGGTGTCACAGGACCTGACAGAGAGGAGATGGAGCGGTGGCCACGGAGGGATGGAGACAAGAGGGTGCAAGAGGTGGACACCATCAGCCAGGCAGTGCTGGGACCGTGGCAGGGGGGACAGACATTACCAGACAGAGGGACAAGGGTAGGACAGCAAGCGGGAGCTGGCGCGGGGGACGGTGCCACGAAACCTCCTTACGTTTGGGTGGGAGCCCTCGGCGATGGTGGAGAGGGAGAAGTTGTCATTGTGCAGCTCAGACGGGGTGCGGTATCTGCCAGGGGGAGAGAAGAGCATGGCGGTGAGACCGGGGACACCGCCGAGCACCCCCCCCACAGCCCTGGCCGCCTTTCGGGGTGAACTCGGTGTGGTTAAATGATCCCAGTGCTGGAGGTTTGGGGGCTAAATGTCCCCAGATTTAGGGGATTGGGGGACTCAATACCCCCAGTTCTGGGGGTGTGGGGCTAAATGCCGCCAGATCGGGAGATCTGGGGGGGCTCTAGGAAGGTGCAGGCAGGCGTGGGCAGGGGAGCAGCAAGGGCAGCCTGGGGCAGGCAGGAGCCACAGGCTGCCAGGGCCAGGGAGACCCATGGGCTGGCGCAGAGCTTCACTGCTAATTACACTTGGCACTTCCAGACACTAATTAACAGCTCGTTAGGGACTCATTTCTCCTCCGGGCTCCAGGGACCTGGGCAGCAATCGCTGGGGCGGTGGGGTGACCCCAACCTTCGCTCGTGTCACCCCCCAGCCCTGTCCCCAGGGACACAATGGGGACCATCTCCAGTGGCCTCCTGGCAGCGTGGTGAGCCCAGCCGGCGGCCCCGGCTCCCAGTGCAGCAGATTAACTGGTGCCAATCATGAGCAGCTTTAAAGGATTAACCGTGGAGCAGGAGCCACAAGCCACGTCCCCGCAGGACACCCACCCCCGGGAGCTTTTTCCCACCCACCGTCACCTCGTCCCCATCACAGGGGGTCCAGATGACGCCGTGCGGGGATGGGACCTCATCCAGCCCAGGGAGCTGAGACCGCCCAAAGCGCTGCGGCTGTCGGGGTGCGGCCGGACACAGTTTTAGGGGTGCCCAGCCCTGTCCTGGTGCCACTCACTTGGTCTTGCGCAGTTTGCTGTTCTCCGTCTTGAGCAGGTAGAGCTTCTTGGCGAAGAAGACGGTGAGCATGAAGAGCAGCAGCACCACGAGGGCGGCCGAGCCCACGGCCACGCACAGCACCTGGAAGTCGGTGACGATGGCTTCGCAGCGCGTGCCCTTGTGCCACGTGTAGTCCTGCGTGTTGCACCTGCGAGGGGAACGCGCTTAGGGACCCCTGCCCCAAACATGTGTCCCCCTCCCTGTCCCACAGAGCATCCCCGGAGGACGATGTCATCAGGGACATTGTGGGGGATGAGGTTAATGGGTCCCCAAGGGATGGGTGACAGTGGAGGATGTCGGCAACGGGGTTGGGGTCACAGCTCTCGGCCCTGCTCAGCCCCGGCAGCGATGGGGAGCTGGGTGGCCGTTGGGGAAAGTGGGGGGACAGCCCTATCACACCCCACATCCACGTCCCCCAGCGCAGGCGGGCTCGGCACCAGCTGCGCAACGCGTGCCGAGCTGTGTGGCAAAGCCGACACCGGCCCTCCCCGGGCGCAATCTGCTGGGGCCGATTAGCACGGAGGCTCTGGAGCCTTGGCCGCGCAGCCCTGACCTAATTCCTGCCCAGCCACCGCTCGAGGGGGCTGGGAAAGCCCCTCTGTGCACCTGTGGGACAGGGCTGCAGGGACCCGCATGGGGTGCATGGGAATGGAGACACTGGGAATGGGGTACAGGGGATGGAGAGACTGGGAATGGGCTACATGAGGGGTGGAGAAACTGGGAAACGGGTACAGGGCAATGGAGAGACTGAGAATGGGGTACGGGGGATGGAGATGCTGGCAATGGGGTGCAAAGGGATGGAGAGACTGGGAGTGGGGTGCATGAAGGATGGAGACACTGGGAATGCGATACAGGAGATGGAGAGACTGGGAATGGGGTACAGAGCAATGGAGAGATTGGGAACGGGGTATGGGGGATGGAGAGGCTGGTAATGGGGTGCATGGGGATGGAGAGCCCAGGGATGGAGGTGCAGGGGGATGGAGAGCTCCCCCTCTCCCCACAGGACACGGGTCCCCGTCCCTTACCGGCAGAAGGCCCCGTGGCTCTCCACCAGGTAGCACTGGCCGCCGTTGTGGCAGTAGCTGGGGACGAGGTCGCAGACAGAGCGGCAGGAGCTGTTGTGCCGCACGTACCCACTCCGGCACTCGGTGCCGTTCTCCAGCTGGCCCCGCTCCCCCGGCCGCGGCCGCGCCGTGGGGCTGCCCCCCGCGATGCCGGAGGGCTGCGGCAGGGCCATGTCGCGGTGGCCGGTGGGTCGGGGGTCCCGAGGCACCGGCTGGGCACCGGGTATGGCCGAGGCGGGTGGCTGGTAGCTGTTCTCGTCCTCCAGCCCACCATCTTCCTCTTCCTCCTCTTCCTCCTCATCTTCCTCCAGCTCGTCCTCCTCGTCCCCGTCGGCGTAGAAGGAGGTGGTGGGGTAGAAATCAGCTTCGTCGAAGGGCGTGAAGTCGTCGTAGAGCTCGTGGAGGGCCCACGGTGTCGCCGCTTCCTCTGGCTCCCGTTGCCGCACCGAGCCGGCCGCCCCCCGGCCGCCCCCGGGGAAGCCCCCCAGTCCCTCACCCCCCTCAAACAGGTCGTAGTAGTCGACGTCTATGATCTCCGAGGCCGTCCGGTCAGCTGGCAGCTCGGCCAAGCCCGGGGTGGCGGTGACGGGCTCCTGCGCCTCCAGCCAGGTCAGATCTGTCCGGCCACGAGCCCCCTGCGCCGGGGCCGGGCTGGATGTGGCCCCCCAGAGCTCTGGGGGACGCTCCAAGTGCCCCACAGCGTCTGGCACGGAGCTGGGCTCACCCAACACAGGGGTCCGTGGGGCGGCCGAGACCCTGGCCACCAGCAGCAGGTCGGATTCGGCCGAGCCGGTGGCGAGCTGTGGGCCGGGAGAGCTCGGGGGAGCGGCCGTGAGCCCCCCGGGCCCCGCCGGGCTGGGCAGGGAGGGTTGCGTGGGCCGTTCGCCACTCCCCGGCTCCTCAGGGCTGCCCAGCGCCACCGTCGCCCTGTCACCAGGCCAGGTCACCGCGGCCTGGCTGTCCTCTGCCGAGCTGCTTTTGGGGGGCAGAGCACTGGCGTCGCCCTCCCCGGCGCACCCCACACACCCCTCCGGCATCGCCGCCGCATCCGTGGTGGCGGCCGTGCTCCCCCCGGGGGTCTCTAGCTGGGGTCCTGCCGCAGTCCCCCCGGGGATGGTGCCGTTGCTGGGCCCCCCCAGAGGGTCTCTGCTTGTCGGATCCCACCGCGGGGGACTGCTCTCCAGGGAGCCCTCCCAGGGTCTTCCCTTGGTCTCGCTGGTGTTTTGGGGGGGCCACTCGGATGCTGGAGGGGGACAAGGAGAGAAAGACATGTCAGCGGTGCCCCCCGCACCCCGGAGAGGCTGCGGCATCCTGGGGGTTCCAGTGGGTCCCCACCTGCTTGACCTCACTCCCACCAGCACCATGACAAGACATTTGGGGGGGGGCTGCACCCCGAGTCTCTTACAGCCTCTCCCGGCGACCAAAGGGGCAAATCCCGCAGCAGCCCCCGGTTCTGTGGGTGCCCCGCACCCAGCACAGCCCCAGCCAGCACCCCCCAACTCTGCAACCCACCCCCGCCACATAGCTCCCCCTCCAGCCAAGCTGCCCCCAGCCCAGACCCTCCAGCCGCCCTGCAAGGGGATTCAGCCCCCTGCAAAGGGATCCACCCCCCCTGCAATGGGATCCAGCCCCCTGCAATGGGATCCAGCCCTCTGCAAGGGGATCCAGCCACCTGCAAGGGGATCCAGTTCCCTGCAAAGGGATCCAGCCCCCCCTGCAATGGGATCCAGCCCCCTGCAAGGGACCCAGCCCCCCCTGCAATGGGATCCAGCCCCCTGCAAGGGATCCAGCCCTCCTCTGGTTCCTGTAAGTGCACCCCATACCCATGAGGGGATCCAGCTTCCTGCAACAGGATCCAGGCCCCCCCCCGCAACAGATCCAGCCCCCCGTGCAAGGGGACCCAGCCCTTCTCTGGTTCCTGCATATGCACCCACTACATGCAAGGGGATCCAGCCCTCCCCACAACAGGATCCAGCTGCCTGCAAGGGAATCCAGCCCTCTCTGGTTCCTGCAAGGGCACCCGTTTGTCACAAGAGGATCCAGTCCCTCCAAGAGGATCCAGTCCCTCCTTCAAGGGGATCCAGTCCCTCCTCAGGCTCCTACAGCTGCACCCCATAAACACAAAGGGATCCAGCCCCCTGCAACAGGATCAAGCCCCTCCTCTGCAAGAGGATCCAGCCCTGGCAAGGGGGATCCAGCCCCAGCAAGGGGATCCAGCCCTCCTCTGATTCCTGCAGATGCACCCCAGACACGTAATGGGATCCAGCCCTCCTCCTAATGGGATCCAGCCCTCCTCCTAATGGGATCCAGCTTCCTGCAACGGGATCCTGCCCCCTTGAAAGGGGGATCCAGCCCATCTCTGGCCCCTGCAGCTGCATCCGCTACACACAAGGAGATCCAGCCCCCACCAAAGGGATCCAGCCCCCGGCAAGGGGCGATCCAGCCCCGGAAAGAGGATCCAGCCCGCCAAAGGGATCCAGCCCCCTGCAATGGGATCCAGCGACCTCCCAAGGGATCCAGGGGCCCTCCTCCAAAGGGATCCAGCCCCGGCAAGAGGATGCAGCCCCCCGCCCTCCCAAGGGATCCAGCCCCCGGCGAGGGGTTCCAGCCCCCTCACACGGGGCTCCAGCCCCCCCCCGCTCCCGGCTCCTGCGGAGGAATGCAGCCCCTGCCCGGGACCGCGGAGCTCGCCCCCCCCCCTCCCCGGGGATCCACCCCACCCTCCTACAGGTGATCGGCCACCGCCCGCGCCGGGGTCCGACCCCGCTCCCCTCCCTTCCCTGGTGCAGGATGCGGGGCTTGTTCCGCCCCCCCGCCCCATGCCCGGTACGTACCGAGAGCTCCGAGCGGCAGCAGCAGCGCCAGGGCCAGGGCCAGGGCGGCGCGGGGCCGGGCAGCCGCGGGGGCCATCGCGGCATGGAGGGGCCCGGGGCTCCGCCACCGGGGCCGGCACCGGCAGCGGCTCCGCCCGCGCCCCGCGATCCCGCCGCCGCCGCCGCTCCCGCTCCGCACCGGGGGGGCCGGGCCGGGCTGGGGGCGGGCGGCAGCCACCGGCCCCGCCCGCGGGGCTGGGGACGGCGCCGGCAGCACCGGGACCCCCCCTGGAGCACCGGGACCACCCCCGGAGCAGCGGGACACCCCCCCCCTCACCACGGCATCTTCGGGGGGCAGCACCGGGGAACCCAGACCAGCATCACCCCACCCCCAGCACCGGGATCCCTCGCTGATCCCCCGCTCCCCGATATTGCTGCTGCACCAGGACCCTCCTGCCCCCCCTCCAGCACCGGGATTCCTCATGGAACCCCCCAAATCTGCTCCTGCTGGGGGGGGGTGGTGTCACGAACATCCCTGTACCAGGACCCCCTCCAGCACCGGGACTCCGTGCTGACCCCCCCAAACTGCTCCTGCACGGGGGTATCCTTGCACCAGGGTCCCCGGCACCGCAACCACCCCCCCCCAGCACCAGGATTCCTCATTGATCCCCCCCCTCAAATCAGCTCCTGCACGGGGTGGGGGGCATCCCTGCACCAGCACCGGGACTCCCCCCCACCCCTCCAGCATCCTCAACTGGGGCAGGGGGACCCCCACCCTGCACCCTGTCATGAGCAGGAGCTGAGGGCAGAGCACCCACATCCCGGGCTGACGCCATCGCCACAGCATCATCGCGGGGCTGTGGCACAGGGAGGGGACTGCAGCCCCTCGGACCCCCCCCAGGACCCCCAACACCCACCCACCAGCCTCTCGCCCCCCCAGTGGGCACCCTACAGCCACGGCACTGCTTCCCAGTGCCAAACTGGCCAATGGGTGTCAGCACTGTCTCCGTCACCCCTGACCCTTCCATGGGGGTGCCACGAACTGGGCGGGGGTGAGTGGGCAGGGGGGTGGGCAGGGGGCTGCCCAGCACGAGGTGGGGAGGCCGAGCCATCGCAGCAGCTGGATGGTGCAGGGGAAGAGCCAGGAGAAGCTGCGCAGACGTGACCGGCCTAATAATGGGTCTGGGGGCGAGCACAGAGGGGCTGCGGGCAGGCAGGGAGCCCCCGGGAACCCCCGGGAACCCCTGGAAATGCCTCAGGGTCTGCCTTTGCGCTGCCTGAAACCATGGAGGGGGGTTCAGCACCCAAACACTTCAGGTGACACCGCCAAGCCAGGTGACACCCAGCCCATCGCCGCCCCGGATCCCCCCTCTGCGGGGGATGTCGTGGCTGTGTTGGGGAGAACCACGTAGGTGGAGACACCCCCGAGATGCACACACCCAGACCCACCCTTTGCTGTCCTGTGCCCCACGGCCACCTCATCCTCCCTGGACTGCTGCGAGCTCCCGCTGGCCGAGGCTTTCCAAGGTCACCCCGTGTCCTCCTCAGGAATGTGCCGGCGGCCCTGGCTGCTCCCGCATCCCGCATCCCACACCCCGCATCCTGCATCCCACATCCCACATCCTGCATCCCGCACCAGGGAGGGATGCTCAGGGGCCCTGGGCAGCAGGGGGTGGTCCCAGGGGAGCCCATTTCGGTGTCCCCCAGCCCCCGTGTGGGACCCACATCAGCTCGGCCGCCACCTCTCCACCACCCACCGTCCACCCCTCTCCCACGCCACCCCCTCCTGCGCAGAGGGGCAGCGTAGGACGTGTGTGCAGGGCCTGGGGGAGCTGGGCGGTGGGGGGACAGTGGGGCCGGGGGTCCCCTCTCACCCCCAGCAGCCGCTGCGCCTGGCTGGGCTCCCCATGCTGGGAACAAGCCCCGCTCTGTCCCCGCTCAAAGGGGGATTGAAGGGGCTGCACCTGCTTAATATTCCCCGCGCTTCCATCCCTGGATGCGTTTCCAAGGGGACCGGCCGAGGGGCCGCTGAGATGGATGGGGGGACACGGCTGCGACAGCTGGGGAAGAGGGTCGGGAAGAGGCACTGGAGTCCCACGCAGTGCCTGGAGCTGGGGCTCTCTCCGCCAGGTCCCCATCACCACAGCAAGAGGCCGAGGGAAGGTGGGTGGGATCCCGGGGACAGCACATGGGGCAGGGAGATGGAACCTGGGCAGGACAGAGCACCCATCCCGCACCCAGAGCCCTTCCCCAGCACCGGGGCAGGGCATTGGCATGCAGCAGCAACAGCTCAAGGTGTTTATGCTCAAGTTGCTGGTGCTTGTTAAGCCCACAGAAGCTTCCAGCACCTGCAGGAACTCCTGGGGGCGGGAAGCTCGTGTGGCTGGCAGAGACCCCAGAGACCACCTGGGCCAACCCCACTCACGCCTGGAGCAGGTTGCCCTGGAGCACGTCTGGTTGGGTCCTGGACATCCCCAGTCCTCGGGGCAGCCGTGCTGGAGAAGCAGCTCCTCCTCTGCGGGCCGGTTGTGCAACTGGCCCATGTCACCTCACAGCCCCGGGGCACCTCACCCAGGAGCATCACTCCCACCCCAGCCCTGCCGCAGCAGGGACACCCTCCTCCCACACACGGTTACTGGGGTCCCCTCAGGTTATCAACACCCCGAAAGCTTGAGCCAGACACCCTGGGGTGCCGAGTGCCACGGGGAGGAGGGACCTTGCCCTGGATCCCACAGGATCCATGAGGGACGGGGGGACCCAGGCTCTCGCCACCCTCCGTGGCAGCTGCTGCTTCAGGGAGAGGAGGGACAGCGGGCGATGCCACGGGCCAGATGGGGACATCCAGCGGGGGGGGGCAGATTTTGGAGCCTCCCCCCGCCCATGGCGGAGCATCAACACTTCGGGCTCCAGCACTGCCCTTACGTTTAGGACCAGACAAGGCAGCTGAGCCCAGCGCAGGTGCCAGAGCCATCTCCCGAGTCTGGTTCCACCCCATTTCCTCCAAACCCGCCTCAGGTTTGTCTTCGTGAGAGGCAGAAGCAGCAGCAGAGGGTTGGATGGAGGGGCGGGGGGGGGCAGGACAGACAGACAGACAGTGATGGCTCTTCAGCCGCGCAGAGGAACGTGAGCGGCAGCTCCCTCGGGCAGAACCGGCTGCTGCTGCCAGGCGTGTTTTCCTGGGGAGATGCTCAAAATATTGAAGGCGAGTTAAAAGACAATGAAACGCAGCCACACTGGCAACCCCTTCTCAGCATTTCTGGAGGAAATCGGTGTGAGCTCTGTCTATCTGTCCGTCCTGTGAGCGGGTCACACGCAGCTGGGAGGGATCTCACCCCGAATCCCTTCTTTGCCCAGTTCCACGCTGGGATCTGAGCTTGCTCACGGGTCTTGCCCTGCCTTGGGGTCCCCAAAACCTCATGTGAGGGGCTTTGCTCACCCCCCCAGCCCTGCCCTGCTTTGTGCTGCCGCTGGCACCCCGCAGTGGCTGCTGAGCAGGGGCTGCCCGTGCCACGGGGAGCCCTCAGCTCAGCCCCATGTCCTGGCTGGCAGCTCCCGGAGGGGCAGCCCCACAGCAGCACCTTCCCCAAGAGCAGCTGGGGGTCGATCTGCTCTGGCAGCCGCCTGGGCGCAGGTGACAGGTTGGATTATGATCAGGGACCCCATGGGGACAGACAGATGGATGGAGGCTGGAGGGAGACAGACCGGGATGCTGCTTGACATCCTCCCTCCTCGCCTGGGTACTGGAGATGCTCAAACCACCCGATTTTCCCATTTTTTTAATAAACAAGGAATGGAAATATGTGAAGAAACCATGACTTCAGAAAATGCTGCATCGAACAGATGGGGGGAGGTCGGTGTTTGCTGCCCCAGCTCAGGCACCGCTCGCCTCGGACACACGAGCTCTTCCCTCTCTCAACACATCCTCGATGAGCCTGAGCCCAGGGCCAAGCCCAGCTCAGCCAGGCCGGGTTTTAGCAGGACACTTCTGCCCTCGACTGGGGCTGGCACTGCACGGGGCACGACTGCGAGGTGACGAGCGCCGATGTGACACCCATAGCTGGAGGAATCCGCCGCCTGCTTCAGCCACGAGACTGAAAACCAACCATCAGCCTCCTCCGCGCTCACCCCGGCCCCGTTCCCCCGCTGCCGCCAGCCTCCCACCCCCCACAAACCACCCCAACCGCTGCTGTGGGGAACAGATTCACCCACAACGCACCAGTCACGCACCAAAGTTGAGCTGAAAATTGCCGTAATTCAATGTCCTCGCAACGGGAGCTAAGTTCAGGGTTGCATGAGCAGCACTGGGTACAGACACGGATCCACAACCCCTGGGTGCCCGGTGCTGGAGAGCCCTCCAGGCCCTCTGCTGCCTCTGGGCAGGGGGATGAGCATGCCGGTACCTTCCGAATCCCCCTCTCCAACCTGGAGCTGGTGCGTTTGGCTCCAGGGTTCAGTGTCGCGGCGGCAGAGCGGGGCTCGGGGAGGAGGCAGAGCTGGCGGGCAGAGCCCCCCGCTGCTCTCCCTGCAGCCGCCGCTCTCAGCCACGTTCCACTGCAGATGGGAAAGGTGGGAGATGGTTAACGCTCACACGCTGCAGCTGCGAGCTGCAAAGAGCAAGAAAAAACTGAGTAGAACGGGCCCGAGGTGATGCGAGGAGAAGAGGCAGCAGGGAGCTGCGTGCGCAGGACCGCGCTCAGCACCCGCCGCTCGTGTCCAACGCCTTCTGCGTTCGCGAATGTTCACGGGCTGTGAGGGGAGACGGTAAAACCGTCACGGACTGGGGTAAGCCAGCTGCGAGCAGCAGCCCCTTCTGAGCTCGAGAAGCTGGTTTAATATGTGTGATTTTGTGGAGAGGGCACTAAACGCACTGCAGAAACGCTTCTCATCTCTGAGGTTTTGCTTTTATTGCTGCTGGAAACCAGGAGGAATCAAAGCAGCGATTTCACAGTAGGGACGAGGAGCGAAGACACCGCTTCACCTGCCGGGAAATGAAGGGAGAAAGCTCGGGAGGGCGGCACAGCTGAACCTTGGGGGTGCACAGAGTGGTGAACACACACCTCAGCCCTCTCACGATGGGTCACGGGTACTTCGGAACCTCCCAGACTTGGCTCTGCTTCCTCTGGAAGAGGGAAGCCAGAAGCAAGTGGCAGGGCACCAGCCACCAGCTCTGCGCCAAGCAGCCTCTGAGGGCAGAGCCTGGCTCCGCTTCCACGGGTCTTTACAACATCTCGGTACCCAGCGCTGGGAGGGACCGAGGGATCCCCACGACACGGGAATCTGGTGGCTCTTCCAAGAGCACGTGGACAAGTTCTCAGCGAGCAGATGTCCCTCAGGGTCCCTGGCTGGTTTTGAGGGACACCAGGTTTTTATCACACTTCCTTGGAAGGGCAGAAAATGTGGGATTTGGGGAAAAAAACACCAAATCACCATGCTGAGGCTTCCCGTCGCTGCCTCCGGAGCTCCCAGGGCCGCTGAAAAGGGTCCCTGAACTGTGACCCCCGGCAATGGCAGCAGGTTCCAGTGAAAGGGGAAATTCCCACGTGGGTTGGACGGGAGACGGCGCAGACAAAGAGCAACCCTGTTCCTGGAGAGCTGGGCGAGGGACCGGCCGTGGCATGGCCCAGTCCTTGGCAGGTCCCCCTGACCCGAGCTGTCACCGCTCGTCTGGGGCATGTCCTTTCCTGCAGGGATGGGGGGGGATCAGTCCATGGGGTGGGCAATACCCGTCGGGGTTATCCCTCAGAGTTTGAAACAGTGTTTCCAGCCTTGCCAAATCCTCCGGTTTTAAAGTTCATGAGAAAGGCACAGAAATTGGAGGAACGGTGCGAGAGGGTGACGCGCATTCGTGTACTCAGACACCCCAAACCCTTCACGTGTCCTAATGTGTGTTTTCTGAAGTCAGTCAGGAAAAAATTTTTACAAAGCAGCTTTGGAGGCCCCATGTGGTGGAGCTGGGATGGCCAGACAGGCCACAGCCTCCACCATGGGGTTTGGGGATCTTATCAGGAAGGGGAGCCAAGCGCAGGCAGGAGGTGGGAGTGTCTGGTCCTGGTCCACAGCCCCATCGCTCCTCCTGCCAGCAGTGAAACCTGTGCCACGGCTCTCCCGTCTTGGGCAGTACCAGACTACCCAGATGACCGGGTGAACCCCCCAGGAGCACTCATGAGCAGGAGGAACAGGGAATTTTTTGGACAAGGCAGAGGGGGTCAGCACCTTCTGCTTCCCTAATGACACCTGGGTCTCAAACGACCCTACGGCAGTTCAGAGCCCTGTCTTAAATCTGCCTTCAAGCTGAATCATCTTCACATCATGACGCTGTGAACAGGAGTGAATTTGCTCCGTGTAACCCCAGGCTGCTCCATGCCCCAGCAGCCTGAGCCACCCCGGCCCTTTAGTGCTCCCACCCCCTCACTGGGGCCAGCTGGGGGCATCTGAACATCCAGAGCCCAAAATGGGATCCAGGCTGCATCTAGACAGACCTCCACTCAAAGTCACTCTTAAATACCATCAAGGCAACATCCCACCCTCAGCCTTCTTAGAACAGTCACGGAACCGTTTGGGTTGGAAAAGCCCTTTCAGCTCCTCCAGTCCCAGCGTTCCCCCAGCACTGACAGGTCCCCACGAACCCCTGGCCCTCAGCACCACCTCCACATGGCTGGGAAACCCCTCCAGGCAGGGGGACTCCACCACTGCCCTGGGCAGCCTGTGACAGGCCTGCACAACCCCAACGGGGAAGAAATTCTTCCTCAGGGACAACCTCAACCTCCCCTGCAACAACTGGAGGACGGTTCCTCTCATCCTGGCACTTGCTCCTGGGGAGAAGAGACCAACCCCCACCTCGCTCCAACCTGCTGTCAGGGAGTTGTCAAGAGCCAGGAGGTCTCCCCTGAGCGTCTTTTGCTCCAGGCTCAACACCACCACGTCCCTCAGCCGCTCCTCAGCGCACTTGTGCTCCAGACCCTGCACCAGCTTCATTGCCCTTCTCTGGACACAGTCCAGCCCCTCAAGGTCCTTCTTGGAGTGAGGGGCCCACACTGAACCCAGGATTCCAGGTGCAGCCCCAGTATTTGAGGCCTGACCCTCTCTGCAGCCCCCAGGACGCCTGGGGAGAAGCACCTTCAGAGGAAAAGGCTTCTTCAGGGGTGAAGGAGAGGAGTGCTTTGAACACAACCCAGGTTGGATTCCCCATGTCAGTTTAATTGAAGAGGCCAATTATCCCAGCAGCCCCTGGAGTCCTCCAGGAGAGGACAAAAGGTCCGAACAGGCAACTGAATTAAACCATTAACGGTGAAGCTGGTGCGGGGACAGAGGAGCGGGGGGACCCTGCCAGGTGGGTGTGCCCAGCCCTCCCTCCTCTGTTAAACTCTGCCACTTCACAGCACTTCTGTTGAGTGTGGGATTCGATTTGACCGGCAACGCAAGCCGGAGCAGTCACCCGAGCCAGCACAGCACGGTAGAGTCAAACAGAAATAATCCCATTAGGCCTCCAACGCCTGTTTTACTTCGTCCACACTCATCAAGCTGTTCAAAGCTGGAACACCCTTTCCCAAAGCGTTGGGATCACTGGGCGGATCGTGAAGGGCCTTCGCCGACCTCTGGTGTCTCCCACCTCACCAGGTAACGAGCTCAGGCTTCATATTTACTGCCCTGTGGGTAAGACGCAGCCCCCAAACCGACCTGTATCCCATTAACGCTTCTCAGCTCGGCCGCACCACCCAGGGAGGGAAAGGAGACTCCAGACAAACCGGCACAAGCTTTGTACAAAAACTGCAGGTTTTTTCTTTTTTATTTCACAAAATCGGGTGGCTGCGTCGTAGGAATAAAACCGGCCCTATACAGAGGATCAGATGAAAAAGTCAGCACATGTCTTATCTGTACAGAAACACAAGTGTCAAGAGCTCCAGAACTCTGTAGGACCATCGCTAGGACAGTAAAAAATAAGTCTCCAACTGGATCCTTTATATTTGAAGCTGATCACACTAAAAACAACCTGAGGTTACTCTAACCTGGACTACGGTCTGGACCAGACAGTCCCATGCTCACCCCAAAGACCCTGGAGGGAAAGGGAACAGCGGGGACCAAGTTCCTTTGCAGGAGGCGGGCAGGCCTGACCGGTCTCTGCGAGGCACTGTGGATTCTTAGAGCGTGGCGGTGGGAAGCGTTGTTCCTACGCGCTGGGAGGAACTGGGAGGCTGCAGGTGATGGTCTGAGCACGCGGCGGATGTGCGGGCAGCCCGGAAGCGGTTACTCCACACTCACGCACCCTCAGGACCTGGGAAGATCAACCGTTACCATCGAGGAGTCAAAGTGCTCTTCAAAGCAAATCTTTTGTGTGTTTTAATTGGTGTAAGTGGTTCTGAGGGTTTCGGGTTGTCTGGGAGGTCTCTCTCCGGCCAGGCCTTAGACCGTCGCCTCGCACTTGGGCGCTGAAAGCTGCCCTTGGAGTAAGCGAGCACCTTTGGTCAGGAAACCCCTCAAACACTCCTAGGCCAGGAGAGGGCAGAGAACCCGACCCATGGGATTTTTTGCAGTCGCTCCTGAGGAGCAAAGAGGAGGTCTGTCTGCACCGGCAGTGCCGCACTGGTGCTCTCGCTCGACAAGCGCTCCCGGATATCCCTGCCAAAGCCGCTCCCTGACCCGCAGCCCCCCAGACTCAGCACGGGGTAGGCGACGCGTGAGCTGTGCCCACGCCACAGCCCACAGTCGCTGGCTCTGCCCGCCTCGGCCGGCTGCAGGAGGTAGTTCTGGCGTTCGCAGCCCAGCCAGCCCGACCCCATCCCGGACACTAGCACTTCTTCACTACCTACTTTTTTTTTTGTTTTATTTTCTTTTCATTTTAAAAAGTAAAAAGTATATGCTCCAAAAAAAGGGACTAAAAATCACGGGTTTATTCCTCAGTTGGCTACTGTACCAAACTACTCAGAGGGAAGGCTCAACTACCACCTTCAAAGGCAAAAGAAAGGTGAAAAACTGGAGCGAGAAAACTCCTACCATTGAGTGGTTTTATTCTGATTGATTCACTCCTGGCTTCATTCGCACTGGATCAATATTTTCTTTAATAAGTTAGTGAGGCGGCCCTGGGACTCGGCCGCTGTTCTTAATGATCAGGTACCTGTGATGAACACGCACCTCCCGGGCTGCAGCACGCCCTGGTTTTCCTTCTCTGCTCAAAACCCTGGTTTAGCATCTGACCTTGATGCTTTGCTCCACCTGGAGAACCTGAACCATGAAGTCGCAGGTGGAACAGGCACGTGCTACAGCCTAAAGGTCAGTTAACACCCCCACCTTCAGAGCTGGGGTTTTTATACCTTCCCCAGGACAACCCAAAGCTCAAAACACCAAGGCGAAGGAAACCAGAGTTGAGCACGCTCTGAGGGCAAGGAGACCGAAGCACAAGGACTTCCCACCAGCAACATGGAGGCACTACCGGCATCTAAAGCTTTCCCAAGGGAACGCTGAGCGCTGCCGAGGTGACAAGCGGCGGGGAGAGGGGAGAGACAAGACGCCGTGTCTATGTGCTTTATGTACACGCACACAGACAGGAGCGGGGCAGGCCGATGGGAGGGGACGACCTCCCAGGGGAACAGAAGGTAACTGAGGAATTTGGTTTTGGTCACCACTATGTTGCTGTAGAAGTTCCTTCTTCCTTGACTGCTTAGGGAGCGGCTGAAGCAGGCGCGGCTCCGGCCGGAGGAGGGGTGACCCCTTCTGCTGGCGGAGGCGGCTGTGCAGGAGGGGGATCTGCAAAGGAACAGAGGAGAAATGGTGAGCAGGACCCTGGGAGGGGCTGAACGGGGGAAAGGAACCCAACATCAATGCCCAGATGTCTATATGCCATGGGGGACAAGGCGAAAGCAGAAGGACTGTCCCCAGAAATGGCCACAACTGTGGCTTCCCCGTCTCTTAAGCTTCACGTGAAGCTCCACTGCACGTTTTGTTGTGCTTTTCAACCACTACGTGCTGTGTGGACTCTGTGAAGAGGAAAAAACCTCCGTCTTTTAGAGCAAAGATGACAGGACTGCAGCGCAGGAGCTGGCCGAGTTCACATCAAGCAACTCTCAGAGCTGGAATTAGCATTTCTCATCTCCCAGCAATCTGCTCCGGCCTTTAGATCATGGCTTTTTTCTCTCTTTAAAATAGACGGAACAATAGAGTTTACGTAAACAGGGCTCTGCACGGTGTATTTAGGTTAAAGTCGAGGAATCCACAGATGCAGCAAGTAGGAGGGAAGAAACGGAGGATACAAAAGGCCAGCTTTCATGCCCAGGGAGGAGATGTTAATGGAACATGACTGACTTGTTTAGTAGGGGAGAATAAAAAACCCTGAAGTTAAGATGAGGGAAGAGAGCAGCAGGAATACAACCTGGACGTAAGATACTCCCAGCGGTAGAGGCTCAGAAAAAGGGAAGGGAAACCAAGAAAAGGCAGAGCAGCAGAAGAACAAGGAGCAGAACTAAAATAACCTGGGAATGGAGTATTTCACCGTTACACTGGCTACACCGATGAGCCAGGGCTGCTCGGCAGTTCCCTTCAGCTGAGCCAAAATAGAATGGTGTTTCCCCGGCATTTTTTGGGAGAGGTACCACGAGCGATGGCAACTCCTCCCTGGCCGGAGACAGTTACGCTCAATGACCTCTCTGGGGTTGCGATGGCTGCGCTGAAGCAGACCAGCAGCGCGTCCCGGGCTGCAGCCGACGCAGACAGATTCACTGCGGGGCTCATCCTGTGCCAGCCAGGGCAGCTCCTCTTTTGTTTCTGCGTCTGGCCGCATCCTCACGCTCATTCAAGTAACACCCACACAGCAATCACTGACTTCAGTGGCTTTGGGTTTTTTTTGGCTGGTACAAGTCAGCTTCATTTTCGGAGGGGTAAGTTTTTATACCGTGTAGGAATATTCCCAATAGACCTTTTGCTTCCTCCTCTTTTTAATCTCACAGCGCTGAGTCTTCTGAGAGGTCTGGTTGAACCAAATTCTATTCTGACCTCCACTATTAGAGGATTTAGCTATAAATTACATCCTGAACCTCTGCTGCTCATCCTCTACCCCTGCCTCTTCTCCCAGACTAAGTCCAGAGAGGTTTTTGATGACGACGACGGAGCCTTAGTGTCATTATAAATAAAATACGGGATGTTATAAATAAAATAAATGACAATGCAGTATATTTGGATGCCTAGAGGGGAGACAAGCGCTTAAAGCTTCAAGCACAGCCCTGGCACCAGTCTCTGGCTGCCAGCAGATCCTGCCAGTCCTGCAGCAGGTAAAGGCAAGTGACAGCAAAGCCACACCAGGTCTATTGGGAACACTTTCTGCTGGAGATCCACTTACACATGCCATTGGGAGCTGCCAGAGGAACGCGGGGTCCAATGAGGTTTCCCGACATCGGTGACATGCCGGGTGGGGGGGGACCGCTGCCGGCGGGATGGATGTTGGCCGACACGCTTGGCATCATCCGGCCTGGCATGGGCTGTCCGGGTATCATCGAACCAGGCCCCGGCATCTGACCTGCAGAGCAATGAAGAGACACGATCGTGAGACTCATAGGAAACACGGAACTGAGCAGAAGGGAGAAAGACAGTCTAGTTGTTCTCCAGGCAGTGAAAAAAGAGTCTTGTGCATGACAGCCAGCTCCATACATGCTCCAAACACCAGAGGCAATATCTTAGCATCCCCTCAAGTCAACACGCACCCTTTGGGAAGGGCCACAGGGTGCTGGTTGCCTCTCAAAAACATCAGCAGAAGACGCAAGCAGAAGGTAACACAAACCCCACAACTGTCAGTGTTGCACTAGAATAAAAAGGCATCGAGGTAAGAGCGCTTGATGAAAAAGAGCAGCCACATGGGTTAATTTAATGGGAGAACTGAAACCATACAGTTAAAAACGGGACTGTACAGAAATTTCTACTCTCAAAAGCCATGTTGTGATGTGAGGGAGGGTTCCCGTGTGTCTTCCTTACGTATTGGCACTGAGAGATGTTTGTGCTTCAGCTGCATAAAGGAACTGTCAAGAACTGCCCAGCTTCGGGCACCTACAACTTGCTGATTGATGCTTTAAAACCTCATTTGAAGGGATTAGTTTGTATAATCCAATTACTTTTGCACACTTAAAGGTCCACTATTTCAGTCAGAAAGCAGCTGTTAGGTGTGGACTGTAAAGGCTCCCTTCAGAAAAGCTCGTTCCCCCAGACACCAGGCAATTATGTGAAATAAAGTGCGATGATAGAACCCTAGAACAAAAAAAGGCTCTGAACATCCATTAAAAGCATCAAGGCCACACCGGAGGTTAAAGTCAAGAAAGTGGGAGAACTGGATTCGGCTCTGGATTCAGGAAATTGCCCCAAGTCATAAGTTATTGCTTCAAAGAGGTCGGTTGCAGCTCTCAGCAGGCATCCTCTGGCCAGGGGTAGGACCATTTGGGCCCACGAGCAAGTCAGCAGAGCCTGGACAGGAGACAGAGGAAAGAGTGGCCTGTCCATCCCTGAATGCTTGGGAATACACGACCTATAAGGGTAATAAACTACATTTTAAAATAACCCTAGTGATCAAAAGCAAACCTGGCTCTTTAGGAGCTTAATGCCTGTACAGACACCTCGGAAGGGCCTATCCCATGCTCTCACAGAGGTGAAGTCCGCCAGCCATGCCAAATCCTTCTGCAGAAAGCCAGCGGCACCGTTGAAGCGCACCCCAGACATGCAGGAATCCCTACGGAACAATCGCTGAGAAAGGAAAAACCACACAAATAGATGAACTTGTTCCACGTCCCTCACGCCTGGTGCCTTCCCTAACCACAGCAGCTGCCCTGCTCAGCCATGTCCCTCCAGAAGATGCTCACCTTGGATATCTAAAGCACTTGGTAGCTTGCCCAGCCCTCAGCCGCTGGTCTCTGCCTGTAGTTTCATGGGGCTTTAAACCACCAAGCCGCTCTCGACAGGCTGTCCTTGCAGAAAGGCCAGGCAGGACAACAGTTGCTTCTGAAACTGGAACCACTAACAGTTCCAGTGCAAAAGAATCCAACACCCCATGGCCCACTGGCTCCATCCAGTCCTGGAGATCTTTGGCAGAGGTGCTGAACCACCTTAAATTTCACAGGGACTTGGAAGCATCAAACCATGAAAGCGTAATATTGGAGCTCCTGGTCATTGAAGCAAGAGGTCCATGTGTAACATGATGCTGCTTGATAACAGGATTGGTGGCCTGCAGCACGCATCGTGGCATTTCCATCACTATGTATTAAAGAGCAGCAGCAGCCAACCAGAAAAGCTGTGTACAACTAAGCCTCAAATCTCCTCCTTTGTCTCTACTATTAACAAAATATCTCCTGCTTTGGTGATGGTGAAAGTGTTTTGTGGAAGCCCCTTGGAAGCCTCAATAGCCTAAAGGAGGGAGGAAACATGGGACATTTCCTAAAATTACAGGCCATGCCTTTGTGGGTAACTCAAAGTGACCCAAGTCCTGTAACACAAGAGCTCCAGGGTCTGGTTTCCCTTCTGCAGGCAAGCCGAGCTGCATGTTCCTCACTGTGGTCTGTTCACCTTCCCCTCCTCCTCCGAGCTGCAAAAGGACTGAGGTTTTACCTCCGTTGCAGAGTAACTCAGGTTGGAAGGGACTTCAGAAGGCCTCTGGTCCAACCTCCTCTCAAAGCAGGGTCAGCTTCAAGGTCAGACTAGGTTGCTCAAGGCTTTGTCAAGACCTGGCTGACCCCTAAAAGCACCAGAAACAGAGACTGCACCACCTCCCTGTAGAACCTGTTTCACTGCTTGACCTCCTTATCTCTCACATTTCAGCTTGTGTCTCTTACTCCCACCATGCCTTGCTGGAAAGCCTGTCTCCATCTTCTCGATGACCTCCTCAGAGGTATTGTAGGGCTGCTGGTAGGTCCCTCCAAAGCCTTCTCCTCTCCAGGCTGAAAAAGCCCAGTTCCCTCAGCCTCTCCATGGGGAAAGTGCTCAGGCCATCAGACCGCCTTTGGTCTCGAACTCACTCCAGTTAAATTGACGCCCTTCTTGTACTGGGGGACCCAAGATGTGATCTAACAACTGCTGAGCAGTTGGGGGGATAACCACATTTCTTGACCTGCTGCCTGTGCTCCTCTTTGCCCAACCTGGGATGCTGCCGGTCTCCACCAGCTCATGCTTGGCTTACAGCCCACCAGGACCTGCAGGGTTAGTCCTCCCAGGTACTGGACTTTGCATTTGCCCTTGTTGAATCTCACGAGGCTTCTGTCCACCTGTTCCTCCAGCCTGCCTTGGCCCTCCTGAACTGCAACCCTGTCCTTCAGCGTATCAATGGATAACACACAGATGACCAAAGATTTAAGCAGATGCGGCATGAATTTACTGCTGCTGGCATCTGTGCATCTGTTTTGGTCCAGCTCTCTCCAAGATGAGGAGTGGGCAGAAAGGCCATGGCAGGCAACACGAGAACACCATCACCCAAAGCAACAATCAGGCGCAGGCTGGGACTTAAAGACATAGTAATCTGTTAGTATTAGAAGTGGGTCGAGCTACAGGAGCAGTGCTGTCGAGAGACAGAATGCTGTTGGGTTGCCAACAGCCCAAAACTGCCTGTCTTCAGAGTCTTTGTAATTCTGTGCTAGTGCTGAGCTTCTAAGAGATGTCAGCTTGGAGCTTCAGACATGGGCAGAGCAGGCAGACAACAAGCAAGCAGCTTTTCTCCGTCCGGCGAGGCAGAACCTGGCCCGGGGGTATGCAGGATCTCACCAAAGAGATGAGCTCTGGAGCATGGCCAGCCCAGCGCACGGCTGTGCAAGGGCAGATGGGCAAGCTCCAGAAGTCAGAATTTTCCCCAATTTGCAGAAGACAGATGTGGGAACTTTTGACGTGCCCCATGTTACATGATGACCTGTGAAACAGCTGAATTTCAGAGGCTGCAAGTTCTGAGTGAAATATCAAAAAACCAAACAAAAATTGTCCTGTATCACCAGCAATCTCCATCGAGAGGAGAGAAGGGGCAGATCTGGTCACTTCAGGAACTGTTAAGTCTGCTCTCTTCACTTACGAAACGTCCTTACAACTTTAACTCAACATAGTTACTTCCCAGGAAAAATTTATACACTTCTGCTCCATTTACCTGTGCAAAAAGTCCTCCAAGAGAAGCTGGTGTCTTCAGCAGCTGCTTTTGCAAATATGGGCTATTCCTTAGAGCCCGGAACAGAAGAATGCTGCAGGTTGGGTTTGTTCCATAGACAAGAAGGGAAAGGGAGCATCTGCATCATGTCTAAGCTCATAAGAGGTGTGGGAAAAGCAACTAGGAAGCCTTTATTTCCTCAAATATAGAATTTGGGGTGGCAACCGCAGTTCTTATGCTGCAGGTTTACAAACCTGCTTTCACAGAACTTGGTGACACCATGGAACTCGCTAACATGGACTTGCAGAGGGTGGGTCTGTCAGTGGCTATGACACACAAGTCTAAAGTAGCCCCTAAGTGCCATGCATCAAAATGCTCGAGGAGTACGACTGTGGAAGGCTTGATCTGCATTCACCCCATTTCTTCCAGTCTTCAGGAAGCCTTTGTGATCTGTCAGATGAGAGCGAGCGATGTGAACCTCTGGGCTGACCCAGTATACATGCGCACTCCCACCCTGCTCATAGAAAGTCAAGCCTGCCAGAGAGCAGAGCAGTGGAGCTGGTGTACTGAGTTGAACACTGGAAACCATGGTTGGGTCTGGATTAGTGCCATGAGTGCTGCTTCCTCATCTGCCCTCACCCTTGCACTCCTCCTGTGCTTTGACTCCAGCGTGTGCTCTGAAAGATACCGCACAAGAAGAGCGGCTGCTTGGTACATCAAGATGTTATTGTGCTCTTAAGAACTCTAGCTTGAGTAGATCTTTTATTTTTAATGAACTCCTCTGTTTGCAGCCCCCCAAACAGACACAACTGCAGCTGCTCCGTGTGGAAGCAGATACAGGGCAACTCACACTGCTGGGGCAGAGGCTGAACAAGAAACTGGAGATAAAACACAGCCCAAAGATGCAGAGGGCTTCATAGCAAAAGAAGATATTCACAGCTACAGGGGATGCTGTTCACTGGCAAAATTAAGGTTGATTGGGGAATAAACCTGTAAAGACTGGAAGAACACCACTGTGTTTGAGAAGACTGGAAAAGCTGGGAACTGAGAAAGCCCCAGCCTGGGAGCTGCCGCTTGCCAGGAGCCTCAGCCTCTCCAAGCATCATTTAGCCATCCTCCTCCTAACGCCACAGGCCTGCAAGATTCTCTCTACTCTAATGAGTGATTAATATTAAAAAGCCTCTTCTGAAACACCTGAAAGCTGGATCAGACTTACTACACACTGAGCAGCTTCACATGAGATTTACCTCCAGCACTGGGCAAGTTCAGGGAGAGGAAGGCTGTCACACCTGTGGCTATGCCAAGAGTCACAGACTATGTTTCATCTCCAAATCAACCACAGTCAAGCTAAAATCATCACTAAACAGAAATTAAATCAACTTTCAAATGTTCTTTCTTCACAAATTCAAAGGGTGTCATGACACCAAGTCTCGTTGGGAAGCACCCTCCTACCTGGACCAAGGAGTCTGTAGAGCTTTTTTTCTCTCTTAAATCCTAGAGATTTAAAATTCATCGGTGCTGCAGGTTTTCTGAAGACACCCATAAGCTGAGAAGCTTCTCTGTGTTTGAGAACAGGGTTGCCTGCCCATTTTTTGCCTTCCTGACATGATATGCAGCAATTTTATCTTAAAATTAGCTTAGGGTACTTGCAGAGGAACAATCCTATCATGTACCAGAAACCCAAAATGCTGAAGTTGAGCAGTAATCAACCAAACTGGGATTAAGCAAGAGGAACTTACTACTACCACTACAGCAGAAATGAAGTCCTATTTCTGTAGGGATCATGCGTTTTATTCATTTTACAAGAGATGCCACTTCAAGACAGCGGCTCAAGCGTAAAATGTGGAAGTGTGACCTACATAGGGGAGAGGACTTAAAAACAGCAGACGCAGGGAGAGATAAAGCCAAAAGGTTCAATAAAACAAGATTTAGCAGACTAAAAAAAGTCCTTTCCCCGTAAGAGACTGTAGACCTTTTCTAAGGCGTGCTCCAAAGCATTCTGCTATTAGCAAACTGCCAACTGCAGGTTCCCATTACGGTGAAACGGATGAGGAACAGTCTTTAAAGGATCTCCGAGGTATTTATCTCTATTAAATAAGCCTCTACCTCTATTAAATCAGCTACTTGAGGGGCACTGGAGTGGGAAACAGGCTTAGCATTTTTGTTTCCACAAAGCTTGGAGCCGATCCAAACCCTCCTGTGCATCTCTCCCCACGCACCATTCAAAGAGAAATCTGCAATCGCAGCCAGTGCTGCGTGAAGGGAGTCTCTCCTTGGGCAGCCAGCATGTTGGAGAGGAGCAAAGTCCCCTGATCTCCGCTGGGGACATGCCTTGTGGAATCTCGCCCTTCTACCACTGAATGGTTGTTTCACAGCTCTGATGCGGGAAGGAGCAGAGGACCTCTCCAGGGAATGCCGGCTGGCTTCACCGCAGAGTGGCTCTGCAGCACTGTGAGATGAGCTCCTTCCCACCAGAAAGGGTTTGCAGAAGACCCAACAGTCTGTACTTCCACCTCCCAGCCACGTCCCTTCCTTCAGCACATCCTTTCCCTGCACACAATGCGGCAGACAAACCCATAGCCAAGAACTGTGAATAATTAACCACAATAACTCATTCAGCATCATGTCTCGAGGGAGAAGCGGAATTTCCACTTCATTGGCATCTTGCATTTCTGTTGCTCCCCTCTGGCGCAATCCACCCAGTGCTGATGATGGACTCAGACACCTCTGAACGCCACGGTGAACTGTGCCCGACTTGGGGAGCCCCGACACCCACACCACCTCCCAGCTGAGGGCTCACCATTATTTTCCTACAACAAAGCACTCTGGATGGAAGATGCTTTGTCAAGAAGCTGTTTGGTGTGTCACGCCACCAAGGAGAAGCATTCTGCATGGCAGCACTGGTAACTTTCAAATATTAATTCATCTTCAATAATACATCCCTGTCTGGAGTTCAGAGCTGCTCAAACTTACCAGAGAAGCTCTGCAGATGTTAAGACAACAGTAGAGTGCAAGCCACTAAAATATCATCCAGCACAGCAGAGACATGGAGCTGTTGGAGCAGGCCAGAGGAGACCACAGGAATGATGGAAGGGTGGAACCCCTCTGCTGGGAGGAGAGGGGAGAGAGTTGGGGGTGTTCAGCCTGGAGCAGAGAAGGCTCCAGGGAGACCTTAGTGCGGCCTTTCAGTGCTGAAAGGGGCTGTAAGAAAGCTGGGGAGGGGCTTTGCAGCAGGGGCTGTTGTGACAGGACAAGAGGTGATGGGTTCAACTGACAGAGGGAGACTCAGACCAGAGAGAAGGAAGACATATTTGACACTGAGGGTGGTAAGACCCTGTCCCAGGTTGCCCAGAGGGGTGGGAGAAGCCCCATCCCTGGCACCATTGCAGGTCAGGTTGGCCCTTGGAACTCTGAGCAACCTGCTCTAGCTGCAGATGTCCCTGCTCACTGCAGGGGGTTAGACTGGATGAGCTTTAATGGTCCTTTCCAGCCCAAAGCAGTCTGTGATTCCATCCTACCTCTATTCTCTCTCTTATCTACTATTCAAGCCAATAATGCCTCTTGCCTGGCCAGGTTTTCATACAGTCAAGAACATACCAGAGAGCACCCAACACAGCTTTCACGGTTCTGTGTTACTAACCACCGCAACATGCTGTGAACCCTCAGCTACGCATGGCAGGTGGGCACTGCAAACTCATTCATCACCCACTTCCCTTTTACCTGACCGCTCCCGGCACACTCAGTATGATAAAAAGAAAGAGCTGACAGCTCTTAGAAAAGAGGAAGTGAACTCAAAATCCTGATCTGCACCAAAAACTCCTGGAATCGCAGCCAGTCCAGTAGAAAAGTAAACAGCATCCAGTAGCTCTGTTTAAAACCACGAGTATTCAATGTCACACAGAAAACTGACTTGAAAAACCACTGAGGGCAAAACAACTTACAAAGCATTCTTTGGAATATTTCAACTATCAACAGAAAATTATGCAAAATATAGTGTGGGAAAAGGTTATTAAAGTTACTCATGCAGGTGTAGTGGAAAAACGTATCCAACCTCCTTATTCCACTCCTGCTTTGGGTCAGGAATGATATACCAGCTGAAAATACCGCCCTGAAAGGAAGAGTTTATTAATGACAGCTACTAATACAGCCCTATCTCTCTTCCTCCATGAGTTTCAAGAAGCACCTCATATTGCGCACCGCAAGTATCACTAGTACAAGACACTTATTTCAGATAACCAGAAGAGCGCATAAAGAGGAATTAACATGCTTCAAATGATCCAACCAGCAGCAAGGCTAGTAACGCAGGAGGAAACGGGAATTTTATTTTCTGTCCTAATCACAAGGTACAGCTCTTCACAGGGAAACTGGAATACAAGTGTATTTTTCTATTTTAAAAGTCTTCATTGCAGTGGAAAGGAGAGAACAAAACAAGCTCAGTCAAAATGAAGTTACAGGGAAAAACCTGGGGAAGCAACTAGTCACAGGACCTGTCTGAAATCAGTGCCCATGGACACAAGCTCACGGAGCTGACCAGACTCTTCTCATCCCCAGGCACCAAAGGGCAAGCTGAGGGCAGCCAAATTCAGAACACCGGCTTGTGCTGGAGAAGTGGGCATCGAGCTAAACCGTAGGTCACAGCAAACTGCTAACAGAGCCCTCGTTTACGTTTTAACCTGAGCTTTAACCATCCAGCCATGTTGCCTGCTATGACTAGCAAAATGACAGTTAACCCAGACCCAGAGAGAAAAGCCCTGGGAGATGCAATGAAAGCCTCTAAGAAGCCTCTCTGCACATTGTGCACTGTCTGCTGTAAACTTCTTGCTTTAGGTGGAATCCACCAACAGCTCACTCTCCTCTCTGGAGAAGCTCTCCTGGCTCCTCTCGGTTTCCCTCTCATTGAACTGCAGGCACTGACCTCTGGACTGACTTCAGCTCTTCAGCATGTCCCAAGGAACTCCACAGTCCAGCAGAACCAGACATGGCAATGGCGACGAGAAATGGTTCACTGCAAAGAGTGACACCTGGAGACATTTGCCAGCCATGGCCAGACCAAGCCCGGCCTGGAGACATTCGCCAGCCGTGGCCAGAGACTGACATCTAAGCTAAAGAACATTTTTCTGGAAAAAAGTTTCACTGTTAACTTTTAATCAAGAGATCAGCTTAACTGCTTCTGCCTCCGATTCCAGCAAAGCCGTAAGCAGGAATGATTTTTTTTTCCCTTCTATTTATAAATGCCTTTTCAGGTTCTTTCATCACTTTGTTTCCTACCATCTCTCTGGCTTTTGTCAATCACTTTAAAGACATCCGACTTAGCATTTTGTTCACGGTCTACTGAACCAACAGTTACACTTTTAGTCACTATATTAAGGTCAGAAACCTGTTTGAAAATATCACTGAGAACCAAGGTAAAGTCTGGAGTTAAAACCATGCAGCTGAACAGGAAATTGTGCAGGGTATTTCCATCTCCAGCTTCCCCTCAGGGCTGTCTTTTGGAAGGTTGCCCACCGGCGCTCCTCAGTTACTGCCAAGTCGTTCGGGGATTTTTCTCCGACACAAGCTGAATGGGTCAGTTCTTCCTGCAGAGCTGTTAGAGCAGCAACTTGTCCGGTCTCCAACAACACGCTTATACCTGAATGAAGAACTATGCTGTGGTATTCATTGCTGAGGGCTCCTGAAACCAGCCACCTTAGGGACAACAGGTTGTTACTGGAGAGAAGCTGAGAACTCGGGTAAGGAAACTGCTCCCTTGTTCTTACAACAGCATGTCAAGCTCTGCGCTGGGAAGCTCTACACCAACAGCTCTGACACCAGAGGCTTATCTACAGGACTAAGAGCAGCAGAAAAGCACTTTCAGATTTTGTCTGCAAGTGTACTCCAGCCCTCTAGAGCAGAGTGAAATTCATCCACCCGCACCCTCTGAGTTTTGGCCTCTCCAAGACTGTTGGGCAGGCACACAGTAAGGGAACTTATGGATGTGTGGTCGTTAAGGTGAAGTTCACCAGTTTCTTACAAAGGATCCCAAAGGAGCAACTGAGCAGCAAAAATTGCTACCGACCCATGTACGTACTGGTCTGTCCTGAAAGTATTGGACTATGGACGCTCCAAGTCCAGTAAATACACCACAACTGCCCCAAAAATATGAAAGGAAGAAAAATACGTACAATACAATAGAAGTCCTGTAGTATTATCACAGAGTCTACAGGACCAGAGTGATAAGGGATTAATTTTTAATGCATCTAACACATGGGGTGTGTGAAGAAAAAACGCAGCTCTGACAGCTTCAGCGTATCAGTGAGAATTCTGGAGGCTGCTGCGTGCAACAGAGAGATTCCCAGCAGAGAATCACCCTGCAGTGACGTACTGGTTTATCCAGGGAAGTCAAACTCTGGGCATCTTAAACTACCTAAACTGAAAATCAGGTCAATTTGTGCGTCACTATCTCTGGGAACTGAAGGATCCTGAAGTTACTGTTTACACATACATCCAGGACTGACTCAGTTAAGCGCTGAACTCACTCGAGGAAACAGTGAACTCAATTTTTCTCTCCATGCCCTCAAGTTGTACAAAACTCCACTGTGAAGCTGAAGAGCTTTGGCACTTGTGGTCTTCCCAAACATTTTAACAAACTTCCACTGAAGAGCCTGAGGAAAAGACTATTTTGCTTTCCAGGCAAGATCAGCCGGGATATGGTAGAAGCAGCAGAGGGGTTTGCCTTCACACTTCCAAAGGGCTCCGAATTCTCACCTTCACAAAAATATCAAACCAGTGAACTGCCAGACGAAGTAAAAGGCAAGATCCTTATCCTGTACCTGTATGGCATGAGACAGCACCAGATGCTTCACTGTGGTGGAAGCCAGCAGAGCTGCGCCTTGTCCAGCAGTTTGTTGCCCTCTAAGGAGGGGGGGGGTGGGGGGGGGGTGGAAAAGTCAATCTATTGATTAACTTTAATCAAATCTAAAAAAAGAGACGTTCTGACTAATTAACCCTGTCCCACACTCCCCACAACGCACACTGGAAGGGATCACTGGGGATACAGAGGGCCTGGATGATTACGATGGGGCTGAGTAATAAGGTATTATGTGATCCATAGATGTGAATATATTAGAAATGAGGTTTTATTAGTCCCCTGGTGAACACAACAATGCACTTGATCTTGTTACTTGCTCAGTCTCAACAGCAGCTTGTAAGAGCTACTCTAATGACATGCAATGATTCCCCCCTTTAATCTGTTTATAATGTGCCATTTCTCCACCTCACAGAATCTCTCCATTCTCCTGCTCCGTGAACAGACCCGAGTTGTCAATACAGCGTATAATAGACAAACTGAGCTGTTTGAAATCATCTGAATCTAATAAGCAGACCAGATACTATCACACCCCCAATTCAATTTCAACAAACCCCAGAACAGCTCCCCAGACACCAGTAGCATTAACTTCTTGTCCACAAGTGGACAATGAACCCAGGAGCTCACTGACTGATCTCTTAAGGTAGGGGCTTAAGCATCCAGACAACTGACTCTCACCTTGCTCTCCAACGAGCATTCCTCTGCATCTGCTGATTGAATCAGGTTTTATTACTGGGGAGGTCCACGCAGTTGGATTAGATGCTTTATACTTTCGTGGTCTTCTGCAAATGCCGCTGGTTCACCACATGCTTCTACTCTTTTTCAAACCAGACACTTCACACGGGTCTTTTCCCAAGATGAAAACTCAAGCTCCTGCAGGTTTTCTGTTACCACGCCCTATTTCTGATTATTATGATACCCCCAAACTTTTCAGCCTCTTCAGCAGCAGCCTACGCAAAACCTTCTGAAATACTTTTCACTGAGAACTGATCGGGTTTTTGGCCAAGCAGTTGAAAATTAACAAAAGCTGTTCCCCTTTGCTGCGGTCCAGTCAAACAGCCCGGTCACTACAAGCCAGGCACTGCTATCCTAGGTTAATTATCATTGCAAGAGCATTTAGTGAGTGCAGTAAAGCCTTCAGCTGCAATTCCCATAAGCATCTTCACCACAAAAGAACAGCATTTCGTGGTCTCAATCCCTTTTAACAGTAAAATGGTTTAAGGGAAGGCTGCAAATGCTGTTAGCCACTTAGTTCCTTACCAGCAGGGTTGTCAGTTGTGCCATTAAACACAAAGAGCTGTTCTGAATAAAGGCAGTAGTATCTTTTATGCCTAGTGGCTGTTCCTCCTCCTCAGGTGAGGCACAGTCACAACACCACCTCATTTCTCAATCCATCACTATTAGGAGCAACCCCACCCTTGGAGGACCAGATCCTTGCAGTCTGACCCAGCTGGCCTTGCACTGAGCAGGAGGTGGGACTGAGCTTTCAAGTGACCCTCCTGACCAACACAGTTTGGTGACTCCCACCTGGTATCAAGCACAACTGAAGGGCAGAAGCCAGAAAACAAAGCTCCAAGCAGGGCACAGGAGCATACTGAAATCAGGTCTCCTGCCAAAGGGAACCACTGAAGGACCTTCCTGCCTCTGCTTCGCCTTCCAGTCCTTTCCCCAGAGGTTTTTTTTTTTTATACAGTCAGGTATGTCATGAACTGGAGAATTTGAGGGAATGACTGTTTTTGAAGGAGCAGAGATCCCTGGGCATACAAAAAGTCGAAGGAAATACAAACAAGCTAAAAACATTTGAAAATTATACTTAAGGGCAGCTCCTTTTCTTACTTTAGAGTATGAAGGGTGATTAACATCAGGGAATCATCTCCTTCCAGCTCTTACCTGGCTGTGGTGGGTGAGGTGGTGGCATCTGGTGGTGCATCATTGGGTACGGTGGGGGCTGCTGATGAGGCAGTAAGCCTGGGTGTGCTGGTGCCCCAAGAGGGTTCATCCCAGGCCCACTGGAGTGCTGGTGGGGCTGCTGGGGGGTTTGACTGTGCTGCTGCTCCATTTGCTGACGAGCCCTTAATTCAGCATATTTCAGCTGTTCCATGTGGAAATTCTGGCGTTCCGTCAGCAACTGTTGTCTCTGTTGCTCTAACTACATCAAAGAGAGGGGAAAAAGAGCAAAGTGAAGTTAAGAACTAGACACTTTGAACCTATTTCTGCAAATCAAACACCTGTTGATACACAACTGTGATCTGCAGTGCTTTTTGGTGAAGGGTCTGGGACCTTTAGCTGGAACAGATGAACCCACCTTGTTTTGTACTGAAGAATCTCTCAGTCATACAACGTGTTACTCAACAAGTGCTGTGCAGAGCACCCACCCTTAACACTGTTCTAGAAGAAACTCTGCATTTTTCTCTCTATCTTCTGCATGTTGGAGCAAGAGTGAACAGGAAATGAAAGAGAGTTTCTAGGGCAAGACCAAAGCAGAACGTGTGTGCAACAGCACAAGCTCAGTGGTTACAGGCAGGATCCTACTCCCTACCTTTATTTTAAGTGTAGGACTTGGACCTTGTGACAGCCAGACAGCAATGAGTTACACTATTAACAAGAGTATTATGTCAAAACCCTCAGGTAATTTAAGCCAATTAACATAAAACAGGCTACTCTGTTTAATTATGAAGCCATGTAGAGAGTAATCAAGCCCTAAATAAAGACAAAAAAGCTATAGGAAATGTTTCTTCCTTTTGGGTATTCTGTGATTTATCATTGTCCTGGTTAAGGACATATGTCATTTCCCTGATTTAAGAAATCACACTGCACTGCTACACCTATTGCTCTTAAGCAGCTGGACACGTGGATTTGTGTGACTAGTTTACAAATGTTTCAGGAGTGTTTTTATGATATACTCCATAATTCATCTGCAAGGCAGGTTGATGAGACTTCCACCTAGCAGAAGTTCTCTGAAGCTCCATCAATACTTTGTGTGAGCGGTTCCACAGCTGACAAAGCCTGGATGAAAGCAGAGTCCTACAGAGCACGCATTCACCCACAGAACCAGATGGGGACAGAGCCCCATGAATAATACATACTCCTTGCTGGGGGCTGGTTTTGTGCGTGTAGGGACCACAATGGGATTATTCACGCTGCCATGACTCCTTTTTCCTCCACCAATCTGATACGTTAGTGGGAAGAACTCGATAAAACAACGAGGCACGTATGCCAATGGTGTAATGGTCCATGTGTGGAAACAGATTCCGTAGGTGGCAGAAAGTTCACTGCAAGTGACCCGAGAGAAAGGCTTCAGCGAGCAGTAGGGCTACACTGTATTTTTTGTAGCCTTTCTAAACACTTTTGTATTCCTGCTTTGCTCTCTTCCTGGTACCCTCTCCTGCTGCAGTTAAAAAAACCCAAATGGTCTTTACAAGTACGCAAACAGCATCCAGCACCTGAGGAGCTTCAGAAAACCCAGGAAAACTTTTCCTGTACACATCCCCTCCCCTTGGGATGAGAAAAGGCAGTTGGACAGAGGAAAAAGGCCCATGAACACAAGTTAGAACAAGAGCTGGTCTTAAGAGACCTGGCTCTGTATGAGGTTCTTGCATTTGGTGTGATCGTTTCAGAAGCAGGTTTACAGCCACAACCTACAGCCGTACCCTCAGATCAACATTCCGTCTTCAGCAAGTGATTTCTTCCTGAACAGAAGCAGTAAAAAAAGTGTTCATGCGCTATTAGAAATCCTGGTCAACAAGGCTCCTACCAGCAGGGTCCCTGGTTACAACCATCATTGGCAGCACTGAAATTATCTTTAAACACTGAATTCAGTGTGTTTTGCCTAAAATCTAACGCCTTCCAGTCTGCAGCACAGATTTCTTTCAATGCTTGGAATCATCTTACCTTTACTATAAGAAAAGGCCAGTGCAGTGAATAGGGACACACACAGTTGTGCAGTGGCACTAAGGGATTTTTTTGCTTTAATTATTCCATGAAGTATCCACAATGACAGGTGAAATGACTGAATTTAGCTACCAGAAAGCCAAGGGAAACATTTGTATGCACATTTTTAAAAAGGAAAATGTCATATGCCTCAACACGGACAAAACCCCTGTCACTAATAGACTATATGCCCCAAAGAAAGAAATCTAAGGAGAACCTTTTCAAAATAGTTAGGTCCATTTCTTGAGCTGCCAATCAGTGTCAGAGGCAAACCCCACGCTGAAAGGGTGGGGGATGCTGAGCAGTCTAGAAATTCTTGCTGACACTCTGCCACAACAAGAAACCACAGTTTGTCAAACTCTATCAATGTGATTAATGCCAAAGTGAGGGTGTAAATCCCATTAAATTCACATGGTAGGGCAAATGTGAAACCCCTAGAATAAGGAGTCAATATCTCCACCACATCTAGAGTAATTGCTTATTGACAGAAATGAGCAAGCTATACAACAGGAAAACAAAAAACTGACTGCTCTCAGATAAAAATGAGGGTTTACAGTGGCTGGAGAGAAATCGCCTCTCAAAGCCTGCTGCACTTCTAACAGATGCGTAATCCAACCATGGACAGGCAGAGACAGCACCTTGTCCACACTGTTCCCTGATTTCAGGGATACACAAGTCTCCAGCGAGGTGTTACTAAAGGTGCTACGGTATAAACATGGCCCTCCTTGGGACGCACTGTACATACGCTCTTAGTGTCACCACCTTCCTTGGGTGCCCAGGCCTCAGACAGGAGCTGTGCCCTGGCTCACAGCCTCACTGGACTGAAGACAGAAACAACTACCGTCTTGCTAAGCTTGCCCAGCTCCTCCTCCTCCTCAGCCATACTTCTTCACAGGATTTGTCAGTTCAGCTTTGTTCTGTTTTGATACTCTTCTGGTCCCAATAAGCCCTTCCCTACCTCTGTCCATCTCCTGATGGCACTGCTTCCTCCCCTTCACTGGGAGCTGCCATTGCCCTCTCCAGCCCAGTCAGACCCAGCATCACCACCAAATGAGGAGCTGTTACTCCTGAGCACGTATCCTCCTGCTACCGCATCTCACTTTGAGGACTTTTCCAAGAGCTACCGAGAATATCCTCCAAAAACCCCTGAACTGCTTAAAACCCAGTCGCCAGTCTAAACCGGGTCAGGAAGGAAAGGCAGGCAGAGTAGCTTTCCCTTCCTGTAGGGAAGGAAGGTTTCCACCCATTTTGCTCTCTTTACAGGGAAAAGCCATTTGTTTGCCAGGAATCATTCCTATACAAAGGCCTATGACCACAGTCACACCTAGATGACAGAAGCAAGGATTAGGAAGCAAATCTCAGATACCACCAGTTTGCTGCTTATGGTAAAGGGAAGATGTTGGATAAAGGAGGAGGACTCAAGCACTACTGTAGTGGGTAATTATGAATTCTAGCTGAAGTAGAAAGACCGGCAAAAAGGTGAGGAACAGCTGACATTGCTGGTTTTCCAGCTGTTGGCATACACAGACCTTTGCAGTGACTGATTTAACCCTGAATCCCTACTTACCGCCTCTTTTTCTCTGTCCATAATGGTTTCTAGCTCCTCAAAATGGCGAAGCTTTATCTCCAGCTTCTTCATCTGTGTTTCCACCAAAAGGGCAACCAGGGACTTGATCTTTCTTTCTTCCACTGCTGCAAGGTGCTGAGGATAAAACATAGGATTTTGCATTACAAACATTTCACAAAAAGCACTCTAAGGGAACAGATAAGCCAACTACACCTGCATGTAGCTTTAGCCATCCCACTCCACTTCTGGGCAGAAAGCAGGGCATCAGATCATCAATCTCTTGCTTGGAACCAGAAACCCTTGGAAGATTATGAAGTTTTTAATGAAATAAATTAAGTAAATGTCAAGTTTTAATACAAGAGGTACTGCAGATGCTCAGTGCTCATAAGCAATCTAGCTCTGCCTCGGAGCCTTCCCAGTACTGTGCATAGAGAGCACTTTCAGTGGAAATGCAAATGAAGGAGCATGGGTACGTTGCACCGAGTCAGCTGTAGGTCATCCAAAAAGCTTTCACCAAAACAGACACAGGAGGATTTTACCTGGAATGACCCACAGAAACAGTGAGATGGATCTTGCATGCCTTTGCCATTAAAATATTTTTTGCTTAAGTAAAATAAGAAGCTACATATCTAGTTAAGCAGATTCCCACTACGTGCAGCACCACACCACTACGCCATGAGCTTTCTCATCTCCACACAACAGTTCCACCTTAGGCTAGGGAGAGCTCGCAGAGAAATCTCTACCCAGATATTACAAGAAACCGCTAAAAACCCAAACCATTCCAGTTTCCTTTTATAACCAGGCTGTGTAGTATTCCTAGAGGCAGAAAAAAGCTGAAGGCAAAGCTGTATTTAAACTGCAAAAGCAAACTGCATAAAAAGGCAAAGGGATTCTTTACAAGGCTTTAGCTTTATCCCATTTACATACACACTTATACACAAATGGTACAGGATATTTCTGTGTGTATGTATGTGATATATGAAACAGCCTACAGAAGTGTTTCATGCTGCCCAAGTGTGAAAGGCTTCTTAATGGTGCTTTCTACCAGCTTTTGTTAAAAGCCTGCTGTTCAAAATGAGAATACACTCCAAACCCCGTCGTGTACTGCTTGGGAGCTTCTGTAGCAATAGTCAGAGGATGTTTCCCGAAGGTAGTGTCCAAACAAAGCCTTACTGACAGGTCCAAGGGGTGAGGGGGAAGGATAGCTGGCTTTGAGAAGGGAAAGGTGAGGGCCCAGGGGAAGAAGGCAAAAAGAAGGAGCTGGATCTCAACCACTTCAAGCTGCAGACAGACTCGTCTTCAGCAAGTTGTGCCCCAAACTCTGCCTTGGAACTGGGAGAAATACTGAGCTGGACAAAAGCAGCGTTAGAGAACTCCCTGGTAATCCCAATTATGAACAGAATTTCTCGAGAACGTACGATACTGTTTCCTTCACCAATATGTTGTGTCATTTGACAGCATTCACCTCTGGTAACCGACCAGCAATAAAGCAAGTCGTCAGTACATCTCGGTAACACACACTCAGGACTCTGGCTGAGTTTAATTTTACATCAGGCCCCACTGGAGGGAACCAGAGCGATCCCCATGTTCATCCAACACATGCCCCTGTGCAGGCTCTTCACAAGCCCTGACCAAAGAGCGGTGCACACATCTGAGATCAAGTAGCAGAATGGCTGACAGAGCTAGAAGATTTAATGTTAATGAAGACTGTTTAGTAACAAACTCATTTGTATGAAAAGTCCGAGTGATGAAGGACCTTTGTTGACACCTGCAGCCTTCTGTCATTTCACCTTGCCTGATGCATGCAATTTGAATAATGAAACCAGATTAACCAGCAAGGCACACAAATAGGTAAAATACAGGTCTCAAAAATACACTAGAAAGGAAATTATCACTGAAGCTTTTCTTACAGAGTCCCAAAGAGGCTGTTCCTCAGCCTGGCACTACCCAGTGCTTTCACGTGGACAAAGAACAAGTCACTACCAACTCCTGAAACACAGGAAGAGAGAATTAATAGGGATTTAAACTGCCTGATAAACTGCTTGCTGCATCCACCTTACATCATAATTAAGCAAAAAAAGATGGTATGTGACATTATCCCGGACACAGCAATTCTGCATGGCCTGAGCATCACTAAGCCAGGCAGCGGCCCTGGCCTCTGGCAGGGAGGAGGTACAGAGCAACACTTCAGTTTACTGCTTAAACACGGGAGCCCTGAACAAAAGCATGTCCACGAGTGCCTCTGCGCCTGGCCTTCTGCTGGTTGAGGAGACTGCAAGAGACCTCTGGAAAGTGGGCAGCAGGCTGGCACCATCTTGCTGCAACACTGTGCTGAAGTTCGTTGTCTCAGCCATGCACGGGGTTCGCTGGAATTGCAATAGGCAGAGAAAATTACTGTCTTCCTTCCCTCTTCCTGTTCTGTCAAAGGAGGCAAAACGCTTCACCTTTTGTTTTGTGAGGCTGAGAGGAGGTGAGACCAGCTTTCACAAATGAAACAGAAGAAATAAAGGTGGCAGATAAGGCAGAACTATCTACATTAAAGCACACAATGGGAAAACCCAAGACCTGTCACGCAGACATTCAAGCAAGAGATGAAGAAGGTTCTACAGTGAGTTTCTAGAGCAGCAGCAAAAAGGAACCAATTAAAGGCATATGATTTTCCTGTGAACAGAAGATGGGATGTAGCTGCCTGCAAAAAGAAGAAACATGCTTTTAGCACCAGGGTCCCTTCTCCTGAATGTTACGCTTCTAAATACCTACAACAGGCGAAAAAAAGTGGCTGAAGCCAAAGGCTATTTAATTCAGTAGGCCAAGTGCTGCAGTGGTACAGCGTTAGTGGCTGAAGCGTATCCGACTAGAGTAAAGCTTAACAGTGAAGTTCACTGCCCATGGAAAAACTTAAGGACAATTATGGGAGGTTTGGCATCACTGGCAGTCTGGGTATCGTGTGTTCAATCACAGCCACCTCCACACGGGAATCAGGGAAGTCAGGAGATCACTGCCAGGCAAGAGGTCAAGTTACAACCAGGACAGTCCTTCTTGGCAGTGTAAGTGATGGATCAAGAGCTACAGGAGCGGCTCGGTAGCTCCATCCCAACAGGACGAAGCTAAGAGCCTGCTGCAGGAAAGGGCACATTTTCTATCAAGTGCTACCTATGCACAGAAAGAAAAAAAACTAAGAAAATGAGGAAAAGGGACTTTAATTCTGATGTTGTTTGTACCAAAGCCATATCCTGTAAAACCACATTTAAAATCGTTGCTCAATTCTATAGGTAGTAATAAAATCTCCCCCTAAATGTAAACATTTGCTGAACACCATTCCTCAAACAGCATGACTTGTTGGTGAAAGGAAAAAGCCCCACTTCGAGAGCCTGCCTTTAACCGCACCCCTGTTTCTCTTAGAAGCCAACTGCAATATTCCTCTGATATAAAATCATAAGGAAAACCATTTTAACAGCTCTTCACATGACCAGGTCTGAAGTTTATTATGAAGACCTGAATTACTCTCTCAGACAAGATACGGCTCACTGAAACCTTAATATTGTCTGGGTTTTTAAGTGCAAGTGGTAAGAGAAATCCCTGCTGAACCTGTATTGTACTCTGAAATGTGAACATCCTAATTATATTATTTCCTCTAATATAAAGCTAAAATTCTTCTAGAATATCGTTATTACCATAATGAAAACTGCCATTAGCCAAGTGCCTTCTAGCACTCGTTATCACCAAAGGAAGGAAAGCAGGAGATCATCTTCATTTGGAGCAAGTAGCCTCCCATAAAACAGAGATTAAATTTCATGCCTCCTTATACATATGCAGGGATTTTTTTAACTTGGCTGAAAGTATCTCTAAGTCTGATGAACTGGAATTAAGTTCCTCTCTGTAAGAGAGCTTGGTGCTTGGAGCACCGTGGATCTCATGGGATCGTAAAGGAGGGACTGGATCATCACGACACCACCTATCATGGCACTACCCCCAATACATATGATGCAGCTGGGAAAAAAAGTCAAGTTAAAGTTACAAGAGCCAAAGATCAGACTGGAAAAGTCAGTACAACACGTCCAACACCTCACTATGTCCTTGAAATCTATCAGGAAATAAACACCATCCACATTTTCCTTTTGGTATTGATAAAGGAGGTGACATGGAACATGGCACTGAATCCAAGAGCAATTAATAAGCCCAAACTACTCCCTGAATCCAAAAAAAGTATGTAAAGAGAAAACAGATTTTGTAAAAGATATTCTGGAAGAAGCAAAGGCAGTTTGGTTCCTGCAGAAAGAATAGGAAAAACAACAAGCAATTAGAATTAGAGGATAAAGAAAAGCTATTAGATAGGACACGGATTCGAACTATAGCTCGTTAAGAGACTCTAAACAGACTGGAGTTTAACGACAGAAAGAGACATCCAGTACCTCAAAAGTTGTTGTCTATAAAAAATAGTAATGCTAGAATTGAACCTCACGTCGTTTTTACAGAGTCCAGGCACAGGTGGCTTGTGTGAAGTCCACAGAATGGCCAGTGGCACAGCAAAAAAGGCAACGTATGGGGTTTATCACCCAGCCCTATGCTCTCAGCGTTCCAGTCAGACCTACCAAGCAGAGAAAAGTCTGTGCAAAAAAATAACACACACACACACACACACACGTGGGGGCTACTTCTTAGTTGTGTTCGTCAACTTCCTAATTGTAGCTGCCTCAATTAAAACCATACGCTATGTCACTTCAGAGTTCAGGCAGGAGAAACTGAAGAAGGCACTTGTGATCCTTCAAGGTATTGGAGATTGGAACATGAAACCTCACGGATCTGGAACAAAGGACCATTTTATGCAGAGTTCTACTGGGAACTGGAAACCAAGCCAATGGCTGTTTGTGTAAAACAAACCTTTGCTTTGGTGGCAGCTGAGGCCAGGGCAGCAGCTGCAGCTGTAGCTACGTTTCCTTCCGAGATTTCGTGTTCCACTTTCTTCTTCCCAGCCTCGTTCTCTTTGTCTTTGCTTGCATCAACGTTCTCCTTGTTCTCTTCTGCCTCCTTTTCTTCTGAAAGAGATTTCCCGCCAAGTCCGTTACGAGCCTCTCCCCTTGTTAACAGTATCGGGGCAGGACAGGAATTGCACTGCACACGCTGCTGTTAGTCAAACAAATTAATCCATCCCCACGCTGTCACACCCCTACGTTACAGTACTGCTGCTGCTCCAAGTGCTGACAGGGGAACAATTCCAGTCCAAGAGGATCTGACCCAACAAACAGGGCAACTTTAAATGCTTTTAGTTTCCATCCTGTTAATTTGTCTCTGCCATCAGCTTACTCTCATCAGAACAATGCCAGAGTTCTGCTCCGTTATTACATCAAATCTTGTTCTACCCGGTGCTAAAATACTGAGTGTAAGTTCCAGGAAAAAAAATGACCTACCCATGTGGTAAAAGGGGAACGTGTTATTTTTAAGGAAGAGGAGTAATATCTTATGTACAAAGAGGCCAGTACTCCTGGCTTTGTCAAATGACGGGCTCTACATCCCTTCACAGGGAAACGGAGCTAACAGATTAACTTCTATGGGCAAAAGTGAGTGATCCCATTTCTTTGCATCAAAAATGATTAAATAGTGCGCCATACAGGCAAAGAAAATAATTTCTGTGACTTACACTCGCTTTGCTACTGCCATTTCTTCACCCAGTCACTACCCATGGTGAAAGAAAACTCGGCTGAGGTCTAAAATGACTTCAAGAAAGAATTTAGTGCCCCAGCTCTGCAGTGAAATTAAACTAGAATATTTACTACTGAACCGTGAAGCAGCCTGATGTGCAAGAGGAAATATTTCTGCCACGGTTGAGTTTATAGTCTATTCCAGCCACTGGAAAGGAAGGCTGTTAAAGCCAGCACAGCTTGAGGAACAGCTGGGGACCAGTACCTGGCTTGGCATCTGCAGTCACTTCGCTGTCTTGCTCTTTTTCTGCATTTCTCTCATTTTCTCCTTCTTGTACTTTATCGCCTTCCTCAATTTCACTCTCCGCTTTGTTTTCAACCTAAATGGGATGAAAGATTGTTTGAAGAATGAGAGCTATAGAAGACATTCACTGTTAACTTCATTTCTAGCTTTCAAACTAATTCACTGTCGTAAAGGAGAGATTAAACGTGAAACCCTGACTGCTACTTAAGCCCATTTTGACACTCGTAACCAAAATCTGAATAGATGAAGTAACTGCCGTACTGGACGCACTCTTATCAGCCTCAGCAACTCAGGCTAACTGGGGCTCTTCTGAAGGTACCACACATCCTGAACCAAGGTGACAGGTAAGAACATGTTCTTCCCCCCATGCTGCCCTCTATTCCAGTAGTTTGTGTGTCCAGCATCTGCTACGCAGTAACTCAGGTTCTAAGTGTCAGAAGTACCTCCTCAGAAGCAGAGCACTGAGTCAAGTTACCTTCTCAGACTGCTGCCCCTCTGTCTCAGTTTCCATCTTTTCTTCTTCAGCTCCATCTGAGGAAACAAAGAAGTGTTTAGAATTGCCATAACGTCCATTTATCATACTCAACATTTATTTCATGGTTAACTAAAATCTTCTGTTCTCTACTCACAGTGGTTTAAAGAAAGCCACAACACTAAACTCCTGGAAGGCTAAAAGCTTATTACACTAATCTTAGTGAAAAAAAAACCAAAACAAAACAAAACTGGTTTACTTGCAAATTTAAGTGGTTTTTCTTTTCAGTCCATCAAGCAGGACAAAACGTTAAATTATCTATATTCTGCTGAAACCCCCACTTTACCCATACAGAGAGAAACCCCCAAATCTATCCGTCTTAGCTACCGAAAGGCCAGTTCAATGCACACTTCTGCAGTATTCAAGTCAGACGGTAATTCCCATTGGTAAGTGCAGTATGATAACATGTTTTTCCTGATACAGCCAATTTGAGTCTGTAGATGGCTGTCAGTTATGTGATTAACCTCAATTACGGTGCTGCCAGACTTGTAATTCCTCCTTAGCACAAGATCTCCTGAGCTGCTTTTGAGCAAAGGTCTATCCAGAGGCATTGTCATGCACTGCAGGTCAAGGGAAGATTGAAATTTCATTCTGCAGGTGGTGCAAACACCAGAATTCTCCAAAAGAAATTACTATTCATCACCAGAGTAACATTAAGCAGTAGCAAATTTGTTAAAGCACTAACACTGTTCTTCAACACTAAGGATCTCCTGTTATTCCTGGCCACCAAACCACTGGGGTTCAAGGCAGCGATCAGTTATCCTCCACACTGGTTTGACATGAAATCCTGCACAGCGAAACCTCCTTCCACACCCTGCGTAGCTGCTGCTCTGCATAAACGCCACGACCAAGCAGTTTGTTGGCTCTTTGTCCTGTTCCTCCATACATTTCTCCCAAAAGCACTCTGAAATTGCATTCAAGACCTCAGAAATACATTCAAAGCACAAGTTTGAACTGAATGATGAAGCTTAAATGGAAGAAACTGGCCCAAAAGGTGTAGTCCTGTGGTAGGTGTTCTGGGCAGTGCTCTCACTCAGGCTGGGATCGTCCATTCTCTTGCTGCTGCCCCAGCTGCAGCAATACCAATACCTGTGGGTTGTATTGGAGTGGATCCATGAATGGACCCAAATTAAACCCTAACGTGTTCCTTGCCTTCTCACTGAAAAAAGCTGTATAGCAGCTCCTCCAACTGCAGCTGCCTGGTTAGGTGCTAAACAAGACATGAATCACGCTTGAGCACAAGAGCTGTTTGTTGGTTAGATATAAAGCAAGAAAAACACATGAATTACCAGCTGAAAGCTCCAAGTTCCCTCTGCATCCAAAATACAGCCACCAAACGAAGGAGAAAGAGCCAAGGCTGAGCGAACACGTCCAACACCGCTGTCACTGCTCATCTCCTGGCTTTTTGAAACACGTGCCTTTCACGATGCTCTGAAAAACCAGAGCGGAGTTGCACCTTCATTCAGTGCTGACGCTGAAGAGGATAATAGCATTGGGTGAGCTCTTACTTCTCCCCAGTCGTGCTGATGGATGCTGTTAAGATGTGCAGGGCTCTCCATTAAACCACCAGTTGGGTTCTCTGGGCAATAAAAATTTCCTGGAATTCTCCAGGAGGTGGAGCCTCAGCCTTACACCATGCCCTGAATCTTCAGGGGACTCACATGAGGCAGCCTCTGCCAAGACTGGCTCCAAGCCAAGAATCCCATACGGGAGTCATGACAAACTTCCTCATGGAAAAAGAGGAGTGTTCCAAGCACACACTCAGGGGAAGACCTCTCCAGAGAGCAGAGGTAGCCTCTGCACCACTGCAGCCTCTGGTTCCAAACTGGTCATCAAAAATTTCCATCTAGTGCCTGAGCAAAGAAGTCTTCCTCCCGTCAGAGGTCAAAACAGTAGAGTACCAGTCATCTGAGAAACAGTCATAAGAAGCTACAAGTATACAAGCTATTGGGACACTTGGCAGGTTTCTCTTGCTGCCGTGGGTGTGTGGGTCTGGACAGCATCCGCTGCCTCTTACACTTTCATACCCGAACAAGTTTGTCAGACACCCATAAAAACCTGACCTTGACCACAAGGACCTTCAGAGTGTGCTACCACCAGCTGTGAAAAAACCTTAGCTTCAATACACAGCCACATGCTTCCTGCTATTGCTCATTTTATTTGGTGTTTTGGCTGACTAGACTGAGCCCTTCAAGCTCGTAACCTCTTATTTACTGTCTGTTTGGCATTCTCAGAGCTGGTACAGAGACAGCTGAAGAGCTCTGCCAACTGACAAGGCGGTTCTCTCTGCAGGAAGCAACAAGACAGAAGCATCAACACAGTCTCAAACTCCTTGTCCAGGATCTCTAGTACAATTTAATGTACAGGGGCACTAAAGAATGAGCTTATGGCTCTGGCACAAGCTGCCAGACCAAAATGAAACTGCTGGGGAAAAGCCCTGATCCACCTCTAAGCTTCTGAAGACCTTCACTGGTGTCGGGTGTTCATTTTCAGTAATCCTCAGTTTACTGGTAACTCCTGTGAGCTACGCTGAAATAAAACAGGTGTACAAAGCGTTTTTCTTCAGTAGCAGATGTTTTTTTATAAAAGCCTCTTCCATATATAAGGAAAACATACCAAAATGTCTGATTGAAAGATAATGGTTTTCCTCTTGGCTTATTTCAAGATGATAAACCTACTTATCTGACATATCTGCCAGCACAATTCAATTTACGGAGACTGGGAACACACCTCCTCAGAATTTTTACCTCGGAGTTAGGATTTAGTGACCTAATAATGTCACAGGGAAAATCTAGACTAGATTTTGTCAGACGGCTACTTCGAGCCAAACTGAGCAGAGCTCCAAACTGGGTTTAAGTGTCATTCCTCCCAGTAAATGAAAGTTTTACAAACAAAGCTTTATTCTCTCCTTTAGGAGACAGTGGAGAAGACTCCAAGTGTGGTTGGGTTGGTAGAGCGGAAGATCATGAGCCCAAACGAGGAAAACACGGCACAGAAATACACGAGTTTTCATTCTGGGGTGGCCTAGCCCAAACACCAAGAATGTCAAGATTCCTCATATTGTGATATGAAAAAAGAAAAAAGTCTGTAATTTTGTATAAACAACCCAAAAGTTAGCCACAGGGAGAAGTGGAGCAATTCTGAAGATCTGCTTCATACAAAACCCCAGGTCAGAGTGAAAGAGGCCAGAAAAGCTCTAGTCTAGTCTATGGACAACTTTAAGTCAAAGCAGGGAGGCTTCTGTCTTAAAAGCTAAAGACTTGATAATTCCTTCACTCCTCTGGAAGATGAGAACCTGGAGCTCAGGTACTCCAGTCTAGCACCAGGCTGAGCAGACACTCAGGTCTCAGCATCACAGAATCATCAGTGGGTTGGAAGAGACCTTTAAGATCAAGTCCACACCAGCAGCAAGTATTCTTGACTGTTGGCCTACCATCTCATCTGCTGAAGGCTCATAGACCAAAGGAGCTCTCACAGAAACCTGCAGCTTCACTTTTATACTCTGAGGGAGGGGGGAAAAAAAAAAAATCCCTAGAAGGTGGTTGTCACACAATTACACGATCTGCTCAGGAACACAGGGCTTCACAAGTGACAGAACTCCTTGCTAGGCTCTGAATCGTACTGAGAGAAAGCTGTAAGGCAGTAATCTTGTGAGCTGCCCCTAAGAACACCATAAAATAAAGCCCTATAAGACACAAACTTACCTCCTCTACCCAAAAAGTCGGTTTGTTCTTGTGATAGACAGTAAGGAAAACCGCCCTTGGGCTCCCTCTTGCATCATAATACATTTGACAGACACTTCCCAAAACCAAGTGCTCTTTTCTATTACGTAGGGACACATTCAGCCACAGAGAGAGTCAGAAGGTAGCTGCGTGTGACAGGAAGATTATTGCGAACATCCTGATTTAACTTTGGTTCTCCAGTCCTGGCTGTAAAAATCAATGTTATTTTAAAATTAGGATGACAACTCGAGGCAGGTTGTAGTCAATGCTTTTTGAAAACTGTTTTCTCCTATTAACTGCTAAGTCCTTATTTGCAGTGACAGCGCTGTGGCTCTGCAGCTCCCACTGGCATCAGCCACTCTGCACTTGCGCACATCGAGGGGACCATGCTGAGGTACCACAGGTACCAGGAAAAGGAAAATTAAAGCTATCAATTATTCGTTTGGGGGTTAAGCAAGTTTACTGGGGTTGAAGCAGGGTTTTGCTTCTGAATTACAAACACAACTGTACTGATTTTCCTGTACAATCTAACGAGGTTAATGGAAATACAGACCAGACAGCACAAACAGGAATTGATTAGTTGGAGATCCATGTCCCTGTTACAAAAGGGGAAGACTTAACTTTAATGAGAAAGACCCTGTAATCCCTTTTACGTGGCACCAACGATGCTCTTTAACCCTCTTCAGCAGGTTTGGTATTATACCCTGCAGGCTGTGGGGAATCAAATTATTTCTTCCGTCAGCAAGAGGCAGATGGTTGCGAGACGCCACAAGACATCTTTCAAGAGGGAACATCGCCTCTCCCTGCCCCTCTTCAAACCTGAAGCAGCAAATATTACCTGTCTCTATGGCAGCTTGTTCTGTTTCGTGTATTATAATCAAAAAAATGCTTTCTCCTGTTTTCTAATACATGAAGAACTTATAACTGACTTCTAATGAAGCCCAGTGACTTCACAGAAAAGTTAAACTGGCTTTAGGTCAATTTAGAGAACTATAAAATATTTCCATGGTCAGAATTTACTGCATTACCAGCAGACAGACATTTGCAGAGTAAGCAGGTACAAAACCTCCATTGTCACTGGAAGAACAATAAGCAAAACCTCACATATAAATGCATAGAACCACAGGCATGCGTTTCAGCTCAGCAAACAGCTTAAAGACCCCGCAAGACATCCTGGTCCCCTTTGTTTTTCACTAAGGCAACGCACCTGACCTGTCAAAAGCCAGACTTGAATATTAATATTTAATTGAGAGGAAATATAGCATAGCTAAGGAGAAATCCTGCATCTGAATGTGATAATTACGCTACTACCTAAACCAAAATTTACATTTTCCACTGTAAGTCAGGCCCCCAACAGCCACCAGAGCTTCCTCTGTTTCTCCTGTAGGTGTACAGCATGATAACCAAGCAGCTCCCATGGTGGTGAGCTGGCGGAAAGCTGCCACAGCTTGCGTGTGAGCTGCATGAGTCCATCATGAGAGGACTGACGGGCTCAATCTGCCAGTGGTGCACAACCAGCTCACAGGCACCTGGATACAAGCGAAGCAAATTGAGTACCAAGAGCCAGCTCGTTTTAGCAGTGCTTGATTTCAGAGTTCAAGCACACCCTGGAGACCACAAGAGAAATCTTCCTGCCAGAAATGAAGCAAGACACCTCCCATGTATGTGTATTTGTGTGTAGTTTTCTAGTATGTGTATTTGAGAATGATACAAAATCATCCATAAAATGTTCTATTTAATCACCTATTTAAGTTGCTTACAGTTGTAGCAGAGCCAGTAAATCAGACCCCCATTCCCTCAGTGCTGTCCCAGATGAGCTACAGCTTGAAGCGTCACACATCTGAGTCAGCAGAAACACTTGCAGTGAAATACTTGTCAGAATAAGACCTAAACCACACAAGGAACTGCCTCCACCACAGCCACTTTGGAGCCTGCCTCGTGCCTCATTCAGTGCACGCAGGTCAGTGCGGTTCATCACCTCTGGAAAGCCATTAAGAAAGTGCATGTGCTTGGTGACAGCTTAATTGGAACTATGAAGGACCACAAATTTACCAAGTGTTTTCCTTCTCCGGAGCTCCACGGCCAGCCTGAAGAGCCGGAATCCCTTGTCTGCTCTCCTCTGTTGGGACACAGAGCATCTTCTCCCATCATACTCTTGTCACCTGCAGTGAGGCACCATGGTGGAAAGCCAACACAGCACCTACCATGATCACCACAGTGTCTGAATCTCCTGAGACCCCTCTTAACTTTACTGAAGCTTTAGTATATCAGTGTAAAAGGAACCATTGCCAGTTCTTAGGAAAACCAACAATGAAGACTTAAAAGAGGAGAATCTTGGGTATTTAACATAAGCTCCTGCAATCCATTCCAGTCACCATACCCTTTCACATTCCACATTGACTCTAATTCACCAATATGAAGAGTTTTTAAATTATGGAGCTCTGATATAATTTTATTTCTAAATTACAACAGCCAGGGAACCTTAATTACAGTATGGAACTCTAAGTAGATATTTTTAGTTCTCCATGGTGACATTTAAATATAAAACTTCAGGTCTAGCCATGCAGAAACGCAGCCCTATGCCAGCAGTTCCACACAGCAACACTAGACTTGGATGTACTAAACACACCTCTGTGAGTGCAAGCTCTGGATTCCCCAGTGCCCTCCAGTGCAAAGCTGTTTGGGAGGCGGAAGACACCACAGATTGCAGAGTGACCCAGTTCGCTCTTGCTGAGCAGCTCCCCCAGGGAGAACCATCTGCTGTTGTCCTAATTTATTCCATTAGTCACAGCCCAATACAAATCGCATTAACCATACCAGGACAGTATTACTTATGGAACTCAACACGCAGCTCATTCAGAAATAATCGTGTTATGGTCATCTGCTCTCCAACTCCCCATATTGACAAGCTCCTCAAAAATCTCTATTTGGAACTTGAGTGCAAATTCTGCTAGAGAAACGGCCAACCTAAACACTGGCAATGGTAAACTTCCACAGTCGTGCTGCAGGGTTACGAATTGAGAGACTCGAATGTTACCGAGGTCCTTAACACGTACATGCTCCAGTGCTGCCAGTACAGGGAGTCTACGGGAAAGGGAAGCAGAGCTCCAGGAAGAACAATTTTACCTTAAGCTGTGTTTATTTCAAAATAACTATCAAATTAAACTCAGTCCCAGATGGAATCACACCTAGATTTGTTTTATAGCAGACTTGAAAATAAACCCCTAATCCTTGCCCTTTCAGCAGAGCACTGCAGAACAGCAGCAGCAGATACTCCAGATGCTGCCACTCCCCTTTCCAGCACACACTCCACATCTCCCCAGAGCTCCGACATCAAGTCTGTCCCACTGAGCGGTGAACTGTAAGTTGAGACAGAAGGATTGAGTAGTCTGTTAACTTTTCTGTTTAAAAAATATCTTCATGAGTTCAGTGGTATTTTTAAATCAAATTCAGAAGTGTAGTTTTACAACGGACACTAAGTACTGTCAAGGGTAGACCTGCATGACCAGCACTGGAACACACAGGTCCCTCATGATCCCATCACACAATCTGGCACCTTGCTCACGTCTCTAGACGGGGTAACAGCAGGTCAACTATGAGACACGCAAGCACAGCCCGAATCAAACCTTCCAGTCAATGCAGATGACATTCTGTTTGACCCAAAGCTATACGTGCCTTTAACTATCCAGTCACTAAATTCACCAAAATGATTTGTGATAAGCTGAACGAAACAGCAGCCAACAGTGCTGGAGAGAAAAAACACAGATCTACTGACAAGATGGTCGACCTGCACCACGCTGAAGAGAGTCCTTGAGAAAGTCCGTAGCAAACTATACACGTCTACTTGTTTTAGGGCTGAAGGAAATCCAAAATAAACAGAAAGGGGTCACCCACAGCGGATTCACTTCACAGGAGTTGCCACAAGACAGGCTTTTCCTCCCCATACTAATGAATAAAGTATTTGCACCTCTTGAGGTTTCACATAAGAGATGTAGAACCAGAGTAGCTGCTGAGTACCACAGCAAACTGGGGACCAAGCTCTAAAACAAGAGCTTGTTTGTATGGCAGTGTAGGATACAGCAACCGGAGCCAAGAACCAGGGTGTTATCAGGTACCAGCCCAGTTCCTCTTCTGTGACCTCCACAGTTAGTGATGCCCCCAGAGGACAAGACTGACGTTAAAACTGGTTACTAAAGGCGTGATAGAACATCACAGATTCGGCTGCAGCACAAAGAGCCGATCAAATCCGGGTGCTTTATCGTATCCTCTAACTCCTCAAACACCCACAGAATTAGGACAAAACATTCTGCTCCCGTATTTTTGCTTGCTCAACTCTGTGCACCCCAAACAACGGCACCTCCATGTAGGGAGAGCAGGAAAACAAGTTTCTAAAACTAAAGCTAGTTGGAAGTTCATTAATTCAGCACCAAGAGTTAATAACTGCAGCAAGGAGGAGTGGAATGACCTGTCACTCTCCTTATCCACGGTTTCCATCTCCCGTTGGAGGTTAGCTAAGGTTTTACTGTGAGTCAGAAGGCAATGCCTAAGGAACCCCCTCTGCAGGAATTTCTGTATTTTGACTGACAGCCTACCGATTTTCTCCGGCTCATCAGGACCTGTTCCAGCAATGCAGCTGCTCTCTAGGCCGTATGTTGGATCCACCTTCCCAGAGGCTCTGGCTGCTTCCTGTACTTTCTTTACGTGAGCTTCAACAAGCTCCAGCGGTACCTCCTCTCTGACTCGAGAAAATTCCTCTGTTAAAAATCACACAGATGATGTTACATTGGGAGGGTTTATTGGCAAATTAAAAATTATTATTTTCTCTGATCGATGCGCAGGTAGATCTTGCGACAAAGAGAATTCTCAAATATGCAAGTTCCTTCTTTTCACATTAGGTAGTTAATTTTCTCTCTCCAATGTGGTAGGAAAAAGTCTCTTCCTAATTACGTAAAATTGCCTTTTACGTGGAAAAATAAGGAAAAAAGTGAAAAACTATTTCATCAAGTTTCTTAGAGGACACTTAGAGTAACCGTGACAGATAATTCCACACAAGCAAAACAGAAAAATCATGCATTACCCATAGGCTAAACTAACGACAGTGGTCTCAGTGACACACACTCCTGGATGGTGCTCGCAAACGCTGTCAGTAGTCAGTGAGCACAAGAGGGGAACACAAGCCACCTTCAGACATCCAGAGGCCTCTAAGAGCTGCTCTAACTTGCCTGTAAACTGGTGGTTTCAGTAACAACAAACACAAAACTGGCAATCAGGGACCTTGCTATACATGCTTGCTATACACACGTGAATTGATTTTTACAACTTATTACTCATCCTTAAGAAACTCTGGAAACAGTCAATTTGAAGAGCAGACTAACAGAGACAAGGCGAACAAAACGGCTGTTGCAAACGTGTACCTAAGGCGGCCTTTGCGGCGGCAGAAGCCACGCGGGGATCCACCACTGACGCCAGAAAAGCAACGGTGCTCATCACTGGGTTGCCGGACTGGCTGAATGGCACGGGCTGGTAAGCCAGCGGGCCCAGTGACGCGTCCGAGTTCTCCAAATAGGGGTCCTCGATGGGCAGCCGCAGGAAGTGGAGAATGCACTCGTCTTGGGTGCGGCTCCCAACATGCTCCGAGACTTTGTTCCAGTCATCCTTGTACATCTCCAGAGCCTGCAAGAGACAAGAACGATTGTCTGTGCATTGGCTGCTCTGGGGGGAAAAAACCCTACTTCATGCAAAAAGATCTTCAATACTAGTTTATTTTGATGATGGAACGATAAATTGGGATCAGACAACTATTTAAAATCGTATTTTTTCTGGTAGTAAAATTATCCTGCATAGGAAATATGAACAATCTCACGGGGATATCAGCTAAATTTAAGATGCAGGGATCATCACACAAGTTTTATGCTGCTACAGCATTAAAAAGAATTGCCAGGAGATTTGGGATTTACTAGTTAGTGTTGCCCCATTTTGCTTCCACATGAAAAGCTTTTCAGAGAAATAAGTTTGTTTGTCCTAGCAAGTCTCACCAATTCTTTTAATTTCCGCAACGACTCTCCCTGAGGGCACTTGTGTGTTCTCCACCCATTTATGTCTCACTTCACTAAGCTCTCTGGGGCAGGAACAGGAGTTATTTCACACATATACATTAGCTGTGACGGTGAAGTCCAGAATTAGATCCAGCAGAGGTTGTGAAAAGGAAAGAGCATCACACCAATATACCAGGGGAAAGAGGAAAACACATTCTGTATCATGAAGCCAGAAGAGATCAGTTCTCCAGTTAACCAGTCTGATTTCTGTTACGTGTTCAGGTTAACAAATCCTTATTTGTTAGTGATTTGTTGTTGATAAGCCACCTGATAAAGGAAGAACTTGCAGATCAAATCAAAGATTTCGTAATTCAGAATTTCAGTCTTTTTTACGGTTACTTAACTCTTAACAAAACAATTTAATAAAAAGGAGTTACTGAGTTTTTGAAAAACTGATGAATTCGTACGATAAAACCCTGAAGTGGGAGCCTAAAAGAACACTATCCCTTAACAAGTGGGTTTTTTCCCCTGAAAACTGTTTTAGTTACTTAAGTATCTGGATAGCAGAAAGTGTTGAAGCATCCTGAGCCGTTAACTTTCACATTACTGAGATGACTGACGGCCCAGTCACCTAGAAAAAGCAAAAAGCCTTTTGAGATCTAAGCAAAACGTGTCAAACTTAATGAAAAAGAGATCTGCAACTCACGGGTATAACAGAATTCTTCTGAAGAGCAATTTAACACCAGAGGCCTGAGCGAGGGTTTTGGTGAACCCTTTTCTACGCGAGCTGCAGATCCCACCTTCATTTTGAAGTTTAACATACTTGGCCAAGGTGTCGAGCTAGATTTAACTCATGCTGTACCTACCCTACAACAAACACAGAGGTAACGAGCTTCTGCACTGTGTCCTGGCGAGCGGGCAGGCGTTTTAGCCATATCCAGGGAGAGGGAAGGACAGGGTTTGAAGTGGAATTATTAGACTGCTTGGAGGACCCCTACAACACATCCTGAACGACTTGCTGGCTGTCAGGTGGGCTACCAAGGACTTTAAGGCACCCACTTGCAGGTACAATATACTTCAGAAGACACAGAAATCCTCCTTAACTGCTCATGACAGCTGAGTTTCCCCAACTAAGCACTATGTCCTTCTGAGCATGAACGTTAAGGACAAATGAAGTTAATGGCTTCTCAATACTTGAAATCTTTCCCACAAGGCTGAGAACTACCAGAAACCTCAGCCTTCGGGGTAATGCATAAGACTGACTTAACGTTCCACTTGCACAACCCTTCAGAGCATGAAGACAGAATTCAGAGCAAATGGGCGACTCGATCGGGCTATATCTGTCACCCATCATGAGTAGGAGGACATATCCGACATGTACCAGGAGTACAGGCAAAGTTAATCTGCTGGATGTTTCTGCAGCGTTAGTAGTGACAAGAAGATGATAGAAGCTGAGGCAGCAGCCTCTCGTGTTAAGAGTTCCCCTACCCGGGAAGGCTCATTACACAAAACAAGTTTTTATATATATACATATATATATATATATATATGAAGGTTGTGCATTCAGAAGACCTTTGCCTGCAGGACTATACATAAACCCATCTTTTTCATCAACACAACATTTTTTATAAAATCCAGGAGTTTCTGAACATACAGTTTTCTTCACAGCAGCTCTGGAGGAAAAGCGGTTCAGTGTTTTGGCAGCTAAAACGGAAGCTATAAGACTTCTTCAAAGTGGTCTACCTGCACAGGTGCCCTTGGGCATGTCATGGATGTTGAGGGTCAGTTGGGGGAAAATGCCATCCAAGTGGCATTTTTGAAGCTGTGGAGGTAGAGTGACTAAAGGACAGATGAGTTAAATCCGAAAGCGTCGGAGATCTGACATGCACAGAACAGATTAGAGAAAAAAGACAAATTTGCCTGCTGTGGGTGGAGCTTTTTAGCCCCCTGATCTGAAAGTGATTTAAGCTTCACCTGGCTGAAGTTTTATGTCTCTCTTTCCCTCATAGTCAGGTCTCGCTGCTTAAGTTGGGTGGAGAGGAGGGAAAACCCCCCAGTATACCTTCAGATATACTGGATGGAGAGAATAGGGTCTTTTGAGGGAACCTTGCCTCAAAACACTGGGTGTAAGATTAGCTGGGCAAGTACCAGAGCAGGGGAACACTGTGCTGCAGCAGAGAGTGGTTGGATGAAAAGAACAATACACGAACTGTTGAAGACCTTGAGCTAGGCAACATGACAGGCTTTGAAAGCTCAATGGAAAGAATAATTTGGTTTGGGACTGAACAAAGGACACTAGACAGCCTGGTCCATACCGCAGGACTCGACGGTCCCCAACTGCTCCTGAACCACTCTCCTGACCTCTGTCTGATCTTGCCTGAGTGTGGGAAGGAATGAGAAACCGCTGAGTTCACTAGGTCATACTCAGGGGGAACTGTTTATTCAACGTTCAACCTTCATTTCACTTTCCTTAATTTCATCTCTCTGCAGTTATGTGTCAGCGTCCATCCATTTTTAATCACACCAGCACATGAGATCAGCTCTGCTTCCCATGGCCATGCAGGGTTTTTGCTCATTCTTCTTCACTGCTTGTTATTCTTCTGCGAGACGAACTAGCTCTCACAGTAGTTGTCCTTGCTATAAATAGCTGAAAATGCACTTAACTATGCAAGAATAGTGCTCTGTGGAGATATGGAGCAGCAGTGTGGCAGGGAAGACGATTCTGGGAGGGAAATGGTATTTCCTTCCCCCAATTTATTCAGGCAACAGGCAGAAGGACAATAATTATTTTAGATAAGATTTATCCTTTGAAACTTCACTGTGTATATATTTGCCCAAAGCTGCCCTGAGGATTTAATTGGACTGAGCTGGCTTGTTAAAGCTGAATTACTTATGCTTGAACTGATGTACTCTTTACTGATTTATTCATAGGTTAAATCCACGAAGAATGAAGAACAAAAACATTATTAATTTAAACTCACATTAAATAAAATTGTAACCTCAGGACTTAGGAGTTTTTTGGTTTGCTTTTTAAAACAAAGGGCGCTATGTCATCTGGATCATTTCATTAGGCTATGTATGACCATAACATACAAACATACCAAACAATTGATTTTAAATAAGAACACTAGTAAGGGAAGAAGGCAGGTATTAGTCTTGTTTCTCCATACAAGATTGCTGTGAACAACATCTTAGCTTTTTTCACCCTATACACAAAATTTTTCCATGTGCCAATAGAAAAGTATCAGCTAAACTGTGGGTATCAACCAAAAGAAGAGACAATTCCCTATCTGTGAAGGCTGAATCAGTTTACGCTGCTGACCAGGCGCTTCGGCTCGCTCAGAAAAGCGGCCGCACACAGAAGCTGAGTATTGTTCAGAGCCGTCAAGATCCATTGTCCGTGCTGCTCCTTAGGAAATAACTTCTCAATGGGTTTACTGACACATGCAAAGACAAAAGCGCCAGAACAATCCCGCAACTGCAGTCTGCTTTAAGCTCTCCAAGTAAAAACAAACACCAAAAACCCCCCCCAAGACTGGAATTCTTATACCAGAAGCCTGAATTATAGAAAAGGAAAAAAAAAATCACCCACCAAAGCTCTACATCAAGAGAACATTCCTACAAAAGAAAGCTCAGTAGACGATCATTTCTTTACAGGATGTGGCAGCACATTAATTATTTCAGGCCACCGACAGTCTTCTCCTGACAAGGCACAATGAAGAACAATGTTGCCCTGATGGGAACGTGGAAGATGAGAACGTACTTGTGCAGTGCACCTTACGTGAGGGTTTTCACCCTAGGCTGGAACTCCAAGAGACCTGACAATTACCTTGTGTTCAAGAGCATCAGATTAGGCAACCCGGGGACAAAGAGCGGATTCTAGCGTGCTCGCAGCTCTCTGACCTCATTTTACAGTACCAATGTGATTTGAGTCATCTCATATATATTTCTTGTAGACTTCTGGAAAAAGCTTAAAGATCACATCAAAGGCAGCTATGTGGCAAAAGGAGTGAGTGGATGTATGGAATTGAAGAGCTACCAAATCAAGAGCTTGCCTTCGTAGTGGCAGGAAACAGACTCATCTGTTTAACTACTGCAACTTCAAAAATCAGCAGTTTCCTATGGCTTAGCCAGGAACCTCAAAAGTTAACAGAATTTCCAAATATTCATCTCAGTGGAAGGTAAACCATTACTAAAAAGTAAAAATAACATCTGTGTAGATTTTTAAAGCATGTAGTATCCTGCATGTTTTGGGTTTAGCCCCCACCCTCCATGAACTTACTTCTAATAGCAGCAGCGTTTCTTGTTCTGTCCATTCCCTTCCAGCACTTGCACCTTTACTCTACAAAAGATAGAAAAAACCAAGTGAAATACAGGTTTCTTTGCACATGATGAAGGAAAGGGGAAGAATCTGTTACTTAACCCGCCCAAATATGTGTCTTTCACATTCTTCCCACTACAGCTAATCAGTCCCTGGTTGAATCGTACAGCTGTTCAGTTCACATGATTTACGTGCATAGCTACAGCCTGTGGGCGAGCACATTCCTGCAGCTTCTGGGGAAACTGGGGGCTACAGATCCCACCTTCCCAACGCGTCTAGGATAACCTGCAACTCCTCTTGGATTCCAAGCTAAAGCAAAGTGATTTGGTACCCTTTTCTCCTGGCTCCCAGCTACCTGTGCTTGCATGTACAGCAGAGTATTTTCCTAAATAACAAAAGCCTGTAGGAGTGCTGATGGCATTCTGCTCAGCTTGACTTTGGCCAAGAACAGAGCAGTTTACACAGGGTGTTCTACAGTTCACACCAAAGAACAGTGGCAGCCAACAGACCTACAACAGAACATCCAACTCCCTCAGCAGCTGCCGTACAGCCAAAGGAGGCTGCTGGCCCTTGAGGAGACAGTATCACTCAATTCAGGCACCCCTGGGATCCCCTCAGCTTAAAGGGCACCTTTCTTAATAGAATAGGGTTTATGTCAACGTAACTTCAGTCCCCATCAAACCTCTGCTTCCAAGGCAGACAGGTTGGACTGTGTAAAGGGCCTGCTGGTCCAGAAAATGTTCATCTAAAAGTTCCTCAGTAACTCAGTAAAAGAAAAAATAAAATCTTTATAACTTGCATGAGCAATCTGCAAAGAGCAATTACAGCAGGATAATCCACAAGTTCAGCAATCACTTGCTCCAAGGGTTGCTGCTTCCAAGTCTATACTTCACAGTTAACTCCTGAGATTTTCTACAAGTTACAAACCTCTCGGTGAAAAAATCCCCTTCTGTGATGACAGACACCCTAATCCACTGCATGTCAAACAAAGACAAAAGCAGCTTGTCACTTGCCTAAGAAAGGACATTATATAGATTGGATGTCTCTCTGCAAGACCACAGCAAAAAGAAAAGGGTATTTAGGATATGTAAATCCATCTTGTCTCACGGGGCATTTCCAGCAGATCATTAACCCAAAGAGAACATTAATCAAAGTGAGTCATCCAGCAGCTGATCAGCTCTCTGGCATGAACAGCCAAAAAAAAGCAATTGCCACACATAAACCAAAAGGGGAAATCAATGTCTGCAAACAAATCTGCTCGAGTTCTTTGCTTGTAAATAGAACCAGAGTCTAGAACTGGTACAGATTTATGGATTTGGAGAATATTTATATCTCCCTAAATTAAGTGGAAAAAGTCCCTCCCTAAAATGTGACATGGAATCAGGCTTTCTAAACAAAAAAATGCTGTGCTGAAGCAGTAAACTGGTATTGCTGCCATGCCCCCAGGCACTATCGTGTACACACACAGGTATCAGGCAGCAGGAGAAAGGCAAGAGGTTATGGAATTACCAACATCCAATAGGATCATCCAATAGGACACACAGTGCTAAAACACCCCCTGCAATGGTTCTGTGACATCTTTTATCATCAAGCAACTTCCTGGTTCTCAGCCTGGAAAACCCTGCTCAGATGTGGAAAACAGGACAGTTAGAGGCCCTGCTGAAAGATCTCACTCTCTGAGTTATTGGACAGTTTATTGATTCTGAACTGTTCAGGTAAAATATGCACTAACACAATAAGAGTTCAGTGTCTGAACACTGACAGTACTGACAGGCAACCATTTTCTTTCTGCAAAATCAGATCTCCAACACAACCACATATCTTAGTGCCCTGCATGAGATGGAAGAAATCTGAAACGAATATTAAGAGTAACGTAAGTCGCCTCAGTGTCATCTCATGGAGGACTCCTGAGGAAGGACTCCTAACAGAAGGTGCAGTGGAAAGAAATCCCAACACACTTGCCTTTGCCAAGGTTTTCTTTGAGTAAATGTCAGTGCGAAGTCCGAAGTTCTGCAGATCAGTAGGCTTCTCTTTGTTTTTCTCTGGAAAACTCAACATCTGCTGAGCAGCAGGAACCTGTGAACAAATGTTACAAGAGAAAGGTGAGTGGGGCAGGAATTCAGGGTTATTCAAAGTTTTCAGAACACAGACTGAACAGAAGTGTCAGACATGACTTTACAGAGCATCACTTGCACACAGCACTAGCAGGTTTTAGAGATTCAAACTACCCAAAATTCTCAACCCAGGTGGCCAAAAAAAGGAACATTTCATCAAATCATGCACAAGTTTAACTGCCACGTTAAATGACAGTGGCTAAAGCAAAGGCAAGCACCCGTTGGTGCACCCTGTGGGGCTCACCTGGGGAGTGCGGATGTGGAGAGGCATGAGTCCTGAGGGGGTGTCAGCCAGCACGTTGAAGTGCGGGGTCGGAGGAGGGCCCATAGCCATGGGACGGCTCTCCGGATCCACTTGGTAGTTAATGAGACCCCACTGCTCCAGAAAAGCATGGACTCTGGGAAACAACGTGACAGATTAACAGCTGAAGAACTAGCACCTTGCTTATGCTTGATGCTGCAGAAAGGAGACAGCAAAGGAGGAAGACTGTGTTTCTGGATCTAACACAGATCCAGAATCTTCTACAATCCTTCACGAATCAAACAGTAATACAGATCACAGAGCATGAGCTTCGTGCGGTCTTGACTGCACCTCATCTTGTTGCATAACATAAAACATTTTTGGTTATAGATAACAGGAATTTATTTAATTTGTCCTTAATTAAGGACAAGGGCAAAGCAAATCACAGGGTGCATGCCTGGAACTGTTTGCAGATGATGTATGGGTTGTGAGGGCTACACAACCATTGACCTGCTTCCCCCGTCTGTCTGTAGCCATTCTTCACTGAATCGACATTTAGCATGTTCCGAGTTTCCAGGGCTCTACTGCACCTCACAGTCCAGAAAAGTAAAACTGCAAAACTGAGTTGCAAAGCTGGAATTTCTGAAAAACTCCACACACTTACTGAACAGCAGAATTTAAATAGTCCCAAGCCAAGATCTAAACTCTGTGGGCACGGTTCAGCAAGCAGACAGAATATTGTAAATAAAGACTAGCATACAATAGTCTGGTTACCATAGAAGTGGGGGAGCTGTCTGCTACCCGACAGCATGATGGCCACTGCCCACACCTACTGCAGCCTTTTCATCTCTAATGCAGCTCCTATTTCTCTTTGTTAATGTGAAGGCAGTGGCTGAAGACCCATGGCTTTTACCTCATGACAGCGCACACATCCCCGGTGAGGTTCCTCCTGCAGGCAGTGCTGGTCAAGTACTCTTGAGGGTTTAAGCGATAGGTGTCAATCATGAAGTTGCGATAAGCCAGGTATCTACAAGACAATTGACATGCAGTTCATGTATGTTGATGTCTAACAAAGATTAGACTGCGCTTTAGGATTCACCTTCTCCCAACACCTGTATGACTGACAAGCAAACAGCAACAGGTAAGTTTTACTGATGAAATTTAAGAATTGGTATCAAAAGCAATAGGTAGGTAGAATTAAATTTTATAATAAACATTACAGTGAACATGACCCCATCCCTTCCGGATTGTTCCGTTCTGGATTTTATCTGTGTTTGGCTTAGCACCTCGACTACTCTGAAAACTGCAACCAAAAGCAGCAGTGGAGTCCAGCACCAAATGTGACAGAAGATAAAAAACAGGACAAATCCTTGAAACATCTGTTCTTCCAGCACTCGCAACACGAAGAGGAAAGTGACTCTTGGTCACTAACCAAGTACTCACTCAACACACTACCAGCTGCAGAAAAAATTACTGGGGTCTGGGCTTCACATGGAAACAGGCTAAATAATCCTTACCAACCCCCTCTGTGAACCCAGAAGGAAAACAACTGCGTGGAGAGACACTGGATAGAAACAACACTACTGTTCCTACATGCAGACTCTTTAAAAAGATCAGTAAAGACAGGTCAGAGAACAGCAAAATGGAGAAGACGAGATCCTTGAAAAGCAGAGGGCAAGACCCCAGATGCCAGCAGAGCAACCCCCCCTCACCGAGCTAGGAACAGCTACAGAAGTGATTGCCGCGAGATGCCCCTATTTCAGTGCACAACAGTCCAGGCAGGCGGGTTTTGGGGTCAGCCCCTTCTCTGCACTGCAGATGTTGCTTCGCAGGCTTTTTCGGTTTTTTCTGCAATATGCCAATACTTCCTAATGCGAGTTGTTCAGAACAAAATAAACCACCAAAAAATTACTGTTAGCCCTGTTCTTCAGATGGAACAAAACCAACCTGCCAAAGACAAGCGAGCATCCTACGCAAGGATGTGCTCAGCACAGCACCTCATCAGCAGATTCCTGCCTTCGGAAAATTCAAGACTGTCTCATATGCAGTGTTCAAAAGCAGCTGGTAACCCACAATACCAGTCATACAGAGGTGGAACACCCATGCCTTTCACAGGCAGGAGCTTCTTCTGTAGTGGAATGTTCAGGAACATTTTTGAAGGCTCCTGGAGAGAACTGGGTAACCACCTGCTCAAGAAGAGGGACTTTAAAGCAGTCTTGCCTGCAGGAATCAGCTTAATATTTATTAGTTAAGGTCACCTTACCAGGTGAAAAGAAGCGTTAAGACAGAAACATCCCTAAACTTTATCCTGAAGGGAGACTGACATGACCCATCAGCTAGAACTTGTCAACAGTGAGAAAGTCAAGTCAACTACTATTTAGTGAAAATCCCATTTAAGATAGACACCACCCCCCAGGCACCACCGTCACAAGAATGAACCTGTGTGAGCTTTTGAAACGTGGTATTTTGTTTGGCCTGAAAACTCAGCTGGAGGCAAGACATTTCCATTCAGAAGGATGCATCTACTTTATCTAAAAAGAAAATGCAAAGCCAAGACCACACACTTCTACAGTCCCACGATGGCAACAAAAATAAATCTTGAGGATAACATCAGGACAGGGAGGAGTCCCGAACTGGCTTCACTCATAGGCAATAACCAGTGGCAGCTCATGGATGATTATCAGGAGACCTGATGTTTTCATGTCAACAGAAAAAGGAAGCATGGGAGTACACGTGATGACCACACTGAGACATTCTTTCACAATTCCAACTGTTCGCACTCCTGGACACCAAGTCCTAGAAACGCGAAACCAAAAACATGCTGAATAGTAAAACTGATGGAGCAGAGGTAGTGTCAAATGCATTGGAATCACTGTGATGCAACTCAGCTATGTAGAGAAGATGCAAGTCAAGAGTATAAACTGAAATTCATTCAGGGTGCCAGGGTCCTCAAGAGAGAAAGGCTTAGAGAGTAAGAGATTGGCTTAGAGACCGTAAGGCAAGCTCCTACTTAAACCATGGTCAGCACTGAATTTTGACCAGGTTGCTTAGGGCTTTGTCCAGCAAGGCCTGAAAGACTCCAAAGAACATGCCCAGCTTCCCAGGGCCCCATCCCAGAGCTGCATCTTCTTCAGAGTTAAAAATTCCCCTTATATCAAGACAGAACTTGCTGTGTTTCAGTTTGACTTCCTGTCACACACCTCAATAATAAGCCTGGATCCATCTTCTCAGCAACTTCCTTGTGCACTGGGCAACTACTATAAGCTCTGCCAACCCTCTTCTGCAGGCTGAAAAAGTTTAGTTTCTATTTTCTCTCTCAATATTAGATCAGATGCCTCACAAAATAACAGTCATGCCTGAGGAGATTCAAGCACAAGGCCAGTCTCTCTCAAGTCTGCCTTGTTGACTTGCTGGAAAGCAATACAGGATAGCCAAGTGCCAGGTCCTGCCCTGGGGTCACACCAACACCCTGCAGTGCTCCAGGCTGGGGGAAGAGCGGCTGGAAACTGCCCAGGGAAAAGGCCCCGGGGGTGTGGGTGACAGCAGCTGAAGAGGAGCCAGCAGTGTGCCCAGGTGGCCAAGAAGGCAAATGGCATCCTGGCTTGTACCAGCACTGGCGCAGCCAGCAGGACCAGGGAAGGGATGTTCCCCCTGTACTGGGGGCACTGGGGAGGCTGCCCCTCAAATCCTGGGTCCAGTTTGGGCCCCTCACTGCAAGAAGGACATTGAGGGGCTGGAGCGTGTCCAGAGAAGGGCAGTGAAGATGGTGCAGGGTGTGGAGCACAAGTGCACTGAGGAGTGGCTGAGGCACGTGGTGGGGTTGAGCCTGGAGCAAAGGAGGCTCAGGGGAGACCTTCTGGCTCTCAACAACTCCATGACAGGAGGCGGGAACAAGGTGGGGGTTGGTCTCTCTCCCCAAGAACAAGCAACAGAAGAAACAGCCTCCAGTTGTTGCAGGGCAGGTTGAGGTTGTCCCTGAGGAAGAATTTTTTCCTGGTTGGGGTTGTCCCAGCCTGTCGCAGGCTGCCCAGGGCAGTGGTGGAGTCCCCATCCCTGGAGGGGTTTCCCAGCCGTGTGGAGGTGGTGCTGAGGGCCAGGGGTTAGTGGGGACCTGTCAGTGCTGGGGGAACGCTGGGACTGCAGGAGCTTCAAGGTCTCTTCCAACCCAAACGATTGTGATGACATTACCACTATGATTTGCACTAAGAAGAAACTGAGGGGAAAAAAGTTTAGTTTGAAGAAGTGTGGTGTATGAAAACCGTACGGCTTTGCTGATGTTAAGACAACGTACTGAGAAGACACCTGAAATGCTTCATTTAGTGGTTAATTAAAAAAAAAATCCAACTGGTTTAAAATCCCCAAAAGCTGCTTTGCAACTCAACCAAGATCTGATACGAAGACAAAGTGAACACAACTCACCCAGTTCCACGGTCCAAGTTGACAAACACACAATGGTGTTCAAATTTATGATTTTTGTGAACTGTCATGTTTTAGGATTATAATTTTAAGAGAAACAAGCACATTGTTCTAAAGCCTGATGTTGACCATCTTCCTTTAATCTATCACTTTCAAGACAGCTCTGAATAACTAAGTTACTGTTATAATAACAGAAAATCCTCAGAAGGGGAGGTGTACTGTTCCTAATGCACCTAACATGCCTTGCACGAGATTCTCAAGATAAGCATGATGCAAAATCAGCAGCTTATCTTGTTACACTGCTGAGTCAGAAGTTAATCATCCGATGTATAAAAAACCCCGCAATACCTCAAGAAAATAATCAGCTTCTTTTTTAGTATTATTTTAAACAGCTTCAGGGAAACTGTTTAAGCTGTTTAAACAACTGTGTGTGTATAATCTTGAATTACGAACACTGAAGTTCTGCAGTAGGTATCAGATCCCAGAAGGAGACGAGATAGGTACAAACTGGGCATGAACTCAACAGAGGGAACTCCACCTACATTTAACAGGCACGTCCAGAATTAGAATGACACTGGAGGGTTTGCAACAGCTATATTAGAAAAAAAAGTATTTTTCTTCTTGGAATGCACAACTGCAGCTCTCGGATTTAAACTGGGCTACCAACACTGTTATATCTCAGGGCCGTGAAGATTCATTTTCCGACCCTCCCCTGCACTTTTAGAATTACCCATCAGCTGCTCAGGGAACTGTGAAATCAACACAGATAACTGTGCCAAATCCTTTCCACAGTCTGACACAGCATCCTACAACAAACTCAGTGATCGGTGCTTGCACACAGAACCCAGTCTCAAAAATACAGGGTGGCATGAGAAGAGAGAGCAGAGTAAGGAGGATTACTCGATTTCTACAGTATGGTGAAATTTTTCAGATGTCTTTGGAAGATGATCATGTCCTGTTCCAATCGAAACAGTTCAAGAATTTGTTCCAATATTACTTGGGAGAAATTAGGTCTATTTTTCCTGCATAACCACTACTATTACTTTGATGTTTAAACTTCTACCTCTACTACAATAACTCACAGCTATGAGAAGTGGCTGTACAGGTGCTCCATGCCCCTAGAGACAGTATAGACTTAACACTCGCATAGCTGGAGTGACCACAGGATTCATACAACTGGAAGCTCCCCTCTCTCTATATTCACATTTTACTTACATTTCTGGCGTCTTGGACTTGTTTTTTCCATTGAAGAATTCAGGAAGAGCACGACGTTCAATCACGTGAATACTGTAACAAAAACAGACAGTTCAGATGCCAAACACTAAACCTTGGAGTACTCTGCACACCTTCCAATGGTCCAAAGCTGGATCTACAGGAACTGCCAGCACTCACAAGTCAGGTAGGAGACTGGCTTCGAGGACGTAGCTAGGACCTCCCAGGGCAACTGGGGAAGTACAGCCCAAAGTATGGATATTAGGAGCAAATAAACAGTCTTAAAAATAATTCTTTCCCTTTTGGAGCAAAAACTAAGCACCTATGGAAGAGCAGAACTCACGACACATGAGATGCTACACACCATAAGATAAACAAACTAAGGTAAACGTGACAGAAAATTCAGCTTTAGTTATTTGACAGATTTTTTTTTTCCTTCTATAGCTGTTCCAGGTGAAGTATTGTTTAACTGCTCTTTTAGTAGAATCTTCCATTCTGCCTGTACTCCCAGCCTGACAACATCAACAGTGCTGCAAAAACTTCATCACATTCTCCTATTTCCTAACAAAGGACTGGATGAAGTGATAGGATTTATTTTAACATAGATAAGGAAATGTGGTCCTGAAATGTTTTAACTGCAGGGTGACCTGTGGAGTTGTACCAGCCACAAAGGAACACAATCATTTTGTGTTATCTGTGGTATATGGTGGGATCTATAAGAGGGTTCTCACTGCAAAGCAAAGTTATAATGCCAGTAAACAGCGACAGTACATGGAACTTGATTAGTCAACTCATTTTTTCTTTTCTAAGATCTTAATATACAAATTCTTCAAGGGACCTGAGATTTAACCAACCTATTACAAAGTGAGGAAATGCTTCGAGATTAAAAAAACCCTTCCATTTTATAAAGAAGTGTCAGAAATGGAGGGCGTGTGAGAGCAACTTCAGATAGAAACTCGAGAATGACACATCATGCAAGTTAAAATCTGGACAAGTACAACAGCCCTTTATGAATTGTTACTTTGAAAGGAAACATAAAAACATATTCTTAATACATCTTCCTTCCTCCTCTATGTTCAGCTTTTAACCTCCCCTGCGATTGTCCTTTTATGCCCATACCGCTTACTCTTAACTTGTCATTCACAGGAAAATACTCTAATTGGAAGATGAAGATTAACCAATAAACTCTTCAGATTTCAGTAGCAAATTATCCAGTTCTTGCAAAGTGTTTAAGAGATCACACTGAAACTGGATTGAGCATTAACTAAAATGTATCTTTTTATGAGAAAATTAATTTTAGCAAGGATTATTCTAGAACAGCAGATTTTAAACGTTTTGAGAGAACTAGATTTGAATTGTTCCGCTGCTTGCTTTCACTTAGTTGTGACTAGACACATTAAAGAAGTATTTGCCATCCGGGAGGGCTGCAGATGTTGGTTTGTCCGTATATTTACCCGAGAAGCATCTTGCTGGCACAGCCACAGCAGTGACATCTGCAGTCTGCGGTGGGACAGAGCTACACACACGCTCACTGGTTCTCTGCGATGACAAAAACCTCTCTCTGAATGGAAAAGTGGTGCTCGGAGACAGAAAAATGTCACTCTCACAGCTGCCTGTTACCTCAGCCTTAAATGCAACTCAGCTGAACACGCTGTTTCTGGGGCACTCAAATCCAAAATCAAAGCTCCTTGTCACATTGCCCTGTTCCTGCGTGGCTGTCCGCAGTTCCCGTCAGAGACACTTTCAGTTTGCCTTTTACAAGGTCAGAGCAAGCACATCCGGTGCAACGAGAAGCTTATTCTATTTCTTCATAAATACCACATTAGTCTTTTACTTGTTTTTCACAGATTTAGCTCTGAGGATCCTCGTTTGTAAAGGAATTGAAGCAAGGAGGCTACCCTGGACACCTGCCCTGGTTTAACGTAACCCTCAATTAGCTCGAGCTACGCAAAGCTGCCTTCCTGATCTTGAGCAGAGCTACAGCTCTTTATCCCTTCATGAAGAGCATCAGTGGAGCATTTCATTCTGCATGTGTCAGAACCACACCTTGAGCTTTTCCACCCACAAAGCAACTGGAGCACCTATGAATTCCGGCTATGGGATCCAGGGCTTTGATTCCAGGATCATGTCAGAGTGAGAGAGCCAGGGGGGATGGTTCTGTTCATGGAATTTAGGTGAACTCAAGCCACCAGCCCAGACACAGGCAAAACAACTGACTCAACAACATCTGCCAGAGCTGGAAATTGAACCAGCCTTTACACTGACAGTTCATAGTCCCTAATGAAGATGGGATGTAAAATGTGCCCACTTCTGAAAGTTGCACGTGGATCCTAATACTCAAGTGTCATAGCACAGCTTTTTAGATTCCAAACCACTTGCTTCTCCTCCCACACCACAGAAGTTTGAGTATATAGAGCGCATTAGGGTTCCTATAGCGAGTTACATGGTCATAGCACACCACAAACCTCTGGTTCCAAGGAGCATTTCAAAATAAAACAAGGATCCTCCTCGTATAATCAGTGACTTATCCTCAAAGTCAAGATCTGAAGCACAGTAAAAAGCTACCAGCTTTCAGAAGTAGATAGAAGCAAAGAAAGATCATACAAAGACTAGAGAAGTAGGGCAAGAAAGGGATTATTTTCCCATAGGGGTAAAAAAAGTAAAGCAAAAAACACTGAGAAGGCAGACTGAAGACCTGCACTGCCTGAAATTCTCTTCCTCATTCCCAATCTCTGAAAACTGCCAGCAGTCACCTCAGAAAGATTTTTCAATGCATGGGACCTTATTGCTCTCTACAACTACCTGAAAGGAGGTTGTAGAGAGGTGGGGGTCGGTCTCTTCTCCCATGTGACAAGTGACAGGACGAGAGGAAATGGCCTTAAGTTGTGCCAGGGGAGATCTAGGTTAGATATCAGGAAAAACTTCTTTACAGAGAGGGTTGTGAAGTGTTGGAACAGGCTGCCCAGGGAGGTGGAGGAGTCCCCATCCCTGGAAGTGTTTAACAGACGTGTAGACATGGCACTGAGGGACATGGTTTAGGGACCCTGGCAGTTCAGGTTGGACTCGATGATCTTAAAGGTCTCTTTCAGCTAGATGATTCTGTGATTCTATGAAAATCAATTTCTTTCCGTTCTCAGCTTGGTTTATGAGAAAACCACCCAAATTCTATGTCTTCCCCCCGTTCCAAATTGCTTCTTACCAGTTGTAGTCAAACCAAGATGCATAGCTTGGAATAATGATGTGGTTGGTTTGCTCTGTGACATTATCTTCTCCTGGATCAATTGACCGGCTTTGATCACCTTTGTTAGGATCTTCATCTTCCTGGATCACAGAGGGAACACAATGGTGAGTAGGTTGCAAGAGACACAGCGAACAACTCTCAGCCAGCACAAAGTCAGACCAAAAAGTGTTTTCCAATCCTGTGCAGAACAGACTTTTCCTGACACAATCTCTGGTCAGTGGGAAAAAAAACCAAAACAACCAAAACATCACAGGGACCAGAGAAAGTGTGATCTGTGTCCATAAAAGCATTAAAGGAAGCCTAAGGCCAGTAAGAAGTTGTTACAGATCCCGCTCTCAAATCTGAAGGACATACTTGGCAGCAGAGTTAGGTCACGCTTAATGGGCTGTCTATAAAATTCAGCATGCTTAGGTGTGGCAGAAAACAGCACAAATACTACAACCACATGTAATGAGTACAGTGTGAATCTGGAGTGCTTCATAAAGTGCCAGTCTGGCTGTTGCTGCCATCTCTGCACTGACACCGCACCGATTTCCAGTAGTCTCCAACACTGGCACTGTTTTGCCACTCTTCCACCATTACCTCCTCACTCCTCAGAAGAGTATCAAAGGAAATTAGAGTCACTACTTCTAGTTTCACTGGGAGGCACTTGTCAACAGTGAAAAGTTTCACGTCTGCAAAACTGTCTCTCATTACACTAAATCCTTCCTTGGATAAAATCTCTTTGATCAGTCTTAAAGGTGGTCTTGGATATTTCTCTCTTGTGAAGAACAGATCCTAAGTTCAACTTGTGACTCTGCATCTGCTTCCTCCACTCAGAGGGTAAGCAGTCCCAGGAGTTTGCTCACAGGGCTGTGAAGACCCCAGTGAGCAAGATTTTATAAAAGCCCTGAGCAGAGGATGAGTCTTTGGTCACTTTCTGTTGCTTCACCACAGAACTCCTTCCAATGTAATGTGGAACAACTCCTAAGGTTGCTGCACGAGTCGCACAGTTCTGGGTCATTCTACCCCTAGAGATGGGAAAATTATACAATAAAAAAGAAAGGGCATTTCCCATATTGGGGATTAAAAAAAAAAAGGCATTTCCTCTCCTGTCACAGTCCTGAGTTGGTTTCCCCAACCTGGAAAACAGTGCTTGCCTAAGAATTGTTTTTTGGCGAACTCTGTTCATGGTTTTATCTAGATACCCCAACCCGCTGCTCCTCCATGGGATACCCACGCTAAAACTCAAGAAAAAGGCTGCTCACTAGCTAGCCAGTGCTCTGCACACTGGGAATTGTTGTCCTTCCCTTTTCAAAACCTGAGGAAGGACTTTGAGCACTTCTGAAAACACACACAAGATTGGACTGAAAACATGATAAAACCAGAAACAGGGCAGTACGGAAAGGCAGATTTTCTTAATGATGTGTATAACTAAGGACACATGCATCTCTATTGAAATGATCAGGAAGCCTATGCGGGGTTTAGATTTACTCCTCAACCCTGAAGAAAAGCATAACCTTCGAAAAATCTTGCATCTGAAAAAAGGTTTCTTTGAAAATACTGTCTCCTCATTCTATTTATTAATATACTAGATTTAAAAATACAAAACAATCTCAGCATAATAACAACACATTCCTATTAGTGACTAGCTTAATCTTATACATCCCTTGAAAAATATTACAGGCTAGGTTACTGAGAAGAGATTAAGATCTTCATAGAACAAAGGGTGATGGGATTAAACTGAAGGAAGAAGATTGAGCCAAGAGAGAAGGAAGACATTTTGACACTGAGGGTGGTGAGACCCTGGCCCAGGTTGCCCTGAGAGGTGGGAGAAGCCCCATCCCTGGCACCATTCCAGGTCAGGTTGGACCCTGGGGCTCTGAGCAACCTGCTCTAGCTGCAGATGTCTCTGAGCTTGAAAGGTCCCTTTCTCACCCAAACCATTCCAGGATTTGATGATCTCTATTTCTACCAAGCTTAGTAAGAAACAGCTGCTGGTACCTTTCCTCCAGTTGCCACTGTCTCCTCATCCTGTTCATCTGAAAGATAAAAGCATTAAGAATTTAATGAATAAGAAGCGTCCGATTGCTCACAAGCCTTCCTGGCAATGCAACTGCTTAACTGGAAAGAACATTTCATTTGTCTTGAAGGGAAGCGAGGAGGGAAGCAAGGTGGACCATGCATCACTAAGGCAGTCTCACCCTCATGCAGGCACCCAACTACCCCAGACAAGTGAACAGACAGGAGTACAGAGGAAGGATAGCTAGAATTTTCCCACCCTTTGGAATCCATACCTAATTAACTGCTTTTCCCAGTGCCTGCAGCCTTGTGTAATAGTATATGGGACACTAGTTTGTAACTCTTGTGCCAAAGGCTCAGGGAACCTGTGATTCACCTTGACTCCCAGTAAAAAAAGAAAAAATCTGCCAGGAAAGTGCTTGTGTGTCATGTAAAACACACACAAAAAAAAAAAGGTGCCTACAAGGGAACAGCCTTGCAAGTGTAACAGTTGATACATTCCAACTCAAATATCTATGAAAACTGAAATTAATTCAATACAAGGGTAGAATTAGAGATTCCTTTTAAAATTAAGAGATTTAAAAATATTTCCTTTGTTGGCCTGCAAGACTTTACTACAAAACTTAGGGGAGCGGGTGCTGGAGGGTGTTGTATGTTTGTTTTACCGAGGTCTGCTACTGTTCCTCCTTTCACCGGCGTGTTTTCGCTGTCTTTCTTTAGGTTCACTACAAAAGGAAGATTGAAACTCGGGTGAGTAGCTGTCAGACAGGACACAATCATCAAAGTCTAGCATGCTTTACTGTCTTATCAATAAACAGTTTTGTTGGCCATGTCTTTGCAGTTCAAGAGTTCAGCTGCGCAGTGTGAGCACAACAGACGATTTGTCTCACTCCACATCTGAACACAAAGGAGCTTCTCTTCGGGTGGTTAGTGGACCAAGTACTGGGCTTTTTCCACCTGTACAACATGTAACGATTCTCAACTGCAAGTTCAAACCAGGTAAAAACCAAAGGGCATGACACCCAAAGTAGTCTGGTGTCAAAGACTTAACGAAGGAATTATTTTTCTGTCTTATCTTTACTTAACAGGTATCACAGGGATCAACACTCCTCTGAAAGGGATTAAGAACTGAACGTGTTCGGCATGTTGCTGGAGTTTCCACTCATTTAATGTGCTTATCTTGGTGTATAATTATTTTCCTCCAGACAATTCCATCCCCCAGAACATGAACTCTCTCTAATGGGTGAGAGCAATCATAAAACAGGTGAAATCAAACACTTCAGTAGATTTTTGTAAAGGTATTTCAAAAGGTCAAAAGAAGGGGCAGCTGCTGCCCTTCTCAGCTGTCACGTTCAAACCCCTGACTAGATAAATTTGGACGGGCACAGATTGCCTGGCCCCACGGCCACAAAGTCTCTCAAAGATTTGACAAAATACACTTGTGTTTGTTCAGTGCAGTTTAAGCAACTGGTTTAACATTGAGAGAATCCAGTGGATGCATATTTTACCATTTTTGGGAAGTACCACTTCTTCTATATTAGGTACCGGGGTGGGATCCTCCATGTCCTTTGTAAGATCTTCTTGCTCATCTTCTTCTTTCTGCCCCCTCCTTTTCCCATATAAGGCTGTTTGCCTAAAACAGATCATACACAAGTTCTCTGCCAGCTGCAGCTTCAGATGTTCTCATCTTGTCATTATTCTTCAGATATCAGATAATCAGCTAATTCTTTCTCACCTCAGATGACAAATTTCCTGTTTCGTCTTCTTAGAGCCCAACAGGTCAGGTTATAAAAGACCTGAATTTTTAGTTCAAAAGTGCTCCCCTCCATATCCACACACAAACCTCCATAAATAAGCCTTTATTTGGATATCATATCGGCTTTTTTTTTTTTTTTAAAGAGATCAAACTAGGAAAAACCTAACCTGAAGGCCACACATGCTGCTCTGTTAAAGTTGTATTTGTAAAGTGGACTTTAAAATACCTGGCTACGCAGATAAAAAACCCCTCCTCAATTAAACACAGTGATGTACGGGGCTGTAGTTCACAAACTGTACATATACTACACAACTGCACTAACAGAACTAGCCCGAGGTAGTTTAGAAGCAGCTGAGTAACTTTTCATTTGCCAAGTTCTACTCTTGATGAAGCAACACACTCCATCACTGACACAGAGAACGTGACAACTTGCAGCAGGTTCTCCTCCACCTGCAGGCAGCACCTGTCTACAGAGAGTAAAGCAATTACATATACTGCACATGGAAAATCACTCAGGGCTATTGTAGAAATAATTATCCTGCTGTAATCCAAGGTGAGACAGGTGAAAAGTGGCACATTTCCCCATAAGCATTTCCTCAAAAAGTTTCACCCCAAATTCCAGGCCTTGGACACTCACCCTTTCTTCCCTGACTTTTTTCTTGACTCCACAGGAGTGGGAGGTGGAGAAGGAGAATGTTTTCTCTTCCTCGTGCTCGCTGCTGCTTTCCTGTCTCTCCTCTCCGGACTCCGTACAGGCTGTTAGAGAAATGAAGTAGTCAGCTCATCCCAAACACTACAGCTGTTGAGACACTGTAGGCTAAACCCTTCCTTTATACATTCTACAGCAGAGAAGCTAAAAGCAGTAATATCACAACAGGCACCACATTCAGCTCCAGAATACTTCCATTTGTCAAGCTGAAAACCCCTGGATTTTCTACAGCCATCCCCAGATGCTGCAGTGGTTACGTACTTAAGAACTGTGCTCTGAAAGCAGAGCCAGATTCACACGCTATCACGTGACTTGTTTGATATACTTGATCCATCACGAGAGATTTCCCCGTGGGCAGCCTGGCCTCGGGGTTGAATGAATGTGTTTTCTGAGCCCTAACTAACTTCCTGCATGGCGAGGGATACAAAAATGAGTTTCAACAAGTACAGAGAGTTCAGAAATCAAATATTAACTGATGCTGTTTAACACACCCCTGGCTTCATTTATGAGAAAGCACCAAGTGGGTCCTATCTCTTACCATCCTCAGGAAGGGGAAAAAGAAATAAAAATCAAAGTGCACAGTTACCTTCTGGGTAAAGGAAATAAGTCAGAAGAAAGTTAAACTAGACAGTGTTATCACAGGCACCTCAAACTGTTCAACTAGCTTAACTTTAGCAACTTTGAGCTCCAAAATTTGATTTATGCAGAGATAAAGAATATTAATGTATGGAGAGGTCACCCATTAAGCAAAGAACCACCCACCTCTTCATTTTTCATGGAGATTCTTTGTCGAAAACTCACTGATTTCCTGTTCTCATCTACCTCATAATCCTCTTCATTCATCCATTCATTGAATATATCTGTATCCAAAATCCACTTGGCATGAACCTAAAGAACGGAATGACATATCAACTTGCTGATGTATTTTGAGAAACTAACCCCATGACAGACCTCAAAGGACAAGGGAATACTTGTAGCTTTGTTATCGGGATCTGAATGTCCAAAGCATCTCGGAATGGTTTTACACACAAGAGATGACAGCTTCATGAGGGAACATAACAAAGGATGAACACAACCACACGTCTGCTGAATGCCATGTCTGCTCCTCAGTCATTTTTAAGCCCCCTGAAGCGTGAGGTCAGCTCTCACTGCTGGAACAATGGCTCTGTATTAAGCACGTACTTTGGAATTTTGAAAATTACAACTGTTCCGTACTGTTCACTTGCAATGAGCTAAATCAGAAAGGCAAATCATTTCTGCAGAAAAGCTAATTATGCAGAGAACCTGACATTGGTTTGAGTGCTCACATGTTCAACCGACCGAAAAGCGCTGATTTTTTCCATCATTACATCAGTCAAGAGCAGAGTTCCCATTAAATTGGACCTTTCCATAAAGAAAGGTGAGATATGACCCTCAGGGATTTGTTCTCCTAAAGAACCTTCTTAAATTCCATATGCTCTAACTCCTCCTATTTTTGGCCATTTCTATACTATAAAAAAGATGAACTTTCTGCACACAAAATATTTTTTAAGCCCTCTAATACTCGCGTGGCAATCGCAGGTTTCTAAACTGCTAGTTCTTTTCTCTAACAATATTCCTCCAAAACCACCATGAAGACACAGCACTTTCCCCAATTCCTCTCCTTAAACGCTGTACAATGCCACCGTGGCTTCCATGAAGCTGTCAGGTTTCCTCCCAGAGATGGCTGCACTTCAGCAGCAAGGGAAGGACTTACTGTTAACTCAGAACACCTGAAGTCAGGCCAAAATAAACATGGTCATTTTGGCACTATTGGGGTGCTTTACGTCTGACCTTTTCACTCACAAAATACAGTAGTTTTTCAACAGCATTCCTCCCCAGACCAAAGAGATGTTTCAGACATGTCCATTACAGCTCTAGAAAATACCGCTCTGCTTTTCTCTTTTCCATATACATGGAAAAACAGCCACTGCTATGCAGCAGCACCTCAGCATGAGCTCTTTCCATAACATAATGTCAGGAAACTGTTCAGGAGACACTCACCTTCCATGGCTTTTCAGGAATCGGAGGGTCCTCAATTTCTGCATCTATTTCATTGGCATGAACCCAAGTGTCGTAGCTAATGAGGAGTCAAGAGAAAACAAAGTTGGTTCCCTGGGCTGTTCACCCAGGAAGGTTACCAGCAGGAATGGTTATGCAGCAATTTTGACATGTGCAAATCATGTTGCTGGGCAGAAGAGTAAAGTATTTTCCATGCAATGAAGAGTTAAAGGAATAATCACTGTTTTCTGCTACAGGAATAGGACACGCTGAAAAGGGAGGGCTCCAAGGCACATCTTTAACTTTCTGAATTTAAAAGCCATCTCAGTGAAGCCAGCTCCAGCTTAAAGTTGCAAATCTACTCCCTAGATTCAGGGGTAAAAACGTAGTTTCTAAGTCACCTGTTTAAACCCTGGCATTAAGTCAACTAGCTTGTTTCTGCTCTTATGGTAAGGCAAGAGATACTGCATTCCTAGAAGAGAGGACTTTGCATCCTCTCCTTCAATCACTACTGCTGCAGAAACCATTTATTATTTACATTTCACTTTTCCACATGCTATTCCCTCAAAAACCTATTTGTCAATACTAAGAAACTGCACTTGATAACAGCAAGAGCCAAAATACTTTGTAATCAACACCAGGCATGTACTGAGGAACTGGGGCAAGTTATATGCAAGAAGAGATGTGTATAGAGCATCCCTCGTGTTTATACTGATTGTATAAATACACACACAGAGTCAACACAAACTTGACTACTAAATATAAAAATATTTAAAGGTTCTTCATCTGTGCGAGGAAAGAAACTTGCATGTGACTTGTCTGCTCTCTTCCACTGAAATATGCATGTGGTTCCCGAGAATTCTGTGCACTCTCAGCAAAGATTTTAGGACCCTGAAGACGTTATTTTAAAAGTCCATGCTGGGTTATCAACCTTTTGATTTTTCCATAACCTGGACTCAGGAACCAGTTGTTACAAATACACTGAGGTTACCAACAATGCATACACTGTCTTTTAACATCTTCTAACCACACGAGACAGCTTTATCAAATACAAGCTTTCAGCAGTCACTTGACTAAAGGCATCCAGGGAGTGAAGGGGAGCAGTTTGTCTCCTTCACAAACTTCAGTTAAGATTTGGGGTCCTTCTTCCCCCCACCTTTCTTTACCTGTCTGGAAAAAAGCCCCAGTGTACCAGCACCTGCTTGTCTTTCTTCATCACAGGTCTCAACCACTCATCTGCAAAGGGGAGAGAGATCTCGCATCAGACTGGGACTGTAAAGCACATGAAACACCGTTTTGCTTTTTGACAGTCAGTCACAGTGAAGTTACTGCAATCACCTCTGATGAAAGTTTGCCGTGGTGCAGTTACAACCGCCTGGCCTGCCACAGCAACATGCTTGCCTGCGTTACCTGAGCCACAGCTAAACACGCGTGTGCTCTTCCTGTACATGGCACAGATGTTACATGAGTAAAGTCACTTTACTGCTAAGAATTATTACATTTCCTTTCCTGGCCACAGAGGTTCATACCCTAACACACTCCAGAGTGAGAGCCAAAGAGGTCTGGAACCATCGCCTGCTTCTCAACTGACACAAGTGGCATTTCTGGCTGAGCCCTGGAAGCACTACCCTGTGCTGGCTCATCTTCTCCTGTCCCACCTCCCAAACCCCTCGGCTGGTTGGGCCTGGAGCTCAGAAGGGGACAGAGCAAATCCTCCAAGAGGACATTCAGCAAAGACAGCAGAAATAACATAGAGAGAGGAAGAACGTCAGGGCAAAGGGTGGGTGGTGGCAAAACAGATTTGAACAAGCCACTTCAAGAGTCTAACAAAACGTGGGATTTCAACTTCCTGCTCTCCCAGTGGTGCTAATAATGATGTCAGGTTAACACAGACTTACTGAGCTACATGATTCTTTGCCAGTTTTGCAGTAAGACACACGCTTGGTCTCACTGGTGTTTGGAAGGGATTTTTCTTTTAAACTCTACATCTGACACAACGGAATAACCTACCCCTTGTCACCCAAATATTGAGACCATGGCCCAGAGCAGGATTAGATGAGAAACCGTGAGGATGTGGATCTGGATGAAGTCACACTGCTGGAATTCATGGCTGGTTTCTCATCTTAGCATAACTAGGGGTTGAGAGAGCTCTGTCCAGCGCATCTGCGTGTTCAGTGACTACAAGACAGGTGGGGCCTAGGATGCTCAACCCTTTCCCAAGAACTTGAGTGGTTAAATACAAACCTGGGGCTAGGCATGCAACTACCAGCAGCAGAGACACAGACAAGCCGTAAACGCAGACACGCAGCAGTGTACACTCCCATCTAGTGGCCATCACATTGCCCCTTTACAGTGGTGAAGCTCAGGCTCAACACTGATCCACTAGACAATTAAATGTAAATTTAAAGTAAAATTAAGCAGGTTTTTTTGCTGTTTGCTGAAGGATGCAGCAGTTCAGTCGCTTTTGTGGAATCTATATACCTCATATAGCGGAGACTGCATTAGAATAAAGTCAACAACCCTTCCTTTTAAATTTTTAATCCAAGTTAATTTCTTTTTTAGGTTCTTCCAGACCCTTTGCTTTGCTTCCCTTCAGCCTGCAAGTTATCTGGGACAAATAACATGTCTATTTGCATTCAGCAATCAATAATATTGCAATTTCCAACGTAACCACTGCAGAGCAGTCAGCGTTACACACCTTAATCTGAAACTGTTGTCATCAATTAAAAACATGAATGTTACAGCCCACAGTTAGAAGCAGGACACATTGATTTTATTTGGAGTGATTAATCCTAAAAATACTTCCCCAGTAGTTCTCAGGAGCAAGCTGGGAACACTGTGCCTGTGTGAAAGCTCCCCTAAGTGCTAAGGGAATTTAGTTACAAGACTATTTTCACTTAAACTCCAAAGCAACTTTACCATCATCCGTTGAGGTAGGACTTGGATAAACATGGTGGGTAGCCTTCGATTTCTCTTCAGTTACTGTTCCCTGGGGGAAAGATGGAAGAAAAGAAGGAACTGCATGAGAAACCTTCAACAGATTACCGCAAACTCTTGGGCTGCTTTTTTACCCACGTCCCATGTAAGCTAGAAACAGTCAAAGCTAATGTCAATGTGACTGCTAACACCACCTCGAACAAGTGCCAGAAAAAGGCAATTATTTAAGACTGCTGCCAAACTACTTTTCATCTCAAATCCTTCCTTCTGCTCCAGTTTTCATCGTAAATTGTTTGACTATCAGTTTATACAAACCTATTGGTGAATATTTGATAAGAAAGCATCTGTGACTTTCCCCCCCTAAGTACACATTTCGGTCCAAACCACTGTCTAAATATGACAGTTTACAGAAGATAAGGTCAACGAGAAACTTAAGAAACGGTCACCTTAGAAATGGCTGCCTTGAATAGAACATCCTTAGTGTTCAGGAAAGGCTGTATGTCAAGAGGCAGAATAAACACCTGCTCTTTCAGAAAAGCCTCCTGAATCACAGACCAAAGGGCATAAAAAACCCAAGACGTTTGTCAAACATGAGAACACTACTTCTTGCCGATTTAGGACGTCATTTTCTTGACATATGGGAAGCAACAGATGTACTTCTCATGCTTATGTGGATGCCACAAACAGCAGTACATGAGGCAATTGGCCTACATATGGGTCCAGGCCAGAAATATAACCCTATTGGACCTGTATAATCATGCGAACAAATTCTCCTACACCATTAGGTATCTGTTAAATCCACGTGTAACACTGCTTAGTGAGGCCAGTCAAGAGGACCCTGTCCTTCCTTCATGCGGAGAACCATAAAGACCCTCCCACACGCTGCAGAGACACCTCCCATCTCTGTATATGAAGTCATTTCCAAGGACAGAAGAAATTCACAGTCTGCAGGTTCTTCTGAGAGGAGTTGTGTTTAGGAACAGTTTGTATGAAAATGTTATTCAAGATTTTCACTCCATAAATACTTGACAGATTTATTTAAAGAACTATAGAGCACAAAGGATAGGTACAGCCAAGAGGATGCGAACAGCTTAGAAGGCGGCATCAAAAGAAGGAAAATGAATAAAGCACGAAGATGTGTTGCATTATGCAGGCAATATCTGGAGACCACTCTGACATTGGGACTGAAGGGCAGGAGTTCCTACACCAACAGCAGTTCATAGCATGGGGTAAAGGGGAGGAGGTGCTCCGAGCAACAGCATCTTCACCAGCAGAAAGAACAACCTTCATACTGACATCTTGTTTTGTAAGCCTAGAGATGACACTGGGGCAAAAGACAGGCAACTCTTCCGCAAAGGCTGCAGTCAGAGGAGTGAGGACTTGGAAATGCCAGAGAGGAGGGAGCTGCAGGTACACGGGATGGGGTAGAGGGAAGACAACAGCAACGCGTTAAAAAAAAAAAAAAAAATCAAGACAGTGAGTAAGCATAGGTAGCAACACGAATACAGGATGAGAACTCAGAGGCAGGGCAAAGGAATAAAGCCCAAAAAGCAGAATTAGGAACAATTTCTGTTTTCAGTTCTTCACATCCCTTTAGAGACAAAGCTGCCTGCTTTAAAACTCCCTGAAATCATTCACGGATGTAGCGTGCTCTGAGTTCACTGTAGAATTCCTTTATGAAAGGAAAATGGACTCATTAACTCTAATTTCAGCAAGAGCAAGCATCCTGAATCAGCTGAATAATTAAAGAGTAACTCGTGAAAAATTACACAACTGAAGCTGAGACGATGGTTCATAATCACGACACAGGAAATACATTTAATGTGGAAAAGAAACTGTTCACTTAGGCTAGAGCCGTAGATCATCATAACACAAAAGGCCATCAGACCTTTGAGAGTTCACATTCCAGGAGATCTCTCCCAAGACAAGTGAAGAGACTGTTTACATTTTTAAAGAGATGAAATATTAATCTTGTTCAGCTCATCATTTAGTACATGAAATTACCCCAGCAAGACGGTGACTCTCTCAGACAGACACTGCCTACCAAACGAGCAGAGACTGTTGTTGCTTGTGTTCTGCCCAGCACAAGCAAGCAAAACACAGCAAAAAAGGTGGAGGTCATTTTAAGCTTCCTTATGCTCTCCCCACATGACTAGAAACTAGAAAGGTGAGCTTTTGTTCTTAAGTGACTTGTCACTGCTGCTTTGCGCAGTCAGGCGCAATCCAGATGTAACTGATATGTTGAAGTCAGGCAAACATACTTTAACTGACAGAACACTGGTTTTAAGACACACTATTTAACAGTTACCTGGTGGCGTTTCACAATGTCCTTCAATTTATTAGCCAGCTTCAATTCGATATCTGGAATGAGGTAGATGGTGGGTCTGCTCAGACAATTGTTCTAGTGGAGAGAATAAGAAGTTGAATAAGAAATTAATAGGTCATCTGTGACATAAATAAAAAAATTCCAGTTAAGATCACCAGCTCTTGAAAAAGCTCCAAGGACCACCCACCAGCCTGTGACCCACACCACGACTCTAGCCCAGAAACCCCTAGGACAGCAATATTCCCTTTGAGCACCTCCCCCCAAAGCCTCATCCTGGATTCTTTCTGGTCTCTGCAGATCTGCCATTCACTCTATCAGAGACGTTATCATGGATGAAGGGATCATGACCCAGCGTGGCTGTTCCCACGTTCCTGCTTTCACGTTGTCTTTAACGGAAACCACATCTTTGATTTCAAAGAATTTTTGCCAGGCTCTGGAAACTTAGCTTGGAAGAGAATTTAAGTCCCCCGTGTGTCAACTTCCAAAGCTGAATCTGTCCTGTGGCAGTGACGAGCAGATTCATGGATTTTGATGACATTTGCAGGGACACATTTGTTCCATTTTGAAATTTAACATGTACTTCGTTGTGTATTGAAACCACCATATAATGGCAATAGGTTTTTATAATAAGAGTATTTTTTCTTTTTGCTGTCCTTCCTCCTATTTCCATCTTTAACATGCACCTCACAGTTACATCTTCACTATATTACATTATTATAGTTTGTTATTGACTATATTATATTATTATAATATATTATTGACTATATTATACACCAAGCTTGGTTTTAGAGTTTGAAAGCAAAATACTCTGTTATTCACACACAGCAGTTTAAGTCCAGGATGAAACTCAGCAGTGGGTGGCAGCTGAGGGAGACCGAAGCAAGTGAACCCCTTGCCCTGAGCATGTGAACACACAGTTTTGTACAGGAGTTTCTTGCCTGCACTAGTGTTTTCTCAATGTTCATGAACATCTCCACGTTTCGATCCATTCGGGATGGATTCTGCAGGTCAAACCTCCGCCTGTTAAGGAAAATTATTCCAAACCGTTAAATTCAACTCTCCTCCATTCAGCAGTCACGAGTCTTTCACGTTCCACACAAAAACACAGTGTATCATGGCAGCTATGTAAGAACACTTAGAGTACAATCACAAATATTTTTGCTTCGCTTAGCAGCCCTCACAAGCAAGAAAAAAAGAAATCACAAGGAACCAAATCAACAAAATGCAACTGATCTGTGAAATGTTTAGGAAAAATGAAGGTTGACATCGCCCAACCAAACCCTGTGGCAGGGCTGTGCAGTCCACTATGGTCACAAAGGATAACTGAACAGAAACGTCATCCAATGCTCACGGTGGGTTTCAACAGCTAGATGAGAAAACTCATGGACAGGCTCTCACGCTTCTCTTACTTCTAGTTGCACCCATCCACCAGTCCCAGACTCTAATCCAGGGAAAACACAGCAATTCACCCGCCCGAGATTTTCTGAACTCCATATCCGCGTGAGAACAAGCCACCTCCCCGCCGTACACAGGGAGCTAATAATCCATGGAAGCATTTTATGATCGTCTTTATCAGACTCTGGTGCTTTAAAGTTTGCTATAAGGTAATCAAAATTCTTGACTTAACAATGCGGATTGAAGTGTCTATCAGAAATGAGGGGGGATAACACAAAATCTGAGATTTTCTGCTGGGAAGAATCACAAGAGCCTCCCCCCACAGGCATTCGCTGTATCCACCTGAACCGTACTCAGAAGTCACGGATGAATCAGCTCAAGCGATGAATTTGAATGGTGACCACCAAGGCCCAGAGAGGTGGGACATTACCAGCACTAAGGGCGGTCCCTTGCCAAGCTCAGCAGCCGAGGGTGTTCGCACCAGCGCTATCGCTTGGGGTCTTTGCCACCATCCAGGGTAAGCAGTGCTGTAGGAGCCTCTGAAACAGATTTGGGCCTGACCCTTAACAATTCAGCTTTTTCCAAAGCACCATGGAATGTTTAGATAATTCAGATTTCAGCATGTGAAGTCAAAAGCTCCCTGTACACTTCACACAGTGCAAAAGCCACGCGTGTAGTTACCGTGCAGCGGCTGATATGCTTGAACTTAACACCCCAACTTAAATGACAAGAATTTATTTCTGTGCTCATCTAATGACAGTTTCTTGTAAACATGTTTGTTTCCAGTAACACATCAAATCAATTTTTGAAAGTTTATAAACATACAATGAAGGTAAAACAAAGTAAGATTGATTTTTAGTCAAACCCATTACCAAGCAGCAATGACATCCCATCAATACTACACCACTACGTTAAACATAGACACTTCAGCTGAGACCACCATGTTTTTCTTCCCCTGAGGCTCTCCATTTTCAGAAAGAAGTTGCCCACGCAGGCAGAACAGCGTAAATACGCTGCAGAGCTGGGCAACGCTAGAAATATTCGTTATTAGCGAATGAAGGCTTCTCTCCTACAGCAGGATTACGCTTCCCTTCACATAAAGACCTGGCAGACAAGTTTAAGATAATATCTTGGCATACTTATTAGAATCATCTTCCAGTTTTAGGAGAAATTTATGATCTCTTCACATAACAGTGTGCCTGTTGAAAGGTTTACACTGGCTTCTGGAAGGAGGGCCAGTCATCGAGAAGTCTGTCAGTTCACCACAACACCATTTAATAAAGTATTTTACAACTGTACACAGGGGCTGCTTAAGAGCCAGGATCAAACCACTTCTCCAGTACTCAGCCAGTGACAGCTTCATAGTCTGTATTCAAACACGCTTCCAAATGTGGAAGCGAAGGAAGATAAATGCCAAATAAAAGCAAACTAACCTAAACACCTAATAACGTCTTCAGTACCTACGAAACAAAGACACTTCAAACACTGAAGTTTGACCCAAACTTTTACATTTAGTTGCCTAAAATCTGCATTATGTCTTCACTGAATGCTGTATCTGTCCCCAAAGTCCTGCCTGCTTTTGAAACCCACACTTCAAGAAGAACACGTTAATGTATTAAGAAATAGCATTTCTTTAGTTGCCCATTTAGATAAAAGAGTAGCACTAATTCTTCCTATCCTCAGTTTAACTGATACCCACTGGCAGGTTTTAGCAAATGCCTACTGGAATTGCAGTGAGAGACAAGGTATGTCCAGCTGCACTGGGTAAGTGCATTTTTCAGACATACCTATTATGGCGAGGAAAGGTACTTCTCCTATAAGACAGATCATTCACAAACAGGTTAAGCAAGAGTGACAATGCATACCATTAAAAAAACATAAAATCATATTTCAGGCAAAGCACCACGTATTATTTGGTTGAGTCAGTGAAGGAGACATTCCAAGCTCTAAGTCTGATCCTCAGAGTTAAATTCAAGTATTACTTCCCTCTACACCCCACATGCACGAACACAAGACACTACCCACACTAGTCCTGAGGAATCAGCAAGAGAGTGAGAAGAGAGGAGGCAATCACGTAGCTGAGTTTTGCTCACAAATTTCAATGACTGAAAACTAAATTTGTTTGGAAAAAAATTTGAATGTTTAAATATTCATTAAGTCAGAGCCATTTAACTCCTTGATCTTAAGGCAAAGAGGTAGCAAGACACTCCTGACAGATCCACCACAAACATGTACCATGTCCTATATCCTTTCTGATACATCTACCTCAGCTACCCATTCAGCTGGGATGAGTACAAACGACTCCTAAACACAACCCACCACACTAAAATAATGTCATTTTTGCCTGGTAGTTTGCTCAGGGGGACCAGAAACACGGTCAGTTCAGGAGTGCTGGTATGGGTCGGCACATCAGATCTAAATGCACGTTCAAGAACTCTGATCTATTGACTTCCCATCCTCAGAGTTTCTCCAACGGTCTCAAATACGAGTGATTCATGCTATTGCCCTCTTGAAAAGAGGATTTAACTTACAAACACACCGGTCAAAACGCTACCAGGATGTCCCATGAACAGTGCCAATAACTACCCAGGCAGCCTTTCACCTCCTGTCACTCCCCATTTGTGGGGAGAAGCAATGGAAAACTGAACATTTATTACTATCCGTGCAATGCTTCATGTTTGCCCGGTTATAACTAAACCCTCTACTCCCTACAGAAACACGGATTTACATCTCATAGACGGGAAACAGCCATTCAAAGATACTGGTTAATTTGCTCAGTCACACAGCAAGTAAACGGAAAAAAAAAAAAAAAAAGCCTCCAGCTTGTACTGAACTCCCAACCTAGACCTGCAACTTGGCCAACTTTTCTTTAAATCTACAAGTTGGGGGGGGGGGGGGGGGGGTGTCTTAACAAGCTACCAGCAGCAAAACGAAAAAAATGTCCTCTTCCCGTCTCCGACTCACTTGCCTACCCAATTCTCCAAGAAGTATTAAACTCTGAGTAGTTTGCATAGGCATTTCATGTGCTCAATGTCATGCAAAAGGTGTATAAATTAGAAGTAAGAACTTACCAGCCCTGTTCATTCTTATATTTGTAAGCAGCACCAAGAATGTGACATAGTGTACCTCCAGCTTTGAAATCCATGAAGCACTTTGCCTAGAACCCAAAAGAAAAGTGAAAACACAGTGACGTCGACTTACGTAATTATTTTAAATGAACACATACTCATTAGCTGAGCTCTAGATGCCTAATTTACCAAAGGCATAGTTTAATTTTCAGATTAATCATTTTTGGAGTTTTAGGTCCTCCTTTACGAATGTTTCACGATGATTAAATGCATTTGACCTAGCAGAATTCTTCACGTTTGCAAGCAGAACCTGCTCTGTCTGAAGCTCTGAGTCCTTCCTCACGTGAGTAGCCTGCAAAAACTGCCTTGCATAGCTGTAAACCAGAAATCCAAAGTACCCTTTGAACGTCCATTTCACAGTAAATTAAACCTAAAATTGTAGCCGTCAGTTAAGAAGCTCTTTATCTGTATTAAGCAGATCGTTAGAAATTAACATCTAAAACGCAGGCTCCATATTCACCGCGGCTCCTGAAGCTCCATCCACATCCTTCCTCCACCAGGACAGAAAGTCGTTTGTCAAGAGCTTAAAAGGTCACTGTGCTCACCTCTCCACTACCCACAGCAGCAGAGTACAGCCAAGTCACACGTTCACAAACAGGAACCAAACTCAAACAGGAGCATGAGGAGATAGAAAAGCTCTAAGTCCCACCAAGTTCTTTCTCTAAAAGGCATGCCTGTTTCCTGCACAGAAAAGCACATTTTTCTGATAAATTTTAGCTTGGAATTACCTGTTTTACCACTACCTCTGGTCGGGATGTTTGGATGTGCTCTGAAAAAGTCAGCTACTATCAAAGTCATCCTAGAAACGGACGACAACTGGGTAGCTCAGCTGGAGCCAGGGCCAGAGAAAGGTACCACCAGCATCTCTTTTAACAGGCTACAAAGAATTTCAACGCAGAGGGTATCCGAGGTTCCCAATGTCAGATTAAGAACAGGAAGAAGCAAAATACAAAACAGCATTGATGAACTAAGGCCAGGCTGGACATGGCTTTGAGCACCTTGGTCTAGTAGAAGGTGTCTTTGCCCATGGCAGGGGGTTGGATTGGATGATGCTTAAGGTCCTTTCCAACACAAACCATTCCAGGATTGTATGAACCAACCAGGGACAAAGAAAGCAACAGAACAAATGACAACAGAACAAATTCCTGTATCCCAGGCCTTCTCCTTACAGCTACAGATTCTTTTCCAGTATGACTGATAAATCCATTTGACTGAAGCGTGAGTTTTTTGGAATTTTCAAGTTCTTGTAAGATGTAAAAATTCATTTACAAACGTGCACTCGAGTAAGATCACCCTGGAACACTGCTTTCTCTTGACTGCAGCATCCAATTGCTTTTGGCAACTTTTATATAGGATCAGGAGGACTTCTAAAAAGTTATTTGGGCCAACAGGCCCACGTCCCTGACAACCCCAGCTATGTTTAGAGAAAGCTGTAACAATAAACTGAAATGACAAAATGAGGCAGATCCATCACCTCGTTACACTCCCACCACAGAAATGTATATACTGCCTCGAAGCCGGTGTCCCCTGGCACTAAGGAGGAAGGACCCACATCGGGAAGCACAGCCCCACACCTCCCAGCCCCACCACAAGTGCCCAAGGGTCACTCTGGAGCTGACCCCTCCTGATGTGGCTCCACTCAGTGGAAGATGCCCCCTGGAACTGGACACTGTCTTCCCGCACACGTGCTAAACACACAGACCAAGACCAGTCTACTTTGCGTTTCTCGGTAAAAAGAAAAAACTCATACAATTCACCACACAGAATTGGGGGGGGGGGGCGCGGTGCGGGGGGGAATGGCTGGGCTCTGGTTACCAGTGGCTTTCTGCAAGTTGCCTGCTGGAACTGGAGAATGCACAAAGCTGGAGACACCACACAGAGCCTTCCTAGCAGTTTTGCTCCATTAGGAATGGTCCCGAACTAGCTTCTATCTTGCTTTTTACACCTGAACAGGTCATTTTCTTTGAAGTCCATTATATTACAGCTCAGGAGTATTTGCTAACACTGAATGAACACCAAATTACAGACAGTCTTAGCACTGCTGACAGCATTTTAAATCCATTCTGCAGCCAGGCAGCTAAATTGGTAGTGTGGGACCTAAACGAAACATTGCCTTCCTTGGCTCTGTGGAAAGCAAAGCAGTTCTGTGAGATATCAAATACACCAGTGTCCAAGAACAACGTAAAAAAAGATCCTTTACAAGCTTTCAACAAGAACAGAACTGTTCCTGGTCCACCATCTGCTTAGGGCCCCACTGCGCACAGAAAGCAAGAGCTTGAAGCTGTCGTATGGGTACTCGCTGGTTTACGAGCCACGTGGGTTCCAGTCCTATTCTTAGCAAACTACAGTCCTCCATGGATGAAGCAGTCTCTGATCAGAAGCTTCAACTAAAACAAAATGTTTTAGCGTGCTGAATGATTTTGTTGCTATAAGACTTGGCTCTGAGAATACGAGCGTTGGTTTACAGAGGTGCAGACAAACGGTAGCTACTCTGAGTAACAAATCTCGATACGAAGCCAGCAGACCTGTTGTAAGGAATATTTTTGTGGCACCAGTATGGAAGTTGCTGTTATTTCTCTTTGGCTGTCCTCCATATGTATGGTCACCCAGAACCCACCTTTCCCTTTCCGCCGACATGCTGGTCACATCACGCAACTGAATGGAATCGCTGTGGCAAAGCACCTCATCTGCGTTTTGGGAAAATGTTGATCCCACCGTTGTACCCAATGTCCCCTGCTTTGCGTTCAGGGGCTGCTGCTCCTGCAGTTTTGCCTTCATCCAGCTGCCCATCAGTAACCCAAATTAAATCTTTCAATGACAAGTTACTTTTTTAAAGCATCAGCAGGCTCTAGCAAGATCCTTAAGACAACCCTCTCTCAAATGCAAGGTCTACTTCATCCCCTCAAAGCACAGTCCAGGTCAGAGAGGTTTACCTCAAATACTGATGGAAGAGACTAGCTTCCCTTTGCCACCAGCAGAGCAGACGCTTCAGAGGAGGATGGGAAGGCACCCTGGCCAGTACTTGGAAAATAAGTATGGAAGCTGGAGAACTGGAGCTGGAAGAACATCCATGGTTTGACATGTTCTCACCAGCAAGTGCTCCTGGTGAGCCACGTCCCTGTTTTGCAACAAGTGCAGTTCCCAATCTCAGCTAATTCTAACTTATTCTCAAACAAACTGCACTGCAGCGCATGTTAAGAAGAGCATCACGCAAGGAAGGGCCCATCAATAGCAGCTTTCAGTGACGGCAGTTGGGAGCAGTAGTGGCAAACTGAGGACTGCTGCCAGGAATGTCGTAATATCGGACAGTCACCAAGATGCCTACAATCTTTCAACCTCTTTAAGCTTCATTTAGTTTCTTTGCAGTGGAAGCCTGCAACAGCTTCTCAATGTATTTCTGGGCATTAGCAATGTCACTTAAGACATCCCTTCGTCCCACCTCTCTTCCCAAGGCACATGTAGTCCTGTAGAACTGGAGCATTCTGCAGGTCCTCACAGTGCTGTGGCGGAATAACAAAGCCTCCTCTGCAGTCTGAATTATAGATCTCAAACAGTGCCCGCTAACCTTGTCTGAAGAGTACATAGTGCATTTTCTCATAAAAACAATAGGAAGGAAGAGGCCCTTCTGCTGGAAGTAACGGAGAGCAGAGAGATCCAACTGCTGTGAACTTAAGATGCGCAAATTTGATCAGATTAGACCTTCGAAACAGCACAAATAAACACAGGAACAATGTATTTACAATGCCACTGAAATCTTTATTACCCTTTTTTGAGATAAGACAAATTGATTTAAGACTCGAGAGCACTCAGACGGTTTATTAGCTTGCCGAATACGGGCACAGTTTCACAGTGCCATATCGAAATAAAGCACCGCTATGTTCACCTCTGTCCTTAAAGCTTTTCAATACCAAGGTATCACGTGAGCTACACCTGAATGGCATCTCGTGGGGCTTCTGTGTGCATTCCTACACACCGAGAGGCTTCACGCTCACTTGGACAAGGCTTTTTTAGTGGCAGCCATAGTTGCAAGCACAATGGAGCTGATGTCTGAACACCATCACTGCTAAAGACATGCCAAGTTTGAACTTCAAATAAGCAACCCTGAAAATGTTCTCTATAACAATATCTGGAGTAACTGGAAAACTACCCCAGACTAAGGAGGTAACTGTGTGCTACTACAGAATGCAGTAAAGCTGTTTTTCAGCACTGATAGCATTATGAGTTAGATGTTTAAACAGAAATGCTCAATAGAAACCCCTTTGCTTTGGAAAACGCAAGTTGTTCAGTCAGCGTAGGATGCACCAGCCCAAACACATGTGACTTAAAATTTATGAGCTTGCATAGAATTTTACTAGAAATTAAAACCTTTCCACAGTATTCAGGAAATCACTTCCGAATGTATAGAAAACAAGCTGTATTCCAGTGAAAATCTGCTTTTAAGGAGGAGGGTGTCATTTCACTCCATCCCGAGGATGCCTCGTCAAAAGCCTCAGATGACGCACTGACCGCCCCATTGCCTGGAAGCAAGGCAGCAGCACAGACACTGGAGGAAGAGCAAAATCTGCGGTTGGAATAGCCGTGGGTTAACCCCCAATACTCACAGGAAGCTTTGTGAAGGCAGGATTGGTGACGTGTTTTCCAAAGGCATCTTCCTGGAATTGCAGCAGCTGCACCACCAGCCCAGCCAGTGTTTTATTGGTAGGAGCATCTGCTTGAACATACTGCAAGACAAAACACACAGGCTTACTCAGGCTAGAGGACAGTAAAAGATGAAGTTGGGTTTACTAACTCCCCAGAGCACTTTATCAGTCGCAGAGCACAGTTTAAGGATCGCTGTGAGGCTGGGGGGAAGAGTGCATGCACAGGAGGAGCACCAAGCACAGACATTTGTCAAGGTTTAGTCTTAAAATACAACTCATATCTGTGAATCATCATCAGTTCACCGCAGCTAGTGGCGTTCTACAGACAGAGATTAACTCAATCAATCTCATTTGTAGTTCTTAATAAAGGAGCAGACTAATTTCGGCCCACACATACACAAAGCTTTCTACAGCAACTTTACAAGCTCCTTCTGTCATCAACTACTAGAGTAATCCTACGAGCATCCATTTGGTACTGTAGAGCACATCACGTACAAAGAGGAAAGACTTGCAACGCTTTGTGACAATAGAAGCATTTCTTTCCCATGGTTATATTTCTAATAAAACACATTACGTAAAAGGGGAAATCACCACATGGAATATCAAGAAAGCCCCATGGCTTTTCAGTTTTCATTACACCTAATAGTAAATAAATTCACTTACTGGATGTCATCTCCTCACCACGCCAGAAGACTTCTAAGAGTAGAACAAACATGATTTGTTCACGTAGGATAAGGAACAGTATTGGCTACCCTGGAGTCACCTGGGTTACACCATGAGCCGTAAGATCTCTGCTCTTCCCTCAAATCAGATTCTTCTAAAGCCTCTTTAAAAAACCATTGAGAGCCAGAACCCTCCAAAGTTTCAGCGTGGTGTCAAATCTAATGGAGCTTTCCAAAGCACCTACACAGCAAAGACACTACAAAGACACTGACTCTTCCATGACAATTTTGCATCTGACTTCCTCGAGACCCAAGTTCCTTCAGCACTTGTTAAGAGGCAGACAGACACATCTGAGAAATCAGATCCTCACAACACAAAGGATATAAATACCTGTAAGTCTGCCCAGGTGCCCTGCCCTGTGCACAAAACCTAACCCAGAAACAGGATCCTAGAAAGAACAGATGACAGAACTTCCAAAGGTGCATTTTCCTTAGCTCTCTTCCCTTCCTGAGGAAAGGCAGGGAACCGTGACCATCTCATCCCATTAATAACTCCTATCGCTTCACATCAGCTACCTCTGAGATAGGAAGCAGCAATAATAGCCTTTATTGCTGTTAGAATCCAGCTGAAGATAAGGATTTCTGCTCTTAGGCTTTTCAGAAGCCTCCAGATCCTCACGCTCCTCTCAGCCAGCAACGGCTTTCTGTCTGATTTTTGGACCAGAGCGCTGTGTGCTGCAGATGAGTTCACCAGAGGAGCATAAGAATCTTTTGTTGGAATCACTTATCTTAGACAGAATAGCATAAAGGAGCCTGTGACTCGCTCGGATGCCCCAGTTAATCCAGCATCTTCACTGAAAAGCCTGTCCCAGCCCCTGCTTTCGCTCACCAGGTGCTGCAGCTCCGCGTGCCGCTCTCTTGTCTTTGTTAGAGGTGGTGAAATTCCCTAGCAGCAAGGCACAGAATAATACTCAAACCCCTACTGCTGCCTTTGACAGAACCCTTTAATCAGTGTCTGAAGGGCTGCTAAGCCAAGCAGGATGGTTACCGAACTGCACACAGTGCTGTGTCTTTTTATAGCTGTTAATAAAAGATTTACCTTGGGTTATTTTTTTGTGTACTTTAGAAATAAGTGACTATCACTCCCAGACATGCTGACATGGTACAGCACAGCTCCCTTCAACCTTTGCACCACCTTCTACAGGTCTGAATAAAAACCTGAGCTTTTAGTTTAGCTTTGCCAATTATAACACAATCAAACATCAATTAAAAGGAGCAGGCAAAACAAGTATTGGCTAAACTACAGATTGAGGATTTGCACAAATATGAGAATAAAAGCAGAGCAGATCACGTGCCAGACTTCACGACAAATAATCCTATTTCTAGTACCAGGACAGCTTTGGTCTTGAACACATTCACATGCCACATGTTAAACATGTTGAAAAAGCAAAGCCGCTGGTTCTAACTCAAGTCCAGCTAGTGAGGATCGTCCACCCACCCAGCCTCTAGCACTTCCTCTATGTGCACACTCAGATCGACAGATAGAATTTCTTTTCTTTTGCAGTGAAGCAGAGCACGTAGTGGTAGCACACCTTTAGTTTCGCAGGGGAAGCGCATTCCAGGAAGATAAAAAAATGTGAAGTAGCTTCTGCATATCCTCTCTGAAGCTACAGAGCCCTCACCATCTGGCAACAGCCAACAGAGAAAAACCCTGTAACCATTATCACTCATTTAACAGGCAGAAAACTCTATTGCTACATTTGCTGGGCTTTATACAGGTTAAAAGTCTTAAAGCCTTTTGCACCAAGTTTAACACAGTATTTTAAATTAATAAAGCACCAAAAATGTGTAAAATGCAACCAGACAGAAGGTATTGCTGGCTCCCAACAGTGAAATAGAAGTATAAAGCAGTTCTGTACTTATGGCCATCATTGAAAACAAAACAAAATCCAAAAGCCTTGGAACTGCCAACCCAAAACCTTGGAACTGTCATTCCAAAACCTTGGAATTTCACTAATCCATGTCTCAACCCACAAAGTCTACTGGACACAAGTGCCTTCAGTGTAACTCTCCAGCCCAGGTTGTCTCAACTTCAGTATGAAGACCCCATAAACCACAGAAAGATAATTAAAAACAAAGATAACCCGAAAAGGAAATTATTCTTCCCACAAGCAAGCCAACAAAACCAGAAGAGAGTCAAAGTTTAGGGGTTTATAGCAGGCTTTCCGTATTACTCATAAACGAGAGACACCAAGACAATGCTGACTTGGAGCACCCAGTGCTCAGTCCTGATTCGGAATCCAAGAGAGGGATATTTTTGGATGGACTTACTGCCTTTTTTTTTTTTTTTTTTTAACATGAGAATGCCTGGGAAAGCGTATTCTTAGACATGTGACACTTTTCAGGCTTATCCTGTTTTCACCTCTTGCAGGAGGCTCTGGCAGCCGGGAGGCAACAGAAAGGAAGGTACATCAGGAACCCCGATTCTATCCAGCATTGCCACCATCTCGCAATTTTTTTTTTTTTTTTTACAAGAAACTCATTACTTTGCTTGAGGTTAATAAAGACCTTCAGAAGGAAACAGAGAAGACTCCTCTCAACCACTTACGCGCACTAACCAACAAACGCCATGGATCTTCAAAGCAGGAAACACAGTAAGGTGATTTCCTGATGGACACACAGTGGGTTTGAGGGGACCAGAGGACTGAAGTCACATCTCTGCACGTTTTCCACTAGTGCCTACAGCAGACAGAAGCAGAAAGTGATTCTGCAGCAAATGAAAGGTTTAGGACAGTGGATCCCAGAAGATAGCAGTGATGGCCTGTTCCTAGACACAGCTTTGGCATAGGAGGGTTTTGAAATACCAAAGCCCTTTGACACGGCAAAGATTCTTCTAACATTTCCACATCCATTAAAAACACCCACACATCTGCAAGCATAAGACACGTATGGTCAGAAGTCTTTCAGTGTAACTCGAACCATTCAGGAACCATTCAAGAGTAACCACCAGCAGAGAAAATCCCTCCCCTTCACCAGCAGGATCTGCTGGGGCAGCTGCACTGGACAGCCTTTGTGACAGGCGTAAGGGACAGAGCCGCACGCCCAGGTTTGCTGTGGTTACTGACCTCAAATAACCACACCACGGCTCTGCCTCACAGCCCTGACGCACAAAATCCTCTCCTTCCCCCAAAACAAAGAATGTTTCAGCTCAGATCACTAAACAGGGAAAGGAAAACCAACACTAAAATACTTGGATTTAGGTTGTTCCTTTTTTAAAGGCAAGAACACGAGAGAGCTGCAGGCACAGAGAAAATCCTCCCTGAGATTAAATCAACGTCAGCCACTGAAGAAACACTCGATAAGGTTAGTAACGACATGAGAAGTCAGAGCCAAACGAAAGACAACTACAAACGCTCAAAATTGAGCTCCTGGCTGGCAGTGACCAAGCAGGTGGTCTCCAAATAGGCATCTTTGGGCCCAACTGCCATTTCGTAACGGCTGCCAAGAGGCAGCTCGTCCCTCCTCGCTGTCAGGCTGAGGTTTATTAATAGATGGGCATAAAGGATCCCACACTGCTGCCTGTCCTGTGGTAAAACAGACATGCTCCTCCAGCATCAGCCCAACACCTCTCATCAGCACCACAGTCCGTTACTTTGGAAAGAGAACTTCTTATTCTATGCTTGATACTGGTGCAAGTGTGTCCCAGATACTTAACTAACCACCCTTTAAGACAACACTCCATTCGTTCTTTAAAAATCAAACCGAAGCCCTCTCCTCCCTGCCTCTACCTCAGCAGGGCACAGCTTTCAGAGCACGGAGTAGCTGAAGCTCCTACAAGCTGATATATTGAACTGGCCACGATGAACAGGCTGGGAACAGTCCTTCAGGACTAGAGCTGTAAGGCCAAGGGTGGTTTCCACACACGTCGTAATACATATGGGGGGGAAAAAAAACCCCAAACTGTCTCAGGAAGGTATTTTAAATACAAGAAATAACTCTGCTTTATGACAAGACAGTTTAATACAAGTAATTTGTTGCTTAATGACAAAGGAACTACCTAATCACCACGATATTGGAGACCACCAAGTGTTAATAGAGTAAAAAGTGAATTGTCCAGTTCGCTTTTGAACTATAAATTTCTACTTACAGTGTTCACCAGAGTCAGTCTACTCAAAAGCTACAAAAGCCTGTCAGATCCCCCAGGCCTTGAAAACCACAGCACAAATCTGTTCCCAATCCCCAGTGAAAATTAAAGTAAAGGGGTGCAAGGCCTGGGAAGAAGCCGGGGACCTCTCACACCTCTCAACGCAGAGAACTGGTACGAGATGACTTCCACACACCACACACACAGACATGGGAAGCGGAAGGAATTCTGGAATATACAGTTTTGTTTTCTGTCACTATTTGTTGTCACTAACAGCCATTCCAGTGTTCCTTTCATCTCAACCAGCATTCTTTATCCAACCACCCAACACAAGCTCCCAACACATTGCGTCTTTCTACACATCCTGGGACAGGCTTTCCTCCCTGCCAGCACTTCAGCCAAGAAGAACTGGGCCCAGAAGGTTTGTGTCAGGAAATAGCACATCAAGGTTACAAAACTCACATGGCATGAGGTTATCATCAAAAGATCTGGCAGAGATAGGCGACACTGCCTCGGCAGCCCACTCCGCCCTGTCAATGAGAGTTTGCCAACGTCCCATGCGAATCTTCCATGCTACTATTTAAACCTCTTACATTTTAACTCTACGCCAGGGACGTGGAGAACTCTCAGGTGTTTGAAGACCTGTCCAGAGACAAGAATGGGAAGATCTATAATTGCAATCCTTGAACTCTCTCCTTAACCATCACAACTTCTAGATCCTCAACCAAGACTGCTGCTGCTCTCGGGATTCTCTCCAACTTGTCCCCAAGCTGGACACAACACCCACTAGAGCTGATGGCTTCACACTGCCGAGATGTGCACGTATCCATCTTCAACAGTGTAAACTGCACAGAAGTCAGCTATAATCACCACACGCTTTTCTGAAAGAAGTCGTGCAGAACTAGAGCCCATTTACTGCACATCCAAAAGGAGCTACTCTTTCATTCACAGGACTAAGGATATATATCGTGAAACACTAGTAGTATCGATTTCCCTGTTTCCCAAAACTACAGAGAAGAGCCCTGCCAGGCTATGAGGGTGAGAATCAGCTAGTCTGGAGAGTTTTGATTCAAACCAGCAAGGGACAAGAACGGTTAATGGTTTTAATAAGGCAACTTGCTCCTCTGCAAAATGGCAGATGCCACTTTGAAGTTATTTCAGAAGTTTATCTGTGTGTTCAGTTATGACAACAAAATGAAAGAACATCCCTCACAAAGCAGAGCAGCACAATTAAACTGAAGATACATTTTTATGTTAGCATTTCTTTATCAACATGAATAACTGAAAGTGCTCACTGTAACCACGACCTCCGTCCCATCACGCTGATTCAACTGTACGTTGCTGCGTTCGAACAAGTTATGTGGAAGGACTGGTAGAACACATCTCTGAATGTGTTCTGGTTTTTCACCCAGACCAGTTCAGACACCCATTTCAGAACGCTGCCACACAAATAATCCCAGCAGCAGCACCCGCAGTATGGCAGGCAAACTTGTCACGGATTACTGACACCAGACCTGCTAAAGAACGAAGGGACGGACCGTAAATCTCAGGTAAATATAGAGACTGAGGCACCCTGGGGTTGTCCAGCATCTCCCCGTGATATCTCTCTGCCTCCGCTAATACCCTTCCTAGGACTGCTACATCTAGTCAGATAGATCTGTCTACTGGAAAGTTCACGTCGGGTCATTTTCTAAGGCTTAGATACTGGAGGAAAGTTACGAAATCATGATAGAGAACAAACACGTGAAAAGAAAGCAAAGAAACAGAGAACCCAGCAAACTGTCTGAAAGAGGAAGAGGATAACAAGGGAGCAACGACACCAGCAAAAAGCGAACTTGCCCTAAGCACAAGCAACACTCAGAGAAAACCCTTAAACTGCAGCAGACACGCGGTTCTAAACAGCACGAACGGCTTTTTTCTTCCCCCCCCACCCCCCTTTTTTGAACACACCAACAGTTCAGGGGTGCGGTTTGAGCGAAACCAGTGTGAGCTCCTGGCAAGCCGAGCCGGGACTTGCCCGCGCAGGAAAGTTCCCGCTGCAGCTCGCCTCGCTGTAAACATGGACGCGGGGGGCACCGGCCGAACCACCGCGTCTCTGAGGGGCAGCGGGGACCCACGGCGGCTCTCCCGCGTGATTCCCCACCGGAGGGGCCGGGCGCGGCGGCGAGCCCTCGGTTGACAAAGGCTGGCGGTGTTCGGGCCTCCCCCTCCCCACCCCCGCCGCCGTAGGAAGGGACCGCGAGGGACCGTTAAACCGCCGTGTCCCACCCCTCGCCCGGTCTCGCCATTCCCCGCCGGGCCGCACCTTCTTGTAGTGCTTCCCCAGCCAGACGCGGACCGAGTCGAGCTGGGACACCGTCTCTGGGCTCTCCCAAAACTTCCCCGTCGGGCCGCCGTCCTTCCGCCTCGCCACCGACAGCGTCGCCAACGCGGGGCCGCCGCTCACCGCCACGGCTGCAGCCCCCGCCCCCGTCCCGGTGCCGCCGCCCGCCGCCACCGCCGCTGCCATTGTTACCCTCGCCGAGCGCCGCCACCGCGGCCCTGCGCCTCCCACCCGCCTCACGCCGCGCATGCGTCAGGCGCCGGACGCCCCGCCCCCTCGGGCATGCTCGGGAACCCACTTCCCCCCCCCCTTCCCTGCCTTCCCCTCCCACCCCGGTGCTCTTCGCTTCCTCGCTCCGGCGCAGCTCCCACCCCCAGCCGTCCCCGCCGCCACTGGCGGCGCTGGGCGTCCGCGGGCTGCCGCCCTCAGCGCCTGCGCCCCGCCGCCCCTCCCCCACGCCGTCCCGCCGCCATCTTGGCGCATGCGCCGGCGGCCCTTTTAATGCGCGAGCCCCCACGCTCCCGCCTCTCGCGCATGCGCCGGAAGCGTCCGCACGCGCTCTCTCCGGCGCTGTCCCCGCCCCCTCCGCCCGGCCTCAGCGCATGCGCGATGCGCCCCGTCGCCTCGCGCGGGCCGTTAGCGCGGTCTGTTTAGACGCTGCAGCCGAGGCTCTAGGTGAGGCGGGATCGCAGGGTGCGCCGGGCCCGAAAAAGGGCCGGTAGTGCCCTCGATACCGGCTGGGGAAGGCTCCCACTGTGCTCCGGGCCTGAAAACACTCCATCAGTGCCCCTGATACCGGCTGGGAAGTGCTCCGGGTTTGAGAAAGGGCCGTCAGTGCCTTTGGTACCGGCTGGGGAGGGCTCCCACTGTGCTCCGGGCCTGAAAACACCCCATCAGTGCCCCCGATGCTGGCTGGACACTAACACCGGCGGGATGCTCGGGCGTCCTGAGGGGTTTTGCCCCCTCTCCTCCCACCCTGCAGCCCCGCCCACCCACCCACGGCAAGCTCCCCGTGGGGTGATACTTGGACTCCCGCACCAGCGGTGCATCGATGAGTTTGGGGGCTTTTCTAACTTCAGATGTGTTCTCTTTAGTTTCAGCGCAGCTCTTGTCACCTCTGCTTGCTCCTCAGTAGTTTGGCCACCAGTGCCTTCTCGCAGGACTGCGCTGAGGAAGGCAGGTTAGTCCTGGTAGCTCTGTGGAGGCTGCAGACCTGATCTGATCCAGAGCTCCGCTTTAATCTGACACTCCTTACGTAGATCAGAGGAGCTGGATGTGTAGAGCAGAAGATACGATTTTTCTGTTCAAAACATCCTGGCACTCTGCTTGCACTAGGTGGTGGCAGGTTGGGATTGGTGATAGCACCTCTCTGGCATTACATTTCATCTTACATAGGAAATGGCTTCTTTTCTTGCTGTGGAAAGTGGAAACCTCTGTACCCTTTTATATTTGCTCCTCCATCCTAAGGACAGCTGCCAGTGAAATCTCCATCAATCCTCATCCTCAAGTACGGCTGCAAGGGTGTGTGACCACACTTGGGGATTTTTTCCCTTCTGTACTTCTCAAGGCAGGAGATCCCTCGCTGTCAGATGGACAATCCTTGCATTCCAAAGCAGAATGAGCTGAGCAGACACCAGCCCGGGCTGTTTGTTCTCTCGTGGCAGGATGGGGTGGAGTGAAACCATTCTCAAGGTGTTGTTCCTGTGGTAACTAAAGCTTTAGGCAGAAGGCATGGCTTCTAATAGAGAGTGGAAAAATAGAGCCTCAGCTTTCAGAGCATGAAGAACAACAATGAAAATGAGGGGACAGTTTGTGTGAAGAGGACAGTGCTGAGCATGCAGGTGGCTTAGCTGCAATTCACTGTCGCAGCTCAGCTCTTCCAGAAGTCTCTTGGCCATGTACTTTTGTGAAATAAAAGTGAAAATACCACAATTAGGAACAGTTCTTAGATGAAATCTCTCAGTTTGAGCCCCTTGCTGTGGGCAGGCTCCTAAGACGGCCTGCAGGAATCTGGGTTCATGCAGCTCCGGATGCATGAGCTGCAGCACAGGAGCAGAAATCCCTCAAGTCGTAATGGCACTCCTGGCCCTCACATGAAGGAACTTGCCCCTCTGGTTCGGCTCTTATAGGGAAGAAGATCCATGGCATTGGAAACAGCTCACACCTTGATCAGGAAAGGCTGAGGGGTTTGTAGGAAAGTGATGAAGCAGGGGGCAGTGCCCCAAGGATGTTTAGGAACAGAGAAACCTGCTGCCATCCTGCAGCCTCAGAGAAGAGAGGGGCACAGGTAGAGCCAACTCCCAGGAACACTGACAGACCCGGATTCAAAAATCACGTGGATTAAAATATAGTGAACAAATTGGCACCATGTCTTCACTGCTGGGTGTTCACAAGTTTTATCATTTCATAATCACATCTAGTCCAATGGAAAGAGGCATCACGAAAACTCTACCCAAATTTCCTCTTTTAAAAGCATTTAGCTTGGACTGAGGCTCTCCTGATGCTTTATTTGTGAATCCAACCCCTCAAAAATACAAACACTCAAAAAGTGATGGGCAAAAAATCTGTGTAATTACAAAATACAAAAAATGTTAGTAAAGGAAATTCAGGACATTTCCATGATTCCCTCCTGTATTCAAAGCAATAATGATGCAGTTGGTTTGAAAAACAGGGAAATTGGAGAAGCCCCCAACACTGAAGACGAAGCAAAGTCCCTGGTGCACACTAGCAGTAACAGAACCTTGTCCCCAGGCATGGCCGTGCTCCTCTCGACTCCGTGTTGGCACTGAACTCCCCGTCAGTTCCCTCCATCCGCACACGTTTCGGTATGCACTAGATCAGTTCATTGCAGCTGCCCGGTTGCGGTTCCGTTGGCAGGCAGCGCAGAGCACCATGACACCAGGGAAAACAGTCCTGGTGCTCCCCGACTCAACAGCTGCTTTATCAAATATTGAGACCAAAAGCCCTTCTTCAGAACCAAAATCCTCATTTGAAAACATCCCTGGCCCTACTGCAGGCTGTTGATGTTCCCCTGCCCCTGGATGCTCCAGCCTAGAGAGAAATCCCTGCAGGAAAGGCCTCTTCTGCAGTTACAGAGAAGGGTAAAAACAACAAACATCCCAAAATCTAACCTCCTGAGACCACTCTGAAAGGCAGCAGAGTGAGTATATTCCAGAACTTGATCTTCTTCACTCTAGGATGAAAAAAAGAAACATCCTTTGCTCAAGTTAATTATTTAAGTGAGAACCTTTAGTCAAGCTGGAACGTGGCTCCTGGTCACTGTAATAGTTACTCGTAACAGCAGTATCAGTCACACAGCGCAAACGGAACCTGAAGTTCATCTAGTCATGAGATTAGTTTTCCAAAGCTGCATTTCCAGGCACGTACCGTGCAGCCTTCTCCTTCCCTCTTCCTCACCAGGACTTTGGTTCCTATCAAATTCACAGCAAGGCTTCCTCAGACCTCGGCAGCATTTGGAAATCGATCCAAGAGTGTGTGAGCACCACCTCGAAAAAAAAACCTGCTTCGAGCCACCGAAGGACCTGATAGCATCTAATAGCTTCTTGGGCAGTCACCATCCATCTCACTCATCCTGAGCAGCCTCTGCCAGAACTGACACCTTGCCATGGAGCTTCTCGCCCTCGATGCAGCTACATACTACTTGGCACTTCTTTGCATTGTTATTTAACGCGCAGAACTGAACTTAGACTTATTTTAATGCTAAAAATACTTTTGGAGAGATGCTCTCTCAGTGGCTGGCCAGGCAGGGTGTCACCCATGATAGCACAGAGGTCACAAAGGGATGTCACCGGGCGTGCCAGCTGACAGCCCCACCGCTGCAGTAACGCAGTGCCTGGCCCCCAGGGTGGTTTCTAAGGCTGGGGCAAAGGCAAGGCTGCTGCGGGGAACACCTTGGGCTGGGTATATGCCACCCTCAGAGCCGGGCAGATTGATGCCCAGGGCTGCTGACCACAGCAAGTGCCTGGGGGGCTGCACTCCCATCCCCAGCACAATCACTGACTATCCCTTTGCTGCCTCCCAGCTCCCTCGCCCTCTCTCCCGCCCATCCCTAGGCCTCTGCATCTCCTACCACTGTCTCCCTACCACCCAGCCCCACTGAGCCACTTCTCTCCCTTTCCCTCCAGGCCATGGCTGTGAGTAACCTCCTAACCGCCCTGAGCATCCTACAATTGGTGCTGAGCACAGGTGACCAGAATGACATGGCCATACAAGACTTCCTGCAGCAGCACGAGGAGCAGCAGAGGCAAGAGATGACATGGCTGCTGGAGTTGGATGCACAGAGCCAGCAGCTGCATGACCTCACCCAGGACTGCATGCTCTTCGCTGACGGCTGGACCTGGTGGCTTTGGGCCTCTGCCGAAGCCCTTCTCATGCTTGTTGGGCTCTACTTGCTGCGCAGGCAGAGGACCACCAATTCCAACAGCGGCAGCCTGCAGGATGCTCCAGCAGCACAGAAGACAGAGACCCTTGTTACACTGGGTCAAGACAAGTCTGGATAAGGTGGGCCCTCCGCTGCATTTGCCAACCCCTTCCCTAGAGCACCCTTCTGACGGGGCTGCATCCAGCCATGACAGCGGGCAGCACCTATGCTGAGCTGAGCACCTCCAAGGGCAACATCATCGACCATTGCTGCTCATGCCCCTGAGACTACCTATCGGGGACTTCTTCCACCAGAGCTAGGCATTTAAAAGACATGTTGAAGTGGTGCTGAGGGATATGGTTTAGGGGTGACTTGGCTGCGTTGGGTAAACGTTTGGACTCGAGGAGCTTAAAAGTCTCTTCCAACCCAAACAATTCTCTGATTCTCTGATTCCAGGCACTGCTAGGGAGCTGCCAGCAAGGCCTCCCCTGCACCCACGTGAAGCACCTGCCAGAGAACGTCCTCCTCCACCCCATGAGGAGCCCAAGAGAAGTCAGGTCCCTGCTGCTCCCTGTGCAGCCTCTGCACCTGCTTGCAGTTGGGATGCTCCTGCCAGGAGGGCTCGACACTATATAGGCAGCCAATAAATTTGCTTGTTTTAAGAAACGCTGTGTCTGTGAGTGTCTGGACAACACTTTGCTGGGAAATGTTCCCCCTTGGCTCCATCTCTCCTCTGAACAGAGATGAAGCATTTGCTCAGCGTTACTACAAACTGCTCACGCAGGATACAACAGAAGCTCTCAGCGATTATTCCAGAGTCCCCCTGTTAGGGAGCTGCCTCCCAACACAAGCCCCCAGCCAACTCTCCAGAAGAGTGAACAGTGCTGACAAAAGTCTGAAAGGCATTTAGGCACCAGAAGAAAACAACGGAACCATTTCGTTAATACATTGAGCTCAGTCTCGACAAGTTACAGACCTTAGGACTCTCCAGGTTAACTTGATCAGACTGTGCTTAATGCAGGCACTGTGTAACACTGTTTGCAAAACCAGGCTACAGCGAGGCACAGTGACGGGTCTGAACGAACACCGCCAAACCCCAAGCGCAGAGCAAGGCCCACGCTGCACAGCAGAAGACGACAGGTCCAAGTACTAAGGTAATCCAGGCAGGTCCTGCCATCCCAATGCTGCTTTTTCACTGGCAGAAACTCGCTACCAATTCAGTTTGTTTCATCCAAACTGGTACCCTCTGTGTGATAACATAGACAATGCCTTTCCTGCAATTAAGAAGATTAATTGCAAAGGGAGTGAGGGCACAATTTCACGGAATATAGAGCAGAAAGTAGTATTTCAGCTGGGATTAAGATCATGGTGTACTTCTTCACTCTTCAGGTATAACATAGAGACCCAACACACAATGCTGCAAATAACTGTGGATTAAAAAAGCCATTTAAACAGATACAGACATTTATAATTTGGTCTAATACTTCCAGAATCCTCCGGATTTCGACAATGTAAGTCAAGAGAAAATGAGGTTTATTATCTGCAGAATTAGCCTGGAATTAAAGCACAAGTACTAAAGTAGCTACCTTGCTTGAAGCTCAGGACTAATCTCCTGAGAATTCATTAAACTATCAATCACTGAAGCGGAAACAAGGATAAATGTCTGCTTTGACTCCTTTCTGTTCCCTCATCCTGTTGCAGTCCCATCAATTCTAGGCTGAAACTACAAATGCAGAACAACCTTTAATGGAGCCACCGATGAAAGGACACAAACTCTTCCCTAAAAAAACCCCACAAGATGTTTTATTTCGTTAGGCAGCCCATCAGCCTCTGCATGTGGTGATCAGTCCAATTTCAACTCCTCAATGCTAAAGCTCAACCGATTTATTATAAGAGCATCAGATACCTCAGGAGAGTATTGGAGTATCTTCCCTCAAAATTTGCAATGAAAAATGTTAAAGCTAGCTTTCAAGAAAAGGAGGAGTCTTAATTTTTTCCTGTGTCCTCTGAAACATGAGTATTTTCCCTGCTCTCCAGCTGCAGCTTACGACAGTTGACCCTTCACAGAAGTTAAGGCTAAAAGCACCTGTTAAGTCACTTGATGTGGTGCCCAGAAGCTGCCCACCACCACCAGGAGCACCCAGTTCGAACTCTACTTAGATTCATCACTCCTTTAAAAGGGGTTTTAAAACCATCCTATGCAAACAACGTGGGTCAGAAGTGCCATCGATACCAAGATGCTGGCAACAGCTTGAGATCAGAAATTGAAATGTTTCTAAACACACTTCCCACAGACTCGCACAGTAAATTCAGATTCACAGCAGATTTCTGTACAGGCTTTGTTTTCCTTTGGTTTTGTTTAATTTTGGAGGACTAAGAGTACACAAAAGTACACAAGAATTTTTTTAAAGCAAAAAGGTGAAGCAAGTTGCATTGTCACATGTCAAATACAAAGTCTAATAAACTGATATCAGCACTAATATATAAGAAAAATAGCAAAAATTAGTTATAAAGAATAATTAAAATAGGCTATTAAGACCAAATTATTGGATGTGATTTATATACGGCTGTTGATTTAAGGCTTGGTTTAATGAAAGCTTCTTCACTTCTATCACTGCAAAATTAGGTGTTTCTTGATTACTAACCTGTTTCTGCATATTCACCAAGAAACAGATGGGAAAAGCATCTCCAACAGTGCACCTTGGGCCAGAAGAGGGAGATCAGAGCCACGTTTTTGGAGGCCACCAGTGACACAAAAGCCAATCAGCCCTGCTTCTTCATGAAGACTCCAGGCTGCCGGTCAACACCGAGGATTACTAGGCCCTGGGGATAAGAAGTGACACTGAATTCCACTCGTAGAAGCTGCAAGACAACAGGTATTTCTTAAGTACAGTCTGAAAGGGAAAGAAACCACTTAAGAATGACATTTCTATGGCAACTTCCTTCACTCAAAATGTCAGTGTTCTCTCTAACCCAGGGGAAGCAGTTTAAGGAGGAAACGTTACCAGCTCAACCAACACTGTTTGTTCTTCCTAGAAGAGCTGTCCTCAACCACAGCTCAACTCACATGCTGCTTTTGAGGTCCTCCACCTCTGCTCACAGATGCAGGGAGGTGGAACTGAGATCAGGCAAAGAGAAACCAAGGCAGGACAGCACCCGCAGGACATTCCTTGGTCAGGGACCAGTAGATATTGGTGTCTGCTGATGTAGACCGGACTATTCAGAATAGCGTGGCAATAATTAATGAGTACTGATCCAAAGATGAGGACTGCCATGATTAAGACCACCATCCTCCCCTCACACTGTTTCTTTTCCATTTTTCTGTGCTCTACACACCAACCCATTTCTCTTGGCCATCTTCTCAGTGCTCAACAGCAGCTTAACAGTTTCTCACACCAGCAAAACGTCTCTTTAGTAAGAGATCTGCTGGAATGTTACCATTCCTTATGGGGAAATCTAATGTCATTCACGGTGTAGTTGACACTTTATAGCACCTGTGGCATAATTACACAGATACATGTGAATGAAAGAAAGTATTATGCAGAACAATTAACTTACTTCATGCATTTGCATAAACATCATAATTGCTCGAGAACAGTAACTTCTTAACAGTGAATCAAAGATCGTCATCAGCTAATTTGGTTAAAATACTGAAACACAGCTAAGACAAATTCCAGTTAGGAAAGATTCAAAGCATCTGAAACATTTGTCTTCTCCTTCATCCTGTCGTGCTGTAACAGACTGCTGTTAGGGAAGCCTGGGGCCCTTCAGAATCCTTATTTCCCACAGCATTAGGGCAGAGTCAAAGAGCAATTGAGATCAGAAGGTAATCCTGGAGGTGATGTAGTCGAAGCCTGCACTCAAAGTGGGTCTGACAGAGCCTCTCCCTGTGATGCCAGCCAAGAAATGAAAGCTTTTTCACCCAAGATCTTGCAGAGTACCCACAAACTGTAGGAGTAAAGTTATATGGGCACTGCGTCTTTGTCGGAGACACGTTACACCCCTGTGGAATGATGATAAGGTTTGAATTTATCCAAAAAAGCCATCCAACACATTTGATTTATGAAAGCTGGTGTAAAAGGTGGTGCCTTTTGCCTTCCAGAGAAAGGAAGACAGTCAAGCCAAGTACAAGTCCTCATATTCTGCTTTTTTTCCCCCCAAAGTCTAGGAAACAAGCTTTGCAGTTTACACCAAGAGCTGAACAGACTCAAATCATTTCAAATCAGAACATGAGAGTGATTTCAGCAGTTCAGAAGCACCTTGAAAGGATTAATTTAATTAACTTAATTAAATGTTTCAGAGACTTTTGCAGTGGACTAAGAGGCTCTTAAAGGGGAAGCCCCCCCTGCATTTCAAGTTTTGAAGATTGAAACCTTTGTTGAATTTTATTTCCAGGAAATCGAGTCACGTAGGAGTAAATATTCTAGTCAAGCTCTATTCAAGCTTTACTATAATTTTTGTGAAGCAGACACAAATCACAGCCCTCAAAAGATAAAGTTAACACCTCTTACTGGTGTGGGACTAACTCACAAGCTTTTTTCCTCACCCTTATTTTTACAGGGAAAATACCATTTTGATAAAGAAATAGCCCATTAGCAGAAGGCTAAAGTTACCTGGGCAGAACAAAGTCGCTTGTAGATACCTGTCTGCTGTCTTACTTGGTGCTGAAAATCAGAGATTTGAGCCCACAACCATGTCCAATGGCACACAACAGCTGCTCTCTCCACCGCCCACTGGCACTCCACATGGCGAAGTCTGAAAACCAAACAAAAAAAAGTTTGCTTGTGCTTATCTTTAAGAGTTTCAACACTAAAAACAATCTGACAGAAATCCAAAAACAGTTTTGCTATTAAAAAGTGATAAAGAGTTTGTGGTGGATACAGGACAAATTAGTTCCTCCTCCCCAAGAATTCCACCAGTATCTTTTTTGGGAAAGACACACTGTAACATAACTTAAAATGATCCAAACACAACACAACAAAGTGCATTAGCAACGGCCCAGTATTTCCTGGAGGAATAATGCAACAACATCAGCGTCTTTTTCAATATTCTTCTGCAATTTTGGGGTTTTTTTCTGTTTTGCAAGACTAGAATTAAGCCAAAAATCAGCAAAAATACTTAAAAGCAAAACGTCATCTTAACATGCCTTTGCTACAAATAAATATAAATATAGAAGACCTCTGCAAAATGTTTCAGTTCCCATCAAAATCCAAGCCAAGCCACGTCCAAGGGAAACTCAATGGCAAATCAACAGGGAAACTCAATGGCAAATCAACAGGGAAACTCAATGGCAAATCAACAGGGAAACTCAATGGCAAATCAACAGGGAAACTCAATGGCAAATCAACAGGGAAACTCAATGGCAAATCAACAGGGAAACTCAATGGCAAATCAACAGGGAAACTGAAGAAATGTAGAAAGTGTCTAAATACCGCACATTTCTAAGCGTGTGATGACAGATCTGAGGACACAAACTCCCTGGCAGTTTTTTTGGAATCCTCCATCCATACGTGAATTGCTATCCATAGGGCTGCCACTTCCTTAGATTTGTCATTGCTGTTCTCCAAGCGACAAGGGAGGCAGCATCAGGTCTCTTCCACTTTGCTGATACTTGGGAAAGCTCCAAGGGCCCAGGGAACCTCCCGGCTCCAAAGTGGGATGAGGACAATTAACGTAAAAAACACACAGAGCCATATTGAATGAGAAGGCATGTCTTCTTATAGCCCTGGCCTCGCTCATATTCTTAAACCAAGATGGATACGGCGGCGTTAGACTGTGAAGCGATGTGCACTGCAGAGGCTGTTGCAGATAAACCTTTTATTAAAAATATTTCTGACCTAACATATGCAAAACCAGCAAAGAAGAGAAAGCACCATAAAAGCTTTACATATAGTTAAAAGCACTTGGTGTACAGGTTTTAAACAAAAAAAACCCATCAAAGCTCACACAGAAGATGAAGAGGTGAATACAAGATGTAATTTCCCATCGTTGCTGCCTCGCCACTGCTCTCCCCAGCACCCCAGCAGCTCCCAACCACTTTCCCACCACATCACCACCCCAGGCTTTCCCCACAGGGCTCCCAGCATCGTCCCCTCCCCAGCATGAAACCAGGGACACGAGCCCACAGCCCCGCTTGCCCCCCACACACTGAAACTCATACCTGACATTACACCTCGGTTCCATCCCCTGCCAAAGGCCAGGGGCTCTGGCCCTTCATGGCCTGCGTGCCACAGAGGCGGGCAGCCTTCAGCAGCCACAGGCCAGGCTCCAAGGCCCCGGCGGGCAGCAGGCTCAGCCCACGGGCCACAGGAGCTGCTGCCACCACTCAGACCTGAGGATGGGGAAGCGGCACCGGGCCTCAGGGGGAGCGCGGGCTCCTCCCGCGCAGCGCCCGCACCTCAGCACTGCGCAAGCGCGTGGCTGCCCAGCAGCCCCGCCTTTCCCGTGCCGGCCGACCACCCATTGGCTGCTGGAGCACGCACTCGCTGTGGAAGCAGCCAGAAAGGGTACATACTGCCAGCACGTGCTGGGCGGGAAGAAGGTTGAGAAGGGCAGGCTGGTGAGCCAATCACAAATGTCAGCCCACCACACCACACCCCCCGAGGCTATATAAGGTCAGAGAGGGCGGGCCAGTAGTGGAGTGCACAGCCATCTAGCCACGGTGAGGGGCTCAGACTGTGAGACTCACCCCCAGTGCAGTGCAGTGCAGTGCAGTGCAGTGCAGAGCGGGGTGGGCCCGGTCCTATGCCCTCCCGACAGCACCAGAGAGCCCCAGCGGCGCCCAGCCCAGTCTGGCTGTGCACCGGCAGAGCAAAACAAAGAACACATCTGCTGCAAGGGCCTGCTTCCACTAGCAAGCCCTTCCTCCACCCTCGACCCCATTATTCACTAATCCAATTATAAAAGCATCTCAGCTGGTGATTAATCCAGCCCCAGTAATGAAAAGCCAATGTTCAGCCAGCTCCCTGAGGGCTTCCCATCCTGCCTGGGCATGAGGGAAGGAGTCCCTCCATGCTGGCAGCTTGCCCACAGCTCCAAGGGCCGCGTCAGGGAGGAACCAGGTCTCTGTCACAGCAGGCAGGTCAGGAACCACAATCCCTCCGGAGAGGAATTCTCAGTACCGGTAACTCAGAATAGAGGACAACATCATAAAAACTCACGCACTTAAGCAAAAAACGTCAAGCTGTAATCGTTTACACCAGTGGATCTTGGATGGAGTCGGGGCAGCTGCCGCTGGCAGACGCTTTGTGGGAAATTAAACAGCAGCCATGACTAATGTCAGTGTCTCAGGGATGCACCACGGTCTGCTGTCACTAGTCTCCCCCCACCAACATCTTCCCAAATTACCCTTTCGCAGTTTGCTGTAGAGCAACACGACGGAGCTGAATCCCAACTAAGCAGGGTTGGCATGAGGGTACTGGGAGAAGAATCTGTTCTGTAGGAAATAACACCTGAAAAGCAGCAAAGAGATTGCAGAGAGCTCCCAGAGCACGCAGACCACCAGCAGAGATGTTGGGACTGACATGCTCATCAGGTGGGGTGGCTTATGTTATTTACAGAAGAGACAGTAATACTTTTATCTGAAGTTTTACAGGGAAAAGTCACAGAGTATCATACCCTGTAATGTTTTATTCGGGGGTTGTGGCAGCTTGATTTGCAGCAGATTGACAAAGGCTGAGAACATGGTTTCTAAAAATGTTCTTTAATATCTGATTAAATATTTTCACCAAAAGCAATAAGCCAAAAGCAACATTTAATATTCACAACTGTCTCATTTGTCCATGCAAAACTGTTTTGCAAAAGTTTACTTTATGGTGCAGCTGCAGCTGGAGAGACACTGTCATTGCTGGCCGTATTTCCAGGCCAATGTAATTCAGAAGAAAATTGTAGCCATTTTAACAACTATTAGACAAGAAAAAGGTGCTTGAGACAAGGCAAAAAATGGAAAAAGAAGAAGAAAACAAGCATTTAAGAAGGTAAGGAGGTGGTGTTTTTTTCCAAGACCCTTAATGAGCCCATCCACTTCCCAGGAATTAAGATTTTTCTATTTGTAATACTAATGTTTAATTGGGAACAGATTATGAAGTTACTTATCACAGTGGGATATGATGAGGTGGTTTACAACTATTTCATATTGGGGGCTGGGGAGAATCCATCCATTTTTTCCTTATCCAGCATAGAACTCAGCCCCTGTACTGTTTTTACTACCCCAGAATTACCCACGTCCTGCCACGGCTCATCACGAGAGCCATAAAGAGATGTTAGAAATGAAAGCACGGCATTTCAGATAAAAAATCAAGACATGATATATTATCTGCTGACAGCCCAGGCTAACAACTTCCATTAGAGGCACTTTTGTTTTAGCAGCTTGAGCGCACAATTTTCTTTCACAATTCTTGGACTTGATTGGAAAAGCAATTCACCAGTTTGCTCCAGTATCTACTTTTCTGGTGTTTAATATGTTATCCAGACTCTCAGCAGCTTTAAAAGGTACAGCAGGGAATTTCAACCCTCTACTTCGTACCAGAGGGGATCAGGAAATGATCTTTCTTAGTTGTCCCGTTGACTATAACTAATGTACGAGGCCAGATAGATTTTCCTTGTTTGGGTTTGGGGCTTCTAGCCTCTTTAAAATGCTTTTTGGTAGTGGTGGTTTTAACAGCTTTAGTGATTTGTTCATTAAATTCCATCTCGGAAGTTTAATTTTTCTCACACATTGCTTGATAGCCTCTCTTCACTGGCTTCAGCAGAGTCTCGTCTTCCCAGGTAGGAGAGAATTCCAGATGCATCTCCAGAGGTCTTGAGGTTTGCAATCGAGCTAGATCAGTTTCCTCACTTCTCTGCCTCCTCTTTGGGTAGTTACACTCATTTCCTCAACAATTTGCTTTCTGTAAGTCATCCCTAAGCTAAATTCAAGGATTTTGTATTGAATTTGCACTAAGCTACAGCCCTTATGATTCCACATCACTGCAGCAGCCGTTGGGAGCATCCCCTGGAGAAACAGGAGAAAGATTCCTGACTTCCTAGTAAGGATGATGAGCTCAACGTTCATGAGAACTGACCTCCCAAGCAAATACTCACCGTAACTTTTCAAGTTAATCCTCACAGATTTTCCCTGAACCGTATTAAACTTTAAACATAAAAAAAGCCTAAGAAAGCTTGAACCACAATGGAAACTTTTTCCTCTATGCTACTGTATTTTTCAGTATCCTCCAAGAATATCCTGGAGGAGTATCTGGAGGAAGGAACATCCCCCAGAAAGGCTGAGCTCTTCTGACAATAAGCTGCTATAAAACGACATTAACATGGTATTCGGCCCTTTGTCTTCAGAGCTTCAACGAGACAAAAATATGACCACACGCAGAACGGTGTGAGTGAGGCTGCGGGAAAGCCTGACGGAACGGGATTGTAAAGGCATGACGTCTGAAAAGGTCTAAAATCAATATCAGCTGCTCCTTTAATTTATTCAATGATAGTCACAATGCCGGCATGGTAATAAAAGGCAGTAAATGAAAATCAAATCAAAAAGGATGTTCTACCACTGGGTTTCGCTGCTTGCACTCATTGAAAACCAAACAATTGTCAGTCTCAAAAAACAGAATCTTGTTGGTTTTGTGGGGTTTTTTTCTATTGATACCATATTTTCATGATTTGTTAGGAACTTCATTTGAGAAAGAGATGTATCAACCAGTCACGTCTCCACTCACAGTTAAGGCTGGGCAATGGCGATGTCTTTTTTCCCTAAAGCCACACCATCCCTCAGACGGTGCTGGCTCCTCAGCCCCTTTTCTGGTCACTTTTAATCCCACTCACTAATCAAATAAACTCAACAGAGGCATTTAAAAACCCGAGTTCTGCTGTGCAAATGAGCAGTAAAACCAGCCCCTTCCCACACGCAGTGGTGTCGGCTCAGGCAGCCTGGACACAATGGCCACATACTGGTTTCCATAGGTTTTTCCGGGTGACACAGGTAGGAGAGAGGTTAATGCCCGAGGGGCAGCTGAGGGGACGTAATCCTTTGGGGAAAATGCAGAGGTTTGTAGGTGTCCCAGTGAAGATCTAGGGAATGTGGGGTGGTGGATGGGGCAGGAATACAGAGGGGAGCTGCAACAGCTCCACGGCAGCTTGGTTCATTAGCAGGCAATAAACAGGAGAGTGATTCCTGTTAGTGCTGCTGGTAAAGTGGTGTTTTTAAGGGGTTTTCTTCCAGAACAGAACTCGATTATTAGATAAAGCTTGGGAACAAAAAAAAGATAAATCAAAATGCTGTCTGTGGTTTTTATCTTCATTTCACTGTTACAAGGAGTGATAAATGATATTTAGAGCTTGTCTAACACTAGCCTTCACAATGTCTCTCCGGTTACTTGGAGAAGAGACTACGGAATAATTCTGATAAAAATACGGTAATTGGTGGAGAACTGTAATTAAATGATCCTGGTTTAGATGGCTTGACATATTCTCTACAAAGTCATAGCATCAAAGCGATTTGCTATTCCAAGTCCCCAGAAACAATTCGCTTCACTTGTTACTTAACAGATGACTTTTGAGTGGTGATACTAAACCAGTAATAACAGTGTAAGTTACTGCCCTTATCTGAACACTATATTTTATCCTCCCCGGTCTTATCGGTAGATGCCATGGGGGGGGGGGGGCGGGGCTCAGGGCAGGGGGGATGAAGTTTATGCACTAACCTCTCGGAATGTTTTCAAATGTCATTTCAGTCTTGGGATTAGCACTCTGAAAGGTTTGTTTTATAAATGCATTGAGGATATGAAAAATCCTAGTGACTAGAAACGGCCAGGAAAATACAAGTGAAGAACTGTGCATGTTAGGTCATTGCTAAAGCCTGTATCAAAACCACGCCTAGTGTTAAATTACTACACAGCACTTAAGACTTGATCATTGTCCATCGGTTTAAGCCCACCTTTGCCTTCCTGTAGCAGTTCTCATTGCCAGAGTTATCACCAATACAGTGGCAAAACAACACTCCCAGACTACAGGTATTTTTCCCTCATAAATGAAGCTCCTCTCACCATGCGTTCGCTGCTGACCCTGAATGAAGCTCACAGCTGCGCCCACACTCCTGCAGTGGCTTGTACAAGCCAAAGTCACAGGCTTGTGGCTGTTGAGAACCCAAGTGTACCGAGTCCTCACACGCTCCCGCTGTTCTGGCTTCTGGCAGCAGTGAGAGGCGAGGAAACATGCTCAATGACTCCACACTATTGTACGGGTGTCTGGAGCTGCACACGAGCATTTTGTTAGGTGATTAGCACAAGCCAGGGGACAAATGCTGCTTCTCTTTGCTCTCATCAGGATTACTCCAGCGACGAGCCTTGTCCTGCACTGAAGGAGGAGCTAGCCCGCTGGTTTCGGTCTGTGGCTCCAGGACGACACCAGGCACCTGCACCATGGATATTCAGCAGATCTAACTCTGCCCAGTAAGTGAACTTTTAAGATCAGGAGTTTCTACTTAGATATACATACAGCAAGTTGGTTAAGCATTAACGTGGCTGTTAAGGCTGGTGGCTGCTTGATACACTAAGGATGCACTTGGCTTCCCTTGGATCACGCAGCACAACACCCGGTGCAGTACTTTGGAGGCTACTGCCTGTGGCAGAGCTCCACCTCTTCCTCACCCCAAAACTGACACTAAAACCAGATTTGAACCTAAACCAAGTTTATTGCTTCTGAGCTCACCCTGGCTGGCAGGTGGGGGAGAGCCCAGCTCCCCAAGCCATACACCCAGCTGGTAAACTCTGCCCAGCCCAGGGCAGAACCGGCAGAGCCATGGCTTTGGGCCCCGGGGCCTCCAGCAGCACCACTGCCGGTCTCTGGCTAAGGAGGGCGAACCCCACACGAGGCGGCTCGGCCCTGCTGCCTCACTAATCCCCGCGTCTCCCCGGGAAGCCTAGTGGTAACAGACCCCGACCTGCGGCCTCCGTCCCAAAGCCAGGCTCCAGCCGCTCTCCTCAGGGCCGCGCACCCCGCTGAGGCGGAGGAGGAGGAGGCACTAGACAGCCACGGCCCGTGGCGCTGAGGGAGGCGGAGAGGCGACGGCAGCGGCCGGGACCCACCGAGGGCCGGGCCGGGGCTCATTGAGGGGCCGAGGCCAGGTCCCGGTCGGGGCCGCAGCGCCCTCACAGGCCGCACCGCCCATTGGCGCCAGTCGTTGCCATGGGGACAGGCCCCGCCCCGCGCCCACGCGCGGCCTCTCGCCGGTGCTGGGGGAGCGAGCGGGAGATTTCCACTTCCGAGAATGGGGCGGAAGAGCCAGCGGCGGCAGCTGGCGGTGCCCCGGAAGCGGATCGCGGGGGTTCTTGGGAGTTGTAGTCCGAGCGCTTGCGGACCGGCGCCAGAGAGTTGGTTGTGAGGAGGTCGGTGTCGGGGAGCGGGACCGGCGCCGCTCCGCCCGGGGGGGGTCGGGCCGCGCGGTGCGTGGCGGGACCGCGACCCGGAACCCGCGGGCGAGGCGTGTGGAAGGCTGCGGCCTGAGGAAGGGCGGCGGGAGGAAGGAAAAGAAGGGGGAGGATGGCTCCGAGCCGGGCGGGTGGCGGCGAGGGGACCGGCGGGGCTGAGGCGATGGGCAGCGGCGCGGTGGCGGCGGGGCCGAGCGGCACGGAGCCCTGGGACGGGCGGGGGGGCGCGGCAGCTAAGCCTGGGCGGGGTGCCCGCCCAGGGGGGCGGGAGCCTCGGCCTGAGGGGAGCCCCGGCCCGCGGGAAGGGGCCGTGAGGGGGCCTGGGCCTGTGCGGCACGGCGGGGCGGGGCGGCCGGGGATGATCCGCGGATGGGGCAGCGGCCGTGAGCGGGGCCGGGGCGCGGGCTGCTGCCCGCAGCTGCCCAGCACCGCCGTGGGGAGCCGGTAAGCGCAGCCGGCGGGGGCGCGGAGCCGGCCGACCGAGCTCCCGGGCGCCTCTCGCCGCGGGTCTTGGGCGAGCGGCCGGCGGGGAGAGCTCCCGTTGGAGGGGAGCTGAGCCCCGCTGCGGGAGGCGGCACGGGGCGACCCGGCGGCCGCATGGGGAGCTGGGCTGTCCCCCGGTTTTCCGCTCTGTGCCGCGGGGAAGCCTTCGCTCCCGTTACAGAGCTCTTCTCCCGCGGCTCACCGCCCTCACTTACTTTTGTCTCTCCCTCACCTTCCTGTAACTTACTCTTCTGTCACTAGTGGCACCATTTTTCCCCCCGAGGCCATTGGAACCATCACTCGGTTGCCCATTTAGTCCATAACACTTGGTCTCATGAGCGGTGGGTGCCCAAGAGCATCCAATACCGGGTCCAACCTCTGGCACTTTATTGTCCCCCTGTTCAGACTTCAGCAATGGGACTCTGCAGAATTAGGATTGGCACAGAAAGGTTTCTTGCAGAGATCCACCGTTTCTTTGGCCCAAATAGCTGGAAGTCACACTGTTTTGCTTTGCATGGACCCTGCTGTAGGTGATCCTTGAGGGTGAATGATATGTAAGACAACACAACTTCTCCTTTGTTCTCACAACAGAGCACTTGGAGCTATACTGTACGCTGCTGGAGTATCTCAGCAGACAAATCTCAGAAATCCTGTGATATTCATTGTGTCTTCATGTACTTTCCTCTTGGGGATGTGGTTTCTCCTCACACTTGTGTGTAGCTATTTTCAAGTGAATCAAGAAACACATCAAAGACCAATTTCCCAGGCCTCTGAGGTTTTATCTAAGAGTTTCCAGTGCCACATTCACTGGTGTCACCCTTTGCCTTTGCTGTAGGGGCTTTAAGTCTGTTGCTTACAAACTTGTAGTGTCTCTTTTGCCATCTGGGATTCTAGTACTTTGCCAGGTGTGAGGTGCTCAGCAGTCTGATGGCATCATTGTGCACGGTTGATCCTCATTCCAATTGTACCATTGCCTTGTCTGTAAGACTCCCATGTCATCGTGTTCCACTTCTTCATAAGTCCAATGTCCGATGAGGCCCCATGTCTCTCCCATCATTAGAGCCCAATAAAACCTTCCACAGTATCCCTCTTTCAGTGATGTTCATGTGTCCCCTGAAGCAGCTGCTGTAGTTGGACACCTTTTTTTTGGTATCAGAGGCAAACCCCTGGGGTTTCCACCCAGCTGCTGGCCGGGTTAGAACTGATTCCCAGTTCAGTATCCTCTGTGTTCAGATCCACCAGGTCTGGTCCTGAGAAACGCAGAGATGAGCTCCTAATGACCCATACCTTAAACCTAAGCTTATCCATCCAAGCTCTTCTCTCTGCTTGGACTGTGACCCTACTGGGTGCTCAAGCTTGAAGGACTGGAATTCCTCCATGTCATTTAGAAGGGATCCCTCACCGGTGGGATTCTGTTCGTAGACCTCACCTGCATTGTTTCATCTCTCTATGTCTTTATTCTCCTCCCTGTCCTGTCCCCACTCCCGCCCAGTCTGACTCCAGACTCTGCCTCTCGGCCTTGGGGCTGTTACTGGTTGCACAGTGAGCATCCCCATCGCAACTGGGGGTCTACAGGCACAATTAGAAATTCCACCTCTGTTAGAGTCGTGCTTGTCGATGGGGCTAATTTGTTAATCAGTTGTTAATCCATAAATTCATCCATGTAGGGTTTTCAATTTCAATTTTTTTTTCTTCACCTCAAGCAGAAAAGACCCTTTTCTTGAATTTATTTTTGGAAGTGCCTTGCTGCCCATCCCAGTGTAGGCGGGATGTTCACAGAATCATTTGGTTGGAAGAGACCTTTAAGATCATCGAGTCCAAGCATTCGTTCACCCTGCACTTCCAGGGTCCCTAAACCATGTCCCTCAGCACTACATCCACATGGCTTTTGAACACTGCCAGGTATGGGGACTCCACCACCTCCCTGGGCAGCCTGTTTGAAGGCTTCACAACCCTTTCAGTGAAGAAACTCTTCCTAATATCCAATCTAAACCACCCGTGGCGTAACTTGACGCCATTTCCGCTCATCCTGTCACTTGTCACATGGGAGAAGAGGCCAACCCCCACCTCACTACAACCTCCTTTCAGGTAGTTGTAGAGAGCAATAAGGTCTCCCCTGAGCCTCCTTTTCTCCAGGCTAAACAACCCCAGGTCCCTCAGCCACTCCTCGTAAGACTTGCTCTCCAGACCCTGCACCAGCTTCGTTGCCCTTCTGTGAACCTGCTCCAACACCTCAAGGTCCTTCTTGAAGTGAGGGGCCCAAAACCGGACACAATATTTGAGGTGTGGCCTCAACAGTGTCCCCAGTACAGGGGGACAATCATTGCTGTCCTCCTGCTGGCCACACTATTTCTGATACAAGCCTGGATGCCGTTGGCCTTCTTGGCCACGTGGGCACACTGCTGGCTCACGTTCACTCAGCTGTCAACCAGCACCCCCAGGTCCTTTTCTGCTGGGCAGCTTTCCACCCACTCTTTCCCCAGCCTGTAATGCTGCAGGGGGTTGTTGTGGCCCAAGTGCAGGACCCAACACTTGGCCTTGTTGAACTTCATACTACTGGCTTCAGCCCATCGATCCAGCCTGTCCAGACCCCTCTGTAGAGCCTCCTGACTTTCAAGCAGATCATAACACCCACCCAACTTGGTGTCATCTGCAAACTGACAGGGAGTGCACTCAATCCCCTCATCCAGATCACTGATAAAGATGTTGAAGAGGACAGGCTCCAAAACTGAGCCCTGGGGAACACCACTGGTGACCAGCCACCAACTGGACTGAACTCTATTCACCACCACTCTCGGGCCCTGGCCATGTTCTTTGATCTCCTTCCCGCTACCCTGTGCTCTGTCGGTGAGCCTCGCAGTTTACAGCCTGAAGGGTCCATCTCCCCAGAAAGCTGTTGCAGACAAACTTCCCGGTGTTCTGTCTGCAGGCAAAGAGATTCCCCATTCCTGTCATCCTTGGGAGGAAGACGCGGCTGATACCTCCATGACTTAGAATGAAGAATACATTGCAACATTCCCTGTCGTGCTCCTGCTTGTGTCTCCCAATGACTTCAGCATGTTCCGTGTTGGACTAATACTGAACTCGTATAATTTATCCGAAATACTGTTGGCTTTAAGGTGATTTGTACCTCACTGAGACGTGGCGGGGACACTGGGCTGCGTTGCTTTTTCACTCTGCATTCCTCCCGTGGCCCAGCTCCGCGGTTGAGTGCTTCAGCCTCGAGAATCTCCCTCGACTGCCACAAAAGAGTTTTCTGACTTTGTCCAGCGCAGCAAGTTAGTTATACTGAAGAGGTTTTCCTCTGCATGGATGCATTTTATTCTTAAACAAGTCAAATAACTGTGTTTTTATTTATTTAGTCATTGAAAAAGACAAAGTGTGGACCTGTCAGGAGCAGCGGGTTGTTCTCCTGTGCCTGTAGGGCTGAGCGAGGCGTCGTGTCCACAGGGCACTGTTCCAAAAGTGGTGTTGTTTTAGGCCTTGTTTGCTGTTGCCGAAGTAAACAGTAATTTTGCCTTTCGTTTTGCTGAAAGCACAAGTGAGTAATTGGAAAGTGAAACAGTTATAGGATATGGATTGTGTGGGAACAGCCATTAATGCGGACAGTTAACAGCAGCTTTGTGGAAATGAGGACCCCCACCCATCTGCCTCAAGGGTGGTAGGAAATCCTTGTTACTCTGTTATCAAGGATGCCTCAAATGTATTCAATATTTGGCATGACAGATAAAACAAAGCTGACTGGGGCTTTTTCTTACCTGAGTGAACACTATTTTAATAAGAAATTAAAATAGGAAGTTTAACATAATTTCAGCAACGAATGTTATCAGAAGTACGTCTCTCTTTCTTTTGTTTTTCTTTACAAAGGACGAGTAGTGGCAGTAGTGTACGTCATTCTGGCCTTCTGACTTAAAAAGGGTTTAAAAAATATCCCTGAATCAGTATCGTCACAGAGACAAAGCACTTCCAGAAGCTATAGACCGCTGGTTGAGAAGACACTTCCTCCCTGCGGGTGTAGAGCAGCCAGTGCTGACGGGACAGCAAATAGTCCCACATGATTCCTCTGAACTCGGCAGGATATAACCCCCTGGGTGGAACTTCTTGGGGACCATCAGCTTTGTCTGGTGCTCAAGACAGTTTCAGAAGCGCTTGGTGCTTGAAACATGGCAAAGGAAATATTAATTCTAACTTCCTGTTTCTCTTTGCTGCCTCTCGCTGTCTCAGGAATCAGCCCTTTCCACGGGGATGGAGATGTTCTCGCTGAGTCCCCTAAAAGGTAAGGACCTGAGCCGATCTTCAGCTCAGCTCTCGCTTCTTTCTTTGTTCAGAGATTTAATGCTCTAGCAGATCACTGAAGAAAATTTGTATGAAACAGTCCTGTCCTCCTCTGTGCCGGATAAACAAGGGGTTTGTCCTACAAGTGTCTTTGTCAGGCTTCCCCCTTGCTGCATTAGGAACAGAGAAGGAAGTTAAGGAGACTGGACCTGGACTACCGATAGCCACATAATGCACAAGGCCAGTTGTTAGAGCTTGATTTCCGAGGGGAGCCCAGCACAATACGTGGCGGTGGTTGTACCCCACGGAGCACCTCCCGTCTGGCTTAGGGGTCGTGTAGCCCAGGAGCTGAGTGTTGTGGGTGAGCTGGGGTACAGGGAGTACCAGGGGGGTTTTCAGTGGAGAAGACCTGTTGTGTTACCCGGTAGATGACAACACAGACTTGTTTGCTATTTAGCTTAAAGGCTTTTTTTTCCCCCCTTTTAATTTTACCCTCCTGAACATACCTGTACCCCTTTGTACCAGCTCAAGCAGTGCTCCCTCCTTGATGTTTTGTACTTTAAATATCTGTCAGCTGTTCCCACGTCCTTTTTTCCCCTGTCATCGCTCTGCCACCCTCTTTCTTTATATCACATTTTTTCGTAAGAAATCCCTCCAGTCAGTCACTGGCTGGTTTTTGGTTTTTTTTTCCTGTTGTTCTTTTCTGAACTCTGTTACTTGGTCTTAAAATAAAGTGCATGGAATGGAATAAAATATTCCAGACATGGCTGAACCAGAGAGGGATCGCTGCCTCCTGTCTCAGGGAGGTCACGGTAGCACTTGGGGTACATGACAGTGAGTCACCGACATTGCGGTTCCATGTTTAAAACAAAAATTGCTGGAATGCTTCATATGTCCAGGGTGTTAATTATGTAAACAAAGTCATTTTAGACAGGAGTAAACCCCTTGCAAGCTGGGTTGGAGTCTGAGTGAGCGAGAAGGAGCTTTTCCTGCGAGGGCTAGTGGTTTGTCATGGCCAGGCTGGGTTTGAGACCCTGGGGAAGAGGAAGTCTTTGACCTAATGTGGCTTGTTCACGAGTTTCTGCGTAGTGCTGCTGCCTCTGCTGGGGCCTGGCCGGAGAAGGTGAATTAACCACAGCTCATCGCACTGGCCAAGCCTGGGAAGATGCTTCCAGTGATTATTTCTGTGCTGTTTAACGCTCAACTCTGCAAAATAAAGATATTTGGATTGAGGATGTGGAAACTGCGACTTCTGGAATTTGTTAATAAATGGAGCCTTAACCCTTTTTCTCTGTGCTCGTAAGATAATCTTTACATCCTTTATGGTGACAAACCACTAGCCCTACCCCTGTCTATCTCTCCGTGCACCAGCGCACTGTCATTCAGCACCTTCTCCCACTTCCCCCTTCCCACTGACCATGTGTCTCCAAGATTTTCCCCAGACATGTCCTTTATTTACCTGTTTTCCTTTGTCTGTTTTCTTGTAATCATTGCAGTCTCCAGCCTTAGGGCTCTCCTTACCTTTCGTGTTTCTTCTCTGATGTTCACAGCTTCATAGCTGTGATTACTAGGGTTTTTTTCTTCACTGCTGGGATCTAAATCTTGGGAAAATGCTAAACAAACCAGCACCTCTGTCGAGTTAAGTAGTTTCACAGCAGATTTTTCTTCCCAGAAGCATTTATTGATGTTTCTTTACCATTTCCAGCCACCTTTTCTTTCTAGCCCTCCTGAAAGCTTTGGTTTCCAAACCAACTGAAGTTTATTTCTGCAAGTGAGAGTTTGCGCAATGTACTGTCAAGAGATTTACATGTAATTAATTTCCTTAAATTGAGTGACTTGTCTAGCGAGATTGTTTCTCTTCCTTATGGACCAGCGCTCTTAACATTTCTAATACAAGCCTTTACAATCAGAGTGCCAGAATAACTTTCATGCTTTCAAAAAAGAAAAAAAAAGCCTTTTTCATGTCTTCTGGTGCTGCCTCAAGATCTGGGGGTTTTCTTTGCCTTTTTTTTTTTTTTTTTTAGCAAAAAGTAACTACACAGACACATCGGTAGATAATTCACAGCGGTTCTAAAAACTGTGTGTATTGGAAAAGGCAAATTTATAGTAAGGGGTTTTTGGAGGGTTCATATGTGCTCTTCCAAAGGCGTTTTTATTTATTTCTTTTTAATACAGGGTTTTGTTTGATAACTTAAAACCTCAGCGTGTAATTCTGGCAGTTCATCCTTTTCTGCCTTATCGACAACTTCTCTTTCTGGTTTAAAACCAAACCAACTATGATGCTTATACAACCACTTAAATTTTTGGTTTGCACACAAAATATTCACCAAGCAATAAGGTATTTGTTATAAAAACAATACCCTGGTTTAAAACCATGCAACAGCAGTCCTGGGCATGTGCTGAGATAATAAAAATTTTATATATTAATTGCTTAGAAAAATAATCCAGACTTTAAGCAAATAATAATCCCGTAGCACTTGAATTTCAACCAGCGTCAAGGGGTTTATGCCTCAGATATGAAATTGTATAGACCCAGCTGACAGCGGAGTCGACCCTGAGTCGGGAGGGGCGTGCATGGAGGGAAGGTGCTGTCCTGGCACCTCATTGCCTTTAAGTTTTGTAGTGTTTATCTCCAATCTTAGTAAGTAATGGACTTTATTTTGAGTCACAAACACTAGGCCGCAGAGTGCCCAGGCTGTGTGTTGGGGTGCAGGCGGGGTCTGTGTATAGCCAGAGACAAGAAACCCCAAACTTCTCTCAGGTTCCGGCGCCATTGCTGAATTTCTTCTGATGTTTCTGCAGTTGCTTGTATTAAAGAAGTCAGAGAGTGTTTTGCCCGTGAACGGGCAAGGAGCAGAACCTAGGGCAGCCAAATGCCGCTGGAGCAGTGAAAAAGGCACGTGTGGTTTTTTGCTCTGGTTAGAGAAGGTTAGTGACAATCCTACGGTACAATCCACGTTAGGAGGACTTGTGTCCTTGGGTCCACGGGTGGTGTCCACCACCAGGTTGCTCAGCTCTTGGAGCAGATGACGCCTCTTTTGTGGTAACGTTCCTCTGCGTGTGTGCAAAGACATCCCGTTTTCGGAGGGGGGGTTGTGACACCTATGAAATACTCACAACCCACTTGCAGAGAACTCGTGTCGGCACCACTCGTCGGTGTATGGTTTCTGTTTGATGGGCACACGTCAGGAGGATGGGCAGCTCCGGGCAGGTAGAGCTGGATGGTGCGAACGCGGCTGAGTTTTTAAAAGAGGAAGAAAATGTCTTTGTGCTGGTTTGAAGCCCCAGCGGGCGGCGCGATTCCCACGGCAGTTGGAGCCCAGGAAACTTATGCCGCTCCGGCAGGGATGCGAAAGCGGGTTCGTTTCCTCCTCCTTTGGCTGTGTCCAGGGTGTTGTAGCGGGGAGACGCTGCCCAGGGATCTCCCACCCTTAGGCTCAGCATCACCTCGGTGAAAATTCAGAGGGTGCCTGCGGCGGATCCTCCGGGCCGCCGGGGGGCGCTGCGCGGAGGGCCGTGTCCTTCCCCCCGGGGCGCCCGGCCCTGCCTGAAGCCGGTGCCGGGAACCCTCAAGATGGCGGCGCTGGGGCTGCTGCTGCAGGCGGCGGCGGCCTGTGGCTCGGCCGGGCCGCTGCGCCTCTGCCGCCGCTACCGGGGGACGCGCGGGCTCTGTACCCGCTTGCTGGCGCCCGACAGCCCCGAAGCGAGGCAGGAGGAGGAGGAGCCGGGCGCTGAGGAGGACGCCGCCGCCATGGTGAAGGGTGAGCCGGCAGCGGGGCGAGGCGAGGCGGGGCTCGAGGGTGGGGGGGGGGGTTGGGTGGGGGGGAGGAGGAACCGCCGGCGGCGCTGCCGGTGTGCGCGGGCCGGCGTTCGGCGGCCGGTGAAGCCGCGCCGCGCCGACCCCGCACGCAGCGGAAGGGAGGAGCGAGCCCGGCTGCCCGGTGCTGGGAGGAGGAGGAGGAGGGAGCGTGAGCGCGCCGCACGTCCCTCCCCCCGCGCCTGCAGCCGGGCCGCGCCGCGCCGCCCGCCGGCCTCCTCTTGCTCCGGACGGCTGGGCTAGGCCGCATCGGGCCGCCCGCACACCCCCCTCACCCCATCCCACCGCCGGCTGCGTGGGGGGACCGGCGCCGCGGCCATCGCGGGAGAGCGACGCGGCCTTCAGGGACCCTGCCCCGGGGAAAGGGCTCCGCGCCGGGATGCGCGGCAAGGGAGAGGAGCCGGCGAGCTGCGGCGGCGTCTGCACGCTCGGCTGCGCCGCTGCCGCCGCAGGTAACGGGCCGGTGGCGGGCGATGGGGGCGGGGGTGCGGAGGTGATTCTTCGGGGCGCACGGTGCGGTCTGGGAGCTCCGGTCGCCGCCGGCGGGCAGTGAGGGCCGAGGCCTTTGTGGCAGCCCCCGGCGCGCTCCGCGGCGTTCTTTGTGTTGGCGGGGAGAGTTGGGATTCTCCAGGACAGAGAAAAAGGGGTGCGGAGCCCTTCGGCTCAAGGTCGCCGGTTTGAAGGCGGGTCGAGCCGGCCCTGGCCAAAAGTCCTGGCCGCTTCTCATCGCCTGCCGTGGTCTGACGCGAGAGAAAAATCATAAATGGATCTTTCGCTCGAAATCCTGATGGATTGAGCACGCCCATCGAGCATCCGCCAGGAAAACCGCTCTGCCGTCGCCGTGCAGCGAGTTCCGTTAGGTCGGAGCTGGAGCACGCTGCGGGAGCGGGCTGCGGGCAGATCGAGCCACACTTCACCCGCCTTTCGTACAAAGGGCTGCGCTCTGGCCTCCAGCAGGTAGTCCTGGTGCCTGAGCTCAGCGGAACGCTGATGGAGATACGGACAGCTCTCGTTAACGTAAATCCTGGCGTTTGCAGTGTCCGGAGGTCTGGTCGGGGATGATGCCTCTGACTAAAGTGTGGAAGGTTTCTTTTCTCATTGGGACGTGGGTCCTTCAGCCTACACCAGAGCTGTATGTGAGGGCATGACGTTCAGAAAGGCTTTCCTGCTGTCCGGGAGGAATTGTTACTTTTTTAAAAGCAGATTTGAAAGTGTGTTTTGATGTTGTGTTTTGACAATTGCTTTTTGTTGGGTTATGAAGCAGGAAAAACACTTCTAGTTTAGAAAGATACGAGTGGTTTTGTGCCGGAGGTTGCCGTTTCCAGATTGTGACTCTAGCTACTGCATTGTTCCATTTAAAATCACTGGTTTGGTTTCAGTTTTATTTCTTAGGCTGTAATCTTCTACTTCGGAAATCTGGGTTATTATTACATAAAAACTTTTATTTTTTTCTTTCTCCCTCCTCCTGTGTTCTCTGCTTCCTTCCCCACCCTCCAGCACTTTTTATTCCTATTTTCTCTCTGTATTTTCTGAATTCTTGGAGTCTTAGTTCCATTTTCCTTTCAGAAGCTCTGCTGAGCTTTATCTTGTCGTTCAGAGTCAGATGGTCTTTAATTGTTGCGTTCAAGCTGTTCAACAGAGCAAATGAACTTGCTTCTAAACCACCCCAAATTATTGGTTAATGAGCTGGTTCAGGTGTTGCCTGTGAAAAGCAGTAAACCCAATTTTTTTTCTTCCTTCTTTTGTACTTCGTTCCTCAGCACTTTTTCTAATGTGTTTCCAGAGAATACTCGACTAGTTTTCTCTTTGGGCTTCGGTTCACTCACTCTTCCAGTTTGTGTGGTGGATTGACCATGGAAGGCCCTTCTGGTGAGAGTTTGTCGATAGCAAAAGATTTGTTTCTGATGAGCAAAGAAGGCGTCCTCAGGGTCTCGTCTGCTCTACCTGTACAGCTGCTGCTTGAACACGCAGAGATCATAAAAGTTATTTTAAAAAGCTGTTTGTGAGGGCAATTCTGAGCCTTCAGCTTGTTAGTGCTCTGCATTTGACTGCTTTTGCTATTAGCCTGGGATACAACTATGAAAAAATCAACTCTTCATCTGAGGCTGGCTTAAAAATGTTGCTGTTATGTTGTACTGATATCTGAGGCTTTGCTTTCTTGGCCAAGATGGTGGGATTTTTGAGCAGATCTGAGCTTCTCTGCCTGCTCAGTTGGGTCTGTGGCACTTCTTGCTCCATACTGAGACTCAACAAGCTCTTGAGCTCTGTTTCACTGTAAGAAAGAATCTTTCTCTGAGACTAATTAAATTTGCCGTCTCATAGTATCACAGAAGAATTTAGGTTGGACTGATGCCGCGTGGCCTCATCCCCTCCTCGGAGCATGACCAGGCTGGAGCAGCGTGGTCAGGGCTGGGTTCTGAGTGTCTCCAGGATGGGTTCTGGCCATCGGTCCATCTCACTCTCCCATGATCTCACTTGCTGCTGACGAAGCCTCCTCAGTTTTATCAATTTCTAAGTTTGTTCTTGTTTTGGCAAGAGCTACATGTGTGTTTTATTACTGCCTGTGCAAGGAAGGAGCCTTAGTCAGGGTTGCTAGATGATGGCTTAAAAAAACCCCCCAAAACTCCCTCAAAATAATACTGCTCTGGTGTACTCCAACCTAATCTGCCAGGTGGAGCCTTCTCCGTCACCCCCCATCTCTCCCTAGTGAAACATGTCTAGGCTGATTCCTTCTGAACTGGATATTTTGGAGCCACAGGGCCTTCTCCTTCCCTGTGAATTTTTGATGTCTTAGGAGCATTCTTCACTGACCTGAATTTATTACTGCGGGGGCTGATATCTTGTTGAGTGGTGTAGTTAATAGTTTGTCCTTGCTGCTCATTTGTTGCTTTTTGGGGGAAGAGAATTTGAGGGAAGGTAGAAACCGCTGAAAGCCATCTCCGCGCGGTTTGATTTGTGCTCTCGCTGTACCTGACAGCTTTGTTGGGGTTAAGGGAAGGCTAAGCCACCACAGCCGGCACTTGTTTGTTTGGGTTTTGGTGGTTTTTCTTTCAGTGTTGCTTGGAATTACCTGGACTTTCACAATCAAGTTAAGCTAAAGCACTCCCTAGCTTTGAGGAACTTAAATTAGTTAATTGGCTTCTTTGATAACCCCATCCTGAATTGTCTGCTGTCCAAGACAGGCTTTTACTATTCCTCCGTGGTCTCGGAGCTGCGGTTTGGACATCATAGGTGGTTCTGGCTTGACAGGAATTGGGTATGAGAATTGGCTCTGTTTAGGTTTGGGAGAAGGAGGTTATACTCCTTGTCTCCCCAGGGCTGATGTGATTCCTGCCCAAATATCCATGCTTGGCAGTGAGAGGACTAAGACACTTTGGAGGAAGATGCCAAGAAATGCAGTCCAGCAGGGAAGGAAACGATCTGCAAAGCCAGTGCTGTGATTTCGGATTGTTCCTTTAAAAACTGCAAGTGAGGGATGGCTTCACACGAGATGAGCTCCTTTCAGCTCTTGACTAAGGGCTAAGAATGGGCTGAGGGTAATCCATCAAGCCTTGGTACGTCAGATGGCACCGCTGAATATGGCATTGTCGGCTGTGAAGAATACCCTGTGTCTCGCTTGGTAATTCAGAAGCTGATCTGCAAGCCAGAGCTAGGCTTTGTTAGTTAGAGATCCTGTTCTTTGCTCTAGAACGGATTAAATACTGAGCTTCACTGAGGAGTCACCTCAGAGTGTGAGAAATTGGCTCTGTCATTAGGTAATCGCATTTGTTTTCAGGCACTTAAAAAGAATGCGCTTCTTACCTCCGCCTGTTACTTATAATAAAATTTCTGAGGTTATTGTTTTTGAAAGAGGAAGCAACTAGAGGCCAAATAATACAGGCTGGTGCTAGAGGGTTGTTTGGGTGCTTTTTAAAATTTCTCATTTATTAAGTGAGTTTACTGGTGCATTTGGGAATTGTGTTTGTTACTGCTCCTCCCTCCATGCGTCCCAGTGGTGCAGAGTGGAATAGAACTGCAGAGTGCCAAAATCTGAGTCACTTTCCCAGTTTTCTTGAACAGGTCAAAGTCTGAACATAGTGGGGCTACTTGCTGTTTGAGGAGGTAGAAATGTCACATTTGCTGTCTAATTGCAGAAACTTGGCTTGTAGGTCTTCATTAGGCTGAGACCATTGTCATGGTCTCCTGGCCATTACACAGAAGGTAATTAATGGACAAATAGTATTTGTAAATTGGACCGATCCCTACATATTCCTCTGGAATTGTCCAAGAGTTTTGCCCAAGGATGTCTGTGAAACAGCAGCCAGTGGGCTTCTTTTATTATTCATTACCATGGAAGACACCATGGCTGACCATCCATCGCGCGTAGCAGAGCGGTAGGAAGCCCAGCACGTGTTGCGTGGTCCACACCAGTGTAGTCAAAGGAGGTTGAGCAGGCAGCAGTTCTGATCTCTTCAGCTTGTACTTTGTGTACCAGGTTGGAAGGAAAAACCTGAGTCAGAATCAGACAATTGTTGAGTTACAGTTTGACCTGCCTTCAAGTGACACCCAGCTCTCGACACCCTTATCACAGGCCCTGGAGGTTGTGTTTCAGTGTCACCCTGTATATGTTCAGGAAGTCAAATTCCTTCTGGATCTGGTCCGCGTGGCTTCTGAAGGAGGTTCCTCTGAGGTTCAGCTGGTTCTTCTAGGGCAGAACTTTCCAAAAGAAGTGTCAGCAGTGATTATTTCTTTTTTGGGCTCTGGACCAGTGTTCTCGGCTGGTGTTTGGTTTTTATTGGAGAGGGTGCTATAATCAGCAGTGTGGTCTTTTGCTCTCACTTACCCAAATCTCTGCAGTCCGACAAGTGTTGGACTTGCAGCGATACAACATAATTCTTTTGCTTCTCTCAACTCCTGTGTTTTCCCCTCATAACTTCAGTTTTCCCTGGCTGAGCAGCTTCTCTTGCCCATATCCATGTTACAGAGCCTTTCTCTGTATTGCTTCTGTCTTCTCTGCATCCGGTTACTGTGACTCTTCATTGTAACAGCTCTGCTGTCAGGGTTTTTGGCAAAGCGCGATGGCGGGTCTTGGTGGTGCTCTAATGAGTGTGACTGTTGGGTCATTTCTCCTTGGGTTTGGCAGCTCAATCTGAAATTCCAGATTCTGGCAGCACCAGCGGTCGCGTGTTGCTGATTTCTCACTTGCTGCTGAAACTTCCCCTGAATATCTGTAGAGAATTTAGAAGCTTTCTAAAAAGCAGTGCCCAATCCCTTGGTGGTCTGCAGGAAGATGACTGCTAAAACTGCTGCTGTTGGCAGCAGGGAGGAGACTGACAGTGAAGTGACATGGCTCTGTCTGCAGGCAGTGTGAATTTTATTAGTGTTTTTTCCCAAAGAGTGATTTGAGCTGATTATTACTATCCCCTTGCTGCCGGTGCTGTAGCCTGAGCAGCGTTTCTCCCTGGTCGGGGACAGGATCTGTGTGCCGCTAGCCTGTCCTACCCACCATCGATACTCCGCTGCTCAGCTTCCTGCTTGGGCTCCTTTCTCTCTAAAGGTTATGTTGACAAACTCCTTTCTGGGGGTATTCTGGGCAGTTTAGTACAAAACCATATTCCCAGATGCTCACCAAGCCACCTCAGTAAATTCAGGGAGAAGCCCGAGCCACTATTTGACGTTACCACCACTAATGTGTAACTTGTGTGTTGTCACCGCCCTTGGTTTAACTCTGAGGTGATGTGCATGGTTCAGGAGGGGGATGCAAATACTGTTCAAAACAGTTATTGCTCTGTCTGGTTTTGATGTTGAAGAACGACAAACCGAGCTGCTTTTACCTCCGTAGTGAGGAAGCGGTGCCAGCTCCATGTGTTAATCTGGGCTTTGAATTCTGTACTAGAATGTCTGTGTTCAGACTGACCAGGCACGGACTGTCTGACGGTTCTTCTGTTGATGCTGGACTCTTATTGGGGGGAAAAAAAGTCTTTCCAAACTGTTCCCTCACTGACTGGTGGAGTTAGACCGTGCTGCAGTGCTGACTAGGGAATATTCATACTTCTGAAAGAGGAGGAACAGCCAGTCTGTGCGTTTCAGGAGGAGCGTGGGATGTGCAGCATTGCTGCCTGTTTCGCATTTGCAGTGTTGTCTTGCTTTGGGAGCTCAGGAGTCTTTGTGCTCCCGTGTACCGTTCCACTGATGCCTGGAGATGCTGTAGGTGAACCAGTTAATACCTCCACTTGCTTTTCTGTCTGTGGCCTTAGAGACGTGACTGCTTGCGGAGCTGCGGGGAGCAGTGTTAGAACATGTCCTTGAACAGGACTGCACATGAATTCTAAGACGTTTAGTTCCTCTGTTGGTTTGTTGGGGTGTTTTTTGTTTTTTTTTTTTTCCAGATTCCAGAGACTTATTAAAGGAATTTCCACAGCCTAAAAACTTGCTCAACAGCGTGATTGGACGAGCCCTGGGCATTTCTCATGCGAGGGACAAGCTGGTGTACATCCATACTAATGGGCCAAGGAAAAAGGTAATCCTGGGCAGTGGGTCCATGTCTTCTACGTGGAGTGGGAAGTGAGCCAAGAAGTCTGCTAATCCTGGAAGTAATCCTTTAATAGAGAAAACTACATTAGTGTTTTAATTCCACATAAAAGTCAAGTGATAATCAAACAAGACGTAATCTCACTTTTTCCTATTTCTCTTTATTTTCACATGCTTTAATAGGTATGCAAATGTAGGTCCTGTCCCTCTCCTTCGGTGTGTGGAAGGATGGATTTTTTTTCTTTTGAGCAGCTCGCTGTAACCTGCTTTTCTCAGCAGAAAAACACATAGTCTGTGCTTAAGTGTGATCAGCTACGTACCCCTCTACCTTAGAGAATTAAAATTAAACTGTAAATGTTCTCTTTTAGACCTTAGTAGGCCTAGATTTTATTGTAGCTTCTAGCAGGAAAAAATGCCTAGGCCTAAAATCACAGAATCATGAAATTGTTCAGGTTGGAAAAGCCCTTTCAGCTCCTCCAGTACCAGCATTCCCCAGCACTGCCAGGTCCCCACTAACCCCTGGCCCTCAGCACCACCTCCACATGGCTGGGAAAACCCTCCAGGCATGGGGACTCCACCACTGCCCTGGGCAGCCTGCAACAGCCCTGGACAACCCCAACGGGGAAGGAATTCTTCCTCAGGGCCAACCTCAACCTCCCCTTGAACAACTGGAGGACAGTTCCTCTCATCATGGTGCTTGTTCCTAGGGAGAAGAGACCGACCCCCACCTCGCTCCAACCTCCTGTCAGGGAGTTGTCAGGAGCCAGAAGGTCTCCCCTGAGAGCCTCCTTTGCTCCAGGCTCAACACCACCAGCTCCCTCAGCCGCTCCTTAGCGCACTTGTGCTCCAGACCCTGCACCAGCTTCATTGCCCTTCTCTGGACACGCTCCAACCCCTCAAGGTCCTGCTTGGAGTCAGGGGCACAAACTGGACCTGGGATTCAAGGTGCAGAATGTTCAACTGCAACCAGAAAAGAAGAATTTGTTTGCAGTAGAGGGAGGTTTCTAATGCTGCTTAAGGACAAAATGAAATACAGACTCTTTTTTTTTTTGTGAAGTGAAGCAGAGGAATTCCAAGCAAAGAGTTTGCCAAGTAGTTTGAGCTCTTACTGGGATGCAAGAGGCCTGGATCCAAATCTGTGCTGTAAACTGAGCAGAAGTAACTGATGGGTGCTCTGTGTTGGAGGGTTTGCCTCCTGTTCTCATACCAGCTCGTATCTGAGCTGAAAGCCCTTTCCAGCTGAAGTTTAGCTGTAATGCACGTTCCAGGAAAAGATTCAGTTCTAATGGATAAACATTTTCCAATAACATTCTGTCTAAAATTTCCCAGACAGTTTTCATTCCACGTCCTTTTTAAGCATCTCTGCAGTTTAGGCAATACATTAGTAGTGCTTACCTTAGGGTTCCTTTATGAGCAGTGCTTGTGTTGCTTTTCCTCGAGCAGTAGTGCAGTTTCCTCACATCAGTTTTGGAATACCATAACCAACGCTTCATCATTTTAGCTCGCGTAATCAGTTCACGTTCTTGCGAGCACTTGAATAGATTAATGTTGAGGATAACTTCAGATCAAAACACAAAATTCAACCAAAAAAACAGTAAAGGACCTGTTGGAGATAATGAGAGTTGGGTTGCAAAGAAACCCTCTAAATCAAGAACCCAGAAAAAGTGTGAGGGGACAGAAGGACAGGTGAGACAACCTGGACAACCCCTTGGTTGGAAGGGAGCAACGTGTGGGGTTTTTTTTTTGTGAGTGCCAGGTAACTTGGCCTTCCCGAGACAACTTTTTTTCTCAGCAGGTCTCTGCCTTTTCCTGCAGAGCCCCCAGGCAAAATACGCAGCAATTTCCTCCCGTCAGATGAGTTTCAGATGGCAGGCAGGCAGCCAGATGTCGGCTCTTGAGAAGTCAGGAGCCTTTTGCTCCAGCCTTATAGGTAGGTTTTTCCCAGCAGACCTAAACACCACCTTTCATCTTTGCTGCAGAAAGAGGAGAGAATTCCTTCAGCATTTCCCTCCTTGGAGCCTTGCAGAAACCCAGCTACGGCATCTGCAGGGCAAGTTCTTGATTTGGAGCTGTATTTTGAAGAGGGCAGAGTTAGCTTTTGACATTCTTTGCCTCTGCAGGTTTTCCAGCTGGTGTCATCTAGCTGTACTGGTATAAGAGGAGCTCTGGTGCTACTGTTAGTTCTCTCAGCAGCTCGTGTTGGGCAGCGCAGGCTGGGTTCTGCCATGCCTGACGAGTTCGGTAGCTGCCTGTGTAAGTGTGATGCAATATGCTGCTAGTTAAAATTACAGTAAGGAAGATCTGCTGCCGTTTTCCAGGCTTTTCTTTCAATGTTACTGGAGCGAAGCTTCCTGTAAAGGGACCAAACCAGCAGTTTGTTTGGGATTTTCATTTGTGGTTCTCCTGAGATGTGCAAAGTCAGTTTGCTCCTGGTGGAGGAGAGAGATTTTTCTGTACTGTCTCACTTTATCACTTATCTTTGCTTTTCAGAAAGTCACTCTGCACATAAAGTGGCCTAAGAACGTGGAAGTGGAAGGCTATGGGACCAAGAAGATTGATGCTGAGAGGCAGGCAGCAGCTGCAGCATGTCAGCTTTTCAAGGTGAGCTTGTGCTCCTCCTTAGCTTGAAGAAACGTGCCTTTGAGTGTGCAGGCTCGTCCGTTTTGGTGATCTGACTGTTCTCTCTCTTTTCCTGTTCGCTCTCTTAGTTGGTTCATCTGCTAAGCAAGGGTTGAGGGTCTGAAACCATTTGAACTTTAAAGCCCCCTGGCTTCCGCCAGGCATGAACTCCCTAAATTCTTTGAGTTCTGTTCTTTGTTCTTTATGTCGTAGACCTTCACCATCTTCTATCTTAGTCTCAGCACCTTTGGTGAGTAGACTTACCACGGGTATGTTTGCTGTTACTGTTCAGGAACTCACACTTCTGTCAGTCTGCGCTTGCAAACGAATGCAGGTAGTACCTTCAGAGGCCCTTTCCTCTTCCTGGCATGGCACCGAGATGTTCTGTTTTACCATTACTCTTCTAGTGAGTCTAGTGAGTCTGCCACTTCCTTATGGCTGGCAACAGTCAATATGTGCGCAGAGCCAGGATCAAACCCCTACGGAGAAGTTCAAACGGTCGCTGTTTAAGGTCTGGTGTTATGTAGCCGCTATCTGAGGATCAGGTGCAGTTTACGGCTCCCACTGACTGTTGTCTGTAACCTTGAGCAAGTGAGTTGGTGCTTGGAGTTTCCCGTTCATCTGAGGAGCCTGGAGGAGATGCTGTGGATACTCCAACAATAAGAGAGCTTTTTGATTTGCTTGTGGATGAAGAAATAACTCTTTAGTTTTTAAATTAAGCCTTCAGAAGTTAAAAATTGCAGCATGAAAACTAGCAGTTTCTTCGCTGACCCCTGTGCTTAGGCCAGTTGCTTTAATCCTGTGATCATCAAAACTTGTTTCACTGTAAAATACCAACAGATCTTGGCCCACCCTTTCTAACAAGCGATGTGGTGCTAAGAGTTGTGCTCTGGGAAGGGAGGCTGCTGAAAGATTCCCTTTCTTAGGAAAGAGCAGCAGGAGGAAAGCTTTATGTTTCTGAAAGTCTCTTTTCTTTCTCTCCTTTTCTGTGGGATATGAAGAAATGGTGCCTGCCTTTCTCTCCTTACCAGACATGTTTCGGTTTCCTGCAGCATTACCCATACCTGTCTCTTCACTGCAGCTAATGATGCCTTTTCCTCTTGTAGGGCTGGGGTTTGCTGGGGCCCAGAAATGAGCTCTTTGATGCTGCCAAGTACCGGCTCCTGGCCGACCAGCTTGGCTGTCCCGACGAGCGGTGGTGCTCCGAGGGCAAGTGGCGCTCCAAGTCTGGACCTTCTCTCGCCGACTTGTCGACCTGCTGGCGACGGATGGAGCCGGACGATTCCATCCAACCCATGGAACAGGGCAGGATGCCTAAAGCAATGAGGAGAGAAGAGCTGGAGGAAGGGGAGCTGGAGGAGGGGGAACTGGAGGAAGGAGAGCTGGAAGAAGAAGCCATTGATGTTTCCGATTATCTACCGATGGCGCACCAGGATGCTCGAACCCCAGGCAGAGATGCAAGGTGCGTCTGCCCTGGTAGCTGCTCATCCAGGGTGGTGAGAAGAGAACCCCTGCAGTTCCTCATGGCTGAGCTGCAGCTTCCTACGGTGCTGGCGTGGCCTGCAGATGGGCAAAACACTGACTACAGTACAAAATGAGCACAAATCTCTGATTTGTACTAGTCGACAGCAGTAGGATCAGTACGGACCTGGTGGTGGTGCTGGTTTTAGGGATGCTCTTTGGACTCAGAAATAATTACACTTTTTTTTGATTTGTTAAAAGCTGTTGCCATTATTTGATCTTTAGTGCCAGTGTAAAGGTTTGGCTGCCTTTTAGTAGGGGCTGGGTGATCGCTCCGTGACTTGACAGATTTTAGTAGCGAGATCCAGCTTGACTTTTCAGATTACTAAAATTATCTGTGCCTTTACCTGCTGAGTTTCAGACCTCAGTACAGATCAGCAGTGAGATGAGGCTGAGCACAGAGTGGATATTTGTGTATCAAACTGTTCTCACCTTCTGTCTAGCCGAGGAGGGAGTTCCATTGAAATGACAGACGACAACACTGCCATCCGTGCCCTGACACAGTTCCCACTGCCCAAAAACCTCCTCGCTCAAGTGATTCAGATTGCAACCTCTTCCTCTACAGTCAAGGTAAGGTGCTGTTTGACCCTGCTAGGGACGAAGCTCAGAGACTCCAACTGGAATCACTTTGGATGCTTTTTTGGGGCAGCTGAGAACTGAGGAGAGGAGGGAAGTTAAAACTAGACCTTAGAGGAATCAGCCTGAAGAGCAGGGAAAAGACTGTGGTGAGAACTGAGGAAATGTCTTAATAGAAACATGAAGAATGTTGTTCCTTGAGGCCAGGGCAGTAGAGGGGCTGCTGTCTTTGTGAAGGGGAATATTTTCTAAGGAGATAAGTTTGCATTTCCCCATACATCTACCACAAACCCGAGTTTGTGTTACTCGGAGCAATGTGTAATTTCCGTGCTGATGGAATCTTTCCGCAGTTCCGTTCTCACCACTATCCGGTGATCCTCCTCCTTGGTATGTGTCACCCACTGCCTTTCCAGGCCTCCTGTGCTTAGCAGACGGCAGCCATGCTCCACCCTGTAGGCTCTCATCGATGTTCTCCACACTGCTCTTGTTCTGCTTAGCCAGTGACTTGTGAGCTGGGGAAGTAGAACTCAGCACAGTAAACATGTTCTAATGCAAAAAAAAAAAACCCAAAACCAATTTAAACTCTGCCTAGAAATATTGGGGTGTGTTTGACAATCATAGTTATGCAGGCTCTTAACACCTCACCAAACGTGGTGTCCTTCAGGAATACATGCAGTTTCGTACAGTGGGCACCAAGACCAAGATCTGCAAGCTCACGCTCCGCTGGCCCTGTCCCATGACTTTTGCTGCCAAGGGCCGTCGCAAGGTGGAGGCAGAAAACAAAGCAGCGGCGCTGGCCTGTCAGAAGCTTAAGGTAAGTGCCCGTGGCTCCTACATCCCATGTCTAACGTGTCTGAACAGAGGCTCCTTGCCCTGACTTGCCATGTTTGAGCATAAGGAGGTGGTGCCTGAAACTATCTGATCTTTGACTTCATGTTTAATATCAACAGGTATTTCTGAACCTTAGGATCCAGACCAAACAGCTGCTGTACCTCTCTGTGTCTGATTATCTTCTTCTTGCAGGTGGACACATCCAGACACAGTAGTTTTGCTGCAGACACTAGAGTCAGCAGAGGGAAAGCCCAGGAAAATAACATAGGACTTACTGTATCAGCACAATGTAGCAGAGCTATAGCGAGAGAGTTAACAGCCCTTGCCAGGAAGTTGTGTCAGATACAGCTGTGGGCACTGTTTCTGCGATGAGTCTGATTAAAGACCTTCTCGTGGGTGTTGTGGTGGGGGCAGGTAGCAGTTAGCTCCAGTGTGTTTCACCAGAGTTGAGGTGGGACCCTGTCTTGTCTCCTGCTGTGGCAGAAGTGGGAGGTGATGGGTTTGGGAGATGGGGTAAGGAGTTAGCCTGTCCGAACGTGTAGGACCCATGTGCTCCGTAACCAGCCTTTTGTATGTAGCACTCTTGTGCCTGACAGCGTTTGCCTTCTTGGCAGAGCCTTGGCTTGGTGGACAAGAACAACAACCCCCTCAGCCATGCTATGTACAACATGACTTCGCTCCGGGAGCTTGGTGAGAACCAGAGGAAACCCTGCCACATCAAAGTCCCTGAAGCCACCCTGCGCAAGATTGAGAACTACCTGAATCACGTAAGGCTTGCTCAGCTGTCTGAGAACCACCTCTGGCTGGTCCCATTTAACCTTGGGAATTGCATGTGGGTTGAAAGCTTCATGTCAAAATGTTGAGGGAATTCATGGCTTGATAGTTTGCCACAGAAACTGATGAGTCTCTGCTGACCTTTCGGGAAGGGAGACCCTTCCTGGGCAGCAGAGCACCCATGATATTCTATGTTATTTGGCTCAGGATTATTATTTTCTGCGTTATTTTCCCTCGGAAGCATCTCTCACAGTATTGTTAGTGGTCGGTGCCGGTCTCCAGGAGATCCTTCTTCCTGGTGGACCCATGGTGAACAGACACCCCAGAAGCTGAGGCAGTGCCAGGACAGGGCTTCTTCAGACCGTTCCCTGTCACAGCACGAGTTAGTGCTAAGGTTGAGCATAGCTCAGGGACAAGTGTGTGTAGCTTATTGAAGTCAGGAAATCCACAACAAGTGACCTGCTTTGGCTGAACTAAGGGCTGGAAGTTAGAAACCAACAGCGTGTTGAAGGAACTCGGCACTTACACAAGTGTGAGCTGTCACACCGTGCATGGAAGGGATGGCTTTGGACTCAGTGAGGCTGAATCTCAAAATACTGACCTGTAGCTGAACTTGTCATCCTCCAAACAGCTGGGCCAGTGTTTTGATTCATGTTCTAGACAATTCCTGACCTATTGTTGCTCCTTTTAGTTCTTCCTGTGGGATGTGGGACTCCTGTTTTTTCTTTTGCCAAGATAGAATATTTCAGGCTTAGCTGAACTCTTACATTCTGTGCAAGTTACGTGTCTGGGCTTCCTGAGGAAGAGAAGGGTGGTAGTAGTGTAACTCGAGAGCTTCCAAAGCTGTCTCTGAGGGGCCGCTGCATCACTCGCAGGGTAGCCGCTCACTGGGAGAGCTTAAGTGACTGGTTTGTGCTGGTGAGCACTAATACCCTTCTTAAAATCGGGGATGCGTTGTGGAAAATGCAGGGAGCTGCCCAATTCTCACTTTAAATAACCTCAATTCAGAGTGTAAGTGGCTGAGTTACCTAAAATCTGAAGAGACTTCAGCAGAGCTTCATGGTCACAGCAAAGCCAGTCTGGCTGAGTCCTTTCCAGGCACTTGTTTCTCTCTGTCCTTCCCAGGACTGGTACTAACATTTTTGTCTCTGTCAACTTTCTCCATCTCTCCCAGTATCCAGTGGACATCAGGGAATCGAGGCCCCGGATTGCCGATGACATGATGAACCTGAGCAAGGAATCTGGTGCGATAAGTGATGCGATCACGGGGAAGACCTATATACCCATGTTGGAAGCCGAGGAAGTGCGCCTTAGCCAGAATCTCCTGGCCCTCTGGAAAAGGAGAGGATCCTCATGGCAGGAGAGCCACCCCCTGCCCGTGGATCCTCACAAGGACACCATCCTGTCGGCCATTGAGCAGAACCCTGTGGTGGTCATAGCAGGAGACACAGGCTGTGGGAAAACCACGCGGATCCCTCAGCTCCTGCTAGAACACTACATCTTGGAGGGACGTGGCGCCCGCTGCAATGTCGTCATCACCCAGCCGAGGAGGATCAGCGCCATCTCGGTCGCCCAGCGCGTGGCACAAGAGCTGGGTCCCAACATGAGGAAGAATGTGGGCTACCAGGTGCGGCTGGAGAGCAAGCCACCGGCCAGGGGAGGGGCCCTGCTATTCTGCACCGTGGGCATCCTGCTGCGAAAGCTCCAGGGGAACCCCAGCCTGGAGGGTGTCAGCCATGTTGTGGTTGATGAGGTCCATGAGCGAGATGTCAACACCGATTTTCTGCTCATCCTGCTGAAAGGCATCCAGAAGCTCAACCCCGACCTGCGCCTGGTCTTGATGAGCGCCACGGGAGACAACCAGCGCTTCTCCCATTACTTCGGGGATTGCCCTGTGGTGAAGGTGCCTGGTTTCATGTACCCAGTGAAGGAGTATTACCTGGAGGAGATCTTGGCCAAGCTCGGCCGGCACCGACACCGGCACTACGAGATCAAGGTGGGTGTGCAGTGTGGTGGCAAAGCTGTTGCCCTTGGGTGAGGCAGGGGAGAGTTTGGGCCTGGAACTGGTCCCTCTTCCCTGCGGTGCTTGGACAAGGTTTGCTTAGCTTTAATTCCACTCAGCCCTTGTGAGGTGAAGTCAGCATAGTGAATCCAGAGTATTTTGATTAAATGATGGATAAAAATTACTTCGGATTTGGGTCTAAGTTACTTTTGACCCACTCTGATGTGAAGTTTGTTTACATTTGAGTACGCTTACAGCTCTTGGACTTGTGCACGTACATATGTAGATACAGACTCGAATGTTTGCATCCTCTGTGCCAGCCTGGTCCCAGACTGGGATGGTTCTGGCTCTCAGCAGTCTGTTACCTCAGCGCTCACCACCCTGCCTGACCGAATTCCCTGACTGCTGCGTTCTGCAGCTAGTCTGGAAAATGCCCTCCAGACACGCGCTCTCTGCTGCGGGTAACCTGCCTTCAGTTGTGGGTCATGGACTCACAGAATCGTTAGAGTTGGCCGGGACCTGTAGACATTTTCTAGTCCAGCCTGCTGGACTAGAAGCTGTCAGCCCCTTTTTCCAGCCTGCAGAGGTTCCTCCCTGGGGCTGAGCACTCGTCTGGTGTGTCACCTGGTGTTTTACCTTCAGCAAACTGACTGAGGGTGTCCCGTTGCCTTCAGGGCAATCTCCCCATTTCACTTGTGGCTGGGATTTCTACCTGCGCTTTTGAGGCTGGCCTGTTAGGTACATTCCCAGTTACAGAGAGACAAAAGCTGCTGCTCTGTGCCTGGTGGATTTGGAGTCCCGGGGTGTATGGCACAGTTTCATCCCCCAAAATTTTCTGTTAATTTTTGTTACTTGCTCAGTAGAGGTACACAAATCTCAGTTCCCTTCTGAGTTTGGAGAACGGGAAAGGGACTGTCCTTGCTGTCCAGAGGAACTGGCAGCAGTTGTGACCAGAGCAGGGTCCAGATGGAGCCAGAACCAGATTCCTGAGGTTCCTGGATCGTTGTTGTGGGCAGGCCCTCCAAGTACAGATGTTTGCTCTCCAGAAGATGCTCTGGGAGCTGTGTGCTTTTCTGCTGCCTGCTAGATGGCCACTCATTTATCTGTGTGTGTCCTCTTGTTTTATCCAGCAATCAGATGACGAGTGTGTCCTCGATCTCGATCTGATCACCGACCTCGTGCTCCAGATTGATGCCCACGGAGAACCAGGTAGGGTCTGCCTTGCCCCCTTGCTCTTTCCTTTTGCTGGGGTGGGGAGGAAAGGGAATGCTGCAGAGCCAGGGCCCTTTGCAGGGACAACATGATGCTGAGCTGACTTCTGCAAGGCCACCCCAAATTCCTCTTGAACTGGGTAGTCTTGAGCAGTGTGGCATGAGCCACTGAGTCTTTGGCTAAGGGGAATATCCCAGACGAGGTACAAAGTCTAGACCAACGTTCCCTGGGGTCTCACTTCCCATAATGGCTGTATCTGTCTTGTGTTCACATCAGTATGATGCAGGTTTCCTCAGAGATCTGCTGGCAGGGGCATCACAGCCCCAGGCCCTGCTTTTCTTCGGGTTTCTCGGGCCAAAGATTGCTGTGGACTTGGGGAATTAGTGGTTGTGCTGTGCAGCAGCAGCAGGTTCCGTGTCTGCAGCTGGGGAAGAGCGCTCACATTTCTAGGTCGTGTGTTCTTAGCTCCCGCTCTCTTTCAGGCGGGATCCTCTGCTTCCTCCCTGGCTGGCAGGAGATCAAAGGAGTGCAGCAGCGCCTGCTTGAGATGCTGGGCTCTCAGAACAGCCGGTACCTCGTCCTACCAGGTGAGAGGGCAGCACCAGACCTTTTCTCCCCAGGATCCAGGGGGATGGAGGGGCCAAGTGACTTGACGAGCCCCCTCAGCTGTTCGCTCTGATGCAGTGTACCTACCTGCTGTGTAATTGTGCCCAAATAACTCCTCCAGTCCAAACCTGTGTGTGATCACAGAAACTGGCTTCCTGTTTGCCTCCAGCAGTTCAGAATTAGGCCAGGAGGGAACCGGTGAATTCTGCATTGCTGTAGCTGTGCGCCGAGCCGGCACAAAGCAGATCCCCCAGCCCTGTTTTCTGGGATGGCAATGTAGCTCAGCTTTTGAGTTGCGAATTTCATGTCCTCTATCCCAGGAACAAAATCTATAAAAAAAGCTTTACTCTGCGAGGGAGGAGTTGGTTAGTTTGCGTGGTTTTTTCTTTATTTTTTGACAGTCCTCCCTATTCAATGTCAAATAAGGCCAGCTAGGAGCACAACTTTGAATGGCTCAGTCGCTAATGCAGGCATTCTTTTGTGAAAGCAGCTGGTTTGGGTTGGAAGGGACCTTTAAAGGTCATCTAGTCCAACCCCCGGGCTGTTCTGTGTGGTGGCTGGGAATTTCTCCACATCACCTATCTAGAACGGGGTGAATATGGGATATAAAGAGTTACAGGCCCTTGCTGGTAACCATTTTTGACCAAGTGAAACCCAGTGACAGTGAGGATACCCCATTCCCCTGCCCCATGGGCCTCTTGAAACAGGGGAGCTGCAGAACCAGGCGGTGGGAAGGAGTGGGACTTCTGCTTGGGGCCTGGGGATATCCTGATGGGACCATTCACCTCCCTGGGACTGGAGGTGCTCAGAGCTCAGCAGGGCAGGACTGACTCTGGATTTATTTTCTAGTACACTCCAACATCCCCATGATGGACCAGCAGAACATCTTCCAGAGGCCTCCACCTGGCGTCAGGAAGATTGTCCTGGCCACCAACATCGCTGAGACCTCCATCACCATCAATGACATTGTCCACGTGGTGGACAGTGGCACACACAAGGAGGAACGCTATGACCTAAAGACCAAGGTACTGATGCTTTCTGTCTTCCAAGTACGTTTGGGACATACTGGAGCTCATGGAGGTTTTCAGGGCAACCTTTGAGATACCATTAACAGGATGATAGAGCTGCTTCCCATCTGACCCTTGGGGCGTTGGCACTGTGTCCCTGTTTGGGGACACAGAGTTGGACTCATCATTCAGAGTGTTTGCCTTGACCAAACTCCTTGCCAGGCTCCCATCAGCTTCTGAACAGGCAGGAAGTCTGGTGTCTTTGAAGAAATTTGAGGCAAATCCCACTCCCTCTCCATCTTCCTGTTGCACCCTCTGTAGCTTTTCCTTTTTACAATGATTTCATCTCTTTCTAGCCAAAGCAGACCAGCTCTGACCTATTAGGTACCACCCTTGTTTGGAGCTTTCTTGACCCCAAGTCCTTGGCTTGTTAGTCAGCTTTAAGAGGGGGGATACGCTGCCCTTGGACCATGTGTCTGGGAGTGTTGGGCCCTGTGAAGGCTCCTGAGGAGCTCCTGGGGAACACTGTGGTGGGGAGCCAAGGCAGGTGGCCAGTAGATGGCATCAGGGTCTCATCCAGGCACCGAGCAGCTCAGCCCCTCACAGACCACAAGATGCAGGAGTGGTAAAGGCTTCCCTTGCTCTTTAATGGAGGGGTGGTCGATCATTTGTGAGCAGTCTTGGAGGTCTGTGGGCTGGATGGAAGCCGCGTTTAAGCAGGACAGCGGGACATGAGAGCGTTCATGCCTAATCCTTCTTCTCTAGGTGTCCTGCCTGGAAACGGTGTGGGTGTCCAAGTCCAACGTGGTGCAGAGGCGTGGACGTGCTGGCCGCTGTCAGTCGGGGTTTGCCTATCACCTCTTCCCTCGCAGCCGCCTGGACAAGATGCCAACTTACCAGGTCCCAGAGATCCTACGGACCCCGCTGGAGAACCTGGTGGTTCAGGCCAAGATCCACATGCCGGAGAAAACAGTAAGCACCGGTACATGCCTGCTAGACTGCAGCCGACTGGGCCAACAGGACACGGCCTGCCCGGTGCTGGTTCCAGAGATGTGGTTTCACCGCTAACATGAGTGGGAAAACCTTAAGATGCCGATGACTTTAGTTCCTGCTTCCCGGAATGCAGCGCTGTCCGGGGAGGTTAAGACTGGGAGATGTAGGGATGATTTAGATAACAGAGTAAGTCTAGAGGAACGGGGAGGGCTGAGCTCAGGGCCCTGGGGGCAAACAGAGAGGGAACGGTGGCGCAGTCTGGGGCCCTGGGGCAGGGCGCTGGGCTCCCAAGGGCTCTCCCACATGCCAGTGTGGGAACCATGCCCGTTTTTCCCCCTCTTCCCTCCCCCCGCTGTGTTGCAGGCAGTTGAGTTTCTCTCCAAGGCTCTCGACAGCCCTGACATCAAAGCTGTGGATGAAGCAGTGATCTTGCTGCAGGAGATCGGTGAGCTAGTGCCACGTCCCGGTGAGGGTGTGATGGGAACGTGTTCACTGGCTGAACGCGGGAAGTGGGAGCTGGCACGGGAGCCCGTGGGACAGACTGGGCAGGACTGTCCCTTGACGGGGGTGGCAGCTGACAGGGACTTCCCAAATCGCACTCATTGTGCTGCGATTTTATTTCCAACGCTGCTTTCCTGGGGAAGTGGGGAAAGCTTCCCAAGGGTTAAGAAAAGGGAATGACGGAGAAAGGAGGAAAGCTGTGATCTGGAGCTCATAGCTGGGGTCTTGTTGGTTGTCATCTGGCTGTTGGAGCTTTTCTTTGGCCTCAGGTCAGTTTTGGGTGCTTGTTGCAGGCACTTCTGCAGTGTGCCTCTTCTGGAGGTTACACCATATCTTCTGGCAGCTCCCCAAAGCCACCAGCCACCACTTTGGCCCCACTTGGGAGCTGATGGATATGCCCTTGTGGGCGGCTGTTTTTGCAGGGGTGCTGGACCAGCGAGAAGCCCTCACCACTTTGGGCAAACGCCTTGCCCAGATCTCCACAGATCCTCGGCTGGCCAAGGCCATTGTCTTGGCTTCCATCTACCGTTGCCTCCACCCTCTGCTTGTCATTGTTTCCTGCCTCACCCGGGACCCCTTCAGCAGCAGCCTGCAAAACCGTGCGGAGGTGGACAAGGTAAGGAGCCCGTCTCGTGATGGGGGGGTGGACAGTGGGCAGGGAAGGGGCTGACCTGACATGCATGTCTGTCTCCCAGGCCAAGGCAGTTCTGAGCCGGGAGAGTGGGAGTGATCACCTCGCATTTGTCAGAGCAGTGGCAGGCTGGGAGGAGGTGCTGAGGCGCAGAGACAGTCGTGCCAGGGATAACTACCTGCAGGACTACTACCTGTACGGCCCCAGCCTTCGCTTCATCAACGGTGAGTCCCAGCCCTGCTTCTCCCTTCCCTCTCCTGGAAGGGCTGAAGAACGTGGTGCAGAAACGGCATAAACTGGGCGGATGGCTGCCAGGGTGGGCACAGGTTCTGGCTGGGGCCGGGGAGGCTGCTGCCAGGGTGGGCACAGGGTCTGGCTGGGGCCGGGGAGGCCACAGCCAGGACAGGCCTGTCCCAGTGCCGAGGCCGAGCAGGTGCTGTCCTGCTGAGGTGATTTCATTCTGTGGGGCAACAGAGAGGGTGACTCTCATTCCTGGGGCCATCTCCTCGCTGTAGGCCTTGTCAAGCAGTTCTCTGAGAACCTCTACGAAGCCTTCCTGGTGTCGTCCCCGTCTGACTGTACCATGCCCTCCTCCGTGTGTAACCAGTACAGCGAAGAGGAGGAACTTGTCAAGGGGGTCCTCATGGCTGGGCTCTACCCCAACCTCATCCAGGTACCAGCTCCTTACTCCACCATCACTCCTGGGCTTGCTGGTCACTGCAGGTGGCACAGGGAAGTGTTGAGGTGCCAGAGACGCTCGTGCTCTCTCGGGAGCATTGTGTCCCAGGCAGGCGGCCTGCTTGCGCGCGCTTCTGCCAGTGCTGTCCCCAAACCCCTCCTCATGAGGAGTGGCCACCCCCAGCCTGCGCAGGTCCACGCTTGGCTTCTTGTGGCTTTGTCTGGGAGCCATCAAGGTGGCATCTTCCCGTTTGCTGCCCCTTGCAGGGTGTTTGGTCTGGTCACCCCCAATATGTTCTCTGCTGGAACTGGAGAACATCCTTCCCGTACACATGCCTAGGATGGTCAGTCATGGCTGCTGGTTGTGCAGGCATTGGAGATGTTCCTCTCCTTTCAGGTGAGACAAGGCAAAGTGACCCGTCAAGGGAAGTTCAAACCCAATAGCTACGCATATCGGACCAAGGCTGGCACTGTCCTGCTTCACAAGTCCACCATCAACAGGTGGGTCATCTCTGAGTTTCCGTGACCGTGGGAGGGGGGGACCCACACCCTGCACTCAGCAGCACCAGCTGGCTGTGCTGAGGACCTAGCCATGTCACCAACATGCGTGCCACAACCAGAGGACGCTGCGTCTCTGCCCGAGGCTGACAAAGCTGTTCCCTGTGCAGGGAGGCCTCCAAGCTCTACAGCCGCTGGCTCACGTACTTCATGGCGGTCAAGTCCAACGGTGGGGTGTTTGTGCGGGACTCCTCCCAGGTCCACCCACTGGCCGTGCTGCTCATGACCGACACAGATATCCATGTCCGAGGTGAGTGCCACAGCGGCTGCAGGGCCCATGTGTCCACCTCTGCATCCTCCTGTGCCACTTCGGCTCCTCCTGCTGCCCCAGGCACCCCGCTCCTACAGCCGGCCTGCAGATGGAGGGGACTCAGCAGCTCTGCTGCTTCCCTTGACCACCTTGTCTTCCCTTTCTAAGCTGCTTGCTTTGGACGGGGTGTAATGGGGCCACAAAGGTGACGACGCTTTGTGAGCTGTTCTCAGCTGTAGCTCTCCAGGGAGATGAGAAACCCAGACACAGGCAGGCTTGTGCCTGGGGGCTCCACCTTGAAGGGGGATCCTGGAGGCATCTGGGAGGCTCCTCCCTGGGGGTAGATCCGGGAGGCTCCTCCTTGGGGTGGATCCTGGAGGCATCCCAGAGGCTTCTCCTTGGAGTGATTCTGGAGGCTCCTCCTTGGGAAGCGAGATGTTGAGCTGATCTCCAACCATGGCTGGTGCGTGGGGAGGAGCTGAGCTCTTCTCCCTGTGGATGGGTCGCTTCAGCCCGTGGGTTTTCGGCAGTGCTGCTGCTGGTCTGTAGCCCTGCAAACCGTCCCGTCACCTGTGGGAAACCGCAGGAGGATCCCAGTGATGGGCCAGAGCTGCCTGGAAACAAGCAGGGGGAGAAGCGGTGCTGCCCCTGGTCATGGTGGTGGAGAGGGCCCAGCCCCAGCCACGCCATCCGCACTTCTCACCTCCTCTCTTCTTCCCACCAAGATGATGGCTGGCGAGCGACGGTCTCCCTGACCGACAGTGACCTGCTGGTGCTGGAGGGGGACTCCTACACCATCCGCCTGCTGCGCGACTTCCGCGTGTCACTCTCCAAGATGGTGGAGACGTGCCTGTGCTACGAGATGGCAGCCATCCCCGGGGACCTGCACCACCAGCACAGCCAGCTGCTCGACATCCTGGTGGATCTGCTCAAGGGCCCTCCCGGCAGCTTCGGCGCTTAGGTGGAGCCCGACGACTGTGTGGGGACTTGTAATTTGTATAAAGATGTTCACAAATGTTTATTTAAATAAAGTTCTATTTATCCCTTGTGAAGTCATCTCTCTCCATCGCAGAAGATTAACGTGGTCTGACTCTCCTGCCGTCGGCTCCGCGCATGGTCACCACCCAGGAAGAACCAGCGCAGCACTGCCCGCAGCGGCCTGGACCTGACAGACCCTGGTGCCAGCTCCGCGGACACCCACCTCCTCCGCTCCCTGGACCGGACAGCGAGGACGCGGCCACCACCGCCCGCCTCTGCCCCATCCCCACAGGGCTGCGCTGGGGCAGCTCTGGTGCCAGAGCTCCTCCCAGCTCCAGAGGACGGACGGACGGACAGACGGATGGATGGGTGGACAGATGGACGTCTTGGCTCGTGGTTGTGCCGAGCATGGATGCAGCAGCTCCGGTGACCCTCGTGGTGACCCTCGTCGTCATCTCTGCTCTCCGGAGAGGAGGAAGCCCCGAAGGCGCCGGCCAGCTGTGCCATTCCCTGCAGGATCCCCGAGCCTGGCCGCGGGTCCCTGCTACCCTCCCCGAGTGTGAGCTGCGACTCGTCCCCACTCCGCCCGTGCTCCTCCTCCTCCTGCGTTGCTGTTCTTTTTTTGTTCTTATTTCTTGTTCTCCCTGCGCCGAGGCGGCCGGATCCCTGGACCTTGTGCCCCACAGGACGTGACGTAGTGGCCGGTCGCCCGTGAGCGTGTTCTCCTGCGGGAAGCCAGGAGACGGGCACAAACCCCTTTTGTTTTCTACGAACAGGGACCATATTTCTGTGGAAGGAGGATGGCGACAGGCGCCGCACTGAATGCGGAACCCGGTGTTTCACCCCAGCTCAACCGTGGATTCCCCGTCCCCTGAAGCCAGTGACCTCCCTCACAGGGCTGTGGGGAGGCTTCTTGGCGCTTGTAGCGCAGGCGAGCCCTCGGCATGGACGAGGAACCAGCGCAGCTCCCGGGTGGGAGCATCTCACGGGGCTGCGACCGGAGCTGGAAGAGGGGATGGCTGCTTCGCTGGCAGCCCTGGCATCGTTCGGTTTTACTCACTGTTTCTTACACTCTTTGTATCCAAAACCGAGGCAGGATTCGACTGCAGCAGCCGGGCAGCGGAAGTGGCAGGAACCCCCGGGCTGAGCGTGGGTGCGAGGCTGGTTCTGCAAGGGGGGAACGATGGCCAAGGGGTTCCTGCCCCGCAGCCTCCCTTCTCTACTGAGATTTAATTTACTCGTCATACGCTTTAATTAACGGAGCTGTGGCCTCTGCCCTTGGAGCCGGCAGTGGGGCTCTGAGCCCTGCGGCTCCAGCGGGTGGTGGGGAGAAGCACAAGGGCCAGGGGGCTGGAGGCGGTTCTGTTGGGACCCTCCCAGCTCCGCTGCGCCGGGCCGGGGCGGCCAAACCGGCGCGGGGCCCTCGGCCTCCTCCCGCCCGTGTTCGCTCAAATGTCTCATTTCATTTCACTTGCTTGAGGTTGTCACTATGATTTGAGCAGTGTTCGTTTCTTTTTGGCCTGTATAATGGGCACGATGGGTTTCCCTGCAGCAGGTTGAAAAAACCAAAAAAGACAAAAAAAATCAAACCCAGACTAAGCTCTTGTCTAAATGGTTCCGAACTAGTGTGATATTGGGATACTTCAGTGGCTGTTATGTGATACTGGATCTTTTTACAGCATAGATAAAGACAATAAAAAGGGATAGAGTAGGAACCGCCTCTCTCCTTCTGTCTGTTTTTTTTTTTTTCCAGCACATGCTGAAGCTTGTTCGTTTCTTGCTGCTTTTCCTGGGGCTGAGAGGAGCAAGGTGTGGGGGTGCCCTCCCTGTGGGAGGGAGCCTCATGGCTGTGCCCCCTAGCCTGGGGGTTCTGCCCTGCCCTGTCCCCCAGCTGCCACAGAGGGGAAGCAGCCAAGTTCTCCTGGAGTCTAGCAGGGTTACGGGGTGCAGGAAGGACCCGGCAGTGGGTTCCTGCTGTCAGTGAAGCCTTCAGGAGCGGGGGGCTGTCTGTGACACCTCCATCAGCACTGAGGCACCCAGAAGCCTGTCCTGGTGCTGTAGGTGCCTAGAGGGGAACTGCGGCAGCCATGGGGGTGGGGAACAGGAGCCGGCTGCTGCTGCTCTGGGTGAAGCCTCCCTGGTCAAACCCCCGTCAGGGGCTGGTTGGGACCTCAGACCATGTCCAGCCTGATCCAAGTTATCAAACCGTTTGTTAAGAGCGGGTGGGGGGCACCTGCTGCAAGGGAATGGTGGTCCCTCAGGGCCCCCTTCAGTCACAGGACCTGGTGCTTGCCCTGGAGCGAAGCAACCCCCAGGTCAGGGCTCCCAGTGGCCATGGGGAGGTGGCAGCAGGTGCCTGGTGTCAGCCCAGCACCCCCCTCCCCGCTGAGCCCGGGCTAGGAGCATTGCCCAGTGCTGTCCAGACACCTCCATTCCTTCACCCACTTCCTTATGGATTCATCTGTCACTGGTGGGACATGGGGTGTCCCCGGCTGTGCCACCACCCCCCTGCCCAGCCGTCCCACCCCCCACAGACTCACAGCCAAGCCGAGGAGGAACATCTAGAAGCTTTATTTCAACCCTTTACAATAGTAAGAACCACAACATCAAGTCAGGAAATGTTGCTAAGGAGACACAGTCTTACAGCCCCGCGCAGGAGGGCGAGACAAAGGCAGAAGCAACTGGTATGGATCCACCCCAAAGCAGGGGGGCCTCTGCCCTGGCCCCTCCTGCCCACAGAGCTCTTGTCTCAGGCCTTACCCCATGCACCAACCTCCCCCCTAAGCACCCCCCTGCTACGGTACAGGGACAGGGGTGTCCCCTGCCCCAAAGCGGGTAGCTCGGGGCACCCTCTGCTGCCGCAGCATCGTCCTATGACACAAAACAAACACGTCACGTTTAGCGAACACGTTACATGCTGCTCACAAGAGCCCGGTGAGGTAAATAGGATCAGCCCCACTCTGCAGGTGGGGAAACTGAGGCAGAGAGGTTCAGTGACTTCCCGAGACCACAGACGGAGCCAAGAGCCAGGATTGGCCCTGCCGGGTCCTGTGTCCCGAGCCCTCGTCTCCAGCCCCGCTGTCCTCTCGGTCCAGCCCCTCCCTGCGGTCATTTCCCCCATGGTCGCTCCTGGTTGTACCTATGTTCGGGGGTAACGGAAGCTGCGGGCGATGCTGAGTGCAGGGCGGGACGGTCACGACGGGGGCAAGACGGGAGTCTCGTGTCTGATCTTACTCGAGACACCAGCTGGTACCAGCGAGACTCACGTGAGGGGGGAGTTGGAAGGCAAACACTTACTCTAGCTGGATTTCAGGGGTGAGGAAGAAGGAGAGCCGGAGCACGATTTCCGCTGCTGCCTCCCGGAGCTGTTTTCTACCCCACCTGCAGGCTGCCCCGGGGCCAGGAGGGCTTTCGGGTGACGTTTCTCCCCAGCCTGGAGGCCACTGGTCTCCCACCAGCTCCCTTCGGCAGGGCCAGCACTGCACGGCCATGGCTGGCTCAGGAGGGGCTTGGCCGGTCCCTCCCTCCGCGAGTGAGGAGGACACAGGAGGTCCTGCCACCCCCTGGAGATGTCACTGACATCAAGCTCCTGCCTCGTTCCAAGAAAACTACAAATTCTGCCTAAACACCACAGACACACGAGGGTCCTAGAGCCCTGCTCACACACCAACACTACGCGGGGACAACAGCGAGGGTCAGCGTAGAAAACTACATTCAGTTTGTGGTCAGGACTGCGAGCCGGGGGGAGGCGTGGGCGGGCGGGGGGCAGCAGCAATGCCACCGCGGTGCCCGGCCTCTGGCTCCTGTGGCCTCGCACCCACCGACTCGGTTATTTGAATGTACTTTGTTTAACAGTAGAAAAAGCCCCAAAGTAACTGTAAATGCCACTGATATGCAGGGAGACGCCTGGCTCCAGCAGCTGAGGGGCTGCTGGGAAACCTCCCGCCCACCAGAGCCCGGTGTCGAGGGACCCCAGCAGGGAGCTCCCACCTAGCCCTTCCCGCCGCAGCCGGCACCGCTGGCTCCTGGCCTCAGCTCAGACACCTCCCAGCCAACGCTCACCCTGACCGAGTGCTTAGGAATGGTCTTGGCTGAGCACCTCGCCCGAAGCAGGAGCAGGCGCCGGCCGCTCTGCGCCCCATCCAGGAGGGACTGAGCCCACCAGCGCCCGACACCTCCCAGCTCGCCAAAGCCACCCGGCTGCCCTGGCCACCTCCGCCTTCCTCTCGCTGCCTCTGCAAGAGCAGCATCACCCCAAGTGCCGCTGCAAAGCCGGGACCCGCGGGAGGCATCTCACGACAGGACTGTGTACATTTGAGTCTCGTCCAACTCAGCCCACAACGCGTTTTCTTTTCCCAAGAGAATCCGCTGCCTCGAGCCCTGACCAAGCCCGCGGCAAATGCAGCCCCTTCCTTCCCTGCTCTGTGCCCAACCAGCCAGCCGCTTCTCTGCAGCCTTCGTGTAAGGGCTTGGCACCGCCACGCTCACCCCCAACTTTCCGAAAGGACACTGCAGTCCCTGTCCCCGCGCACAGAGCTCTTCCCAGGAGCAGTATGTACAGCCGTGTCCTTAAAATAAAATAAACCGAAAAAATCCCAACTAAAACTGAAGCTGTCCTAGAGAAACCGCAGCAACTAGTGGCTCTGGGTTTAGTTTGCCAGCTACCCGCAGGCACAACAAGTGTTAGAGAAAGTGGCACAGAAGCACAGGTCGGTTGGTGAGTTCAGCTGAGCCGGGCGACAGAACAGGGAGGTTTGTGCACGGTCAGACCAGCCCGGGGGGCTGCCCCAGCCCCGACAGCCTGAGCCGAGCTGGCAGCAACAGCTAACCACAGCGCAGGGGGAGAAGGGGGCTCTGCTTGTTCCGTGGGGGGGGTTGGTTTTTTTTTGCAAGCTCAGAAGATAAAGTGCAATGTTGCCACTTGTCTTCCTCCTGCAGCACCTGAACTACGAGCAGGACCCGGCCACCTCCCTCCGCCCGGGCACCTCGCCCCGGGCGCAGCAGCGAGAGGAACGCAACGGTTCAGCTCCCACCTTTGGTTCACACCAACGCCACCGGACCCTGCCGGCCTCCAGCCCGCGGCCGCTGCCCACGGCACAAATCGCCCCAGCTCCTGCGCCCGGCCGGCGGCTTCAGCCCGCTCCACGCACCCCTGGCGGGCACCGGACCCTCGGCTGCCCGGGGAAGCGCAGCCCCTGCCTTCTCCTGCCCAGCCTGCTCGCCTCGCAGCCCCTCTTCTCCAAACGTCCCCTCAAGTCAAGTGCTGGGAAAAAAAAAACCAAGACTAACCCCAAGCTTGACAGGATGGAGCTGGTGTTTAGAATTTAGCAGTAAGAGAAAGAAGGAAGCGTCAGCGAAGGGGCAGTGATATATACCAGAGGGCGGCATGCGGGGAATGGGGGGTTGGAGGCAGCACCGTCACAGGGGTGTCTGGAGGGGTTCAAGCATCACACCACAGCTCCACTCTCGCAGGAAGAGGTTTCCAACCCCAGCCCAGAGCTGGACGGCGGCCTCGGCCCCATCCCCAGCTCCAGCTCTCCTCTGCGCAGAGCCGGGCGCTCGCCGGGGCAGCGAGAGGGCCTGGGGCAGGGGTTAGTGCTGGCTACCCCAGGGCAGCGGGACCGCCGGGACAGGGCGGACAGGGCGAGGGCGAGGAGCGAGTGCCAGCGCTGCCTGGTTTGGGGTTAGGGGGATGTGGCAGGGAGCGGCGGGGGGAGAGGTGGGGAGGAGGAGGAGGAGGAGGAGGATAAGGAGGAGGAGGAGGAGGAGGAGGAGGAGGAGGGGGAACTCTGGGAGGGTGCTGGGGTATATATAACCGCCCCTTTCAGGTGCAAATCTGCATCGCTTTTAAAATTTGTCTTCAGAGGAAAAAGCACTTATGAAACTAGCAGACGACTTGGATGCAAACTAGTACATTTTAATGCCATTTTATTAGAAACCATGCAAACTTTAATATAAAAAATACAAGTGCAATAAGAATCTTTGTGTGTAAATACAGATGCCGGGTTATCGTGTCGTTGTCGGCTTCCCAAAGAAATAGTCCCACAAGCACGAGAAGCCGGAGGCTTCCCCCTGTCCCCTCCTCGAATGCCCCCCCGCAGCACACGCCTGGTTCGGTCACTTTGATCCCAGTGTTTTGTTATTCCGCCTTATTTTTGTTTGTTTGCGTTTTTGCTTTAAATTAGTTTGAGGACCCAAGAACGCTTTTTGCTTGATCGTTATTTATTTACATTTCACTCCTTTAGTGTCATTCGCAACAGGGAACGAGGAGCTCACGCCTCGGATTGCCTTCCTAGTCAGAGCTGCAACTCCCAGCGTCGGGAACCTGCCTGCCCTGCCCTGCCCTGCCCTGCCCCGGCCGAGGGCTCTGCCTCCCCACCATGGCCCGCTACCCCCAGCCTCATGCCCTGGGCAAGGGGCAGCCGCTCCCTTTGCCCCCCGGACCCGCTCAGCCCGACGACACGGTTCGCCCACGCGCCAGCCTCGGCTAAACCACTGCCTGCGCACGCCACGGACCTGCCTCCGCCTCGCGACTCGCCGCCTGCGTCAACCCGCACCTCCGCCGCCGGAGCCGCCTCGCCCCACACCGCACCTCGGGCCCCGGCCGGGGAGAAGGGGCAGCCCGGGGCTCGGGCCGTGCGCGGTCGTGAACGCACCGTCCGGGCTGCCTTAGCACGCGGGAGGTTGGGGCAGACCCGGGGCCGTGGGCTGGCCCTACGGGGGCAGTTCTACCGGCATCGCTTCGTCGCGGTCAACACAGGCTTCACCCGCTCTGGTACAGCGAGGATTCCTTTAACACATTCTCGTGCCTTTCGTTTCCGACATGGCTTAATCCCATGAATTCGCTCCATCGTTTTAAAATAGTTAAAAAAAACCCCAAAACCAAACCAAACCCAAACCAAAACACCACTGAAAGGGTTACGAACGCTGGATATGTCAGTACGAAGCCAGCACTGCAGCAGCGGTTAATGTCTCTACTCTCCTACGGTCGGGCAAAGAAGGGAAGAGAAAAGGGAACTCAGCGTGGGTTTGTAGCACGATAAATCGTCAACACGTCGCCACAAAGAACAAAAGGTTAAAGTCAACAGTTAAAACAGCCTAACACGGGTGTATAATATATATCGGCGTCCGACGGGGCCGGCGAAACTGAAGCGGCAGGAGGAGAAGGGGGGGTTAAACCGAAAAAAGACAGAAAGAAAGGTCACAGCTTATCCCTGTTAACTCTGGCCCGGCTTCACCGGCAGCAGCGCAGGCCGGCTCCTCCCCGGCCGCCCAGGCTGGCCACCTCTCCCCGCTGCTCAGGACAGCGAGAGGCGGCCTGGAACGCCCTGTCCCGCCACAGCCACCCGCTCTGGAATCCCCCTGAAAGCAAAAGGGACGCAGCGCAGAGAGGGAGGGAAGCCCCTTCCGGGCCAGGAGGGACCTCCAGAGCCCGGCGCGCGCTCGGGCAGGGCGCTGCGGGGAGCCAGCGCGGGCGAAAGGGACGCTGTCCCCTCCCCATCTGAAGCCAGAGGCCGGGTTAAGAGAGCCAAGCTGCATCACTCGGGGGGAGCACAGGCGGGGCTGGGGGCTGGGGGGGTCACAAGCCTTGCTGAGAAAGCGCTGCAAGGGGAGCTGGCTGTTGCAGCGGTGACAAGGAGGCGACTGAGCCCAGGCTCTCGCTGACGGATGTGCTACGCCGGGGGGAAGTGCTGCTGGAAAGGTTGGGGGGTTTGGAGACGACGATTTCCGCTCCGTGGTCTGTTCGAGCCTTGGCCTTCTCACGGAACGTCAGCTTGTGAGATTCAATCTGCAGCGACACAAGGGCAGGTGAGAAGGGGAAGGGCAGGAGGAGGAGAGAGGAGGAGAGAGGGGGCGGGAGGGGAATGGAAGACGATACCATAATGTCATCATTAGATGCCTGGAAAATAAAAGGCAATTTTCTGAATTAAAAAGAGGCAGGAGAAACCCTACAGACATCGATACAAAGAGTTCACGGTGCCGACTGCGGCGGCGTGCCCCTGCTGCAGCGCTCGCCCACCCCCCCCGGCACAGTGCGTAGAGAGAAGCCGCAGGCACTTACTTGTTTCTTGTATCTGAGTCTCGAAGCTCTGAATTTCCCTTTGGTCACCCCCGCTCAGGGCAGTGGGCACTGCCGGCCCTACGCCATTCTCCCGCATCTCACTGCCTGCCTGCGCCGCTGTCACCTCTCCGTTCTGAGGGGCTGGCGGGAGCTGCTCTGGCTCCACGCTCCCCTCAGCCTACAATGAGACAACGGGGTGGGGAGGACGACAGGGACGAGTCAATAGAAGACGGGGGTGTGGAGGGGGTGAAGTGCGGGTTCCCAGAGCCCCCTCTGCCCTCCCCAGCTGCCGGGACACACGCAGGGACAAGGGGTGGTTTGGAAGCGGGAAGCAGCCCCTCCGCTCCCCGGGAAGCCACTGTCCTGACCAGCCTTCCAGCTTCTCACCACGCTCTGGCCCCCACAGACCCCTCGGGCCCGTGCTGGTCCCTACCAGCTCATCCGAGCGTGGCCACCATGTTCCTGGCTACGGGGCCCGGGGCTCAGCACCTGCTCCCCAAACACACTCTGCAATGCCCCGGTGACAAAGGACGGTCGAGGCAAAGGCAGACTGAGGCAGGACTATGGCAGAGCGCGACGGGGTGAAAAGTGAGTGGGGGGCTTGCCAGAGCCACAGCGGATCCTAAGCGAGAGGGGCAAGGTTGCACAAAGGACCTCATCTTCACGTGATGCTGGGCTATGAACTGGGAGTGCAGCTTTTTGAGAAGACCCTGTCCTGGTCTGTTCTACCACAGCTGGAGGCACCAACCTCTACCAGCCTTGGAGAAGAGCTAAGCCCTGCTGCCGTTAGAGAAGAGGGAACATCCTTCTCAAGACCAAGTCAGGTCCTCTCCCCGCAGCTCAGGGACTGGCTCTGGACCCGCTGACTCAATAAGCCCCAAACCCACCTGGCTTCCTTCCGGGGCCCAACCTCCCACCCAGGAACGGACAGTAACACTGATACTGAGGTGCTTTTGCAGGAACTACAGGGATGGGATGATCCCCACGCCTCCGGGAAAGCCCCGGGTGTAACTGAGGGACAGCAGCCAGCCCCTAAGTGCCACCTGCCCCTCCTCAGACCATGGCACTAGCCGAGGTCTGTGGGAGGCGACAGGGAAATGATTTGGTCTCTATTACAAGGGTAAATGTTAGAGTCCAAAAAATACCGGGTGAGAGTGGCATGGACAGAGACTCTGCACCCATGGAGATGAGGGGAAATACTGAAAAATCGGGCTAGTTCTGAACAGGTCAGATTTTAGAGCATGGATGGAAACCCCAGAGAAAAGAGCACTGGTGTGCAGACTGGACACTCCAGTAAACTGGCACAGCCAGCTGCGGAAAGCTCCCCATCCCTTCCGACACACCAGCGGCGTCTCCAGTTCCCCAGCTCTTTGCTGAGCCCCGCTTTGCCAGTTTCCACAAAGGACCGGAGGTAGGAGAGTCCTGGCGTGTCCCCAGCACGTATTCGGGCAGTCGCCCCTCGCCCCGTTTTCAGGGGGATGATTAAGCACATGCTCAACATCCTCGTGGGTTCTGCTGCCTGGTCTGCGCTCTAGGACGGGGGTTATTCCTTTCAAAGTCACACCTTTAACACAACGGTTTGTTGTGGCTGAACTCTAAACCCTTCCACAACACCGAAGCGCTCCACAAAACCAATGCTGGGACAACCGAGGGGACTCAGTGCTTTGACGGGGTTTCTCCACCTCCGTCTGTCTGTCATGTCGGGGCCAAACGCTATGGTGTGTTTCACCAGTTCTGATGCCGGTGCACAGGGTTGTTTTCTCCCCTTCCAGAGCCACCAGTCGGTTCTGAAGCCACCATGGCTGACACAGAAGCCCCAGCACTGCTCTAATTGTTACATGGGGTGACAGGTCAAGCCCAGCCATCCACCACGTGCCCAGGAAGGGGGGGATGTCCTCCCCCAAGCACAGATGTGGCGGTGCTGCAGCCAGAGCTGAGGCCGGGGGTAGTTTACGTGCTTGTGAGGAGAAGCGCTGAATCACCGCAACGAGAGCACCACGATCTTTTCTTGTGCTCACACCAACGGCCCTCGGGCTGGGCTGAAAAGGGCTCCCGAGGGCTGCGAGGTGCTGCCTCCCAGCACAGAGCACTTCGATCCCACCAGATTTACCGGGGGTAAACAAAGATAAAGGGCGGGGAAAGAGCCACAGGCAGCTTCTCTGGTGGGCTCGTAGCTTACAGAGCGATGTCCGCTCTCAGGTTCTCAGAGGAAGGGTGCAGATGGTGGGACGAACCCTCTGAGTCACACCTAGCAGGGAGCCCGTTCAGGCAGGCCACTGCGGGGCTTCGTAGCTTTCTCCTTTTCAACCCCTCCTTACTCCTGGGGTTCACAGCAGAGGCCACAGAAACAAAGACACGGCTGTAAAAGGCTGGGGGTGGAGAAGCTGCACTACAGCAACAGCAGGACAAGGAGAAGAACCAAATTTAAACCCTACCCTGATGCGCCAGAGCTTGCTGGACCCACCTTCACGGTTCCTCCTGCTGGCAAGTGTCCCACGTTGTCCAGAGAACCCACTTTGGCTTGGGCCTTCTCCTTGAAGTTCAGCTTCTGGTTCTCGATTTTGACATCTCCTCCTCCTAGAACAAGATTGTGTAGGAATTAGTTCATTAACGCCTCCAGAACAGCCCCCCTGGGACCTCCTGCTGAGGAGACCCCATGGACTTGGAGGAGGGACAGGACCAAGTCCCACATTTAGGGTCTCAGTCTCTCTCCAGATAAGGTTCAGTTTAAAAATTGGCAGGATCAATGTCGGTGACTTCCACCCACGCAGGCCAAGCAATGCTGCGAGCAGGCAGGGCTGCGCAGTCAAGCCCCAGAGATGCCCTCAGGTGGGGAATGCTGCGTGTCCAGCCAGATGGGCTGGAAGAACTCCTCACACCTCACTAGATCTGCTCCAGAACCTGCCTCCCCCAGCAGAGATGTGCAGTGCCAGGGGTTTTGATGGTTCATACCAGCTGCCCACTCTATCCATGCCCCTTGCCAAGGTGTCTGCCAGCTCAGCCCACCTGCACACTCATCGGTGCTAGGACACGTTCTGCTCCTGTTGTCTCCGCCTGTCTTTGCTCATTATCCGTTCCCGCTCCTACTCCATCACCGGCAGTTGTTTGACTGCCTGGACCAACAGCTCCCTCCCTGACCCGCAGACCCGTGTGTCACTGCTTGAGCTGCTCAGGAGGCAGCTATGTGGGCAGGGAGAAACCAAGCGTGGGGCCTGGTTGGACACCAGGTTCAGGAGAACCTGACGGTCAGAAAAACAACCGTACGTTTGCAGCAGGATTTTTCTAGATTTCGAATCCTGCAGTTCCCAGGTTTCTCCAAAAATCTCTTTTTTGTTTTGCTAAGCACAACTTTGCTTCCCAGCAACATTATTAAACACTCGGTCCTCGCCTCTTTGCAAGCTTGGCATGGCCAATGGGGGAGGCCAACTGACTGGGTCTAACGAAACCAATCAAAACCTCTGACAACAGATAGTTCTGGATGGATTATTCTGCTTTAATCAGCCCCAGACAAGGGCAGTTATTGTCATGCGCAGCTTGTTATTACAGAGTGCTGAACAGGCAGAGGTCACGTTTGTGGCACCACGTTCTCAACGCAGGAGCACGTTTTGAGGCGCTGACCCGTGGTGCTCGGTGTGCGAGGTTGAACTGCTTTCAACCCAATGGGCTGGCGGAACGGGGGCAGGAAGCTCCCAGGAGCAGACAAAGGCAAGCTTGTAGCGGTTGTCTTCAGCTCTGGTCAGTGAACTCTGTCCTTCGTGCATGGACGTTTGACTGCCAGGAGCTTTCCTGTGAGGTAACTGTCCTCAGAGACACAGAACCAGCAGAAGTCTCTGAAAACCTGAAGATCTGCAGGGATTCACCAGAGTAATTGCTGCCTTCTCAGTGGAGAGCAAATAATTCCTGCACGCTCGTCCCAGAACACGTCATTAAAGAGCCAAAAGTGTTTAACGTAAGACAGGAGCTGCTACTGAACCGAAGGCTGAAGAGACCCTTGTATCTGCTCTGGAGAACTGGAGGGAAGATACTTTGTCCTGCCATGACACGTGTTTAGAAAGCCCCAAAGCCTCTAAGCTCTGAAGCTTCCAGACTCCTGGAACCATCATGGTTTAAGTAGCCACATTTTTTTCAAATAGATTATCTTCGCAGGCAAGAGGAAATCCCACATCTCCTAATCCCCTTCTCCACTCATGAAACCACCAGCAATTGCTAGAGCACCTAGAAAGTTCTTCTAGAAGTACTCCCTGACAGCAGCAAACCCCTTCAACTATTTCAGGCGCAGCCCAGGACTGTATTCAAGGGACGTGCGATATCTACGGACAAATCATGAGGAAATGGCAAAATTCCTACCTGGCTTATGCTTGATATTTGCTTTAGAGCCACACTTGGAGGACACCTTGGAAAGGTCAACTTTCTTGTTCTGGATCTGCACCTAAAGAAAGAAAAAAGAAACAACTCAACATGGAGAAACGTTCCATGTGAATCAGGAGGCCAATGGGGCATCTCAAACGTTAGGTCACGCTTAACGAACCTGCACCCCTCTTCCACCGTGCAGTTCGTTCTTGCTGATTTCCCAGCCAGATGCTCTAGTTGGCTTTAGCGTTACCGAAAGGTCTGCACCAGCCAGAAGTGGTTAATGCGAGCAGACAGAAACTGAGACCAGATAAAACTAACAGGTGGGCAGCAACCAGGAATGGGCATCCTGAGTTCATGGCACGTCCATGGAGTATAAACGTCCTTGGGAGAGGGACCAAAGAAGCCAATCCCGTTGGCTCATTCCCCAGGCTCTGCCCCCTGCTGGCTCTGCCTCTGAAGACACACACCACTGCCAAGACACCTCCAGACAGATGTTCTTGCCAGGACAGATGTCACCTCATGGACCTACTCAGCCACTCTCCTGCTGCAGGGCCAGAGACATGCCACCACCTCTAGCTTTTCCTCTCTACCATCTTCAACATGTAGACTGACCCATGTCTAACTGTCAGGCTTTGTCTGCAGCCTCCTCGCGGCGGTCCTTCCTCTCTGCTGAGACCAAGACACGCAGAAGGGTCAGATGGAACAAGCTGCTCAAAGAAGCTATCCTTCTCCAAGACAAACCACTGGGAGTGGGGAAGTAGTTCCCCAGCATTACTTCCTTTAACCTCATTCTACCAGTGACTACTGGTAGGTACTGGCATGCAAAACCTTCAGTGAAAAAATGTACCCTGGTGCAGTCACGAAACCATGAGCTATTCCTGACTCAGTAAATAAAGGACCTTCTTCCAAGTCAATAAGCCACATGTTCCAGTATGGTGTTTGTGGACATCAGCATGAACCTGGGGAGAAGTGTCTTCTCTGGGGTAGGACAAAGGTGGAGTCAAAACGTCACAGCTTTTATGTCTTTTTGCTCAAAAAATATTTCAGGTCCGACACCCGGACCAACTGCATTGTACAAAGCCCCATTCCTGACATCTTTAAGATTTCTCCTGCAGCTTCAGGTGGATGAAAAATTCCCCAGTTCCAGAATGACCTCCTCATCCAACTCCCTGGAGATCTTTCATTTCATACAAACATAGGAAGGAACTTCTGGTCACCTGGTCTAACCCTACGAAGTTGACATTATAACTTCCCATGGGAACGATACGGACTTGGTGGGCAGTAATGGTAAGAGGATCACCTCTCCCGGTCATATTGGCAGCCACCAGCTCACACCTACCGGCCCAGAAAGTTCGGCTATAGATTGTCTCGCAGAGAAAATGAGAATGTTTCTTTCTGAACACAACAAGAATTCATTCACTTACCAGCTACTCTAAAAGCTGGTTGAGAATGATCATAATAATTTGCAAAACATCCTTCTCAGGAAGCATGAACCCTCCGAGTACTCATGCGGAGGGATGAGTCAAAGCCCTGACGTTGGGTTTGCTCAGAATTAGTCAAAGAGCCCAGGGCAACCTCCTGCTACACCTCCAGCCCCATGCACCCTGACTCTGTGACACCACTGCGAAAAGGTGAGACCATGGCTACTGGATTTGATTTCCTAGGGCGCTGCTACAGCTTTTATAACGCGTACTTGATTGCTTGGGACTGCAATAAAACTACCTTTATTTCACTGCATGCATTTTAAAATAACCATATTTGTTGCCGGCCAGGGCAGACGTGCCCAGTTATGACTCCCCACGATTTCACCAGTGGATCCAAACCACTCTGCATAAATAAAGTGTAATTCTTACAAGATTTCTAACATTAATTGTTTTGAGTTTGCAACAGGAGACATGTTTACAGGGCTTGGGCTTGCACTTGCAGAGCCAAATACTCAGACTCTGGTGCCTTAAACAAACTTTAGATCTGAAAGCTTGATAGGGAGGCTCAGAGCGGAAGCGTGATCCTCATCACTTCTTAGATTTTCTGTCTCTGGCTATTTCCCAATCCATCTAAACAGCTCAAGCCAAAGGGCAGAGAAACGTGTACATTCCAAATCACCTCGTTAAACCTTCAGCAACACGTAGAGAACCTGCATTGGAAAATCCGCCGCTTTACTGTCGCTTTCTTTAAAAGAGGGGGGAAATACTAAAGCACAACAAAAGCTTTTATCCAGGAAACCAAACTGTGTTTCTGTCAAGGTATTTCTGGCAAATGTCATGCGAGGAGGAACAATATCTACTGCCTTTGAACATGTCTTCTTGGGCATCTTGGAAGGGAGAAGAAGTTATCTCTGTGTATAGAAGGCAAAAGGGGTTCCCAAACAGAGCGTACCACTGAGGAACCACTTCACTGGGTAGGACGACCACCGCTTCTACCAGAGAAACCCTAAAGCTGAATCGTAATTCTGCTACTAACCACAGCTCTTGTCCAGGGGATTCCTAAAGGCTTTCACTGAAGCCACGGACTAGAAAACACATAGTTTCCAGACATGCCCATCAGCAGCCTGGTTCAGGAAGGAAACAGGGGGAAGTCTTCCACCAGAAGTGATCACCGTAACGATCTGAACAAGAAAACACCTTGGAGGAGGAGTGAGCAGATAGAAAATTGGGTAAAAGCAAATGCTTCTACAGGAACTGGCCACTGAGTCTGGCCTGCTCACAGTGGTACTGCCCAAGCGGGGCTTGGAGACACTGGGGGGCTGGCAACAACCGCCTGAGGCTGGTGTGGGGGCTGAAGCTGGAAATTAGAGGCACTTCATTCTCAAAGCAAAATGCTTAAGGAGGAAAACTGCAGTGGTGAGAGTAAAGAAAAAGCAAGCAGGGACACGCGTGTCCCTTAGAGTTGGGAATGTCCCCAGGACAGGACAGCGAGGAGGAAAGGGTGGGTTTGGTCACCCAGTGAAAGAACAGTTCACTTAGGTAGTTAATCAAGCAAGACAATATCCCCCTCTTTCAAACCACATTTCTGATGGCCTCAAAAAAAGCAAAAGTATGTGTGAGACTCATTGTCCACCAAAAGGCTACAGAAGGGAAGAGTGGCAGGGTTAAAGCGGTGTATAAAACACAGCTCCTCCGAGTGCACCAACGGCCACAACTGCTACAGCAGCTGCTCTTTAAACACCGATTCCACACAACCAGCCTGTTCCAACCGTGGGTCAACACCACCTGTGTGTGACTTCACCATCTGCCCCTCACCACCTTGGCAAGCAGCCTGCAGGGAACAGGTTGAGGAACCCAGATGTGGCTGCGCCTTGCGAAGATCTAAGGAAGAACTGGTCACATGGAGCAAAGGTTCAGTCAGCTGGATGAGTACCCGTGGATTTCCACGGAAAAGTGGCGTTTGCAGCACAGTCCAACACCACGCTGACCCAGACAGCAAAGGGAACGCAGCGACAGCAGGTCTGGCCGCAGAAACGGAGTGTGTGCAGGGGCTTTCAGTGATGCTGGCTCTGTGGGCACAGCAGGAGCATCCCGAGCTGTGAGAGCCGGGCACCGCTCCTCAGGAACCCGGCAGATTTAAACACCGATGGGCAAAACCTCCTCGGGCTTAAGCACTTCAGTGGCTTTTTGAAACCATTCAGTCCCATTTCTGCAAACCGTGCCCTGCCCAAACAGCCTCATGTGGATTTGTGAAGATAGCAGAGGTTTGCCCGCAAGGGCACAGGCCTGGCAAACTACGGCCGTGCTGCCGAAAGCTTCAGTAGAGAGTTAACCCATCACTTTTGGCCAGACACTTTCAAGATGTGATACTCCAAACCGAGTACACGGCCATTATGAGATTATTTTAATAAGCTCAGCTCTGCTGCCAGAGCTACCAGTAGCCTTTAAATTTAGAAATTAATCACAGCTCAAGGATTAAGTCCCAGAGCCTTTTGCTCCTCCTATTTTCAAAGTCTCCTTTCTTGTGAAACAAGAAGTGAAATTAATCTGCCTGGGGCTCGTTCTATTAGCCAGTGCGGGGTAACAGGCGCTTCTCAGCCACAAATCATTTCATCTGAACCATCAGACACCTAAAATGGGGCAGAGGACCGGTGAGGTGCCTCCACCGAGAGCAGAGGGAATCCACCCCTGGGGTCAACCATGTGCACATCCTGCGGGTGGTCATGGACACCAGGTGAACCCTGAGAGAGAGGTCAGGTGGATTTGAGGTACAGTGAAACAAACAACACGTGTTCCACCTGGCATCCCACGGGGAAAAAATCCTTCAATAATAACTCTCCAGCCTACATGATTTGCAGAAGCCCTGAAATTCTGCCGCTCCTTTCTGCCTGAAACTGGACATTCTTAAGACTAACACATAAAAACATAGTACGAGAGAAGGAGTTAGTAGAAAGACAGCTTGCCCAGAGCCCATACTTACATTCCCACCTCCAGGGACATGCTTAATATTGTCCTTGGAACCACACTTGGACTGAACATGGCTGTAGTTCGCTTTTTTGGAGACTATCTGGACCTGGAACGTTACAGAATGGAAAACAACACAAGGGAAGAGGACTGGTTAGAGTTGTCATACGGCAGGCTGGAGTGGACGCTCTAACACAGTGGATAAACAAGGAGCTGTGTTAAACTCAATCCAACTGTAGTATTAGGTGTGAAAGCAACTGAGGAGGAGAGTGAGAAAAAAAGTGAGCGGAATGCGAGGCTGCACAGACAGTGTTAGTGCAAGAGCGTGAGCGCTACTGGGAAGACCTTTTCTCCGTGTGCGCTACAGGTGAGCATCGCCAGGCAGGCACCTGCCTGCCAGGAGGGCCGGGTTCCTCTGCATCCCCCGTGAAGCTACCCAGGAGCTTCCCCAGAGCAGGGAGAGCCAGCTCAGCTGCCTCCTTCTTCCACAGATGGGAGCCATGGGGCCGTCTCTTCCAACAACGCTACGAACTGCCCAGTGTCTGCGTTTCATTCCCATTTGCCTGGACTGGCTCCAGCCCTGGGCAACCTCTTTCAGCACTTCTGGGCGGTAAAGCCTGGTCTGAGGAACAATTCTTCTGAGGAAGGTTGTTAAACCTCCAGTTAGAATTTTATCAGGCAAGTCTTACGTTAATTAAATTGTTTCTCCTTTAGACTAAAATGACTCGGAGTGTGCTGAGTAAGCTTTTACTCCCAAACGTAGTGACTAAGGCAGAGTAAGAGGACCGTGTTTACGAAGGTTAGTTAGGACACGTGTTTAGTCTGGAAGTTATTTAACACAGCGCAAAATGCGGCAGAAGCTGTATCCTACTTTCTAGAAAGAGGTGGTAAATGTGAAGCACAAAAGGAATCGCCAGAACATTCCCACTTCAGCGGGTTTCCAAAAGCTCCTTGGCCAGTTCAGAAACACTCTGAAAACATCCTCGTGCCGTGGGGGGTGTGGTGTGTGTGGAGGGGTTTACTGACTGCAGTAGAGCTACAACAGGCTCTGCCTGACAATATCGGAATTAAACCAGGCGCTGCCGCCTCGCTCCCCATCCACCGTGTCACGACAGCTTCGGAGGAACCTGTCGATCGGTGATGACCGAATGCACGGGGTTAAAGAGTTTTGCTACAACTGGGTCTGGAATATTGCAGGAAAGGCGTTAAGCCCTTCATACCCGGCAGTGTTCCAACAAGCAGCGCTGAACTACAGCTCCCTCTGCCCAGTTAGAGACTGGTGCTGTGTACGAAGAACGGGTGTCGGGGGAAGCTCCGGCTCAAAGTGAAGCTTGTCTACCTAAAAGCGAAGATGGAAGGACTCTGCTCTGACAACATCTGCATTAGAGCCAGAAAAGATCCCCACGATAGCCATCGCAGAACGTGTTTAACCGAGACTGTCTCAGGGTTGTGAGAAAGAATTGGAAGAGGGTCCGTGCAGGAACAGTGACACTGAGAGGAGAAGCAGAAGACTTGAAGAGAAGGGAAAGTGACTCGAGATGGAAATGGTTTCCTTCATTTCCCACAGAGAAAAGTCTGAAATAAACTCACTTTCCCATTGGGCTGTTTTGGGGCACCCTCTTTTGATACGGTTGTTTTAGTAGTAGCCATTTTAGAGACTGCATTGGGTTCAGACTTTCGTGCAGCAGCGGGTGATTCTGGCTTTTTCTCTATTTTCCCCTAGATGGAGACAAATGGATGATTTCAACCAGCAAAAGCAATAGTGTGGGCAGGAGAGCAGGGGAACACAGGCTGCCCAGATACACTCAGTGGAGCAGACAACCCAGGAGAACTTCTTACGTGCTGTAATCCTCAGGCAAAGCATCATCCCACGCCCAGGAGTGATAAAACTCAGGGCATGTTGGAGGGGAAGCGACATCACTCAGTCATGGGATGAAACAGGCAACCCGGGGTCATAAAACAATAATTAAATTCTCCATTTCTCAAAAAGCTCGTAGGTGCCTTCCTCAGTATCTCGTCATTTCCCCCAGCACATTACATTCTACCCTAAAATGAAACCCGGTCTTTTAGTCACCCACCAGCAGCGCAGGACCAGCTCCGTCACACGGAGGACATCATACAGATCTTGGGAGGCAAACACACCCACTGGCCGATTTGCTGCGTCGTGCAGCTCTCGGAGCTCTGCTGGTACAGATACACTGTGCCTCCACTTCCGATTTCACACCCACACGCTGATTCGACTCAGGCTTTGAGATCAACAGCCCATTTATTTTTTTACTATCAAATGCAGGAGGACCCGCCTAGCCCAGCCGAGCAGAAAATCGAATGAAAGTTTACAGGTTTTAGAAAAAACTAAGCAACTCCCTGAGAGTATCCATTCTTCTGCTAATGTAGATACAAGTAAGCAAGGCAGAACTTGCATTTCTTTTTTTTTTTGGGGGGCGGGGTTCAGCATAAATCCTGTACTTCACTAACCTACCAGCCACAGAACAGTAAAAACTCCCACCCCAGCATTGTCAGAGTTCAAAACCATCTCAGCATAAATAAGTTTAGGAAAAGGACAACGCTCTTACAATCGTTAGGATTTAACGATTCTGTGAAACTACTTAGAAAGGACAGCACAATTAAATGTAAAAATAAATTCCCCTAAACTGACACAACAACCCTTAACCCTCAAACCCCGGCACAGTTTAAAATACCAGCACGATCTCACGTGTTCTTTCGGACCTGACGGCAGGAGACTGTTCTGGGGAGTGGAAGTTTCTGTCCGAGTTTAGCCCTCGAAGCTCTGAGGATTGTGCTATGATATTGTACAACCAAGATACTCCGAACTCTGAAGAATAAATTCCCGCTACCTCGATGCTGCCTGTGGCACACACCGCCACAGCCCAAGGTGGCCCTTGGCTTTAACGTGCCTGGGAGGAGATGAAAGCTCCCAGTGTGAAACGTGCTTTCTGGGCACCAGATTAAAGTTCCATGCCGAGTTACTCATTACCGCAGACCTGCAGCAAAGATGAGGGGGCAAATCCATTCCATGCTGTGGGAATTCAAGCCCTCAGACTACGGGCAGGCTGCTAACACATTTGGTCAGGTAAAGGTGGGTGTAGCTGTTATACAATATCCAATAAAGTTTTTATGATTATGCATAGCCACAAAATTATTTAAACCCTCCGAAGAGGGCTATGGGTATATCCTAAAGCATTAACATTTACATGGGAGATACTCGCAGTGCAAGTGTAATTTCAGACCATTACTGATTGAGAGCCTCAGGTTCTGGCTGTGCACACGCTCTTTGCTACAGCTCGTTCAACGCTACCCTCCTCTTTTCTTGAGGTTCCCCGACGAGCAGCAACTGCAGACCCATTTCGTACCGGTTTTAGGCCTGAGAGCAGAGTCCCTGTTCCTAGACCTGGGAAAGGTGCTATGGAACTTGCTCCTGAACCCAGAGTTCCTGCTTCATAGTGCATTATCCACCTTCGGAACCACCCGGCAGACTCAATTCCTCTACTCAGCGGCAAAGTTTTGGAATATAGACAAGGTTTTGAGCTTTCAATACCAGCTCGTTTCTCTGTCAGGAGGTAGGACAGAACAACAGAACCACGGCGTTTTGGATTCCTGCACATATGCCAGAAAACACCATGAAGCCTCTTAAGGCGGATTCCTTCTGCACACTATCACTGCCTGGTTAATGCTCTGTGCACTCACCAAGACCCCGGAGAGGAGCTCTGCAGAGCATAAATGAGAAGAGCAGTGAGGATACAGCCACCAAAATCAGCAAAGAGCACCCCTAATGCTTAAGGTCTACTGTTCAAAGCTGTAGAGTTACTAAGAAACTCACCTTTCCTCCACCAGGCTGATGTTTAATGTTATCTGTGGATCCAATTTTGGAACGTACATTTTTCAGATCTGGAGCAGAAACGCTGCTGGTTGGGCGAGGGGGCTTGGAAACGGTGCTGGGTTTAGCCGGAGCCTTAGCAGTGGTCTTCTTAGCATCCGCTGTTGAGGTTGAGGTTGTGGTGGGTTTGGTTGCAGCCGGCTTGGTTTTGGGACGGCTGGTGGCTGCTCCGGGTAAAGGAGGCGCACTGGAGGTGGTGGTAGAAGGAGTGGTGGCGCTACTTTTCACTGCGTTTCCAGTCGCACTCTTCGGGCGGCTCGAGTCTGCTACAATTATCACAGCGATAGATGGAGGGAAGGGTGAAAAAGATGGGTCAGAGGCCATTTATACCAACTCCTCCGAGTCCTGAAGATGTACTGTGGCCTCCTCAACAAACAGCCCCAAATGAAGATTCGATTTAGATGGGAACGGAACAAACTTACCGGACGGTGACTTTGCAGAGGTCTTCTTGGCATCTGCTGGCTTGGCGTCAGTCTTGATAGCTGCCCAACACAAAACAGGCCGATTAGTATTTCAGAGCAGGAGCCTGTTCACACAGAGGAGAAGCCTGGGATCCCGGCACACCTTCTCTGGGAGCTCAGGGGCTCCCTGCAGCTCCTCACACACCAATGGTCCTCTTCACCCACAGCCCCCGTTTCTAACATGCTGCTTGGAGGAAGCATCTCAAGAATGACCCGCTCCGTTGGAACATGGGGCTGAGGAGGTTCTCCTCCTCCTGACAGCTAAACCCACTCAAGCTTCCCAGCAAAGGGATCAATTTGCCGCTCAACGACACAATGCACCTGGGGTAGGGTTTCCATTTTGGTTTTTCTTATAATAACTTTCGGAATCTGACAGCACTCGCTAACGTTATTTTCGTCCCATTCCAATTTCATTTCTTAAAAAAACCCAAACAAACCAAACAGAACACCCCGATCTTACCCCAAACCAAAGCTCTTTTCTTTACTAAATAGCAAAAGCAAACCCTCCTTTGTCCATCTATAACCTTGGTCTCACTGCTAGAGCAGTTCTAACCGGTGCCAATGGTCTTCCATAGACGTTATTGCACATATTTTGGTCCCTACTGTAATTGTATAAACCCAAAAATCGACCCCTAAACTGAGCTGTGCCTGTGGGCAGACACCAACGATCATGACCTGATTACGCTGCACACAGACAGAGGACAGTTGAAACTGGGGACGCGTCTCTATTTCTCCAAGCGGAATCAAACCATAAAACCAAAGTTGATCCAGCAAAAACACAGACTGAAAAATAAAAGCAGAACCTTATTTTCAAGAGCTCGTCGTTAACAAAATTCTGGGTTTTTTACTACCAATGACGGAAAACTTCAGCTAAAATCTGCTTCATTTTGGTAGCCAAAGGAAGGCATCGTTAAAACCAAACACCACATGGAAAAAGATTACGAAACCCCCATCTTCTAATATTTAATTTCAATTAATGGTCTCAGATTTTTAGATAACCCCCCGTAGCTGGCAGGGTACTGTACGGAATACCGATACAGAACAGAGCAAGCGGAAGAGGCAGATAACTAGAGGCCAGGTTAGTCTGGATCGTTCCATCCTGCCTTTGCTAAAAGCATTCAATTAAACCCCACAGATGAGATACCAGCTAATGAGATGAAACACATTGGGGTAATTCAATAAGGCCTAAAGGATAGATACATAATTAATACAAAACACTTCAAAAAAGGTCGCGTTAAGCCAACCTCATCTCATTCCTTCAGACCACAGCTTTAATTGGGAAACCTGTAGGGACAGACCAGACTGAGGTTTACATGAGGGCAAGAGGACTAATATGTCACGTTAATCTACAAAGAGACGTTATTTCTCCTCGTGTCAGTGGGGAGCCAAACGCTCGAGCACTTTTGTCTATGTCATTAGCGCGCAATGTCGAAAACCTGGAGGATGATAAAGCTCTGGGAAAACGGTCTGTAATGACAGGCCAACACTTTGATCTTTTTCTGATTGCGAAGACGGGAGAGTTGCTCTTGTACAAATCAATGTCATTTGCACAGAGAGGGGGGAAAATTGGGGGGGGAAAAAAAATCGGAGAGAAAAATAATAATCAAGCAGAAGAGAGCCCATGGCTCTCACTTAGCTGAGGAAGTGACTGACATTTAACATCCAGAAAAGTGAAAGCCCATCATTTCAGAACGAGCCCCTCCACACATTTTTAATCAGCGAGAATGACTGAACATTTGAACAAACCACAGGGTTTCTTCCCTGTGAGGGTGGTGACACCCTGGCCCAGGTTGCCCAGAGGGGTGGTAGAAGCCTCATCCCTGGAACCATTCCAGGTCAGGTTGGACCTCGGGGCTTTGAGGAACCTGCTCTAGTGAATGGTGTCCCTGCTCATGGCAGGGGGTTGGAACTAGGTATCTTTGAGGTCCCTTCCAACCCAAACCAGTCTGTGATTCTAAGCGAGAGTCTCCGTCTTCTGACTGAAAAGCAGGAGCAGATGGTCCTTCTGAAATGTCATCTTTAGCCAGAAACTTACTGTCCATCTCAATGCTGTGTAATGAGAAACTAAACCGTGACCAGAAGAGACCCAGGTCTCCATCACCTACATCTGTGGACCCAGCTGAAGTTACACGTGCTCAGCCTAAACAGAACTGTTGGTCTTTGGCTCGTTGCGATCCCTTCAGGCCTCACGCCACTGTTCAGCCTCTGTCTCACCCTTGCTTTCTCCTCTTCCAAACCAGTACTCCCAGCTTTCACCACTCATGACTCCCCTGTGCACTTCCAGATCCAGACAAACAGCTTCAGCTCCCGATGGAGTTTCTCCAGCTGACCTCATCTCTCCCTCGCCCACCCAGTTCTCACTGTACTCTGGCAGCGTCCCACCCTCGCTGGTGCAGAAGCCTCTTCCTGTGTACGTCCTGCCACTTGGAACAACCTTCCTGTATCTCTGCATCGCTGACTCCGTCTCTTTTCAAATGTCACCAGAAAACGCTGCTTTGTCTGTGTCTCAGTTTTGGAAGGAGAAAGGAACTGAACTCATTAAGGCGTATGAAGCATTCCGGGCTACAGTGGGCTTAAAGACCACACAAAGAGAATGGTACAGGGATGTCCACAGGTTCGGGTAAGATATAGGCTCTTGCAAAGTGCAACGCTTCCTCTACACTCAATTACGTTTTCCCCAGAGCATAAGGCATGGAATGTACATCCAGCCTAATAGATGGCAGCATAGTTAAAACCTCGTGGTTCTTTTGGGAAAGGCACGTTATGGATTCACGCTTCGGGACTCACAGACCAAAGTGACCAATATGTGGCATTAGTTCTACACCTTTCATGGCAAATTTTGCCAATGAGGTAAAATTTGAAAAGACTTGAGAACATTTAACTACATTCTCGTGTGATGTTAAATCTCTCAAGCTCCATTAAAATGAGTGAAAAGAGGGCTTTCAAGATGCTGAGAGGCTGCTCATGTGTCATACTGACTGTGCTGAACTCATGGGAAGTTCCCTCTTTGGCAGCAGCAGGAGTGGGACACAGTTTTCTGATGAAGCTGATGTGGTTTCAGCTCCAAATTGTTCCTGCACTAGTAAAAAACCTCCACTTCTGTTCAATCTTTTTTTTCACCTCATCTGAGAGCTTCAAGTCCTCTTCTGGAGATTCGCTTTCCCAAGTTTTACATTAGTCTTAATGTTTATTCTAACTGTTACTATGGCAAAATACAGAGGGAATAGCACTTAAATCACGCCTGTTCAGTAACTGTATTAGCCCCGGGTCACACAGAGCTGATCCAAGCTGGCACTGGAGCTCATTCTTATTTGGTTTTGGAAGAGGAAGCCCTGGAGAGAAAAAAGTCTGACCTACAGCTTCTGTGCCTCGGCGCAGGATCTTGCCTTGTGTTGTATGAAAAGGGTGGAGATTTCAGGTACCACTAAGCTTCCAGTCAACTCCTGCCTGACAGGTAGGGCAGTTCATACCCCTCAGACACAACGGTTAACAGCAGCTGTGGCTTCTCCTATGTGGCTACACCTCAAGGTGTTGGGTTTTCTCCTTCCTTTGAACCTGAAGCTCACAACCTGGTTTTCCAGGAGACCAATTTTATCCTGGTGGAGCCGCAGGATGACCTAAGGATGTACTGGAATATGTGAGAAAGACATCACAGTGTGAACCAAGGCTGCTACTCAAAACAAGACCCGCAGCTGGTTAGAGAGAGAGATCTGCTGAGGAAATACAGGAGGACACTTACACGTGGGCCTCTTCGGGGGAGTCGCAGCAGTATTTTTCGCGGCAGCAGCTGCGGTGACTGGCGATGCCGCCGTTGTTCGAGGAGTAGCAGGGGTGCTCCTGGCAGTGGTTCGAGGAGCGGCAGATGATGGAGCCTTTGAAAGGGAGGTCCGCTTCTCCGTGGTCTTCGCATCTGCAACCTGAAAACGAACAGGCTATGTTAGAGCCAGGGTTTCACTGACAGGCTCTTCAAAACGCTTGCTGACAAAAAGCCTGAAATAAATGGGAATTGTTTAAATTCTTAAACACATGAGCTAGGCAACAGCTGAAATATTATCATGCAGAGGATTTAAAACACAATTAAGGCCTGCAGAAGCGACCAACTCTATTAAGTGCAGGACCCAGAGCGTGGACCCTGGTGAGCGTTAGGATTTGTCCTGATCTGTTTGAGTGTTAATGTGTGGAGGGCATTTACAGGGGTGGGCGAGGCTCTGCTGCCAAAAGCAAATGGAAAACATCGGTCCACCAGCGGTACTGCTGGGAGAGATCTCTTCTATGAGCAGAAATGCTTCCTGAGCTAAGAAAGCATTGATTAAAACGTCATGGACATAGGAATTAGGTGTCCGTGGTTCATTCCTCACTTGGAAAAATATTTAACTTCTGTCCCTGGGAAGTCACTTGTTTGTAAACTGACTGATCCCTTAAGTATTAAAATACGGAACTGATGCATGGAAACCAATAAGATTTTGATTTCATCAAAAAGGGATTCAGAATCATGTGGGAACTTAAACAAAACTAAGATGCTGGTGCACAGAAGAAAGGACAGACTCATGCCTGCGCTTCTGCACTCTCTTTAGTGTTTTTAGTTAGTTCAAAAGAACTCACAGGCAGTTATTTAAGCTTAAACGTACAGCGAAATGCCAGTGTTTAAACAGCTGAAAGCTTCTGAAATAAGACTTTAACATTCCCTTTCAAATTTGAAGTCTTCTACTAGATAATATCATAAGTTAACGTCAGGAAGGTTCCAGGAATGTTTCCCGTTCCTAATATTACATGTGGCCACGCTACTCTGGCTTTAAGATGCGCTACCAAGAGGTGTCCACAACCTCCTCTTCTGGGACAATCACCCATCTCCAGCACTTCCTCAGCATGTAAGGGTATGACCAGTTATCTGATCCTACCAATTTTCATAATGGCCAGACACCGTAGAGAGACAATCAGTGGGAATGCTGAAGAGTTCAACCTGATTTTCTTCCCCTCTTCTAATAACTGACGCTCTCCATTCTGTTTTCCCGTGCTCTCGCCTGGATTGAACAGACACTCTGTGTTTGCAGCGTATCTGTATTTAAAACTCCCTCCTCCTTCAGTAACAGCAAGAAATAAAGCATTATCTTGTGCACTTCATGGCTGCTCACTGGGAATGTCGTAGTCAGACGGGCAAGTTTAACTCCCTCCTCTGCGATGACACGGTTACGTGCTCGGGGCCTGATGCCGTGGGTGGGTTAATGGAAGCTGATACCAGTAACTGCGCAGCTCTGGTAACGCAGTGAATCACATTCCTGATCTTATCCTCCCAGAATGATGGTTTGACTCTTGGGTAAGACAGCTGCTAAGTTAACATGGAAACAAGTTCTCGGTGCTCCCACACGAAAGCAAGCAGTTTCTTACCTTTGGTTTAGTCTCTTTTGGAGTTAAGGTGGAGGGCCGGGCGGTACTGGTGGCCGGGCGTTTAGCGGTGGTGGCCGCAGTAGGGCTGGTGGGTTTTTTGTTTGGGCCGGGCGCGGCAGAGGCTGGCCGCTTGGGGCTGGTAGCCAGGGGCCTGGCTTTCGCGGCTGCGGGCTTGGCAGAGGATGCGGCTGCGGTGGGCTTTAGGGGTTTTCAGAAAGCAAAATCCAGTATAAAACCAACAAAAAAATACACAACAAAAAAAAGCGCATTGTAAACCAAAACATTGAGCTGCAAGAACATAAAAATGATATTTGAAATGAACGAAAAAAGTAATAATTAGCTTTCTGTTTTCTGAGCATTACAAAGACCAAAAGGAAGCAGCAGAAGAGGGCTGCCCTCGAGCCCACTGGAGTCCTGCCATTCAATTCAAGGCGAATAGAATTTATTCCAGCAACATCCAAAGCGACAGAAGGAATCGCTGGTAAAGCCGGGATTAGCGATTGGGTGCTCCTGGCATCTAGTCCTACGTGCAGGACACAGGACATTGCTTTCCAATCACATGCACACCAGGGATTGCAGCTCTAAATCCTCATCCGATCAGCAGTCCGCTGCCTCGGGGGGACCAAGAACCCCCTGCCCCCTGCCGATGCGTTTGGTGTTGGGTTTTGCTGAACTCTGCAAGCTGCTGTCTCTCATGTTTCATAAAGAGCCCAGAAATAGGGGACTATCATCAGCTCCTGAGCAGGATCCCTGCATGCTGATTGGAATGCAAATAAATGTGCTGTAAACAACCAGGAGAGTATCGGTGGAGCGCAAGAGTTACCGTGCCTGTTTACTACTTCTACACCACCGATACCAGCCAGGGAGTTAATTACACACAGCTTACCACGCACTTATTAAACCCACTTTCAGTCTCATTCGCCACAGGCTGAGTTGTTTGCTGCTCCAGAACCGGGGGCCCTGTCCCGGTAAAACAGTTGACAAGCGGCAGCTCAGAAAACAGAACTTGGGTTGCCGCAGCTGAAGAAGCAGAAAAGCTGGCAAAGAAAAACCAGGGAAGCGAAGAGGCCGACCGCGAAATGACACCTACCTTTGTCTTCTTCTCAGGGCTGGGAGGAAGCTCTTTGTTGGGAGGTGCCGTGATATCGTTCCCTGTCACAGCTTCAGCTGGTTTGGTCTCCTCTGGTTTTGCTGGGAAAAACAATAAAAACGAAGGGAGACTTCATAAGTTCGAGCTTTTTTTAACATCTGGGGTTTTTTTTAGCTTGCTATTATTCAACCCAGTAGCAGGAGGAGACAGTTCCAGGTTGGCTATTTCTGGAACATTTTCCCCAAACCAGAATACCTGCAGGAAGAAAGATTTTCCCTGCAACAGGACAGGTTCCACCAGATGCTGTTAGCATCCCATTTCTCATATTATTCCAGTGGGAAAAGACAGGCAGCAGATGAAGGAAACCTCTGGTTTAATTAAAAGACCAAACCTTCCCGTCTTTCAAGCTATTAAAATGAATTGTTGGAAAGTCAGTTGTGCAGTTGTGACCTCTCCCAGGTTTTATGCTATGACTTATCCTGAGGTAGGACAGTGTTTTCAAGCTTTCCCTGTTGTTATGGAAGCTTCTTGCTGAGCTTTCCTCTGCTCTCTGCGAGCAGGGAGGAGTCCTGACAGCCGGAGGAGCCGGACTGTGAACAGGGACAGTCCCTCAGGGAAGCATGAACATGGAGCTCTCATTGTAACACGCTCAAACAGACCCTTGTGAGAGTGGAAGCCATCGTGTCATGCTGCTGTATGCGGCGTTTCGCAGCGCGGAGCTTCGACTCAGTTAAAAGGGTTACCAGTTTCTCACTGGGGCTGTTCAGTTTTGTCGTCGCCACCAAAGGTGTTACGCTGAGTGGGGACAGCGAAACACACGCTCTTCTCCTCACAGCAGCGGAGCGGCCACCACCGCTTCCTCACCTCCTTTCAAAAACCAGTCTCTAAGCATTGCCCAGCCACCAGCAGAAGGAAAACAACTGCCCCCAGAGCAAGAAACACAACAAAACGTTAATTTAGGAGCAGCTTCACCAAGTTTCCTCCTGAAATCTTGTAATCCCTCCAGCAGAAGTGCCACGCTGCTTTGCACCAGGAGAGGAGCAAGAGGCTGTTTCCCTATAAAACACTTTTAAACCAGTAATTCTCCGCAGTGCTGCTGCACGACCGCATCACTCTGGGCTGTCTGCCGCTGCAATTCCTGCGGCGGTGGAATTTGATGAGGGATATGGTGCAAGCAACCCGTCCCAAATTTATGCATTTCCCCTTGTCATCCAGGGATCACAATAAAGCATTATCTGCGGTGGATGTTTCTTTTTAGAACAAGGCAACAGACTGCAACGCCGTGGCGCAAGCAAAGAGCCCACCAGACAATAGGGTAACAATCCTGACAGTAAAAAGGTTGTTTTCCACTGAAAATTACTCCTTCTATTTCAATTTTCTTGCGTGCCAGTGTTGAAGGGAACGCCTCGGAGGACAGCTCACTTCTGGTACAAACGACGCTGCTGAAACGAGCCAAATAACAGAGAACCACGGCTTCCACCTGTGCTGCTTGACAGCAGGATGGTTTTGTTGTTGGGATTTCTTTTTCTGATTCCAGGACAAGATTAGAAGCCTTATTTTCCGCGCATTGCTTTAGCAATGGGTTATGGGTTTAACATATAAAAAAGACTTGGGAATAAAACAAGCACTGAAACGTACTGGCTGGACCCTGTTTTTAAGGCGAAACCCTTCAGAATCATTCACGCTCACCTAGAAAGCCCCTTGGTTTTGTAGCTAATCTATATTGGTTCCTCAATACCAGTTTTCTCCACTGCATTTCAATAAATCTTTATATTCTCCCCTGTTTAACTCCTCAGGTTTATCTACAGCAACACCAGGAAGAGCGACTCCTGTTTCTGAGTAACAACCTCCTGCCTGAGTAACGACCACTGTGATCTGCTCCCAGGACCTCACGCCTGGGGGTGGCTTTGAACTGGACCAGCCTCAAACATCTCCCACACCAAGGTGACTTCCACCCGTCACACGTTACCTTTGATGCCCTGCCTGGCAGTATTATTTCAGCTAAGTTAGAGGTAACATTAAACCCCTCGTGGGATCGCAGAAGCCACGCAGCGAGGTGGATTTGTCTGCTCAGGGGTCTAAATGTGGCTCCTCAAAAACCCTCCCAATTTGCAGGACTTGAAGTCCAGCAGCTTCCACGCTTTGGAACTAAGGACAACACGAACCTCCTGTTACTGAATCAAATAATGGCTACTAGAGAAGAGATTTGGAGTGAATAACATCAACACACAGAATTATCAGGGAGTACATTAAGGTTCTACAAAACGAATGCTTGGTTTTACAATTTTTAAAAAAATACATCCCACCACTGCAGCATCACCAAGCTGCACTGCAGGTACACATCCAGGTACAGCGACTTCCACCTGTAAATAATGACAACGACAATCCCGGGAGGGGACCTCTCCTAATTCAAGGGGCCACAGGACCGTAGTGCAGGTTCCATCTCTCACGGGCTCCCATCTACCGGGTGTGCAGCCCTGTACCAACCCCGAGGGATTACAGGAGGACAGTTTTGTTTTGCTCTGCCGCAATTTGAGGAATGACCCAATGTGCTCACCAGAACATTTGCTCTCATTCATCATTTAATTACGAGGACGTTCTCTCCTACACAGCACAGGGAACTGCTTGGGAAGGTTTCCGAGTTTCAGGGAATATTAGGAAAAGCTGCCAAACCTTAATCAAATTTGTTCATTAGTCTGCAAGAATTATTCAAGAGACTTTTCAGCTTGCTCGTTCCTCCAAGCATGGCAACAAATCTCTGAAAGGTATTTCAAAGACATTTTGTTGGGAGCTCTAGTCGGGGCTGCGGCTGTGCCCCGAGCTCTGCTCCCTCCGCCGCCGCAGCTCCTGTCCTCTGTGTGCGCTGGTGGAGAAAATTCTGCTCAGCTGAGTCAGCACCCAGAACCGAGTTACTCCCAGGGGAACCGGCGCTTGAAGGAGAGACGGAAGGACACTCCAATCTGGCATCTTCTGCCGATAAACTCAAAGGCGCGACCCTGCCATCAGCTCCCTGCTGCTGCTCCCTGCTCCGTGCTGTTCTGTACGTCCCCCCGCACCCCCAGCTCACCATTCCTTACTCATTAAGAATGTTTTAATTGGTGGAAATCGAACTTTGGGTACGTGTCAGTCCATGACACCGCGAGGCCACCACTGCTGCCTGATTGCTGAGAGCGATGCTGGAAGACGTCGTTCACACCTAAGTGCACCAGAGAAAACAGAAGACTCCACAGTGACAACTAAACCCACAAACCACAAACTCCAGAGTCTTGTCTGAGGTTTTACAGACATCAATTATGAAAGAGCAAACTTGAGAAGTGGTGCTTATGCCTCCCTTAACAGTGATACCAAGCGTCCTTCAGACTCGCTGCAGGCAGCAGAAGGAGCGATGGTCGGGGTTCCCAAGGTGCTGTGTGGAGGAGGGACCCCCGGGCTGGCCCGGCTCTCCTCACACGGACGCTGTCACCTCATATTTATAGCACCTACCCGACTCTAGGTGGGTTTAGACCAAACAGGCCAGTCTGAGAAAAACACTGAAGATGACTATCCTGCATATCAAAGATAATCGCTGTGTTTTCCTTGACAAAGTTTCGCTCTCGTCTGCTGCGGGAGAGGTTTGACGCTGGCGAATGCAGCCTTGCGTCAGACATATAAAAATCTGCTCAAATTCAGTGATGTTATAACTCACTGAAATAAACCACCCTGTAGTTTGAACTTTCTCACTGGTTGAAGCCTCAGGGGACTCGTCATGTTGGCCATGTCCAGTGGCCCATCTCCCAGTGCTCACTCACACCATCCCCAGCGTCAGCTTCATACAAGCCACCTCTTCACCACACTGAAACGATGCTTGGCAAAGGCACGCATGAGCCAACGACAAGTTAAAAAGCATCGTTCTAAAATAAATTTACCACCAGAAACCAGACATTTGCCATTGCTGGAGGAAGGACCCAGCGAACGAGCCCACGTGGTGTTCGGATAAAACCGAAGTCAGAGGGAACACGGCTCCTGACAAGCAGGCAGTGGTGATTTTTCAGAATGAATGGTGAAACTGAGATGACTTGTGCCAAAACTGATGCTCAAAAAAAAGAAAAAGCTTCAGCTCCTCGTTATAAAAGGGGACAAAATTCTTCCTACAGATCCTAAAAGTTACAGACAATAAAACTCCTTATGCCTATCTTGTACTAGCAGAGTGAGCCATAAAAAACCACTGATGAGGAAATTCAGATTTCTGCCTCCAACAGCCACGTTGACACACTGTGACGCAAATCAAGCACGCAGGGCCATCCACACAGCCCCGGCGTGGGCAGGGGCTCCTCAAAGGCCATGCAGCCTCGCTTCTAGGTATCGGCAGCATCTCATAACACATTATTTACTCAAAGACCCTGGTGTCTGAGGAGACTCTTGGTGTATTTTACCCTTAACCTCTCACTCCACACACGCTGCCTTTCTCTCCGGGGATACCAGCCGCAGGGGAGTTACCAGCAGAAGAAATGGAATGTGATATAACGCCGTCCAAGTAGATGATGCAATGGTTTTAGCAATATCTTTTTTCCCCCAAAAGCCCTGACTGTACAGCAGTTACCTAATCAGCCGTGTAACAGACCCAAACCGTCCTCCACGGCTCAACATTCATGTTTAAATCAACTATTAGCTCTTTAAAAAACTGCCCTGTTTGAGCGACAAGTCTCTCTCCCAAGTTTCCTCTACAGCTCTAGCCCAGCTCAAGGGAACGACTTCCCACGGAGCCCTCCAACACAGCTCCGAACTAGTCCCTCAGACCCAGCCCACCCCACTGCATCCACAGCAAACTCACCCACTAACCCTCGCGGCGCTGACAGCAGAGCTTTTCCTCAGGTGATCTTTCTTCTAGGGAGACTTTTATTAGCGGGGGGTGAGGAATGGGGTGTTTCCCCTTCGTGTCACAAGGACGCACAGAACCTCCCTCCAAATGAATAAAAGAAGAGGATGACGATGGAGAGAGTTTGGCAGATTTTAAGCTCTGCTGTCTGAAAACCACGGGTGTCTTCCGAAAAAGACCACGAGCCAAACTCCATGTTTCGACAGAGTTTTGCAGATGCTAAGGGGGCTCTTCCTCAAAAGCAGCAACAAAGCAGGAGAAAAAGCTGATGGAGTCTGAAAACAGCAGAGCTGGGAAATAGGGCAGGACGGCAGAGGTGACGTTCACCTTCACACTTCTGAATGAAGCCACAGAGTAACGTCGTAAGGGATGGATACAAACCACCACGCTGTGCCATCAAGTTGTACGAGCCCAACATACGCGGGAGGATTGCAATCCCACACTGAAAGCTAAGGCAACGCTTCACGGGTTTAACCTTGAACTCATTACTCAAAATGCAATTACACCTACGGCACGGGGCTGTGATGAGAGCGCAGCAATCTGCTGGCATGGGTGTGCCACGGCAGCAGGATCGAGAGCACGGAAGGGTTGGAAGAGACCTTGGAGGTCACCAGCCCAAGCCATCACCCAAAGCAGGTCCCAGCAGATCAGGTTGCTTACAGCAACCTATAATCTCCAAACACAAAGTAAATGTCTTCAATGTTGAGGGAGGTCAAACCCTGGAAAGAGGTCCAAAGCAGCTGCGAGATCTCCAGCCTTGGAGACATTTGGACCTGGAAGGGACACGCATGGCTCTGGAGCGTGGTTTTGAGCCGGGGGTTAAACTGGAGCCCTCCCAAGCTCCGTTCCAGTCTGAGCGACTCCGTATTACAGCAGCGTAGTGGAGGATGCCCACGCTGAACACAATTAATCATCGGTCTCCTTGAAGCCAAGTCCCAATTATGAATAACTATATATAGTTTTGCGAAGCATAAGGAGGAAAAAAACACCCCCCTCTCGTCCAAAAAAAAAAATATCTCTCACCATCCTGTGACTTGCAGTCCGGAGACTACCCGCTTGTCCGACAGCTTTTCAGCCCATGCAATCATTTAACATTAGAACAGTGGAACAATGAGGTTGGAAGGGATTCTGGAGGTCATTTAGCCCAATCCCTCACTCAAATGATACCAGATTGCTCAGGGTTTTTTCAATCATGTTCTGAGCATCTCCAGGGATGGAGATTCCATCTTCCACGTGGAGATTCCAAGCTTCTCCTCCAGTATTTGATTACCCTCACAGTAAAAAAAAAACCCACCATACCAGAATTCACAGATTCCTGGCACAAGCTGTTTTACAGCCGCTCTGCGAATTGCTCACCAGTCACCCAGCACCATTTGCTTTCATCTGCTGCTGCTATTTCCATTTGATGACCCATATTCTTACACTGGGAAAACCGAACAGTCTCTTGTTCACAACTTCCAGTCATCGATGACTTTATGGACAGCAGTCACAGCCATGTCCCTCTCACGCCCTCTCTCTTCCAGGCTAAAGAGTCTTAGTTTGTTTGGCCGTTCCTCGTATGAACTCCTCTCATGCGACGCCTTTATTCATTCTGCTACAACCCTTCTGAGGCAGAGGACGACATGTGGAGTTAAACATGGTATTGAGAATGCAAGGGCATAATGGATTTATAAACTGGTACCATTTTTTCTAGTCTGTTCTCTCTTCCTTTCTGAACTCGCCAACTCCGCTGGGTGACAGAAAGCCACGCAAAAGCATCCTTCTGGCATCTCTAAAATCCTTACAACAGTAGCATTACTGCTCCTCCTCCACCAGTACAGAAACAAAAGCATCAGGGTTAGAGCTCATGTGAGGCGATGCTGTGCTGGAAGCCGAGAGGAGAGCAAACACAAGCCTTCAGACTCAGCTCCCTTCGCCATCAGTTTTGCTGCAGCAGCTCAAAGCTGTTACTGTGTGAAAAAACCAGGCACTAAATCTGAAAAGCTTCACTGTTCCTGTTTCCTTCCCTGAAGAAGTAAAATTAGGAACAAGTACTTATAGAAACATACCCGTGAGCATCTTTTTAAAGTTCCACCATGTTGCTGCATTGGTTTATAACCATGGAACTCGGACTAAAAGCTGGTGTGCGTGTGCTCCTCAAACAGCACGCAGCGACTTATTCCAGAACAAGCATTCCCCAAAATTCCCTCTCCACGGCAGAAGGACCAGGTGAAGACCCCGCTATGACCTATCTTAGGCTCATCTCAATGGGCCAAAAGCAAGTATTTCTGTTTTCTAAGGGAAGCAAAAGCCGAAGTGGAGATAAAGGACAGCGGCAACTCCACACCGGGCATCTGGCAGATTTTTAGGAACGTTACACCTTGTCTTCCTTTGTTGACTACTTAAACGAGACTCTACCACTTCAATCCTCTCGCCTCCTCCCTACCCCTCTTGGTTAGGCATCAGCTCCCATTTCACGGGGTCTGTATTTCACCTGCCTCGCCGCTGCTCACTGATCCACGCCGGCTCACATACGTGCTTCAAAACGGAAGGGGCTGGCAGCTGCATGCCAACGTGCTGGGGATCGAGGCCAGGCGCTCGCCTCCCAGCTGCCCCGCACGGGCTGGCAGCAGGCTAAGCCGGACCCAAGCAGCGTTCAATGAAACAGCCCCATAATTCTCATAGGGATTAGAGTCATCAACTGAAAATCCATTAAGAGAAATAGATTAAGCAATAAGGCAATGACCATCTTTACTCTCCCTCTTAAACGTAAACAACCTGGGAAACAAAACCGGGCCATGGTAAATACGGCTTTGGCCAGGAACGCTGCGGAGAGGCGCGAGCGAGCTCGTCTTCATCCATCCCCGTCCAGAGGAGCCGCTTCATCATTAAAAACTCCCGTCAAATAAAGCCTTTTTGTTTGAGGCTCTTAGAAAAAAGTATCTACAAATATACCAAATCTCAGTCTAAGCAGAAACACAACCCTTATCTGCTTCCTCCTCTCCAGCAAAGGCAAAATAAAATGTCTCCAGCTTGACCCAAATACAGGACAGCTAACAGCATTTTATTTGGCACCAAACAAACTCAATCAGTGCATACAGTCTCACTCCTTATCAAGAATCGAGGAATAATCCAGACGTCCTCTTTGTCTGCACCCTCTAAAGTGAAGCTGATTTGTTAAGACTATTTTTGACCCAGGAGGGGAAATCCTAAATCTTCTAGAACAACCTAAACTACTGGCCCTGTTTGTCTAACCTGGCATCAGCTGCAATCAAAGAGCTCTTTACAGTAATTAACACACTCTGTTTGGCCGGAATATTGTGCTAAAAATTTCATGCTGGATATAAAAAAGTTCACCAAATCACGAGCTCTTCTCTTGTCATTGATAACAGTGGAAGCACATTCATAAAACCAACAAGAAGTTCTATTTTCTGCCAATGCCCCAGACAAACCCAAGTGAGGGAGATCAGCACACCTCCCAGTCACGCAAAGAACACCAGCAAAACCAGGACACCAGCTGTGGCAGCCTTAGAAGGGCTATTGACTGGGGAGCAGGGAAGAAACGCCGCCAGAACTGGTGTTTCAGTCTGTCCCTACGGCTGGTCTGGATGTTGGTGAAACCTCAGAGCATTTCCAGGTGGGTGCTCGAGCTTGGGCAGTGCTCGGGCCAGGGGACACCCGGTGTATTTTCAGTATCTGAAGGCAGAAAACTGCAATTCTGTCCTCTTCAGAACAATGACAGCCGTGACCCTGTCTGCAGACACAAAGCACAAAGGGAGATATCACCGATGACCCAACCAGTCCAACAGCAGCTTCGTGCATGTCATCTGACACCAACAACAAGCCAGAGACGCTGCCCTGCGGCGTCTTTCTAACCCTTGAAGCTCGCCGTTTCCGATACCTTTATCCTGTCTAGAGAGCTGGAAGAGCCAGCCGTAGCAATTCCCACTCTAAGTCCGGCCATGCTCGGCATCTCAGGTTTGCAGCAGGGATTTCCAGGCATGAGCAGAGCACGGCCACAAAGAACATCCCTGCACAAGACCGGTGCTGCTGCCCTCAACCCACCTTCTGCTGCTGAACTTCCTGCCCTTCTCATCTCTCTCCCCAGGGAAAGGGGAAGAGGAAAGCTCCTGCATCCACCATAACCCACTGGTTTGAATTGCTCTCGAATGGCCAGTGGACTTTGCCATTTCTGAGAAGCACAGCGGGTGTCACCAGGGAGCCCACTTGATTGCTGTCATGATCACAGCACCTTCAGCATCAGTTTTAAACACAGTCCCTGAGAGATGCCAATGGTTATTGTACATTTAAGGCTGAACATGAGCACCCCAAGAATTTTCCCAAACTAACCACAGCCCGTGTCAGGCCCTGCTTATCATCGGTGCCTCCATTTTCACCTCCTTCCTGCCGCCTGCCATCCTTTAGTTCTTTTCTCTCTCATTAAAAGCGTGATTTCATCTGGCAAGGAGCCTCGTTAGCGAGACCCCATCCACACCACTACCATTACCTGAGCAAGGACCATCAGTTCATTACGAGGTAGCTGGGACGGTGTTTCCTAATCCCATCACTAACTTTAATCCCTGGGAACCCGAGGCGATGGACTATCACAGCCTAACTTGGTCGTGTTGGAAGTCTGGGACTCTGTGTTTTTCTAAACCACAAAGTGTTCTGCAGGAAAACAAAACCCGCGGGAGATTCAGAAGTGACACTGGATTGTGACAAATTTTCTGATGCTGAGGATCAGAGAGGTGACAGTCCCAGCCAAGCCTGGAATTCCTGCTATTTCACAGCAGAAAATGCTCCAGGCTGGAGGAAATTCAAAGAAAATGAGAAAAGGCAGAAGGTGAAGGCAGTGGTGAATGACGTCGCTTACCTAAGCGATGCCACTGGAGGTGACACATTAGGTACGTGCAATAAACCCCACCACAGCGTGAACAGGAACCAAAGCTGCTGCTCAGGGCAGGACACAAAGCGGGTGCTTGTGTTGGCGAGAATCTGCAGCGACTGCTGATGAAGTCAGGGACCAGGAGAAGTTCTGCAGCTCGGCTCTAACCAGGACTATCTGCAGCTGGGACCTCCTGGTGTAAGATACGTGCCGTGGGTGCGTGAGAGGTTTGAACGCGTGCGCTTTTAGGTGCTTTGAGGGTGAAAAAAGGTGTGAGTGACAAAAGTCGTTACTTCAAATGCAAGCGCCAAGCTCAGAACGAACAGACAGAACAGGCATAAAAATAGAGGGAGTCACAAAGAGAAGGAAAAACACCTTTCTTGCAGGTAAAAGAGATGTTGGCCATTTTGGACACGTGCCTCGTGACTGGAAGGAGACCTGCAAGGTGAATGCCAAGACTGCAGCAGGGGAAGCTGACGAGGATCTGAACGGGTAATTTAGCCGTGGATAAATGCACAGGACGGATTTAGAAGCAGTTCTGCACTTACAGCCAAGACTCCAGGCTTGGATAAGTTATTTTTATTACAACCGCCTCCCTGCTTATTAACAGGGAGAGGAGGAAAAGCTCGTCACAAAGTTTGGAACCATTTCAGAACCATCTGAGGAATTTTTGTCTCCATCGTATTCTCCCCCGGGGAAGCCCACGAGCTGTCTGCTAACTGAGTTCTCACCCTGTCAGCTCACACTCAGACCTGGGGTTATAAGGACAATGAACTAGCGTTTAAAATAAAGATTGAGAGAGACAAAAACTGTAAACCTGGACGCTTACGGCCAGCTCGGCAGCACGAAGTAGCCATCTGCAACAACCCGACCAGAAAAGTCAGCGTTCGGATCTTTCAGTGACCTTTCCATCAGCGATGTACAAACCCCCTGGGGAAAACTTGTCAATCCACTTCAGATTATGGTTTAGATGTTTCTCTGATTTAAAGGTCCCGCATAGCTGTGCTTTGGAAGAGCTGCCTCTTGAGCTCAGCAGAATCTGCCAGCCCAGCCAAACCTGATTTCTTTGTTGTCCATGAACCTCTTTGCTAATCTACCTCATTGCAAATAAACTTTGGTCGCAGAGTGTCAGTGTCAGCAAACCCCCCGAACCCCAGAAGTTCTGGTGTGCACCAATACAGTACTTTTTTTTTCTGTTCCGCATTTGATGCCAACATCGGTTTTAAGTTATCAAGATGCCTGATGACCCTTTCATGATCTGAGCACAGATAAACCGAGCACAGGTAAGCACAGAGCTGCACAGGTCCTACTTGTGCCCAAGCAAACCCATCTCCAGGTGTCCTCTCCCAGCCAGGAGCTCGCTGCATCGCTCCAGCAACTGTCAGGAGAGCTGCGGGCGTGCGAGGGCTGGACACCTCTGCTCAGGCTCTGAAGGACCCATGTCTGCAATCGGTGACACGCTGCCACCAAACCTGACACTGCTTCATCTCACAACTGCCAGAGTTATTTAAAATCTGTACATCAAGTAGACTGTGAGGAACGAGGTAACCCTGAGGTGATGGGAAGAAGATAAGACATGTTGGTACTTTGGAGAGGGAGCTCTGTACTGCCAAAACCTTGTCCTATACATCCCTGACCATGAGTCTTGGAAATTGAAGCATCCTAGAGACATTATTAGAGGAAAGTAAAACTCTAACTCTTGACAGAATACAGTTCTGTTGAAGGCGACGGCTGACGGCTGGAAGGACGATGGTCAGAGCCTGGCGCAGGCGACCAGGAGCCAACTGACTGACCATTGGGTGTCACTACCACACCATGAACGCAGGGCAGAGAGCTCTCCGACACGGTGCTCACCAGAGCAGCCCACCTTGCTCGGAGACTGCCTTTGCACCCTCATCGCTGCGGGGAGCTCACCTCACCGAGCCAGATCAGGCATTTTGGAGCTCTACCTGAACAGCACATCCTCCACCTACCTGCGCATTACTCCCCCCTCTCGCACTGGGGTATTATAATTTCCAGTTTTCTATCAGTCCTCTGAAGGTTTAGTAAACCAGCTGGCTACAAAAGAACTCATCGGATGCAAAAATTCTCATTCTCTTTTGTCTTTATTCCCTGACACATTTTTTTTTCCTCTTCCCATGCAAAGCTCTCGTTAACACAGGCCACAGACAAAGCAGACAGACCATCCTCGCGCCCAGAATCTGGGAAAAACACCAGGTTTATTTGCTGGCTGAAGCTGGCAAGAGGGACAGAGCTGTTGTTCCAGGCTGGAGAACAAAGATTAACTGCTCTTCTCACAGATCTGAAATCCGGGAAGACTGACCTCACACAGCACAGCACTAGCGAAACAACAAAACACTACAAAATAAAACAAGCTGCTATTGATGCTGGCAATAGGAAAGGTCCATTGTAACTGGGGTGCAGGGAAAGAGGTTACCGAAAGTAACGGGGAGAATTTCAGTCCTGAAACAGGAAGAGCATAACTATGGAAATCACTCTATCCATCAAAGGGAAACACCAAGGGGTGCTAAAAAGCTTACCGGGAAAGCACAACCCACCTATCTTTTGGACTCAGCTGGAAAGGTTGGAACTTTGCTAACGCCCTCACCCGCCCAGCACAGCTCGCCCACTACGGGGGTACCTGTGCTTGCGAGAGGGACTGGCAAGAGGGAGACCTACAGATGTCAAAACCCATTAGTCGGGTCTAGGATCCCAGCAAGTGATTTACAGCTGGTGCTGCAGCAGATGCTGTGGGACCACCCAGGCAACTGTGGTTTTTTCACATTTTTCCTCCATTTTTGTCTATCCAGAAAACACCTCCTTTGTTCTACCTGCCTGACTCTGAACTGTGTCGGTCTGTCCAGGTGTACTGAGCCGCCCACCCCCGCCTGCAGCCTGTAAAGTCGGTTAGTCGCTTCCCAGCCACTACCTGCTCGCTCCCCGGGAAGGTAAAAATTAGCAACATACCATCACGTGGTAAATCTCCTTGCTTGGGAGATGGAGAGCTCTGCACATCGCTGACCTCGATTTCTTTTCTTTCCAGTGGAGCAGTTTTGCTGGATTCCATCTCGGTGCATTTGCTCTTGGGAGAATCAACCCCAGAAGCTCCATCGGTGGCATTTCTCTTCTCCCTCTTGCCCGCCGCCTCCTCCCTCTCTTTGTCCTGGCTGCTGATTTCAGGGATTTGCTCCAGCTTGCTGTGATACAAGCTCGGGCTGCCCAGCTCTTTCTTGACCGAGTTGCTGCCGCTGTTCCACTCCTCTCTCTTCTTGGCAGCCGGCTCCTCTGCCAGGAGGGACTGATGCTCCTTCACCACGAGGCTGGGCAAGTCCGCACGGCTCTGCTCGGCTCCCGAGCTGCAGACAGATGTTTGCTCCTCTGACACGGTCATTGACCTCTTCATCGGAGAGCTCGGCTTTCTGGCTGTGGGGCTCGAGCACTGGGTCAGGCTGCTATTAGGAGAGAGCAGACCAGTAGCGACGTCTTCTCTAAGCACCGGCTCAGGGTATTTATCGGCCAGGTTAAGGGTTAGGGGCACTGACAAGTGAGAGCACTCAGACATCGCACGCCTCATTGCCTTCCTTTGGTGGGCAGCCCTGTTCAGGAAACTGCCGTCGTCCGCACAGCCCAGCTTGTCTTCCATCTCCTCCTCCATGTCAGTGGTATCATTAAAGTCACTACTCTTGGAGTCATCTTGTGCAAGCTCTACAGTGGTGGTTGGAGGTTCGGGCTTAGATGCTGTTGAGGAAGAAGCAAATCCACTCTGCACATAGTTGTCGTTAACCACCCCAATTACACAATAGCTGGGGGCTCCATCTTTTTTCACGGTTGTTTCTTTAGACCCCGGATCGTTAAGCAGGACAGAGTGGAAATTTGGATTCCAGACACTGGTTTCCTGGTCCTTCATGTATTTGCTGGGTTCGCTCTCCGACACAGACAGATTGGGCACATTTGGCTCTGGCTGGCATTTGGTCTCCATTCCAGCCTTACTGGCTGCTTTCTCCTGATCGGTGATGGCTTCATTTTTACCCAGCCCAGCACCCGGTTTTTCAGCGCCTGCCTGTCCCACATGAAAATCTGTAATTTTAGGGTTTGCGAAGTTCCCTTCTGCAGAAGGGAACGTTTCAGAAATCAAAGACCAGCTCTCAAGGTGACCTGCAGCTGCCTGGAATTTTTTGCCTTGCACCTCAATTTCTCTTTTGTCTTTCTGAGCTATTTTTAGCTCTTTGTCTAGTTTCCCTTCAAAGAAGCAGAGCTTGTCCTCATCCGTGAAACCAGCGTTCTTAACGAGCCCATCCTTAATCGGTCCCCCTGAGTTTACGTTCAAGCCAATCTCATTAAGCTTCCCCTCAGTCCTCTGCCATTCGAATTCGGTTTTGCCGAAGTCTTTCGGGGACTCCATGCAGTGGAAGGCTTCCGAGAAGCTCTCGGCGTTCTTGCCTTTGCACAGCTGGCTGTATTCGGAGAGCGGTGCGGGCTGCTTGTTCGAGAGAGACATCTCCGATCGCTTCGCCTCCTCCCGCGGCTGTAACACCAGCTCCGAGCGAGCCGAGCTCGCAGGCTGCTGGCGCCGGTGACGACACACCATGCCCCCTGTATTCATGACAAAACTCCTTCCTCCCCACCCCCTGCCTGCCGCACGCCTTCATTTACTGGATTCAGCCACTAGTTCAAAAGGAAGCGTCGGGTTGGATCCTTTTGTAAAAAATCAAGAGGGATGCACTCCTCTAGCAGAAATCCCCATCTCCGGCGAGATGTGAGCAGGGCTTTCATCAGCTCATTGAAATAATTTTTTTCCATGAGCAGCATTTTTTGGGGAGTTTCACAGCTGGGGAAATATTGCCCTCTCCTTTCCCTCTGTCAAACCGTGTCACGCTCAAGGCATTCAGAAATATTAATTCCTGCTGATGAACCACTCTTAGGGATAGCTTGGGAACTCAGGTCAGCAATTTTCCTCCCCTTAAACACACACGGAACGGCACAAGCCCGGCCCCAAACACTGCAGCGCAGAATGACCTCTTTCAGCACAAGGGCTTTGTTTTCAGTGAATTTTAATATATTCTCTCGGAGTCGGCAGCGATCACAAGTGTTGCTGTAATGAGTATTTCACAATTCACATATCACTTACACAAGCAAGGGGACGAAGCGGAGAAGGAAGAGATGGGACAAGTTAGGAGCGGATTTGTAGTCTGAAATACTGTAAACTTGATTTTTTGATTTTTTTTTCAAATGTGGACATATCTGACAGTATTTTTGAGCTGCATTTTTCCTACTGCACTGAATTTACACCCAGCATTTCCCATTTTGTGTTAACTATCCAAACCCAATCTCAACATGCATTAAGGGCGCTCCTCGACCCTGCGAAGCCTCTACACTCAGGATTCCTGAGGAGGCTTTTCGAACTGCTTTTCTGGATTTGAATGCTGCTCCACTGGTTAAACTGGGAGCCCACCTGAGAGGGCTGAAGGCTGCATCCAGCCCCCAGGACCTGGATTGCTACCACAGCATTAGCCCCAAGCTGCAGAGCCGGCTTTTTTTCTCAAGCGCCTGGTTCAGATTAATCCTCGACTACGGCAAATTGTCATTTCGAACTGGACGTTGACGGTTAGAGCCATACATGCAGTCCGGGAGAAAAGCCTGTCCTCGCAGCTGAAGCAGCACAAGGACTTCCTGCTATAGTTGAACTGAGCAGAAATGTGTTTTACAGGCAGAGACTGCGAGCTCCGCTACACCCCCTGAATTTAACCTGCTGCTGCTGCTGAGAAATGCTAAATCCACACATTTCTCTACTTGTAGTCAAGCTCTGGATTGAAGACGCCGCTATATTTAAAAACAATGACTAAGGAACTGTAAGTTACATGAATCTTTCACGACACCCTCTAATTAACCAGAATAGTTCCACCCACAAGCTTCACTTCTCAAAAGGCCTCAACCATTTGTCTGTACTTTAGAAGATTCCTGGGTGTCTCGCTCGTGGGAAACGGGACCTCAGCTCAAGGTTCACATTCTCTCGCCCAGTCAGTTCCAAACGCAGATTTCTGCAGCCAATCTCAAGCCATTAGAGACCACTTCATACACCTCTCCAGGAGCAAGGGCACATCTCTAAAGCTACCTGAAGCCACCTCGTCGGTTTTTATTTCTTTTTTTTTTCAATTAAGCAAACAGCTACCACTGATAATGGCCAGCAGAGCGAGCCCTCACTGATTTAGGGCTGGTACTTCAGAGCCCAGTATCACAACAGAGCTTTGCCTCACTGGGAAGAAAAGCCTGACTCACAATGTCAATACGCAGCCGGTACCAACCACTGCTGCTACTTTATTTAATCATTTTTTTTTAATGTAGGAAATGAACCATACTCAATACCTGGGCTACTCAGACGCAGGAGAATGCTTAGCTATGAAAAATCTCTGAAGTCATCTAATATTTAATCTCTCAGGACATTAACGGAGGTAATGCAGAGTTCATGCAGAGCGCTTTCAACAGCTTCATCCTGCCCACAGCATGTTGTTTCCAGACACTCATTCTCTGGCCTTTACTTTCTACAAAATGCTTTTTTTTTTCCTTTAAATTTAATAATATTCTGCTTCTGAAGCTGTGCTACAGTGCTGCACTTTCAGTGAGACCAGAAACCACCATTCACAAGCCGTGACCGGCCGCCCTCACACCAGAGCTTTGGTCCCAGTTGTCCCTTTTGATTCTTACAAACCTTAAATTTCCTAAAGAATGATAAGATAAACCAGTCAATGAGGAAAAGCAGGAAAGGGGGGAGGATGTTCAGAAAGCGGGAGTGGGGCAGATTTTGAAGGACACCTCAGGCAAGGAAGGGCCCATGTTAAAGAGGAGTCGGGTTGGAAGGGTAAGTCCATTGCTTTTGCCCTTCATTTGGCTACAAGGAAGATTTCAGACTCTTCAAACACCAAATCTGGGCTTTCACAATCCTGTTGGCTCTCCACCATCCTTTTTTTTTTTTGAGAACGTGTCAGAAAATAGCAGTGAAATAGTTATAAGCTCTTGCAAGTCAGACCCTGGTCCACTTTCTGGACATGGAGATTCACCCCCTGCCTGGAGCTTCTTGCAGCCTCCTAGGGGTGAGAGAGCGGCTTGTTTCACCAGGAGGAATTCATATTCTCTTATTGTCATTAAATCCTGTCTTTCCTTACAGGTACAGCTGACACAAGTAAGCCTGGCAGGGAGGCGGAGCACATCCAGCACCTATTTCAGTGCCACCATTAAACACGTCCACAGCCGTTCACCCGAGCTGCTCAGATCTGTTTTGGTGCTTACACTGTACCTCTGAACAGGAGTGTTTTTCCAGCAGAAGGCAGCCCCGTGTGCTGAAGAAACTGCAAAGACTCCCTGTCCCCTTCCCTGAGCTTCCCCAGGTGAAGTGCAGCTGCCCAGCGGAGGCAGTGCCAATGCCCAGGGCAAACCGAGATCACTACATCGCCACGTCACGACCTCACACCCAATCTGCGGGCTCCTAGCCTCAGCAGATGAATCAGCCTAGTGTTTCTATTTTTGCTTTGCTCCCGAAGCCATTACTTATCCCCTCTAATGCCTTTGCTGTTTTTTAACCTACCACAATCGTTTCTGCGCAGCCCTTCGCATTGGTTTCTAAGGCAACATCACTTTCCAGGATGATGAGCTACTCCTTGCCAGCACCACCAGCTAATGGGATCGCTAATTAAGTGTTATTACCAGTAAAAGCCAGCGATCAGACTGACCAGAACCATCAAGGACATGCTCTATAAAAGACAAGACCCTAAAACTGCAGTTTACATGCATGTTCACACACACGGGAGAGGTGCTGACCATGCCACCCTTCAACACGGTCCCGTGTTTTATAGGACCGGACATTTACAGATAAATCCCACTTACTTTAGAAGTTACATATAATACATTTAAAACCCTAGTGATCAGCCAAAACCAGAATTAAAACACACTCAAGAGTGTTCCCAACTCAAAATATTACCAGTATTTAGTTATTGCAGGAGTATTTGGTGGTGGAAACCAAAAAAAAGCAAAGATCAGTCAACGGAACGATGCACAAGCCAGAAGAATAACTCAGAAGCGTAGCTGTCTGGACTGCAGTGTGGTTATGGCACGAGCTCCTGACTCTGCCAGCACCAGAGCCACCAGCATTAAGAACTGGAGCATCCCCATACTTGACGTACATGGACACAGCCCTTCCCTGAAGAGCTTCTGCAAATCGAAGAACAGAAGACACAACACCCAAAACACTGAAACAAATTCTTTTTTTTTTAAAATAGACTATTCTGTAAGAATAGATTGGAGAAAAATAAAATCTTCTGGAAGTCTCAGTGTTGAAATACAGCTTGAGGAGTGAAGGGAAGGGGGATGCTACCAGTAAAGTTTGATCAAACAGCTTGGCACCTTCCACCATCTCCTCCGCTAACCACTCCCCAACAGCAGATCGTCAGCCCTGCGCCAGCCAGGACACCTGCCTGGATGTAGATGGGAGTTTTAACTCCACACAAGAGTCACATTTTACAGGCTGATAATGTCTGACGTGTTTTGGTTATCATCTCTGCTGCTCCTGACACTAAAAGGTAGAAAAAAATTTTCCAGAAGAATCTGGGGCAGTTCTTACAACAGCAACAACAAGAATGAGAAACTGAAATAAACCCAAAAGATGGGTAAGGGATTGAATTCCAATTGCATGAACAGCCTCACATCCAACGTTACTTAACGTTCAGCTGCCAAGTCAAAATTAGAAAAAAAAAAAAATTACCGAAGTTTGCAGGCTGGTTTATACAAGATACACACAACTTCCATCAGCGAGAGGCATCTGCAGCATCATGGTTGCCATGGCTCCCATGGGAGCTGCATCACAAAGCTCAGACCTATTTTAGCAGAAGAACATCCAGGGGCTGATGCACTTAGGAAGAGCCGCCCTGTTATTCCAGAACACGCAGTGTAAGACACGGGAGCTTGGCTAAAGAGATTTTAGTTACTGAACTTTGCTGGAAGGTCCTCCCAAACACCTACGCGCATTATTCTGATAGTAGATCGCTGACCACGGAAGGAAAAATCACCTACATGGGCGGATATGAAGTGTTGCGAAGTATGAGCTTCACGGTCCTGCCTGACAAACAGAGATCGAGCGCTGACCATGTTCTGGAGAAAGGGAAATGGGTGAAACCTTTGAGCAGTCAATTGTTATCGACCAGGAGGATGAACAGACACATAGAGGGTACATACAGTCCATGGCTCCATCAGCTCAGTGACAATCTCAGTTATAATAATGATCCACGATGGCCACAAAGATGATCGGGGGGCTGGAACCCCTCTGCTGTGAGGAGAGGCAAGAGAGTTGGGGGTGTTCAGCCTGGAGCAGAGAAGGCTCCGGAGAGACCTTAGTGCAGCCTTTCAGTGCTGAAAGGGGCTACAGGAAAGCTGGGGAGGAACCTTTATCAGGGAGTGTGGGGATAAGACGAGGGGTGATGGTTTCAAACTGAAAGAGGGGGAGAGTTAGATGAGATGTAAGGAAGAAATTCTTCCCTGTGAGGCTGGTGAGACCCTGGCCCCGGTTGCCCAGAGAAGCTGCGGATGCCCCATCCCTGGCAGTGCTCAAGGCCGGGTTGGTCGGGGCTTTGAGCAGCCTGGGGTAGTGGAAGGTGTCCCTGCCCATGGCAGGGGGTTGGAACAAGATGATCTTTAAGGTCCCTTCCAACCCAAACCATCCTGTGACTCTGTGACCTCCTGGATGCCCGTAGCTCCCTCTGTCCAGTAAACAAGCACGCGCATTTTCATGGTCCTGAATCTCAACACCTTTCCCTTCACTGATTTCTGGTTTTAACTCGAGTTCAGTTGATGCATGAACTCACTGTTTCATCCTCACATCCAGCCTAAGGCACTTCCACACCAGTTGTGCTAACTTAGGGATTCAGACTGGGTTTTGCCAGCGTTTTGCAGCTCACTGAACATCTGCTCTGTTACGAGTTGGGCAGTGGATGGAACGAGAGACAAGTGTTGCTAACGTATCTGCATGGCAAAGCAAATCTGCCTCCCTGCTCAGAGCCCGACTGCAACTCAGACTTTGTCACTCGGCCCAGATGTTGCGCGGTCACCACCAAGTGCCCGGAGCTATGCCAGGGGCCAGCTCTGCTGCCAGCACTCCTCGGATTTAAACCGCTGTAGGAACGCGTCAACCGGCATTTCCAAAATAAGCTCAGTCATTCAGAGCTTCGCTTAAAAAAACCCAACCAACCGTTGAGGCTATGAAGTGCTGAGAGGGTGGAGGCAACTGGATATTGTTAAAGTCCTGCGCAAATTTCGGTCAGGCCAACTTACAGATGCAGAGTAGGTACCACCTTACTCACGGGCTGGAGCGCTACTCGGAGCCAGGAACCCTTCAACTCCGACCACGCGTCACCTGTGCAAAACCTTCAGGAGGAGCTTTTCTGTTCTGCACGGATCTGCTACAAAAACACTGCTCCCTTGATTACAGCAGTTAGCAAAGGAAAATAAAGACTTGCAGCAGACAATGGAAAGGCTTTAAAGAAAGGTGGTTTTTTTTTTTTTAAAAAAAGATGCTGCCTTTAGCTTTCCCTTTATTCTGTTGCATCATGCACCAAAGAGCATTACTTCGGCAGGCACAAGTTCATGCAGAGAACACCACTTTCACTAAAATAGAACTACTTCAGGTTATGCAACACTCATTAAAATTACAAAACCTCTCAAAAACCTGACCAGCATGTTAAGGCGCACTCGAGCTCTGGGTTTGTTAAGTTAGCAGCTGCATCATGCAAACTGGCAGCAAGGAACTCCACAGAAACAGGAACAAACTTTCGTGCCTGATGACAAGGCAAAACCAAAGAGCACCTAAGGGCAGGGATAAACTTCCCCAGCCCATCTCGGCGGACTGAAGTTCACAGAGATGCCAGTTCTTCCTGAGAAGGTTTAGAATGAGCAGAAGGACAAGGATGCTTTTTATTTCACCTCTCTCCATACTGTATTCTCCATTTCAGAATTCCTATGAACCTCATTAAGTTCTATGAAATTAATTCCATCCCATTGCCTGTGAGTACAGGGATCTTGTTCCCTGGAAAACAGCCAGGGCAAACAGTCTGAGACACTTACCAGTCCATCCGCAGTCTCAACAGAGAGAAAGAGCCTTAAAATCTCCAACAGCCCCTCAACTCTGCTTTAGTAAAGATTGTCATTCTAGGAGAAATTGGATTTTGTAGACGTAGCAGTTCAAGGTAGCTTAAGATGCAGTCATTAACCAACTGCAGGAGGAAAAGTAGATGGTTGCAGTTAGCCTGAGGTAGCCTGAAACTCAACCCCTGCGCCATGGCAGCGATGGAGAACATTTCCTACCACAGGAACACTCCGCTCCCTGCCCGCCAGTGGCAGCTGGGGCTGTTTGGAGACCACGGCGATTCATGGCTGCACTGTGGACAAAGGCCACTTTTGATGACAAGGAGCTAATGGAACTGACCCCCCAAAAGTGCAAATTTACTGAAATATTTGACTCTGCATGTGTAATAATCACGAGTTCTGGAACCCAGATCAAGCTGTCAGTCCTCTGGGAATTAGCACTGTGAGACAGGCAAGCAGAACCAACAGCCCAAACCCCCATCATGCCACACTCGATTGTGCCACGTAGGATTAACAGTCACGTACTCATGCCAACGCCCCGACAAGCAGCGAGGGCTTGCACACAAGCTGTCTGGATTACTGCTGCCAGCTCAACCGCAAACACACACCTTTTTCTTGCCTCTGCCGGCTCATACCAGGGGGTTTCAGCTGCCTCTGTCTCTCTCTGTCTGGAGCAGCAGACCTGGCTGGCAGAGCTGGCCCTCCTCTTGCCTTTGTGGGTCTCATGTAGCCTTTTATCTGTTCTGCTGCTTTGACTCGCTCTTTCTTTGCCTCCTTCACAGCTTTTTGTTCGCATTCTTCTTCTTTTTCTTTAGTTGTGACCTGAGGTTGAGCTACTTCACATTTCAACACTGAGGCATCCTTTGGGTGAGCCTCCCCTCCGCGAGCAGCATCCTCTTCTGCCACCTGAGCACGACCTTCGCTGTGATCTTCAGGACTTATTTTGGTTGTTTGGGCTGCTGTCAGATTTGAACCAGTGGCCACTGCTTCAGCTGCTTTATTGTCCAAACTGCCCGAGCTCTGCTCGCTCTTCTTGCCTCCATCCAGCTCAGCCTCTTCAGCTTTATTCTCCGTCAAAGCTTCCACCACACCCTGTGACACGGCTGCCTCTGCTTTGCTCTCTGGTATCACCGCACGTCCTGGGGAAAGGCTCCCAGTGTCCCTCTGGCCACAAGGGGCGGTTGCTTCCAATTTCTCTCTGCCTTCGGCACCTATGGGAGCTGGTCTGGTTTTGGAATCTGCCACCTTCTGAGGGAGGTCTGAGGAAGTGCTGTCGGTGTTCCACTTTTTATCAGTGGTTCTTACTTCTTTATCGTCCACCTTTGCCACAGGGGAAAGGTGAACTTTGTCCTTCTTGGATTTAACGTCCCGTTTAACTGAATGATCCAAAGAACGGGGTTTGCCTGCCTCACTGCCCCCCTGGGAACCAGCCTCTTTGGTTGGATCATCTTTCTTTGAAACCTCTTTTCCAGGCTCTTTGTGTCCCAGATTGACCGGTTGCTCACAGGGTTTCTGCCTCTCTGTCTCCTCCTTAGCACCAGGTGTGGGCTCTTTGCTGCTTTTCTCTGCCATGGCTTGAGGGGGAGAGAGTCCCTCACTTCTTGCACCCTCATCCATCTGCTTTGAGAAGCCAGGAGAAAGGCTGCCAGAGTCACCAGGGCCCGTTACTGCAGACTGAGCAAAGGATTCAGAGGTGCTTCCTTTATTATCCCAAAGCATTTGAGGCGCCATGGGCAAGTTTTTAATGTTTCTGTTTTCATCTACCAGATCCACGTCTTCCATCCCATACCCCATCTCAGAGCCCATGGGAGGAGGCTGCACTTCACTCCTGTTGGGTTTTGACTCTAGAAAAACAGGCTGCCCAGGGGCTTTTGCAGCCTTTTTACTACTCCCATCATAACCCCTCTTTTTAGATCTATCAGGACCTGTGGCCAAGGTGTGATCCGCCACTGCTGGATGCTCTGGGATGGGAAGTCCACCCCCACCACTGCAAGGAGTGGGACCTTCTGCTTCAGATTTGTCAGCTATCTCTACGCCACGAGGAGGGAACATCTCTGCATCTGCTTTATGCTCTGGAAGAAGTGGCTGTGGCAAGTTTGCCTCCATCTTTTTGCATTTCTCTTTACTACTTGCATGTGATTTTTCCAGCCCAAGAGGCTCAGCAGGAGCTGGTACTTCAGCAGGATCAGGTAGGTCACCCAGCACAGTCACTGAACTACTGCAGTTAGTCTCTTTGCCTTTACCAACAGACTGAGTTTTACTATTTCCCACCTCTTCACCCGCAGCAGGGATGTTACTGGGACCCGGTACCACTGAGCGCTCAAGACTATTTTCAGCCGTTTTGCCTTTCACATCTCTACTTTTTTTCTTAGGCTTGTCTCTGGTGGGATCGTGTGCTCTGTGGTCTGGGAAAGCCTCGGATCTACCTAATGCCTTACCTTTATTCATGGGCCAAGCATCTTTAGCACTGACTGTTTCTGGCTCTGATGTCTCTATTTCATGACCTGAAAGATTTGGCTGAGGAGATAAACTTCTCCTACTGCCACCCACCATTTCAGGCTTTCCCAGCACCTCTTTGGTCATCTCTGTGTGATTCTCCAGCAAAAGCTCTTTTTCTAAACCAGACACCTTATCTTTATTGAGGGTCATTTCTTCTGTGCTTCCAGCCATCTCCTCTGTGCTTGGAAGGCTGCTGGTTTCTACCCCAGCCTCCAGGACACCTGCCGGCCCCAAGGGGCTTTTTTCGGGCTTTTTTCTTTTCCCATCACTGCTCCTCTTCCAAGGTTTGTCTGCCACCAGTGCGGCATCAGGATTTAGCACAACCGGTTCACCTGCAGAGGCCATTCCAGCCTCTTGGCCTGAACTAACCAAACTGACCTCTGTTGGCTTGCTGATTGTGTCAGCTGTAGGGAGATGCTTTGCTTTCTCCCTCTTACTCTCCAGCAGGAATGGCTGGTCTAAAGCACCCAAATCAGCTACTTCATTTTTGCCAATGTTTTCTTTAGACCCCTCTGTCACCTGGTCAACTTGCCTTTCCATTTTAGTGACATGTGACGTATTCTCCTGAAAACACTCTGCAGTAACACAGGCCCTCTCTCTGCCTTTCTCACCTACCCCAACTTCCTTAGCGTTATCACTTCTGGCAGGAAAACTACTTGGGTCCATCTTATCCCCCACAAAAGGCTGCTGGAAAAAACTTCTTTCACTTCTTTTACTCCTTCCATCACTACCTCTTTTTTTGGGCTTGTCTGTGGGATAAGGATGCATAACGCTGGTTGACGGGTGTCCTCTGGCAGAAACTCCTCTGTCTTTGTCAGGGTAAGCTGTTTCTTTCACAGGCTGATCTGGCCTCCCTCCCTCGGTAAGTTTGCTTACATCCTCCAAAAGCAGCAGCTGCTCAGAGCAGCTTTTTGGTTTTCTGACTTTCCCTTCACCGCGCTTTTTTCTAGGTCTGTCCATCCCATGTGCAGAATTGAGATCTTTTCCAGTCTGCTGCTCTAATGCAATAAATCCTTTCCTGCTGTCTTTATCAGGGGAATCTGCTGCCACCGTTCTGCCCAGCGCTTCGGCAGAGGTGGGATGTTTGGCTGCCTCGGAGTCAGGCAAGAGACGAACGGGCTGCTCTGAAAAACTGTCAGGCTTTGTGCTTGGCAAAGCAGGAACTTCCTCGGGTTTTGGTAGAACCAGTGGTGTAACAGGCACTTCAGTGGTATCTGTTGGGGTCTTCAGCGCTCCCTTTGAAGTATGAAAGTCAACGGCCACGTACTTATCAGAGGACGCTGATTTAGTTCCGTCAGCTGCCTTTGGCTCGTTAGGAAGCTCGCTAGGCTGGTTGAAGGATTCATTTTCAACCTCTTTGCTTTTTTCATAACTACCCATTTTCTTTGCCGCTGCTTCCAGTGACGCACTGGGAGTCTGAAGCTCATGAGGGACAGAGTCGCTGAACGCTTCACGCCTGGGAGATGAGCATTTCTCCTCCTTCCCTTTATCTGAAAGGAGCGATGCTGAAGGTTTGGGCTGTAGAGGAGTTTCTGCCTTGCTTAGATTGACTGCATCTGAAAGAGACACTGCTGGGCCACCACGTTGTAACTCCTTAGACGACTTATTCTCAGTTTTACCAGTAAAATCTCCCTCCACCGGCTTGGCTGGCCCCTTTGCTGGAACAGGTTCCCCCACCTCAGCCTTGCCTACCTGCTCCAAGGGAACCTCTTTGCTTTTGTCTTTAGATTGCAACATCAAACCATCATCTCTCACTTCTTCTGTTTTCACAACATCCCCGTGTTTTGCATCCAACACAGACTCTAAGGGCACGCCAGGTTTTGGGGCCTGCTGTGCTGGTGCTGGCGCTGAGGAGGCATTTCGCTCATCCAAGATACGACTCCCAGTCATTATTTCAGCATCCTTTGGCATATCTGCAGCTCTGCTTCCCAAGGCAGTCGACTGCCCTTTGCGAGCTTCGGCAGGCATCATGGGACAGGCACCCAGGTCTTGCCATTCAGCAGCAAATGGAAAATTCCGAGGAGCTCTTGAGACTGTCACATTTTCATCCCAGAACTCCATTGCTTTTGGCAGCTGGTTTCTTTTTTGTTTTGGTTTCTTTTTCTTTTTCTTCGCGATGGCCAGAGAACCTTCCAAATCCCAGCTCTCCCTTGGCAGATCTCTGCAGCTCTCCACAAACTCCGACAGCATGCCGGACGGCTGCTCAGTGGCTTTTCTATGCGAAACCCTACTGCGAGGGGACATTCCGGCAGCATATCCAAGTTCCGCTACAGAACTGGGCTCTGCTTTGGGGTCAGCGCTCTTCTGTTGTGGGAGACCTACGAGACGCTCCTCTGGTACATCTGTAATAGGCAGCGGTGCAGGTTTCGCTCTGCCAAACCTGCGTTCACTCGATTTGTTAGCTTGCCTTACTTGTGCAGTAGGTTGACCTGGAATACAGGAAGCCTGCTCAAACATCGAAGAGACTATTTGCTTTAAAAAATATATATATAAATGTACTGTATATATGTGATTTGAGCCTTCTAAAACAGTCTGTACAGCCATATATGCAGAATTTTCCAGCATGGATGCCACACTAATTCTAAAGCCACCTCAGTCGGGCTGGGATAGATACACAAAACCTATTTAAAGTACTACTGATAAATACATCAATGCTACTTAAAAATACATAACGCCTGATACATGCTCTTACCCCACCAAAAAGCAACAGTTCTTGTAAGGACATGCTATCGCTTGTGAAAAATGCATGAAGGATCCATTTTGTCTTAGCAAGACCAGATAACGGATACACGTTTTATATTTCTAGCTGGCGTCCTTCCAAAAGGGGCAAAAAGCAGTTTAGTGGAAAGATGAGGCTAGGGGAGAGAGAAGGGGATTAATGGGGAAGGGAGAGCAAACGAGCTGAGATTCCCCCCGCACCCACGGCGGGAGCAGCGGAAGGCAGAAGCTCCCTCTGTAACAGCAGTCACCAGCTGGGCTCCGTTACAGGCAGCACTGGTTTCCTGAGCTACAGGCCACTGGTTCTGAAGAGAGCATCAGTCGTTAGCCCTGGCCCACAAACCAGCACCCGGTCACGAGCGTGAGCAGCAACAGCTCATCGGAGAGGCTGGGTTAGTGGAGCAGGGAAATCACTGTTTTCCCTCGGTAATTACAAACCTCACTTTGGAAGGACTTCACTAGGAATACTGACATAACCATTAACGGTCCTTTTTAATCCCAAAAGAAAAAGCCAGCAGCAATGGCGAAAAGGTGGTGAGCTTTTCAATTCTACAGCAGAATAGAGATAAGCAGCCTCAGTGATCAAGTACTAATAGCACCATACCGGGGTTTTTAGTCGGGTGAACACGGCGGGGAAAAGAGTATTTAAGAGGGTGGGGATGCGAGGCAAAGCGCGAGCAGAATCCCCGCTGAATGCAAAGAACTGCAGAGCTGCTTGGTGCAGAAAAGCCTCCTGCTTGTTCAAGTGGCAATGCAGTCAGCGGGAAGAGGTGAAGAGTTCACAGGGGATATTTCTGTTCTAAAGTGGAATTATTATTTATATCCTACCTGTAGGCTCTTGCAGGGCTTTTTCTTGCTGAGGTTCTGCATGTTGGATGTGGTTGTGTTCAGCCTCCTCCTTTGGTTTCTCTGTAACAGCAACATCCACGGCAGCAGCAGATTTTTCTGGAAGGAGGTCTTTGTGTTCTAGTGCAAAGGCTTCTTTTGCTTCTGCTGGAACTGAAGGATGATAAATAGGAACAATGCGTCAGTTCCTACAAATGCAGGCAACCTGCTGTTTAAAAGCAAGCTCTTGGGAAGGGTATCAGGTTTATTTTGTTTTTAACAGTCTATAAGACACGGTACTGTACTACATGTTACCTCCTCACAATCCCATTTATATCTCGGCAGACATACCAAAGCGGAGCTAAAACAGGGAGCAAAGACTCTCTTGGGGCTTATGCACGGTGTGAGGGTTTGGGTTTTTTTTCCCCCTCTCTGTAATTAACCGAATCCAGACTCTACTGGCTTCCCACCGGGATCAAATCCAGAACTCATCCATTATCAGCCCGGAGTCCCTCTCTAATGCCAGTCATCTAGGATTCAGATACACCTTAAAATACGTTCACACAGACACTGTGAAACTCCGAGGTCCACCTAATTCCAGCAAGTTTTAATTTGTAAGACATAATTACACTGGCAAACAGTTCTATGGGCAATTAATTTTATTTAAATTTTTAATGGAAATTAAAATTATGACAGACACTGCTACAACAACTAAGGATGAGGAAGAAAAAGATGATGGTAATTTCATGTGCTGGGATCACCACCTACTTATAACAGCCCCCATGTCTGCACACACTAATAATTGTCTTGAAATTCAACCTTTGTGGCTTTGTCTTTGCTCAGGACAGAACAGTGTCTGTGAGGAAGAACTTGGGTGGTGGGGCAGAACTAGCTGATAGTGAAGTGCTGGCTCCAGTTTATACCATGGTTTGCATCTCTCACCTGCTGGTTCTGGAAGATGGTTCGTCTCTTTGGGAAGATGCTCTTCGTGGTGGCTGGGAGGCAGTTTGCTGTCTTTAGCTTTTTCTAACAGTTCTACACAAGCTTCTGGGACTTTCGACTCTTGTTCTACGTTTGCAGTTGCTTCTGCAAACGGAGCGTAACAAATAAAAATTCATAGTGGTTTTAATTTAGAACAGCTTAAGCAAGATAAAAATCACTTCCTTACCTAATTCTTACCTTCTTCAAGAAACTAAAGGCTTTCCTTGCTTTCCAAACTGCTTTTGAGGATTGCTTTCCACCAGCTCTCCCCTCCTCAAAGCCCAAGAGTTCTGCTAACACATATCTTCCTGTATTGTCTGGTACTTCCTCCTTCATCCACCCACCTATGCCTCTCCAGTACTACGTTCTAGTAGGTTTCTTGTTAAAACTTCTCTCCTTGGAATTTATTTCTAAAATTAAAGGGCATTAGATGGCAAGAAAGAAAACAGCTCACTCCAACTCTTTCTGCAATCAATCCAAGGAAATGTCACAAAATTATCAACAAAGCCTATCAGTCTGTTCAGAAATGGTTTTCAGGAGAACGTTTGCAAACACTGTGTCCTGCAGGGTCTGTGGAGCTGTCACTGCACACTGAGGACGACGGATACCAAAGCAAATACCAACGGGAATGAACTAAACTGTCCCTATGGCTGTCCTAAAAACACACATCACTGCTAAGAATGCTGAGTCAAAAAAAAACATTTAAAAAATCATTAAGATATTCTAGATTTATAGTTTATAAGCAAATAATGTAGCACTACGTCAGCTCACAGAGGCCTTCTCACACCTCTGGCCACTCTAGGTCAACCCTGAACAACACCCACCTGCAGGAGGCTTGTTGATGGGTGACTTGTCTTGCTCAAGTGACTCAGGTGTTATCGGCTTTTCAGAGGCAGCAACCTTGGTGTCAGCTGCAGAGACAGGCTTGGCTTCGGCAGAGGCAAACCCAGAATCCATGGCAGGAAGAGGCTTGGCTTCTGCTACAGGAGCAAACCCAGAATCCACAGCGTGATGATGGCTGACTTCTGCTGCAGGGGCAAACTCTGCATCTGCTGCTGGGGCAAACTGAGAATCCAGAGTGTAGTGACATTTAGTATCTGCTGCTGGGGCAAACTCAGAATCCAGAGCATGGTGAGATCCTGCATCTGCTGCTGGGGCAAACTCAGAATCCAGAGCATGGTGAGATCCTGCATCTGCTGCTGGGGCAAACTCAGAATCCAGAGCATGGTGAGATCCTGCATCTGCTGCTGGGGCAAACTCGGAATCCAGAGCATGGTGAGATCCTGCATCTGCTGCTAGGGCAAACCCTGCATCTTCTGTTGGGGCAAACTCCAAATCTGTAGCATAACAGGACGTAGCATCTGCTGCTGGGGTGAAGCCAGTACCTGCCACTGGCGCGGGTGCAGCTGTGACAGCATTCGGAGACTTGGCTTCTGGAACAGGAGCAAACCCAACATCCACAGCCTGAAAAGGGTTGGCTCCTGCTGCAGGTGCAAATACAGCATCCAGAGCTTGAGGAGGTTTGGTGTCTTCTGCAAGGATGGACTCAGCTTTCTCTGCGGGAACAGACGTGACATCCAAGGCAGGAAAACATGCTGCATCTGCGACAGGGAGATGGGTCACAGGAATCAACAAAAAACTACCAAAGGTGAATCCCTGACAGCGTGGTTCTGCAACTGGAGATGATGGGGCTTTCGCTCCCTGTCCTCCTCGTCTTTCAGCAGCCCTCACTCCCCCCTTACACCAACGCACTCAAGTTGTACTAGTCATTACGATGCTCCTCAGTACACCCAAGTGCTTCTTCTAGCCCAGCCTCACACACCCTGTTTTGTCTCCTTGACTACTGCGTTGGACACCCGTCTGCTCCCAATGTACATCAGCCAAGAGATGCCCTGTTCTCCCTCCAAAACCAGCGAAGCTGCGCAGCTGGCAAAAGACCAGAGCTGCTGGATCCACCACGAGCAGCACGTTCCACACAGCACTCACACAGGACTCGCAACGAGGGGGTTTCCCACAGAGCAGGACATGGAAGCTTTGGGTGTCACCTTTGGGAGCCCAGCTGTGTATTCCAACAGCAGGAAAAGCTCTGAGACGTTCCAGAGCCGTATGCACTTCATGTCAAATATGGTTTTTGCTGTCACAGCTGGTGCAGTGCTGCTCCTCAAGCAGAGGCGGTGGCACTCCTGGCACAGAAGACACCACCATCCCATGACTCACCAGCTGCCCTTTATTCTTTCATGCCCAACTTGGCCTCGCTCATTTTTTACATAATATTTAGCAAACACTGAGCGGTTCGCTTCAAAATAATGTTTATCCATTCCCAGCACACTCAAACCTCTGCACTTAGGTTGATGTTTTCATAAAACCCCCTGAAAGGAGCTTTTTCAGTCAGTTTTAATATAACGTTTCAGCTGTCTAGAGGCAAGTTTCTACAAACTATCCAAAGCCAGAAGCACTGGATTTCTCTTCTGCAGCTCTTCATTCCAACAGCCCCAAGCACTTCCCAGGAGCACAATGACCTGAACATCTCAGATAGGTTGCTGAGTAGATGTTACAAAACCCCTAAAATTTCTACTGATTGAGTCACATCTAAAAATATCCTCCCCAAACAACAGAAGAGATATGAAACCTTAACTTAGATACTTAAACCAAAAAAGAAATCAGAAAAATGGAAAAAGTCCCTTTTAAAATAGCACTTCAGGGTCCATTTAGATAAAACCAATATCCCAGGGAACCAGACCAAAAAGATCCATTATGCTCCAGCTCGCCTTTGGTTTGGCCTTTTTTTGTTGCTGTCGAATTGGTATCATGGTCCTCTCCAAAATAAAGTGTAAAGACTGTCATTATACAGAAGAATAAGACAGTAAAGAAATAGATATTAAAAGTGTTATGGATGCTCCCTGGTGAAGCATGGAATAAAGCATGGAGGAACTGGATAAAAACTGGTGCAACACCTTAAACCCCTTTAAACACCTTCAAAACTCTGTTTTAAGAGAGTCTTTAGAACAGAGAGGTTTTAAGGTGTTTATATACAGCATCACCCTCATGGTATAGCCACATTCCTGACATACCTTAACAGTCCTCTGGAGCTCAGATTTTGAGAAAGTAAAGAATCACTAACCCAGGTACTGGACCATGACATGGTGAGTAACTTGCTATTTCTCACCAGTATGACGCAGGTACTACAAACCTTTAGTCACAGTGGAATTTGTTAACACTTCGCTGTGTTTCTCTACAACTACCTGACAGGAGGTTGTAGGGAGGTGAGGGTTGGTCTCTTCTCCCATGTGAAAAGTGACAGGACGAGAGGAAATGGCCTTAAGTTGTGTCAGGGGAAATTTAGGTTGGGTATCAGGAGAATCTTCTTTACAGAGAGGGTTGTGAAGCCTTGGAACAGGCTGCCCAGGGAGGTGGTGGAGTCCCCATCCCTGGACATGTTCAAAAGCCGTGTGGATGTGGCACCGAGGGACATGGTTTAGGGACCCTGGCAGTGCAGGGTGAACGGTTGGACTCGATGATCTTAAAGGTCTCCTCCAAGCAGATGATTCTGTGATTCTGTGAAGGGGCGATCCCGTGTCTTTCCACCATCATAGCTTGCTCACAAAGGGCCTAAACCCATCCCCAATCTTGAGACGAGGGTCACTTTACCTGCTGCCACACCTCTTGGTCCATCAGTAGCTTCGGCCTCTCCTGGGGACGCTGTTACTGCAGGAGGAATGAAAGCCGGGGCCATTGCCACAGGGCTTTCTGGGCCAGGCGGCTTGACTGCTTCGGTCGCTGCGGGGGGCACTGGGCACACAAAACCAAGTCTGATTAAGCATTCGGAAAGATCTTAGCAAGCAGCTTTCTCTTCTGGAGTGGCTAGGCTGGGAATCGCCCCTCAAGGGGCTGCCTGCAGCAGTAACCCTCATAAGTTCCCCCATTTCAGCATCCCACTGGGATCAGACCAACAGAATGGTCTTTTACTGTCAATTTTCAGAAAATTAATTGCTGCAATACCTGCGAAAATGCTTGTATCTTGAGAGAGGCAATTGCTGTGACAACCCTGAGGAACGTTCAGTTACAAAGCGCCCGAGTTCTACCCTGAGCCACCAGCTCCAGAAACACCTTCTACCTAGGACCAGTGTCAAACTATGCTCAGAAGATTTTGTTCACCAAAATCATCAATAAAGATCCCATTGTGGATCAAATATCGCAATATACACACAACCATAGCGGAATGATGTCCCAATGGAGCTTCTAAGGTTTAACTGTACCAGAATCTAAAGATCAGATGACCCTGCCCATGGCAGGGGGTTGGAACTCGATGCTCTCTAAGGTCCCTTCCAGCCCAATCAACCCATCCTGTGACTCTGATCAGACAGAATACACAGGTTTGCGGTTAGAATTTAGTTTAAAGTTCTGTTGATGTCTGTTGGTGCCCTCCACTGCACCAACCATTCGAAGCAGTAAATGAATGCTCTGACATCACTCATGGCAGCAGATTTGACTCTTGGTGTGCACATGGACTAGAATCTTCAACAGCAGTAAAGTCCCAGTTCTTTTCAAGGGTAAATTTTTTGCATGCTATTTATTATTTTAGTGTCAAGTCACGCTCGAACACGCATCCCAACTGGAAATCAAGGTACCTTCACCATAATGGAGTCACACAGAGTGGAGACACTGTCTGGAATCCACACAGCTTGCTGTTGAACATGGTTTATCGGACGCACCTACATCTGCTGACTTAATCCCCCAAACCCATGGAAAGGGCAGCGGGTTAAAGCGCTGCTACATGACATGCCCCCATCACTAACAGCTAGGGAGGGTTGGGCTTGGAACTGCAGATATAACCTTTGTCACCCTGAATGAGAAGTAAACAGCCTGTAAAATGCAGCACTAAACCAGAAAATGCGTAAGTAACACCGCTCAAAACCAGGCATTTCTACTCTAAATGAATTTGGGAACCAGAAGCAGTGATTTCCTTGGCCAGGTCCCACTTCACTACACTACAGCCTTGTGTTTCTTGAGAGTAGCTCCGCTTCTGCTGTTCAGAAACTCTCTGTAGACAGTCCCTACAGATCAAGTCAAAACTACTTTTACCTGGTGGCTCAACAAAGAAAGAGGTATCTGCTCCCTTCACGTCTTGCTGAGCTCCCATCCAGTGTTCTTCAGGCACTACGGAAAACAAACACTTTTAGTCCTGCCATCAACGCTAATGCTGCTTTATTTCTTCAGCTGCAGGTATGGACTCTGCTGGTTTGTGAGTTTACTCTCAGGTAACTTTTCAGTCCCCTTTGAGAACGGTACTAGAACATCATGTTCTTTGGTGATTACTGCTAGTCAAAGCTTGCAGAGTTACAACCAGCATTGACCCCAGGACCCAGCAGAGCGCGTTCTTTCCTCAACTCTTCCAGGCAACTGGCTCTAGGTGGCCCTGCTTGAGCAGGGGCATTGGACAAGATGCCGTCCAGAGGTCTCCTTCCAACCTCAACCATTCTGTGATCTCCCAACACCTTCAGAACATTCACACTGAACCAAGAACTGCCATTGCCAATAGGACACTTTCTAATCTTGACTCATTTTATGTATCAACTCCCCCACCAAGACTCTCTAGGACTAGTAAACCACAATTTTCCAGCCGCGCACCCTTCGAACCCAGCTAGCGAGAGGCAGTCACAGCAAAGCAGCTCTTTCTTACCTGCTCTGTCCTGCAGAAATTCTGCAGTTGAATCCAGGCCCACGAAGGCTGATGGATCTAGAACCTCCGCAGGAGAATACAGGGGCCCCAGGAAAGGTTGTTCAGGTACCATCATAGATCCATGTGGTGCTAAAGAAATAAAAGGCCATTTGTTAATCACCACACTAGCCCTAACGACTCCCCTCCAAAATTTGGAGTCTAATCGACACATGGGAAGTAGCAGTTCAGATGCAGTTTGTAAGCAGCTCTCTCAGCTCACCTTCACAAACTGGCTGCCAATTGTCTATGCACATATCGTTTGTTAACGAGGTGTAAGACAGGAAGCACAGGCAAATTCTTTCCCTTTTGCTTTCTGCTTCTGCTCCATGAATTCTTATTAACAACTGCTTAAACTCCCATGGTCCAAACACTGAAGACCACTTTGTGGGAAAAGTTCATGCGTATTTGGGTTCTAGCCATGAAGACAAGAGCCATTCGTAACCCCTGCTTCAACTCGTTTAGATGTCCCACCCTCTTCTGCCTAAACATACTTCCTGGAAGTAGCTATTGGAATAGCTTTAGACACACAAAAAAAGAGGTTACTATATACTCCATGAACTTATCAGCTTAATAGTTTTCAGTACATGAAAGTCAACAGAGACAACAGCCAAACCTGACCATGAGGGACAAATGCCAAGGAGGAACTCACCGTGGATGTCTCTGGAAGCATCAACATGATCTGTGAACAGTGGCACGTTCTTCATGTCAGTAGGAAATGATAGATCAGGCAGATTGTCCCCTCTGTGCATGCTGAAGGGGTCTGGCAGGAGACAAGAATGAGGCTGGTGTCACCACACAAGGGGAAGACATGATGCAGAGTAAGATTATTTACAAAACAAGATGAAGATGCACCTGACACCACCACCAGACCTCAGAGGGAACATTTCAAGATTATCTACCACCTTCATAATTTGAATTGATGTCCACCAGTAAAACACAGTTGCTCAGATTTTTTCCAAGGGAAAACTGACCAAAGTTTAGATCATGAGCGTTGCACGGAGAACATGTCTCCTCCACTCAAGGAAGAAGCATCTGTTTCTGACCTGATGGACACATACAGTAACCTGAGTCAGGAATGACGGCTGAGTTCTGGATCAGTTAACTGACAGCCAACCAGGGAGAGCCTGGTTGCTCTCCTCCCCTAGGACAGTACACCAGTATAAACTGACTGATGGGCCAGTATTTAACCAAGCTACGAGCCAGAGAGGAAAATGACACATTTCCCAGTGTCCCAGGCAGGTGGGCAGCCTTCGCCCTCAGTTCCAGCACTGCTGAGGCTGTCACGATCTTCAGTCCACCTTCGCCGGTTGTCTGGTGTCAGCTTTGGTTGGTCCAACGCATCTTAGCTTTGTTCTGCTTCTGGTCTGTGTTTTGAGTGGACGTTTCAACATAATCTGCAAAAGCTGGTGCTCCAGCAGCCGAGAATTCTGCAGGAGAAAATTCCTTTTCTGCAAGTGTTCTTTTTCATGTGCACACTTCTCCTTTCCCGTCAAGTACTCAGCACGGGCGTTTGAACCAGAAGGCAGGGAGAACCACCATGCCGCATCTGATGAGGCGGATTACTTAACTGAAGTGCCATGAGTCAAAGAAGAGATGGATGACCTCACTGGTGGAATAAAATGAAGACAAGACAACCCTTCTGTGAGTCAGTCACTGCACTGCAGTACTGTCAAGGGCAAGACACTGCAGGGGGAAGGACACGTGCCATTCCTCTCTCAAACAAATTATTTGGTGGTTTACAAACCCCTGGACGTGTTTTATGATCAACAATTCCCAACACATCTTGCTGCTCATGCCAGATGTACACTGCAATTCCCTCCAGACAGGCACAGCCCAGCAACAAAGGGGTTCTGCTCACACGGCCTCTTGCAGGCGCGTGACATTTCTCGCATCTATCTCAACACATCGCACTATCCAGGAGCTGAAGAGTTCTCTGTTCCCGCAGTGGCTGTCACACACCCCTTCTCAGACATCGCACGGGTTTAGGCACAGTTGGAAGGGATCCAGTTGAAGGCTGTCAGTCCTTCCTGCGGCAGCATGCTGGCTGCGGGGATGGCAAACTTCGAATGCTCACATGCCCCACTGCTCCAAGGTGTGGAGATCAGGTTTGCTGCATGGATTCTTTTATAAACCTATCCGACTAGTTGAGATGCCAAGACAAGGTCTTGTTTCAGAGCACATTGTGGAAAATGTTAATTCCCAGCTGTTTAAAATAGTATCTCCAAGACTAAATAACTGCTTTTTTTCCCAATTAAAACAAAACAAAAAACCCCAAACACCCAAACCCACAAAAAAGCTTCACGACCGAAACCAGCCTAAAAACTAGAAGAGATGCTGATGATCAACCCGCTCTATCCTGCAGTTAGATGACGAGGCAAAAACGAGCGACCCAGATTAAACGCTGTCTCTGCTCCAGAAGGAAAAAGAGAAGTGGAAGGAGTTACAGTCGGACTTCTGTTTCCCGTCTCCGAAGATTTCCCCCAGACTCCAAGGGGGCCTGTGCCCCGCTCCAGTTGAGCATCTTTGTGGCTGGGCAGCGACGCTGCTCGCTGTTGACAAGGGGACGCTTCCAGCACAACACACTGCCGCTGCGAATGGCGCGGCGGGTGGGTGAGGATGAACCGTGTGGATGGGTCACAGGCATAAAGCACGACACGCTTGTGCTTAAGGGCCCTGCGACACCTCCAAAGCTTGCAAGCCATGAGATGTTTGATTTCATTAATACTACACTACAATAACATTTTTAAAACCAGTCTGGCTGTTAGGGGCAATGTGTAAGAAATGTAGGTACGGTTTTGCTCATAGCTGTCGCTTTCCAAGCGCTGGGTTCCCCTGCCAGCTACCCACACAGTGTCTGTAACAAACACACAACAGTCCAGAGCAGACTCAAAGGCACTCTCCAGCTGCTAGCAGATGTGGCAGAGCTGGTGTTTCCCGTGCATCTAACCAAGGAACGATGAGTTACAGCAGTGTCGGTGGGGAGACCTGCTCCTCCACTGACCGGAGAATTCTCTTCTCACGAGGGAAATCACCCCGCTGCTTTCCTAGGAGTGTGCGTTAAGATATTTAATAAACCCGTGGGCTTTTCCGAGTCTGCTGTTCACTTCTTTCTCCTGCTGACAAGTCCTCAGAGCTTGCTGATCTTCTCGACTAACCTCGAGGCAGAACCGCTCATTTACACCGCACCAGGAGGAGCAGGCCAGAGGAATACCTTCACACTGAAGTACTTCAGTGGTACCTTATGTGTGTACAGGAGCTCTAAGGCCATGAGAGCTGAGGAAATGAGGTTTCAGGCAATAGATAACCCACAGATTCCCATTATTGATGTCCAGAAAATCCTGGGGGATGGGTTAGGTAGGTAAATTGCTCCTAATGAGCAAGTTTGTCACCTGGCTATTGAGCATTACTACAGCAACGTCCCATTCCTCCACCTAACAAAGCCATGGGAGGGAAAAACCCAGTTCCAGTTGTTCCATGGATCATTTCTTACCCTTGTAACAACATCTAATTTTTTCACTGAATCTTTTAGTAAATGTGAGATTCGGCGAGCAAGAAAAAAATTTAGCAAGCAGGTCTAAAGTGTTTAAAAAAAATATATATATAAAAGAGTTCCAACATGTTTCAGCCAGTATCTTCCCCAGGTTTATTACCTGCTACAATCCAGGCAAAATGTACATGTCTCACATCCTCCAAGGGCTAGCAAGTGATTCCTCAGAAGCTTTCTCAAAAATGAGAGAGAACTGGGTGCAAGTTGTTGGATGATGGGTGTCTTTCTGCTGGGGCGGGTTATACAAGGTTCATCTAATTTTCAGGAGTCAGCAGCGACACAGACTGCCTCTGGAACACGCCGATCTGCACTGCAGACACAGCTACGTGACAGCTGGAACGGGCACGGGGGAGAGCCAGGGAACACTGGCTTTTGGCCGGCAGTTTTGGCGAGGTTTGCCCTGAAAGCCGCGCTACTCGAGAGCGGTTAAATCGTGGGAGTCAACCAGACAGTGCTGCGGCCCTGTGAGCCAAGTCAGGGCGATCTGCTCACCCACGTTCTGTGTGCTCTAACACGCCGGGCTCGCGACACCGTTTTCAACCAGCCAGACTGTGCTCCAGGGCAAGTCAGGGCTTGGTGTGCTGAGAGAACTCTGCTGTCAAGATGTTACGTGTTTTAGGAGAACAGAGCAACACATCCTAAAGAACACAGACTGAGTACAAGGCAAGAGGACAAAACCATCCTTATGGACAGGGTAGGACCCTGTCGTGTTACACAACCGCTAAAATAACTGATGCTACAGATTTCAGAGCAATGGAGTCGTACCAGCCATCTCCATGGGTTTGAATATGGGCTGCGACTCAAAGCACAGCTCCCCGTCATCCATTGTCCAGGAGTCATGGCGGTCCAGAAATTCTTTGTAGGACAGCTTTTCATCCATGATTTCCCCTGGGAACACTGAAACAAAAGAAAATGACACAGAGTGAAACATTAAGCTAGGACATTTAAAACAGATTTCTGTGGGATAGGACATTCAGAGGCCAACTGATAATGCGAACTGTCAGCCAGACCAGAGACCACAAATATCCATTTTTGACTGGTTTAGTCCAACTCTTCAAACATAAGAAACAGAATAATGGGTTTTTCTGCATCTTGATACACAGGTGAGATGGAGAATGGACTCGCACAGTGCTGTCCTGTTTTCAAACGCTGGACAATTCACACTAGCTCCTCACACTCCTCTTCAGGGAGGTTTTTCATTAACGTATGAGCTGGAACAACCCTGAGACGCTGAACTTGCGAGGGTGAGCAAAGCTGTTAGGTCTGTCAGCACGGAAATGCTGAACACAACTTGCTCATCAGGTCACAGCAGGGATGAGGGGAAGCCAAAGCCTCCTCCTCTCCTGCCCAGGCATCGACTCGTATGCACCGAATCTGTCCAGATTTATGATGACGTTAGTACCACCACCAACACACAGTGCCCATGGGATGGGTTTGCTCTCTGTTTTACTGGGAAGACAAACTCCAAGTAATTTAAGTGAACTTTTCCCTGAATACCTCAAAGGTTTTTATTTGTATATCTTTATATTTCACATTTAAGCCTCATCTTCCCCCAGTAAAGAGTTCTCTGAACACATCAATACCTTGAAGCCTGATGGTTTATATCTGACCAAGGAAAACATTAATCTTTCTTTGCTGGCCTGTGTTAAAAACAACTGCACTGAACTAACAGCCTGCAATAACCTGAGAGGGTTCCACCTCTGCCGTGGGATTAGAGGAACCTGAGCGGGTTCCACCTCTGCCGTGGGATTAGAGGAACCTGAGAGGGTTCCACCTCTGCCGTGGGATTAGAGGAACCTGAGAGGGTTCCACCTCTGCCCTGGAATTAGAGGAACCTGAGAGGGTTCCACCTCTGCCGTGGGATTAGAGGAACCTGAGAGGGTTCCACCTCTGTCCTGGGATTAGAGGAACCTGAGAGCACTGAAGGTGTCTTGGGAGGGATCTTTCGAACTGATTTTCAGCTCCTTCTAGAAAGAAGTCCCAAAGGGTTTATATAACCTCCTTCCCTCATCCCCTCACGCAATACACCACCTTCTCTCACCAACACATCTCTGTGCTTCTAGGGTTTTTACCTTCACTGTGGCTAACAACACGACCAGAGTCAGGAAAGGAAACTGAGGACATGACTCAAGAGCTGTCCCTGCAAACGACCCTGAATTCCGTGCCAAACTGCAGTTAATAAAAGCAAAGCCAACGTTAACGCAGCGAGGGAAGAGGACGGCAGAAATAATTGAGAACACAACACTGCTATGTAAAAGCGACAAGCGCTGCCTCTTTTCGGGGGCTGAGGCAGCAGCTGGCCGCAAACAGAATTTGTGGTAAGGTGGATCAGAGGTTCATTGAGAGGTTGCAATAATTCCAATAAAAATGTGGTTGAGGAAGAGTAAGATGAAAGAGAGCTTTGGTGGGGGGGGTGTGGGTGGTTTGGTTCACATCACAAAATCATGAGGTGATACCAGCACAACTCGGTCAGTGCTGACAGCAATTCCATCAGAGATCTTGTATTTGCGAGAGCAGGAGGAGATTCGGTGAAGTTAGAAGTGCGTCAAAGCCTCAGACCGGTCCGTAAATACCACTTCTCATAACTAAACTCTGGAGCTTGATGCCCTGCAGAGTCCCAGGGGTCTAGAAGTCTGCACAGGCTACGGCGTCTGTGTGTTCCTATTCTGAGCCATTACACTTGAGCAGGGACTGCACAGATAATCCCCAGGAAAGGCAGAAGCATTAATGAGCTTTATCTCCCTCTGAGGCGGTACACGAGCTGCCACGGGGCAGACAGGACAGGGGGCTGGGCGACGGGTTCTCTGCCTAAAGGATGTCCCGGCAGGGGTGTGCACCGTGTCCCAGGGGGCTGAGAAACCAGGTACCAGACTGCGGATGCAGTGTGCAAAAAGGCACCGGCTCTTCGAAGGGAAACAAGAAGGAATGTTCATAAGCCTGCTCATGGCAACAGCCATTGACCTTGGGTGTCCCACAAGAAACAACTGAACAAGGAACACACTGGAAACTCTTATTTCCCCCTGAAATTCAAAACACAGAGAGAGGTGCTACCTCAGGCTGGGTACTGACACACCTCAACAAGACAGGCACCAACTACAGGAAGCCATGACATGCTCTAACAGAAGTTCATGGCTGTAAAAAAGTTCTTGTTCAGATTCTGATCCAACTATATTAATAGAAATTAAATGCATTTATTTGTCACCCTTATAGGCAGTGTGAGGGCCAGAGAACAGGAATTCAAAGTATAATTTTGGCAAACACAAGACCTTCTACTACTTCGCTTCTGTGTGAACACGGAATCACAGAATCATCTGGTTGGAAGAGACCTTTAAGATCATCGAGTCCAGCCGTTCACCCTGCACTGCCAGGGTCCCTAAACCATGTCCCTCAGTGCCACATCCACACAGCTTTTAAACCCCTCCAGGGATGGGGACTCCTCCACCTCCCTTGGCAGCCTGTTCCAGTACTTTCACGACCCTCTCTGTAAAGAAATTTTTCCTAATATCCAGTCTAAATTTCCCCTGACACAACTTAAGGCCATTTCCTCTCGTCCTGTCACTTTTCACATGGGAGAAGAGACCAACCTCCCCCTCACTAGACGAAGAACTCCACCAAGAGAAAGCGTTGAAGATCTGCTGTTGGGTACATTCAATATCAGCCCATCAGCAAGACTATCCCCACCTCTCGTGCTACAACCCTGCAGATGCTACATCCTTCAGCACTGCTGCTTTGGCAAGAGGATGCTGCTTTTCTGCCAGTGGCTTTTAGCCGTTATTCTGCTAAATGACTCTGTTTGACATGGGTGACTTCAGCACAGAGGATGCAGAAGCTTCCCAGGCCGAGCTTTATGGCAGCTCAGCTTCCTCTGTGCAAAGGACGAGGTGCAATGGTGTGCAGGAAGCCAGGAGGAAAGGTGACACGTGAAGGAACAACCCCCTTGTGCTCAGCAGAAAGATCAGCTCAGGCACCGGCCGGTCATGGAGTCTGGGGATGGCTAAAGGCTGACAATTTAAGCAGGAAATATTTTTATTAAGACAGACAATGATCATTTAGATTTGCAAAGTACTTTGAAGATAAAGGGCTACTACATGTGTCAAGAGACATTATTATCTACGATTATTTGTGGTGCAGAATAGCCACAGATTTAACGACACTCAACGGTAAATTCCTGTCATTCGTTTGTCTATAAAACTCCATTTAAAGCAAAAACCAGGAGACTGTAAATGCCCTTGTCAGTGTGAGGAAGAGGTCTGCGAGCAGTTAAGAAAGTTTGACATGAACTTTCTCAAAGATGACTTGAACTGGTTTTTGGATGGACCCACACTAACTCTGATCCAGCATAGAGCCCACACCGACCGAACTCTCAATATTTAACCAGATGTTAGCACTAGACCACCAGCACGTATTGGCATGTCACTATTATTAGTAGATCTCACAGGGGAAGAACATAAAATTAGAGTCACAACAGGTAAACCAGAAGTAAAACCTCCACTGGTTTTTTTTCAGTAGCCAGGTTGTATTCAGGGCTTTAAAAAAAGAGGAGGGGAACCTCCCTCGCCACATGCCTTGCTGGAAAAGGCATGGGCAGGACAAAAAGAAGTGTAAAGGGAAACATTTACAATCACAGAATCATCTGGTTGGAAGAGACCTTTAAAACCATCGAGTCCAACCGTTCACCCTGCACTGCCAGGGTCCCTAAACCATGTCCCTCACCACCACATCCACACGGCTTTTAAACCCCTCCAGCGATGGGGACTCCTCCACCTCCCTGGGCAGCCTGTTCCAAGGCTTCACAAGCCCCTCTGTGAAGAAGTTTTTCCTGATATCTAACCTAGATCTCCCCTGGCACAACTTAAGGTCATTTCCTCTCATCCTGTCACTTGTCACATGGGAGAAGAGACCGACCCCCACCTCTCTACAACCTCCTTTCAAGTAGTTGTAGAGAGCAATAAGGTCTCCCCTGAGTCTCCTTTTCTCCAGGCTAAACAACCCCAGGTCCCTCAGCCGCTCCTCGTAAGACTTGCTCTCCAGAACCTGCACCAGCTTCGTTGCCCTTCTGTGAACCGGCTCCAGCACCTCAACGTCCTTCTTGCAGTGAGGGGCCAAAACTGGACACAGTATTTGAGGTGTTCCTTCACCAGTGCCCCCAGTTCAGGGGGACAATCTCTTCCCCTCTCCTGCTGGTCAATGCGACATCAGACGAAATCAAACTCCTGTAACAGTCGAGCAAAACTACTTTGGTGTTTGCAGACCCTCAGTTCTGGCCAAAGCCCCCAAAGCCAGCTGAAAGGCGACTCAAAAGCAGTTGTGATTGCCCCTGCCAAAGCCTGAGAAATATCAACCAAAGACTTGTATATTTTTCATTCCATATTTTCATAACAGATGCTAATTAAAAACATGGACAATGGCTTTCCGGCAGCAAAGCAGCCAGAAGGAACCCAGTTTGCTGCTGGAGGCAGCCGAGAGGCCAGCAGCCAGGCCAGGAGCTGGCATAGGCTCCCGAGAGCAGCTCGGCATCCCATCCCCGCTACCAAGGCTGAGCTTCACTTGGCGAGCACTGAGAACAAAGATCAGAACACACGCTGGCAAAACCTCCCTTGCTATTCCTGAAGCATTTTTCAGCATCGCTGGCCTTGCAGCCATAAAGCAGATGATTCCAGCTCATTTGTCTTCCCACCCCAGCCCAATATTCAGTTCCTCCTGATTCAGCCAAGCTTGTGGAACACCAGAAACACGACCTCAGAAACAGGGTCCCCCAGGACGGTGGAAGAGGGGGTTTCCCAGTTCCAAACCCGGTTCTGCAGACCTTCCCAAAACACACAGACCGCGTGTGATCTACAAATAAAAGATATCAAAGCAAACAAAAATGACCAGCCAAGCTCTTTGACCATCAACCCTGGAAGTGCCTATTAACAAGTGCCAGCAGCAGGTAACATCCTCAGCACAAAATATAAGTTGGACAGATCCCGCAAACCCATAAAGCCATTTTAGCAAGTATTAAAGCTCACTGGTAGTTGAAAATCCAGTTATGACTTGATAATATAAACCAATGGAGGATTACAGCTTACAAAGTCGTGCTTAAAGAAAAAACCCCACCATTTACAACATACTCACAGAGCAAACTTGCTTCTGAAAGAAAAAAAAGGGATCCCATGCAAGTGGCACCTTCCCTGAACTGCTCCCACGGCAGGTTGTGGAGAAAGAACAAGAAGCATTTAATGGGGCTGCTGGCAGTGTCGGTCTGCTTGGTTTGTCATCTGCTCTGCAAGATCGGCACGGGCACACGAGCCAGGGCAGAAGCTAACTCCGGCAAAACAGACGCTCCGACACGGGTAGCCTGCTGTGCTCAGAGCCCCAGCCCCAAAGAAACCAAGATCCGTACCCACTGCTACACAGGACAGGAGGCAGCCAACTCCCAGCAAGGAGCACTCTGAGCAGAGGATTACCGGGACAAAGCCTTTTCGCTGCAGGAGATGCTAATCTTGATAGGTCACCGACCAGACCTCCAGCTAGAGGTTAAGTCTCTTCAGAATAAACGGGTCTGCAGCCATGAGATGGCCCTGCCAGCACCAAACCATGCAAACGGAACCAGAGAAGCTTAAGAGCTCCGTCCCTATAGCTGACCTCAAAGCTGCTTTGCCCAGATCACAGCGCTGGTTCACCCAGGGCCACCCAGTCTGCCTTGCCGAAATCACCACCTCAGCCCGACGCCGGTATCGGTCGGCAGAACAAGCCGTGCCCTGGCACAAACCCTCAGCGCTCTCAAAGGAACCGCCAGCCCACGGCGGCTCTGGGGGGTACAGCACACTGCTGCCTCACAGGAACTTCAGAGCGCAGGGGCTCAGTAATGTGCTCATTTTTATACTCTGCATGAGGTTTGGAGCGGTTTTGGTAGCGCTTGGTTCCTGCACAAGGCTCTCGCCCTGCTGCACTCAGCAGGCTGCTACAGGCAGCTCCTAACACAAGCAGCTTCTGATTCCCAGCGCGTGGGCTCCGGAGATATTTGCCTGCATGTCCTCTCTGATGGTTTTAGGCACACACAGAGGTACCACCTCCATATGCCAGCCAAGGGTGTTGTATCGGACAGGATGACGTGTGGGACAGCAGGTAGAACCCCTGCGGGCAGACAGGACGTTGCGGGTTCTCCTCCCTGACTCGCTCGGGACACTGATGAGCAACCTCACCTCAAGGGTTACACAGAACCTCGTCAAAGTCACCTTCAGAGGAAATGGGAAGTGCCTCGCAGGAACAGCTTCTCAGTATTTTATTAGCAGTTTCACTGGACGGGGTGCCCGGAGGGGTTGTGGAGTCTCCATTCTTGGAGATAACTCAAAGCCCAGCTGGACAGAGCCCAAGTGGTCTCCTCTGCTGTCCCTGCTTTGCGACTCGAGACGTCAGAGGTCCCTGCCAGCCTCCCAAGCCTTCGCTGGTGCTTCAGATGCTGCTTTGGGAGAAAACCACTTCTGTCCTTGCAGAAGAAAAAAGCTTAAAGTGCTGAAACCAAATCTGGCTGAGATGACTCTAAAGACTTTAATTTGCTGCAAGGAGAAGCAAATTAAAATCCACCACTGGATCGGATGGGAAAAAGAAGGTTGGGAATATATTACAGGTCCTCAAGAAACCGCAGGGCATTTCAGACGGTGCTGACAAGTCAAGAAGCATTTTGCCGCTTTCCTTCTGAAATTCCACGCTGTTATACAATCCGAAAGCTAAAAAAGCTCCGTGCGTACAACTGTCAGAACCAGTATCCCCTCACTGGAAAGATGCAAAGTCAGGAATTTTAAAGTTCAACACAAGGTTCACATTTTGCCTTTAAAAAAAAATATCTGCAAGGGAAAAAAAGATGCAATTGTTGGGGTTTACTGTATCGCTTTTTTCCTTACTTATTCTGGCCAAAAAGATGTTTCTTCAGCAGTGGTTGCGTCACGGTAGATCGAAAGCAAGAACGGAGCTGCACAGCCAGCACAGCTCCCACCCTCGGCTCTTGCTGATCTGTGAGCGATGTTTGTTCTCTCTCCTGCTGCCCACCGGAATGTCAGATGCTCGGGAAGTGAGTAATTCATTATCAAATCTCGGATGGTACCAGAGAAGCCTCACAGATTGCTGACAACGCTGGGACTGCCATGCAGGACAGCTTCCAGCAGACACTCCTTCTGGATTCCACCTTCTAGAACCGTGCCCGATAGCCTCCACATCTTGTAATAACAAAGGCACTTGAAGTCCCATTTTTAAACAAAAGATTGCAAAGACTGATTTCCTCAGCGTTGTCGCAGGCACATAGAAACAAACCAGCTCTACCTCAGAGACTCCCCTTACCCAGGGAAGTTCCCCTGAGCAGGGACCTGTTCAGTGAACCAAGAGAACACCACCAGTATCTTCTGCAAGCAGGAGAGGACACAGGAACACTGCCCATGTTACCTGGTGTTTTAAAACTCGAGACACTTGAAGGATGGTTGAATATTTTTACTTTTTGATATTCTTGGACTTTTTGTTTGTTTCTTCTTAACTGACATTTTGGAGAACCCAGTGACACAACCAAGACAGTTTTACTGTTTCACTCAGGGTCTGCTACAAGAAGGACCTTGAGGGTCTGGAGCGTGTCCAGAGAAGGGCAACGAAGATGGTGTAGGCTGTGGAGCACAAGTGCACTGAGTAGCGGCTGAGGGACCTGGGGAGGTTGAGCCTGGAGCAAAGGAGGCTCAGGGGAGACCTTCTGGCTCTCGACAACTCCCTGACTGGAGGTTGGAGCCATGTGGGGGGCAGGAGCTCAGCCTCTTCTCCCCAGGAATAAGCAACAGGATGAGAGGAACCCTCCACCAGTTGTTGCAGGGGAGGTTGAGGTTGGCCCTAAGGAACAATTCCTTCCCTGTTGGGGTTGTCCAGGCCTGTCGCAGGCTGCCCAGGGCAGTGGTGGAGTCCCCATGCCTGGAGGGGTTTCCCAGCCATGTGGAGGTGGTGCTGAGGGCCAGGGGTTAGTGGGGACCTGTCAGTGCTGGGGGAACGTTGGGACTCGATCATCTTACAGGTCTCCTCCAACCCAAACAGTTCTGAGATTCCATGATTCTAGGACTGATTCCTTCCTGAGGAAGCTCAGGGCCTTCCACATATCCTTGGTAGTGAATATTTCAATCCAAAGCCATGCAAAAAAGCCCCACAAACCTGCTCAACAGGCCCAACACAAGATGCGGACGATATAAAAGAACACTTCTACATATAGAAACCCCAAAGCAGTAACACCAAGACTGAGTCAGCAAAATCACCCCCCCCCCCCATTCCCTGGCCTTGGATCCAGCCTCACAATTAAGGAGAAGAACATACAAGAAGGATCTGAACACCTTGACCAGGCAGCCATGTCTAAAATTTATGAAGCTGAAATAAACAAAATTCTGCAGAAAAATACATTGTGGAAACGGCCAGCTCCTTATGGTGGGCAAACGAGGTCTGTCCAAAACCCAGTTTTCTACCACTGGAGGAGAGCCCAAGAGATGTGAGGACCAGGCGGTCCTCCAAGCCCACCCTCCATGCTGCCAGCCTGGCCCGGGCTCCTGAGCACGGAGAGCTCATGCTCGTGAATACACAGGTCTGCAAGCGCGAGTGAGGAGAGAATGATCACGGCTGAAAGCAATTTTCTTTAAAATAAGTCTCACCTGCCCTTCCATAAAATCTCTCACCGAGTTGTGTTGCTTTAACGTCCTACAAAAGCCTCCTGACCTCGAGAGCAATCCGGAAGCTGCCGGCGCCACACGGTGCTGCGATGCTGTGTGAGGAAGGGAGCCCCAAATAGTTCTTGTGGTGGGCTGCAGCCCCTGGGTGCTCGGTACCACCCCGAGCAGGGAGAGCGTGTCCCTTCTGCCGTCACCACGAGCCAGTGACACTGCAGTTCACAGCAGCAAGCTGTGACCCAGACAGCTGTCATCCCTTGTTCCGAGCAGGAAATGGCTATCTCCCCTGAAAGGGCTGTTACCAAATTTAAACAGCTCTGTGCTGAGCTGGGCAATGCTCCGGTTCAAACACACGATTAGAACTTCTTCAGTGAGGGGAGAGGCTGGAGCAGCATCTCAGCCATGGCAGTGGCACATTTTGCGAAGACTGCCCATGCCCTGGGTTAATCCAGGGTCAAAAAACTGCCTAGCGTTCAGACCAGAAGCTCTCGAGAAGAGCAGGAGCAGCAGCACAAGGACTCACAAGCCCTGACCTTGAGACACGTGCCACAAGTACGTCTCAGGTATCCGGGGACTCCATGGAACCAAGGACCAGAGGACAGCTCGGGAGGCCCAGGAAGAACCGTGGTCCAGCCGAGACGACACGCAGCTCCATTCCTGGGACTTCTCAGAGGGAACCCCGAGCTGCAGCCTGGATTGAGGCCAACAGCTAAGAGGGTTGGGTGCCCCATAAACACAGAAAAGCAGCTAATGCATAAGCTTCTGCTGTTCTGCGCCCCCTGCCCCGGGAAATCCAAGACCCTGACTGTGGATTTAAAAAGATTTAAATTAAGTAAGGTGTAAAAAGCCAGCAAAATTCTTAACGAAAATGTCCCCTACATCCCATCGGATGATGATTTGGTAACTCGTGCTGGGGAGCTCCAGCCTTCTCTAAGCTTTACCCTTCTGCACTGAGAGCAGATCACATTAACCCAAACTGTCATGAAAAATAAGGCTGCAAATTTCTATTTGGCCGGACATAAAGTGCTGCTTTAAGATCACAAGACAGCACAGGATTCTTCTTACCCCACGCCCACACCAGACTAACCAAATTCTGTTCTCTTCACACAAAATGTTTTATGTTTGAGGTGTCTTTTCAAGGGTCAGTTAAACATCTCATGGTCCCCATGTCCCCAGACCGTCTTCCATTCGCCTGCTCGACAGACACTGGGCAGAGCTACCCAGCCAAGCCGTCATCGAGAGCAACTGGAGCAGAATAACTGCCTCTGCCTCGCACACAACCCTCCTGCAAGGACAAGGCTGCGGCGTCCTGCACCGAGCCACGTTTCGGCTGTGATCCGGTACAATTCCAAGTTTTCTCCTGACAACCTCCAAGTGCTTTTCTGCTGAATTCCTTCTTCAAATGTCATCAGGGCCAGAGAAGAAAACAGAAACAAATAAAAGCACTTACAATCCCTATGGAAGGAGCATGACCTCCAAGCACATGCTTTTAAAAGTCAGTATTTACAAACAGAAACACATACAAGAATTGTTTCAGCAGAGGCTGTTGTGACAGGATAAGGGGTGATGGGTTACACTGAAAGAGGGAGACTCAGACCAGAGAGGAGGAAGAAATTGTTTATCCTGAGGTGGCCCACGTTGCCCAGAGAGGTGGGAGAAGCCCCATCCCTGGCACCATCCCAGGTCAAGTGGGACCTTGGGGCTCTGAACAACCTGCTCTAGTTGCAGATGTCCCTGCTCACTGCAGGGGGTTGGACTGGATGAGCTCTGAAGGTCCCTTCCAACTCAAACCATTCCATGACTCAATGACTCTGTAAGGATAAGGTCCATATACCACCATATGTGAAGAGTCCAGCCAGCTGCCTGACAGCAATCCACTAGCAAGCCCTCTCCCAGAGCTCTTCCTCCAGCTGAGGAGGACACAAAACTGGTTGCCTCTTCTCAAAACTTCTAACAGGCACATTAGGAAACTGGGGTCACGTTCAAGAAAGGTCCTTAGACACCGCACCCACCTTACCTACACCTCATCCACCACCTCGCCAAACAGCAGCAGCTTGAAGGGCTGTTTCCAGAGCGGTGTATCCCGTTTCCTACCCTGCTGTTCTCTGGCTGGTTGTTTCATAACTTCTTCTAATATCTTTTCATTAATATTAATATCTTCTAATTAATTTTAATTACATTGCAAATGAGGAATCATCACATCTCTAACCCGGGCATGGTGCTTGCCCTCTTCCTTTACCTGGGACCTCCCATTGCCATCCGCAGGAGCTTGGGGCAGATGCCCATGGCTCAGAGCTGATTGTGCTTGTACTCCGGCATGTGTAAGTTCTTGCTATTGAGGCCCATGCTACCACCCCATTAACCATTATTACTTACCAAATCAAATAATAAAAAACAGAACTAAAGAAGACACAGGTCTGAACACCGCACAGTCTTCTCCTCCAGCTCCATTTAATAATTTCTTTTCGACTTTCTCTTACATCTAATAAATTAGAAAGCCCCTTCTTTCCGACTTGCGCACTTTGGCAGTTGTAAATCATTACGTACCATAATCTGTGTCGGTTTTAAATCACGACCTGCAAGTCCTAGCTTCTGTTGCTATTAGTTCCCTCCTTTTCCCAGACTCTTTAAAGAACTCCTGACACAGCCATGTTAGTAAGAGTCTACCCACGCCTGCCCTGTACATACCAACCATTTGCCTTCATTAGTTTTTTAGCACTTCATCTTCCCAACAGATTTAACTCAAGAGATCCCTCATTGCCAAGATGAATTTAAACTCACTTTCCTTTTCTCCCTGCTGCTCATCCCTTCACTTGCCTAAAAACAGCCAATTCTGTTGTATTAACTTACTTCCCACCTTACCTTCTACCCTTATCTCATCCAGCTCCTGTAAGAACAAACATGCAACAGTAGCAGCACCAGCTCACTTGTCAGCCCCTTGTTCACCCACTTGTTAACCCTTCTCCCAGTTACAAAAATCCCAACCATTCCTTTCAGATATTTCCAGACCATAAGTCAACACTTTTCCCCCAAGCCAGACTCCCGCAGCTGCTCGGAACTTGGAAATATTCTGATCTAGCACTGCTCCATGTTCGAGCACACGGTATCAGTAATTCTGTCCCCGGAACCGTTAGGGTTTGATTGCTGCTCAGATTCAAAACGTTTCAGTTCTTCTGACCTACATATTTTGGCACTTTCGCCCTTTCCCGCCTGCTTCACGTGAGCTGCAGAGGAGCCATTCAGAGGTGACAATATACATTGTCACCCTTGAAACAGATAAATACATATGTATAAATACAGACACATGTGGAGAGAGAGAGAGAGAGAGATCTCTTTTCTCCTGCTTCCCGCATCCCATCTGTGGGTGCATGTACACAGAAGTCCCCATATGCTTGTTCTGCAGGACGAGATAGCGATAATGGAAATAAGTACTGAAAATAGAAAATTTCCCTTCAGCATCACAGTCGTGTTTGTTCAACGCTGCGATTACAGCCTGCTCCTCAGCCCCTGTTCACACACATTGCAGTGACCTACTTTCCGCTTTTAAAATCCCGTGGCGAACACGGCAAGCTCACATGAGGAATCAGCAGCAGTCAGGAGAAATCTATCTGCCACGTCTGTAATAGAGTTTTATGGCCATTAATTCCAGCTAGTGTCAAACTAATGACAACAAGGGACATCAAAGCATGAAGCCATTTACATAATACTAGAAGAATCTACAATTCTATTACTATTTATTCAGGAAGCTTCTGCTTAGAGAATGAGGAAAAAAATGACGTGCTGTCTCTGCTCTTTGAAATCTTTCTAATTTACAGCCTTGGAAGGAGTCAGCCAGTTTTCTAGGAATTTTTTAATTCCTCACTAAGGAGGTTTTGGTGGTTCGCAGTGCTAAATAAACCTTGTCAATACTATTTTCTCTCTGTAAAACCAACCAATAAAGTACCTTTAGTCCTGTGGACTGAACAGAGCCATTGGAGGGAAGCAGTTCCCCTGCAAGGAAAGGCTCTGCAGCTGGTATTTACATGGGAGCTCCCACCTACACATCCCAGAGCTGAGATGTAAAGAGAAAAACCACAATTATTTCTCTGATCTCTGGTCTGATACTGACTTGGCTCACCCAGATGTATTTGACAGAGGCGGGTCTCAGGCACCCAGCTCCAGCAGAACCGCTGATGCTCCTGCTGTTTGACAGTGACTAGACTGGACATCTCCAGGCTTATCGGGAGACTTTCATGGCCCGTGAGGCTCCAGCCACGGCGAGAAGCGCAGCAAAGGCACTGCAGGGCATTGCTGCAGTCAGGGCAGACGAGGCTTCAGGTTCATTTTCGTTTTTGGAAGAACGCAACAGTGCACAGAAAGTTCGCCCTTGAAACACAGCCGGGCGACAGCATCGCACCGCGTCTACGGGAGCTGTCCCGCGTTCCACGGAGGGCTGCACAAACGTGGTGTTCACAGTTAGGCAGTAGGTCACTCCTGAGTATATCAATAAGTCAAAAACGCTCAAATCCTCCCCAGATCTTTTTGGAGGTTTGGCTTGAGATGCAAAACCTGAATTAGCATCGAGACATCTTGCTCACTGAGCTTTAGTGCCAAATCCCGTGTATGAAGCAAGCTTGGCAGGTCCGCAGACACTCCTGAGACAGAAAAGCAGCACAAGCCGCAGCCACGGCGGCACCCATGGAACTCAGTTCACCTCCAACTGGCCGTAATCCTGACGAGCAAACTTCCTACGGTTACCCCTTCAGGAAGCTGGACTGCCTTTCGAGGCAGGCTTCCCAGGAACTCGCTGTAACCAACAGCCCAAAGAATTAGAGGGACAACAACTGGTATGACCCTGCAGACCAGCTCTGCTATAATCAGCACAACCCCCCAAGTGGTAGTTGGAACCAATAATCAGCTTAGATACAGGTTTCTTTTTAACTGAAGGTCTGGTCAGGTAAATCTAATCTCAGCTACTAAACCCGGCAACTCTAATTTGGGCGTTTAATGATTCTTTGGTCCCCATTCATGCTGAAGCTGAGTCTCTGGCTTTAGCAGGGTGCAGTATTGCATTAAACTACCTGAAAGGCCAAGTAATAGAGGCAGACACGCAGAGGTTTCTCTTACTGCAGAGTCAGTCATGAGGGTTGTAAGACTGAGACACTGATCGGTCCCTAAAACCTCCCAAAACTGTTTTCATGCCAGTGACATCTTGAAAGATGAGCTGTTTGCATCCAGAAAAACAGGACAGAGTTAACGTGAAAGATGTAACACAACGGATTTTCTAGACAAAGCAAGGAAGCCTTGACTGAAAGCGAAGTATTTTTATCTGTAGCCTGGGGAAATGTTAGAGAAACTGGAGACACAAGGAAATGACAGAAAGGTAAATAAAGAACTGGCTAAGTGACAAGTGGCAAGGCAATGTCAGAGGGGGTATTATCTTGCTGGAGGAACAGAACTAGTTATTAGAGTTTGAAGAATGCAGAATAACTCTGGCTTAACATTTTTATTTTTAATCTTAGAGATTAGAGAGGGTTCTGACTGAATGAAGTTCAATGGGTAGGATTCTATCCCCGAAAAACTCAGTGATTTTGAGTATCAGAATGGTAAATGTGAGACCAAGTTTATGAAATTCTAAAGTCATGCAAAGGGCCAAAACAATGAACTAACAGGATTTATGCCATAAACAGGGAGTTCAGAGAGAAACACAGGCTGAGTCTGCTAACGGAACGCAGAGACTGAACTGAGATGGGAGAACGCAGGAGCCCGACAGGTGAGGGGTGTCTGTTAGAGAACAGGATGCACAAACACCCTGAGGGCCACCGCAAGATCTCCTCAGCGAAACACCTCGCGCAGCTCTAACCAGCATCCCGGGATAAGCCATAAAGAACAATGACCTGCAAAATGGACAACATTAACATCTTGAATATCAAGAACGAAAGGCGGGGAGGTGGAGTGGTTTAGCTCAGCAAAAAAAGGACAGGGAATAGATTCTTCTCCCTAAGTTTAGGGAGGGGGAAGAGTTTCCTCAAAGTATTTGCACAGACAACTGCTCACGTCCTTTCTGCAGTGTCTTCAGTGTCTTTAGGGAGTTAGGAAAAACTGCTAAGCCACCTTCAGGGAGTGGAAGCAGTGGAACAGCCTCCCTTTCTCAGCAGAACGATGACTCCCACAAACAGCGACTGGAAGAGGCAGGCGGGGTTAAGTCATTAGAGTTTAACCACACTGGTGTGGGCTACAGCCAGCACACGGAGTAATTCCGAATTTTACAAAAGAGACAAGGTTGAGTGAACTGGTGTTTGAACATCTGCCTTCCCTTACCACTGTATTTTACACTAACCACTCCTCAAACAAAAGCACCCTATGAAAGCAAGTCAGACACTCGCCTGGGTGTTAACGACACTGCGTGACACCGTGTCTTTACAACGCATCTCTGGAGAGACCGTATTTTGCTGTGGGTTCAAACAGTACGTGGAAATAAGTCTTTCAGTTCTTCACCATTAGGTTTCAGGTTTGTGTAGGCAATTGGTGTGAAATCCCTCCAATATTACACAGCTCCACATCTAAACACAGTTTGTAGAACACATACGCATTCAGAACACCCTCGGCCGGGTCTGGTACTCTCGCCCCTCAACAAGATTTCCCTTAAAACGTAGTGTAAGGTTTCCTGGGTTTGTATTTGGTTTATCTCTATGCTGCAGCCAGAGCAAGATGGGATGCTGCCATGGCAGAGGTCCATCCGAGCTGGGAAAGGTGACAGTGTGACACTGTAACACTGTGCGACAAGAAGGATCCTGCTTTACAGCCACACTTAAACGTTAAAGAAGCAGAAGAATCTGTTCTCTCAGACTTAAAAAAACATTCTTAGCACACACCTCAGGCATGCTGGGCTAAACTGAACAGCCTGGGTGTACTGGAGGTAGAGGTTAGAGGCTTGTTCTCTGCTCTCAGAACCACCCCTGTCAACCAATTTCATTCTACTGCAGCACGTCTTAAACTGGCACCAAGAAAAGAGACTCTAACGCACAAAAAGCTGTGTACTAATTAAGGCAGAATACGTGGCATCATATCAAGAACCCAGACACCTCCTACCCTTCTCCTCTGCCAAATCCCATTAACGTGGAACAGCTCGCCTGGCCATTACAGACTGATGAGATCCATGACAGTGTTCTGCTGGCAAACGCTGACACATCGCGGGTGTTGATGCTCTGCCTGCCAGGTTCTGCTTGGGAAGCAACAATTTTAATGGCCTCATCATTAACCACCAGTGCATCTTCCTCCTGAACCTGGTAAATGGCCATTTAACACTGGAAGTTTGAATCTGCACAGAAAAAAGGACCTCGGAAGAATCCAATGCCATTGTTTAGTCCTACGGTCATCTCTGAGGAAATTACCAACCCTCTTAAACACAAGTAACTGCTAAAGCCATCCCCAGCAGTTCAGGCAGAGCAAGTTTAGCCAGACTCTGGTTTTTCAGGAAGCCATACTAACCCGAGGGCACGGAAAAACAAGCCTGTCACAGAGAAGTCCAGAAAGCTCTTTTTCAGAGCAGATAGGTCAAATGCAGTGTGCTCTAATGAAAAGGAAGAAGGCTAAACACCATAATAAGTGACATGACAGAGCAGCAGCAAGCATCCCTTCCAGAGAATTTCTTTTTTGGGTTGAATAGTGTTTCGTTCCGTTCCTAGAGTCTCGTGCCCCTGCTGTGCCTTGCTAAGTCATGTCTAATCTCACAGCTGCCTCCAGCATCAATTGTCTGCAGAAATATCCACAGCCCTGCAGCTCTACGACCACTCCTACGGGAGCTGTTAATCGTGCATCGTGTAGCAGGCATTGATGGAAAGCGAACAGCCAGATGCCTACAGAGAAATCTCCCTTTCTGCCCAGTCACCTCCAGGAAGCAGCTTGTTTTGCTGTCTGGCTGCTAAAAGGAGCTGCCTCTGCTCCAACTCCCAGGGCAGCTCCATGTGACAGAAACCATGATCCCCCCCTGCTCATTACAGCAGGAAAGAGCAGCTTCGAGTGAGGAGGGACCATACTGAGGTGAGCTTCTACCCCATCGGATGAAGGGTAGGAGATACCATGCAGCAACCATCGACAGGAGTGGGAAAAGGAAGAGCACGTGCTTAAAAAGGAATCAGTGTGTTCTGCACAGTGCCCCAGAAGAGGGTGAGCCTCACTTGCACCATTACCCAAAGGAAGAAGAGGTCTGCTCAGAGAGGACCAGGCAGAGCTCCTGCCCAGGAGAAGACAACAGCATCCTGTGTGTCCCTCGTGCCTTGTTTCACAGTTTTATAACTCCAGGAAGTTGCAAAGTTTTTTTATCTGATACTCATTCAGCGAGAATCCGGGTAACTTTTACGCTATACTGGACAACAGCCCCAGTATTTCAGAAACACGAACTCTACACCTGGTACCTTAGGGGTTGGAGCTGGCAAACGGCTGCACAAACAGCAGCAAAAAGGGGGGGGTCACTGATGAGCGTATTTACCACTTCTTTAGATTTCAGTGGATTACTCCTGCAAGACTAAGTGAGCTGAATTTGTTCAAAACCACTTGGGTACAGAGCAGTTTTGTGGGTTTCACCAGGCAACACCAGCAGCTTGCCAAGTGTCCAAGCTGCCTTTCCATTGGCTTTGGACCCGTGCTCCGAGGCGTAGGTTTGCCCTCGCTACCAACTACCAAAGACCTCCTCTTGCTCAACCCCACCGTATACAGATACGTTTCGTAACAACAAGATCTTCTTTTTTCCAGAAAAGGTCGGATTAATCCAAGATGACCCCTGGTCCTAGTCAACACCACCGAAATGAGAGCGCTGTGATAATAACAGATGCGGCATAGCTATAAAAGAGAAAATGCACAATATAATCAGCCTTACCCTATTTTCAGTGATGGGCCTGAAATGGAAGAAGATTAAAGAGCTAAGGCCTCCGAGAGAGCTACAACCAGAGCCAGGATTAGGGAGGTTCCCTGACCCCCAGGTTCCTATTTAGCCCATGTCAAAGCCACTCTGACATCCCAGCGCACAATTCTCCATGAATTTTGTGTAAGCACGATAAGCCCCTCTTAAACCAGTTGGTTTCACAAACAGAACCCCCGGGTTTAGCCCAGGAAGGAGAGGTGAAGAAAGGCAGAGGTTTAGGTGAGAGCGCATCTCGGAGCAGTGCAGTGCGTGTCACACAAACCCCCCTTCCCGTCAGCCTCCGCTGCGCGGGGTTTTGCTGGAGCTGCCCATGGGTATTGGGGCAGCAGCTGCCAGCCGCCCTCCTGCCCACACCTGCAGATGTGCAGGGACTAAACCGCTGCAGAGTCGTGTTCCTCTTTGCCTTTTGCTGTTAGCTTAGGAGCTTACCCCTGGGGCTTGGCAAATATTTAGGTAACTGATCTAATAGGAAAGATAAAGTCTTATTATTAAGCTAAAAAATTAACCCGAGCTAGCAAGAAGGCGATAATAAAGCGTTTAGACTGAGCTTACTTTTGATGAGTGTTTTACAGCACTGCTGTTGTTGGTTTACTGACACCTTTGACAAGGCTCTCAAGCACCCACAGCTTACGAGGTCCAGCCATCTAAAGGGTGGCATAAGCTATCAGAATAAACAAGGAAAGAAAGAGGATGTTGTTGTCTGGGGAAATAAAGAGGGGGGAAAAAAGAGACAGTATCTTTTCAACCTGCAGTGAAGTTCCAGAACAGGTTAGTTAAAGGAGAATTGGGTAACACAAGCGTAGGATAAAGCATGACAGAGCAGTAGGGGTAAGTGGTCCCACCTGTCTGCAGCAATAAGGCTCAGCCTCTCTCCTGCCTGCCTCAAAAACTCTGGAAAATGCCCCTCTGCTTTAGAAAGGCTGTCTGATGTCCAGCCCTTTACAGGAGTGTGTGCACCAAAAGACTCTGGGGGCACAGAAACAACGTTCTGAGATGAGGCAATCAAGCTGGGTTTGGGTAAAGGCTGATGAACCCGAGAGACCGACAGAGGGAAGGAGGGTTCACCTTTTCTATCATATACTGGTCAGCGTATTTCCCCAGGACAGCTACAGCACACCTCACCACAGCACTGGGTTTAAACACACTAGTAAGACACTAAACTCAGGATAAGTTCAAAAGCTCGTGGTTGAATATTGTCAGGAACAGCTTCTTGCTCGGGAAGTTCAAGCTTTGTAAAAACTACATGGATCCACCCCGCTGTCGGCCGCTTGCTGGAACGGCTCAAACGTACTGCAGGAACTAAAGGGGTTGTATTACCAGTTTTGAAATGCCACGAAGGCTCATCATAAAGCTTTTAACAGACTTCTCGACAGAGGTTCTGCTTCATTATAAGCTTTTTGATTTTCTATTCAGCAAGTCAAGTCCAGATACATTCCACCTTGGGATCAAAGTTTAGAAGTAAAAAGTGAACAGTCAAAGTAGCAGGTTGGGAAAAAACATTTAAGAGAGACAGGGCCATGGCAACAGCATCTGTTTTAAACAAAAAACGGTCCCTGGTTTTCCTCATAGCCATCACTGGAGCTTTCAACACATTCCCAGTAGCGGTACTGGTTCCAACACTTACTGTCCTTCATGTGTCAGCATGCGGTTAGGAACCCGGAGTGCTACTGGTGCTTGGAAAAACGCACGTCCCTGCTAATTCCTGCCTCTTCCTTTCCTCGTCTCAGAGCTGTGTTTCCCCACGCCGATGCTTTCCACACTGTCCTTGTGGGGAGCTGCGCGGCGGCACGTTCCCCTTCGTCCCAGGGAAACGGAGTGTTCCGTGCAGTGGTTCCAGCGGTCTCTGCCACGCTTTACTTTCTTGTGAATAACAGAGCTCGTTACACAACGACTTAAGCTGATTTGATCCAAGCAGCAAACGAGGCTACGGCCCTGCAAGAAAAGCTTCTTGAGCGTGTCATTTAACATATGTAAAACCAGGCTGAGTTCTGCGAAGGGGACTGAACTTCAGGCTCTCAGCAGCACTTTGAGGCGGCCCCCTAGGGTTTATCTTATTTACACTCCCTTTCCCCAAAGCCCTGGTGAGTACCTGCAGGAGCCAGCCCCAACCCTGCCACCAGGCACAGCCCCGCCACCACAACACATTCCTGGGCAGGGAAGTATCACACTTGATTTTATAGCTATGCCATTTAAGTGTTATACTGGTCATAGCACAGCGGGGGGTGGGGGTGTGGGGTGTGGGGCGTGTGTGTGTGCTTGCTTGGAGGGGTTTTTTGCTCGGTTTTTGCTGTTCCATTGTGAGTTTTCTTCCCATCAAGCTAACATTTTGGTGCAAAATTGCACACAAGGACATCCTGAATAGATAGTACAGAAAAAGCGCTTGTTTAAATCACGGCTGACAAAGCATAGGGGGGAAAAAATAAGTTATAGAACCAGTTTGGATTTTAATGTAAAAATTACAAAAGAGGAAAACATTTCTATATTAACTGTTTTTTTCCCTAATCATGATGTCCTGCGAGAGATCAGAGCCAAAAGTCTGTCCCTCATCCCCCATGTTAGCAGTACTACCATCAAAAAAGTAAAACCAAGGGGTTTTTTTGCTATTTTCAGTCCTCACTTGGCTTCTCAGTCACAAATTAACTACTTAGTGGTGGTTAATAATACCTCTGGTTACAGATAAACTCTATCCCTGGACTAGAGAGAGTCACTAAAATTAAATAAGTATTTTCTGAACCTGCAGACAAAGCTGTGACTGTCAAACACGAAGCCCAGTGGCTTCCCAAACCAAGCCCGTCACTCCCCTGAGTCTTCATCTGCTCTGAGACATCAACAACATGAACCGGCTGCATCTTTCTGTCTTACTTGAGGAGATTAAAGAATTTAGGTCCAAACAGAGGCGGTAAAAACAGGCAACTAACATATTTTTAAAAGGCAATAGCCAAGTAACGTTGCAAATGCTGAAGATCTTGACTGTTCCCCACCACAACGTGCTTGAATAGTGCCCGTAACGGTGCCCTCTGCAGTAATAAAACCTTGGTACAACACTGAGGGGACTTTAACTGCTCAGGAAAATTATTCCCGAGCAGTAACGGGGCAAATTGCCGAATCCAGCAGCCCAAAGGCGATGCAGTAAAAATGGCAAAAAGACCCCAACAACCCCCTTCTGACACCGGCTCTTGACACGTGCCGAATGGTTGCACACGCTGCTGGAGGGGAGCTCTCCAGCGGGAGGAGCAGGGGAACGCTCGAGTCACATAAAGCGGGTTCACAACAGCAAAGTCGCAAACTGAGGCAGACAGGAGAGCCTCCACCAACGTAAAACCCTTCAACGCGTGGCTCCAACCCAACACACGCGAGACAGAGCGGGGGCCTCACATCATGTGGATGTTTTACCGATGACGGAGTTACCAGCACCCGGCTGACCACAAGATGTGAGGTCTGTAGCAAAGAATAACTTGCTCTTCTGTCGCTTTATTTCTTTTTCCAATAGAGTCCATTAAAATTACCAACAAGACAATTTTTAGTGCAGTGCCAAGGCTACCAATTACACTTTCATGAGATGCAGGAAGTTAGTGCTCTATTTACCTGTTATTTCTACTTAACACGTACCTAGACAAGTACATTTGCACTCACGTACGTTTAATACATCCATAACAAACAAGACAAAGGTGAGAAATCTATCGCTGCCCCGCAAGGAGAGGTGAGCTGAGCAGCCTACGGCTGCCTGCACTGGGAGGGAATTTCTCTAAGTTTTGCTTGTTTGAAGTTCATTGAATTTAAAATAGAAATAAGAAAGTGTTTGGTCTGTTGGTTTGGGGTTTTTACATAAAAAGAACATTTCTGGTGGGAACTAGACAGAACTCCCCCCAAGAAAACAGATGATTTAAAAGCTGCAGATGATGATAGGAATCAAAAGCAGGTATTTATGGCAAAGGATGTTATGGGTCTGGCATGGGATTACTCCCTGTGTTGTCGCCGAAGTCAAGGCAGCAGTCATTAGTTTACTGACATGGTCAGCAAACCCCCGAGCCTCAGAGGCACGCTACAACACTTCAGCTTCTTTCCACTAAAATTTCATATGCAAAAAAAAGGTTTGTGTTAGTAGCAGCCGGCTCCTCCTCCACACTGACAAACAGATTTCACCTATTGAATCTTCCGGAGTCAGAGTTCTTCAATTAACTTATTCTCGTGGTATCAAAGACTCATCAATTCATTCCAAAGGGCTGATGAAACTGGCATCCTGAACTGTGTATCCACCAAAACACTCAAAGTCTTACAGAAAGAAGGATTCAGACCGTCTTTTAAGCCACGCTCCTTCACTGTGGCGGATACACGCCTACATCGCTTCCACACAAAATGGGACCGTTCCACTCAGTGAGGTGCGGAACAGCAAGAGAGACTCAAGGTCTGGAAGCCCGCAAATGCAATACTGCTAGCACGGACCGGGGATGTTTAAATGCCAAGCTGCTGCAAGACATTCTGTGTATTAAAGAACCGCTGTTACATGGCTCACAATGCACCTTCCCAGTTCCCAAGAGCTCAGGTACCCCTCGGGTGCACTAAACTGCCGCAGCCAGCCCCTGCAGAAGAGCTGTGCTAATAAACGCCCACTGAGGTGTCAGGTCTGTGCCCCAGTGATCCCGAGTCGTCTTTCACTGCGATCTGAGCCCCCTGCATGACACCCTGATGAACACTCAGCCGTGGGGGAACGACAGACCCTGATCTAACGCAGGGTGTGCAGAAGGCTCTGTGGAGCAGCCGGGTTTTCTAAGCCATGTCCTGTGCTGAATAAAAATTTTCTCTGATGCCTCTTGCGCTCCCAGCATTTATAAGCGCTTCAACATCTGGGATGTTTCTGTAGGCTCCTGAACGGCTCCTGAGCGGAGGGTGTGAGCTGCTGCCCCACTCCTCTGCCAGCTGTAGAAAGCCACACAGGCTCATCGGTGGGAAGAGCCCCAGCTCCTTCATCCTCCGCACACAGGGCATCCCGCAGAGCATGAACCTTCACCGCCTGCACTCACCCTCCAGGAGCGGGGGGCAACACCCCCCCAACTGCTGTCCCCTGCCCTCCCCATCCATCTCAGGTCTTAAAAATAACCACCCCCAAGAGCTCAAGCAGACAGACAAAAAGCTCTTAGTCATGGCTGTCTGCAGACCTGAACTAGCCGCCTGAATTATTCAGTTTGCTGCTGTTTTTAGAGCGGAGCAACAGAAAACATGAACTCCTGCAGTGAATGTGGTTGGATGCAGATCCACACAAAACGGCCTGAAGAGCTCTCCCCAAGTTCAGAAAGTACAGGAGCCTTTAGCAACAAGAAGTGGCACCGAACGGGAAATGCGCAGGCAGGCAGCGGAGGAAAACCCACTTTAATGAGAAAGGGTCCTGTTCCAACATGCTAAGTGTAAGGAATGAGCTTTTTAGGGGTTTTCTGGGTTTTTGGTTTGGTTTTGGGTTTTAGGATGGTTCTTTTTGTTGTCATTGGTTTGTACCATCCCCACAGACATGTCATTTTCCTGTGATCCTCCCAAAATCAGACATGTGAAGCCTTAAGGGGGGCACTGCCACAAACACCGGACAGTACGGACTAGCTACTTCATACACGCAGATCTTAAGTACCTGGTAAGGCCAGCACAGAAACGAGCACCCATCTCACCCCTCCCCGGTTCACTTGTTATTCCTTGAGCACGGTGGGACATTTTCCTTCTATTTCTGCCCAGCCCCCCAACAAGAAGACAACTGTGTGGCTCATTGAAAGAATTTCCTTTTAAATGTAGTAACTGCATTAACTAAAGCCATTTTTCAATGGACGTGGTTTCCAACAGCAGGCTCTGCCGGTTTGAGCCATTTCCTTTGTTCAGAAATGCCAGGGGAGCGGTTAATCGAGCACGTGCAGCTACCTGCAGATATTAAGCATGAACAAGCAGCACAGTCCAAGTTAGTTTGAGACGTTTATTAGGGTGATTTATTGAACAGTGATACATAGCTTCAGGTCATACAAAGCATTGGCATCATCAGGCAAACTCTCAGAGGTAACAGACAGGCGTGTAAGCACGAGGAAGTTATAGTGCGTTCTGCGAAGGTTTCGCATCATCTCCAGAGCCTGGAGTAGGGGAGACGTGACACTGCACCAGGAGCACACTTGGGAGCTACCTGGCTTTCTGAAAACCCAAATAGTGAAACACGCATGTTCCTGTGCATTCATTTACTGCACTGGACTGTCATCACATGCCTTTTCTGGGAGAGACAAAAGATTCAATGCTCTGCACTGACCCTCCAAGAGCCCCAACCTCCCGCAGCCTCCCTGGACAGGCCCATTACACTCTGTTCCCGCAAAAAGCAAACACGTGACATTGCAGAGCTTTTGTTAGAGGCTGTAAGAGCCACCACAAACACACAACCAACCATCTCCCTTCCTCCATCTGCAGTCACATTGTAAACCTGATGGCAATTAAAATAAACAGGGATAAAAATATGGGGGGAGAAAAAAAAGCGGTGGTGTAATGAATGAGTTATTCATGTTAGGAGCCGGGGCTGCGACTGAAGCCCAGGGCAGACCCCTTGGTCCGCTCAAGGCTGTGCCTGCTGCAGGGACAGGCGCCCAGCCTGACGTCCCTGAACTGGGGTCCTGTACCTGGAGGGACCTCCAAAGCCCCCCTCGCAGAGAGAGCTGGCCCAGCCAGCTGCTACAAGAGCGAGAAACTCCCCTCCAGCCCACACTGTAAAGCGTTACTGCATTTCAATAAAACAAAGCATCTGGGGGGTGAGGGGTAAGTCTGATAATCTGAAACCCGCTATTATTCGATATTAAGATTTCTCCCTGTAATTTATTATTTACTCTCTATTTCTAGGGCACCAGCAGTTAAGACGCTTAAGGCAAAAGGTGAGACAGAATGACTTATGGAACCACGTGAAAGTGCCTCCAGACTGGCCAAGATGCTGCCTTGCTCCGAAATAACCACATAAAAAAAACCCAAAGCTACAGAGGTCCCTAAAAATAGAAGGCGATTGTTGTGTTCTTGGCTTTATGGCAAGACACCAAAAATCCCCCAAGAAGAAAGCACTCCATGCCAACAAGAAGGACCAACGTCTCTCCTGGCATCACACACCACTGCTCTCGCCTCACCTTTCAGAGGGAGCGAGCAGCAGACCTGGGGTGTGAAGCACAGCTGGAGAAATGCTCCTGGCTGGTCAAGGGACCCGTGTGAGCGGGGCCTTCCACCACCCCTGGAAGGGCACTGGGGAGGCTTTGGGGACTGTCAAAGGTGGAGGCTGGTGGCTACACACTACCACTGGCATTATTTCCAGTAAAACCAGACAGGCAGGCAATCTGTCATGGTGTACCTGCATCCCAACTGCCATTGTTGCTCTAGTCCCTGGGGAAATGCTGAGTTTTGTACTTCTGGTCAGCATCTGGTCTCAAAGGCTGCTGGTCTTAAGCAATTCTGTGGTGGCCGTGTCAGGTGGGCACATGGGACTCGCAATGGAAGAGCCCAGCTTTGGCAGCCGAGTGCCCGTGGGCATCAGGGTTTCTCAGAAACAACAGCTATCGACCTTGGGGAGAAGCCAGCAGTGCTCCTTGTGCAGAAACTGGCACCACAAGGACATCAGCTGCTAATGAGGCTTTGAATGGTGGGTAAAGCAATAAATTGCCACCAAATGAGAGAACAAAAGCCTCGAGTCCTGATGCACATCACTAACCAGGCTGATTACACACCATTCACTGCCGCAGCTCTGGACACTGTCACCCTGGGTGGGGAGCATGCGAGGTCTCATGTTAAAAAAATAAATCAATCAAGACTGGATGGGTCACTGTTTGAGGGAGATCTTCAAAGGAAACCTTCTGGTGGCATTAAGTCTTCCAGTACATCCTCAGCAGACCAGTACTGTAGTGTAGCCACAGGTACTAGCAGGGCACTGGGAATAGTCAGGTGAAGCCACCCTCTTCACTGCGAAGAAATACCCTCTCCAAATTATTCCCTTTGGTTTATCTGTTGAACAATAGTAACTAGTGCTTTTGTGGCTGGAAAGCTCTGCAGCTTTAGGGAGACAGTAGGAATTGCATCGGACCTGCTGACCTCTTGTAGCTCTGTTTAAGGCTAAAACAGGTCCATTCCTTTTGGCGTTGCTGGAAACTATTGTAATTATTTCAATACAGATTTAACAGTTTAGCCCTAGATCTTCAGTTTCTCTCAGTTTTAGAAAGGATGGATTATTTTTCATGGCAGGTAAAATTTCATCCAAGGCTGTCATTACCAGAACAAAGCTAATGGCATGAAGTTAAAGAAAGGCAACTGTCTGTCTTGCTTCCAAGGCTTGCAGGAAGCAGCACGACAGCAGAGCAGCTTACTGGGGCAGGAACTGGGGATTGGTCATTTCCTTTTATACTCCCAGTTGATGGCAAGTGCTTGAACCCCATAATCGACCGCTCACAAACTGGAGACAATCTGCTTGTAAAACATGGATTTTCCTAACCTATTTCTCAAGTTTGTACAGTAAGTGCTATGATGTGAAAATACCTGTTTTGAAGAAGATGACATAAAGATAGAAACCTCCTATGGAAAGGCTTTAAAGCAGCAAGGATAAAGGCAGGTAAAACTCAGCGTTATTTTACAAGGCTGTGGTATGGGGAGAAGGGAAAGGAGCTGCAGTCATGGTGGACCCATCCCCTATGAAAGCACAACTTCAAATTGCATATCTAAACCTTCTGTTATGAAGCGTCCACGAAAAAGGATGTAAACTAAATTTAAAAGTGGTTGAACTCAAAATGGAGCTAGATCGTGATTTAAAACCAGTGGGAGCGCTGAAATAGTGCAGTTAAAAAACACCATGCACATTTGTGCTTACACACAGAAGGAAGGTTTCAACAAGCACTGCAGAGCAGAGAGGGAGGAGGAGGAGGGCTGATCGGCCGCCAGCACAGCTACCCTTTGGTTTCTTCTACACGGAAAGTCCAAGGATGGAAAGCAAGAGCTCTGTAAAATGCTGCAGATTTTAGAAGTGTAATGGCAGGTAGAAAAGTACACTGGTCTCGTGTCAGTGGCAGCCCCAGTGTTAGGAGACAGTCTAGGCTTCTAGGAGGAGAAAATAGAAGAGAGGAAAAGAAGTAGGAGAGGGAAAGGGGATGGGGAAAGGGGCAAAAAAGCGCAAGTCATTAGTAATCATGAACATTCAGGTAGCACACACCACACAACAAGCAATACGTCATTTAGTGCAGCCAGGAGATTTGCCGAAAGCCAGGTCAGAGACACTCGGAATTTTGCTTTTAGAAGTGTCAGAAAATGCATCAGGTCATGCCATGGCACGACAGCGCACCACGTGCAAAATCAGCTGCCAGAAATCGAGATCAGCAGCAAATTGCTACCAAGGGAGAGGCACCTCCGGGTGCTGCTTGAAAAGCACCATTTGCACTGAAAACAGTGACAAAGAGTTTCTGTGGCCCAGCAACAAGCAGGCTGGTGGGAGAGGAAATGCAGCGAGGGGAAGTATGGACCTGAGCAGCGATACTTCCCTCAGCTGCTTCTCATCTCCCAGAAGATCAGGAACAGGAACTTGGAACACGAGGCATCCAGATTAACCCGCATGATCATCCTGGGCGGATTTCTGTCCAGAAATGTGTCTTTTTTGAAGCAGAGAATCCCTTTGAACTCTAGGCAAATATCCTGCAGTGAGGAGTTGCAAATGTTGCACTGTTTGAAATTCACACTTTTTTTTTTGTTGTTGTTTTAAACCTGCTGTTCGAGTTTCACCAAGCACCCCTCAACCTTTGCATCGTGGAAGCTAGCGGTTGGTTCCCCGGCTCCGTACCTGCATGTGGCAGTGACTATAAGCTATTAATTTCCCCACGTCCCTGCCGAAACACTTGAGCTGCACCAGACGTGCGCAGCTTCCCCCCACCGCTGCACCAACCGCCCTTCGATTTATCCTTATAAGGCAGAACAGATTTAATAGCGAGTGTGTCAGTGTCTGTGCTGAGGACCCACGCCAGAGCTCCCAGCCTGTAGCTTGCGAATTCTCAAAACCACAAAAGCCCACAAACCAAATGAGCGATCGCCACTGCCAAGAACTGAACTCTCCCAAGAAACGGCCAGTGGGTCCCTTGCAGGGTCAAAGGGGTGCAGAGGCTCTCGGCCTCACAGCCACGGGTCTGGACCCACTGTGAGCGGCCAACATAAAGTCAACTGCTCACATAATCCCTTTATGGTCTGAAATCCTGAGCTATCTCCATCCCTGCGCCAACCATTGACATAGAGCACGGGTACAACAAAAATCATTCAGCAGGAATACAGGGTCTTGCCCCCAGTGACGTGAGGTTTGGGTTTACGCCATCTACTCCATTAACGGTGTTTTGGAGTGGGGCATAGCTCAGGAGGCAGCACAGGCTGCCAAAGCAGCACTAAGGTTTCAGCCCCGGGTAACTCCAGCCTCTGCACACGCAGACACCAGATGTCTGTAGATAACGCTGCATGCAGTAAAACATGAGCAAGTCATCACCCTGTTGTATGTGACAGGTGAAAAGCCAAGTACCAATGCCTCCTGTGATCCTGACCGGGGAGATGAGCACACACTGGTGTTTTCAAACAGCTTAACTACACCTTTCCCCAGTGCTCTCCCTGAAGCCTGTTGCAGAACCCAGCTTGACCACAGGTCTGCTGTTAAAAGCTCTCTCTGTAGCTCTTAACTGCCTTTTGCAGCAAAAAGCTGGTTTCCTTGAGTATCTCCTTCCTTAGCCCTCTCTCAGCTGCTCGGTTTCCCACCTCTGCACTGGGCCCACACTGCACATTCAGAAGAATCACTTCAGCTTTAAAGTGAGTCGGGTTAGGGGCTAGATCGAGCTGGAAACAGCTAAACCAGCCAAAGCTTGACAGTGGCCTGGGGCTGAGGACGAAAGGCGGCAGCACCACCTGTTAAGAGCAGAACAGGCACTACCAAAATCCATCACCTGGCCTGGAACAATTCGCCTGCATTTCTGCAGAGCATCAGCTGCTCTTCATCTCTGAAAGAAACCTCCATTATCTGATGGACACTCAGCATTTCTCCCTGACCCTCCAGTGTATAAACATGGGTGTTTCAAGTGTTCCTCAGAGAAGGGGGTAGGGGGAAGAGTCTGTGAAGCAGTTGTGTGGTATAAATCTGCTCTTATTCTGGAAAACCTCATTAACTGGATGCCTTTGACTCTCCATCCTCTGACATGCTGTTCCTACCACTTTGATGTCACTTCTAGACAGCCTTCAACAAGAAAAAAAATTAAACTCTACCTCACAAAAATGGAACATATTCATAAATTAAAAAGCTTCAGACACATAAAAGTATCTTTGATCAAAGTCGTTAGCATTTAGTGTGTGAACAGTTAAACCTCCAGAAAGCTAGTAGTAAGTAACAAGAAATCTTTTAAACACAATTCCGAAGCTTGGTAGAAAACCCCACCCTAATGCATTTAATTAGTCATACCTGGAGTGTCATAAATCTGATTTTATTTCTATCTCCTTTTAGTTATATGTATTAAAAATAAAAAAGTATCCTCAGGAAGGTTCAGAAGTTTTTTTTCATTTCAGTTTTAGACTGAATGCTAAAAGGAGCACAGCTTCCTTTTGAGCAGATTTACAGTGGCAAATCAAGTACAGAGATCAATTTTTATATTCCCATCTTCAATGAGAAGGTGAAACTTGCTCATGCTCTAAATAGAATTATAGCAAAAAAAAAAAGTGTTGTCATTCACTGCTGTCTCTCAGTCCCACACGCTCACCATTATCTCCTGGAGTTTCTCTTTTGTCTTGGGGCTGCACCAGGGATGCTAACACTGGGAACACCCAGATAATCATAGCAACAGTCTGTACTGCTACAGCTGAGCTGGAGATCATGAAGGGAGACCGAATAAACAGCTCTTACCAATGCCAGTGTGACCATCCACTTGGGAATATTTTATACTCAGGAAAAGAGAGGTGCTACAGCACAGCCTGTGCAGGTCCACATCCTCCTCACCAGCAAAGGAACCAACCCGCTGGCTCAGGCCCACAGTCGCAGAGCTGGTACGGCTCATCGTGACCAGTTCCGCTGGAATTTGGCAGGAAACCCCATTTGCAGTAAGCAAGTCTCCAGAAAGGGAGCTAGGGTTTATCTTTACATGTAAGTGCTAAAATAAGACTAACTTCAACATACGTTAGTCTGGTTGGAAGGATCAGTTCCCTTCCAGGTTCCTCACGTTTGAAATATTGGTCCCCCTGAGTCTCACCAAGTTTCCTGCAGACAAAGCTATCCTAACGCTGTCTGAAAAGAGGTTCGGACGACCCCGACTTCAGCTTCCACATCGCTAAAGCAAAACAGGAGATGTGTACAGCAGGGTAGGCTGGGGTGGGAGGTGAAGCTGCAGAGTAAACAAAGCAGCGTAATTTCAGTAGCAGCTACAAAGTAGTGAACGGAAAACCTGTATCAGAGAAGAAACGTCTCTGTCAGCCTCACGAGGAACAGAAGCTGTACTCATGGGTTAGGGTAGCATTCAGCTAGGAAGCTTATGGAGCCACTGGAAAGCCTGTGAGGTATCACTGTCCTTCCCAACACTGACCATGGAGACAGCACACAATGTCTTCACAGCAAGGCTTTATACAAATAAGCCATTTTGAACCCTAAAGAGAATTAACTTCTATTTTGTTTCAAATTCTTTGAAAAGATCATTAAAGCCTCCCAAAACATCCACCTATGAAGAAATAAGACTCAAAAAGAAGCTGCATTTGGTCACAGTGAAGTTTTACTGCTCCAAGAACAATCAAAGCAGTCGAGGTGTTTCCTGCAGAGATTAAGCACGTACCTGTGCGGTGATCTTCTATTCCGTGGTCACCATTTTCTATGACTGTGGGCCCAGAGGCTGAAGTATCTGCAAGAAACCATAGGAAATGTTAGTGCTGCATGAAGTTAATCTTAATCCAAAACTTAAAAACAACATTGTAAGGACAACACTGTCGTGTTATCAAACACAGATAAGGGAGGTTTTCCCCAGAATTAAGTAAGTTAAGGCACCCAAGTGGCACTGAGTCAGCACAACTTAAAACCCAAGAGGAAGATCTTTTCCATCACAGAAAATCTGGTCCCATGAAGGAGACTCAAGGCATAATGACTAGAAGCTTCTTTATTCGTACCATCGATTCCAGCTAAGCTTTCCTAAGGGCCAGTACTAGATCGCTGGGACTCCAGATTTCCCCGCAGTTGACATTGGGGGCAACACTGTTAAACATCTTCATTAAGGACTTAAATAATGGAGAAGGGCACACCCACAGCCAGTCTGGAAGGAGTGGCTGATAGGCCAGAGGCTTGTGATGCCATCCGCAGGGACCTGGCCAGGCTGGAGAGAGGAACAAAGAATCTCATGAAGTTCAACAAGGAGAAATGCAATGTCCTGCACCAAGGGCAAGGCCAGGCATCAGTATACACTGGGGGTTAACTTGCTGGAAGGCAGCTCCGCAGAAAAAGCCCTTGGGGTCCTGGTGGCCACCAAGTTGCACAGGAACCAGCAATGAGCCCTTGCAGCAAAGAAGGCATGCTGGGCTGCATTAGGCAGAGCATTGCCAGAAGGTTGAGGAGGTGGTTCTTTCCCTCTCTTCAGCACTGCTGAGACATCTGGAGTACTGGGTCCGGCACTGGGCTCCCCAGTACAAGACAGATGGAGCTACTGGAGAGACTGCAGCATCGTTCCTGTGAGGAAAGGCTGAGAGAGCTGGGACTGTTCACCTTGGAGAGGAGAAGACTCGGGAGGGATGTGTATGCTTGAGGCACACTCTTGTCAGTGGAGCCCAGTGACAGAACAGGAGCCAACAGGCACAAGCGAACTCCCCAGAATTTTAAGATACTGGCCCACTCCAGTCGTGACCAGTTTCATGCAGACAAAGTTATCCTCAAAATGATCAGAACCCCCCAGTTTCAGCTCTGCCAGCACACTGCTAAAGCAGGTATCAGGGAGAGATCTAGAGGAGGGCAGTGCAGGGGGGAAGACCATCGGTTCACAGAGTATATAAGATACTTAACCCCAAGAGATGTAGTCTGCCTAAAATTTTATCTGACACTGTCAGATGAAGTTGTACAGGATGTACACCCTGAACCTGGAACACATGGGGCAATACAAGACCTAGTGATGGCCGAGGCAGTTTGGAATGCAAGAACCAGGCTCTGAACTCAGCTTTGCCATCGGCTCAGCGGGCTGCCTTCAGAAAGCTACTCTGCTAACAGGGAACTACCTCCAAGTGCATATGTTTTGAAAATGCTGCTTGGGAACCATCTTCAGAAGTAATTAAGAAATTTAATTAACATAACAATATATTTTTCTTTAAAAGCACACTTCTTGTTCTCTTACTAAAACAGTTCTTCCTAATCATCAGTGAAATTCTATATTCACCCCATAATCTCTGCACCGCGCTGCTGAGGGTCAATAACCATAATCGCTTTGGCAAACTGCTTGAAGAATTTAATTTATTTGAAATTTCTGCCTTCGAGAGCAACCACGGCCCTTACAGAAGCAGCTGGACTGTGCTGGTACTAATACTGGTGCAGGGTGCCAGCAGCATAGTATTTCTGTAGGTGACTGCCAGCATCAGAAGTATTACGAGGCCGTTTACCTAAACTGAAGATACCACCCCTGCACCAAGAGTTATTCTAGTATCTTCTCAGATAAGTGCTGCTTAATCTCCAGGAACCGATCCCATTTTCCAGTTGTGAAATAGCAAAGTCACTGCAAGAATGACATCGAGTTGTGTTAGTAAAGCGTAGCGAGCAGCAGCACAAGCTCCAACAGCAGTTCAGCTCCTCAGGCCATAAATTCTGATTATGATGAAGAAACACTCAGGGCAATGGCTTAAAAAAAATCCTTAAAAAATAAAATAGAATCACTCCAAAGAGACACACATTCAGTTCCCTGGAGTTGCTGCCATCCCTTCCCTGAGCTCAAGCAGTTTTAAAGCAAAGCCACGCTACCAGCATACTTTAGACACAGCACTGTAGGGCTTACTCCACTCGCAGCAAAATGAGAGGAAAGTCGTTCCAGTTGCTTCAGTGGCTCATCCTGGTGTTTTACAAAAATTCAACATGAACTTGCCAGACAGCTTATAGAAAAACATACACCTACATCCTCTTCAAGTAGCTGAAAATACTCCAGGAATCCCTGGGCCTGTTTCTTAGCAGTTAAACACAGCAGCTCCTCCCGCTGTCAGTCTTTACAGGGTCTGGGATTTCCTCTACCAGTAGAACTGTCTTAACCAGTAATGGGGAGAACTACCTCCAGTCACTGAATTCACTGATCGGGTCAGGCAGGGGGAAATTGGGGTCACACGATGGTTTCTAAAACAACCCCCAAGCTGCCCCAAGGTACACCAGGTATCTCATGGGGTAGCGGGGTCTTACAATAAGATCTCCGTGGAATTACGTAGCAGAGCTATGTGGGTCACCCAGAACCTTCCAGTTACAGTGAGGAAGCTTGGCCCAAGCACAAGAGCTATGAGCTTTCTTGAGTCCTGCTCAAACGGGTCTTGTAACGCTGGTTTAATGACGGCAGCTGATGATGTTGCTGTATCAGGGGCTTCTCTCATCTTTACTCGCACTAAATGTGGCAAAAAAATCTTTGGGTAAAATAATTATCAAGACCCACAAACTCACTTCCATTTCTTCAGTATTTAAACTGTAATTGAAAAATTCAGAGCAAGTTCTGGTTTAAATTAGACAAAATCATCACATATTACTTTGGGTTTCCTCCAAACCTGATCATTACACCTTGCATGGACAAGACAGTCTGGTCTTGATGCTGCCACCATCATCTATGTATTAAAACCAGGACTCAACTCGATCACAGTTATGGCTAAACACTACAGCTGCGATCCACAGGTCCATGGGTGAACTTTGAGCACTGCCTTGGAGGTGCAAAGAATTTCTGTAATACGGGTCTGGGAGCGCTTGGAATGAGCAGTTAGGGGGCACTTGACATGGTGTATAGTTCACTTGGGTGCTTCTGGCAACCCAGCGCACTGCAGCTATTCGGACATCAAACACTTCATCTGCAGAGATGTTTTGTTTAGAGACTGATCTCCTGGGGAACAAGTGACCCAAGCCAAGTGTCTCCTACCAGGCAGAAAAGCCAGGACACCCCACCCTTCCCTTCCAAGGGCTCTGCAAACTGAGAACGACACAAAAACACCCTTCCAAAATCTTAGCCAAGCCTACGGTGGATGAAAACAAGGACAGCTCAAAGCTCTGGCTTAACCCTCCACAGAGCTGACAGGGCTCTCGGCTCCATGCAGCTTCCAGACTACAAAACACTGATACATTCTCCTCCACACACACACTGCCAACTGCAGAATTGACTTCTCTGCCACCAAAGCCACGAGGAGGGAAGTGATCCAAAAAATCCCAGTTCCCAGAATGACAGAGGAACCTGCAAGCAGGTCTTGGGCAGCAGCGTTTAACTTTCGCTGAGCTCTGCAAACACGCAGGGATAAGCAAGACCCCGCTGCACAGGCACTGTGTGCTCAGGCAAGCCAGGGCCTCTCCAAATTGAACAGGCAGCCAGCTGAAATCCAAAGATTGTGGTGCTCAACAGCAGGTTCTCAAGTGAGCGGAAGAATCAGAAATGCCACGTCTTTCCTGCTTGGGAAGGAGGAAAAGCAGGTAAAACAGATTCCTTCACAGTTTCAGCTTTTTTGGGAGACAAGCTTCCAGAAATGAGGTCGAATTAAACACCTCCACCTAGCATTAGCAGTTTTTATTTTTGTGTCTCTGAAGGTCAGCTCCGAAGGAGCTGATCACCCTTATCTGAGTTAGGCAGAGTGCAGGGGGAAAGGACCCAGCCACCTTCCCAGGGCCAGGTCCCCTCCCCTCATATTCTAAATTGCATAAAAACAAAAACATGTCAAGATGTTGTAACTACATAATCCCTGTCAGAATCACAAGATCGTATTTGCATCTGGCTCGTGGATCAAAGGATTGTTTTTATATAGACAAATTTAAGGCAGCATTCGCTAAACCGATAATCTGAAGCAAACAGGCAGTGCCAATATAAACCCCCCTAATCTCCAGCAGCGACTTGGTGCAGCGCTCACGGCCACACCACCACAACTGAGCATGGTTCCACCGCAGTCTGCTCTGCCATCCCAGGGGGTGAAAGGCGGCAGGGAGAAAAACGAGCTCTCGGCAGCCCGGGGTGGGGTGGACAGGCTGAGGACAAGAGTCGTTCTGCGTGTTTTACCATCCCACCACACACTGGTGTGCGCAGACTGGGTTGAACGCAGCCTTGTCAGAGAGTTCTGACAAAAAAAACAGATAAAACCGCTGATAAACAGGGTCATACAGTCAAAACTAGCTGGTAACTCTTAAACGAGTAGCTTAAACTATTTCAATTCATACATTTAAATATTGTCTCTCAAAACAGTTTCTGAACAGCCAAGCTCGACACCTCCCAGAGCCACCAAAAAAAGACTTAGGGCTTTGCTTGCTCTTGGCATTCCAGTAGGACATAAACACTTGGGTTGGACCCCCAGGCTTCTCTAACCATGGGAATTAAGGAGAACCTGAATTTAAACAGCAGCTGAGGCTTGCATGGTTCTGTGTTTCGAGGATGCTGCACACGTGCTGTCAGAGGGCACTCACAGAGCAGCTCTGGTGACCTGCCACACGAATTGCCACTACAACCCCTCTCCCCACGCCACCCTCACACCTCTCCTGAAACGATGAGCTGAAGCTTGAAGGTTTGGTGACCCTGGCTGATCGCTGGCTGCCTGTGATGGATCCAAGACAGCTGGAGGGCAGAGAAGTGAAGTTCACTGAGAGCACAATATTACCTGAGTGATGCTCAATCAGTGTAAAACCAACCGAGCTAGAAAAAAGATTAACTTTGCTTTGTGAACTGTAACAGCTGGATGAATGTCACCATTTTAGTTCATAAAATGTGGAAAAAGTTTCAAGAATGCTTTGGCTTATCAAGACAATACTTAAGGCACTTCCTCCTCCTTAAGAAAATCTATTGCATAGTTACGCGACTCGACCCAAGATCCCGGCAGCTTCACAATACAACCTGCACTTCCAACAAAAAGCACCAAACCCCAACCCTCATGCTGAAATATGCTCCGACAGACGGCTGGTGCAAGGCCCGTGCTGAAACGAACCTGCCGGTGCCGCGAAAGCAGCTGAAGCCTGGGGCAGAGCACACGCCGCTTCAGAGAGTCCCTTTGGTATTGTTCCCAACTATTTTCAACGTTTACTTCGCAAGTGTCTGGCGGATCAGAGAGCACCCTCAGATCATGCTGCACGCTTGGTTTTGTACAAAAAGACAACATGGGGATTTATCCTAACTAGAGGTTTTAACAGCTCTGGGGCAGGGATGGGGATGGACAGACTTTGAGAGGGAGAAGGTGTCTGGTGCACAGTATGAGCTAAAAAGGCAAGTGTTTACCATCATTTGCTGACTTTAAATCCCTCAAACTCTGGGGTATATGAAACATTCTCCATCTTCAGTTTTGTACGTGACAACATGACTAAACTTCCTTTTGCAGAAGCAAAGCCTGCTGCCTTCTGCAAGAAAGGCGCTGACTGCTAGCGTGGAAGGGGATGTGAAAGGAAAGGGAGACGTCACAGTTTGGCCTCAGGTGTGAGGCTCTGGAGCTGTCTGGTTTCAGAGCCGGGAGGATGCCCTGCCCTGCTCCGCTGTGTCCGTCCAGCAGCATAACGCAGCGCCAGCAGAGCCATCTCGTGGTGATGCCTGTGCTTGAACACAGCACCAAGGCCACTGCCCAGAGCAAACTAAGAGAACTTCACCACTGCCATCACGCTCGGTATTTGCTCTCCTGTTAAAAACTGCAGAGTTAAGACTCATCATCAAGATTGTGAACAGAGCGAGTGCGAAAACGCAAATCACGTCTTTACTGCGCGCAAGGCCACAAGCAGCTTTGTGCAGGACTCCCGAGCAGGAACACCACCCCACCTTGCAGAAACATCATCATTCCTCATTGGAGCTAAAGCCTTTCCCGGGAGCGCTGCTGTGAGCTGTTTGAGCACAGTATTGTCCTTCCAGCTGGACCTTGCTCCCACCCAAACAGCTCTTCCTCTTTAGGGTGCATGTCCCTGACTTGTCACAACAAGCACCCTGACAAAGTGCCACTGCAGCCTTTGCGACTTTAACTGGAAGCTTCCCAGTGTCCTCTACACTCCTTGGAGCTGATAAAGCAAGCTTGCTGCAAACAGCAGAGCACACCCCCAAAGCGATCCTGCAGCGTTACATAAAGCCCAGAGTGTCATAAGAGGATTACCCCAGAATTTGCCAAATTATGATGTCCAGCCAGGTGCTGGAAGAGTAAACTCCCTTCTTCTTAAGCTGTGCCTTTCCAAGGATGATTTAAAAGTTAAATGTTAGTAGAGCTTTATTCCAGGACAAGTTTGTCAGTGACCATACAACTGCTCTTCACATCTTCCCCCTTTTCTCCTTCTCTCTGTACCCACATGCGTCACCCAGGTCCATGACAGGGGCCCATCTGATGGTTAAACTTGTCTAATCTGGCTCCTGGGTTTAGGAAAAAAGTGAAAGAAAAACTTTGAGCAGAAGCGGACTGGCTAGAGCCTGATGGGACATGTGACTAAACCTCTTCTGACTGGAAAGGCGATCTCAGCAGCAGAGACTGGGCTGTCTGAACACATTTGTGCCTTTTAACATAAATAAATTAACAAGCAGGGGCTGAAAAGTCTGATCCATGAAAGCTACTCGTCTCCCTCAGGAAAACAAAGCTATTTGGAGCCAGGGGCATGAACTCTTGCTGCCTTTCACAGAGCAGCCCCTCCTTCCCCAAAACCTTCACGTTGCACTCCAAGCACTGCACTAGAACAACACTTGACTCCCCGCTTCAGATCCTGGAATGTCTCGCCAAGGTTCATTTCTTCTGGAGCCTCAATAAAAGCAAGTGCATTAAGCTTTACTGTATTTTTTTAAACTGTTCTAAACATTGTATAAATCTCATGGAAGAAATAGGGATCCTTATCACTTCAGGCAAAAACAGATTAGACAAACTCAGACACAACAGGAACAAATCCTGCAGCAAACTGACACCGTTTTAAACCGCAGAGCTTGACAGTCCTTCCCTTCCCTCCTGGTGCAAGATGGGAAAGCTGGAAACACCCTCTTATCCACCCAAGGCAAGCGAGTCTCCAGTTTCTGCAGTGAGGGTCTTGGGTTTGTCTTGCCAGAGATTTAGATAACGCTCCTAACTGTTCTCCAGCTATCCCAAAAAAGGGAAAAACCAACCTCTAAACCCAGAACGAGAAATTGCATTCCCCTCCTCGCCACGTGGGAGGGAAACAAGTTCTGCTCAAGCAGCCACACAACTGGTTAAACAGCCAGGGAAGGTGCTGGGGAGGGAAGAGGGCTGGAAAAGCCAGGAGATGCAGATGAAGAGTCTGGCCCAGAGGCAGCCTGGCTCAGCACCCCAGTATCTCTGCTCTGCGCACAAGAACTGGCAGCTTTCTCCCAGGGCAGTTCAGTGAGTTTTAACTACTGAGCAAATCCAAAAGGCCTCATTATACCTGCTTTGAGAACCTGAAGTGATTTGAAGTAGCAGAGTTGTGGTGGTGATGTTTGGGGGATACATCTGGGAGGATCCGGTATCTTAAACCAATATTATATAATGATTTTAACACTCCTTAAACCTTAACGTCCTTAAACCACACACACAAGTGTTATCAAGTCATCGTGTTCCTCTGTTACTCCCACCTCTGCAGTGCTGACATAAACCATCAGAGGTACTACAGCTGAATACAATAGCACACCTCTGAATTGACTAAAGCTCAAAGTTTTACCATCTCTTTGCCCACTTCCATCCTTCCTACTCATTTGTTACCATTTAATGAACTATGTGAGTATGGAAAATTCAAAATTACATTTTCTGTATTACGAAGGCACCTGAGACACTTTTAAACAATGCAGATAAGTGCCTCAAATGGACCAGATATCTCACTGTGTGATTGTCCACCCTGCAGTCCTGGAGCTCCTGGGTGTTCTCATGGGTGATCAACACAGTTCTTCCACGCCTCCCACTTCCATCACCACTGGTGAGCATCAGCATTAAGGCAAAAAAAGAAAAACTTTCTTCTGAAAGAACACACCAGGTTACCCATCGAGGAGCAAACATCACCTTTGCTCCCAGGGAGATCCAAAGCATTTAAATTGCTCTACTGAGAAAGAAACCTAAGGGATGACCCCCAAATCTCACTGTTCTCCTTTTTACAGTGCCTGTTTAAACCTCTCCTCCTTCAACTAGTTTCTGATAAAGCTCTTAACACTAATAAATACCAACTGGGCTTGTAGATGTGCACAGACAGCCCCATGTTTTACTGTATCTGCACATAACCAGCACATACATGCAGCAAGAAATCAAAATAAGCAGACCTTGGGATCAGTGAAGAGGCAAACCTTTGGCTACTCAACATTTGGCTCTGGAGCTCACCACCAGTGTGGACCTCCTGAAGATGCCGAGCTGCAAACCCCACCAGCAATAGCAACTCATTGATCTTTACACCTTGGATTTGCCGTTTGCCAGAGTGGTGGGATCTTGGGTGCTGTGGAGTGGAAAGCACTGCAGGCTTAAGTGCAGCAGTGGCACACTTTGGCAAGAGCTTTCTCTGAGACACCCAAGGCAGCCCACAAAATACTAACACACCTAGCAGCATCCTCTGTGGAGCAGTAACGACAGCTCATTGTACAGGCTGAAGAACTGAACAGAAGGTAGAGTAGAAACATGAGAAAGGAGATCTCTTCTCAATCGCTGCTTTTAAAACGCATTGCTCAGACTAACCCCAGCCAGTTCTAGCAGCATCACAACAAGCACAAGCAGTCTCTGATGCTTTAGTGATGCAGCTTTTTTGTCTCGGGCTTTAGACACTTACGTTCCACCTGAATACCATCTGCATGGGCTTTGGTTTTTGGTTCCTGGCTTCCAGCTTTTGCATCGTCATCATCTAACAGAGGAACATAGTCTGTTTTATCTACTGTTTCTCCAACCACATCGTCGAATTTCTCTGCCTCCAGCGTGGCGATGAAGTCCCTTTTCACCTCTTCCTCAATCTCGGGAGGTGGCTCCGTCAGAGCATCCGCGAGGCTGAGGTTGTGATCCAAGTCAGCCATCCTTCAGCACCTTTGCAACCTGGAAAGTGATGTGGGGAAGAAGAACACGAGAATAACATTTTAATAGGAGACCATTTAAGTTTACTCAGGGTTCGACATTGACAGCCATGGGCCTCTTGTGCTATAACACAGTAAGAAACGTTTGCTTTAGCACTGGGTAATTCTCAGGTGTTTACAAAAACCCCACACCAGAACAGAAACAACCAGCTGGATCATCTCAACCAGGCTTCCCTGCATAAACATCACATTTCATGTGAAGTTTTCTCAGAACCTTTAGAAAAAAGAAAATAGGGGGAAAAAAAAAAAAAGATAACCCCCCCCAGTACCTGCCCAGCATAAACACAATCTTACACTGACTTCTGCTTCGCCCCAGATCCGTGAGTTCATTACACATGCTCAGGAGCAGAAAGACAAATGACGCAAGCAAATTCAAGCCCCTGGTTGGACTCCACCCAGCCTCCCCTATGGAGATTCGGATTTTACATAATCACTGATATACTTCAGGGATGCTTTTGATCCCTTTGATGGGGTCCGGTACCGTGTTCATGTCCTCAGCGAACCTTGCTAATACCCACAACCCCACTCCAGCCCTGGGGTTTGTGCTGGAAGGTGAAGTTTTAACACTGCGTACATGAGAAAGCAGACTGGGGTTCAGACGGATGCGTTCTATATAAAGCTCTAAACTGGAAACAAGTAGAAAGAATCACCATTTATTTTTTCCTCCCCGATTTGCACCTCAGCATTCAATTTAACTACCTGGCACAGAGCAGAAGATGTTCCTGAACTGACTCATCTGGTTTGCAGCTGAAGCTTTCAGGCTGGCATAACAAATACAGCTATAAACAAGTGTTTATTTTTTCACATTTCATCCTTTTAAAGTTATTCTTAGGAACAACAGCCAACAGATACTGATGTGATTTACAGAAGCTGTCTAAGGAGCAAGCCCCACCACTTCTGCTTGACAGAAGGTGCATTTCTGAAGCTTTCCTGCAGCGTTAGTCCGTGTTCTCTACACCCGACACCATCACAACAGCCAAGGTATGGAACGCTCTGGCCGTACCTTTTAGCCATTTGCAGGAATTGTCTGGAACAAACTGTAAAGCCCAAACCCACAAAGGGCCATTAGCATCTCAACTGGCACACTGACAACTCCTGATACCGGAGCTCAGCCTCCTTTCCGTTTGGTCCACGTTTGGTCCACGACGGGAAGGACAAAACAGTCTGACACTGACCTGTGTTACACTCACGATTAGATGCTCAATCTGTGCTGAGACTCTCCCTGTTAGCAGAAGACTGACTGTTTTTAGGAGCCCAGGAAGGCCACCCAGCAGCGCCCGGCTGAGAATTAGTAGAGAACAAGGACATGGAAGCCAAGTCTAACATTCCAACAACAAATTCATCCAAACAAAAGGATACGAAGGAGCTTAGGTAAAGTGACCCATCATTTTACAACCAAGTCTCACCATACTGGCCAAGAACCACCAATCATAGAATCCTAGAATGGTTTGGGTTGGAAGGGACCTTTACAGGTCATCCAGTTCAACCCCCTGCAGGGACGTCTGAACTACAGCAGGGTGCTCAGAGCCCCAAGGGCCAACCTGACCTGCAATGGTGCCAGGGACGGGGCTTCTCCCGCCTCTCGAGGCAACCTGAGCCAGGGTCTCACCACCCTCAGTGTCAAACATTTCTTCCTTCTCTCTGGTCTGAGTCTCCCTCTGTCAGTTGAATCCATCACCCCTTGTCCTGTCACAACAGCCCCTGATGAAAAGCCCCTCCCCACCTTTCTCACAGCCCCTTTCAGCACTGAAAGGCCACACTAAGGTCTCCCTGGAGCCTTCTCTGCTCCAGGCTGAACACCCCCAACTCTCTCCCCTCTCCTCCCAGCAGAGGGGTTCCACCCTCCCATCACTGCTGTGGCCTCCTCTGGCCCCGCTCCAGCAGCTCCATGTCTCTGCTGTGCTGAGGAGCCCAGAGCTGGACCCAGCACTGCAGGGGGGTCTCCCCAGAGCGCAGCAGAGGGGCAGGATCCCCTCTCTTGACTTGCTGTCCACACTGCTGGGGATGCAGCATGGAGCCACGTTAGAGGGGAAAAAAAAAAGTAGAACTGAAGATGGAGAACTGCAGACGTAAAGTGGCACAGACACACTCACCAGCAAACACAAGGGACATTTGTACGTGTTGGCTAACGACGGGCTGACCTGCGTGGCCACTGCGCAGCAGTCCCAGGGTCACTGACTTACATGGGGACGGCAGAACACAGATGCTCTTGTTCGAGGAACACAAAGGCTCCTACTCCTCAAACTCCAGGAACCTCCCCGTCAGCAGAGTACGGCCACTGACACACACCTACCGCTGCAGCCCGTGCAGGGCAACGTCTCGCATTCTCTGTGAACAACGGGGTGCTTTTGACAGTGCTGTTTATGCGAGTGCATTACGGAAACTAATTCAGTTAAATCTGTTCTTCTTCCACAACAGAAGGGCAGGCTCACTTCAACTGCAGCTGCAGTTTCTGTTGGTTTAGACAAAGGCCCTCAAGAATTGCCACTTGATCCAGAGGTGGAAGGTTGGGAGCGCTTAACCCTTGGTGCAGGGTGGCGGTTGAACAAGTTATGGTTATTAAATAGCCATCTTTACACTTGTTAAAAAGAGGTTTCTTTCAGTTATTCTTGACTATTTTCAAGATACACCATCATACAGACCCACACACGCTGCCGCCTCACCCTTCACTGAGCTTCACCCAGGCAAGTCAGTCACTTCTACAAGGTTTATCTCTGTGTTGGCCAGTCTCGTTGACAGAAGAGACAGGTCTCTTCAGCAGCCATCTTTTCCACCACGTCATCCCTTGCTTTCAACTGGAAAGCAGGATGGTGGCTTTTAGGTCAGTCAGTCTCAAAAAATAAATACAGAGCTATAAACATTTCCTCTTTTTCTTCTGAAAATTTCATTTACCATAAGGAAGAAAACCAGTATTTAAAACTTCCAACAAGCTGCTTTGTGATGTTACCAGGAAATGCAAGAATCAAGGCTACAGGCAGAAAATAGCCACAGAACGTTTGGGGAATACGCAAAGGCTAGAGTGAACACACCAGGCAGTAAAAGAAAACTCCAACCCCTGTTTGTCACAGCAGGACGCTGGGACGGGCTGAACCAGACTTCGCAGATGTCCCAAGTCCTTTGTGTTTGCAGTATCGCACCAGGGCTAGCACCCCAAGGGTTACACAGCAAGAACCTTCAGCTTTCTGTAACGGGCATTTAGGGAAAAAAACAAGCCTCTCTTTTTAACCTCACTCCAAATGCTGGTTAGCAGCAGACTGCAGTCCGTAAAACCTGAACTATCAGCTCACTGCTTTCACACGATCGCATTTCTGCTACTTCAGTTTCAGGAACACGAGTGGCCTTTTAGGAGCATTTCCTCTTGATGGCTTAATTTAGGGTCTGTCCAAGCAGCAAGTCAGTGCCGTCCTCCCACCCTAACGAGACCTATCACCCGACTGCTTTACAGAGAGGCCCTTCCGCACTCGGCATCCCCTCGGCTGCATCATCCAAATCCAGGAACCATCTAAAGCCAACACCACACCACATAGACACGTGGATGGCCATAATCATCAGTTTCCAGCCAGAACAAGCTTATAAACAGTATTTAGAAGGCCCAGAAATTATTTAGCCCTTGTTCCACTGAGATATTCAGTCACTTTTCCTCTAGCCCTAAACAACGGCCCTTCAATTAACGGAGCAAATGCCTCGGGAGCCCCTGCGGCAGCAGGAGCTGCCATGAGAGGTGTTAGGGAATCAGTTAGGAATTCTTAAACCCAAATCAAGGCTAATCCCACCCAGATCATCCCCCAACACATGAATATTCCACTGCAAGCAGCTGATGGATTCATATCATGATTTTTTTTGGTCCACATTAGCGTGGGAGCACTTGATGAAATAGTTGCCATAAAATAGCATTGACAATGTCTCTATTTCAGAGCTACACAGGAATCGGGACATTAAAGCAACCCAGTTTCTGGGGAAAAATAAGAATGAGGTGATGCAGACTTATCAGCAGGCTGTTTTCTTGTCTATATTTAACTTAATAGGGAATGCAGAAACTGTGTATAAAAAAAAATTGGCGTAACTAATAAAAGCCTTTTGCATTTTTGTAGCAAACACAGAACTGGTATCTCCAGCACGTAAAAGCGGCTGCAAATACCCAGCTGCCCTCAGCCAAAGCCCCATGCTGGCTACGGGCAGCCTTTGACAGCCCGGGCAGGGTCAGGGGACAGCCAGAACACCACCAGGACTAGGCTAGAAGCCATTTCTCCGCTTTCCATCCCTGGTGTCAGAGCAGCCAAATGACACTAATACCCAGACTCCCAGCATGAACCAGGGCTCAGAGAGTTACCTAAGGAAATAAGCACACTGCACGAATTCTGCCCCAGGGGGAAAGCAAATCCTGAAGCATATTCATGTGTTGACCAGCTCAGCAAGACAGAGGCTTTCTCCCCACTCCTCATCCACATGGAATCAGTCAGCTACGCACAGGAAGCCCTCTAGAACCTTCAGCAAGATGAACCTTCATACGCTGTGTGCTATGTAGCTACGCCAATCAGATGTTAACAGAGCACAAGGAACACAAATCCTGACACCTTTTAAGAGGAAAGGGCACAACTGAGGAAAGACTGAGGTTGTAGAAGGCAGCAGGTTAAAAAATGTATTCAATAATCCTTCGGCTGTGAGACAGCTGCCAAGGTCCTGGGTTGTTCAAGAGCAGAGGGAGGAACAGCAGTGATGGGGTAATACCAGCCTCCGTGACTCAAGATTTCTATCTCTGGAGGAGCCTCAGAGGACGGTCGAGCCCTCCCTGGAGAACACCAAGCTGAGTGCGTGCTTAGCTGGGAGGAAAGGTGTGGGAAGGAGCAGATCGGAGTGTTATCGTTCTCACAGTGACAGCTCTACTGCTGACAAGAAGGTTTCCTGCAGCTAGACATTCCTCAGCCCATTCATAGACATTCCTCAACCCATTCCAGGAAATCTTGACATTATTCCACACAGATAAACCATATTCCTTTAATTCACACCTTTTTTTTTAAAAAAAAAAGGATTGTTTAGGCCTCTCCATGTTCCAGCAACAGCTGATCTGTTATACTCACTATTTGCCCCATCTGTTCTGTTTCTATACCCAGAATCTGTGTGTACCCAGTGAGTAACCTGTTTGTTCGGATCAGTAAACTCCCTCCTCTTGTGAGCTCAGCTGAAAGACACAGAAGAATTATTTTAAATTTCTCACCCATATCACAGACCCCCTGGCCTGGCCTCTTGTTCCAAAGATCTCCAGCTCTTTACCCAATTCAACCCGGCCCTCCCTATCACAGTGAGCTCCTTTCTTAGGCGTTCCCACCACCTTCTCCGCTCTTTGCCCACATCCCCAAGGCTGCCATTTGCTCGTGTCCACAGACCTCGTGCTCTGCAAACGGATTTAGAGAGTCACGGACCCACGATGTCCTGGAGCTCCCAGAGAAGACAGACTGGCACTTACTTCCAGGAGTTTTACTTTAAGTGGCCTAGTGGAATAACTTTCAAGACAGATCATGGCATCCACACTCCCTGGAAGCAGCAGCAGCTCAAACAACACTTACTTGCATAAGCCACTGCCTGTAGCTTCCCATCTAGGGAAGAGTGGAATTTATTTCCTGAACTGTGTGTTTCCATTTTGCAGCTTCCCTTGCTGCACTGCTGTGTACACAGCCCTGGGCACGCACAGTCTTGGAACGTGAAGTTAGGATCAGGCTGACCCAGATTTTGGGCATCTCATCTGAAGACGAAGAAAGGGGGGAGCAGGCAAGCAGGGGCAGGGGGTACTGCCCACAAAATAAAAGGTACTTGAAAACCTGTAAACTGCTTAAACAGGATCATTCTTGGCCTGAGACATAGTCTGAGAGCCCTCAGATTTTTGGCAGAGGGCACAGATGATTTCTCAGCGAAGCGTACACACGACAGGTTCCCCCTCTACCAGTTATCCAGGGCAGAGCCCTGTGGTCACACAGCACCCGCTCCAGAGTCCCACCCAGCTGCCGGCCTCCTCAAGCGACCCACGGCTCTGCGTGCACCTAGCGAGCACACCCGGCCTCGGCTCTTCCCCATCACGCTGCCTGGGAGAGGGCTGCATCCCTGCTAGTACAAACCATACATTCTTTTGGCAGAGGAGAACCTTTGTACCACAGAGGCAGGAGAAATCTATTCACAAAGACAGCACATCCAAGAGGAGTAAGAAGTGAAACAGCATTTTCTCACTTTTTTTGGTGTCTTTAAAGAAGCCACTCTGATCCACACGCTTCTCATAAATCTGTGTATTATTTCATCAGATCCACTTGCTCCTTTAAAATTAGCTCCTAACTTCAGAATAAAACCCCGGACTGGCAGAAACAGGGACAGCTCGGTCATCACTCCATGTCTCCTGGTGTAAGTCAGCTTGCTTTTCTTAGCCAAGGCTCTCCTGGGCACTCAGCAGCAGCCGCTGAGGCGTGAGGGAAGGGGGGAGCAGGAAGCAGCTAGATGCTAAGTCATCCTCCTCCGCAGTATCCCAATGGGAGTCTGCCACGGAAAGGATGTCGGTATCTATCTCTCCAAAGGAGAGGACACACCAGTGAATCCAGTTGCTGACGCTGCTGTGCCATGGCTGGGCACAACAAATCTGGGACCTCAGTCAATTTTTTTGTCTTTTTTTTTTTGTGGCACGGTCTGAACCAGTGGGATTAATTTTTTTTTTTTTTTTTTTTTAAAGTTAAACACAGTAAGATCTCTGTTTTATTTTTGTGGATGTTCCAAGTCACAGGAAAATCACTTAAATTACCAGAAGCTTCTTCTCAGAGGTAGTGTGATGCAGGTCAAGGCATCTCTAATAACAACACCACTCACAAATTCATGCTCAACACACTTGCTAGAAAACCCAATGCAACAGCCTCAAAATGGGTGTCCTGAATTATAGGTTTATATTCAGGAATTAGTTCCCTCCAAACGCAGTGATGTAGTTACCCTGTCACCAGTGGAGGGAAGACCACCCAGTCCAGACACCCAGGACCTGCTAGACAAGCATAAGCACCCGATACCAGGTACATCACTAGTTAAGTAAGAGACTATAGAAATCTACACAGTAAAAAAAATAAAAAATAATTAAAAAAAAAATCAAACACTGATTTTAAAGGAGGTTGTTTAAACTGGGGGACTAAAGCCAACAGCAGCTTCCAGCCCCAGTCTGACACACACCCGTGCTGCCAACTGCTGTGTCACACTACGGGTCCACTTACATAAGGCATCACATCAAATATCATCAAGTTTGAACTTTCAGCAACACCAGGAGTTCAGAAAGAATCACAGCACACAAAATCACATTCTCCTCCAGACGACATGTAAATACAGCAGGAGAGTTTCCAACTACTGCACATGCGGCTTAAGTCATTGTCTCCCTCCTTTGAGAGGGACAAGAGACATGTCAAGTGCAGAGCAGGTACATTCGGGGCACTTGTTGGGTTTACACCTGGATTGCTACGACAGGCAAAGCACTCCTAGAGCTGTTTCCCTTCCAGCAGAAACTCTCCAACAGTTTTCTGGCTAATTTCAAGTACATAAAATACATTAAATAAGCCCCGGAATGTCCAAATGCCTGTAGATAACAAGTCAAAAAGGGAACAACTAAAGTAAAGGGGGGAAAAGCTCCTCTTACTGCCTCCTCGGAGAAAGCCAAGGACCACGCCGGCATTTCCACTGGGGACTATGACACTGCAGCACATATTGACTGTCGCCCGGGCAGAGTTTGGGAAGCAGTGGTGGGCGCGAGGACTGGGACAGTGCAAGGTGTCCCACCCAAACCTGGGCTTTTCTAGAGAATCAGTGCCGCTGAACCGCAGACTAATAACCACAGAACAGCTCCAAAGGCTTGATGCAAATCTCGGTTCACTTCCGCAATCAGTTTACGGCCACACACGAGATAATAAACATGTTGTTTTAACTTCTCCTTTTAGAAGGGTTTAACAAAGTTGTGATTCAGCTTGTCAAGAGCATTTCCAAGCTGAGGCAGAGCTTCAGCCACTATTGCTTCCTCAGAACGCGCTTTGCCCAGAGCCATTTCCTCTTCCACATCCAATACCTTGCTACTTCCACTTAACCGGGTCACTAATAACCTTTCCCTCAGCTTTTGGTTGTGACTGCTCTTCTCCCTTGAGTTTCTTTTCCTCCAGCAAAAAGCCTCACAGCGGGTTAAAGGGGATACAAGGGCCACTACACAGGCACTGGAACAGTCCTGGGGATTGTCAAGCTGTCTCTCTAGCCCGTCCAGTCATGGGTAACTGTACTTGCACATCAGGCACACAAGGAGCCAAGATAGACCCAAGCAGAAAATAGAATGAGGGCTCCAAGCACTGCTGTTCTTTCACTCAGCAGCGGATGGTGGGAGTAGAGCTGTGAGCAGGCATGAACGTGAGCAAACACCCTGGATTCAGATGGAAGCTGTACAGTGATCTACATACTGACATGAAGGGAAACAGCACAAGCACCTCCAGGGGGGTCCACAAACTTTTCCAGGCAGTGGCCACAAAGACAAGCTGGGAAGCAGTTATGGTCTCAGCTGGGACCTGTGCTACAGAACTGGGAACATTTGAGACAATTGCAGTGACTCTGCAGAAGATGCTCAGGATGCTGGAGGCAGAGGCCGAGCACTGATGGTGAGGAGCACAGCCGGCACGCCAACAGGGCTTCCTGAACACCATTAGTCATGAGCTTTCATGGGCACTTTCGTATTTTGAATAAACAAACAGCAACTGTCAGAGCAGCATGGAAACGCCACGGCGAGGCCAATAGACTACGACAGGGAAAGTCATCTGAACAAAAGGGGCTCTGGCTGACAAGGGCTGGGTTTTTTAACACCATACCTTCACCGTTCATGAACTGCACCATCAACATGTCACAGATGATGGCTTAAAAATAGTGCAGTTATTTCAATTTCATGTTACCTTGTAAGAGTCTACATAATTCTGGGGTTTGTTCAGCACTTCCAAAGAGCATCCATCTATCTGTAGGGTTTCATTACTTCGGATATGAGTAATTTCTCCACTGGTTAAAGTAAAGCATTACTTTAGCTGTTAATTGGTTCTGTAAACAAACCCACCTTCTACAATGGGACTCCAGATGAGTCTTTAAGGAACACTTCTGCTCCATAAGCTTGAAACATTTTCATCAACTAGACTTCCCGTAAGAAAGCAGTAATGGACCCCATGAGGCAGCTTTTCACTATCACTCCGCTGGGCATCAGCAAAGCCAGGCAGCAGACAGGCTCCCAGGACTGGGGCCTCTTCAGTAACGTTAAAAAAGATTCTCTCCGTTTCCTGGAGGTTTGAGACAACTTCTATTTTCTTACCTGCCTTCCAGACAGCCATAGCTTGGATTCATTGAATGATAACCAGGCAGAAATCCTGAACTAGCCAAAGGCAGGCTGTGAAACCACCTCTGCTCTCCACACATGGACCTCCTACTCGCTGTCAGTGGAAAAGCCAGAACTAAAGTCCACCTGCAAGCTGGCGGTCCAACATTTTTCAGGGGTACTAAGGCTCTCTTAGCCACTCTTCTTAGATGTGGACATTGATTTACGTTTAAATTAACAGTGCTTGATTTAACAAAAACCAAGCCATTTTCCTTTAAAGGGACTTCCAAAGAAACTGCAGGGACCAGAGCTCATCCATCCAGTGGAGGAAATAGCAAAAAGGGCAACTCAAGTTTACCCGAGTCCTCAAATTGTAACCTGACGAAAGCCAGCCTGATTTGTCCTTCTGAAGAAGATGGTGCCCAGCCTAACAAATACAACGACCAGCAATCAGCTTTGCATCTCCGCTACAGCAGTTACATCTCCCAACATCGGGCAGATCTGCAGAGCACATGTGAGCTGAGTTACACAATCCCCACAACGCCAGGTAAGGAAAAGCTCCCAACCCAAAGAAAATGTCCATTGGAACTGACTAGAAGGAAGATGATTGTAACAGCTACTAAACACTGAAAGACCTTGTGAAAAAAACCTCTACATTTACAGCTGTGACAAACATGATGAGATTCCCATACCTGACAGTGGTGAAGGCCAGGTTGGATGGGGCTCTGAGCAACCTGGGCTACTGGAAGGTGTCCCTGCCCATGGCAGGAGGTTGGAACCATTATTTTTCCATTAAGTAAAAGCAGTTGAAAAAATAAAGTCCACATTCAGCATTTATGCAAAATAAAAACAATTAGCTAGAGCTAGATCTCCGTCAAAGATCGAGGCAGAAGGAAGACCCAAATGAAAGAGCACCAGTGAGAAGCTTTGTTTGCACGTGTCTAAATATCTATATTTACTCATAGAGACATATGCCTGTACATATGACATTCTTTAATGACCAAAGAGGGAGACGTAGGAGGCATCAGGGAGAACATAATTGACTTTAGCTGTCTTCATCTTTGATTCTAACAAAGAGGAGATCGTTTCTTACTTGACAAATACCTGTCAGGAATCTCCTGGGTCACTTCTTATGATGGTGGTGTAAGAATAAGAGAAAGTCAGAAAGGAATCAGTCAATCACCTTCTACATAACCAACACTATTGGTACAGATACTTTGGACCAAGAGTTCAAGAGATGTGGGCTGCTCATGGAGGTTGTGGCTTCTCTGTTCTTAGAGACATTCCAAACCCAACAGTACATGGTCCCGGGAACCTGCTCTAGGTGACTCTGCTTTAAAGCAGGACAAGATTATCTCCAGAGGTCCCTGCCAACCGCAGCTGTTCCGTGATTCTGATATTCTTTGAAGACCACTGTTCATGTTCTTGAAACCAAAGCCTATGAACACTACAAGATGTGTCCTAAAGCACTTCCATTTTGCATCTTGAAGGAAAACCTTGAAACTGAACCAAAACAGCCCTCCCAACCTCCCTGCCCACACATACAGGTTTGGAAAGGCTCCGTTTCTGTCCCAGGCTTGAAGAGGATGAAGTGGTATGGAGAGAGCACAGTAGTACAGGCCTGCAGTAGACAGGGAATTGCATTCACGCAGCGGCTTTTGCTAAGGATGGAAACGAGACAAGGCTATGTTAAAAAATTGAGGAATAATCCCAGACTTTGCATCTCTGATACATGACAGCCAATCTTGTTCATTCAAATTGTCAGGTAACTCTCTTGCTCTTAATTTAAGAACTGAAATTACTTGGGATGCTATGAAGGTAGCTCCAGGAGTCCTAACAAGTCCTGCAACAGAAAGGCAGCCACCTGTCCTGCTTACTAACATACAAAGGTCTTCTTCCTGCTGCTTCAAAAGACCCACACATCACTACTTGTCTGAAGATCCCTCAGTTCATCCACAGTGCGAGGCCAGAAGTCAGTATGGTAGGAAAAGCCTGACTTGCAAAGCTACAAAGACAACCAGAATTAATCTGGAAGGTCAGCTCCAAAAGCAAGAATTTCACGTATGTACACAAGAGAGATGTGAGTTTCTCACTGCTCCTCACCTCCATCTTCCTGCACAGAAAGGTCTATGAGAGTACAGCGTTAAGATAAAAGCAAGTGTTCTCTAAAAAAGCTTCCACGTGTCGTTGCTACTTGTAAGAGTATTTGAGCTTTTGTTAGCGTAGCGCCACCAGAGCTGTGGCAGTGCACGGACACCCCCAAGTACAGCATATCCCCAGCAGCTACAGACACACCACAGCTCAGAACTGTCCGAGCACTCTGGATAAATATGTTTTTATTCATTTATTATCCAGCTCGAGTTTGGACTACTAGACTTCTTCCCTTAAGGGAAGAAAACCCTCCTTTTGAGAGGGACATAAGATCAGCTACACTAACCTGTGACATTCATTTTGCAGAAAGTAAAGATGGCTGCATCGTGTTTCATTTACGCATTCATGTATTCCCCTCTTGAGAACTTGCTCCCAAAGCATGGCTTTAGGGAAGGCAGGAGACGTCATGAAATAGGCCCGGTTGTTGCTCTGAAAGCGTTCAGAGTTGCTGCTGAACCTGAGAAGGCTGGACTCACCGGTTGCTGTGCCAGCTCCCTGAGATAACCCACGGGAGTTGAGGATGATCTCGTTCAGAAGCACCGTTTCTCTGGAACACAGCAGCTACCTGGCACAGACTGGCCCTTGCTTCTTCCAAAGGCCTCAGGACCAAGCCCAGTGTGCATGGAGCACACGGAGGCTAGCTGCTAACTCAGACGTCAGTCTCAGCTGGAGGTTTCCATCAGTTACATTCCCCTCTGGCCTTATTTCAGGTTCTTCTCTGCTCAGGGTGAGGAGATACTTCTGCAGAACTCGTCTGGAAGGGAAGTAATGATGTGCAGCAGGTCCAGAAGGAGAGGCATGGGAACTCCAGGCACGAAGTACCCACCTATTTTACAGTACACTTAACACCAGAGCAAAGCCAGGACAGCAGCTTCTTCTGCCTTCTGGCTTTGAGGAGCCAAGTTCTGGTCGTAGACCTCAGAAACGGAAAACTCCAGTCTCCCAAGAGAGCAACTCTACCATAAAGCCTCATAAACCACTTCAACTAACAGAAGATTTAGTACAGACCGAGCTGACCAATGCTACCCAAAGTGACTGAGCAAACAGTCATGAACTGAAGGTAAAATTGTTCAGATTTCCCTCCTGTCCAAGTCACCACCCCAGAAGGGCAGCAAATGGACGGAAGCCTCCCTGACCCAGTCCTGATTGTTTGGAGAAGCTTATTCGAAACCAAAGAAAAGCCTTTGAGCAAATGAGGATGGTGGGAAGCGGGGAGGCTCCCATAGGAAGAGGCCTTGCGTCAGTCTAGCCACAGCTGGACAGAAAACAGATCCAGGAGGCTTTAGGAGCATGGGGCTGAGAAGAGGAAGAGCGACACAATTGCAAAGGACCACCCCAGCAGAGCACTTCCAACCCTGACTTCACTCCACTTGCACGCAGTCCCAAAAAAACACGTGGCATGTGTTCCTGCCTGCATAGAGCCTTGTACTGTTGTTAATGCCACACCGAGAGGAGAGGACACAGCACCAGCCTCCTGAAGGACTCCCTCTCTTCGGGCAATTCCATTGCTGTTCCACACAGCAATATGGGGTAAGTGTCCAAGTTTGATTGCTATGTTGTGAGTTGTCCCATTTCCAAGCTGATAAAAAGTCGTATTAATAAACCTGCCTTAAGTTACAGCAGGATAGACACTCTGCCAAGCGGCTTCATTGGGAGTACAGGAATAACTTTCCTGTAAGCCCCAGCAGGGATCAGGGACTCTAGAAGGTGGGGATTAATGGTCTTGGCCGGCCTTCAGAAAAGCCACATGGAAGATGAGTTCATAGATAATAACTGCGATGGACTTTTGAGAGTCTAGCTCCACACAGACCTGCAAGCATTGAAATAAGAGACCTGGACACGCCTGGTATGTCATCTCCAAACCCCATAAATGCTTATCTGAGTCTGCCCACTTTCTGCACAGACTTGGGTCAGCTCTAAAGTGACTTATTCCTTAACTACTTTAAAGAAAGAAAACAAAAGAAGCTCCTGGAGTCGTACTTGTTTGCTGGTTTTCGAGCTGTCTCGCAGCAGACAGGATTTGCTGTGCTGCACACCAGGAGAGGCAGCACCAAATAAGGAGAGTTCCATCAATCATGGGGGGAAGAGTCTCCTGTTTTCACTTGGCAAAGGACAGAGGGAAAGAGAGGCAAAGTGGGGGCAGGGTATGAAAACTCAGGCTGTTAGCAGAGCCCTTTCTGTGTTGCAGATTGACTGCTAAGCCACAAAGCAAACAGGCAGGGCGAGCAGCTGTCCCGTCAGCTGCTTTCCTTTAATAGCCCCCACATCAGAAAGGAAAGAGCTCCTGCCTCCCCAGGAGCGAAACTCAGGGAGTAACGCCTTGCTGGCACTGGGGAGAGAGTCCCTGCTCTGGGGAGGAAGAGAACGATGACACATTTCTAATATAGATCAGGCAGTAATGCTCCTTTTTAGTAGGTATTTTGTACCTCCTCCTCCTTTTCCCCCTTCTTCTCTCCACCACAGCCTGGAAGACTAATGAGTGCACAGAAAGGGAGAAGTTTCACTACAGAAGTTCACCTCACTCCTTTGGTCCTCATAAAATTCACCCCACTCCACATCTGCCTTATATATGCGGCTCCCAGAATAAGGGATCTGCCACTTACGTGAGAATTTCAGCTTTCAGTTATAAGATGTTTATTTTTTTAATTGCTTGTGAAGAAAATCATACAGTATGAGCACTGGAACCACAAACCAAAGGATGAGAATGAGCTCAAGTCATGCTGTGAGAAAAATGATTTGTCAGAGAACCAATCCAGCTTAATTACAGCTCTAACCCTGCTGCACAGGCCCTGGCACCTTCGGGAACTCACAACATGCTGCCTTATGTATATACACACATCAGAGGGTGGGAGGGGAAGGAAGACCACAGAGGACAGGTTCTGCAATTAAAGTTAATCAAAAAGAGCTTTCACTGAAGAGTAAAATAAGCAGCCGTTCAATAGCATTTCACACGTACACATGAGATACGATATGGATGTTACATCAAGTTTATTGTAGTATGCCTCGAAAATTCCGACATAAACTTTCTGTAGAGCAGCAGAAACAACTCCAGCTTGTGGAAAGGGGTTGGCAGAAAGAGTTAAGACTCCACTCAGCAACCCTCCTCCCTTATTTCACAAGGGGTATCGAAAAGGATAAACCAAGTCATAAAAGGCACTGGAAAGACTTTCTCAAGCAGTGCTCCTGGAGATCGGCTTTGTGATTTCTCCTACTCACATATACAATCTGATGCCCACAAGAAAGGCTGGACGCCGTTGCTGCAAGCAAACTGACTCAAGAAGTGCCCCAAGGTCAACATGTTAGCCAGCCTTACTCAAGATAAAATTTGAGCAAGGAGCATTAAAAAAAAAAAAAAAAATAAAAAAAAATCACAGGTTATGGAGAGCAGCAGATACAACCATGAAAAGAGCCGGATAATGCACCGTCACTGGTTCCAAGAACTCAGTTTACATACGAGCTCTGCTCCTTCACCTGGATAGAATAATTCTAGTTATGGTAGTGACTATATTAGAGGAGCTACTTTAATTAAAAGCAGCAACTCTCCTGACAACATAATTATACAGCATGAGAACCTGTCCATCAGGACACAGAACTGGTAGCTTCAAAAGGAGAAAGTTGACTATAAACTGTTCTCATCAATGACAACTCATCGCCAGGCTGATGTTTCAGAGCCAGACGAGTGGAACAGCAAACCTGTTGATGCCTTTTCGAGTAGATTTGCAAAGAGCAAACACCACTTTAAAGCTTTGCACTACTGGAGGTTAAAAAACCCTTGGGAAGAATGAAACAAACCTCATTTCTATACTAAGAAACGAGTTTTAGCTCCTTGCAAATTCTGTAAATCTGCGTTCTGGCAGGTCAGGTAGCGCATGGACTCAGCAGCTGTCATGGAGAATCGTGCCCTGCCCTTAGGCTTTTGAGAGCTGACAGAAAAGCCCCAAAGGGAACCTGGAATCAGAACAGACACCTTTGAACTAGAGGAGAGGCAGGGGGCTGCCGTTTGAAAACCACAACAAAGCATCCTGGAAGCAGCCAATTAAAAAGGAGAAGCAAATGCTCTGTTAGTGCCCAGCCAAGGTTTTGGAGCATTGGCCAGAGCTACCACGTCGGCAAACTAGTTCAGGGTGAACGTGCCCGTTTACCAGGCGTTAGCAGCCTTCCATTTGCTTCACACGGGTTAGATTTTCAGGCCAGGAATGAAATTCAGCCCCTGTATTTCCATGAAGGCCACTCAGGTGACTTCATGGAGAAATGAAGTACCTTGGCACGTTCAGGGTGAGAGCAGAGTATTCCTAGAGGATTCAGAGCTGCAGAGCCTGCTCCTTCCTACCCTGTTAAGAACAGCTTTGGGGTGGCCAAGCCTGCCTTTACGCAGCGGTGTATTCCTGGAACACGCTTAGGAAGGGTTTGGCTCTTTGTGCCACCTTTTGCAAGGGTTTTGTTAATCCTAGGGCAACTCCACAATAGCTATAATGGAGATTAAACATAGTTTGTGTTACTAGGAGTTACTTCTCAGTAGGGGTATTTGTGCCTACACACAAGTAAGAAACACAAAAACCAGAAAGTCCTTTTGAAACAAGGTCGAAGCAGATAGGAAGCTTTACAAATGCTGAACACACGTGGCACCTCTGCAAGCAGAGCTGAAGTCTTTGGCTACAACAGCTTGTGAAAGGATTTGCTAGAAGCCTGGGATGCAAACGCTGCCAGCCTGTGATCCATGGCAAAGAGGCACTGCTGTTTGCTCCTGTAACAGCTTCACAGCCAACAAAGGCAGAACAATAATTTCTCTTCAGAATCCTATGTGAAGCAGGGAAAGGTCCGGTGAGGCACTGCAGAACTCCCACTTTTCTGAGGGACCACAGTCCCGTGCTCTGCAACCAGGGTTAACACCCTGCAGAGTGGAGCCTTCCTCCCTCAGAAAGGGAGTTCCATGGGAGATAACATCATCGCCGCATCCATTGCCACTTGGGCCAGAACATAAGCCACACACAGGCCTGCTTGAGGCAACACTACCAGACACCTACGCCAGTCCCAGCATCTCCTGAGGAGGGAAAAAAGAAAGAATTACAGGTACAGAGGAGTGCTCAGAAATCTGCTCAAATGCACATGAACAGGAATTTAAGCTGTAGGCCAAGGCCCAGTACAAAACATCACTAGACTAGAAGTCTCCTTCCTAAGGATATTTATCAGATTCTTGAATTATAGGCCCAGCACATTCTGAAAGCACTGTGTCATGCCAGAGTGACAAACTGGACAGCAAGGAGAGCTAAAGGTTATGTGCCAGCCCCTTCTGCTTCCTCTGGACTTGCAGCTTATCCCCATGAGCCCGAGGAATGCCACTCCAGCCCTTCAGCTGTGGCCACTGTTCCCTACCTGCCATGTTAATGCTCTCAAAGCAGGGAAACACTCCTGCTCTCACGTGATGATTATTCTTAGAGAGGATCCCAGGGATTTTTATTTAGCTAAGTTCAGTCATGCAGTTGGCCAAGTGCCATAAGAGCATCACAGAACTCCCCGGTTCTGAAGAGGGAGCAGCATTAGTGCGGCACAGGCATATTAATGGCATTAAACGCGGCAGGTTATGCAAGAAAGACCTGGGCAACTGAAGATAACTGACTGCCCAGAAAGTTGTGACTGCCATCCAAAGTTCATGACAGACTTTGTGAAAAAGCACACAACAGCCATGGTCTGAGGTCAATTTACCTGCTTACACTGTCAAACAGCCAAACCTGATTCCCCCTGAGCTGGTCAAAGGAACAAATTCAAGCATTTGAGCCTTTTCATTATCTTGAGATGGTTTTAACGACAAGATTCCTGCTTGCCTAAGAAATGGACCAACATTAGCCATCAGTGACCCAACTAGAATAAGCAGAACCACATTTAGGAAACAACTCCCAAAAGTAACCGCAAGCTGAACTCTGGAAGGAACACACTCAAGCCACTGCTCCAATCTTTTAGTTTTTCTGCTAAGAAACGAGCTCAAACTTTGCAAGCAGATGAATGCAGACTTAGTTCAACTCGAACGGTGCCCACGTTATCTGGTAAAGGTTTAGGTAAAGCGGAGAAAAACAAGATGTCCTGTCAGCCAATGCTCCAAAAGGAGCCACAGCAAGAGGGCTCATGTCACTTCTCAGAGTCAAGGAACATACGTGAGTCCTCGTTTCGCCTTTGCTCATACCCTTTGGTTTCTGAAACCTGATGAGGTGGCAGCAGGGGGAAGAACACTCATTTCTGAAATGAATTAATGCAGAAGAATAGTTTCGTCCCTCCAAAATGTATGCAGGAAGCCAGCGGAGGAGGAAGGGAGTAGCTCCTGCAGTTCAACCACTATTGTATTTACATTTCCGTACTCTCAATAACAAATACCTTCAAGGATGGCTGAAACACAAGGCAATGGTTAGAAAACAAATGCTGAGCTTTCCTGAAAGAAAGGGCAAGAAAAGGAACTTCAGGTCTCCCCACAATGTTATCAGGTACGGGCTATTAGTTTCTTCAGAGAATGATTCACTTCCTTACTGCAGGTATGGCTGCAGGACCCAGTGTCACAGCACTGGGCCCTGTAACACAGGCAGCTTCCCTTCCAAAGGGGAAGATAAGGGACCAGATAAAGAATTGTTCAGTGTAGCACTGGAAAAATGTTCATTTTAATTAAAATAAAGGGTTCTGCCCACGTCACTTCAAGGAAGTAAACCCATACGTGGTGAAGTGACAAAGCAGCACTGCCTTCTTCCCAAGGGTTCTCTCTTCCTTCAATGGTTAAACCTTCTCGGTTCTGTTCTCAGCATTCTCAGCCTAGAAGGTCAGCACATACTTCCTCAATCCCTTTTTAAAAGGGTGGGCGACAATGCACCAGCCCCTCCTCCGCAAACTCCTCTCGGAGGACCAGCAATCACACTTACTCGGTTTGCTAAAGCATGGAGGCAGAGGAAGCTCTTTCTTATCTGCTTGCCTTATCTCAGCAGAATTCTCTGCAGGCAGAGCTCTGCTGCAGGAGCAGAACAGGGAGTCACATAGCAAGGAGCAGCTACATGCTCCCACCACATTTCTGTCAGTAGTACCCCCGATCTAGTTCACTTTTCAGCAGTAAAACTGATCCTAAAGCTGTGGTTTGTGCACATTCGGCCCCAGTTAGAGCAGTTACACACAAAATATAAACTAACCCAGCAGGTAATGTTCTTAGAAGTACTTTCCCCCCACCTATACACACGTAACCAAGGGAATTTCCAGGTGCCACAAGTCACAGGCAGTATCTGTAGTTTCATAAAGGAGATGACCAAACATGCAACTGCCCTTGCCTGCAAGAGCTCATTGCAGAAGCAGCAGGAAGAACCCATTTATTTATTCCTGAATGACAATCCAAGATGAACAGGGTATTGTTTTGTAAAGAACCCAAGATAGTCCTCAATCAAGTCATCCAACAAGAACCACCAGCCAGTGCCAGACTCACACAAACACCTCCTCCGTCCTGCCTGCTCTCCTGGGCTCCTCAGAGGATGCTAGTGAGGAAGTTGCCTTTATTCATCCAGGCAGTCAATGAATGTGGATTAAATGTTCCCGGATAAATTACTTCAGGAAGCATTTTCAGCTGCTGAATACGGTCTGTGGGAAACATCTGTTTGGCTTCCACGTCCTGAAACCACCGAACAACAACTGTTGAGAGGTACAACTACATGTAACCCTGGGACTCCAGGAGGCAGCTCACATGGTAACTCTCATTTCTGTACAATGGAGAAAAGGAGGAAAATAACTTTAGACAACTTGGGACTTAACAGCATGACCAAGGAAATTGAAGTCTGAGCTCAATTCCAGCCATCCAAGGAGTCTGGCAGACACAAAGACCACATTGGTCAAAGCTGAGTGAAGTGGAAAGGGAGGAAAAAAGAAGTTCAAGACCAGAAGGAGCAGAAAGGGCACTTCCACTCCTACATCATCCTCCATGCTCAGTTGCAGAGCGCTCACTCCCTGCAGAAGGTGACAGTCCACCTCCCATGACCTCTTCAGCTCCATGGAGGCCACAGTGAAAAGCACGCACCTCCACTCCCACCCCTTCCTCCACCCCACCCAGAGAGAGATAAGCCACCTTAGTTGGCTTTTAGTCAAATGGCTTTTAGAGAGAAGGACTTAAGATGGTTTGGCAGGCAGCCACAGGACCCAGTATAAACAACTGGTGGTGTGGCTGCCTCAACCATGCCCGGTTCCAATCGCATCGTGAATGGATGCACAAAAGCATCAGCCCCACTGAAGAGACAGCGCTTTGCAACGATGGTGTTCTATCCGCCTGCCATTTAAGGAGACTAAAAAAAGGCATTTTAGGAACAAGTTTATCCCATAATGGAGTTTCAGGAGCCATGTGAGGCTACTGTCACTTCAAGACAGTTTTAGGCACAGTTGGTGATGTTAAAACAAGCTGTAATTGAACTGCATCCATCTGCCTCCTCTGCATTCGCTACAGCCAAGTATCGCCATATGGCACTGCCAGACTGCCACGAACAGCTCCAGCACTTTCGTACGAGCCTGCACCCTGCAATTCACTGGTTTACGTTCTAGACCACCTGAAGGCTAAGGCAGAAGGAGGTATTAGTTAGTGGAGCAAACAGGCTGGTACTGCTGCCAGGACTTGAAGAAACAGCAGAACAACCAGTCATGTTAATCACACTGCAATGTACAAGACTCACGGGTCCCTCAGTCCATACCAGTATAACGAAGAAATTGTAATTCCTTCATTAAAACATGTTACATGAGCACCTGCACCTCAAACATCCTCAGACTCCGGTGAAAGTGTACCTTCATGGCGCCTTCCACAAAGCAAGGCTACCACGAGAAACTTGGATGATCCACTGTTCCAAATTCCTAACAAATCAAATCAGACTTGTTTTTCCTCAGCCTAGTTTGCCCATTTTAACCTTTTGCAGTCCTCTTACTCCAGCAAAAAGATTTGAGTGACCATGCTAAACAAGATGCCTGCCCCTTGCAGCAGAAAAGGCAAGAAAAGAAGGACCAACCATCTGTAAAGGACATCCCTGCTACCTTGAACAGAAGGAATGTGAGAAGCCGTAATAAATACCCAAAAGGAAGGATGCAAAGGGAGCAGTAAATACGGGGTTGAACAGAAAAGAACAGAAAGGTAAGTGCCTTTCAGGTATGTTTACTCTGCAGAAGCCCAGTTGCAGAACTCTCCGTATAACACCTCTTAATGACAAGCGGACTCTCACAAGTCCTTTGAACACTCCCCTTGTCGTAGCCAGGCACGCCTGCACTGCCCAGCTTTGCTACTGAGCTTCTGTCCGACGTTCTGGCATCTCAGAACTCCAGAAGGCTGCCGTATTTCCCAGAACAGATGAGGTTTTAGTGCGTACACCCAGCTGTATCAAACCTTTGCCGTGCATCATTTAGAAGACTCGTTCGTACCTCAAAAGCAGGTGTTCCCTTTGGCAGGTCCGGCAGTCCTCAGCAGCTACTTGTCTGCAAAACAAAACATACGCAGGGTTCAGGGGAAGCCATAAGATTGCAGGGTACGTGGATTTGAGCTAAGGAGGGATGGTTAAAAGATGGTTAGTGTTACTCAAAAATTCTCTACAACTGGTGAAATGCTGCTGCAGTCTCACTGCAGCCATCAGGCAGCGTTCTGCCACGTCCGCTCCTTGACAGGAACACTGTACTGCCATGACAATCTCCCGTCAACACTTGCTCAAGCTCTTCAAGACATACCGTGAAAATGGTGAGCAACTTCTCCCTCACTATACATCTTACTAGGTTTTTGCAGGCACACCATTAAAGCTGAAGTAATCAGGGGTGATTAGGCCATCCCCCCACTAAGTCGTATTTCAGGTGCTCCTATAATGGCTTAGCAGCTCTCACAGAGGCTGCTAGGCACACACCAGTACAGCCACCAGCAACAGCCAGGTCTGGGCCACAACTTGGTTTTTATCACACTGGAGAGGAACAAAGTTCAACAGGCACCAAAACATCTGGGCCCCAAATTATCAGTTATTGCTACATAGAGCCACTGTGCAAGAAACTGAGGGCTCTCAGACAGCAGAACAGTCGTGTTTTAGCCCGAGACAAGTGAGCAAGCAAAGATGAAGCTGTTATTCAATAAAGCCTATCCTGCTCCATGCCGTTTTCTGGACATCCAAACTTCGAGGGGAATCTCTTGCATGTTATTAATGCATTCACAAGGCAAAACCTACAGCTACTGCTAGACATGTTCCTCAACTAGAAAAGCATATGCTGTGTTCGTTTAAGGATTACATTAATGAGACTTGGATTAATATTTTAAGGGAATCCAGATTTACAAAGAAGCAGACATCAGCAGCCATATCTCAGTTGCACACAGCAGGTTATTTTCCATACATTTTCCATTATTTCGGTGAAGCTTTACCAGGGAACCATCTCCTCATCTACCAGGTGCTGCATCCCAAATTTTTCTATACGATATTGTACACTTCATTAATATTTCTTTATTGCAAGTGTATCTACACCCACAAAAAAATTTCTATCAAAACAATCCTCATACTCTCCATGCATCGTCCCGCAGAAAAGAATATAAACTAAGCCACACAGAGCCAGTTAAGTACTTCAGTCCACATGGAGAAATGTCCAACTTGCTCTTCACCACAGCAAGTGATTGAGCCAGTCCCACAACAAAATACCATCTCAGTACCTGCTTATTAATGCAAAGTCAGACAGAAATGCTGCTGCTTGCTTCTCTCCTCCACCAGCACAATTTAGGTTTACAGGGAAGTAAAACACCAGAGCTGCCAATTAATTATCAATTAAGGAATGGAGAAAGATCTTGTGTATGATTCAGATGCACGAGTATTAAGGATGAGCTCTTGCTTGTGTGGTACACTACTGCTCCCCTTTCCACCAGGAGGAAACTCTAACACACATCATAAACCTCCCTTCTCTTTTTCCACATCACTATTTGCAGTTCAGCCACCCCTGGGCAATGGGGTCCTTCTCCCCAGCTACCTCCAACTGCTGCATGCCCAGATCAACCATGTTCTGGGAACAGTGAAAGAAAACCTACCACAGTTTCTTGGTCTGGGCAAAAACACTTCTTCCTCTGGTAAACCTGCATCCCCAGTTGCTCTTAACCTCCGAAGGAAAGAACTCCTGTACTGCCAAGGTGGTCTTATCTACCCGCAGAGGTAAAGCTTGCTTCTTCCTTAAGCAGAGGGGTCCTTGACTGCCGAGCAGAATTGCCTGTCAATAACCTGCCTGTCCTACCCACAGCAACAGACTGGCTAAAACTGCAGGTGTGGCTGCAAAGATTTATGTGCTGGGTCGTACAGCACTCCAGATAGCCTCGGCTTGTCCCCTCACAGAGCAAACCGAGGAAGACTCCAACGACTTACACGAGTGTTGAATGGCAGCAAAAAGAGTGGTGTCACCTGGCCAGCACATGCTGCCTCATGTGCTCCATTCTGAGCCACAACTGTTATCCAGGTTGAAGAAATATTTCTGAGAACTATTTTAATGTTAAGAGCTATCTGTCTACACATTACTACCCTGATTCTGAGGTTGTAACTTTACTTCTCCCCAAGTGACACTGAAAAGCCACCCAGCAGATGAAGAGCAGTCTGGGATTTCATGTGTCCCCCACACCACACCCACTCTTCAGTTTTATCTTGCTTGCACCATCAGAAAACAGGTAGTGCCTGGTATGCACACTGTCCCGTCTCGCTTGCTATCCCCATCACAGCCAGTTGCACGTCCTGCACCAGTAGTTCTTGTTCCTCAGCTCTTCTGGTTCCCAAGCTCCTAGCACTTTTATTACTAAACACTTCAATGGCTTCTCTAACTTCATCCAGTTTTCCTATCCCTAGCCCCAACTGAAGTCCCTGCATCCCTTAACACACAGACTACTCTCTGCTTACTACCCAGTCTCTTATCTTCTGCTGCTTTCTCACCTATAATATAACAGTTATTCAGAGAGGTCCCAAAAGCACATACGTATTTCAGAGCAAACATTAACAATTCATTTCATTTTACCATTGTGAAGGTTCTTACTACTTTAAGTAGCAACTGCTTGCCCCTACTGGTTTCCAGTGCCAAAGGATGGAGTAAACTACTCCATGAGAAGAAGGCTTACCTTGGTCAGCCTCCCAAAAAGGCTGCAGGACAGTAACAAGGAATTGATTCTCCTACCTCCCCCTCACTAAATTGTGGTTATCAGACAGTCTCTAGCTGCAGTGGTTCCGTCCTTTCCGGATGAGCAGAGCTTGCCTCAGTCTGCGTTTCTGTTGCTGTGCTGCCACAGGAGAGGGAGCAGAGCAGACCTCCAGTGACACTCAGGATTACCACTCTTACCCCAGCTAAATGGAACACACTTCAGTGCAAGTAAGTTTATAACAGAAGGAATGTGCCATTCACATCCTATCAGACACCCTTATAGGCTCCTCGATTTCTCTAGACAAGCAACACGTTCTGTTTTCTCATCCCCAAATCCATCAGATCATGTTTCCTGTGTCTTAGCAGAAAAAGGCGCTCGATCGTTCAGTTTTCTGCGGTCTCACCCTTCATACCGTGCTTCCAAATCTCTAGATAAACAGCTTCCTTTAATAGCTCCTGTCCAAAAGGCACACGGTGCACAAAGATCACTGGGTAGGAGCAGCAGAGAGAGGCGGCACACACTGCAGCTCCAGCATTCCTCATGCAAAGCAGGATCACGCTCTTGAATACCATGGGTTCAAGCAGAGTCTGGTAAACCCTGAGCTATATATACATGGTGGCCATGAAACCCAGAGATTAAGGCGTCTCAGATTTGCATCCCAGCCCTTTCCTAGAGGAATATCTCAGGCAGCAAATTAACTGCAACACCCTGACACAAGAAAAACTGCCTTTACGGTCCCCATGTTGTCTCCTTGCCTGTATCCAAACTCACCAAGATCCTAAACCAAGAGTTTCTTTAAGAATACATGATGGTCTTTTCTTCTTCACGGATACTACTGTCAAATATTCAATGAATTGTTGTAAAGCATCAAATTCCTCTTCCCGCACTTGCAGGAAGCCTCTCAGATAAAGACTGCTTTTAGATTTGATTCTAGGCTTCTGAGTCTCTACTCAGTCTCTACTCTCTCAGAGCTTCTCCCAAGAGAGGAGAAGAGTGTGGAAGTTAGACTAATAATGGAAAGAGTCTTCAAAACACAAGATGTCATTCCACTGAACAATCTTCTAAGGAAAACACTCATGAACAGCAGGTCAGACTTTCATGGCAGTCACGCAACTCCTACTGCTCGTAGGAAGGGATCATGCTTCCCAACTGCAGGTAGCACACAGAACTCATCAGCAATGTCCACGTTTTATCTTTATTAAAGGGGACAGACTTCAAAAACTAGTCTTCTGTGGCAATTCAAGTTGACAAAGTTAAACCCAGCGAGGTTCATACAACCAGACAGTGAAGAAGCGGCTGCACAAGTGTGGCTCTTCTGATAGCACAGTGGATTTGCGTATGTCAAGAGCAATTTGAATACAGAAACCCCATGCAATGATTTGAGAGAGTTGGAAGAGTGACTCACGGATTGCCAAATCACCAGGGTCAAGGACCAAGCAAGGACCTTCCAGAATGGTCCCGAAAGGCTGAACAGTGCAAGAAATGCTAATGAAGAGGGAAGCTCCAGCAGGCAGAGACCTTGGTTGGTTAGAGAGCGTGGGGAGGGTGGGAGAGAGCACTGGACTGCGTCACGAGATGGAGAACACGTGCTGAGAGCTGCAAACACCCAGAGAAGGCTGGGATGAAATACCTGGATGGAAGCAATCTTTCAGATGTGTCTAAGCAGAAAAACGCACGGTAATACACAAACATCCAGATCCACAAAAAGAGAGGGGAAAAACCCCACACCAAAACCCCAGGTAGAAAATGCCCTTGGTGAGAAACAACAAAGAACACAGATTTCAGCTGCCCATTAAAAAAAAGGAAGGGGTTTAAGCATGCCCAAAGTATCTCTTTTTGCAGCTGATGAACTCTGCTGCTAACAGGACTGAATTAGCTAGAATTAGCTATTCTGGTGGCATTCCCAGCAGCACCTCCAGCTTCCAGAGTTGATGAGCAGGTTTGGTGAAAGCAGTTTGAATTTGGGTTCAGAGCATGCAAATTTAAGGAGAACAGTGATTTCTGACCAGTCCCATGAGCACTGATGCATAAGAAAAGCTGTCTTTCGCATTCAACTTTAATCCTCCTCTGAAATATTTATTTTTGGAACAATTCATTGAGCAGGAAGCCTTCAGCCTAGCCAAATTACAACTAAAAATAAAGGTATTAAGCATTCCGGAACTCTTCCTACTGTTATATCTAATCGATACCGATCGCTGTGACTCCTGTCATATGCTTTATTTGTCAAAGCACATACCTGCACCCACACTTCACAGCGTTAGCCAACAACCTGCTGTCTCTGGAGGTGGTATAGATGAGAAGGAGGAGGTTTTGATGATGTGAGATGTCGCAGAGGTTCATAAAGTGAAGGTTCGGCTGCACATTAGAAAAAGGAGCAGTAAGGACCTGAGGCAAGTCTTGAACTGTGACTGAACTAGGAACACACTCCAGTTAAGCTACAGGCAAGGGAAGCTCCTCCAGCGGCCATTCTGCCTTAGGTGGGACTGAACACAAATGATCATCTATGGAGAACAACCAGAAAAACCGGCTTTCATTATTCGAACTTCACTTGTCCTCTGATGAAAGGCTGCTAAACAGATTGTGCTTCCTACGACCACGAAGGAGCATGAAGACTCCCTCCCCACTGGGCCGTTCAATGTCAGAGTTGACTTAAATGTGCCCAGGACCATGATGGGAAAGGGCTGCATTCACACTTCTGAAGTCTCACTCTTTAGAGCAGGCTGGCTACAGGAGAATGGATCCTGCAAAGGGTCCTGGTCCTCGATAGCTCTTGGAAGAGCATCCACCACTGTCTGGAACAGCACTTCTGCCCCAGGCCAAAGACTGCAGCAGTGACCGTTCTAAAAGCAACAGCGCAGACACTGTACTCCAGCACGACCAGAAGTCACCACGCATCCGGTAACTCGCTAGCGCAGGCATAGCTGGAGCCACCAGACTATGAGAAGCTTTTACTCAGTGACTTCTCTGAGCACATCAGTGCATCTTAACCCCCCATCAAGCCACTATAATTTTTATGTTAAGGGATCCATGCAGAGAACAGCAGGTGCTCTTTACTTGGAGGTTTCCTTGGGGCTTGTGAACGTGGTGTTTCACAGGACTCAAATGCTGACCTGTGCTTCTTAACCCTGACGAGCGACTGTCCTGTTCTTGATCTAGAAGTACCTTTAAGACAGGGAGATTTAGGATTTATTTAATCCTTAGATTTTCGGTTTGGAAACTTGTTTATGACAGTAGATTTCACACAGAATGCTTTGGAGGGGGGAAAGAAACCAAACAAAAAGCCAAAATGAAACCTATCAAGTCCCGAAATAAAGCAGAACACATGCTGGCAGCCTGACCAGCACCCTGGGTTAAAAGCTCTGGAAGTACAAGTTATTTAGATAAAAATCCCATAGGATATTGCCATGCGAAAGGTCATTTCTATAGACCAGGTTCTCGCGCCCAGATGTGCTCTAAACAAACACCAGTATCTAAGCAAATCAGTTTGACAGGTTTAATAACCTGATTTTAGGTGAAATATTTGAGGAACATGTAAGAGGAACTGAACCAGGCGTTAATCATGCCCTTAAGAACCAGTGACCACATCCCTTCAGAAGGGGAGCAAGACTGCAAGATGAAGCCACTCGACAGCAAATCCAGCATCTCATATTTTATGAGCTGGTTGCTCTTTAGAGACATAATCCGCTCCCGAACAGAGATGCTGCTTTACGGGGAACCGATCTCCCGGTGCCCGCTATCTGTTACCTGCGCACACATGAGCTTCACAGGTTGGTTTCCAGTGTCTCTGTTACGGAAACTGGAGCGGAGCAGAGCGGCTCTTAAGGGTACTGACAGCAGGGCTGGGGTCAGAACAGCCAGCTAAGGGCTGGTTAGAATCGCCCATTACTCATTAATCAGAGGTGAACAAAAGCATCCCGAGGGCACACCACACGCGCGCTGTTTCTTAAAAGAGATGGAGGGAGGAAAAAGCATTTCCGCCGTGTGCTGGAACTCCTGTATCAAAAAAGGGAGGTGGAACTAATTCCCCTTGGCTCCAACACTGCAGTTAGTCCATGCCAAAATTCAGTAGTTGCAGATTACAAACACAACATAACCTGATTTTGCTTTTACAGTTTCTGTATCTATTTTGAGGACTGTTCCTTAGCCAATGAGGATACAGAAGATGCATCATTAGCTCTTACTAGACAGAGGGAACAGAACTTTCTTCTTTTATTTAATGATGCCAGACAACAATGCAACTAGTACACCAAGGAATACATTTAAAAAAAAAAACAAAACAACACCAAGATCTTGGTTTTCCATTGCACAAGGAGAGCAGGTTTAGAGGCTCTGCAGCAGCAACAGGTTTCTCTCTGCATTCTCAAGAGCCAAAATATTAATATGGATCAAGAGGAAGGCAAAAAAGCATTTAAACCCAGATCATTGTGCTAGAAACCACTGCAGTTCCCTGCTTGCTCTTCTGGAATTCGCTGCTCCTGAACCAGCTGCTGCCTCGCACATCTGGGAGACAACCCTCACCCACCTCCTGCCAGCAGCAAGGAGCAGAGCTTACCCTGCAAAGACAGATTACCTTGCCGAATAGCGTTAAAACAGTTCAGGGGTTAAATGATCCGCTACATCTGACAGCTGAAGATTTCAAATCTTGCTATTTTAGAGTCCAGATGGCACAGGGAAGAGTTACAGATCCTCACAGTAGTTCTGTAGCACATGAAAACATACTCCACCGGACTGTCGTGAGCACCGTAAGACAAGCCTGGCAGGGTGGGTTGTGGTTGGGTCAGGTTTTTTTCCCCTCCTTCTTCAAGGTAAAAGTGTTTCCAGGGCTCGCTGACTGTTCTAGACTAGAGGACATCCTCTAACAGAAAAGTTCATGATGCTCAAACTCATTTCAGACACCACCTGAAGCAGCACAATCCATTAAAAGCAAGACCATCCACAATACATGTACATTCCAGAAGCTGTCAGAGGACTTGTTGCGCAACAGCTTTACATGGAGGTAAAAAAAAAAAAAAAAAAAAAAAAAATCACACAATATCTGTGTCCTGAGATAGCAAAACTACTGAAATAATGAACTCCTGATTACACAGACTTTGCCAGGACCTCCTCAAGATCCCAGCTGTGTGGTCACCTATGGAACACCCCACATTCTCATTTGACTCCCCTCTATGAGGACAGTGTACCATCTGACCCAGCCGAGCTGGAGCTGGCACCTTGGGTTAGGTGGGGCTGAGGAGTCAGGAGAGCTCCGAGGGATCTCCACCACACAGATCAATCTCCTCACCGCTTCCAAAAACTAGCACTGGGGCACTAAGAGGGTGCAGGGCAACAAAAGAAAACAAACACTCTCCTCTTATTTATCATACGGCACCAACATTTAAAGACTTCAGCTAAAATCAGAGCAACTAAGAGTGGATTTGTCTGTGAGCAGAACGTGACAGCCCTACCTGATGAAAGGGAAGCCGGGGAGATAAAGGTCAAGATAGTATAGCCAGATAGGGTGAAGATCATTAATGTTTCAGTATTTGCCTTGTAGCCTGCGTATCGCCTTGCCAAGGCGAAAAGAAGCCCACCTTACCCCCGCTTTTGGGGTTATATGGAAAATAAGAGTCCTGCCACAAAGGAAATGTTTGTCACTTCCCAAGAAGAGCAGGTCTTGGGACTCTGGCTGGGAAAAAAACAACAACAAAAATGTCAACCTGTAAAAAGAAAGTTTCCCTTTTTTACCAGGTTGAAAAAAAACAGAATAAGATTCAGTGCCAGTTTGTGAATAGATTAAATGTTTGGTTTGAGCTGGAACATGTTCACAGGTTTTGCATCAAAACCACAGCTTCTGTGAGTTTTAAAAGAGTGTCACCCCTTGGCAAATTCCGGACAAAAGGGGCTGGCCTTGAAATTACCCAATAAATCCTTCAGACGTTTATTTACAGTTGTAGAAGAGTAATTAAGGTTTCTAAAGAAAAAAAAGTTTCTAAAGCTAAGAAAAAATTAACTGGAACAGAAGAACACCAGTAATTTCCCATTATCAGAGGCGTGAAGGCTCTGAGACGCCCACACTGTTATTTTGCTGCATTTCTGCAAATCGCTATTCAATCACAGCAAATAAAGAGTGAGAAGGGGAAGAATGCAGGGGGGGAAAAAAAAAGCGAGAGACTTGGTATCTTAGAAGATCCCTTCCCCACAAAGCTGGTTTTATTTTGGTGAAGGCAGAGGAGCGGTGTTGGTGTGTCTGCGTCACCAGGACAGCGATCCCCTGAACAAAGGGAGCCTGGTGGAACCGTTTTTGTGGACACTTGTTCTGTGCTTAGAGGAAGCAATCGCTGCTCTGGAGATGAGGCGAGAGCGGCAGCACGTTCCCCATCACGACCAAAAGCAGGACAACGTGCAGTACCTCACCTCGCAACCGAGCGCCTTAGAGCACAGATCCACTGCCTTAAACATCTCATATAGCGTCTTCAGAAATCAAAGGCTACATGAATAAAATAAATATTCTACTATGGCTGGACAAAAAAAATTCCCCGCGTGAAAAGGCTTCAGACGTACCAACGGAACTTGTTTCCAGCACTGCACTTAATCCACCTGATTTGTATTTCTCACAGCTATTGGAACTAAGACAGTTCCGCAGAACTAACAAAACATACCCAGGAGGGTGGGACACAGGGAAACTGGGCTATGCAATATGTCTCACAGCTCCTAACAGGACAAGGAGCTGTATCGACAGCCCGGTTCCAAGGCCACCAGGGTTTGGGGATTCCTAAGTCAACAGCGTCGAGGTGAAACGCAGTCAATCCTGCTGCCTTCAGATGTGGAAGCTGCTATGACTCTAAAATTACTAATTAGTTCTTCTATAATTTTTAAGACAAATTCCAACTGAAAGGAAGACAAGTAGAATACATTGCCTCATGTGTAATTCTGCTATTTTTACAGTTCTCAGCATTTCATTAATTGACTGCAATAGAACATTTGTATTTGAGTTTCAGCAGACTCCAAATTCCTCTGCTCCCCTTATGCGCAGATACTGCATTTTGAAGCAGAACCAGTATGCGGCTTGCGACCCACCCAAGGACGACAAATAATTATATCAGGGTGAGAAACCAAAAGAACAAAACCAGTGAGTTCTACAGCTACAAAGCTGATCTAGAATCAAACCCGCTTTGTTTCTGGCACGTTACTCAATGCTAACACAGCAAGCGAGACAGATAGGACTGTTGACTCCCCGAGGAACCGCAGGAGTTGAAGTGCTGGTGCTTGCTCTCACTGCAGCAAATTTTTCTCATCAACTGCATATTTCAAAGCAACAATTTTACAATTTTTAAAACAGAAACAGGTAGAAAGCACGTGGCATTTCACCATACACCACTTCTAGTAGCTTGCACTCCAAAGGAAGACCCCATCGTTTCCACAGTTTACTGCAAGACAATAATTTCATACCCAACCCTGACCACACACACAGGGAGAGGGAAGGAGGGTCCTCTGCTCGACCACTCCATTCCGCAGGGCCAGAGGACCCCAGTCACAGCAGCACAGACACACCGATGGCCAGTATTTAGCAGTGAACATAGGGGGTTACTGAGTATTGCTATGGGAGTCACTGGATGGTTTTGTTGTGAAGCCTGTGACAAAGTCAATCAAAAGGGAATGGGGGATAAAAGCACTAACCCACTGCAGAGATACTTCAGTAAGACAGAAGTTCAGTGCAAAACACAGAATTTAATACAGAAGCCTCACTGATTCACTGTGCTTAAAACCATGGAGCTAAAGACCACCACTATATCATTTTTAATTTACATCTTTCATATAGAAAAATCTTAAAATCAATGCAATTGCCAGAAAACCAGCACATCCAATTTACAGGAAGCGGTTCTCGCTTGCCTCACCCAGAAGATTAGCTCTCATCTCCTACCTGCTGCCACGCCATGACCGTGGCCGAACGGCCGCTTGGCTCCCTCCAGCATGGCCAGAGCACTCCCTGGTCAGCCGATGCAGCAGACTTTTGTTTCAGCAAATAGTTTGAGCATTGCACAGCGACCAGTTGGTCACTAGGATGAGATCATCCCAACAGCAAACTTATCAAAAAGCTTTTTGTTACATGCTGTTGTACTTCCCAAAGTTAGCTTTGTGTTAGGACTAATGAGTAAAGAAGATGTTTTACAGAAAAGTTCACTTTATCATGCAGAAAATATTCAGTAGCCTCCCCTTTTTTTTTTTCCAAGCTCCATTTCTACCTCTTCAGCTTTCAAATGCTTATAAGACATTCTCATATTTTTTAGCTGAATTATTAGAATCATAGGGGATGCCTTTTGAGAAGTATTAGAGATTTGGGAGGGCCTTCTTGTTTGGGTTTCTCCCCTCATGTTTGATATAATTCTAGATTCTACAACATTCCTTCAGTTCTGTTTTGCATTTATTCCAAAAGCAACAAAAAAAATATTCTGAACTGCCCATACCTGGCCTCGGGCTGAAGAAGAAGAGACCAGCATGGAAGAAGAAGGTTGCTGCTGCACAAGACATCCTTGCTAAAGGATGAAGAAAAAAAGAAAGGAAAAAGAGGAAAGTAGTGACCACAGTACCAGTCTTTTTTTTTTTTTTCCCCCAGTCAAATCCAAATACTGCTCTTGGACTCCTAAAGTTCAGCTTGGAGGAGGCAAGACACCTACTTTCAAAGCATCAGTTCCCCAGGGATTCCATAGCTGCTCCAGCGCTCCATAAGCACCTGGGGATAAGCCAGAACCTGCAGCTCGACGCCTGAACATCCTATTCCCTCCACTGCGACCGAACGCACCACTTTTTGAACCTTTTGCCAGATCTTCCCCATTATTTTACTCCAACCTTGCAAACGTTCTCTTCTTGGCCACAAGAAGTGGAAGAAAACTGGATGCAGAGTTAAGGTTTGCTGTTGCGTAGCACACAGCTGAAACGACTCATGACACCGTGGCATTTATTAATGGATAGATTGTAGAAATTATGGACAAAGACAAAACCGACAAGTCATGGAGTATTTAGGAAATGAGAGAAACTTTGATTATATTCTAATGATCGATTCTGCAGGTCTCTCATGAAGCACTAGGCTCCCTATTTGCAACTCACTTTTCAGAAGGAAACACAAAAGCTTCAGAAAGTTTTGCCCTGAGGTTGGTCTGTTCCTTCTTTCATCCCAGCATCTGCCGCCCGCAATTCTTTCACCTCTGCAGCCTTTCAGCTCCAGCTAGAATGAGTCACTTAATTAACCTTGAGTTTACACAAAGGCAACGGGAAAGCAAGAAACTGCCCTTAATCCGATCAATCTGGTGAGCATCCTGACCACTAACTTTTTTTTTTAATAATAAGTCAAAAAAAAAAAAAAAAAAAAAGAATTAGCAGACTAGCAAAAGTCATTTAGTAAAGACTGGCTAAGAGAGAACAATTCACAGGCAATCTCCAGACCGAAAACCGTAAGATTTGAGTCAAAGTACAGTCTATGTCCTTGTTTAGTAGAAGATAGCCCCCTCAGTATACGCCCCCTTTTTTGGTACTGTGCTTCTAAGAAGTATAATACACAGCATTTCATCTTGAACTTAGAGCTCCTGCACTTTGAAAGATGAAAAGAAAAACCCTCCAGAGAGATAAGCGGGGACGTGAGAGCGATTAGTGCGACCTGCAGGTTACCAGCGCAATAAACTGCACGGAGAGGACAAAGGTAACAGTGGTAACCAAAGATCATCTTTTTGACTTGGAGATACCAAGCCTGTGGAGCTGGGTTGTTTTCTTGACACTGCCAGCACTTGTCTGGCTACAGATTATTTGCCTACTACAAACACCAGACCAAAAAAATATCACATCCGATCCCCCACACAGGCTGCAGCACAAGAGCTGCTGATCAGCTCCTGAGGCTCCAGTGTGACCAGCAACAAGAAGCCCACACGTAACCTCACCTCAGCAGGGAAAATGAGTCAAATAAAGGACAAAGGGGGCAATGTGCTACTGCACAGACCCACACAGAGGAACCTTTTGCCCAACCTGCTGTAGCAGTCCGTATGTTCTGATTTTTGTTCCATTTGCAGTGGACATGTAGAGTGTAATACTGACTTAGAAAAAATACCAAAATAACCAACAGCGCCTTACTCTGCCCAGCTCCTCGGCTGTGCATGCTGAAGTATTTGCTCTTATTCCCTCCCCCCACCCCATATATTCCATATATTCCTCTGATTTAGCTTATTTTTTCTACCCCCAATATCAAAAAAAAAGTTTAGGCTTGAAGCTAAAGCATTAGTGGGACTGCTGAAAGAAAAGGACTCTGAAAAAGTCTGATACCAGTAAAGAAGTGCAGCTGGTGGAGGTGCATCCAGCCTCCCGTGGTAGTTCGGCTTCTCTTTATAATCCAGTAACATCCTTCAGCTCAATCCAAAGCTTAGATCCAACAATCTTTAATTTGAATATTAGAATAATTTCAGGACAAAATGTAGGTCCTCCAGGTCACTTACAAAGTTACCCTCCTTTAAGGGTAGGGGTTAAAAATCCCGCATGGAGAACGATATTACTCGAGGTGCTCTGTACGTGATAGATGATATCAGAGAGCACCTCTCACTCACTTTGCTCTTTCAGAGGATTGCCTTCGAACCCGTGCCTATATTTTATTCCTCCATTTATAAATTGTGAAGTTTCTTACAACCACTTCGAAAAAAAAAAACAACACACAGTCTGACAGTTGTAGGCTCAGGAGGCTCTAATGCATTTCAACTCAGAGTCATCGTTTTCATGTCCTCATTGGGTTATCCCCTCACAAAATTAGTTCAGTTATTAGAACAGCGCAGAAGAAACAACTCCCACTGAAATTCTGATGAGCTGCTAGGGATATGTAACACCCCTCTTGATTCCCCCTGCCCTCCTCAGGCATTCAATACACTGACTTCTCTTCAGTTAAAGACACATAAGCAAAAGTTAAATTACCCAACAGCACAAATGCCCCCTGTAAAAATGCATTAAAAGAACAAATGCATTTTAATGCCACACCGATTTTAAGAGCAAGTTTTGCACTGTATAATTTCCTGTTTGGTTCACGTTCAACCATTTGATTACATCAGCACCTCAAAATGATATTCGAAGATGTGAGGCTTGCCAGAGAATTTCATTGGGGAAACTAACAGGCACAGTCAGCATATTTGGCTGCTGAAAAATAAGGCTACAGATAAATTACATACTAGAGAAAATAAACATACCCCAGACTCGAAGGAAGAAGAACAGTTTGACTTTGATCAATCTTGGGCATTTTCAAGGTTTCTACAGACAGATCTCTGATGAAAAGCAGTCAAGGGTCCTTCAGAACCAAGCCTGCAGAAAGGCAGCATTACTGCACACTGCCTGGTGCCACAGGAGAACCCCATGTCCGCGGGATGCCGGGTACACCCAGGGAGCCTGGTCTCGGCGAGCTCCGCCATCCTAAGCAGAGTTCAGGGATGATCCATGGGTGTTCAGGGCCTCTTAGCCCCCACGGAGAGCACTGCCTTCGTTAAGAGAACCGATCAGCTATGCCAGGAACATTTCTCTCGGCCCATCTGGGTTCCTCCCACTCCCCACATGCCATTTCTTTAACGGAAAGCTCGCAAAGAAAAGGATTCGAGCACACAGAGGGATGGTCTCAGCTAACGATTCCAGAATGACCAACGCCTACAAGCTCAGGCTTTAAAACCTCTAAGTCTCAAGTTGGATTCCACATACAGACTTACTGCACCTATTGGAATTAGTATCTCTCTTTTTGACTTCCACACAGGAAAAAAATTGAATGGTGCCAATGTTATACCCCTGCTCAGGAGCACCCCGTGTCCTGGAACTTACCAGCACCCTTGAGTGATGCGCGGAAAAGACTCCACAACCGATGGGGTTGTAAAGTAGGTATGTTTATTCGACGTCGGGTGCGTGGGGGATCGCTCCGCCACAAAACACGCACACCTAGGTGATGATTCTTGCACCTATATGCTACAAAGCACTACATATTCATAAAACACCTATACATATTCAAATCTTTCTCCGCTCGCTATGCTAATGAGTTCCGGAGGTCATTTCCATATGTCCCGCCTTGATCTCCTCCTTCTTGCGCCTGCGCAGTACTTTCTGGTGGTCGTGGGCCGGGGTCTCAAAGATGAAGTAAGACGTCTTCCTCTCCATGAACTTTTCAACTCCATCTTTTGCGCATGCTCTCTTGTCTCCTGGCATCCTCCCGAACTGCAGAGCCAGTTTCTACTGGTTTAGGCCATAAATTTCGTGTTTATCAGGATACTCCTCTGTGCTTATCAGACTTCAGGAGGCCCCATTGCAGGTGGCTTCCCTTACACAAGACTCTAAGATACATTGTTTTAGTTTAAAGAATCGCTATCCTGTTAACCCTGAAGTGTTAGTCTTCTATCCCAATTCCCCCTATATCATTCCCCCCTTTTCTTCCCAGTCAGTAAATTCTTTTACTGTCTATATTAATTTCTTATATCTTTCCATATTCTCCCAAACTCCATTTGTTGTCTTACGTTGTACTGATGCATTAAATTTTTCAACTGTTTTAGTCTTCTCCAATTCACAACATAAAATACAACAGACAAAATGGTACTTAGCAAAGACAAAGCCAGGATAACTATAACAGGATGAATCATCTTATTCAAAACACTCGTAGTTGTGGGTGACCATCCGAAAAGCGTTTCCCACCATCTGTGTTTCCCATCTTTTTCTACCCTTTCTAGAACTCTTGTTATTTTGTCAACATCATGGTGGACCGTTATTAAGGTCTTTTGCCCATTGTCTTTTATTTCTTCTAATATTTGTATTAAATTTTTGTGTTGTAATAGTTCTTTTGTTCGGGTTAAGTTCAGCTCATGATATAATGTAATGAGCTGATGTGAAGTGACCGGCGCTGAGTAGTTAAAATCACATCCGATAATTCGAGTAAAGTTGCAGGCACAAAGGTTTGAGTAATTCTTTGTATCCACTTTGATGCCTTCTACAAAGACGAACTTATAAGTGGTTCTTAGACAAGCACATCCCTTTCCAACATATATTAGTAAGGTCTTAGGGTCAATATTGGGGCGGACTTCAAAATGGCAAACTTTTTGCTCAGTGTCTAAGCAAATATCTCGTGCATCAATGGTATTGCTTTTACAGATGAATCCTTGCTGATCCCGTACTGTACAGGATTCCAGGCCTACTGTTTGCCATTTGTTTTTTATCCTTCGAGCCCACATTCTGTGTTCTAAAGGATACAGTATGTTCCCTTTGTGGAGTATTCCGAGTGTTAAGATAGGGTGAATTACATATATAGAAGCGTTATGAATCAATACTATTTAGAACCCCCAATCCTGTTCCCAAAATTCCAGTTAAATCCCTTTTTGTTCGTTCTTGGAAAACTACCCTTTTGTGCAACCAAGTGGTCTACCCTTTGTACGATGTCTGCAAATAAGGAGAACAGGTTGATTTGATTTCCGAAATATTATTTAGCATTACTAATTCAACCTGTTTTAAAGACCATTTTGGATCGAATAACATTTGTTGTTGACCTGTGTTTTTTATTACATATGGACCAATTTCGTAGATGTTGGGTTTCAAATTAAGTACTGGCTTGGTCTTTGTTGTGATAGGTCTACCTGTTGTGGTAGGCCTTTCTGTAGATATTTTGAATCTGAATGCAAGCGCGATATCACCACGGTCCCAGAGACACATTCCATGAACGGTTTGTTTTAATGTAAAATTAAGCCGACAGCCTAAATCTTTGCAAGTGCAGATTTTTAAAGAGTTTCCTATGGGAGGAATTCCAGTAGGTTTTCTTACAGGACGAATTCCGATGACATTTTCTGTAGAATTCTCTGCACAGGGAATCCCTTCCATGATTGGTTTTGCCTCTCTATAAGTTGTCCCATTAACCATTCGGCATGCTACCTGGATTTGATCTCCTACATTTCCTTGGAGCTGGTAAACTCCCTGTTCCATATCCTTTCTTCATTCTTGTGGTATATATACCCGAGTCCCATGCATTACCAGGGTAGCCAAATTTAAATCCTTTAAAGCAGAATTGTTTCTCATACCATCAGTATATTTCAGGTAAGCTTGAGTCCATGGCCAAGTCCATCCAATATTAGTTTGGTCGGAAGTATTTTTCTTGATAAGGTGGCTGGGGTTTTTGTTAGTATTTTCTTTCACAGAGGTAGGTCTGATGCTGCTACGAGGCCCCCTAAGCCACCCACTATTCATTTGGCTACGAACTCCTTCCCATTTCTGAATTATAATCAGGATCGCGAGAAAAGTAATTTTCCAGGTTGTACTTGCGTGACCTTCCATGGCGATCTCTGTGTCTTTTTCACTCTAGTATGGTGAATCCAAGCATTCTGTTCCTTAATCTTGACTGCAGTGAAGGTAGTGAGAAGTACTTGGAATGCTCCTTCCCACTGTGGTTTCAACGTTTTTTCTGCAAGAGACTTTACATATACATAATCTCCAGGTTGTATATTATGTATAGGTCCATCTAAGCCCCTACTTCGAGTCCCAACCACACATTTCTTAATTTTGTCAAGTTGTTTTCCTAATGCCACCATGTAAGAGGTCATGATTTCATCCCCAACTTGTGAGGATGTCTTTTTCTGTATTTTATAGGGCCGCCCATACAGGATTTCGAAAGGGCTCAGCCCTTCTTTCACCCTCGGCCTGGTTCGTATACGCAAGAGGGCCAGAGGGAGAGACTGAGGCCAGGGCAGGTTAGTTTCCTGTCCTAGTTTCACAATTTGCTGTTTGATCAAGTGGTTCATTTTTTCCACCTGGCCACTTGACTGAGGGTGATATGGGGTATGAAGCTGCCAGTCGATACCCAAATGACGACTAATTTGTTGTACTACTTTGGATATAAAATGTGGTCCCCTGTCAGAAGATATGGTTGCTGGGACCCCAAAGCGTGGTATTATTTCTTGAATTAATGTTCTAGTTACTTCCCGAGCTTTAGTTGTCCTGGTAGGGAATGCTTCTGGCCAGCCTGAAAAGGTATCTGTTAGTATTAATAAGTGCCGATACCCCCCTTTTCTTGGGAGTTCCGTAAAATCAATTTGCCATTGTTGTCTAGGTTCATTACCTTTTTCAATTTGACCCATTTCTGGTTTGGGAACAATTTTGGGATTAGTCTGGAGGCAAAGATCACACTGTTGCGTTACTTGTCTCACAGTGGTATACAAGTTCTTAGCTACAATATCTTTAATTAATTGTTTATACAAAGCTTCTGCTCCCCAATGTCTCTTCCTGTGTTCTTCCCTTATCAAAGACCATGTTAGATACGAGGGAATGATTATTTTCCCTTGTGGGGTATAGGCCCATCCTTCCTTATTATATGACCCATCTAGGTCCATAATAAGTTTCTGATCCTCCTTAGTATATTCTGGCTTACCTTCTAGGGAGAGTCGCCCATCCGGGACTAAGGCTCCCTCCGTTTTTACCTTACCCCTGGCTGCCCGTTTTGCCTCTCTGTCCACCAGCTCATTTTCTCTTTCCAATTCCGAGTTCACTTTCTGGTGTGCTTTGATATGCATGATTGAATAGCATATCCAGCATGTCGTTTGCCACTCAAAACGTAGCTACTCCCGTCCGTGAACCAGTTTTCCTTGCTTTCCATAGGGCTGTCTCTCAGGTCCGGGTGGCTTGAATATGTTGCTTCGATGGTCTCTAAGCAGTCATGATGTACGGGTTTCCCTGTGTTTCCACTGAGGAAAGAAGCTGGATTGATAATATTAGTGACTACAATTTTTACATCATTTTGTTCCACCATTATGGCCTGGTATTTCAAGAACCTCGAGGGGGAGAGCCAGTGACCCCTTTTTTCTTCCAGTATTGCAGACACAGTGTGAGATACCAATACAGTCATTTTTTTTGGCCCAGGGTAAATTTCCGGGCTTCCTGGATGTTTAGTACTACGGCCGCAACCGCTCGCAAGCATCCAGGCCATCTCCTTGCAGTTGTGTCCAATTGTTTGGAGAAGTACGCAAATGCCCGGCGATATGGGCCTAAATCTTGTGCTAATATTCCTAGAGCAATGCCCTGCTTCTCGTGAGAAAAAAAAGGAAAAATGGCTTACTCACGTCTGGGCGTCCTAAGGCCGGAGTTGACATCAGGGCCTGTTTCAGTGTCTCAAACGCCCGTATAGCTTCCTTATTCCACTGAAGGCGTTTCTGTTCAAGGATTATTAGTGCATATAAGGGTTTAACCAGTAGTCCATAGTTGTAAATCCATAATCGGCACCACCCAGTCATTCCCAGAAACGTTCGTAACTCCTTCACTGTCTGTGGCCTCGCAGTTTGACATATTGCTTCCTTTCGGCCTTGTTCCAGTGTCCTTTGCCCAGCACTGATTTCATAGTCCAGGTAAATTACCTCACGCTTCATTATCTGAGCCTTCTTCCGTGATACTCAGTATCCCTGGAGCCCCAAGAAATTTAATAGACTCACCGTCCAGGCCAGGCAAGTGTCTTTTGTCTTAGTGGCTATCAGAATGTCATCCACGTATTGCAACAGCTTTCCTTCCTCAGGTGGGGCTTCCCGGGACTCGAGATCTTTTGCAAGCTGATTACCGAATATGGTGGGGCTATTCTTGAATCCTTGTGGCAACACCGTCCAAGTGAGTTGAGTTTTACGTCCACTTTTAGGATTTTCCCATTCAAATGCAAATATTTTCTGGCTAGCTTCATGGAGAGGGAGGCAAAAGAAGGCATCCTTCAAATCTAAAACGGTAAACCAGGTTAGTTCAGGCGTCAATACAGTTAACAAGGTATATGGACTTGCTACCACCGGGCAGAGATCTTTTGTTATTCTATTTACAGCCTGCAAGTCCTGGACCACCCTATACGCTCCGTCAGACTTACGGACGGGTAATATGGGAGTGTTAAAATTGGACTCGCATTCTTTTAGTAATCCCAATCGTAAGAATTTCTCTATCACTGGCCGGATTCCTTCCCTATCTTCCCTCTTCAGGGGGTATTGTTTAATCCTTACCGGTTGTCGTCCTTCTTTAAGTTTGATCTCGACAGGTGGAGCATTCCTCGCCCTTTCAGGCATGTCAGTGGCCCATACTCCAGGGTATACTTGGCTCATCACTTCTTCGTCTGTATTTCCCTGAGCTGGAACACTTACTAAAGATAAGCTCATTATTTGTATATACTGTTGGTCATTTACCTCCAGAGTAATTTCCTCTTTTTCAAATTTGATTATCGCTCCCAATTGTTCCAATGAGTCCCTTCCCAATAATGCTTTTGGGGAATTGGGCATGTATAAAAACTTATGGATACCCCATTGCTTCCCAAGTTTGTATCTCAGTGGTTCACAAAAGTACGCCTTTTCACTCTGGCCAGTTGCCCCCTTCACAAAGATATAATCATCTCCTAAAGGTATCAAGGCTTGATTTAAAACCGAATATGTTGCTCCCGTATCGACCAAAAATTCAACCTTCTTTTGCTCTTTCCCTAGTTTCATTATAACCAGTGGATGCGCTAGGGTAGATTCCCTAGGTCATTCATTCCTGTGTTGATGGCTTGTTTGGCTGCTGCAGGCAGAGGGAACTGAGAACCGCTGATAGCTTTGGGCTGTGGCAGAACAGGAGGAGCTGCAGGGTTCTGACTGCCACTCTGTGATTTCCAAAACTGCGCAAGCAGCTGCTGGGGTAGGTTCCGTTCCTCTCACAGAGGTGCGGAAGGGTTAACTGCGCTGTCCTGCAGAGGCGGGGCGGGGGCAGCCGCTTTCTCCGACTCTCTCGATCTCTCCTCTCAAACTGCCGGTGGGGGTGCAGGTCAGTTGGGGTTTGTCACGGAGTTGTTGGACCCTCCTGTTCCCGTTGGCACCGCCGCCCGTCTCAGTCCATCCTATTTCATGTCCGTAAGTGTACACGGCCTGCACACAGGCAGCCCTGTGTCCTCCTCCCGCCAGCTCCGGTAACCCTTTAACGCGGACAGTGCCCGGCTCTCCCCGCTCTGGGGGATGAATACCCCCAGCCCAATGCGCCACTCCGGGGGTTCCCGCCCCGCAGCCCTGGACGCCTCTCTCTTTTAATAACACACCGCACTGCCTTTTCCTCTAATTTCTTCATTTCGTCAGAGCTACCGTCACTGCTGTCTCCCCATGTGTCCACGTCCTCCTTCCTTGTTCACGTATTGGTTTTATTCTCTGTTTCACCACCTGATCCACTGCAGAAACCTTCCTCTTTGCTTTTTGTTTTTGTTTTTTCTCCTCCCTCCTTAAAATAGCATTAGTTGTAACATTGTATTGTAATCCGTTGTCCTGTTTAGTGGCCGTTTCGCCCCGTTCTCTAACTTATAAAGAGGCCACCACTGATTACAATACTTAATAAGTTTTTGCTTACTCTCTGAGCCCCCTACTCCAGCAAGATCTTTCCAGTGTGCAAGTACACATCCAAGGGGGCTTTTCTTTAAGACTTCCTTATTTTGGGTGTTACCCATCTTATAAACATACAGCAAATATACTTTAGAAACCAATTATATTTTATAACTAGTCACACTTACACGTTTCACACTTTCCTTTTATGCTGGTGACAACTTTTATCACAATTTAGACCCCGATAATGTATTTTGGATGTAACCCCCCTGGATTGTTATCTCCTGGTCGGACACCTCCCTGCCCGCACGAACAAAATTTATGTGACCCTACCTGTGCCCGGTCGGACACCCCCCTCCCCGTATGGACAGGGCCTATGCGACCGAGCCCTTATACCCAGTCGGACACCCCCCCGCCCGCACAGACAGGGCCTATGCGACCGAGCCCCTATACCCAGTCGGACACCCCCCCGCCTGCACAGACAGGGCCTATGCGACCGAGCCCCTATACCCAGTCGGACACCCCCCCGCCTGCACAGACAGGGCCTATGCGACCGAGCCCTTATACCCAGTCGGACACCCCCCCGCCCGGACAGACAGGGCCTATGCGACTGAGCCCCTATCTCTTGCGTAGGGCGTCCCCCTACGGCTTACCAGCCTCCCGGGTCATTTTATTGATCTTCCTACCCCAAGATCTTTTGTCACCCAAAAATCCGAAACATTTATAGATACACCAAATTACAACAATTGTTATAACTGTAATTATAACACTTGTCCCCAGCACAAACCACATAAGCCTTATTTGATATCAATCGCTTTGTCCGTCTCCGGCCGTACCCCTCGCGGGATATCAGAACCGCGGATCGGGACTCCACACTCACTTCGCAGCGGGGCTGCGTCTCAGTCTCTCAGTTCACACACACACACAGCAGCAGGACTTCCTTAACACATTCACTCTAAGGACAACTTAACACTTTCTGCACCATGACTTAAAATCAAGCAGATTCACTCGCACTCACATTCACACAGTCACCTTTTAACACTTATCCCCAGCACAAACCACATAAGAAGTCTTGTTCGATATCAATCACTTCGTCCGTCTCCGGCCGTACCCCTCGCGGGATATCGGAACCGCGGATCGGGACTCCACACTCGCTTCGCAGCGGGGCTGCGTCTCAATCTCTCAGTTCACACACACACAGCAGCAGGACTTAACACATTCACTCTAAGGACAACTTATCACCATGAACAGACTCACTCGCACTCACATTCACACAGTCACCTTTTAACACTTATTCCCAGCACAATTAAGCATTTAACACACATACACAATGCCCGGGCTTTTACTTATCATTCCAGTTGGTATCCTCTTAGCAGCTGCAAAAAGAGCTCTAAAGAGGCTCCGCTTACCCTTCTCCTGCTTCTTATACAGTCATTAGCAGGTCCGTCCTGGCTCCCGAATCGGGATGCAGCGGTAACCTCGGGTTTGCTCGATCTACCCCCAAGATCGCTAGCGGCCGCCCTATCGGTCAGCAAACCCCTCTTACTACATAGGATATCCTCACCACCTAGGATATCCTCCCCAGGGGAACTACGCTATACGCCAGACGTCTCTGCACGATTTACTAGCAGCCCCGGCCAGGCGCGGGCGTCCCCTGCGACTTACTGGCTTCTTTCCTGCAGCCTCAAGTCGTGGTGTGCTGCGACTTATGGGCCCCTTTCTCTTTAAACATACCGTTTCATCCGCAGCCTCAGGTCGTGGTCTGCTCCCGCGGTGAGCGGCTGGTAGCGGAGGCTCCTCCGAGGAAGGTGCTCGGGGCGCGCCCAGGGGCGTCCGCTCCACAGTCGATCCCGCAGCCGAACAGAGCGTCTCCTGCCTGGCTCGCCAAATTGATGCGCGGAAAAGACTCCACAACCGATGGGGTTGTAAAGTAGGTATGTTTATTCGACGTCGGGTGCGTGGGGGATCGCTCCGCCACAAAACACGCACACCTAGGTGATGATTCTTGCACCTATATGCTACAAAGCACTACATATTCATAAAACACCTATACATATTCAAATCTTTCTCCGCTCGCTATGCTAATGAGTTCCGGAGGTCATTTCCATATGTCCCGCCTTGATCTCCTCCTTCTTGCGCCTGCGCAGTACTTTCTGGTGGTCGTGGGCCGGGGTCTCAAAGATGAAGTAAGACGTCTTCCTCTCCATGAACTTTTCAACTCCATCTTTTGCGCATGCTCTCTTGTCTCCTGGCATCCTCCCGAACTGCAGAGCCAGTTTCTACTGGTTTAGGCCATAAATTTCGTGTTTATCAGGATACTCCTCTGTGCTTATCAGACTTCAGGAGGCCCCATTGCAGGTGGCTTCCCTTACACAAGACTCTAAGATACATTGTTTTAGTTTAAAGAATCGCTATCCTGTTAACCCTGAAGTGTTAGTCTTCTATCCCAATTCCCCCTATATCATGAGCTCTGCCAAAAATGTGGGGACGCTGACCTCAGACCATACCCTTGAGAGCTATACATGTGCTATCTATGGTACAACGTTGCTTCTTTGTGTGTGCAATCGGACCGAAGTCATGGTCCAAGAGAAGGGGACTCCGACGGTTATTTTACTGGAGATGACACTTAAAATGTCAGCACCATTTTGAAGCTCAGCACTTGAGCACAGGTTACTGGGGAAGCAGGGCAGAAAAACAGAACTGGGAACTATATTAATGGTCGTCTCATTCCCTCCCCCCACCCACATTCCTCCTTTGCGGCAAGGATAGACACAAACTGGTACAAAACACGAGAACAGCATAAGAGAAAACTAATAAAAAAAATGAGCAAGAAGATAGAAAATTACCTCATTACATGACAAAATGAGAGTATCTGGAGTTAATCTTAATTTTCTTTAAAAGAGCCTATTCCAAAAGCCACAACTGGAATATTGCTTCCAGTCGAAACCCAAACCACAACCAATATTCCAGTCGAAACCCATACGAACATCAGACTTGCAAGAGCGGCCGGTCACAGGACGGAGTGCAGCATGTTTGCAGCACTGATCTTGAGCTCCTCTGTCCAAGAGCAGACCACAAAGGCTCAGCCAGTTCAGTGACCCCCTGCTAGAATCCAGTTGGCTTCCCTGGGAGTTCATATCGCTGCCTCTTGACAAACCCTGCTGAGCAAAGGGGATCCGCTTCAGGAACTTCGCTACTGCCCTCCCAAAAGCATCAACAGCCAGTTTTGAGCACTGACTGCCAGATCGCCATACTGGTAAGGAGGAGCAGAAAACGCAGCTGGAAGAGAGGAATTCCCTGCTCTGGCATTATTGGCAGGGGACGGTGGGAACACAACACAAAACGACACACACTAATTAAAAAAAAAAACCTACGCTCACATCTTCAAATCAATAAGGCAGAAGCCAGCATGGCTCTTAGAGCGTCAAACTTGAAGACACATCATGCTTAAAAACAACACGGCAGCTTATAGAGGAGATTAAACGTAGTTTGGGAAGAGTTAAAGGTGTTAAGAGGAATCCTAGAGGTGCACCGTGCAACTTTGTCCTGAACGTCACCTCCCTTCGACTGCTCCGACCTGCTCCCTCCCTCACTTAACTCCTTACATGTATTCCTCTCACTTTCCAAAGAGAATTTGAGTCACCAGCACGCTCCTGAGCGGATTTTCTATTCTCCTGTCTAACAGTCAGTGACCAAAATAACTTTCTATTCTGTTAGTGTCACTTTTGGACCATTTCCTACTCTCCTTATATAACCACGGACCTCTGCTTGAGAAGGAAGCTCATTTTATCACAGGAAGTCAATCCCCCAGGCGAAAAACACCAAGTCTGTGGTACGTTTCAGTAAGACAGAGCAGCAGCTGATGCCGGCCGGAATTCGGATTTTTTGGAGCACCGTATTGAGTTATGTGCTCCAAACAACCCTCAGACAGCCTTTTTAAAAGATCTTTGAAGCAAAAAAGAAACCCACTCTACATTCAGTACCTTCAGATGGCCCAGAAACAGGATCTGGTAGGCAAGAAACACAAATAAGGGGAGAAAACAGCAGCATAGGTCAGATGTGAGTTTAGCTGAAGGTGATTTCAAGAGACTCTGCCAGCAGAGAAGCAGCATTAACCAATGGCGAGCACTGGGAACCACTGGCTGAATTCAAATGGAAAATCCTGGTGAAGTTCCCATCTCCAGCGATAACCACTACTGGCTGCAGAGGAGCCTGCCAGAGCTGTGTTTAGAGCACATAGGCCATGCCCATGGGGTAAATCTTTCAGCAACACCAGCAATTACTGGTAATTTGGCAAGTGAAAAACCTCAGCCAGAGAAAACTCAGCTTGGAACTGCAAGGAGTTTCTCTATGTTCCCCAGCTCTTTCAAATTTGTATTTATTCGTTCTAGGAGAGGGAAATCTCATGGCAGCTGCCAGCCAAGGAACACAACACATCAAGATAATATAGAACACCAGGAGGTAAAGAATTGTTACAGTTTTAAGAACAAGATGAGAAATACTGATGCAATGAAAGAATAGTTGACAAATTTTTTTTAAACACCTTCGACATCCTCAGGTCTCAAATAAATATACAACTTATTTGACCAGTGGTTTTCAGCAACCAGACAATGCTGTACAATATTCTGCTGCTTTCAGCTGTAGAACTATTATTCCTAGTAAAACCACCGTGACTTTTAGGGGAAAATACAAGCCTGAAAATGCTTGTTTGAGGCAAGTTATAGGAACTCACCTTAAAAGTGAATTCCCGAGCTGAAAATAGGTTGCACCAAAAGTGAATAAGCTGAGGTTACATTAAACCAGTGCTAATGCAGCTATACATCCCTATAAATCCAGTCATTCACCAATTACACCCAGGCGAGCCACTAAGAGGGTCACTCCAGGACAAATATGTAATCCCCAATGTGACACTTGATCCTATCACCCTACATGCCCTGTTCAAATCCCAAAGAAAAAAAAAAATAGTACATTTCATCCAAAAGACCAGTTTAAAAAAAAAAAATCCAGTCCTCAAAAGACAAGGTGCATTTAATTATCAAGTTGTAAATGCTTAACTAGGTTAAAATACAGTCTAAAAAATTAATATATCTGCTTTAAGTATAGAGACATCCTGGAAAAAAGTAACACTGCAGATTACGTACGCTGTAGCTTCAGGTGTGTGCTGATTTTGACCACGACAACATGTAAATGCAAATGTGTTACATAAAATACAGCCTGAGCCGCCCACAGCACCCTACACAGAGTTCCCATCATCACGGTGTCACGGTGGTACCACCCAACACACATACTGGGTGACACGTGCTATGGCATGTCACCCCAAAAGCATTGAATGTGAGATTTAAACAGTGTCAATGATGACAGTGTTTCACAGACACCCCATCGCTTTGTCCCGCCGTGCCAGTACAGGTGGGAGCAGCTCTCAGGGCCGGAGCTGACACCGCCCGCCTCACCAGAGTGCAGGCCTTCGAATCACAGGCACCGAGGGCTGACCAAACGCTTCCTCCAGAAACTCAAGAGCATTTTAAAGGTTTCCTTTTACATCCCACCTTTCTTTCCAGAGGTTTCTCTGCCTTTTTGGGGATAAAAGAAAGCATTTGCATATATGAAGTTATAATCGAGTATTAGTTCTGAGGCTGCACATCCAGTAACTGACATTTCTGTTAGGAATCCAGTAACAGGCCACAACATATTTACGTTTCTAGCACATACCTAAACCGCTTCAAAATCCACAGCTCCCGTTCAGCAGGAAGCGTGAATCATCGAGCTCTTAACATCTAGAACCCGTTTTCTCATTGCTTTGATTCCTGACCAAGAGAAAAGCGATCCACTCCCACTGAAAAAGCTGAGAGGAAGGAAGAGCCAGCGACTCAGCTCTTTGTCTCATCCTTTGTCTCCCTTGTCTGATGAGCCCGATTCGAAGCCTCTGCGGGAGCTGACTTACAGATTTTTGTCTTTGCTCTTCACAGCTTGAAGCGTCCGATTACTTTCACTACTATTAATTAGTTACCTGTGAATAGCAGAAAAACTGTTCTGAGATTCCTTAAGATCAGGGCAGAGTAGCACAGGAGCATCTTTAAAAAAGATTAATAAAACTGCAACAGAGAAACAGCCTCTATGGAGTGAGAAGACAGAGAAGTAGAACACTCAAGGTTCTGCAAAGGGATGAGAGGAAAAAAAAAATCCAACCAGCAACAACAAAAAGAAAAGTTCCAATCTCAGAATGCCTGTGTTAGCACCATTTGAGTCGAACAGAAAGGGAACCATAATGTTTACGGGCAGGAGTTGCTGTGAGCTGTGCTTTCATAAGCTTCTGTTTGCAGCACGGTATTTCTAACAGCATTTCAGATCCAGCATCATTAACAGTTTTGCCGGAGTACTCGAGCATAGCTCAAGCCACACTTACCCACCGGGGAACAGAGCATGTGTGACCTGCCCCAGCCCACGGCATGACTCGCTGTCAAGAGTGCCTACCAGACCAGGCAGACCTTTAGTCTAACCCACCGACACAGACCTCTGCCTGCACACCTCTTCCTCTCTGCACACCCAAAACCCAGGTAACTTTAACCTACTAATAGCTGGATGCTTGGAAAAGGTCCGGCCCTTTCCAGAGAGGATTACCGCAACACCATCACTAAAGCACAGCTTTCAGGTACCCGTTACCATCCTGGCTTGCCTGGCAGCTTGTGCCGTTCCAAGCAAAGGTACGCACGGTTTGGGGGTAGATTTTCCACCCCCAGCCTTAGTGCTTTGTACTGCACTCAGTCATGCCACTGATGGGGTTTCCCCGACAGAAAGCCAGCTCGATGTACACTGGGCATCCCCTTCCCCAACTAGTTGTTTCTTCTTCCCCTTTAATAGAATTGATGCAGCTCCTCAAAATAGCTCCAGAAATCCCACCAGATCACTGACCCATTTTACAGCACGGTGAGTTACACTGGCATAACAGCGTGATAAAAAGTGAAACATGGAAGAAAGGCTGGAACCAGTTTTGTTATAGAAAAAAAAAAACATAACATGGAAACAAACTCTCAGTATCACATTCCTCGAAGGACAACCGGCAGGATCTTTAGGACAGAGCTAGAGTCACACATACCACAGTCAGTGCAAGAAACAAGTGACCTAGCCGGGGAGAAAAGGAAATAAGACCAAGTAAAAGCACACACACGCGATTTTCTGCCCCTTTCAGAGGATTTTAAGCATTTCAGACATCAGTTAAATTACACATACGTGTTTACTCCAGTCCTCAGTTTGAGTGCTGAGGGTTCCAAATCCCAGTGAGAGGGTGGCGAGGGTGAATCCCAGCCCAGCAGCATCACCAGCACCAGAGGGTTTCTCCAACAGCTCTGAATTGATCTCAGATTCCAAAACTTCAGGAGTCCCGACTGGCAAGTATGTAAACACGCTTTGAAATTCATCCAATATATGCTCCCATGTTTTACTTTGTTTACAGCAAGTGTCAACCCCCTAAATTCAGCTGAAAAACAGCTTTTCAGGATGATGTAGCTCCAAAGCAATTTTACAAAAGGAACAATGACTCACTCCCAGGCGGGAATGTGTTGGAAGTGCATGACCTAATGTGGGGAGAGAAGCTGCTTTTTCAAAAAGGTCTGGCTGTAATATGGACAGCATCTCCCCAGCAAGCACCATTTTAAAAAGGGAAAGGTTTTGCACAAAGCAATTTAGAAAATTACCTCCTTTGGGGCTCTTTTCACTTCTTGTCACAACCCCAGCAGGTATCGTTTCAGCCCAAACCCGGTCATCCTCCAAGAGAACTCCATCCGCATACAACTCGCTCTCCGGCCCACTTTAGCCCTCACCAGCAGAGGCAAGGACAGCACTGGTCCAACATGCCAACCAACACGAAGAGATCATCATCAAACGCGGACGGAGGCGTTAAAATTAAAACGTTAATACACACTAGATCTGAAACATGAGCAAGCTCCGAGCACTTGACTGACGAGCAAGACCAGCCTACTTCGTGTTCAGCTGGATTCCTGACAGTCTTGCTGAGGATCCTGTAGCTGTGAAGGCTGAATTTTAAGAGTTTATGTTCAGACAGCAGCCGTATGGCTTACTGAAGAACTTGCCTGTTATAAGATAAAGCCCAGAACTATCTGATACTTCTAAAAGCCACATGACCATCCCTTGGGTTTGAGCTTGCGTTGTTCCCGGTCCATCTTTTACTTGCAAATACTCCAGATAAAAGGGGCAAAGTGTAGGTGGAAAATGGGAGTGAATGACACAGGCTAATCAGGATTTTAATCATGCTAATGGATGTGATTAACTGCATACTTCTCCTAGGAGCTTCCTCCAGCTATACAGGAGTACCTTGATAGCCAGAATGCAGCATGAGCAAACTGCTCATCCCACTTTAATCTCCAGCTGCACCACGTGTGTCACGTCATCCAGCGTGCAAGGATATACCTAATACTTAACCTTATTTCCACCCACATATCAAATCTTCCACCATGCCAATCTCGGGCAGGGTACAATGACTCCAGGCCTGTGTTTGTCTACGCTAAAGTCTCTTTACAAAAAAAGAGACTGCTCCAAGAGACTGGAAATCGAACCTGGGCAAAGGAAAGCCAATACAGGGCCTATTGCGTTACACAAACCTGCCTGAATAATGCAACTACAACCAGTTTTTTCCTCTGCTAGTTCTGTCCAAATCACAGAGACATTGCCAGCTTTATCTCAAGGTTAGGATCTTGCTACTCCTTGCGGGAACTACCAATTCAGCAGCTGCTGCTCTCAGAGGAAGAGGATTAAAAGAGCAACAAGAAATGGCCTTTTCTAACCGGGAGGAGGCTGCGCAGGCAGGGAAGAAACCAGACCCTTCCCTCACTATTTCCAGGGGAGGACACAGGCAGAGCAACAGAATAAACAACCCATCCTCCTCCCACTTTCCAGCAGGTACTTCAAGGGCAGCGTTACAGAGTTTGAATACACCATCGTTTCCATATACACCATTTTTCAGCCTGGTAGTAGACTTCCATCTCCTATTAATGCCGTGTCTCCCCCACTTTCTAGAGCATCTGCAAACACTCTAATCTCAAACATACCAACATTTACAAAGTGTGGGCTTGGATGACACCACACATCATTTAAGAATGTCTTTGGAGAAGTCCAAGACTACTTTCGCTCAGCACCAGATGCCCCTGCCCCAAACTCTTAGCACTATCCTGATGTATTTTTTAAGAGTGCTAGAGCTTAAATACTACTTAAGCATCACACTAATGTCTGTCCATATTCCTTTGGGGTTTGAATTCCCCATTATTTTCAATAACTTTAATAATTTCTAACACAAAACTTGAGTAAGAAGCCTCCCCGAGCGCAACACAGGACACTAGTGTGAGCCAGAAGTATTTTACTCTCATTGTTACCAAGTTAAAATCTGCATAACATCCACAGCAACTGATTTCGCTGACCTTTTCTCCCACGAGAAATTCTTTCACATGGGCAAAACACCAAGCCATGCAATCGGCTTCAGAGCTGTAGCAGGCTGGAGAAACTCCCCAGGAGGAGAACAGGGGTTGGTCTACCGTGTGAGCCTACCTGCAGCATGATTCACCTGGGCTGTACTTTGCTCAGCCCAGCTTTTACACCACCTCCTCAAGAACCCAATGCAAAGTACATCTACCCTTTCTTCTGGAAGAGGAGCTCTCTGCAGCAGCTGACAGCAGTGACGATGGCTCAGGCTCAGCTCAGGCTGTTCTGCCACCATAGTGTCTGCTGTAATGACAGAGCCCTGCACTGCTCTGATCTACAGCTGAGTATAACGTCATTTGCCTTCAAGGTAAAAAAAAAAAAAGGCACTAAGAAAATCAGGTTGACCACACTGTTAAGACACAAGGAAGCCACATACCCAGACATTTGACAAAGCAAGAGACTGATCTGTTTTAGCTGGGATAGGAAGCGCAAACACGAAGCTACAGGAAATAACCATCTGCCTTTCAGAGCAATATTGGCTTCTTCAGGTTCACTTCTGAAAGTCCAGAAGCACGTCCACAAAATATAACTTTGCCATCTACAATTAGACTGGCAACAGCGTGATGAGTAACGTGCCTTGAACTCTTCATTCTCCAAGGAGGAGACTGGAACTTTATCTTCCAGTCTACGTCTGGACTAGCAAAATTAATTATTTGGGATTTTTCTGGACCGAAACAAGGTATCGTTATACATTATTTAGCTTTTAAGTAACCATCACTTTCATTTGAATTGCAAGTAGCTCGGATTCATCTTGACAAAATCCTACCCTGTTCGACCAGTGGTTTCCCTTAGTCATAAGTTTGGCACATATCAGAATTTGGAAGTCTGCACATCAATGCTATGTACACAGAGACAAATGCACTTTAAATACCAAGTTCTTAGCTGAAGATATCAATAGAGAGTTCAGTAAACATGAGGTAAGCTTAAGAATGGTACACAAGAGCAAGAACAGTGATAGCAGCGGTGGGTCCACGCTAGACCTGAACTCTGCAAGAATTCAAATCTGACCTAATGGCACAGATTCACTTATTTCTAGGGAAGAGACATAACCACTAAACCACCACAGGGTTTGGGACCTCCAGTGTAATTACAGCTCCATCGCTAAAATTAAGGCTGCATCAGCCCTTTCACACAAACACCAGAAAGAATACGCGATTCATTTGTTTAAACCAAGTATTCATCCGCCTTCACAAAATGAGCTTGAGCCTGGAAATCGAGCCCTGTCCACAGAGCCTCACCTCCCACCCCTTCAAAAAACCAAGCTGCTTCTATTGCCATTGCATTTCCATTGATCAGGTTCTCTTGTGCTCATGTGTTGGAGGTGTGGGTGGTCTTTAATATTACAATAGAAAGAGCAGTTTAAGCAATACTTTGGTATTTAAAACTTAGCATTTACTGTCAAGTGTCCCTGGAAGGGAAACGAATGAGTTCTCTACACCCAAGTCCTTCAGAACTAGGACTGCCCTCGCTAAAGGACACTGACCAGCATGTAAGGCATGGCACACACTGGGACCAGAGTCCATCCAGGCTGGTCCAACAGCTCTTGGGATCCTGTTGTGTGATTACTCACCTCCTGCTCTCTTTGCTCCCCTTTCCTCGATGCCCACAGCCAACTCATACAGAGAAGCGGGCAAGGGCTAAAGCAAGGCATTTAGCCACACCATCACGCTGCTCACGACCTTCCGAGCTTCCTACAGACAAATTAAGTAACTTGTTATAACAGATCTCCAGATACCCTGCCAGGGTGAGGTTCTGCAGTTCCCAGAGCTGAGGTGGGGTGCTCAGTGCTCCTCGGAGCCTGCCGGAGGATCCCCAGTCAGCAGCATGGAAACGGCTGACAGAGTCATTAGCTTTTAAGAAACAATCTGATAAAGTCAGATATTAAAGCTTCAGCGAGTATCCGTTGGCATAAGCGTACTACCAACAGGCTTCCCGCTTGTTCTTTAAGGACAAGAGTGACATAATCCTCTCCTAATATCATCTGAGGGCTCGGGGGGAGTGAAGAGTGACCCACAAAACTGTACCCATGGCAACACTGTGCTCTAGCTGCACTCATAGGGCCGGGATCTTCAAACCACTGACACTTCTTTGTATGGTTTGATATTTCTCTGATGTCATTTCTGCAGAGACACACAATACAGATTTAATAACAGCCACGTCCTTCAGTCTGAGAGTCAACAGTCACATTCACAAGCAGATCAACTATTCCGCCCTCCAGCTTATTACTTGTCACTAACGTGTAATTATTACCAAAGAAAACCAAAGACCCAGGATATTGCTGCTGTTGCAGCAACAATCCAGTTAAGCCCTTTTCAAAACTCCTCTCTTCTGATGGGGGCAGGGGGAGGGCAAAAAAAGAGATAAAAATAAAATTTAAAAGAGCCTATGAATCCTCCGAAATGCATCTGAAGGGACAATCAGAAATTTCACCAGCTCTCCTAAGGGAAAACAAACTTAAAGGAATTTCAACACCAACAGGCCTGTCTAGCCAGTATCACTTTTATCATAATTGTTGAACTACGATTTTATCATAATTGTTGAATTATGATAAACTATTTATTTGTCTTTCTCAAATAGAGGAAAATTTAATCAAGCTGCAACAGCACCTTATTTCGATAATACCAGTACAACATACATCACCAGATGAAAGCACCAAGCCCCAGGAAAGAGGAAATAAGCTTTACACTTGTAAAACTCCAGCCCAGTCCTTTCAGTTGAGAAAATGAAGCTACAGCAGTGTCACAGGCAGGGCCCTGCATAAGGAGGGTATAAGGAGGCACCGAGTGAGGCTTGAGGTTCCACTGAGGATGTACTTGGGTGCCTATTGTAGGACGCAAGAAGCCATCCAGGTACTCTGCTGAAACTATAAGCTGGGAAGAACATGGTTCACTGAGTATAGGACTCCAACTTTAAAAAAAAAAACCAAAAAAACCAAAAAACCAAAAAAAAGCCAAAAAAACTTTAAAAAAAACGAGTTTATTTGTTAATTCCATACAGGAATCAGGGGAAAGAAATGAGAGGGACCAACCAAGTAAGAACTATCAAGAAGAATCTAAAAGAACCCCAAACTCAATGCCTAAATTCAAGTTCAGTATGTTCACAGATGAGGCGTTTAACACACCCTCTAAGAGAAGGAGAGTTTACGATAAACCAACCTACCCACAGCAAGATACACTTAGAAATCACTTTTGGCAGCAGAACAGCATCTTCAGAACCAAAACCTTCCCTGCCTCGACTTTAAACTAGCAGCAATCTTGCATCATGCTGCAGTAAACATTTGTTTAAGGCTTAAAACTACAACTCTTCTTTCTAAACCAAGTTTGCTCGTGCTGAAACGGGGCCCGATGTATATAAAGAGGCGGCGGTTTGAATCTGCCGATGACTGGGCAGCGCTGCCACACAGGCCTCGAGTCTGCCGCATCCCCCCGCTCGCCACACCCATCGCACCAACTCCGCGAACCCTCATCCCTCAGCCCGTCCGTCTTACCGAGCTGCGGCACAAAAATCCCCCGATGCCACAACAATCCTTATAAAGCAGGGAAGGAGACGGGCCGAACAGCGGGGAAAGGTGGGGGGAAACCACGTTACAACAAGTTTCGAGAGGTCCCAACGAGAAGTGCCGATTCACAGCGCTGTCCTCGACCGAAAAAAAACGCGTTTCCTGAGCGGCTGGCGGGAGCCAGCTCTCCGGGAGCTCTGCTTAACGCCAGCAGCCCTCGGGGATCCCCTCAGCCTCTCCCCGCCCCAGGCAACAAAGCCGCTCCCCGGCAGCTCCCGCTTCCTCTGGGATGAACCAGCCGCAAACTTCGCCGGACAGACGCTCCCCTGATGCTCCGGGACCCTCCCCACCTGCCAGCCCCGCAGCTCCCCTGTCACCGACGGCGCTGCAGCCCGGCCCGGCCCGCCCTGGCTCCCCGCGCCGCCGGCTGCCAACCGCCGCAGCCCGGCTCCCGCCCGCTCCCCTCGCCCCTCACAAAGACCCAGGAGCGCTGCCGCCCCCCGCCAGCCAACTCCCGCTCGGCCCCACCGGCCCGCGAGGCCGCAGCCCGCCGGCGCCCCCCACAACGGCGAGGCCGGAGCCCCCCGCGCCCGGGCCGGGCCGGGCCGCCCCTCCATCGCCTCAGAGGGCGCCGCGCCCCGCTCCCTGCTCGGAGCGAGGTGTACCCTCGCCCCTTTCCCGCCCGCAGCGGCGGCCCCCGCGCCCCGGTGGCCCTTACCAGAGGCGGAGGGGGGCGCGGGGGGCTGCCGCCGGGACGGAGCCGCCTGGTCAGTGTCACTCTCCCCTGCGGGCCCGGCCGGGGAGGGAGAGGAGGAGGGAACGGAGCGGCCGCTGGCCTCACGCCGAGCGCACAACCCTGCTAGCGCCGCGGGCGGGCTCTCGGCCGCTCCGCCAATGGTGCCGCGTCTCGCCCGCCTCCAGCCAATCCCCGTGAGCGCGGGCGGTGCAGGGGCGGGCGGGAGAAGGGCGGGGTTGAGGCGGCGCTGCAGTGACAGGGCAGCGGGGTAGGGTGCGGCGCGGCGGGGCCATGGCGCTGGGTGGGGCGGGGCGGGGCCGGGCCGGGGGATGAGGGGGCGAGTGCGGGCGTGGGGAGCGGGGAAGGGGAGGGATAGGGCTGAGGGGCATGCGGCGGCGGAGGAGGGTTGTGGGGCGGTGGTGGTGAGGGGGAGCAGAGAGGGGAGGTGGGCGAGGGGAGGAGATGTGGGGGAGATTGGGCTGAGGGGGAGATGGGCCTGGCGGGATATGGCGGAGGACAGGGGGCGCTGAGAGGATGTGGCTGAGGAGACAGGACCATGGCTGAGGGGAAGCGGAGAGGGGCCTGAAGGGACGTGGCTAGTGGGGAAGGGAGCTGAGGGGAAACGGTGAGGGGAGATGGCAGGTGGGGCACCTGGAGGTGATGGGGAAGGGCTGAGGGGGATACAGTGAGGAAACATGGGGCTGAGGGGAGATCATGGAATCCCAGCATGGTTTGGGTTGAAGGGACCTTTGCAGGTCATCCAGTCCAACCCCCTGCAGGGAGCAGGGACATCTGCAACTAGAGCAGGTTGCTCAGAGCCCCAAGGGCCAACCTGACCTGCAATGGTGCCAGGCATGGGGATTCTCCCGCCTCTCGGGGCAACTTGGGCCAGGGTCTCACCACCCTCAGCACAAAACATTTCCTTGTGACCAATCTAACTCCCTCCTCTGTCAGTGTAACACATCACCCCTTGTCCTGTCACAACAGCCCCTGATGAAAAGCCCCTCCCCACCTTTCTCACAGCCCCTTTCAGCACTGAAAGGCTGCACTAAGGTCTCCCTGGAGCCTTCTCCTCTCCAGGCTGAACAGCCCCAACTCTCTCCCCTCTCCTCCCAGCAGAGGGGTTCCACCCTCCCAGCATTGCTGTGGCTTCCTCTGGCCCCGCTCCAGCAGCTCCATGTCTCTGCTGTGCTGAGGAGCCCAGAGCTGGACCCAGCACTGCAGGGGGTTCTTCCCAGAGTGCAGCAGAGGGACAGGATCCCCTCCCTGGACCTGCTGCCCACGCTGCTGGGGCTGAGCCCAGCACACGGGTGGCTTCTGGGCTTCAAGTGCCCATTGCCAGCTCCTGTCCAACTTCTCACCCACCATCACCCCAAGTCCTTCTCCTCGGGGCTGCTTTCAGTCCCCTCATCCCCCAGCCTGTGTTTAGGCTTAGGATTGCCCTGACCGAGGAGCAGGACCTTCATGAGGTTCACATGGGCCCACTTCTCCAGCCTGCCCGGATCCCTCTGGATGGATCCCGTCCCTCCAGCATGTCACTCGGTGTCATCCGCAAACTTGCTGAAGGTGCCCTCAATCCCACTGCCCATGTCGCTGGACCCAGTACCGACCACTGAGCAACCCCACCCATCACTGGTCTCTGACACTGGACTCAGACATTGAGCCATTGGTTGCAGCTCTGAGTGCGACCATCCAGCCAATTCCTTACCCTCCGAATGTTTCACCCATCAAATCCATGTCCCTCCAGTTTAGAGACAAGGATGTTGTGTGGGAGTGTCAAATGCTTTGCACAAGTCCAGGTAGGTTACATCAGTCATGCTTCCCTTATCGCTGACACAGTAACCTGGTTGTAGAAAAGCCACCAAATCGGTCAGGCACAATTTGTTCTTAGTGAAGCCATGTCCTGCTCATGCTGAAACACCCTCGGATGAGAGCAAGGTGAGACCATCCAGTAGTGGTACAGTGACAACAACCACACAGGAGGAACATTCAGCTCATTCTTCATGATTTAAACCATTACAACCTCTTACGAGAGATCATCTCTGTTGA